>OY992501.1:57115112-58600485 GCA_963921215.1 Scoparia ambigualis
AACCTGCAAAAGTGCAATGCTGGAGTTGGCCATTTGTCATTGTGAAAATTTGTTCTTGATTAGGGAGTTGCCCACTAAACAGTTTTTATGTTCTAATCCATATAATATTGAAATTATTTGTCTAACTAACTAAAAATATACACTTATTATGACATATTCAAGATATTACTCACTACTACTACTATTATTGTTATTATTGCTTACTATGTACAGTCGAAAAACTTCCCGGTCTACCAGTAGTTTATTTTGTGGGACCGTTATTATAAAAAGTACCTAATCAATTTATAGAAAATGTTAATCACAATTAATAGATATTAAAATAGATAGTAGATTATTCTTAAAAATGTTTGTAAGTACTGCATTTTAATGCGATTATTGTTACTAATTATAGACAAGAAAAATGTCGAGGGCGCAAAAAATGATTGAAGCTGCTTGCAACCGAAACCATCAAAATGACAATGACATGATATTTTTCACAAAGGAGTCCCTTGAAAATATGCCTGTTATATTGGCTGCTGGTTCGTCAACAACTGATGCTGCTTCAGACGTAATTATGCAAATTGACCCTCTAGCTGATAGTGCGGCAACATCTGACACTATTACAGAAGTGTCGATTATGGAAATCCAGCCACTAGCTGATGGGGCGTTAACATCTGTTGCTTTTACAGAGGTGATCACTGAAATGGAACCAGTAGCTGATGGTTTGTCTCTGTATTCAGGCCCGTCAACATCGGTTACCGAGGAATGCATGGCATCATCTGGACCAGCTACAACTTCGCAAGCTACACCACGTCACGATAACAGTCTTACTTTAATTGACAAGTATATAAACGATGATAGTGATTATACACTTCTGGACACATCTATTGGCCCACCTTGCATTTTCAGTTTCGTTTAGTCCTAGCTAAAAATTTATATTAGGTCGAGCAAAAAGTTTTTATACAGTTTTGAACCAGGCACATTCATAATTTTATTCAATAGTCTTTTTTTAAATTTCGAACACAGAATTTAAAGAAACAAAAGACAATTTGGAGCCTGTTCGCTGATATCAAACAATCGAATACTAAGAAAACTTGATTTTATTGGTTTACTTGGATTTAATTCTTGAAAGTGTGATTTTTCTCTTTGGTTTTGCAACAAACATTACTTATTCTTAACATTAAGGTGAGGTTCTATCAATAATCTATGGATACTTCGCCTGAAGTCGCCGCCCAAGCTGTGGCACTTATCCAGGCCGGACACAGCTAAAGAAATGTGAGTGCTCAACTTAATTTAAATCGATCTGCGGTCCGAAATGTTTATCGGAGGTACCTAGAGACTGGCGGCTTTGTTCGTCGTCAAGGAAGGCCACGATCTCGGGTCACAACTGAAAGGCAGGATCGATTCATCGTAACGACCAGCTTGAGAAATCTTTACCTTACCTCCATTGAGATACAAAACCAACTTCGCGACTTCCACGGAGTATCTGTGAGCGCTCGAACTGTTCGGAGAAGATTAAAAGAACGGAACGGATGGTACCACACAAGCCAGCTAATGGCCCCAAACTTACGCGAGCCCACCGAACAGCGCGTCTTTATTTCGCGCGCACTCATTTAAATTGGACTCAGCAGCATTGGAGCCGTGTACTATTTTTTGATGAGTCTAAAATTGCGTTACATGGCAATGATGGAAGGAAGAAGGTCTACGGACATAAGGGAGAGCGTTTTGCACAATGCTGCTTTGAAGAGAGGGTTGCTTATGGCGGTGGCTCATGGACTGTCTGGGGCGGTATATCCGCAAGCGGCAAAACTCAACTTGAGGTTATTACGGGACCACGGTTGCCAACATTAAATGCTGAAACGTACATTCGTGAGTGCTTAGAACCTCACGTGATGCCATACGTAGACCATGTGGGCCCAAATTTCCTTTTTATGCATGATAATGCAAGAGCCCATACGGCCGGCATCGTCAGGGAATATCTTCGGGATGTGAACATCACAGTTATGGACTGGCCAGCCAGAAGCCCAGACATGAACCCAATTGAGCACATGTGGGACGAGTTAAAAAGACGTGTTAGGGCTCGTCAGCCAGTTGCCCAGACGATGCAGGAGTTGAAAACTGCCATAGAAGAGGAATGGGAGATGATCCCTCAAAATTTCATAGAGCGGTTGATAAACTCTATGCCTAATCGTATGAGAGCTGTCATAGATGCCCATGGTGGCAACACGCGTTATAAATTAAACCTTTATTTGATAAAACATGTTTTTTATTCAAAAATCAACTGCCTTCATCAAGGCGCATACCCGACTTGTTAGGCGTAGCTCCATGTCGTGTGGTATTCTGAATTTAAATTTAAAACAATACGATCGAAAAAGATGGTAAAATGTATCAGGTTTAAAACTGCATCAATAGTTTTTGTTCAATCTAGCAATCATATTTAAGTAGGGGCCATAGAAACCTAAACTCTAAGCTGGGCCAATAGATGTGTCCAGAAGTGTAATAATAAACAACTTGTACCCTATTCTGAGCACTCGGATTCTAACAGTGAAGAAGAACCAAGGCGAGTAAAGAGAAGAAAAAGGTGTCAGGTCAACAAATCAACATGGAACGAATACAAAAACAAGCTTAATCGGGAAAAGGGGAGGCAGTATAATGGGAGAAAAAAAGTTAATGGAAAATGGGAAAAAACGCTTAAGAATAAACGAGTGCTTAAACCTCGATGCAAATATAAGACAAATGACAAGACTGCTTTGAAATTACGGAAGAAGATAGAAAAGTAATATATGAAAAGTTTTGGGGAATGACTTGGGGAGAAAAGAAGGTTTTCGTGAATAGTCTTGTACAGACGATGCCTACGAAACGGCCTAGAGATAGAAAAGACCCATCTATCACAAAGAGAAAAAGCTCAATGATTTATAACTTGCATTTGAATGACGAACGTCGTGTGAGAGTCTGCAAAACGATGTTTCAAAACACTTTATGTATCACTAAAATGACTATTTGGAACTGGAAAAAAGGTAAAGAAAATACCTCTTACAATAACCAAAATGTATCTGCTAGAAAAAATCCCCACGAAGCAGAGGTAGAGTCACTTATCGAGTTTTTGAACAGTATACCATAAATGGAATCCCACTACTGCCGCAAAACTACATCGAAGTTATATTTGTTACCAGAATGGACATCAAAATGAGCCCTGTACGAATTTTACGTAAAAGACTGGTGTGCGTCACGGAATATTAAACCTCTGTCAGTAGCAAAATTTAGCAACACTTTAGAAATTGAAAAGAATTCACTGTTTAAGCCGAAAAAAGATGAGTGCGAAAAGTGCCTATCTCATAAACTCGGAAATATACCTGATACAGAACATAAGGAGCATATAGAAAGAAAAAGCACGAATCGAAAAAGAAAATGATAAAAATTCAGAAGAACACGTATTTACGATGGACACACAAGCTGTGTTACTAGCACCCAAATCTAATGTTTCATCTCTATATTATAAAACCAAGCTATGCATACACAATTTCTGTTTATTCAATTTGAGAAGCAAAGAGGGATTTCGATATCTTTGGAACGAGACTGAAGGTGGGCTATCATCTGAAAACTATGCAACCATAATAGTCAAGTTTATTACAGACAAACTTCTGCCGAGTATTCGCAGAGTACCTGAAAAGAATATTAAAATTGTATTATACAGCGATGGATGTACAGCTCAAAATAGGAATGTGGTATTGGCAAATGCTTTACTGAAAATGGCAACGTTAAACAATATTACAATTGAGCAAAAGTATTTGGAGGTTGGCCACACCCAGTTGGAGGCTGACTCTATGCATGCTACCATAGAAAGGAAGCTGAAAAATAAAGTTATTCATGTACCAGCTGAATATCTTGGAGTTTGTCGCGGAGCACGCATACATCCTAAGCCCTACAACGTTTCTTACTTAACGCATGATTTTTTTAAATCATTTGGAAGTCTTCAGTATTACACATCTATCAGACCAGGAAAAGCGACAGGAGACGCTAAGGTACCTTTGATTTTATTTATATTTGGTCTTATTATTTTATTTAATGTCATTAGTAGTTTTATTCAGGTTTCAGTGGGAGAAATGTAATAACCACATTGTAATCCATATTCTTTCTGTTTAGGTCACAGACATTCGTGCATTGCAATATAAAAATGGGGAGATATATTTTAAGCTGAGATTCAAAGATTGTGATTGATGAATTACTATTTGTGACACAAATAGTAATTCATCATCAGCCTATAAACGTCCCACTGCTGGGCACAGGCCTCCCACGTCGACAATAGCACGTGGGGATATTGGGCCATAACCCACCACGCTGGCCCAATGCGGGTTGGTAGGTTTTAACGACTGTCATCTTACGACAACAACCGGGACCAACGGCTTAACGTGCCTTCCGAAGCACGGAGGAGCCCGAGATGTTTTTTAATTGGTCACTCATCCAGCGGCCCGCCATTGCGAAAGTGGCTTAGCGAGCAAGATCGCAAGCCGAACGCGCTAGCCGCTGCGCCATCGAGCTCCTCAGTAATTATTCAGTCAGTCACTCAGTAATTAATAAATAGTAATTATTATCTTAAAATTACTTTACATTAACAAAATAAAGTATCCACAGAAAAGTAGCCAACTCCCATATATTTTTTATTTTTAATTTTCAAATAAGCCATCTCCAAAAATCTTTTATATAGTTATGTAATCAATATATTTTTTCATATTTTTCAGTTAATTACGTATGCAAAATAAACAAGCACCAAATGGAATTTTGGAATATGGATAATTGTAAACATTTTATTTTTTATCAAGTTTTTTGTCTTCCTGTAAAATTGCATAAAATGGAGTTGACCTATTTGCAGATTAAGCCATCGAAATGTTTGTGAGGATGAATATTGGTATGTATGTATGTATGTTAGTCGTAAATAATTTAAATTTTATTAATTTAGTGTAAAAGGTTCACCTTTGTGTGTTGTTTGTTTGTGTTTATGTTTCAACATGAAGTAATGTGTCTACACCCAGCGGGATCACCTATCTGACCCAATCGAGTGCTTGCGTATCCGAAAATGACATTCGCAAGTGGTTTACCGAGATACGCCAGTATCTTGCAGAAACAAATCTTCTAGATGAACCATCTCGAGTGTTTAACGGGGAAGAAAGTCGATTCCAACTTTGTCAAAAAACAGGCAAAGTACTGGTCGTTATAGGTACGAAAAATGTTTACAACATACAGGGCTAATTTTGGACCCTTCGCCAATTTTTTTTATGTGATCCTATAGCAGCAGTACAACCAAATAAATTAAAAAACATTATTTTTTTTTACATTTTTGTCTCAACTTTTCCTTAAGAAAATTTAAATTATTATCAAAGCGCATGCGCGTGACCGCTATTATTCACCCCGTGCACCAATGACAGCGCGCCGTTGCTTTGACCGCAAGGGTGAGCTGAGCGCACGCACCTAGAACTATAGGATATAAAAAGCAGGCAAAAAATTGAAATAAAAAAAAACATTATTATTTTTATGTCAAATATTTTATCATTACTTTTTTTTACCCCATATTTACTTTTGGCGGGGGGTCCAAAATTAACCCTGTAGATTCTAATAATTCTAAAGAGTCTATAACAGTCATGTTTACTTTCTCAGTTTCTAGAGAAGCCTGCCCACCTATGGTTGTATACAACTACCAGAGGATTCCTCAAAAATCGCAGACGGAATACCAAAAGCATGGGGTGTAGGTCGGAGTGACAATGGGTGGATGACATCAGAACTTTTTTTAATACGTGGACAACTTATTTTACCCATATTTACTAAAGAAAGGTTTAACACTACCAGTTATATATTTCCTCGACGGACACAAAACGCATCTCACTTATGATGTTAGCTTTGCATAATTTGCTAACATCATAGTGAGGAGTTAAGCATTGAATTGATAGCATTATTTCCAAATGCTACACGGATTCTTCAGCCAGCCGACGTGGCTGTTTTTAGACCGGTTAAGGCAGCCTGGAAAGATGCAACTAGAACTTGGCTCATGAATAATCAAGGAAAGACGATAACAAGGGTTATTTCGCGGGCATACTTGAAGATGCATTAGAAAAGTCCATAAACCCGAAACTTTGATAAACGTATTCAGAACCTGTGGTTTGGTACCATTCAATCCTGATGCAATTGATTACGATAAATGTTTGGGAAGATATAAGAACGCTCAAGTTGAAATTCAACAAAAACAACCAAATGTCTTAACATTTTTCACAATTTAAAGAAACAGTCGGACATCAAAACTTACGGAACTGCATGCTGTCAATGATATCGAGAATAATGATGACAATATACAAATTTTGTGTCAACTTTACAAAACATTTTTAGACTTACCGCCTAGCTTCCAAACACGTCGAATGCCAGTACCTAACCTAACCCTTCTATTTTAGAGCTGGTTGTGTAAATGAGCCATTTGTTGACGATTTTGCATCCGTCGAATATCACCAGTTTTTTCCGGATAACAATAGTATATTAACAGAAACAACGACACAAGAGATCTATTACCTAACAGATGTAACGCCGATAAGGAGACATCACACACAGGCGACAAAACAAATGTCACAGAGACATAAACTATAGTTTATGAACTTGAAGTGTTTCGTCATCCTGAGTTAATCTACATGAATGACAAAAACTGTGTCTTAATATAATGCCGCATACAATCGAGACAAGTAAGAAGCAAGACCTATTACACCTACATTCTTTATAAAAGGGAACATAAGGGCGCTTTCACATATAGGCGTTTTAGTCGCGCGACTGCAGCGCTTCTAAGTAGCGCTGCAGTAGCACGACAGAAGCGCGAGTGCAACGCTCCGAGCTTGTGGTGGCGGATACGCCGCGTAGCCGCGCGCGTGCGATCAGTCGGCACGAGGGTCAATCCCAAATCAATGAAAAAACGTGTTATAAGCGATATTTCGTAAACGATACTTTTATCATGTTCTCTTTCTATTTATTATCTTTTAAAAGCACGTTTTTAATCTAGTCTGGTATAAAATAATAAATCAAACCCGATAAAAAAAAACAAAACAAATTTTGCGAGTTTTAATAGTATGCTCTAAATAGATGTAACAACTCACTTTTCATTACTTTAAAATTAAATTATTCAAAAACTGATTTAAAAAGCATGTCTTTTGTAGACTATCGTGATCCCCACTTTCATCTCATTCATAAAGTTGCATACAGGTAGTTATCAACAAAGTAGAACGCTAATCTTTTGGATGTAATATATAGGCGGTCTGCAATTTGTCTTTACCGTAATTTGTTCTTTGAGTTCAAAATGCGCTTCGAAAACGCACCGCACGCACACAATCATAGCACCAACCATTTTAAAAAAGTGGTCATTCTTGTTTCTCAATGAAACTGGTACGTAAAACTTTTATTTTGATTTGTTATGGTAAAGATTTAAATAGTTATGATATGCCAAATACATCTATAAATTCAGAAACTACAGAGCTTTCATAATTTCGTCATAATTTTGTAAAACATATTGTCCTTGCCGTCACTGTCATTACCGTACCCATAATGCTGATACGGGATGGACACATTTGGCACGGTAATGATATGGAAGTTATTTCTCGATTACGATAGCGTCCTATCATGGTAATATTACAACGCGTCTGTTTGTCTGTCTATCTATTTGTCAGTTCGTTTATACAGTGTGTAAGAGCCAGCTTTCCGAAGCCGAAAACCATGGACTCAGACCATGATTCTGAGCAACTTTTTGCAACCAAAACCTTTTTGAAACCATATGCAGGAATTGAAAAAGAATTTTCGACTTTTCATACAAAATCTAGGAACGTACAGTCACCAGCATTAAGATGTGACTGCCGACGGCCTGCAAAAATATCTGATCATTGGTGGAAGGCATATATATATGCCTATAATATGCCTTCCACCAATGACCAGATAGTTTTGCATCATCACATCTTAATGATGGTGACTGTACTATCAAGTATGAAGAATTGATTTTATTTTTCATTTCCTGCATTATGGTTTCTTAGGAAAAGTTGCTCAGAATCATGGTCGGAGTCTATAGTTTTCGGCTTCGGAAAGCTGTCCCTTACATGCATAGGTACATTACTACATATTATAAAACAATGTCCTCCGCCGCCCCTGTCCGTCTGTCTGTCTGTTCGTGATAAACTCAAAAACTACTGCACGGATTTTCATGCGGTTTTCACAAATTAATAGAGTGATTCATGAGGAGGGTTAAAGAATATAATTTGTCAGGGTTTTGTGTTAATTGGCAGAAATATAACGCAAAGTAATTTTGGTCATGAGTCTATAACATTGTCTGAAGTTATTTAATATCCGCCATGGCGTTAATCATAAATATTTTATCTTTGCGTTAATCGCACACTATACGTTATACTACACATTATACGTTTTTCTTTCTCTCCCAGATCAGCATAGGTAGGTACCCTTACCCTACTACACACATATTTTCTAAATTGGTAGGGACAAAGCGCATGCTCTGTTCCACAAAGTTATTTTCTTTTTAGGTGCCTGATGTGATTGCAAGATACCTGGCTTGTATTAACAACTTGGCTGAAAATACTTACCTCTATAGGTAACTCAGTTTCAAAATGCAGCTTATATTTTATGTCCTACATATTGATACTAATCGCTTTAATGTAAGAGCGGAATATTGTTTGTCTATATTAGATGACTTCAAAGTTTTATTTGCTACATATCATCAAGATGAAGCCTATGCCCTGTGCGAAGACTCCAGTAATTTAAAACTTAACATAAACATACCAAGAAAACAATATAATGTGTACCAATACCATTGTGTATCATACATTTTAAAAATGGGTCGGTTCATTGTAGATTTCAAAGATATGTTTAATTTAGTAAACGAAGGTGGCAATATCCTTGTGGACAATATGATATAGGATGTTAAATAACAATTCTTACTTCAATTTTTATTATTTTAAGATTACAAATGCATAACTAGGTACAGAAATACAGCTAAATTAGATGGTCTCTGTGATAGTTGTGTTGTCAGTCACACGGGTCGTAGTGAAATGTTACCCTTAATACCTAATAATTTATCAGGTATGAAGTAATAAATCATTAATTTTGGGGGTATAATGTTTTTGACTATACTAGAAAAGGAGAAAAAACGCTATAAAAAAGAGGGAAAGTAAAAAAAATTAAAAGTAACAAAAAATGACAGATAAAGAAAAAAGAAATGTGAGAAAGAAATGGCGATTAAATAAGCAAAGTGAAAGAAAAAAGAAAATTCTTTGCAACACAAAGTCAGTATAGAAGGTGCTTCAGCAAACTCCGATTTTGAAATCTATAACATGTCATGCAGAGATCCTTTGGAAGAGCATGTTACTCCTAGCAGCAGCGTACAAAACCAGTTAATTATTATAGCTCAACAACAATAACAAACTATGGCTTAAAGAAACGGTTAGACTCTTATAAAGCCTACGTTCAAATATTGAATATAAATAACCTACGGTGTAGAGTAACAATAACCCAATTGAGAAAAAAACCATACTTAAAAAGGTACTTAAAAACAAACCTATAACAAAAACACGCATTAAATCAACTGTAAGCCATCGTGAAAGAAAGGCAATCATACAAAAGTTTTACGAAGACGACTTAAATAGTAGACAAGCTGCTGGAAAGAAAGAGTTTATCACAAAAAACAAAAATAGAAAACAAAAACAATATCTGATGAAAAGTTTAAAGACTTTGTACCAAGAGTTTAAATCTACGTCCGGAACTCGGGACTGTGTAAGTTATTCGACTTTCTGTAGGTTTCGTCCGTTTTGGGTAGTATTTCCAAAGAACAGTAGCCGAGAAACTTGTTGTTACATGTTTGTACAAAAAAAAATCATAGAAGAAAACAATTCCAGCGAGTAATAAATGCACTATGTTGCGATCCAAAAACAAGTAACTAAATGCCTAGAAAGAAATTGTGATAAATGCAAAACCAAAGTCTTAACCTACAAGGAGTTTAATAATAAAAAGGATTTGTCTTACGAGTATTATATATACTTTTTTTCTGTCAACGGCATTTAACGAGAACGGACGTGTCCGATATTTCTATCGAAATTAAATTAAATTTTTCGTGCTTTGCCCTGTTGCTGGAATTTGCCTCGGACTTCGCCCACCAGTCGCTGGAGTCCCCACACCAAATAAATATTTGAAAAATATTTATTATCCTGCGGTGATTCGAACTCGGATTTCTTGGGTGAGTGTCGGCGCCTTATCCACTTGACCAAGAACGCGGAGCTCAACCGCGTCGAAATAAGCGTACACTACCTACACGCGCTTCGTGCAAATCTCTGCGCACCACCACGTGACACGAACTACGGACTTCATGTGCTGCTGCCTTCGATAAACAGTTGAACTTTTGATTTTCTTTTTGCATACCTGCTGCAAAAACATCGGAATGGGTAAATGCACGGGCTGCTTAACCGAAATACGCGATAATGGGCGCATGGAATGCGCGCGTTGTAAAAAATGTTATCACAACTTATGCGTCAATGTTGCGAGCAAAAAACTGTCGCAAATGTCTGAAGCACAAAAAAATAAATGGTTATGCCCCGATTGTATAAGCAAGCAACCCAAAGGAGATAATTCCAATACACCGGTCAAGTCATCATCGTCGTCGTCTGGAACTAGCACCGTGGTGACACGTAAGCAGGCCGGGGAGCAGGCCGCGCCCCAGGTGGCTCGCGATGGCGATATTACAGCACGTTCTGAGATACGTGACATAATAAACGAGGCAATGAAGGAATGGTCTCGCGACATTTCAAAACAAATACGTGAGTTACGAGATGAAGTCATCACTTTTAAAGAATCGATGTCATTTTTCAACGAACAATATTAGCAATTAACCAATGACATGAAAGCCCACAGAGCAGTAGTACAGTCTCTCAGTGAAGATAACAAGTTACTGCGATCGGAAGTGACTAGCTTGACGTCTCGCCTAAATCAAATCGACCAAATAACACGCGCGGTGAACCTGGAGTTGCAGTGTGTACCAGAGCACAAAAACGAGAATACAATTAAAATCGTTCAACAACTGGGTCGCACTGTAAACTGTCCTGTGAAGGAGACCGACATCGCCCACTGCACGAGGGTGGCTAAAATTAACCCAAAGAGTCCTAGACCACGCAACATTCTTGTAAAATTGACTCATCCACGTCTCAGAGACTCGTTATCGGCTGCAACAATTAAATACAACAAGAGCAACCCTAAAAACAAATTAAACTCGAGCCATTTGGGAATAACCGGCGAAGACAATTCTGCAATATTTGTCGTGGAAAACTTATCACCGGAAAACAAGGCACTACACGCAGCGACCCGTACTAGAGCCAGAGAACTCGGATACATGTTTGTTTGGGTGCGTAATGGACGTATCTTCGTGCGGAAAGACATCACTTCGCCGTCAAGACTTGTCAAAAATATAGACTGCATTAGCTCTCTTTAGTTTACGTTTATTATTAGTTTTTCTTTTATTTTAACAACATGTTCTTTATTACCCCGACAAACTCCTTTATTATATTAAAATTTATTACCAGAATGTAAGAGGCCTAAGAACCAAGTGTGAAGAATTGCATTTAAACATTTTACAAAACAATTATGATATAATTGTCCTTACTGAGTCGTGGTTAAATGATTCGGTTTTTGACCGAGAACTATTTGATGATAGGTACGATGTTTTTCGGCGTGATCGTGGTTCCACTATATCCTTCCAAACCAAAAAGGAGGGAGGCGGTGTATGTGTAGCGATAAAAAAAAATTTTAAGGCGACAAGGAAACTGGGATGAGAGTCAGAATGCGAAGAGCTATGGGTATCATTAATTTTAGGGCATAACTTGTCTAGCATTAGTATATGCACTGTCTATATCCCACCTCCTGTTGGTCAAGATTATTTAAAAATGTTCTTAAATAATCTTACTGGAGTTATCAATAACAAGACACCAAGTAATAGTGTAACACTTTTAATAGGAGATTTTAATTTTCCCTATTTAACTTAGAATCGAACAGATATTTCTGGCATCAGCACTACAGGGCCATGCAGTGGTACACTGGAAAACATGTTTTTGGATGAAATTGCATTTAACAATCTTAAGCAATGCAACTACGTACCTAATGTTAATAACCGCATCTTAGATTTAGTTTTGATTAATAATAATGTTAACAACATAGACATAACTGAAGCTCTGCCCATGGTCGAGCTGGATCCACATCATCCAGCACTCAATGTTTGTATTTGTATGGCAAATTGCAAAAACTATATTAAAGATAAACGTCTTCCGTCTCTTCATTTTTCAAAATGTGATTTTAACGCCCTCAATTTGGAACTGTCAAATATAGCATGGTCACAGATTTGGACTAACATTCCCGAAGTTAATTCCAAAGTTGAAAAATTTTATGATACAGTGTTACCCATAATCAAAAAAAATACGCCAATTCGAAAGTCTCACTGTGGCAGGTACCCAATTTGGCACAGCACGCCACTGATAAAGTGTCTGAAAGAAAAAGCAAAGTTTTTTAAGAAACATAAGAGGTATGGCAACCCTTTGGACAGATTGACGTTTGAGCTTCTAAGAGATCGATGCGATTCTATTATGAAAAGCTGCTTTGCTAGCTTTAAAAAACGTGCAGCTGAAAATTTGCGAACAAATCCTAAATACATGTGGTCATATGTCAATAGTATAAAAAGAAACGGTAACACTTTACCAGCACAAATGACACTGGGTTCCAAAACCGCCATGGGCGGGCAAGAGGTATGCGATCTGTTTTCAGAGCACTTCCAATCAGTCTATCTTAACAGCAAGTCCACAACTACCTCGGTTACTAATAACGATGTAGATCGTTACGTAAACGATAGTTTGGTTATCGCCACTTGTGCGATTTCCGAATATGAGGTACTTACAGCTCTTAAAAAAATGGATAGCAAGAAAGGTCATGGATTGGATGGTCTGCCTCCCATTATTCTGAAAAGATGCGCTGACATGCTGACCAAACCACTAGCGCATATTTTCAATGCGTCTCTTAAGGAGGGTATCTTTCCAGATCTGTGGAAAAAGGCGCGCATAAGCCCAATTTATAAAAAAGGTGACCATACTGAAATATCAAATTACAGGCCTGTATCCATACTGCCGGCCCCAGGCAAAGTTCTAGAATCTATAGTACAGAAAAAAAATTACTGGCATGTGAAAGAGCGCCTGCATCCTGAACAACATGGTTTTCTGCCAAAAAGATCTACTGCCTCCAATTTAGTGGGATTTGTCAGCGACGTGTCAAAAGAGCTGGACGAAGGTGGTGAGGTCCACAGCATATACACTGACTTTAGCAGGGCCTTTGACCTCATAGACCACGATCTTCTTAAAAAGCGGATCATGCACATGGGCATCCACGGCTCTTTGCTACGTTGGTGTGAGTCCTACCTCAAAAATCGCTCCCAGCTTGTCCAGCTGCACGGATATTCGTCTAGAGCTAAAGAAATCCCCTCAGGCGTCCCCCAAGGATCCCATATTGGTCCGTTATTTTTTTTGATTTTTGTAGACGATCTGGCGAACATAATAAAATGTAATTTTAAAATGTACGCCGATGACCTTAAACTCTACAAGGCAATACGTTCTAGTTTGGATATGGTCTTATTACAGGAAGAACTGGACAAGGTAAACCAATGGTGCTCTCAGAACCTTATGACTCTAAACATCAGCAAATGCTTTTATCTAAATTTAACTAGGAAAAAGCATAAAACTACAGTCGTGTATAAACTAAGTGGACCGTCCTGACTGCGAGCCGTTCTCATTTCGTGAAATCACTGTGGGGAAGGTTAGGAAGAGTATCCAATCCATTACTTCCAAGGCTGTGGGCGAAGATGGCATTTGCCGTGACATGCTGATGCCTATCCTGGATGACGTTGTGCCTATTATCACACACATTCTAAACCACTCTTTGGCAACCAACGTCTTCCCTACCGACTGGAAATTAGCCCATGTCATTCCTATCCCAAAGTCCGCTTCCCCTACCGCTTTATTTCAATACCGTCCTATTTCTATCCTACCATTCCTGTCTAAGGTCCTGGAAAGCGCTGTTCACAAACAATTGTTCTCTTTTGTCTCCCATCACAATTTAATAAGTCCGTATCAATCCGGTTTTCGTCCTGGCCACAGCACCGTAACTGCCCTATTAAACGTCACTGACGATATTCGCCACGCCATGGATAACCGGATGTTCACGGTTCTTGTTCTACTGGACTTCAGCAGCGCTTTCAATTCCGTTGATTATGACATCCTCCTTGCCATCCTTCACTCGCTTAACCTTACCCCTGCAGTGATTGCTTGGTGTTCGGATTACCTTCGCAATCGTCACCAGAGAATCAGGAGTGATGATTTATTTTCTGATTGGGCCCCCCTTACTGCAGGTGTGCCACAGGGTGGGGTGCTTTCACCTCTCCTCTTTACATTATTCATTAATGAGCTCGGTAAAGTAATATCTTGTCCATACCACTTATACGCTGACGACTTACAGCTTTACAAACATTCAGATGCAGACAATATTCACTTAGCTATCGAAGCTCTTAATGAAGATCTCTGTGCTGTAAAGGAGTGGGCAAAGGCGTTTGGATTACTTGTGAATCCAACTAAATCACAAGCAATGATCGTTGGTAGCGGCAGACTATGCGATAAACTGGATCTAAATGCCCTCCCCAAAGTTACTTATGATGGAGTGCATCTTGCATATGCGGAGAAGACAAAAAATCTTGGCCTTATTATTGACCGTACTTTGTCTTGGACGTCACAGGTCAACGAAGTGAGTCGGCGCATGCACTACTCTTATCATTCTCTCAAGCGACTTCAGTTCTTCTTACCGTACAATACCAAAATTATGCTTGCTCAGTCGCTTCTTCTCCCTCTTCTCGACTATGCCGATGTGTGTTACTTGGATGCTACTGAAGAGCTGTTGAACAAACTAGAGCGCCTGCAAAATCTAGCTATTCGGTTCATATTTAATCTTCGCAAATATGACCATATTTCTGAGTTTCGGGCTAAATTAAAATGGCTCCCAATCCGACGTCGCCGAGATATGCACATCCTTTGTCTCCTTTACAAAATCCTTCACTACCCTCAACTCCCTCATTACCTTCGTTCCCGTTTTACTCTCTTACCAGTCACTTCCCGCCCTAAGCGCTCATGTGACACAAGAACCCTTGTATTTCCTCAATCCAACTCCAAATACTTCCATAGCTCATTTACCGTCCATGCAACCAGATTGTGGAATAAGCTGCCTGCTGACGTGCGTGAGAGACCATCGGTGGCATCATTCAAACTTAGGCTAAAAGAGCACTACCTATCCAACAACAACAATTAGAAATTTTTTAACCAATTATTCGTTCATATTATAAATTATTATATGTAAAGTATGTGTATGTATATGTATATACAATATAATTAGAGAAAATATGTATTATATGTATGATATAATATATATATTTGATGTAGGTATAGATAGATATAATATTGTATTTCGTCTTTATTAGTCCCGCAGACTTTCTCTCCGAACCACAGCTGGGGTTGGCTGGAAGGGATCTCTTCTAGAGATAAGCTCACCTTTGTATATGTCTTATTTAGTGTTTTCAATGTGTGTTTTCTATGTGCAATAAAGGATTAATAATAATAATAATAACTAAACAACGAGCCATTAGAAGTGAGCAAAATTCGAGACCTAGGCGTTATCATAGACAGTACTTTGAGTTTTAGGGACCATGTCGATGCAGTCACAAAAAAAGCGTCAAAAATGTCTGGGTTTATATCTAGACAGATAAAAGCTTTTAAGGATCCGGGTATTATCCTCCCTGTGTACAGCTGTATAGTGCGTAGTATTGTCGAATACGCCAGTCCAGTTTGGAACCCTGGTTATATGGTTCACTCCAACCGAATTGAGAGGATCCAAAAGAGGTTCCTCTACCAGCTTTCTTTTGCTAATAACCAGTGCAGAAGTCTTCACTCGTACGAAAACAGATTGACTTATTATAAAATGGAACAATTATGCAAACGACGAAAGACTTCGGATGTACTTTTTTTGTTTAAGACGATCCGTGGGCTGGTCAACTGCCCAGACATTCTTAAGGAAATCGGGTTGGTGATCCCTAGGTCAAGCAGTCGATTGCATAACAGGAAAACATTCATAACCCCACGGTGTAAGACAGTAGCTGGTCAGCATTCACCCCTGTACAGAATGACCACGACTTACAACAGTATTCGATTTTCTTTCGACATCTTCCACGGATCTTTGGCCTCGGCTAAGGCCAGCATTAGGCTGGCAATGAAATAGAATAATTTGTCAATCATTTTTTACTTTAGTAATATTTTTATTTTTTTAAGATAATTTTCGAACATGTCCACACAATGCATGCTGTGTTCACTTTAATTAGAATGGACGTTATGTATGTATACTCTCTAAGTTTTGTTAATGTTACTAGGCTACGTTGCATTTCATTTGTGAACCATAATAATAAAAATAATTAAAAAAAAAAAAGTATTGGTGCAAGAGTGATGAAAACATAGTTGGTAAGGAAAAGAAAGTGAAAATAGTCTCAAAAAAGAAGGAGTTGGCAAAACCTAAAGATTTGATCATCAAATTAGAGAAGAACTTAAGCGGGTTTACGCATTTCGGTTTTCCATACAAACTTCCAAGTCGAAATTTTTAAAAACCAATGAGATAATTTTGATGAAACTTTGCATGCTCAAGTAAAACACAGGGATCTAAATAGTTTGTTGAAAACATTTAAAAAAAAGGTTTTTCTAGCTGAGTTATTGCGATTTAAAATCCACTATAGAAAGTTAAAAATCGCAATAACTCAGTTAAATAAACAATTTTTTTAAATGTTTTCAACAAACAATTTAGATCCCTGTGTTATTATTTTATTCCTTCAGCATGGAAAGTTCCATCAAAATTGGCTAATTGGTTTTTAAAAATTTCGACTTGGAAGTTTGTATGGGAAACCGAATGGCGTAAACCCCCTTAAAAGATTTTTTTTACATTGCTTCTTCATTCAGATCCAATATAAAGCACTGAAATTTAAAAAAAATTTACTGTCTATCAATGAAGCAGTCATTCACATGGACTGGTCTGAAAACTACAATCTTAAATACCATAGAACACACAATTATGCTATACTTACATGATGAGAAATCTGGACAGAAAGAAACCCAATGAAGAAACATTGGGTTACTATAAGTGAAAGTACTCGTCATGATGCTGCAGCTGTCTGGGCACTTCTGATTCCTGTGTTAGAGTACATATATTAAAAAATGCAGCTACAGATACTCTGCATATACTGACGGATTCACCGAGTAGCCAGTACAGGAATAAAAGCATATTTTGGATTCTATCTCGGCTTAAACATGACTTGCCAGGCTTTCTCAATCAAATTACGTGGAATTATAGAGTCCGGACACAGGAAAGGCGCTCCATATGGCGTTGGGGCCGTATTGAAAAGAACAGTAGACAGAATCGTAAACCTTGGTCAAGATGCAGCAACTTTTGAAGATTTCTATCAAATCTGTTGTAAATCACTGATGCAGAGTGAGTGGAATAACTTGATAATGGATGCAAGACAAAACAACTGTTTGTACTGAATAAAATATGTTTATATTTTCTTTACGTACGTGAAAAACAGTTACTCAGACAAAAATCAAAACAAACATTATTTGACATAAACAGAAAAAATTCTGTCAGTCAGAATATGCTTTGAATCGAACATGATTCAAACCATATTCAAATGATACCATAGAGCATACATTGTACCTCTTTACAACACTCCTCCTCAAGTGGATAGCTCTATGTGTTCAGCAGCAGGCTCACAACATAGAAAACAAACATCATTATAAAAACCTTAAACGTTACCAAAGTATACACAACAAACACATTCGCTCATGCATAGCCTTCTAACATTCAGGCTCTAAGATTCATCTGATCTACGCAGAACTCGTGCTTGCATTTCGGTAAAGCTTTAGTAAAGATATCTGCAGTCATTAGCTCTGTTTGCAGGTATTCTAACGACACAATGTTATCATTAAGTTTCTCTCTGATGTAGTGACATCTCACATCAATGTGTTTTGTTCTCTGATGATGAACTGGATTCTTGGCAATCTGAATCGCTGACTGACTGTCACTCAACAGCTTGACAGTTTCATCCTTTCGTGAGATCTCTCTCATCAATGTCTTTAGGAACGTAGCTTCTCTACTCGCTTCGCACATCGCTACATATTCCGCTTCTGCACTTGAAAGTGCAACGGTGCGTTGCTTCTTGCTTTCCCAAGACACGGGTGCTCCTCCTAAAATGAATACAAATCCCGTAAACGATTTCCGATCACAGTGATCTCCTGCATGATCGGCATCGACATATCCAGTAAAACTTTGTCCAGTTTTCACAATTGTCAACTTGTAGTCGATGGTACCCTTTAGGTATCTCAAGAGTCTCTTAGCTGCATTCCAGTGCTCACTCGTATAGCAGCTATTGAACTGGCTGAGGTACGAAACTGCATAACTAATGTCAGGTCTTGAGCATACAGCTAAGTACATCACCGATCCAATTAAATTTTGGTAAGGAATCTCTGTGGGTGGGATATGATCACTACTGGGCTTCTCTAGTTTTAGTCCAGTTGGCAGAGGTGTCTTAACTGGTTTGCAGTCAGACATTCCAAATTCCTTCAGAACCATTTGTATGTAATCACTCTGATTGACACTGATCTCCTCCTTAAGCCGATTTATATTCATACCCAAAAAAGTATTCACTTTCCCCAAGTCCTTCATATCGAATTTCTTCATTAGTTCTTTCTTTACTGTGTCTCTCTCTTTCTCATTTTTGTAGAATATCAGAATGTCATCGACATAAACGGCAATAATAATCATATTCCTAATGTAGACACATGGCTCGTTACCCGATCGCTTGAACTTCATCTCAGTCAAAGCAACATGGAGTTTCTTGTTCCAGGCTAGAGGAGCTTGCTTAAGTCCGTATAGAGCTTTCTTGAGCAAGCATATATGATCCTCTTTGCCTTTCTCCTCACAGAGTCTAGGCTGCTTCATATAAACTCGCTCCATTAAATCTTCATTAAGGAATGCAGTGACCACGTCCATTTGATCTATTGATAAATCATTTTCAGCTGCAAACGCGAATAGTAATCTAAGGGTACTATGTCTGATCACAGGAGAAAAAGTCTCGTTGAAGTCTAGTCCATGCCTCTGTGTAAAGCCGCGCGCTACAAGCCTGGCTTTATACCTAATTTTCCCCCCAGGTTCTTTTTTAATTTTGAAGATCCATTTACTATCTACTAAATTAACATTAACCATGTTAGGATCAGGCTTGACTAAACTCCAAGTTCCGTTCTTCTTTAAAGCATTTAACTCAGCATTAATGGCTTCTTGCCATTTCTCTCTGTTATTACCACTGAGTGCTTTTTCCACAGTTGCAGGTTCGCTGTTCTTCAATTTCTGCTTGATACAGATGATAATCACTATATTCTCTTGGTTTTTTTTCTCTTTGAGGGTATCGTTTTTCTCTTGTCGGCGGTGTTGCGAACTCTTCCTCAACCAATTCACTCTCGACATCATCAGCATCAAGGAAAAACTCATCTTGCCTCTCCTGCAGAGCTGGTCTCTGATCAACTGTTCCTTCTTGAATAGTTGCTCCTAAATCTATTCTTTCTTTAACAGTCTCAGTTTGGGATTCTGTTGAAAAATCTAGCATTAGTTGCCCAAGAAGTCCTTTTGTTTCTCTTTGAAGATTTTCTTTCAATTCTGATTTACGTTTCTCTCTAAAAACCTTAGCTTCTCTCTGGTTGAAGAACTGATCCTCAAAAAAGACCACATCTCTTGCTTTATGAATATGAAGTTTAGCAGGATCACAAAGCCTGTAAGCTTTCGACTCGGTGCAATATCCAACAAAAACGAGCTCCTTGCTTTTCGCATCCAGCTTTTTTCGCTTAGCTTTGTTGATGTGCATAAAAGCTATACACCCGAAGACTCTCAAGTGTCTGAGATCAGGCTTCTCTCCAGACCATGCTTCCAACGGTGTCACCTTCACAGCTTTGGTGGGTGAGCGATTCTTCAGATAAACCGCCGTATTAACTGCTTATACTCAGTAAGAAAAGCGTAGGTTAGCTTCCTCTAACATGCATCTAGCCTTTTCCATAATGGTACGGTTGGCCCTTTCTGCTACCCCGTTTTGTTCTGGTGTGTATTCAACAGTTGTTTGGTGAATAATACCGCTTTCTTTAAATAATTGACTAACTTGTTTATTTACAAACTCTTTTCCATTGTCCGATCTAAAAATCTTTATCTTTTTGTTGGTTTGGTTCTCAACCAATTTTTTAAATTCGACAATCTTTGAAAATACTTCACTTTTCTCTCGCAAGAAGTAAATAAACGTGTACCGGGTTTTGTCGTCAATAAGTAAAAGAAAATATCTCTTCCCGCTGTGCGACTCTACGCTCACAGGACCGCAGACATCTGAATGTACGAGCTCTAGTACTTCAGTTGCTCTGGTTGCGCCACTCTTTTTAAAAGGTATACGTGTTTGCTTACCTTTAAGGCACGGCTCACATTGTAGGTTATCAGGAATTTGGTACCTCACTCCTTCTGCTAAACCATCTCTAAGCAGCTTCATGTTTGATGCTCCAAGATGTGCCAATCTCCTATGCCACAGCTCAAATTCATCAAACATCGTTGCTGAAAAAACAGACTGGTTAGTAGATACTAACCAGTCTGTTTACAAATTCAAAGCTATTACAGATGTAATAGCTTTGAATTTGTAAACTCCTTTTACCTTCTCGCAGCTATGGAGTACATTTCCTTTTATACAACATTCACTCCTGTTATATATCTCACAACCATTCTTTAAAAATACTACAGTAAAATCTCTGTCTACAAGTGTACTTACACTAAGTAGGTTTGCAGTCAGTCCAGGAACATACATCACATCATTTACTCCAAATTGCATTCTCTCAGCCTTCTGCACATCTCCTGATCCAATTGCACTTAACTTCTGACCATTAGCTACACTAATATTTACAGCACTATCTAACACTCTATAGTCTGTAAGCCAGTCTTTGCGATGGGTCATATGAGATGACGCTCCAGAATCAACGATCCAATCGTTATTATCTTTCGTCATGGCAGTGCACGCAGTCAGCAATGATGATACTTTGTTATCCTTTTTATTTGGGTTCTTTGGACATTTCATAGCTTTATGAGGTCCACCGCAAATAAAGCACTTGACTGTCTTCTCTTTGTTAAACTGTTTTTTGTTCTTTTTGCCTTCCTTTGCTCTTACATTGCTACTCTTAGCTTTGTTGTGCATAGTTAAAGCAATCTCATCAGAGGACGTCGATGGTGTTACATCGTCCTGCTGTAACAGCTTGGTTTTGATGTAATCTGACGTCAGGGTAATGTTTGAGGTCTCAATGGCCATCTTCATTGGATTATAGACCTCTGTCAATCCTTGTAACATTAGCGCTGCCAACATTTCATCATCTACCTCTTTACCAATGTCTCGTAGCTGGTGTGCTACTTTCATTATCGCCGTAATGTAGTCTTTGACGTTACTAAATTGTTCCAGCTTGAAACTAATGAGTCGGCCTAGCAAACGGCATCGGTTGGTGACACCCTTGTCTTCAAAAGCATTTACCAGCGCTTCCCAACACTCTTTCGCCGATTTCGCTTGTCTCACATGTACCAATAACTCCGTATTAATCATAAGACAAATTTTTGCCCTTGCTTTGGAATCTTTTTTAGTACCGGTTAGATCTGTTACTGGGGGCGTAGTTGATACATATTCCCAAAGATCTTCGTGAGTCAAATAAAGTTCCATTTGGAATTTCCATGTCGAAAAATTAATCGACCCCTCTAATCGTTCGAAAGTAGGAAGGTTAGTACTCATCTTATTTGTTTGATTGTAGCTGTTTCCGTGTTCAGAACTATCTCCAGCTCCGAAATCTCTAGTCCACATCCACTGTTCAAATTTCGATGTTGGTGCACATAACCTGTTGTAAATCACTGATGCAGAGTGAGTGGAATAACTTGATAATGGATGCAAGACAAAACAACTGTTTGTACTGAATAAAATATGTTTATATTTTCTTTACGTACGTGAAAAACAGTTACTCAGACAAAAATCAAAACAAACATTATTTGACATAAACAGAAAAAATTCTGTCAGTCAGAATATGCTTTGAATCGAACATGATTCAAACCATATTCAAATGATACCATAGAGCATACATTGTACCTCTTTACAACAAAATCCTACACGACAACGTAGATAACATAGAAATTCGGGTTGCCTATAAAAATGACATCAATAAAAAAACCAAAGATAAGCAAGCGCAAAATCTTTCTGGATTTAATGGTATTTTCAAAGTACACCAAGTTTTGTGGGACATATTCTGCAACGATACTCTCACATTTAGAAGGTTCAGTTGCTTTGAATGCCCACCCAATGTAGTATGCGAACACGGTGCTCACATGGGATACCTTGTAATTACATCCGAACAAGAACAAGAAAGGATTATAGCTCCTGCCGTATCAATTGCTTTGGAAGGTATTACGACCGGAAGAGATTATAAAGAATTAATAACCCACAAAGGATTGAAACGGCAAAAGCGATTGATTCTCCAAGTACAAGTAAGTGTACATTTCAAACAAATAAAACCGTTACGGTAGCTGATTAGGTTGTAATCGAATTTAAAGCTAAACATGTACCCTAGCATAGCATTGGCCGTGTAATAGGAGTTTACGAAGACAATATAAGCTTGTCTTTTTTGAAACAAATTTCAGGTGGCAAATTCTGTTGGTCAAAGATTAGACAAAGAGATTCTGTTTCGATTAATTGAAGGCAGAAGTTAAGGGTGTTTCACCTCATTTGATATATAACTATGATGAAACTAACTTAGTAGACGACCCTGGGAAAAATAAAATTTTAACCAAACGTGGGACCAAATATCCAGAGGCCATCAAAAACTCCACGAAAGCCGCTGTTAGTGTCATGCTGTGTGGGAATGTTGCAGATCAGCTCCTAGCTCCTACCACCATACGTTAATTATAAAGCCGAACACCTATCGAACTCTTGGACAGAAGGAGGGCCGCCTAACACTCGATACAATCGGTCAAAATCCGGCTGGTTTGACGGTAATAGTTTCGAAGATTGGTTCTTCACCAAAGTGTTACCGTTGCTAAGAAGAGAAGAAGGAAGGAAGGTAATCATAGGTGACAATTTGAGCTCGCACCTCAGCTACGAGGTAATCAAAGCGTGCGAAGACCATAACATAGCGTTTGTCGCATTGCCGCCAAACAGCACACACCTTGCCCAGCCGCTTGACGTAGCATTTTAGACCGCTTAAAGTTCATTGGCGACCTATACTGGACGAATGCAAATCAACGCGAGAAAGTCAAACTTTGCCCACCATTCCTAAACAGACATTACCTTCATTGCTTCATCTGTTATGAAAAAAAATCGCAATGAAGACCGAAGTAAATCTAAAAGTTTTTAAAAACAGGGATTTATCCAACCAATGAACAGCCAGTACTTGAAAGACTTCCTACGTTCAAACACCGAGTCATTCATACAATATCTTGAAAATAAACGGCACGATGTAGTTTCCCAAAGTAATGGAGGCCGCAAGAAAAAATTTAACGTGGCTGCCGGAAAAAGCATATCTTCCGAAGAACTCAAGAGTTTACAGTCTGATCCATCAACATCTCAATCAAACAAAAATATAAAAAAGAAAAATAAGAAAAAGCAACCAAAATCGGAAAGCGAAACAGATTCAGAATCAGACATGGTAGTAGAAACGATTGACGATTCAGACTCCGAAGGCCCGCTAAATGAGGAAAGCGACGACAGTTGCGAAGAAAACCAAGTCGAACAGCAGCATGTTTGTTCTACTGTACCAGAAGATTTTGTGGTTGTCGCGTATAAGGGAGAATTGTGGCCTGGCCAGATAGACACAATTGACAAAGAAGGAGCCTATGTAAAATGCATGGTTCGTGCTGGACTGGCATGGAAAAGGCCAGAAAAAGACGATAAAATATTTTATCCTCGTGATGATATTAAGTTCAAGATCAAAGAACAAAAAAAAATGAGCACATAAGGGTCTCTATTCCAAGTCCCGGAGTTAGAACGCCGATGGGGAATGACGAAAAAATAATTGTTTCTTTTTATATTTTATTACTTTTGTTTTACCAATTATAGGTTAAGAAATATTCCTAATTGTTCTTTGAAAGATCATAATGTTACTAAACATTAGTTTTTGTTGATTTTGTTAAGTTTAAAGAAAAGTTTTTTTTTTTAAATAATTGATCTCAATTTAGTACTAAAGTTTTAATAAAAATTAAGAAATTTGATTATAAATGGTAGTTTTTTGTAGATATCACTTCTAGCAATCCTATTCTTGCATGATATGCTTCAAACTATAGTCCATATTTAAAAAAAACGGACGCTTTCTTGGTCAAACTCTATCTGGATTATATATTTTTTTCCCAGAATTTAAACCATTATTTTCTATGTCTCAGATGGTTTGAAAAAACTTAAAGCGCGATCTATCTAGCCTTGAGAGGAAACACTGCATCGGCGTGGCGTTCGGGATTCTCATGCGGGGCGCGGGGGAGCGGCGTTTCGTGGTCCCCTGTTTCCTCCTTCAGAGGTGGACCAATCTTTATTTAAGCGTCGGTTGGGGGAGGAGGTTTTCTGTGTCTGTGTGTTTGATTTTTTTTTTTTTTTTTAAACGAGTTACCTAATGTTTCTGAAGACGCCTTAAAACGAAGTGATTTCGCTTAATTTTGAAGGCTCCTGGTTATTAAATAAATGACTTAATGCAAAGGAATCAAGCATACGGACGTGAAGGGTCTCTTTCTTTAACCGTTGCTGAAGGGGTGGTGGGGGTTGGTCCGGTTTTGGAAGGGGGCTGCGGGGCGTCGTTTTTCTGTGTTTGGTGTGGGAGTTTTGTGTGCCGCGTCGGCGTGGTGTTTCCTCTTAACTCGTAATCCCTACGCGCGCGCGTAAACCCTGCGCTCCTGACGGACGTCAAATCGATATCGAGTCGGCTGTGCTTATCGGAATATGAACGCTCGGGTCACGAGATAGGTTTCAGTTTCGCGTGGGAGTCGTTGGAGGGTGAACCTTCTGTACGGTAGTAGTATTAGTTATTCTGTGCTTGTACCAAGACGAATAACGAAACAATTTTAAAACACACAAGTTTATGCTTATTAATTTTTGACGTTTTTTTATGCTTAAGTTTTTATAAAAAAAGATATTTGAATGATTAAAAATGTCAACCTTATTGGTTAGGTACTAATGTTTTCCAAAACTCATTTCAGCCGCTACTTTATTTTACTTCAATAACTCCAATTTATATTACTTACCACAGTATCAATACGATAATTGGAAATCATATTACACAATTCTATGACCACGGCTTATATTTCGGTTCGACGCGATTCTGTTTCGGCGTGCAGTGGTACTGGGGGTAGCAATGCGCATTTGTCTGGCACAGATTATAATAGCTCGTTAGATTAGTTATTAAGTCTTAACTATAAGTTAGTTAACTGTTTTTTTATTATTATTAGTATTGACGTCAATAAGTGCCTGTAAAGGTTTACATTGAATAAATAATTTGACTTGACTTGACTTGATATAGTTAACAACATTATATGCAACTACAGTTCAATAAAAAAAAATAAAAAAAATGTTTCACTTTTAAGGCATAACAATTGATACAACTAATTCATAATTTAATGTGCTACAGACTTCATCAAACTCTATCTCAATATTGCCAATGGTTTTGTATATGCAAAGGTTTAAAGTTTAGGGTACGTGATTTTGGACTAAAGTTACCTGATTTTACGGTAATTATTTGAATAAAAAGTACATTTATACAGTGTTTTTTCTTTTATTGACATTATTTTTAATGATAAACTTGTAAAAGTAGGTAGTAGAAAAGAGGTAAAGAAGTTGCCATAAACATGTCATTATAGTATGTATATACGCTTTTAAACCGCAACTGTATCTGTTTACTGCTCCTTTTACTGATATATTATGTTACCTCTGCAAAATCGATAATGCTCGAATACCAATTTCACACATACAGCCATTGATTTCGATGTTGCCCTCTATGCAATATTTAATTACTTATTTATTCCTAGATTTTGAGTTACTTTTCTTTTGCGCCGGGCCTGGATCTTTTTTCATACTTCATGAGCATTCTCCTTTACGAAATAAGAATGGCTACTTAAAGCACAAAGGGCCCAGTGCTAAAATACCTGCATTCCGATCCCTAAAAAGTTCACTATACAGATCAAGAAACAAGAATTTGGAGGTACAAAAACATCATTCAGAAAACCGGCTGATGTTGTTGTAGCAGAAAAATTTAAAGCTAATCTTTTGGTGGATTATGTCGAAGAAAATAGGATTATTGTATTTGTGTCACCAAAAGGCCGGAAGGGTCTAAAAAATGTAAAAGTATATTTCTTGTTGATAAGTCTACAAGCATTTACATCACAATGTTCAACAAAATCAAAAAATGTTTATCAGACTTTAACTCCAAGACGTTCATCCTTAATTTTAAAGCAGCCACAATGTGTGCTATTAAACATGTTTTTCCGGATGCCGTAATATACGGATGTTTTGTCCACTTTCAAAGGAGCGTGTACAAAAAGGCAAAATCATTAGGATTACTGGATCACGAAGAAACGTTGTCATATGTGCGAATGTGCATTTGCCTAGCATATCTTCCGCAGCATGAAATAGAAAATGGCTGGTTGGCGATAATGGAAAACAGTTTACCAGTTATTAAGTTTAATGACTATTTTGTCGAACAATGGCTGGAGCCTGATGGCATGATTGCTAAATGGTGTTGTTATAAAGAACATTACAGGAGCACTTATTTAGTTGAGGCATGGAATAACAGATTACAATGCCATTTGGGTTCAAACCCTACTTTATTATTATTTCTACAATGATAATGACTGACATAGCAACTTACGATACGGCACAAGACAAATTGCGATTCAAAGGAGAGCCTATTACCAAAAAAAAGCGACAAAGTAATCTCAACGAAAAACTATCGCAAAACTAACAAACAAATATGAAGAAGGACATACTGCAATAAGTATTTTTTTGGAAAACCTTTGTAAAATCGTGCTATTAACCACTAAAAAGAAAGATTGAAATTGTGTTTTGCTTTCTCTACTATAATTTATAAAAGCTGATTGATTATTGACTGACTTTATTGACTGTCATTAAAACTTAATTCACGTCTCTGGGTACGGCCGTCAGAGACGTCTATTAAGTTTTAATGACAGTTAAATATCTTTCCTTCTCTATTTAGCACTATACCTAAAAAAGTGACAGCAAGAGGCTTGATTGTCATTAAAACTTAATTGACGTCTCTGAGTACGGCAGTAATATCTTTAAAGTAAAGTTTCATAATTTTAATACCTACGTATTTTTTTAATAATTGTTAATTTTTAAGGTTTTGAAAAGACTAATTGAAAATGTTGATATTGTTTTTTTTTTACTATAGTTGATTATTTATTTGTTATACTTACCTAATGTATAGTAATATTTTGAAAATGATTAAGTATATGTTATAATTTACATTTGAAAGTGAAAGTGCGTGTCTTGATGTATATTTTAGACTAACTATAAAGTCAATTATCTCTGTTTTAAACGTGATTTTAGAAATAATGTTGATTTTACATGATTTTACACAGAATATCTAGGCTACAGCAAACCGGCAAACAGCAAAATGGAACAGAATGTTATAAGACCAGCCAGGGAGATAGGAGAAAGATGCAATTCAGATTTTTGAAGAAGAAGTAAACTGAGAGGATGCTATAGACTGACTGAGGAGACCAGACTGGAAATACATCAACACTTTTGGAAACGCTTAAACTGCGACCAACGTAAGGTGTATGTGGCAAATTATGTAAAACGCACAAACACTGGCCGTAAAAGTAAATCATCGGCAGATTCTAGACGTGGTGAAACACTGTTTTATTTTTTACCTCTTACACGAGACGGTAATGAAAGGATTCAAGTTTGTCGTGAGAGGTTTTTGAAAAAAATATTATTGGGTTCCTTTACATCATGGACTAAAGAAGTAGCCTATGTAATGGTTACCAACAAAGAAAAAGCAATGACTTCGAGAAATAGAGAACGTAGAGTAGATGCTGATAGGAAAGCCTTGACGGCAAATAATTTTCTGGAGAACATCCCGAAACTGCCTTCTCATTATGCACGGAAGGAAACTACAAAACTTGTTCTTGAGCCGTGATACCACAACCTCAGACAACTTTTCAATGATTATAAAGCTTATTGCAAAGACAACGAGGAACCACAAGTGAGTAGATACACCTTCGAGAAAATGTTTCATGAGAAAAACCTCTCTCTGTATACGCTAAAAAAGATATGTGTGATACGTGTTGTGCACACAAGGCTGGAAACGTAAATGAAGTCGACTATCAAGCGCATATTGCAAAAAAGGACAGAGCTATACAAGAAAAAGAAAACGACAAGAAAGCTGCAGAATCTAAAGACCTCATAGTGCTCACAGTTGATTTAGAGGCTGTGAAAGTTTGTCCGTATCTTACTACAAGCGCTTTGTATTTAAGACAAAGCTTACCTGCCACAATTACACTGTTTATGATTTGACCACTCATGATTGCTGCTGTTACTGGTTTGATGAGACTGCCACTGACCTTACAGCGAACACCTTCACTTCTTTCCTCGTGGACTATTTGGAAAGAAAATGCATACAACGGAACCTGCCTATTATTGTATTCTCAGATGGTTGCACTTACCAGAACAGAAATTCTATTCTGTAATGCACTACTCAACCTGAGCATGCGACACGGAATTACTATTACATAGAAATATTTAGAACCTGGTCACACCCAGATGGAGTGTGATTCTGTTCATGCAACCATTGAAAAAATACTCAAAAATCGCGAAATCCACCTTCCATCGGACAACGTCTCCATTACGAAAGAAGCACGACGAACTAAACTGTATGAAACAGTTCTGGTGGATTATGATTTCTTCAAAGACTTTTGTAAGGATAAGAACTTATATTACAAAAGCATTCGTCTGGAAAGAGAGCAGGCGATCCTCAAGTCACCAATATCAGAGAAATATTGTAAGAACCGAACGGGGACATTAAAGTGAAAGGGTCCACTCATCATCAAAATAAAGATTTTGATGATGAGTGGACCGCTTTGCCTCAACGACCGAGACGAATATCGCCAACGTACAACCAGCTATGTTTCAAAAAAAATCCCTTTAAAATTGACAAAATTTAATCACTTGCAGCAGCTAAAGGTAGTTTTACCAAAAGACTGTCACCCTTATTATGATAATTTACCACACGAGTAGTTTGTTTGTAATAAGTTCATAATGATCATTCTAATTACTCATTGATCTCAGTTAATTATTTACTTAATATTGTCTTTTTATTCTGACCGGGTTGTCAATTTTTTGAAATACCTAATTAGGTACCTACTATATATTATGTTGAATTAAGAATTTGTAATTGCAAAAATGTTGTTTTATTCAAATAATATACATAATTTCATAATTTTCTTAAGAAATATAATTATATGTTAACTTATTGCATGTTTTGTATAGTTTTCAGTTAAAATTTTACTAACTAAATCTCGCCCCATTCCTTTATAAAATCTCCTAACTTGAACTTAATGGAAATTCGTTAAAAGCAATATATCTCCTATCTTACAAAATCATGTATAATTTATGTTATTCAGTACTTATTGTTTTTCTAAATAAATATATGGTTTCTGATGCTACAGAGAATAGTTTACAAAGAGAAATATAGCAATTAATAAGAATTTTAAGGATATTTACAAGTGGAAAAACCGTCTAACGTCAAAACTTTTAACACAACACAGAAATCAATAGCTTTTATCTTACACTAACTTTGAATCCTCTATACCTACTAAATTAACATTAGTTTAAAAAAATAGCTATTGAAATAACAAAACTACCTTCAGAACATGTGGTCGCGCTAAAATTATAAACAAAACAGTTATTCAGTTTTTTCCTCCTGTAAAGTTAGGTCTGTGTAAGATACCCGCTTCTTCCCCGTCGTTATAATTGTTATTCCTCTGATGCTCTCATTTAGATGCATGTAGTGTATTGTACCTAGATTTATAGTAGTATGTTTGATTCTTGTGTAATTCATGTATTGTACACACGGCGTCAGATCAACCTACCCAAAACTGTCAAATTTCTACAATCAATTTTGAACTTTATTGCGTAGTTTTAAGGATCAATATTCATTGGAGAAATTTGACAGTTTAGGGTAGGTTGATCTGACGCCGTGTGCACTTAGAGCTAAGGTGGTAAATATTTATTTTCAATATTTGATAAAAGTCCTATGTTAAGTGTAAGGAGGAGCAACATTATTAATTTTCTATGATAAATGATAGATATGACAACATTCACTTCCATGTTTTTTTTCCGACAGTCAAAATAAATGAGCTCGTTAGGCCATAACATAATTTTATTACTTTAATCTAAACTAATCAGTGTTTAAAGATATAATAATGTTTGTATTTAGTAATGAGTATCAAACCCCAAACATTGGCTGAGGAAATCTGTTTTTATTTTACATCTTAAATAACCTCATACGAAGACCAGACAATCCTCCTGTCATCGTGGAATCTTTACGCGATACCGCTGCGTGTTTCCCTTGTCTGTTCATCAGCTATAACAACAAATAAGTACCTACTAAAAACAGAATAAAATAAATATTTAAGGGGAGCTCCATAAAACAAGCGTGATTGTATAGATAACTAGCGGCCGCTCGCGGTTTCACCCGCGTGGTTCCCGTTGCCGTGGGAATATCGAGATAAAAAGTATCCTATGTGTTAAACCAGGTTATAAACTATCTGTATGCCTAATTTCATCCAAATCCATTCAGTAGTTTTTACGTGAAAGAGTAACAAACATCCATCCATACTTACAAACTTTCGCGTTTATAATATTAGTAGGAAGTAGGATGGTACGGAACCCTTCGTGCGCGAGTCCGACTTGTACTTAGCCGGTTTTTTTTATTTTACTTCTTCATTTTACTGTCGGAGTCAAAACGTAATAAGTAGGAAGCATACACAAAATGACTTAAAACCCAATCTGTATCCAGATAAGATGTATATTTTAATAAATCTTTAATTGTTATAGTTCTAATAATATTTAGCTACTGATGTTGATCTATGGATATGTATGTAAGTATTGACGCGGGGACATTATTTGAGTTTGATTTTGCATGAGACCGTGCATCTATTGTTTATAAGATCGAAGCACTGACGAGTTAAAAACAACCATTTTGCGTGCGCGCATATTTTTAAAAATGAAATCAAACTATGTATGTATGTACAACAATAACCCACCAACCCGCATTGGGCCAATGTGGTGGGTTAATTCTTCTCACGTACTGTAGTCCATAGGAAGCCCTATACCCAGCGGGGCTAGCATGCGCAACACGAGAAAATTTTCTCGACCCGTTTTTTCGTACACTACACGATATGTCAAAAATAGACATAATAGTAGTTTTTGCTTGTCTATGGTATTTTTGTCTACAAACCCTAACATGCAACCTCAGAATAATAACTAATGACATTTGAGTGGGCACTCCGTTTGGTCACCATTCGTATTACATTTGTGTAGGTCGCTTTTGAATTCTGGTGACCGGTATTTTTTTCGCGATTTGACGTTTTTGTCAAAATAAGTGTTTTGTCTCTTTTCTTTCAATGTTTATGGCCCATTTGAAAAAATAGTACAACTATACGAGTCTCATTTGGACTCTTTCTATGCTTTAGTTATTATTCTATGCATGCAACATAATTTTATCGAGTTTTGACAACTGTAACCGAGATAGTTTGTCGTTCCCGCCATCGAAGGAAGAGATAATATCGTCCGCGCGCGACATATCTCGTGTTGCACATGCTAGGCCCGCAGCAGTGGGACGTTTATAGGCTGACGATGTATAACAACTGGCAGCATCACAAATGGATAAAACAGTAGAATGCAGAAAGTATCTTGAGCATTATGCGGCTTAGCGTGATACAACTTAAGGCAGAACATCTTGTTAAATTAAGGTAACGTTAGTTGATATTTCCCGAAATCAAAATCAACATGTTTTGTGTAATAGTAATTATAACGATGATGTAATTGACATTTGCAATAATTTCTGTTTACAAAGATTTTGAAACGTTTCTACTTACCTACTCCAAATAATTTTACGTTACAATAATATAACATGCAGCCTTAAAATTTAAATTGGCTATAATAACCTGTGCTCTTTAAAAACAGTCAAATCTTTGGTCCAAAAAAGGCACAACCACAGACATAGATTTACATAGATAACGCAAGTATCACGGTTTGTACTGAAACCCAAGCGTGCTGACTCTTTAACACCTACAGTAACGTCACAGCCGACGTTACGTTCCTGCCTTTGGGTTCTAAAAATGTTTGGCCTATTGCAGTTAATGATCACGCAACGAGGCATTTTTTTAGTTTAGTTATTATTTTAGTTTAACAGACGCGCGCGGATTGAAGTTAGCCTCGACCAACCCCGACGCTTGGTCGGGGTGTTCGGACACGCGAAGTACTTACATGCATTTGCGTTATCTATGTAAATCTGTGGGCACAACACAATTATTTTATAAAAAAAAATATATAAGTCTGCAGATTAACCTATCCTTATTAACCTAGAGACAAAGTTCATTGACATTTTGTGGTTGGTTGAAATGTTGGTATCTGTACCTAGTTACTAGTTTGAATAAGATTAGCTGTTTGGTTTCTATGTACAGCTTATTATTTCAGACTATTATAAATACATAATACATAAATAATCACGACTATTATCACCGAAGGGTAAGTCAGAAGCTAGGAAAAGCAGTCCTATACCAAAGTCCACTTTTCACCAAATAGCGACTGCACATCTGCTCAGTGTGACAGGTGGTGAGCCCATCGCCACTCTATGCTGTTTGGATGTATGTGCAGTCTTTAGTCCGTTAGTCGCCTTTTATGACACCTAAAGGCAGAGAGGGGGTGGTAGTGTTCTTTCACCGCTATACGCGACACGATTGCATTTCATGCTATAATAAATAAGTATAATAATATCAGTCTAAAATATCGATCTTAATGGATTTTGCATGTGAGACGTTTACCGCAAAACTAAAATCATTTCAACAAAACCAAGAACTGCAGAACGAGCCTCAGATTTTTTTACAGGTTTACTGCTTTACAAATCTACTTTATGTCAATTAGTGGCTAAAAAACTGTTTGTAAATGTATTGTAGAGCATTTTCAACTGTTTTTTTATTAGTGTAGTATGTATTTAAATGTATATGTCATACAGTGACCATTACCATACATCATAGTTTTAAGCTGTACAAAAAAAGTAGAGTATTATTCAATAGTGAGTTCAAAATTTTTCAATTTTCAAAAAACAATTCCTTTTCTCTAAATATAAAGGAAAATTTAACACTGCAACACCAACAGCAAAACTCATATACTTAACTACTTTTATAATTATATAAATTGTAACAAATAAAAAAATATGTAAAATAGTCGTATTCTTACATTTAACCAACTTATCATAAAAAACAAAAATTGGACCAACACACAGCATAATATGCTTATTATGGCTTCTATTATTATAACAATATGGGTGTATTCCCAGTAGTTCTACTAGAGTTTGACGACCTCCGTGGTCGAGTGGTTAGCACGCCGGGTCTGGCGTCGCGCCATTTCTGAGGTCCCGGGTTCAATTCCCGGTCAAGTCAATTTAGAGAAAAACTGTTATTCTAAATTGATTTCGGGTCTGGGTTGTTTTTTCTATGTTTATGTATATTTATCCGTTATCTTACCATATTAATGAGTTTCAAAAGAATGCTCATCTTGGTCTACATAATTGGTGTAAGCGTAAAAAAAAAAGTTATTTTACGTTCTTGTATCAGAGGTTCTAGTAATAGGGAGTCTCTGAAGAATAATCCTTAGGTTAAATTAATATTAGTTACTCTTTTCTTTACTGCTTTTAGAAATAAAGACACTATTCTTAGTGGTTATCTCGTCTTAAAGAAAAGTAAAAATCCTGGTGACAGTAAAACATTTGCACAAGATTTATTCATCGAATTTGGCCCTAGTACAGTAGTCCTGCCACAAGACAACTAGCAAAACTTCGGAGTATGCACCCATACATATAATAACTGATTTAACAACAACACCTAATCATACTTTATCATGGAATGTACCAATATACCTTCGGGAATGTTCTTGCGCCCATTCAAGGATTCCAGCTCGATTATCACCAAGCAGCCAACAACTTGCGCGCCACATTTCCTCAATAAGTGAATGGACGCGTTGATAGACCCTCCCGTTGCTATCAAGTCGTCCACTATGAGGCACTTGAGCCCGGGACGGATAGTGTTCTGCACTTCTAGCACATCCTGAAAGTGTTTTATAGCTTTGATTTAAGAGACACCAAATTCTGGAGGACATGCTGTGCTGTGCCGGCAGCGACGCGGCAAAATACTACCAGGGCGGTAGTATTTTGCCGCCGTCTCTTCCCACGAGTGTCGTAAAAGGCGACTAACCGACCAAAGACAGCATATATAAGGTGACTGCTAGAAACTGCAAGAAACTTCAAGGGCTGGTCGGGTCAAAAGTTTTGAACATGTCAAAAATGACAAAAAAGATTGCAGACTAACGTAGGTACTTATCGCCCAGCTGACGCGGACGGTTCAACAGACGGGTGGGTCAACGGCCGGAAGGTGCCCGCGCGTTGCAAATAATAGTTATTTAATAGTTAAATCTTACCTTTTTTTCGGATGTTATTGCTTTAAAATAAATTAGTTACTCAAAGACTATCAAATTAAAATTCATAAAATGAATAATTATTATATATAAAATAAAAAAGCACGAATTTCTCTTTTGTCATGTCTAAAACACTTGGCTGACCAGCCCTTGAAGTAACTTGCGGTTACTAGCAGTCGCCTTATATACAACAGCACAGAGCGGCCACCTGTTACGCTGAGCACATGTGCAGTTATCATTCGGTGTAACGTGAACTGTGGCAGTAAACTGCTTTTGCAGTCCTCATTGCCTGGTCTCTGACTTTGGGGATAATAGTCGTGAATATTATGTATGTATGAATGACATAATATAAGCTTATTGATATTGAGCAGTCCCAGCTATAAAGCGCATCTGCTAATGCGCGTCTGAGAACTGATTGCATGATAAACGAATAACAAAAAAAATTTTTTTTTTTTTTATACTAAGCCCGGCAAATGACCCCACTCCACCTGATGTTAAGTGGAAATGAAGTCCAGGCGCGAGGACAACTGGTGCAGCGTAAGAGACGTAGCATCAGTCATCCTCACTCTGCCGGCCCACAAAGCGCTTCTTCACGCCTCGTTTGAAGGACCCTATGTCATAGGTAGGAGGGAATACGTGTGCTGGTAGACTATTCCATCTTTTGGAAGTGCGGCAAAGAAACGAGTCACCAAATTTCTTTGTGCGTGATGGAATGTTAGAGATTGTAAATTGGTGACTCCGGAGAGCAGCACGCGTACTCCTATTGAGGAAGGGAGAAGGAGGGATGAGGTCAAAGAGTTCTTCAGAGCACTCGCCATGGTATAAACGGTAAAAGACGCTGAGTGACGCAATATCTCTACGCAATTGCAAAGGCTCGAGAGTTTTAGTGACCTCCGCATTGCCGATAATGCGCACAGCGCGGCGCTGCAATCTGTCCAAGGCATCGAGAAGGTACTTTGCGGAGCCGTCCCAAAGGTGAGAGCAATACTCTACGCAAGACCGCACCTGTGTCTTGTATAATAGACACAACTGATCAGGCGTGAAGAATCGCCGCACCTTGTTTACGTGAGACATTTTTAATCACGGTTTCGATGTAGTCCTTTTGGTTCAGATCGCAGCGGATATCCATACCGAGCATGTTAATACTGCTCTTCAGACCTAGAGATGTACCCTGAAGAGAAGGAAGGGGAAGGAATGGCGACTTTTTCGCTGTGAACGCGCACACCTGTGTTTTCTTAGCATTGAACTCCACTAGATTACGGAGCCCCATTTAGAAATGAGGTCCAACACCCGATCGAGCTCAATGACAAGATTTGCTCGCTTCATTTCGGTGTCTACCCGTCCAGCCATTGGGTGACCGTTATATCCCCCATGCACTGTGCTCTGCATAGCAATGAATGTTTCCAAGAGGAAGCATGTCATTGATATGCAGAAGGAATAGCGTGGGGGATAGAACGGAGCCCTGAGGAACACCAGCGTTCACTGACATGAACCGCGAAGCGCATCCATCCGAAAGGACACGGATTCTACGCTCATGCAGGAAGCTAGCAATCCAGGTAAAGAACTGAGCGGGCAAACCGTATGCCGGGAGCTTGGAGAGAAGAGCTTTGTGCCAGACCCGATCAAAAGCCTTGGCTCTGTCAAGGCTAACTGCCAGTGACTCGCCACGCTTGTCAATAGCCTCACCCCAGAGATGTGTGACGTACGCTAGAAGATCACCCGTTGACCGTTTTGGCCGAAACCCATATTGACGATCGTGAATTAGGGAGTGATCTTCTAGGTATCGAATAAGCTGTTTGTTCAATATTCGTTCTAGGATCTTACACAACACTGAAGTTACGGCTATAGGGCGGTAATTAGTCAGATCTGACCGATCTCCTTTTTTAGGGATCGGTTGCACATTAGCTTCTCTCCAAGATTCCGGCACACAACCCGAAGAGAGCGAGAGACGGTACAGACGCTTTAACACAGGGGACAACTCCGCTGCACACATTTTCAGAACTATTGCTGGGATGCCATCAGGACCGTTAGCTTTCCGGACATCAATTGACTGCAGTTCCGCACGGACATCACACTGCCTGATTTTAATATCAGACATTGTGTGGCCACAGTGAGGAACTGAGGGTGGCTGTGCATAACAGTCATCGATCCGGGAGTTAGCCGCAAAGAGTTTGGCCAGGAGATCGACCTTTTCCTGCGGCTTGTGAGCTAAAGTTCCGTCAAGACATCTCAGTGGTGGCAGCGAGGGTTGGCAGAAGTTGGATTGCACGGCTTTGGCCAGACGCCAGTAGTTACGGCTGCCCGTAGGATGCGTCAGGAGTTCTTGGCCTACTCGTGCAACGCGCTGGGCATCCGCTCTAATGTAGGCCCTCTTACACGACTTGGTGGCATTATTATAGGCTGCTTTTAGCGAGCGAGTTTCGGGATCCCCATGAGCTTTACCTCTGATCCAAGCGCGGTATGCCGTCTGTTTGCTCTCAACAGCGCTGGCACACTCGCGATTGAACCAGCGGTTGCGTCTGCCTTTGCTGATGACATAGGAGTGTGGAATATAGTATTCCATTCCTAATACTATCTCATCAGCAACGGCAGTGGCGCTAGCGGTTGGGTCCTTCCCACTAAAGCAGCGCTGCCTCCAAGGGACGGATGCAAAATACTCCCGCATACCGTCCCAGTCTGCCGACGCGTAGTGCCAAATCTGGCGTTTCGAAACCGCTGTTGGCGGGCGCGATGCCAAGGGCACTGTGCTGGATATCAAGCAGTGATCCGAGGAACCTAAAGGAGCTCGAATCTCCACCCGGTATCCAGCTGGGCGACTCGTCAGCAGAAGGTCGAGTAAGGAGGGCGCATGGCCAACTATGTCTGGGATCCTGGTGGGCTGGTTCACCAGTTGCGTCAGGTCATGCGTGAGAGCGAATGCGTGGGCAGTTCTACCAGCATGGTCTGTTTTGGAGGAACCTAACCACAACTCATGGTGGGCGTTGAAGTCCCCCAAAAACACCAGTTCCGCCGATGGAAACCGCTCCTGCGCATCATCTGCTACCCGACTAAGATGTTCAATTAGTCGAGTTGTCTCCATGTCGCCGTTATGGGATCGGTAGACGCAGACGTAGACACGGCAATGAGAGCCTAAGCCGACGTGTACCACTAGGAGGGAGAAGGAAGGGTCCTCCAGACAGCGCAGACGGCGACAGCAAACATCCGCCCGAACGAATAAGCAAACTCCGGCTTTGGCTTTGAAGGATTCTTCAAGCACAAAGCCGGGATAGTTCAGGTAGGTGGTGTCAGCTGGGCGGATTATTTGCGTCTCCGTCAGGAACAACATTGCTGGCCGTGCCGTCTCAAGATGGTGGTGGACGGCATTGAAGCGAGCATTGAGCGAACTCCACCTCAAACGGTAAGGTTGTGGTGGGGGTGTGCACCGCTGTAGTACCAGTTTTGTTGTTAGGCGCTGTCATTTTAGGAGTGGAAAGAGAGAGGCGTGAATCGAGAAAATGATGCCGCGGTGCGAATGGTCAAAGTGCGGTGGCCTGTTTCCTCAGGAATTTGCCCACAGACGAGTATTATTAACCTGCCGAACGGAAGGGCCGCCGGGACCCCACCTTCCGGTCACCAACCGGCACGACGGACCACCCCGAGATTATGCGTGGCATGGTGAGGCAGCCTCACGAGCTGGTTAGGCTTACTTGGGCCCCTGTACTGTGCCACGGGCGGCCAGCGGGACAACCGTTTCTACGGGTCTCCCTGGTCGGCAGGTTAACGAAGTCCTCCTGGCACTGGTTTGACGGAAGCCTCCACAGACCAAATACATCGCAGCATCATCCTCTCGAGCTCTGGTTATACGCTGGCTGATCCCGAAACACGACCGACAAGCAGTCACTTGACGGGTTTTACACCATGCGTACGGTGGTCACCAACCAGACGGGTCAAGCCCTACTACCAGTGGAGCAGATCCGTTAGTCGCTTCTTACGACACCCACCGGACGGAGAGAGGGGCGGCGATTGGTATTCTTTCTCCGTCACCGCACGGATAAAAATATATAAATATATATATATATATATATATATATATATATATATATATATATATTTGATTATGCTACTGTTGATTCAAGTTTATTAGTTTTAGTTGAGTGTCTAAAATAAACTATTTAGTAAGTTAGTATGTAAGGCCTAAGGACATGGATGAGACGCTTCTAAAAATAGAGATAACAATGTAAAGTATATACATTATACTGTATGTGTGTGTAATGTAGGTTGGTCTGTTAATTGGTGTTTAATCTTGGGGTATGCATCGAAAAATCCGAAGCACACTTTGCCCAACCTGGAATTCAACCCTGTACCTCGGGTTATCGGGCCGAGCGCTTAGCTATTCAGCCACCGTAAGCAATAAATTAGTGATTCCAAATAAAGTTTCCTAAAACAAATTTGTCATCAAATAATTACCGTTCCATATTCCAAGTCATAGTTGTAAGACAAAACATCGCCCGGCAGCTTCCCCTTCTTGCGCACTGGAATACATCCGATGCCTAGCTCTGCAGCCAAGGAGAATGCAAACAGGAACCCTCTGGACTCTAAGCCGACCACTGCATCCACTTGTGGGAATTTTTCCTTTACAGTTTGCACCAACAAGCTTTGAAGTAGCTTACATGTGCCACCATCAGATATTGCTGAGAATATATCCCTGAAATATATATATAATCACAACTTTTATCCCGAAGGGTTAGTCTGAGACTAGGCAATGAGGGCAGCGAAAGCAGTCCTCTACTATAGTCCACTTTTTACCAAATAGCGACTGAACATGTGCTCAGTGTGGTGAGCCCATCGCCGCTCTATGCTGTTGGATGTATGTGCAGTCTTTAGTCCGTTAGTCGCCTTTTACGACACTCAAGGTGGTGGTATTCTTTCAACGCTACACAACATGGTTGCACATACTGAAAAACATAACATTTTCTTATTATTTAAAATAGATTAACACCAATAACTGGAGGTCCAGGGTTAAATTCCCAGGTTGGGCAGAGTGTTTTGAATTTTTCAATGCATCACCTGGGGGCATATTGTATAACTTTAACACCTATCGCCATACCTTTTAAGTAGAAATACATTGCTTCGCTAGTTTGATTATGTATTTTAAAATTACCTAAGTAGTTGTAAATAAGCAAATTAGCAAAGCAATGCACTTGAAAGGTATTGCAATAGGTATTAAAGTTAGACAATTTTATTATAGACAAAGGGTTTGTGATTACCATTACAATATGTGATGTGATAGCATGATTAAATCAATACCCATCAATTGTTTTTCACTATTCCATTCCAATTTCATTGAAGACAATGGAAGGCGATGCCCTCAGTTAACAAACTTGAGAAAGTCTCCAACCAAATTAGAGTGAATGGTTAGGGGCCCTACAATACTGTCACCTCTAACAGCAATACCTATAACTTTAATTTTACAATGCAAAAGGAGATCATTTGGGCCCCATACATTTTTGGGCCGTTTCTGAAAGTTAATATGGCACAAAAATTGTAGGATTGCTCTGAGCCAAGTTATACAAGTTCGATGATTCATCATTTTCATACATTTATTGATTTCTGAAAGTGCTGGGACTGGGAAACATAAAATAATGATAGATATTGCTACAATTTGTTTATTATTATATATATTTACAATAATTGTCATTGCAGCGCAAAAGCTGTGGTGTCATCATCTGTTCTGTTTATACAAAAAATTTTTAGGTATCAATAAATGTATGAAAATGATGATATTTCGAACTTGTATAACTTGGCTTGGAGCAATCCTTTTGTGCCATATTAACTATTTCTCCAAATGGCTAGTTCTAACAATACATACCATTTTTTTTGGTAGCCGGCACTTTCAGAAAATGCCAAAAAAATTAAGTCCTTTGTATGGGAATCATCATGAGGAGCTCGATGGCGCAACGGCTAGCGCGTTCGGCTTGCCATCTTGCTCGCTAAGCCACTTTCGCAATGCCGGATCGCTGGATAGGTGACCCAAATTAAAAACATCTCGAGCTCCTCCGTGCTTCGAAAGGCACGTTAAGCCGTTGGTCCCGGTTGTTGTCGTAAGATGACAGTCGTTAAAACCCACCAACCCGCATTGGGCCAGCGTGGTGGGTTATGGCCCAATATCCCCACGTGCTATTGTCCACGTGGGAGGCCTGTGCCCAGTAGTGGGACGTTAATAGGCTGATCATGATGATGATGGGAATCATATGCATTAAAAGAGCTGTGTTTTCTGCCTACCTCTCCGGGAAACAGGCCTGATTAACATATGTACAGATTGGACCAGAAGGATTTTTCTGGCAATTACTTCATGCTAACATTATCATTTGTTTGGTTAAACTTTCCGACCCTTTGAGATAACCTTTTCGTGTTTATATTATTATCGACTACCAACACAACGCTGCCAGTTATTTTAGGACTTTGCAGCGCGGCAGCGGTTATCTTAGAGTTTTTTTATATTTATAGGTTTTTAATTTTTAAGCTAATTTCGTTTTAGTTTAAAATTTATCACGGTTTGTTGTTTTTCTCTCTGTTTGATGAAAATAAATGATTATGACTATTATGTAATGAAATAATAAACTTAGGGCATTTCTTAAATAAAATTAACACCTATATTATTTTTACTGTTTTCTTTTTGCACATCTAACTTTTGTAATATTATTATTTTCTTATTTATATAATAGTATATTATATTCATGCTTTGAAAAAAAGCCATTTAAGTATAATATGAATGTGTTTTTATAAATAAAGGGATGATACATACATAACACCCGCTTCCCTGGGGGGTTTCCAATAGCTATGATCCTGACACACAGCCTTTGCTTCACTTACTCTCATAACATTCTTCAGACATGCTTATTGGTAGTATCAAGGGATGTATAAATGTTAATTTGTCCATTTCGTTTTATATTTGCTGTGTGTATTAACATGTTAAGTGCCAAGTGTATCACCCCTTGGACAGAAGCACAGCGGTGTATACCAGATGATACACTTGGCGCATAACGTGTTAATATCTACGTTGTGAATCTGTAGCTTCGTCATTGGTTTGTGCCGTTGTAGATAAAGTAAAATATATATATAAAAAACTATGTATGTATGTATACCAACAAATAGTTGTTTCCATTTTTTTAATTCTTAATAATTATATAAACGCCACAAGTACATAATTAACAAAGGTGGGCACAGTTAATGCAAAAGTTAACTTTGATAATCAGTAGTGTTAAATTCTCATAAAATTAAAGCAAATTAAAGTTAACTGTTAAAAGTAAATCATTTAAAACTTATACTGCTTTTAGGCTGTGAGAAATACGTAAATAAAACAAAAGCAAGTAGAAAGACACATTTATTTATTTATTTCAATAATAAAGTAGGTAGAAATAAGGCTATTTATTATTTTTTTATTATTTTGCATTAGGTAATTTAAATGCATGTTCCCCTTCATAAAAATGTCAACGAACTACTAATCTAATGGACTAAAGTCAATGAAACTTCAATTTAACAGAAATTAACAAAAGTATTAACATTTTTTAAGTTATCTTAAAAGTTTATCCGTTCAGCAGATTGTTAACTTCGTTAATTGACAATGAACGGATTAACGAGTTAATCGAGAGTCACTTGTATTGCAAGCTTCTAACTTTTAGATACTTTATGCAAGTGACATAGGGTTAGGACCTAAGTGATTTGAAATCATGATGAGCCATAAATGAAGCAAAAGATGTGTGTCAGGATTGTATGGGTTAGTGGCGTTTTTCCCCAGTTTCGATTTCACCCGAAAATTAAATAATAAATTCTAGTGTCGTTTTCACCCGAATTGTTTAATGGTACAGACACTTTCAAAATTCAAATGCTTATATCTCCATAACTATGTATCTCCCGTAAGTGGGAATGACGGGTCTCTATCGGATCGCCTAATTTTTTGTACGCCTAATTTGCAATGGCACCCAAACGAAAAGCCTAAAATTTTTTCGCCTAATTTCACTTTTCAGAATCGTGTTTGCCCTAATTTCACTTCGCCAAACTTTTTATCGCCACATTGTCATTTACCAAATGCGTCATTTGGCAGAACAATTCGTAATCCCTAAAGTTTACAATTCCTAAATATTAATTCGCACAAAATTAAAAATGCAAAACATGCAGCATAACATGCAGCATGCATGCAGACATGCAGCATGCAAGCAGAAACACAGCATGCGTTCAGCATGCATGCAGATATGCAGCATGCGTGCAGGCATGCAGCATGTAAGCGTGCAAGCAGGCATGTAGCATGCAAGCAGGCATGCAGCATGCAAGCAGGCATGCAGCATGCAAGCAGGCATGCAGCATGCATAGTTTCCGTCACGGCTTCGGCGCTGCGGGGCTCCGGCGGTCCCACGCGAGCTTTTCGTCGCAGATGGTTTTCGCTCACCACCTGCTCCTTAGCTCGCGGGCCGCCTATTGCACTCTAGGGTAGGGCAGACAAGACTACGTGGAGTCGGGTTTGCAGCGATTCGCTTCTGTCAATTTATTTTCTCAATAAAATTCTATGCTTTTATTCCAATACATTATTGGCACATTTAATTTTAGATATGCTAAAATTAGAGCTTTTATAAATTGTGCGAAATAATCGTTATGCCAAAATAAAGTTATGCCAATATAGTTTAGGCTATTTTACGTTAGATATTCTAAAATTAGGCCTTTCAATTCTTAGGCCAAACTATAATGGTGGCAAAACAATTTTTAGGCGAAACAATAATTGTACGTTTTAAGTTTAGGCCAAAACGGTTTGGCCAAACCATATTAGGACAAACAATTTTAGGCGAACCGAAGGGCACCCGGGAATGACATGGAGAGGTTCCCCCTCCGGTAAGTGGGAATGACACGGAGAGGTTTCCCCTCCGGTAAGTGGGAATGACACGGGGGGTACCCCCTCCGGTAAGTGGGAATGACATGGGGAAGTGGGGCCCCCAAATTCGTTTACCATTTTTTAAGATTTTTAACCTCAAACGAGGTACCTCACGAGTGAGAGGCTCATCACTATTGAAAATGAAACTGGGGAAAAACGCCACTAACCCGATTGTATCAAATGGGAAGCAGTGGTCTTTGCCTACTAGGGAGTGCAATCTTGGTATTCCGAGATCTCGAAATACCGAGATGTTGCACCAATTTTGCAAGATTAATCTTGCAGCCAAATTCGCGCGCGATCTCGCAAGATTTGCAAGATTGCACAGCAACATGACAGTTCGTCTTCAGGACCAGAGCTCGAAGCCAGTCCAGCTGCAGCGTGGAGTGAGACAAGGAGATGTCATTTCTCCGAAACTCTTCACTGCTGTACTGGAAGACGTGTTTAAGCTTCTGGACTGGAGAGGACTCGGCATCAATATTAACGGCGTGTACATCAGTCACCTTCGATTTGCCGACGATATAGTAGTCATGGCTGAGACCCTGGAGGAACTCGGCACAATGTTCGGTGATCTCAACAGAGTCTCTCAACAAGTGGGCCTTAAAATGAACATGGAGAAGACGAAAATCATGTCTAACTCACGTGTCGTACCCACTCCTCTGAAGGTTGGAGACTCTGCTCTTGAAGTTGTTGACGAATATGTATACCTGGGACAAACAGTCCAGTTAGGTAGGTCCAACTTTAAGAAAGAGGTCAATCGTCGAATTCAACTCGGCTGGGCAGCGTTCGGTAAGCTACGAAATATTGTCTCGTCCAAAATACCGCAGTGTCTCAAGACGAAAGTCTTCGACCAGTGTGTGTTGCCAGTGATAACATACGGTACCGAGACGTGGTCGCTCACTATGGGCCATATTAGCAGGCTCAAAGTCACGCAAAGAGCAATGGAGAGGGCTATGCTCGGGGTTTCTCTACGTGATCGAATTAGAAATGAGGAGATACGTAGACGAACTAAAGTAACCGACATAGCCCAAAGAGTCGCCAAGCTCAAGTGGCAATGGGCGGGGCACATCGCCTGTAGAACCGATGGCCGTTGGGGCAGAACGGTTCTCGAGTGGCGACCGCGCACCGGAAGACGCAGTGTGGGCAGGCCTCCAACAAGGTGGTCCGACGATCTGGTGATGGTCGCGGGTAGCCCCTGGATGCAAGCAGCACAGGACCGGTCGTGGTGGAGATCCTTGGGGGAGGCCTTTGTCCAGCAGTGGACGTCTTCTGGCTGATGATGATGATGACAGCAACATATCCCATGACCATTAGAGAGCGCGGCCGCGCGCAAACCACAGAACAATATACTCTAGCGGGGCGCAAACTGACTTCCCGCTGACGCACGCCTCGCCCGGTTCTTCAATCAGTGCTAGTGCTAGGGTAAAACGGGGGTGTGCGATGCGGGGTAGAAAACAATAGTGCGCCTGCGCGGAGTGCGCGGCATGTATTGCCTATTTTTTTGCCTTATTACAATTGTTTCTGTGACTGTTGTGTTGTTGTGACGTATTAATTTGATTTCGCAAAGTGTCATGATTGATTTTGATAGTAAAAAAGTGAGTTTGCAGTTAATATTGGTTTTTATGAAATAGTGCCATCATGACATCAAATGTAATTCATAAGGAGTATTTGGCAGGGCCAGTTGGCAGACGACACTATAGATATGTTGTGTTTTCTAAGGAGTTTTTTCAGTACAATTCGTAATATTTTTAATAAATGATTCAGTGTATTAGTGATTTATTTTATTTATTTATTCCGCACCTAAAACAATAACTATACCAAGTTTCAATAGAATAGTTTTAATAATAGTTAAAAATAATTCATACATTTGCGAGATCTCGCAAAATATCGAGATCTTGCGAGATTAGACTTCTTAAATGGCTTGGATCTTAAAAAATAGTGCATAAATTTGTATAAAACGAGTATTCCACTTTGTTATAAAAAAAATCAGAGATTCTAATGCACATTTGCATTTTCTAAGGAGACTCTTCGAAAAAAGACCCATTCGAAGAATTGTTAATAGCAATACAGCATGTTTATAAAGTGTAATTCTTGGTGTTTTATTTTTATTTTATAGACAACAGAAATACTAGCTGTCCTACTCCTGTAGGTCAAGTGATAGGCTACGCTGCGCTTCGCGATGGTCTTGAATTTCGAGGTTATTTTTTTTATTAGACAACAAAAATCTAGCTCCATACAAAAAATGTTTTATAGCTCTTGATGGTTGAGGGGTGGGGATTCCCCCCTCTCCTATCTCTTTTCCTCTCCTCCTAACCATCTTCAATGACCTTTTTTACACATTTTAAGGTTAGTTTTAATGAGAACAAATGCTTATATCATAACTATGTATTTCCTGTAAGTGGGAATGACACTGCGGGGTACCCCTAGACCCCCCTCCTCCCCTCCACCCCCCACTCTCCTAAATTCGTGCACCATTTTTTAAGATTTTTACCTCTTACATCTTGCAAATGCCAAGATTGAAGACTTTCTGCAAGATTGCACTCCCTATTGCCTACCACTCCGGGAAACAGGCCTGATGTATGTATGTACAGGAAACTATGGCGGATAATATATATCGGAGAAAAACGGGTACTTATGTTTTTAAACTATGCAGAACCGTTGGCTCTGCCATTTTAAACAATGTAATTAATATGTCCAGAACACTAATTAAACACGTAATTATGAAGACCATAGTTTATTCAGCTAGGTAGCCTGACACAAAGTAATCTGTCATACTTACAATTAACTACCCCCAACATTGTTAACTTTATTATGATAATAAAGTAACAAGTACCTTCTCACATTACAAACTATTCCTGTATATGACATACCTCCCCCATAAGTAAGATATTAAATGACAACTAATATTACAGAACTTCTGAACATTTTACAATTTAAACAAAACTTTAGAAAACATAATCAATCTAAAACTTCATTGTTAGCAAAACTACACAAACATCATTCTAATACAAATAATTATTTTCTTTCGACACATTAGGTCTATCATAGGGACTTCTAGTATGTAGATTTAATTTATTCTTTATTTTCCCTACATCAGACAGCGGGGTGTCAGAAGATGTTGGTATTCCCAACATATCTGCCCATTTATCAGCATCAGGAATTTCAATGATAATATCTTGCTCTTGACCATTGTTAGATTCCTCAGTATCTTTATTGCATTGTATGTGTATGGAATGCTCTGTGTTATCTGGTGATACTGTTGGCATCCTTCCTTCATCCCCTGATCTCAAAGTAGCCTGCGGCAGTGTTTTAAATAACTGATCTATATGCCGATTGACCATCAAACCGTGATCATTTTCAATTTTATAATTTGCGGGACCATTTTTATCTATTATTTTACCCGGTAACCACTTTGGACCAACACTAGTATAATTTCTATACATTACTTTCTGTCCAATGTTTATCTCTCTACTTTTATTCTGGCTATTGCTTGTAATTTGATCTTCCATTTTTTTGTTTTGTCTATTATCCGGATGTAAAGTATCTAATAATGTACGTATACGCCTTTTCATTAGCATTTCTGCTGGACTTTTATTTGTTGAAGTACAAGGAGTCACGCGTAAGCCCAACAATAAATTTGGAATTCGGACATCCCAAGCCAAATCATCCATTTTCTTCAACTTATCTTTAATGGTTTGTACCATTCTTTCAGCCAATCCGTTGGTAGCCGGATGGTAAGGAGCCGTAGTTACATGACGAATCTTATTGGCAAGTAAAAATTGCTTCATTTCTTGGGAAACGAAAGATGTTCCATTATCAGACACTAAAACTTCGCATAAACCGTGTGTGGCAAAAGTCATTCTTAACAACCGAATAACCGTGGCTGAAGTAGTGTTATTAACCATGAACAATTCTGGCCATTTTGAATGAGAATCAACAATAATCAAAAAATATTTATTATAAAACGGTCCAGCAAAATCAATGTGAAGTCTAGACCATGGTCGTATTGGTGTAACCCATTCATGTGTTGTTTTAGGAGGCATGTGTCGATTCTCCAAACATTTCGTACAACCAGTCACTAAAGACTCAATATCTTCATTAAGATGAGGCCACCACACGTAACTTCTCGCTAACGCCTTTGTTTGAACCATTCCAGTATGTGTTTTATGTAATACACGTAACGTTGTTTGGCGTAGTGATTGTGGCACTAATACCCGGCACCCTAACAGTATACAATCATCTTGTACTGAAAGCTCTGATCGATGTAACCAAAATTGACGTAATTCATTATTTGTCTCCTTGGCAGGCCAACCGCACTGTATATAGCGTAATACTTTGGTTAAAATCGGGTCACATTTTGTTTCTTTGGCTATATCCTCAACGTCATAGGGAAAGTCTTCTGGAGCTTCAGCCATTAACAAGATTTCACTCATCTGTTCTTCGGGTTGTTCCGGTACCGGTAGTGGCCAGCGACTTAAGCTGTCTGCGTTACCTATCTGTGGTCCTGGTTTGTACATTATTTTATAACTGTGAGACGTTAAAGCTATAGCTATTCTAGTTAATCTAGGAGATAACATACTAGACATAGGCTTTTTTGAATCAAATATTCCCAGTAAGGGTTTGTGATCTGTAACTATACAAAATTGTCGACCCATTAGATAATTATGGAACTTTGTTATGCCAAACATAATAGATGTAGCTTCTTTATCCAGTTGAGAATAACGGCGTTCGTGTGAGTGTAAGGTTCTTGAAGACATTGCTATTGGCCGTTCTGTACCATCCTCCATTTCGTGGGACAATACCGCACCTACTCCGTACTCGGAACTATCACATGTTAGGATCAGTGGTTTTTTTAAGTCGTAATGTACCAAGGTTAAATCAAACGTAAGCAAGCTTTTAGCTGTCTCGAATGCACCTTGTTCCCGTGCCGTCCATTTCCATTGTTGTGATGTGTCTAGCAGCCGATGAAGAGGTTCGAGTAAAGTAGCTTTATGTGATACAAATCTCTCATAAAAATTATACAGACCAAGAAATGCTTGAAGTTCTTGTTTATTTTTAGGTGCTGGAGTGTTTACTATTGCTTCTACCTTGCTTGGAGCAGGATGAATACCTTCAGCATCAATAACAAATCCCAGAAACTCGACTTTTTGTTTAGCAAATTTACATTTGTTCTTGTTTAGACGTAGACCGGCTTGTTCGATACGTCCCAATGTCATATCGAGTCTTTCTTGCATCTCTATCATTGTGCGCCCGCTAATTATGATATCGTCAATTAGGACAGCTATTCCTGGGATGCCCGCTAGCAAAGAGGTCATTAATCGTTGAAAAATACCTGGACAAGCCTTAACTCCAAACGCTAATCGATGTACAGTATATAAACCCTTGCTTGTATTCAAGGTAAGGAGCTTTGAAGTGTTATCGTCCACAATCACTTGTGTATACGCTCTATCTAAATCCAGGGTAGTAAAATAGAGTCCACCTGCTACACAAGCAAAAACTTCACTTGCTGTCGGCATCGGATAAGTGTCTGACTCGGTCGCTTCATTAACTGTGCTACGATAATCACCGCAAAGTCTTATTTCGCCTGTCTTTTTAACTATGGGAACGACGGGTGTAGCCCACTCTGAGAAAGATGTTGGACGTAGGACTCCTTCTTTCTGTAATCTGTCAATCTCCATTTCTACTCTGTCTTTAATTGCGTATGGAACTTGTCGAGCTTTAAGGAACTTTGGGTTTACCCCAGGCTTTAAGTGTATCGCTAGTGGTTTACCCCGGTACGTACCAAGACCATTTTTAAAAACATTTCTATGTCGAGCTAATAACATGTCCAATTCTACATGTTCACCGATTGATATATAACTTATGTTCATTGTAATGTTAAGAGGGCCTAGCCAGTCACGACCAAGAAGGTTAGGACCATAACCTTTTGCTATGATGACGTTCAGATTACGCGCTATATTTTTGTATAGCACAGGCAACATTGCTTGACCTAATAACTTTACTGGTGTCTCTGTCCAAGTATGTAGCGAAATAGAAACAGGGCGTAAGCTGCCGTTTGGTAATCTGATTTTTAGCATATTCCAAGTTTTTTCATTAATAATAGAAAAACTAGCCCCGGTGTCGATTTGCATTTGAACATCTGAACCAACGAGGGATACTATCACTTCATATGGAGGCACACGACTTTTACCAAGTACACAATAAATTCCGTTCAAATGATCGTCTTGGTTTTCAGTAAAATTTACGTTACGATTCCCATTCTTCTTTTTAGCCATACAAATTTTTTCGAGATGACCCCTCTTTTTACAATACCGGCAAACTGTATTCACAAAACGACAATCTCCTACATGCCGATCGCCGCAACGATAGCAAAAACGAAAGTTAGATTTCGGCTGCACTGCATTTATATCCATCGGCTCAGCGGCAGCCGTGGCGGTGGCGGACTGCGGCGGCGCAACCTGAATGACCCCACTGGGTAGCGTGCCTACGGCGCCGGCGGCGTCTTGTATCATACGACAATCTCGCCCTGCACTTTCAGAAGATAACATGGCATCTATGACATTTTGATAACTTAGATTGTCTCGTTTTAATAGTTCATATTGTAATTTATCGTCACACATCCCACATACCAGTCTGTCACGTAACATTCTTTCTAAATCAGTAAAATTACAACCAGAACTAAGCTTTCTAAGATGTGCAATATAGTCTGAAACCGATTCACCACGTTTCTGATCACGTTTATAAAACTTAAAAGACACTGATATTTCGTTAGGTTTTGGGCTATAATGTTTGGTTAAAATTGTCACTATTTCACCAAAAGTCACATCACTAGTCTTTTTCGGAGTAATTAACGCAATCAATGTTTCGTATACGCGTGAACCACACACTGTAACAAAATTAGCCCTTTTAGCTTGGTCTGAAATGACGCCATTCGCCTCGAAACAAAATTTTAATCGATCAAGATAAATGTCCCAGTTATCTGTCTGTGCATTGAACTGTTCAAATTTCACTGCTTTTGTATCCATTTTTAACATTTTTCACCAATCGTCGCCACTAATATGTCCAGAACACTAATTAAACACGTAATTATGAAGACCATAGTTTATTCAGCTAGGTAGCCTGACACAAAGTAATCTGTCATACTTACAATTAACTACCCCCAACATTGTTAACTTTATTATGATAATAAAGTAACAAGTACCTTCTCACATTACAAACTATTCCTGTATATGACAGTAATTATCAATGTTATTCGTCTAGCAAAACTACTCAAGAGATTTTAACCCTAATAGCAATTTTTAAATCTTATTACTTTAATTTCTTAAACTCAACAACACTTATCAAGAATAGAATGAAAAGAACACTAAAGCAGATCAATTATTTTTATTGAAAGTAACATAGGTTCGACTTACAAATGTGTTCAGCCCAAAATTCCGACGCAGAATGCCAGACATTCGTTCGACAAGCGCTTAGCATCGCCATCTTTACCGCCAAAATGAAACTTCCGTTCAACCGATCAAGATGGCGCTACTGGCGCATGTATTTACATCAAGTTTCTATTAAATTAGCAAATAACTATTGTAAAGCAATTGCTTAAATCATTTCTTATTTATTTAAAGCTTATTAACAAAATGTCAAGCTAAGCAAAGTTTGTAATAGAAATTAAATGACTTACTTTAAAACACCACAGTTGTTTGTTGATCAAAATAATTGTTCATTATTATAATTTAAGAATTCAATTCACAATTTACTATTATTATAACTAAATAATGTGTTCCGATTTTACAAAAGAGTTTTGGGTTAAATTACTACGTTTATAATTTGTTAACAAATAATCAATAAACAGTCAGAATGTTGAGTGCGGCGACATATATATAATAGTGAGAACTAAATTTTAATTTATTTTATTTAAACTTTTGCAACATTACATGGCGGACTTAATGCCTGAGGCATTCTCTACCAGTCAACCATAGGGTGGTGCAGATGACATATTAGGTGCAATTTTCTGTGATGAATGTGACACAGAGCAGTAAGATAATCTATAAAAAAAATTTATATACTAATATTTACACAATTACATAAACATAATACATAAACTTACATAAATATATACATATAAATACACTACATAACTTATAAAAAGGACGTTACTGAGAATAGTTTCATTTAAAAAGAAGCATGCGGTCTTTCTTTTTAATTATGGCCGCAATCACAAAATATATAATCAAAAGAAGCCGGAATGCTATTTTAAAACATCAAAAACATTGTTTTGAGGTTATAATAATATAGTGAAAAGAACTTACCAAAACAAAATTCCTGCCTTTGGAAAGTTGGGGTAACTTTTTATTTTACTTTTTAACTCTGCAAGTTGTATGTCGTAAACTGCGGCCATTTTACTATTTAACAGTAAACCAAAATGCAACCAACTGATTTTATTGCAGTAATAATGTGCTATAGTTATTTCTAACCTTAGATTTTTGTTTTAATCTAAGTTTCTAACCGTTATCCGCAAGCGAGCTATCAACAAGTCAAGTTTCGGACGTCTTAGATATTGGCTAGCCTACCAGCCAGCTACTTATATTACGTAAAATGTAAATGCAAATTACACTTAAACTCTGCACGGTACAATAAAAATAACTCTGAGATCTGGATTATTTTAACTGATTGATTCTCTGATTTTTTTGTGACACTAACTTCTGTCTGCTTTTTTTTTTTTATATATATTTGTTCCATGAAGGAACAGGCTAAGGTCTGAGCCATACTGCCTAGTCATTGGTGTTTTATTTGTTTTTTTCCCTTGATGATAATGAGTGGTGATTAAGATGAATGATAAATGATGTTCCCCAAACCCCTTGAGTCCTCAGTAAAGATGTGGGACTTTACTGAGGTCTCACGCGGACTACTTGAGAGAATTTGAAAAGTGATGTTGCACTGTTTTGTTTCATTTGCCAACACTCATGCACGTTCACAAACACTTAACGGTTAATAATCCACTATTATTTCACATTAGTGTTCGAAAAACACGAATTTTAGAAAATAAAATAAAACTGCAGAATGACGCTTCACTTTCCCGCCAAGAAGTCATCCTGACTGCCTGCGTGCCTGCCGCCGGCGCACTTTATTTTTTTAATGTTGCCAACTGAAGAGCGAAGTGTTGTGTGTGTGATTCTTAGAGCATTAAACCAGTGTGATTGGACCTCAAAACAATAACTAAAATTGTTCTGTACGCCTACGGCTAACAAATCAAATCACTGTGACAGGCAGCGGGTGCGCACCTCAGAACAATATGCTTTAGTTATTGGTCTGAGGCGTGCGCACCTGTCTGTATGCAAATGCAAATTGTCGTCCAAACGTAATTATTGTACGCGAATTAATCGATCTTTATAGAGATTTGCCATGCCTGTGGGATATATTGTTTCTTTTTTTGTTATGATAGGTTCACTTTTTTTTTTGTTTCTCATCGTCAGTTGCGAACAAAACTGCTAAAGTAAGGCTCATTTTTTAAATTAGCTATTTTTGGAAGCCAGGCAGTTACAATAATGGACGATTTTATGACAGTCCAAATTAAAAAGTAAAAATTAGTTCAAAAACACTCGATAGATGTCGTTTTATGAAAGCCGGCCACCAGCCGTACCTACCTAAATGCTGTAATAAATTCTACACTTTTACCTGTCCACCAAAAGAATAAAAAGAATAGTAAGTACTTACCTATTTATATTCAGGACATCCAGAACTTATTTCTATTTTGGAATAGAATAAATATTACGCAGCCATACACGTGCTTTTTATGAACTCGCCTTTTAATAAGCGCCATACTAATCTATGCTAAGCGCCATCTATGAAGTCATTTACGAACCAATTTCTTTTTTTTTTTTGATCTCGGAAAATCGCCCATTGACTTATGGAACAGACTTTATATTTTAATATTAAAAAGTATACCTGTTAATAAATAAAAAAAAATCCTTCTTTTGTGTACTACTTAAATGTTTCGTTTTATTGTTTACTATAGAAACATTTAGCAAATACTAGCACCTTTTTTGGGTTGAAAATCGAGCAATCTAGCTACTTTTTGCAATACGTCTGTATACTAGCAAGAGGTAACAGTTCATCATTAAAGTACAATAACTCTATAAAGTAGCGATGAGTAGCTCGCGAGTGAGTTGTTAAAAAGAGCTGGCTCACCTATTCTAGCTCAACGTATCTCTAGCTCACTCCCGTTCAATTTAGCTCAGTGTTCATTTTAGCTCAATTAGACGCGTTTTACCTGATATAAAACGCATATTAAATACTTACCTCATTAGAAGCTTATAATATTGAGATAGGCACACCGTTTCCCGTCGTATTTTTCTTCTCTTTCTTCCGGTATATCGCTGTCTCTCTCGCTCATCCCACTCAGTGGCGTCACCAGGTGGCGCGGTGGGGGAACCAGGAGATTTCACACCCGTGCCCATTTGTTTATCATTGCGTCGAAATATCTCTAAGCGAAATAAATATGCATTAAGCACCAGGCGGAAATAAAAACTAAGCTTCTAATGAGGTAAGTATTTAATATGCGTTTTATTTCAGGTAAAACGCGTCTAATAAACACTTGACCGTCATTAGAAGCTTATAATATTGAGACCTGTTTGTTATCGCCTGGTGAAAACGCCAATGTGAGAAATATATTAAACAACTAGCTGACCCGGCAGACTTCGTACTGCCTCAATCATTAATAAAAAGACCTAAACTTTTGTATAAATTAATTTTAAAACAAACAAAACTATTGAATAAAAGAGCATTTTTTTAATGAAGCATGAAGTTTTATTATTATTTTCGACACATCATGTTACTTACTTAAAAAACAGAGATTTCCTGAAATACTGGCTATTTATAAGGTTTAAATTTGATATTAACAGACACACTCTTTTAATATGAACTTTATTGAATAGCATTTTTATTTCGAAAACGTTTGTATGGGAAATAGAAAAGGGCTGTTTTTAGGGTTTTCCCGGAAATTATTCGATTTTTTCTCGCCTTTTAAACCTTCCCTAGACCTCCACGAACATTTCAAGACTAAGATAAGATAAATCCGTTCAGCCGTTCTTATTTAGAAAACGTTTGTATGGGAAATAGAAAAGGGCTGTTTTTAGGGTTTTCCCGGCAATTATTCGATTTTTTCTCGCCTTTTAAACCTTCCCTAGACCTCCACAAACATTTCAAGGCTAAGATAAGATAAATCCGTTCAGCCGTTCTCGAGTTTTACGAGACTAACGAACAGCAATTCATTTTTATATATATATAAAAGATAAGTGCGAGAGAGTTAATCATATGATTATGGTTTAAATAAAAAGTTATAATAAGAGATTTAATTAAGTACTCATAATTTACAATTTAAGTCATGTAAGAAAATAATTGGCCAGTCACTGATGAAAAATCAAATTATTTAGCTTGTAAACTATGTAAACGAACATTATTATTAGGAAATAAATATTGTTTACTATTTGATTTCAATCACTTTACAGGGTAAAAATAAAAAACTTCGTGACGCCTGAATCAATATTTCAAGACAATAAACCTTGTGAAAAATATTAACTAATCTCCAATTACCCCTAGTTAGTATATCCTTAATGGGTAAATCATATCAATCTAGTTTGTAGATGCTACAGCGGAGCAAAACACAACCAGGGTGTGGCTGTAATATCCATCTAGCTACCACAGTGCTTGAAACAGGTGTAGGTGAACCATTCGAAGTTTTAAATAAATTAGTTTAGCCATTTTGTACAATATTTATTGATCCTTAATATCCAGCTTGTTTGTCTGTAGTCCCTACAGTCAGTTTTTGACCCAAACTGTCGCCTTAATATTACTTATTGCATTGTCCTGAACAAAATAATGTTTGGTGTCCACAGCAAGGTAACAAAGGAGCAATGCGACAATAATATTGCTGTGTTACGAACTGTTTGAAATCTAGTTGAAGGATCAATCTAGGAAGGTTTGAAATACATTACAAAGTTCTACAGACTAATATTACTAAAACCTGGAAAAAGGAGGTTTTGATCTTTTTAAATGTTTAATTGAGATTGATTTTAAACCATGTTTAACTATTACCTCGTCAAAGTAGAAACGACAATTTATGGTGGTGTATAGTATTGAAAGATTTAAAATATTAAGTGTAAATCTGCCAAAAACTGGACTGACTGGACCCATTTGGTACGCGTTCCGCGTGTGGATGGCGCCGCTGCTGCTGCTGATGCCCTTCCTATACTACTGGACCAAGCACAAGTGCTCATATGTTTTTATAATAACCGGACGCTTGAGTAGGGAAATTTGCTTGTGGTTCCATAACGTTGGCAGGCCTGTGGTTATGTCTACCAGGCGTCTACATTTCGAATTCCATACTGTAAATGGACAGCAAGGGGTACCACAATCAGATAAATTCCTGTTGAGGTGTGCTGGCACCCGGAGGTTGAGGGAAGGTGGTGCAAATTTCCAAGCCAGAGGGAAGCGTTCTACTTCAGGCTGAAAGCATTATGAAACATCGCTTCGTAATCATTGTGATAAATCTGCATAGGTTACCCACTACTCGAGCGTTCTTGGATACAAACAGATCCATTACTGGTCAGGCCCACTTCGCGAATATCGTTTGTGTGAATTCTGGCAGTAGAATGCCACTCTAGAGCTTGGCTATGTCGAGAGAGTTGATCTGCATGGCTGTTCAATTTCCCTGGAATGTAATGAATTTTGACCGCAATTTGGTTGGTGGTCATTTGTTGGTTGGCAATTTGGAGGATTAAAATAAAATTGTCGCAGGCTTCGTGTTCGATGCTTGTAATTTTTGATTGCAGTACATCTTTTGTTCGGATGCACTCCACCTTCCCGATAGGGCAGAATTGTTGAGTTGTGATCCCCCAATCCTGAAGCAACGGTTGTCAAAAAGAATGTTGGTGGAGGTATATGTATTGGTGTTTCTGATAATTTTTAGCTACCAATACATTTAACTACATCGTAAGGTAGAGTATATTTTACCGCCCAATTTCTTCTCTTAGGTATCGTAAAAGGCGACTAACAGACCATAGATTGCACATAAATCCAACAGTATAGAGCGGCGATAGGCTCATCACTTGTCACGTACATGTGCAGTTATCATTTGGTGAAACGTGGACTTTGGCAGAGGCCTGCTTTTGCGGTCCTCATTGCCTGGTCTCTGACTAACCCTTCGGGGATAACAGTCGTGACATGGTATGTAGGTATGTATGGACGCTTGTGATTCCTCCATGTATCCTAGTATGTCCTTGCGGAAGACATTGATTTTGGTAAGCGCCCTACGAGGGTGGTCAAACAGACTTTTTGAAGTTTATGTAGACACCAAAATAAGTAAGTTTTCTATTACAATGTTGGCATGTCTGGACAGGACCATCTGGTCTTTATGTCTATAAGAAAATAGTCTGAGAAAACATTGCCGTGCTCATCTCAAATGGAAGGCATATAATTTTTAGTAATTCGCCTTTGTAGAACAGACGAAGAAACCATTGTGGGATTTGGCTATAGTCAGATGATAGCACCTAGGTCTGAGAAAAGTAATTTGTACATCCCGTCTCTTGGCCGTACACAGTCCGGAATTCATATAATAATTTAACGACTTTAGGTTGAAAATTGGACGGAGTGCTCTTTGGTACTAGGAACTGGGTTAAAACGAAGTTTGGAAAAACTGTTTCTAGAAACCTGTTCCTTCATCTCTGTCAGCATTGCCGACATTTTGTCCGATACAAGCGTGTGACAACTGTCGATTGTAACGTTTGGAACCTTGAGCGATGGCTTCAGATAAAACGGTATTCGATCACAGACATTATATTCGATACCTTTGTGATAAGATAGAAAACTTGAAACACCTATTTAGTCCCAACGGTGTCGATAAAGTGCAAATTGACCGGCTCGAAATTTCGGAGCGTCATTGTTTACGTCTTTTGTTACCTCTGTTAGCAGAAAAGATGGACGTTTTTGTCCTGATTGAAAGAGCTGCCAAGCCTCCTGGGGATCGAAAGTAAGAACAGCCTCCGTTGTTTATATTATAGCTACGATGTGGTTCGTGGCTGGCATAAGTATGTCCTTGCGGAGGACATTGTTTTTGGTAAGCGCCCTGCGAGGGCGGTTCATAGCCATGATGTGGTTCGTGGCTGGCATAAGCATGTCCTTACGGAGGACATTGATTTTGGTAAGCACCCTGCGAGGGCGGTTCATAGCCACGATGTGGTTAGTAGCTGGCATAAGCATGTCCTTGCGGAATACATTGTTTTTGGTAAGCGCCCTGCGAGGGCGGTCCATAGCCACAATGTGGTTCGTGTCTGGCATAAGCATGTCCTTACGGAGGACATTGTTTTTGGAAATCGACCTGCGAGGGCGGGTTATAGCCACGATATGGTTCGTGGCTGCCATAAGCATGTCCTTGCGGAGGACATTGATTTTGGTAAGCGCCCTGCGAGGGCGGTTCACAGCATGCTGTGCGTGTGTCTGTCCCATGAACCAGAAGAACAACGCGATGGTACACTATAAGAAGTTTGCCCTTGCGAAAGGTAACCGTTTGTTGTTAGTACAGGTTTTGCTTGCGAGGCATTTCCAGTACCAGATTTAATAACTGGCCAAAAAGTTATCTAACAGGACAAATTTTTTTTTTCTAAGGCAATTGTCATCCTCAGAACAATATGCTAGTTATTGTTCTGAGCTGTAATCTGTTCAGAATTAAACAAATGTGTGTTTGAAGGTAGAATCTTATCCAAAGTAGCAAGCATTATAGGGTCTTTTACATTTTTACACAGGCATTATAGGGTCTTTTACATTTTTACACAGACATATAATAGAAGCAGACCAAACATTACAACAAAAAAGCGTGCCCATTACGCCTACAGACAAATTTCATGCACACATTTACAATAAAAGGGGCTGAACTCAGGCACGCAAGGGACCTCAAGTACCTACATCTATAATAATGTTATACCTACGTAAAGAGGATAATTTTATATTTTATAGACATTTGAAGATACTCATTTTTAGAAAAAATCACCACTAGAATGCTAAGTTATCTATCATTGAGTGCAAGGCAGGCTATGTCTGTATCTGTATCTGGCTGCGACGCCACCTCATTAACTTAATAGGCCTATTACATCTCGACTGTGATTTTTGCGTAAAATGGCCAATTTTGGTGTTCTTGATCCAAGAAAAAAAATACATTACCAGTTTTGAATTATTGAATAATGTAGAATAGCTATTGGCCTAGTTCGTAGCGTAGCGGTCTCGCTTTATGTAAATTTTGCTTAACTTTTTTATGAAACCCAAAATTGATGAAGGTTTTCATAAAATGCGCGAAGGCACTTTTTTGAACTCCTAGATTGAAATACTGTTCTAAAGAAATGAAAAAAAAAATCATGTTATCTATTATATAGTCATATAGCCACTCCGTCGCTTCATGTAACAATCGTTACATCTCAAAAATGCCCCCACGTGCTTCCTGTTACAATTGTTACATAATACAAAAGTTAAGCTAGACGCTCGAAATATCGCTAATCCGTGTCTCGCGGGACGTGTATGGGTGCCTTACTGAACGAACATGAACGAAGCATCAGCAATAGGAGCTGATCTGTCAAAAATAAAAACAAATAAAGTCAATGTGATTATTTTATAGTGGACGTGTTTATGTTGTGTTTACGTGCTCATCATGTATTTTTTTAAACGCCGTATTTTTTTACTTATTGTTTCTTTCTAGAGGTGTTATATATCAAAATACGCATAATTTCAGGTTCTAACTAATTATCTAGTTATTTGTTTTTAAACTGGATGGATATTCTGTTAAAATCTGACGAAATTAGGTCCTAATGTAAATTATTACAGTGGCGGTGGTTTTCTAGTGATTTCCTTTTGTGATTATTATTGTTAACTTCATGAATTGTATGTATTTACGGAGAATAATTACTAAATAGTGATTTAAAACATTAATCTCACTGTATTGTTGTTGTGTGCATGCAGATTGACTCTCCAAAGGCGCAACGTAAGTCTAACTTATGGCATGTTCCTATTATTACAGGAAGCAATAGAACTTTTTTTGAATTAGGTTGGTGGCACATATTTGTTTTTGGGCAGTTGCTTTTTTTGTGGCAGTTAGCTTTATTGTGGTGTCTTTTGGGTATGATATTTATATTAGTACCTATATATTATTATTATTACATAGGTAAAATATTCATTTTTATTCATTTGTTTTAATAATTTTCATTTATTATTACAGTGATTGTAAATAAAATAATCTAAACATCGTATATAACATTATATGTTTTATTACGTATCAAAGTCCTAATACATTTTAGAATTTAATATGTTTATTTTAATATACTTTAAACTGAAATAATTTGTAATAAAAAAAACATACTACGATGAATATTTTTTTATTACATTCATTTAATAAATTAACATAAATAATTACTAAACCAAAAAAAATCTTTGTTCGCAAATAATCGCGACACACCCTATTCACAAACGTGTGTGCCCCGAACCTTATTTCGACGCCATATTGCCGATAAAGTGGTCGTCCGTGCGCTCTAGAGCTACATTTTGATGACTTTATTGCATAAAAACTATAAGTATTCTTAAAACGTATTGTATACGGTTGTAAACTACAGGCTTTGCTCTTTTGGTATATTTAAGTTTTATTTTAATAGCACTGTGTTAGTTTCGGCAATAAGACAACCAAAAACGTTCGATTTTTCTATCAAAGCTTTTGTTGTTTAACTTGTATGACTACAGTTTACTGGAAAGTTAATGTGTTTTTTACGAATTATAATAGACAAATATTGTATCTTTCTAAAACTGGCCATATTTTTGTTCTAGGCCTTCTAGATTTGTAGTAAAATAGGTTATAACATCCAACCCTATTAACAAGCAGATTACGCAGCACGCGAATTTTTGCGCGATTTTCTCGATTTTTTTCTGAATATTTTTTCAGATGAAACATATGTGTAATTTATTTTTAATAGAAAGATAACCTAATATAGTATACGTGTAAAATATAAAAAAGACATCACAGGCCTTTTGATTTTAAAATATAAAATAAAATAGGAAGTAATCCGTGATTTTTTTCGTCACTAAAGTATAAACCATGTTTTTTAAATTAAAACAACACTTTGTCACCACGCATTCTATAAAAACAGATGCTCTATTCATCTAACTATTCAAAACAGTAATTGGTTTGGCTTAGATCGGCTCCAGTAGCTCACAGTCGATGTTTTTGTAACAATAGTCAGGAGGCGCCGGCCCGCTTCAAAAATTTGGCGCCACTCAAGCACGTGAGGGTAAGGGGCCCGCTGGGTGCGAGCAACTGAGTGGATAGTGCGTAGCGGCCTCGGAATTTATAGATATCATTGATTGTATATGGATAAAAAGTCTTATTCGAAACCAAAAAACTTCGAAAATCGCTATAAGTTAACTGTGAATATCTCCTATCTACGATACTATTATTGAGCAAAATTTATACCAAATTAATTATTACTTCATGAGGAAAAAAGATTTTATAATGAATTTATTATCCAATTTCGATAAAAACGATAAATATAACTGCAAAATTACTACAAAATACGATGCGCCGGCCGCCCGAACTCAGCTTATTTTCGCAGAGTAGAAATTTGTAATACAGTAGAACTCCAATTATCCGAATTAATGGGGACCGGGACCCATTCGGATAATCAAATATTCGGATAATCGGATTTTTTTTTTAAAAATTGCCATTGGAGAGAATAAAAGCTGCGTTTTGATATTGCACTATTTTTTTATTGAATTAAATGAAAGAAACATGAAATTTTCACATGTTTTAAATATAAATAAAATGTACTTATGTACAAGTTTAGAAATAAAAATCATTGTTTTTTAAACATCTCCGTCAATGTAAGCTGTTTTGCGGTCTTCAACCGTTTTCGGGCAGCCAGGTCACGCATTCGCTTGACGGTGAGCAGTTGCAAGTGGTGGTTTTGTGATTCGGATGATCGGCGATTCGGATAGTCGGAGTTCGGATAATTGGAGTTGTACTGTATTAAGCATGATTTTATTATCCTATTTCGATACGTTACTACAAAATGCAAAAATGCGCATTTTACGCAAAAATCACATTTGAGATGTAATAGATCTCTTAATAAAATGCATAAAAAATTCGTAGTAGAATCGTTAGGTAAAATAAAAGAAAATGAAATAAGTAATTAAAAACAACATACATATATAGGTACTCTGCTGGTATTTTTTTAATAAAAATAAAAATTACAATAAATAATGTCTCAATTTTTAAAACTAGTGATAAGACCGCCGGGTGGTCGAGTAGTCAGCGACTCTGACTGCGGGTTACTGTATATTTTGCAAGACCCGAAAAAATTATATCCGGGATACTTTTTACTGCGTCTGTTCAGGAAGTAATGATGAAGGTTTCTGAAAACAAATAAATTTATCATTTTCTGTATATTTCAAAGTAACAAAGTTGAGATTGAGAGACTGCTCAGCCATCTTCTTCATGTTATACCCTAGAATACTGTACAACAATATAATACTTACGATAACTTACTTAATGTAGTTAATACAGCACTTGAGATACTCGGCTGTAAATTTTGCAAATTCCTCAAAACATGATCTCCACTAGCATTGCTTTTACCGGACTTTTTAGTAAAGATTTAGATGAATTCTGAAAAACAAATGTAAAAAGTTATTATTTTATGCACATTTTCATACAAGAATACATCCCTACGACTACCATAGGGTTAAAGGGATAGGATAGGGTTTAAGCTAACAATATTATAAAAATAATTTACTCATATTTAATTTATCCCTTATGAAAAAATATATTGCATACTTAAATCTAATCAATCTTCAAAAATATACCTATTAAATAAAGCTGGAGTCTAAATACGGCCCCGTAAAATTGTACAAGTATATGAAACGTCAAACGAGATCAAAGTTACTATAAAATTGATTATTGTTACCACAAGAATCTTTCAGAAACTACTTTACGTTATGATTTTACGAGATTTGCACTTATGACAATTATTCACTACTTCTAGAATGCCGAAAGATTAATAATAATCACACAATGACTAAAAAAAACATTATGAGATTAGATGGCACAACAAAACTTACCAATGGAACGTAATTTCAGGTGTTTTTCTATATCAGGAGTTGCCGCACAAGGGCGCACTATACTTCACCATTTTATTTTAGTACTTTTGGCTCATAAACTTTATTAGATCACAAAAAATATGCGAAAACAATCTCCGTACGTCCTTTGTTGACAAGTCTAGGAAGACATTTGTGTAGCTTATTTTATTTGTAGCTTGTCAAGATGGCGTTTTGCCTCACGGTCCAGTTTGTCTATGTGTGTGGAAGTGTTGCGACATTAAAAAGAAACGAGATAGTCTCATTAATTTGTGGTTGGAGAGAAAGAAGTAGAAATAATGTTTTATTCTCATCTATGTAGTTGTGAAATAATGTTTGGTCTGCTTCTATTATATGTCTGTGCATTTTTATGAGTACCTATCCTCTTTTCGTATATCTATAGTTTCAGTCTATGGCTACAACCCTTAGAGCATTAATAATGGAGCTTCTTGGCGGGAAAGTGAAGCGTCATGTCTGCAGTTTTGTTTTATTTTCTAACATTTGTGTTTTTTCGAATATTAATGTGAAATAATAGTTGATTATTAACCGTTAAGTGTCTGTGAACGTGCATGAGTGTTGGCAAATGAAACAAAACAGTGCAACATCACTTTTCAACTTCTCTCAAGTAGTCCGCGTGAGACCTCAGTAAAGTCCCACATCTTTACTGAGGACTCAAGGGGTTTGGGGAACATCATTTATCATTCATCTTAATCACCACTCATTATCATCAAGGGAAAAAAACAAATAAAACACCAATGACTAGGCAGTATGGCTCAGACCTTAGCCTGTTCCTTTATGGAACAAATATATAATAAATAAAAAAAAGCATTAATAATGTCCTCAGAAAAAGGAATAAGATAATGTCGGACCAAATATTACATGGACAGAGTCTTACGACGTTGCCGCTTTTACATACGTGTATCAAAGTAAAGTATTTGTATCTCTGTCTGTATGACTGTAGTGTGATATGAGTAAAAGAGATAGTTAATGTACGTTTGGCAACGACGCACTGTCAGTGTGAGACGTGTCATTTCATGACCGACTATTAAGTCAAAACATTGCTGGATTGTGCGAAATAATAGTGAAATATTATTAAATCTTAGTGTTTGTGTTATTTGTGTAATATACAATTGACATAATGTCTTGTGTTGTTTATTGTTCGTCAAGAACAACAAAAGGAGGTGTGAGGGACCAGGAATTATCATTTCATACGTTAGTGATTTCTCATAATATGTATGCTTTACTATGAGTTTTTTAATAATTAAACAGCAAAGCATTAATTTTTGCTAATTCTAAATCATACTATATCGTACACTATTCATAAGAATCAGGTTTTAAACCTTAATTAAATGTAATTTAAAGGCTTTGTTTTTGGCATAATGATTAGTGATGTACGTATTTGTGTATCGAAGCTTTATCGATATTACTAATATTCTTTTTATTATTCTTTTTTTAGGTTTCCAAAATGCCCGGAAATAAGACGTGAATGGGTTAAAGCTATTAGACGTGATAACTGAGAGCCTACAAAATATTCAAGGCTCTGTTTCAAACATTTTGAAAAATCTTTTTTTACAGTTAAAATTTTAGCCTTAGTTCAAAATTGAATCTTAATAATATGGGCGGGAATTTGAATAGTAAAAAGTATTGCTCTTCACTTTACTACACAAATTATTATTTTTTATTTGTTTGTTATAATAGAAGGAGGCAAACGAGCAGGCGGGTCACCTGATGGAGAGTAATCTCCGCCGCCCATAGACACCCGCAACACCAGAGGAATCGCAGATGCGTTGCCGGCATTTAAGGAAGGAATAGGAATTGTGAGCGGGGGGGGGGGGAGGCCTCCGGAACCCTCACTGCCCGAACGAAACACAACAGCACCAAGGGCTATTATTTCACGCCGGATATTAGGGTGTTACCAGACCAATCGATCGATCGTCGATCGATGGTAGAATGGATTAGTCGACGTCGATCGATGTCGATCGACAATCGACCGGTAAAATGGATTGGGTGTTAAATCGAGCTGTTTGATTAGACGCACCGGCCGCTTCACTTTTCTGAGTGGTAGAGCCACGCTGCGTTGCAGCACGCATTGGGCCGGCTCGCCCGGCGTAATACCACCCTCTCTAATATTCGGCGTGAAATAATGGCACTTGGTGCTATTGTGTTTCGTCCAACTAAAGAGGGTTCCGGAGGCCCCTTCCCCCCCCCCCTCCCAATTCCTATTCCTTCCTTAAACCTATTCCTCCCCTAAAGGCCGGCAACGCGTCTGCGATTCCTCTGGTTTTGCGGGTGGGTGTCCATGGGCGGCGGTGACTGATTGACCTGCTCGTTTGCCTCCCTCATTTATAAAAAAAAAATATTTCGTGCCCATGGATAATAATCGTAATATTAGATTATGTTTATGTTGATAATAATGAGTGATGATAATATGAACGTTTAAATGCTAAATGATATTCCCCCAAACACCTTGGGAAGCACTTTAGATTAAGCAACACCGAAAAAGGGGGGAAGGGGAGGGGGAGGGGGAGCCAAAGTGCGAAAATGCATAGTTTTCAAGATATTTTTATTTTGAGGTTATTTTTAGGAATAAAAAACAAATATTCTACTAAGTTACCATTACCGTACCCCCTCCATCCCCCTCCTCTCTACCTCCCTCGAAACTACTAACCTCGAAATTCATGACAATCGCTACGCAAAAAAAAAACAAAAACAAAAACCGCTGCTTAAAATGTCATTTGGATAAAATACTCGTACATTAAAAAACGGCCGCATCCAGATTCTTCTGCGTCTTCGTCTTCGTTTGCGTCTCCGTAATAATAGTACGAGCAACATCGTACTGGCCAAGAACAACGAGTCCTTTTCTGAATACATTTCGCTGATGGAATTTAGCCAGGGTTAATCGATCAACGTCGACCGACCGTCGATCGATGGGTTAGACGAACGGTATCCGTCGATTGATTAAAGCTACCACACCTATCGATCAACGTCCACCGACCGTCGTCGATCGATGGGTTAGTCAAACGGTAGGTATCCGTCGATCGATTAAAGCTACCAGACCAGTCGATCAACTTTGATCGACGTTGATCGATGCCGTCGATCGACGATCGATCGTTTGGTCGGGTAACACCCTTAGTGAGAGGTTGGTATTTACGCCGGGCGAGCCGGCCCAGCGTGCCCGGCGTGCTGCAACGCAGCGTGGCTCTACCACTCAGTCAGTGTCACTCATTTAGCACCACCCAAGGGTCACGTGTAGGGTCTAAACGGTAAACCTACGGACGTGAGTAACTTTAACCCCCAATTATAATAACGAACTAGGTACACACCACATTAAAGTGATTATATCGATATACTAGTCACATCTTTAGTCACGCACACATGTACAGATAGAAAGCTGCACACTAACAAAATACGGACATGCTAAAAATCCAAAGACTCTGTCCATTGTGATATTTGGTCCGAGTTAATAATGCTTTATGTTACAACCTAATCACCACTGAAAATAAGACCTTTAGGAGAGGCATCAGATGTTTGCGACCTCTTTTTAGTTTTAAAATACCAAAAGTTATTGGTGCACAAGATTTATCAGAATATTGGTGCTTAAGGCCTAGCTGGCTCTTTTAGTTTACTTTTAAAATCAAAAATCAAATCTATATCACTACACGGAATATTTAAATTGTTAACTGTTTTAGTCAGTATTGGTTGTTACCAGGTGTTCCTGCGACGTGCAACAACCTTTGTAAGATTTCCTCTAACGTCCGATAAAGCAGACACATTGACGTTATCGTCATGAAAGGCGGGTACGATGACCATGGTTCTTTGAACGATGACGACTAACTCGAACTCAACCTTCGCCGATGCGATCGGGATTGTTAGAAGGACCAGCTCTATAGCTAAAATGAATTGTAGCTAAGCGGCTATCCGCTTAGCTACAATTCATTTTTCTCATTATCTAATGTAAGCACTAATTATCGGTTTCTTATCTAAAAGAAAAAGAAAAAGGGCCTGGAGGGTAGATACCACGTATTAAACAAAAAAAACACTTTTAAAAATACTATCTTTACTCGAATGCACCTTTTCTTTTAAGATAAGAAATCTTAAAAGAAAAGGTGTATCTACATCTCTTGCGGGTAAAATAAAAAGTTTGATATACCAGATAAGTTTAAATTATAAATTCAGCGAACGGTAACACCGTTAAGTTAAGAAACTATTATAAGTACTCACGTGTATTGTAGAAACTCACGAGAACTGTGTTGCAGTTTAAATAAAAATAATTATATTTCTTTGTCACTTGATCACTATGTAGTGCACAAGTTACGCCGACGGGAAATTTCACGCCAATGATGAAGAAATGGACATGAGTGTGAAATCTCCTGGTTCCCCCACCGCGCCACCTGGTGACGCCACTGAGTGGGATGAGCGAGAGAGACAGCGATATACCGGAAAAAAAGAGAAGCAAAATACGACGGGAAACGGATGTGCCTATCTCAATATTATAAGCTTCTAATGACGGTCAAGTGTTTCGTTCGAGTGTCTCAACGGCCCCCTTCGGTGGTGGCAAACGCCATCCGCGAAAATGGATGGGGCGTTGGGTGGGCTCTTGTGTCCTAGGGCTGTTTGCTTCTTGCCGCTAGCGAGGTACAAACCCGCCGGGTGAGTCCATGTTGATGGAGGCCCAGCGAGCGACCTACGAGCCAGCGGCGATGGCGTCGAATCCGGTGTCACCTCCGGTGTCCGTTAGCGAGGCTTGCGTCTGTAAGCTAACGGAGGGGTGTCATCGCTGAGGGGGGTTGTCGGCGAGGCTAGCGCCTACGAGCCGACAACGCGCTCGATGTGTGTCGCGCCTGCTAAGGGAGACCACTATCCTAACTACTCGACTGGGAGTAGTGGATGTGGTCCGCCTGAGGCGTCGTATGTGCTGCGGTCTTCACGGTGGTGCTGTGTACGCCAGCCTGCCCGTTATTCCGTTGAGAATAATGGGCACGGGGTTCTCTCCGGTGTTGAGTGCTACAAGTATGTCTTGTAGCAGTCGGATGCAGTCTTGTACGGCGATCAATTAATTTCCTGGGGTCGTTGCCGGCCTTATTCGCTCTTGCTTGGTCGCGGCTCCATTGCTGGCGCTAACGGCGGCCTTCGCTTGAGCGATCTCGGCGGGTGGACTCGGTTTCTTTTTCTGCCTGCAACATCTAGGAGTTCGGGGGCGGCCTCCGTCGTTGGCAGCGGCCATAAGGGAGCCCGGTGCATTGGGCTCGGCGTTTACGGGGTCAGCTGGTGGTGTTGGGTTCACGGCGGTAGTGCGGGCTACTGTGCCTGCGGTCTTGTGCCGCGCCTCCTTTCGGTAGACCGGACAGTTGGCGTTGTTCGCCGTGTGGTCTCCCTTGCAGTTGGCGCAGGTGGGCGGCTCAGTTAGAGGGCGTGGGCAGTCGCGGGCGGCATGCTCCTCGCCGCATTTCACGCACGCTTGCTTGCGGTGGCAGTGAATAGAGGAGTGGCGGAAGGACTGGCAGCGATGACAATGCGCGGGTCCTTGACGCCCCCTCCAGGCTTCAATCTTGATGCCGGGCATGTCAAGTATCTCGGCGACTTCGTATATATCCGGGATGGTGGTGGCCGTTCTGTGTATTTGGGCGTAGAATAGGCAGCCCGGTCTGCCGCTTCTAGCCCGTACTGGCCGTATAGATTCCGGGGAGAAGCCTTTCTCCCGGAGGTCTTCTTCTATGGCGGCGGGTTCGGTGTTGCCAGGGAGGCCTCTGATGGCAATCTTCAGGTTGCGCTCCGCTGAAGAGGAGTAACAGAACCAAGATAACTTGGTTTGTTTGGCCAGGTTGGTGACGTACCTCTGTACGTTACGGAATTCGTCCTCGTGTTTCGGCAGAAATCTTATGCCTCTGCCGTATGGTCTGGCGTTGGGCGGGTGGCCCAGTAATTGTCGCAGTTTCCTGAAGTGTAGCCAGTCAGGCAAAGTTTCCACGACGATGGGCGGGTATCTTTGTTTTCTGGCTAGCGGCGCGGCTGTCGTCGTCTGGGGCGGGGTTCGCGGCGCTTGTGCCGTGTCCATGGGCGACTGTGGCGGTATTAGTCGCCGCGGTGCTGGGGACGGGAGCGATTTAGTAATCGCGGTCGTCACGGTGGTGGTCACGCGCTTTACCTAAGCGAGCTCGCGCGCGGGTGCTCGAGCTGAGGTAGCGGGGCGTGTGGTTGCAATGCATGTGGGCGTGGTCACAATGCTTGTGGGCGTGGTGTCGCGGGTGTTCACGGGCGCGGCGCGAGAGGGCGCGCGCGCGGGCGCGTTTGTTGATGGCGCGGCGGCGGGGGGGCGCTCGCTGGCGCCGGGCGCACGGGCGCGGGCGTCGGCCGCTCGGGCGCGGGCGCGGGCGTTGTGCGTACGGGCACGGCGATGCGGGACTTCTGCTGCTTGATGGCCATCCTGGTTTCTGCAGATAGCTTCGCAGTTGCTTCCCGAAGGGCCAAAGTCGGGCTCTTTAGAAGGCAGGAACTGGGTTTTGGGGTACGGCGGAAGATCTTCGATCGTTGCTTCTTGATTTTCGGGGTGTGCGGCATTGTCAGAAAGTGTTTGTTTCTTGTGCGAATTGCTCCGCACTAAAAACAAACACTTCCGAGGGTGGGCGAAAAATAAATTTTTCTGTGGGTAGTTTTCACGGTGGCGCAGGCAACAGCAACCTTTTGCGTTGCGAGCAATCTGGCGGCTATCGCAAGCCCTTCCCGGTGAGACCCGTTGGTGGGAGGCCGGGTTGGGTTTGCAGATTCGCCGTCAGATGCTCAGCAGGCAGGAGTCTTCTTGTTTTGGTTCGTACTCTTTAGAGAAATACAAATAAAACAAATATTCTGTTCATGACAATTTGTATAAGAGTCAACTGCAGAGTTCTTGTAGTCGAGGCTTAAACAAAGGTTTAGTTAGGAAATCGGCCAACTGATCCTTTGTGGAGATATTCTCAACACGTAGATCCTTTTCTAAGACACACTGTCTTACAAAAAAAATGTCTTAGCCTTATGTGCTTCGTTCTATGATGTGTCTCATAGGACGGTGCCTGAGCCAATTTTATTGCGGATTCACTGTCTATGTAGAGTGAGGTTATCTCTTTCACAACCTCAGTCTTCATAAAGTTTATTATCTGTGTGAGCCATATTACCTCTCTAGCGGCTTCGCTGGCTGCGACTATTTCAGCTACTGTGGATGATATAGCGACTGATGATTGACGCTTACTTTGCCATGCTATAGCACCATTGGGATATAAAGGCATATCATGCCGCTTGTGGAGCGTCCAGTGGATTCATCACCTCCGTGATCGGCGTCACTGTAGCACCTTAAGCCTTGGCGTGCAGTGGAAGTTTTGTAAGTAATACCGTATTCCATGGTACCTTTAACCCGTCGAGCGTCATATGTACGTATGGGTGTACAAAATAGTTGAGAGTCATGCGTGTCTCTTGTACTTACCGGTGTACAACAGACTTGACTCAGATTGGTCGTTTTATTTCAACCGGTCCGAGTTGTAGTATACAAGTTTTGGCTATCAGTGAATTTTCTATGGTCCTTATAGATTAAATAAACATATCTAGTGGGATTCGGACCAAACGAAATATTTTCGAGAAAAAAAGAAAACCAAATGTTACTGCAGTTATGAGCGGACGTCAGCCATATTGGTGAAAAGTTGTGTTGTTGTGATTTGTTTTTATGATGTTATCTCGATGTAAAGTATGAGTTTTCGTATGATTCTTATCTATATTTACTGGAAATATAATACAGATTTTGTGCAATGCAATAGTTGTGTGAAATAGTGGCAATTTAGTATAAACGAAGAGCTAGAAGTATAATTATGATATTTTGATTTGCTAACAACTATGGCTAACATTGTGTGTTATAAAGTGCTGTAATTTTCTTCATATTTTGATTTTTTTGATAAAAGTGATTATAAACATTAATCAATTTGTAGATTATTTCATCAGCAACCTTTTTTTAGTTACAGTTAGACATAATGTACTTTTAGGTCACATGTACACGGGCCGGCCACTTTTAATGGCGGCAGTTGTTTATTTTGGTTCCTAAGTTAAAAATCGTTTTGTGAGTGAAGTTCAGTGTCAAAGTGTTTATGATTCATGTGACCGGTGCGTAGTAATGTAAACTAAAAAGTTATTATGTCAATTGTGTTGTGTGTCGTTTGTTAATTATTATAACAAACAGTAAAACCAAAGGTTACCTTTATGAAATATTGAAAACAAAAGAAAATCGTTCCAGTGCCACTACAAGTAAGTCTTTATTGTTCATTCTAAGTTGTTAACTACGTACAAAAACTTATACAGAAAAGAATGACACCTCATTCACGCGATAATCTCGTATAGTTATTACGCAATAAATATTTTTCCCTAATCAAACAATAAAAAAGTGATGTATCGCAAAATGCCTGACACGTAAAGCATTTAATGATTTAGGGTGGCTGGCGCGCCACGGGTTAACATAGCGAAAGATTCGCTTTACTCTTGCTATATCATGTAGCGTAGGGCAATCGAGCTTGCGGGACACCATGCCGACCGCATACGCTAAGTCAGGTCTAGTGCCAACCATCAGGTAAGAGAGAGCACCAACGGCTTGTCTATAAGGGGAGTTCTGGCCGTCATCGATGTCCTTTGTAGCTGACATGACATCCTTGGCATATCTCTTCTGATCGATTTTAATGGGCGATTTTCCGAGATCAAAAAAAAAAAGAAATTGGTTCGTAAATGACTTCATAGATGGCGCTTAGCATAGATTAGTATGGCGCTTAGTAAAAGGCGGGTTCATGAAGAGCACGTGTATGGCTGCGTAATATTTATTCTATTCCAAAATAGAAATAGGTTCTTGATGTCCTGAATATAAATAGGTAAGTAAATACTATTTTTTTTATTCTTTTGGTAGACAAGTAAAAGTGTAGAATTTATTACAGCTTACAAGTAGCCCAGCTTTCATAAAACGACATCTATCGAGTGTTTTTGAACTAATTTTTACTTTTTAATTTGGGCTGTCAGAAAATCGCCCATTGTACCGTCCGCTTTGTGTTGTATTTCTATTCCAAGAAAATACGAGCCACATTTTGTCGTTAACTTGAAACGTTGTCTCATCTCATTTAAACACTTCTCTTTTTCATCCGAACTTGCAGACGCAATGAGTCCGTCGTCAACATATAAAGCTAGTAATAGCTTGTGCTTTCCCTCTCCTCTTTTAAACAGACAAGGGTCGCTTTCACTCTGTTTGAAACCAAGTTCTAGAATGTATTCTGTTATAGTGGAGTTCCAGCAGCGCGGCGCTTGTTTGAGGCCATAAAGACTGCGTTTAAGCCTGCATATTTTTCCATCATCATTTGAATACCCTTCAGGAGGCTTCATATAAATTTCTTCTTTCAATGTTCCATAAGAAAAGCGGTTGACACATCGAATTGAGACAGTGAAAGTTTTTCTTGAGCAGCTGTAGCGAGTAGCGCTCTTATTGTGCTTGTCTTCGCTACAGGGCTGAAGGTTTCGTTGTAATCCAGTCCCTTCTTCTGTGAATAACCCCGTATTACAAGGCGCGCTTTATATTTCTCAACCGAACCATCAGGATTTGTATTAATCTTAAAAAGCCACTTGCTAGAGATAGCTTTTCGTCTCTTTGGTAAATTTACCATTTCCCAGGTTTGATTTTCTCTAAGAGAATTGATCTCGTTATCCATTGCTTTACGCCATTGATGAGAATCCTTGCATGCCATAGCTTCTTGGATCCTTGCATGCCATAGCTTCTTCTTGCTTATGCCATAGCTTAGAGGTTCATCGTTAACAGAATTAACGTTAAACAAACATTGCAGACAAAGTCTTTATATTTAGCTGGTGGCTTAAGATTTGACCGCTGTCGTAGCGTCCTCGTGCCTTCCGCCTCAATTTCAAATGCAGACAGACGACCTTCTATTTTTGGTTCATTTGCGTCATTGACTTCTTGGTCTGCTTCCATCGTATCATCATTAACCTCTTGCTCAGGTATTGAGCCATCAATAGCCTGTTCCGCCTCTAAAAATGTATGAGTCTCGGGATCATTTTCTGAATATGATGGTTCAGTAGAATGTTTATCTTGCTGACTTGATGACGTAATGCTTGTATCTCCGCCACCATGACAAGTAGATGGCTGCTGGTCATCGCTCATCTCCGCCGGGACGTGTTTTTCATTTTCAGGCACAACAAAGTCAAATAGGCAGTCAGACCTTTTATCAGCAGCTTTGCTCTGAGAGGAATCAGGCTTCTCCGTTTTTTCTAGGAGACCCGATAAAGGATTCTCGTCGAAGGTGACATCTCTTGACCGAATCAACTTGAATGGGTCACTGTCCCATATACGGTAACCATCGTCAGAGTCGTAGCCGATCAATATTCCCTTTTGGGCCTTTTTATCCAACTTCCTATTTCGTTGCTTGGGAACATGTGGATAACTGTGAGATCCTAATATTCTCATATGACTCAATCTAGGCTTCTTGTGGTGCCATAGCTCGTGCGGTGACTTCCCATCTATGCAAGTAGGGCCAGTACTATTCAAGATATACACCACTGCTAATACCATTTCAGCCCAAAGTCCAGTAGGAATCTTGGCATGTGCATACATCAGACTTCGCGCCATCTCCACAACAGTCCTGTTCTCTCTCTCCGTCGGATTTTGCTCTGGAGTGTAGGGCATTGTCAATCTTTGAGCAATGCCTTCCTTTTTGAGAGTACCTACTATTTTGGTGTTGACAAACTCTCCGCCATTGTCACTTAATAGTTCTTTTATGACAACTCCAGCTGCTTTCACTTCAGCTAGCATAAGCAAGAGCTTTGCGTGAACTTCAGCTTTTTCTCTCATGAAGTACACCAATCTGTATCTCGTGTAATCATCTTTGAAAAAGACAAAATACCTCAGCTTTGTGATAGAACACGGAAAGGGTCCACAGACGTCAGCATATACCAATTCTTTGGGTTGCGATGCTTTCTCCCTGGTTCCAAACTTTAACCTGTGAGATTTACCATAAATGCATCCTTCACAGAGTTCCTTGGTTGCTTGGACTTTGATATTGAACTCCCTTTCTATCAGTTTCTTCACATGACTCTTATTTTGGTGACCAAATCTTTCATGATAAAGCTGTAACAGATTTGAAGTTGTGGACAGCTGATTCACTTGTAGAGTTGGTTTCAGACATCTGAGTTTCAGTTTGAATAGTCCCCCACACCTGCTGCGGGTGCCAATCAGTTTTGTCTGTCCATCTATTTTGAGAGTACATGATAATGTAGTAGACTCAAAGACACTCCTGTCCGATATATCGTGCGTAGCAAGTACTGAGAATAAATTTCTGCTAATACTGGGTACATTGCCGTTTACATCAGCTTCTGCAAGAATATCTCCAATGCCTAGGGCTTCAATACATTGGCCATTTGTACCAGTCACAGTATGCTGGCTTTTGAAGTACTTGAAGCTTTGAAACAGGTCTCCTCTATTAGTCACGTGACTGGTCGCACCATTGTCCGCGTACCAATTTTCTAGATCCTTTGTTTCGCCAAATCCTTCTGCCGAATGTACTGCCATTACTGTCAGATTCATGTTTACAGTTTGTGATTCCTTTGGCGGTATTCCGTCTTGAATCCACTTCTTGCAACTTCTGACTCTATGGCCCTTTACTTCACAATAATTACATTTAAGCTCTTTGGAATAGTTTTTCTTCTTGCCTTTGGTCGTCTTCGTGAATAGGGCTTCTGCATTTGTTTCGTCTGTGACTTGCATGTCATTCTGACGTAGAACTCTTTCGTGTGCGCTTTGTAAAAGAGTCAACTATCAACAACATATTGCACCTTCTTCTTAACAGTACTTGTAGCTGCGGGCCAATCCTTTTTCCTCAAGTGTTTAATAGCTCAGTATTTCATCGGAACACGTCGGCTCGGAATTGAAAGCGGCTCGCCTCGATATACAAAAGAGTTAGGGTGTCGCAAAGGGGGTGCAGAACAAAATATTCTGTTGATTTTTACATGGAGCCTTAAAACATAAAAACTTAGAAAAAAATTAAGGTAACTTTTTATAAAAACGCGAATATCTCAAAAACGGTGCGTCGTAGCTAAAATCTAACAAAATTTTGCCCCCCCCCCCTCCCCTGTAAAACCGCGCAGGAACCTGAGCGGTATCCGTAGTACTTATCAAAAAAATACTTTTTATTTAAGAAATACAAAATACCTCGAAATTCAAGACAATCCCTACGCTGCGTTTCGCGCTATTTCCTGAACAGAACAGTACACTTAAACGACTCAAGAGCCTTCTATCTTCATCAACTACACTGAGCTAAATGAGCTAATGAGCTAGAAGAGCTATATAGCTCTTGACTGGGTAAAGAGCTAAATAGCTCTTATCTGGTAAAGACCTAAAGAGCTAAATTTCTCATGACTTCTAATAAGTTGGAATGGAAGAGCATCAATCGTTCTTTTAGCCAACGCTTCATCCACCTTTTTTTTGTTTTTTTTTATCAGTTGCGGTCAAAACTAATAGAGTAAGGCCCACTTTTTGAAATTTTGTCAAATTTGGCGCCATTTCTACAACAAGACATAGATCTCACGCAGGAGACGACCCGCGATCGCCACTGATTCGCGAGCGTGTTGGCGGTTAGATGACATATGTGTGGCCGAAACACAATCCGCGGTTGGAAACTAACTTCCAACCAAGGTGACCCCTGGTGGAACGCTGGTTTACAACCACGTGGCCCATGCAAGGGATAAAGAGGAAACCTCAGAACAATACTGAGGAGGAAACATCGTATTACCAATAGGCGGTCTTTTTTATCTTAATTAATGGCTTCGTGCGATCACCACATTTAGCTAGTGTCAAGTTTTTAATAGTAATTATTATTGTTAAATATAGACGGGCTAAATTGCGCGCCACTATCGACAAATTGCCCGCCACAGTACACCATTACCTCGTCTACACCATGGCGACGGCCGGCAGTGGCCCATCACACGCCACTGTGTACTGGGGCCTTATTAACACTTCGTTTCATTCGTTCCGATGTTCATACCTCAGAACAATAACTTTAAATATAAAGCATAAGCATAAGCAATGACCTAGTCGGCAGTTATCGGCCTATAGCAATTCTGTTAAAAGTGTTTTTTCATATGGTATGCTTCCATAACTTAATTTATTGGAAATTAGGTATAGCAACACTCTCCCCTTCCGATCGAGCTGTCAAGCCAACCACGCTGTATTTTTGTAGCTCCGTTTATTTTATAAAGAAAATCATCATCCACTGTTTATTTAATTGCTAAATAAAACTCTGGTATGTACCTGAAGATATTGGCTGTTTAATTATTTGCTAGAATACCATCTTGACTTTTCCCATACTTCTACACGCAGCGCTCTTCGATCTCAGACCTCTAACAGGTTATGGGCCCAGTGTATTTAGTTTGAAGGAATATGGGAAAGTCATTGGTGTGTTGAACAGAATAAATATTATAACTTTGAGAAGTAATATTTTGCAAAGTGACATAACCTCAAATAATGTCACTGGTTGGCGGCATGGCTGGCGCCGACGATGGCCACGCCGCGCTTGTTCCCATTGTTCCCGCTACTACTGGTGCTTCAGGTATGAACTTAGCCATTGACAAATTAGAAGGTACAGCCAACTACAATTCGTGGAAATTTGTCATGAAGATGATTTTGACCTTGGAAGGTTTTTGGAGCTGCGTGGATGGTACGGGTGTTGACGTCGCGCGCGATCAACGCGCGTTAGCCCGGATTTGTCTATCAGTAAAGCCAAATTGCTATCAATACGTCAGAGATGTAAATACTTCAAAAGAAGCTTGGGACAAACTGTCAAATGTATTTGAAGACAAAGGTTTGTTTCGGCGTGTCTTATTTCTACGGAAACTGCACAGGGTGGAGTTCTCCCGCTGTACTACCATGAGCGACTACATAGAAGAGGTGATGACGCTGGTTCAGCAACTAGCCGATATTGGTAAAGTTATTGAAGATGCCGAGGTTGCTGAATTGCTGCTGAGCAGTCTTCCCAGTGAGTACGACGCTCTGGTGTCCAATTTGGAAACAGCTTGCATGTCGAATAGTTTGTCAAGTGAACTTGTGCGGGCTAGATTGCTACAAGAGGAGTTCAGAAAGAATTCGAATGGTTCCGACAGAGCTTCTGCGTTCGTCTCGAAATTTAAAAAGTGTGATAAAGTCAGTGATAAAGTGATTTGCCATTACTGTAAGCAGCCAGGTGACATTAGGTCAAAGTGCTACAAGTTGAAGCGTGACAAGAAAAAGGACTCCAGTTCAAGTCAGACTTTTATCGCTTCGGCTTTTATGGTGAAAAACAGTAATTGGTTTCTTGACTCCGGTTGTTCGGCTCACATGTGCAACGATAGAAGCATAATGTCTAACTTTAAAGACTGTAATGATAGCATATCTATAGCCAATAGTGACAAGTTGCAATGCTGTGGAGTAGGCGATATAGCTATAGATACAGATAGTTCAGTAAGCATGATTTAAAATGTATTGTTTGTACCAGATCTTACTGCAAACCTTTTGTCAGTTAGTAGGTTGGTAGACAGGGGCTTTACTGTCAGCTTTGAATCGGGGGGCTGTTTTATATTTGACAATACAAATAAAACATCTGGCAACCTAGTATCAACAGCTAGTAAATATAATGGTCTCTACAAGTTGGATAAGATTGTGTGTTTGTCAGGTGAATCTTCGCGAGATGTGCATTCTTCAGTGCTTTTGTGTCCTAGACAAGAGCAACAGAATGCTAATGTCGCTGTCTCTCCTATGCCTGTGGAGTTATGGCATAGAAGGCTCGGCCACTTGAATCTTGAAGGCCTGAGGTCTTTAAAGAACAATTTTGCTACCGGTGTTATGTTTCAGGATAATTTGCAGGATCTGAAGGATTGCGTGCCTTGCCTTGAGGGGAAGTTGAGTGCTCAACCGTTTCCCAGGGGCACTGCACTGCGTGCCAGCAAGCCGTTGGAACTAGTGTACTCGGATGTTTGTGGGCCGATGCAGGAGGACAGCTGGGGTGGCGCGAAGTACCTTGTGACGTACACGGACGATTATACGAGAAAAACGTTTGGATACTTGCTAAGAAGAAAATCTGAGGTAATGTCAAGTTTTCTTACTTTTAAAGCGCTCGTAGAGAAACAACTAGGTTTGCCTATAAAGGTACTACGTTCGGATGGGGGTGGTGAGTATTGTAATGTTAAATTTGCTGCCTATTTAGGAAAACAGGGTATTATTCATCAAAAAACTATCCCGTTTTGCCCGGCTCAAAATGGGGTATCAGAACGTCTCAATAGGAATTTAATGGACAAGGCGAGATGCATGTTACAGTGTGCTGGTCTCTGTAAGCGATATTGGGGTGAAAGTGTCATGACTGCTATATATTTAAAGAATCGCAGCCCCACATCTGCTCTATCAGAACAGACTCCGGTAGGTATGTGGACTGGGTCTCGGCCGGACCTCGGTCACCTTCACGTTTTTGGCTGTATTGCTTACTCGCTTGTGCCTGATCATTACCGACGTAAACTGGACCCAAAGAGCAAGAAGTATGTGTTTGTAGGGTACAGTGAGACTTCTAAGGGTTTTAGGCTAGCAGACCCCCTTAATCCCAAAAAGGTTATTTTATCAAGGAACGTAACTTTTTTAGAAAATAAATTTTTAAATGATATTGACATTGGTAATGTCTGTGATAATAATGAATTAATTATTTTTGAATGGTCTAATAATGAAAATTTTACTGAATTAAATAATAATAATACTTCTAGCGATAGTGAACTGAATTCTAGTCAAAATATAGAGAATAATAATTGTTCTGATGTTAGTGTACCGAATTCTAGTCAAAATGCTGAAGTGGATTATAGTAACAAAAAATTTAATTCTAGTAATGTTAGGATAAACTCGGATATTGAAACTGAATTAAATTCAAGTGATAATAATCAAAATTTGTCTGGAATTTCAGGTGCTGACGAGTACTGCACGGGCAGCGAGGCCGAGATCTCTGCCGAGTCTCCGGTGCGGGACGCCCGCATGGAGCGTGTGACGTCTTCGTACGAGGCATCAGCTGGAGGGGACGGGGTGAATGACCAACTGCCGCCTGTACTCGACCGAGCGCGCCCGGCGCGTAGTACGCGTTCTAAGCTACCGTCCAGGTATGAAGAGTATGAGATGGATTACTCACTCATAGCTAATAGTATTTCAATTTCGGAGCCTCAGTCGTTTGAGGAAGCTGTGGCTGGCCCTGATAGTAGCCATTGACAGGCAGCCATGGAGCAAGAATTTAATTCTTTGCTATCTAATAATGTATGGAAAATCGTAGATCGCCCTCCAGGCGTTAATGTCGTAAAATGTAAGTGGGTTTATAAAACTAAACACGACGCTTCTGGGAATTTCGATAAACACAGGGCTCGTTTGGTTGCCAGGGGTTTTACTCAGGTTTTTGGAAAGGATTACACAGAAGTTTTCAGCCCAGTAGTGCGACACTCTAGTATGAGAATTTTGTTCTCACTTGCTAACAAATTAGATTTAAACATAGATCACATAGATGTCGCTACTGCTTTTTTGAATGGGGACTTAAAAGAGACAATTTATATGGAGCAACCACCTGGTTTTGATAACGGTGATAAGAGCAAGGTTTGCCTATTGTTGAAGGGAATTTATGGTTTAAAGCAATCCAGTAGAATATGGAACAATAAAGTTCACGAGTTGCTTTCTTGTAATGGTTTCCGTCAAGCAAAAAGTGAACCTTGTGTCTATGTCAAGAAGTCACAAAATGATTTTATTGTAATAGCTTTGTATGTCGATGACTTCTACATATTTTACAGTAAAGGTAGTAACAGCTTTAAAGAGTTATTGGATATTTTGGAAAATAATTTTAATGTCTAGAATTTGGGCACTCTAAAGAGCTGTTTAGGAATTAATGTAACACGTGACAGGTCTAAAGGAATTTTAAGGTTAGACCAGTCAGAGTATATAAGGAAATTGCTCATTAAGTTTGGTATGCAAAATTGTAAGGCCGTGTGCACACCCATGTTGCCAAATAGTAAATTTGATAGACCTGAAAAATATTTAGATGATACTTATAACTATAGGCAATTGATGGGATCTTTAATGTATCTATGTGTATGCACAAGGCCCAACATTGCTTTTGCCTGCAGCCAATTATGTCAATTTAATAATGGTTTTGATCAAACTCATTGGTTGGCAGCTAAACGTATACTTCGGTATCTAGCAGGGACAATTGGCTATGGTTTGTTATTCACAAAAAATAACAATTGTATTTTAAACGCGTTTGCCGATGCCGATTGGGCTAACGACCAATTAGATAGAAAATCATATACTGGTTTTATTATTAAATTAGGCAATGACACCATCAATTGGGAATCTAGGAAACAACGCTGTATAGCGCTTTCTAGCTGTGAGGCAGAATATTTATCAATGTCAGATGTATGTAAAGACATATGTTTCATTAAAAACTTTATGTCAGAACTTTCGGTTGAAAATTTATCTATAAATTTGTATAATGATAACCAAAGTGCTCAAAGATTGTTACAGGTACAGGAATGTTGTCACAAACGAACTAAACATATAGACCTCCGCTACCATTATGTTAAAGACTTGGTAAGGTGTAATGCTATTAATGTAAAGTACTTGCCTACAGATGAAATGATAGTGGATATGTGTACTAAAGCTTTAGGTTCAGTTAAACATAAAAAGTTTGTGAAATTATGTAATATTGACATAGTGTAACTTTGTTCCAATAGCTCTACTTGTCATAGTATTGTAAGCATATTGAATGTGCATGTTAATGTTATATCTGTAACGTTATTGTAAGCATAAGGGGAAGTGTTAAAAGTGTTTTTTCATATGGTATGCTTCCATAACTTAATTTATTGGAAATTAGGTATAGCAACACTCTCCCCTTCCGATCGAGCTGTCAAGCCAACCACGCTGTATTTTTGTAGCTCCGTTTATTTTATAAAGAAAATCATCATCCACTGTTTATTTAATTGCTAAATAAAACTCTGGTATGTACCTGAAGAAATTGGCTGTTTAATTATTTGCTAGAATACCATCTTGACTTTTCCCATACTTCTCACACGCAGCGCTCTTCGATCTCAGACCTCTAACAAATTCTTCCATCACTTTCAAAAATACTCGAGAAAATCATTAATAACAGACTAATTAATTATCTTGAAACGAAGCTTTTGTTATCTGAATTCCAGTATGGATTTCGTCGAGGTAGATCCACTGATGATGCAGTAAGCAATCTCTCTAATTTTATAACAGCTAATTTGGATAAAGGTAACAAATGTTTATCAATATTTTTAGACTTAGCAAAAGCCTTCGACACGGTGTCAGTCCCCATCCTCCTTAAGAAACTGCAAAAAATTTGCATTAGAGGCAACCAGCTAGATCTTTTTGCTGACTACCTAACAGATAGGCTTCAATGTATAAGAATTGGTTCCTATACTAGTTCTGATCTCCCAATAACATACGGTGTGCCGCAAGGCAGTATTTTAGGACCAACCCTTTTCCTCGTTTATATTGATGCTACTGTTATGGCTTATAAGTAATGTGTAATAACTACTCCGAGGCTAGAGGCGCTGTATGCTGGAATACGGGACCAACATCCCAGCCCAGCATCAGATGCTAAAATGTATTATATAGCATTAGTTATAGGCTTTAAGTTAATGTAATTTTATAGTGTTGTTGTTTTTCTTGGTCAAATAAAATTATTATGCTCTTTATTTAAAATATTATCTTAAGTATAATTTTTTACAATATTTTATATAAAAAACAACAAATTATTATTATTATTATCCTCTTTATTTAACATAATTCTTAAGTTTAATTTTTTACAATATTTTATATAAAAACCTATTTACAATATAAAATAATATAAAAAACTTAACCTAGGTTGCCACCGGCAGCGGGGATAGACCCAAGCTATCGGTGGTTAGGGCTGCAGAGTGAGGAACCTCCTGACAATACGTGCCGTGTCAAGGAGTACTGCCTTTTGCATCTGACCCTTGACCCAACCTTTCAGCGAGAGCCTCTCTAGGTGTTGATCGAGGCTCTTCGCTATAAGGCCGTGTGCCGAAACGACTATCGGTACAATAATGGTTGAATCCACATCCCACATGGCGGTAACCTCGTGAGCCAAGTCAAGGTACTTACTGAGCTTGTCCTTCTTGGCTTTCACGAGGTTCTCGTCATGAGGTATGGTGACATCAACCAATATTGCTTGGCGCTGAGATCGGTCGATCACCACGATATCAGGCTTATTAGCGACAATAGTCCTGTCCGTGATGATAGAGCGATCCCAGTAGAGCGTTGCATGACCATTTTCGAGAACTGGCGCAGGTGCGTACTTATAGTACGGCACCTCTGATTCAACAAGGCCATATCGAAGAGCAAGTTGCTGGTGAATTATTCTGGCTACTTGGTTGTGTCTATGCAAATACTCTCCGTTAGCAAGATGAGAACAACCGGAAATAATATGTCGGAGTGATTCTCCCGGACGGCGGCATGCCCGACAGATGTCGACCGTACCGTCCTTCATAATATATTTCCGGTAGTTATTCGTCTTGATAACTTAATCTTCAATAGCACAGACAAAACCTTCGGTTTCTCCAAAGAGGTCACCGAAACGTAGCCAGTTCACCGAGGCAGGCAAATCTACATCAGGCCCAGTTAGAGCCCGATAGTAGCGCCCGTGTAGCACCTTGCTCTTCCATATGTCCTTGCGATCGAGAGTGCTTAGCACCACTGGTTTGCGCCAGTTTTCTGTTGCCAAGGAGAGCGGCGTAAAGTGTCTATCAACTGCCACGACATCCAAATGCATCCCGCACTCACTGTTAAGGAAATAATCCCTGAGACTGCACACCTCACGGTTATGTAGGTCCTTGGCATTTAAAAAGCCACGACCCCCACATCTCCGCGGGATGTACAGCCTCATAACAGATGAGCGCGGGTGTAACATTCTGGAAGTCGTGAGCATTTGACGGACTCTTCTGTCCAAGGCGTCCAATTCGGTCTGAGTCCATCTTAGTATGCCAAGGGAGTATGTGAGTAGAGGCATAACCCAGCCATTAAAAGCACGCGTCTTATTGCCACCCGATAAAAGATTGTTAAGTACTTTTCTTAGGCGGTAAAAGAATCGCTCCCGTAATTACTGTTTTATGTCCCCATACACAACACCCAAAGTCTGTGACATACCAAGATATTTATATGTTTCAACTTCGGAGAGAGATCTGAAGTTTATCGTTTCGGAGAGTTGTAAATTGGTTGAATTTACTAGTCTCCCGCGCTGTACATGCATAACCGCACACTTATCCACACCAAACTCCATCTTGATGGCACTGCTGAAAGTCTCAGTAATTTTCAGCAGTTTCACCAAGTCTTGGCGGTTTGGTGCGAGCAACTTGAGGTCATCCATGTACAACAAGTGCGACATAACTTCACCCCCTCTCCGACAGCCTAACTTTGAATTTCTCAACAAAGTACTGAGAGAATTCAAAGCTGGATTTATTATTATTATTATTATATTGTTCATGCTCAGAACAATAATTATTGTTCTGAGGGTACATGCGATGATTGTCTATGGTTTTGAAGGTTTGTACCTTAGAGCATTAGTTGAATGCTCTAAGGTTTGTACCGACATATACTTCTTATTAAATATTAAATGTCTGTAGGTTTGTACCGAATCCGAACAGGCGAATACTACACGCTCGATATTTATCACGCACAATATTTATCGACTGTGTAGTACAGTGTATCGTCGGATCGTGATACGGATCGTTGGATTTCTAAAAATCCAGAAATCCACGATCTATATCGAGTATCGCGTGATAATTATCGAGCGTCTAGTCTTCGAGTTGATATTTATCGTCATTCTGTCAGATCAAACAAAAAAATTACAAAAGAAATACCTATTTTTTTTATAAATTGGTTCTGGTTGGTGGTTTCTTTGGTGTTATCAGATGTTATCATAGGAAGGACCAGTCTACGGGTGTTATACGGCAATAGTTAATATATGCAAGCGATGGAGGAGCACTGACTTGGTCCTCTGTACACGTCCCAGTGTGAAAAATTGAGACCGAATGACGCCGATACATATCGAGTGTGTAGTGTAGCATCCTAGCCGATCCAAAGTATTACTCGATATTCAGTTCGTCCCACGGACATGCCACATGGGAGGGAAAATACCTTGAATATTGTAGATGGAACATTTTACTGAAAGAAGACATTATTTTAATTTAAAAACAATTAAAACTGCATTCATAGATATTTAAATAATTACATGGTTGAACCGGGAATCGAACCCGTTACATGAGAAAAATAATCACCTGTAGCTTTATCATATCGATCGAAAGGCTTCATCATAAGGATTATTTGTTGCTAAATAACATAATGTATAAAAGAAAGACCATGAATTTTTAATACAAAATTAATAAATTTATGTATGTATTTATTTCAATGTCCTTACGGCAACGTCAGCTTTTCATTTTTCTGAACGAAATTTATATGTCCGGGATCTCAATGGACAAGACCATAGAATAACATTATTCTGAGGACAAGACAGAAACAGCGTGGTAGACTTCTTGGCGGGAAAGTGAAGCGTCATGTTTGTATTTTTGTTTCATTTTCTTTAATTTGTGTATTGTCGAATATTAATGTGAAATAATGGTGCATTATTTACTGTTAAGTGGTCGTGAATGTGCATGAGTGTTAGCAAATAAAACAAAACAGTGCATAAAAGGCATTAAGTGATAAAAGGTCATTGAGTGCAACATCATTTTTTTTCAATTTCTCTCAAGATGTCCGTGTGAGACCTCAATAAACTCCCACAGCATTATTGAGTCTTGAGAGTCTAATAGAATAGGTTTTATTATATTTTGGACATTTACAAGCAAACAATATTTATAAAGAAGTGACACCATCATAATCTATTTTCAATCATTTGAAGGATGTCACAAGTAATAGTTGTTCCATTTATCTATGGAGGTCCCATAGCTTTATCTTCAAAGAGTTTTGATATACAAACTCTTCACGTCTTCTCTTGAAGCTAGGGAACAACAGTCTTTAAACGAGCACGCCAATCTGACGACAAAGCATAGCACGTCTTGGCTTATACAGTGCCTTCGTAAACATGTCAGCAATTTGGTTGTCTGTACCAATCTTTGCATTCATCTTAGTCTCATCAGCTATGGCTTCTCGTATAAAGAAATGTCGTAGCTTGATATGCTTTGTTCTGTTGTGGAACTCATATCTCTCTTCAGTGCAAGCTTAACTGTAGACTCATTGTGCCCACCATCAGATATGCAAGGGCTCCAACTGCTTCTCTATATAGAAACGAATTGTCTCCTCCAGCATCTTCTCTCAATTCGGAGTCTTTAAGACGTTGATCAAAATAAACGTCTTCTTGAGATGCTTCTTGAGCTTGTACATCTTCTCTTAATAAGTCATCTCTAGACTCATTTTGTTCTATATCACGATGCTGTAAAATACTTCCAGTTGATGAAGTGTTATTGACATCAGAGTCGGCCTCAGCAGTAACAAAATTAACATTGTCATTAATTGGATCAATCGGTACATTTGATTCAACAGCTTCTTGATCATGTCTTATCTTTGAGTCTTCTTCTGGTATGATAGGCTGTGTCTCTGGTTCAGTGAAGGGTATTGGTATATCAGAACTGTTTTTGTCTACCTTAGGTGCCTCCACTGCTGTCTGATCTATAGGTTTTTCCATGATGGGGCGTTCAATAAAAATCACGTCTTTCGATCTGGTAAGCCTATGATCTTCTTTAGACCATATTCTATAGCCATCATCTCCATCGTATCCGATAAGTATGCCTATTTCAGCTTTCTTACAAAGTTTCTTTCGCCTTTGTTTCGGTACGTGTGTATAACACGTCGATCCAATTATCCTCAAGTGTTTGATCCCTGGTTTTTTTATAAAATAGCTCGAAAGGTGACTTTCCCTCAACTGGTGTCGGTCCCGTTCGATTAAGTATGTAGTCAGAAGTATTAATCAATTCCGCCCAAAGAGTTGCGGTATTTCATTATGTGCATGCATGATGGCCCTAGCAGTTTCTACTATGGTCCTATTATCTCGTTCTGAGCATCCATTCTGTTCCGGCGTATATGGCATAGTGAAACGATGTTTTATACCATTCTGTCGAAATGTATTGCATACCTGCTCATTAACAAATTCACCTCCATTATCACTTAGGAACTCTTGTACAACATGGCCAGCGGTTTTTATCTCAGCTAGAAACTGTTTTAGTTTGCTGTGAACTTCGCTTTTGTGTTTCAAGAAGTAGACATGACGATACCGAGAGTAGTCATCTTTGAAAAGAACAAAGTATCGAAATTTGGAGATTGAGTACATAAAAGGTCCACAAACATCAGAGTAAATTAGCTCTCCAGGCTTCGTTGCTCGTTCTCTTGTTCCGAACTTCAACCTGTGTGCTTTGCCATTTATACAACCTTCACATAATTCTGTATTGTAGTCCAATTTTATGTCAAATTCCTTTTCTACCACCTTTTTTACATGTCTTTTATTTTGATGTCCGAAGCGTTCATGATACAATTGTAACGATTGTGAATTTGTGACAAAATTTACTTCTTGCTTTGGTGTGAGTATTTTAACATTAAGTTTATAAAGTCCACCGAGCTTTCTTCGCTTTCCGTTCACTATTTCTTTACCATTTACCTTCAATGTACATGATTCTGAGAGAGATTCGAATATACTATTCTGTAGTTGTCTTGAGCAGCAAGAACTGAAAATAAATTTCTTTGTAATGCTGGACTGGAATATACCATACATCTTTTAAAAGAAGCGGTTCGACTCGTCCATTTACATCAGCATCGAGACGTATAGTTCCTTTGCCAATAGCATTGATTGTCTCTCCAGACGCTGTAGTAACAGTGTGATTATTTTTAAAATATTCAAAGCTTTCAAATAAGTCAGACCTATTCGTAACATGACTAGTTGCGCCATTGTCTACGTACCAACTATTTTTATCTGCTTCTGTTGTATCTTCAACTGACAGAACTGTTAAATTCATGTTGTTCACACTACTGGTCGAATTCTTTGGTGGTATTCCATCGGAAATCCATTAATGACATTTATTGACAATGTGACCAACCATTCCGCAATATTTGCACACCAACCATTCCGCAATATTTGCACTTTAAATTCTTTTTCTTAAAGTTGTTCTTACTCTTCTCAGATTTTACTACCTACAAGAGCTTTCACGTTACTACTACCATCAGCTTTATTTATTAGCGTTCTTTCATAGGCACATAACTGTATCGTAAGATTCTCAATGTTTCTATCCTGTTTTGCCATCAAAAGCCAACTTGACTTAAATGCAAAAATCTGTTCCGGAAGTGTATCCAGTATCTTGCAAATTACTAGAATTACTAGTAAATCATTTCCTTTAATTCAGTATTCAGGTCGTAGAACAAAGATTTTACTGCAGATATATGTGTGGTCATATCGTGCTCAGGATCTTTTTGGTAGCTGAAGAACTTCATGCATAAGTCGTAGCTTTTATCTTCTGTAGCTCCGTCATAAAGCCTGGCAAGTTCATCCCACATATCCTTTGCTGAGCTGAATCTCATCACCTTGTGCAGCATATCCTCAGTCATATTTGCTGAAAGTACTAATTGTCCAAGTAGCAAAATGTGGTCATGTAAGTATCCTAGGACCAAATATTTTTTAGTCCTATAGAAATCCTTTTAACAGATTAATGTTTTATATTTTAGCGTTTTATTAACGCTTAAATATACTTAAGTAAAATTTTAAACACTGAAAAAAGACGACAACCTCAGGCGGGAATCGAACCACGCACGTGCGTGCGTGGTTGCACGGTGCGTGGTTCGATTCCCGCCTGAGGTTGTCGTCTTTTTTCAGTGTTTAAAATTTTACTTAATCCTTTTAACGTTCACAGGACCGCATTTGGGCGCACTTTACAGGACTATTGCGACCTATAGTTATTTTATTACAGTCCCGTAAAGTGCAAATTGATTTAATTACTATTTTATTGAGTGCTTCTACAAGATCACTGTGTCCTATAAAGATCAGATACACGCACTGAGTCTGAGTGATTAGTCTTGTAACGATCTGTCGCATGCCGCTACCGGTGTAATTTAACCAACAGTGGTAATTGCGATGTCATAACTAAAACATATATTTTTAAATAATTTTTAATGGTGAATTCAAACGAAAAAAATAATATTGGAATTGCAAAGGGTAATCTTTATTACAATTCATTATCATAAAGGTTGATAACTTTTTTGTTTTCAATGTTATATAAAAAAATTAACGATGATAATAAACATATGTTTATGCGCCTTCAAAAGTAAACATAATTATTATTTTTAAATTCATAAATTTTTAGTAAATACAGCCGTCATCAGATCGGATCGCGGTCCATATTGTAATGCATTTATCAGGATCTTTACAATGCATTTTAGTCAAAGTTAATGTTATTATAGGATCACAGTCCTGGACACCATAGTGTTTAATTGATGTCAACAGCTGATCACTCTAATAATAGCAAATGCAGGTCACATATAAGTAGAATCTTACCTATAATAGTAGCAGGACGTGCAACTTTGGTGCTAGAAATCCTTTAGAAGTCACGACAAAGTCAAATCAATCTTATAATATCTTCGACCTATAGTAGCTATACCTAAAACGTTTACAGAAGAACTTTTCTTATAGAAGCATAAAACAAAACGTGAACAAGAATAAATAGTCTTGTTAAATGCATTTATAGGAGCTTTGATATTTATTTTTATAACTATGGACTTATAAGACTTAAGTTCTTATAAGCATCATATAATGTAATCCTGTAAACGTTAATAAGACTACGTAGTAGGATCAGAAGTGCTTGTAGCGTAAATAGTCTAATAAGATGTTCTCGTAAACGTCTTTAAGACTGCGTAATAGGATCGAAAGTGCTTGTAGCGCAAATAGTCCGTTAAGCTGCTTTAACAAGATCAGTGATTTTAATCAAAGCGTCTATTAGTGTGCTATAAGATGTTTAGTCTTATAAGTCAACAACTATAGGAGAATTTTGCTGCTTGGGTGGGCAGTGTTATTTAACATTTCAAAATATTGTGACTCTTTTTTAAACTTGTCCGTTATTTCGGGTGTGGCCAATGCTCCTGGATGAGTAGGCATTTTAATTGTACCCTTTATAACATCCGTTGTACCTGGATAACTTTTAAGTAATCGAGTAATCATGAATTTCCACGTTTGCCAATTTTGTCCATCCAATTTGTTTATTTCGATCTTTGTCCCAGCTACAGACTGCATGATGACGATCGTAAATTTTACTTAATGTAGGTGCTGTTTGACTTTTAATGTAAAATTCAAGTTTCTTACTTTTATTTACCATTAAACGTTCATTATTACTCATTAACATCCACTTAATGTAAAGAAAATAATAATTACTAGGCTGTAGATAGAGTGCCGCAAGCGGCATTCTAGCACGATCGGTTACGATGCCGTCATTACGGCATCCTAGTACAAAGTGTAGGCAGTGAATAAAGTGCCACAAGCGGCAACATAGTACGATCGGTTTCGATGCCGTAATTTGACGGCATCCTAGTACGAAGCGTATAGAGTGCGTCAAGCGGCATTCTATCTCAATCGGTTCGGGAACCGTAACATATTTTTTATTTGTCGTAATGTTCAGACGACATAATATTCAAAAGATATTTTTGTATGGAGTTAGATTTCTATTGTCTAATAAAAAAACATAACCTCGAAATTCAAGACAATCGCTGCGCTGCGCTTCGCGATTGTCTTAAATCTCTAACCTATCACGTGACCTACAGGAGTAGCTCAGCTAGTATTTCTGTTGTCTAACAAAAACTTTACGGCAGCTTAGGCGGCGTCACTATTATACCGCAAAACTTACAGTTCCCCAACCGATGGAGATATAGTGCCGCTTGTAGCACTCTGTACACTTCTTAATGGGCAATTTTCCGAGATCAAATAAAAAAAAGAAATTGGTTCGTAAAAGACTTCATAGATGGCGCTTAGCATAGATTAGTATGGCGCTTAGTAAAAGGCGAGTCCATGAAGAACACGTGTATGGCTACGTAATATTTATTCTATTCCAAAATAGAAATAGGTCCTGGAGATCCTGAATAAAAATTTGTAAGTACTATTTTTTTGATAGACAAGCAAAAGTGTAGAATTTATTACAGCCCTTAGGTAGGAATGGGTCGGCTTTCATAAAACGCCATCTATCGAGTATTTTTTAACTAATTTTTATTTTTAATTTGAGCTGTCAGAAAATCGCCCATTACTATTAAAAACTTGTCACTGGCTAAATGTGCTGAGGGCCTAGTCAATTGGCAAACAAATTAAACGCTACGAAATCTTCGCTACGATAAACCGAATGTATGGGATTGACATAAGCAAAAGTTACCTACGACGTAAAATTTACGCTAAAATAGACCTAATTGACAGTTTGACAAGCCAAGAATCGCTAATCTAGCGATCACTCAAACATTGAAGATAAAAATTCACACAAAATGGCGATTGTTTGATCAGCTGATGAAGGAATAGTTGTGTTGTGTTGAAAGTTTTGTTTAAAATGCTCTTTTTAGGGCTATTGTGGACTGCGATAATCAAGTGCTCAGGCGCTAAGGAAGAAATGTTTCCCTACGTTACTTGGAGCAAACTAACGAAATCGAGTTTGTTGTACTTGTGAATAGTTCTCGGAGTTCTCGTTTACGAACTTTCAAATATCTAACTAAGGTCTGCCGGGAATTGCGTGCTGATATAGTTGTTGCGATGTGAGTGACCAAATAAATGTGTATCATGCAACATTTTCCGCAACGAAGAGCAAGTCGCTGCATAACAATTTGTAGGGGCTCTCAAACCATACAAACATTTGGGCCAAATAAATCCACCTAAGTACCTTTAATCATGACAAGAAAGGTCAAGAATAAGACAACAGTAAGGGACTTTTTGTATAAATATTAAATGTAACCTATCCATAATGTCCATTTATCAATTTATAACTTAGATTGCCTATTTGTTTTACAGGTTCCAATGAAGATTTAATTTGCCAGGTAGCTTAGAGTATTAAACCAAGGCTCTAAGTGTAGTAAGGTGTACCTATTGACTATACCCTATAAATCTTATACAGACAAGCATCTTTCTTAATAGGAAAAGATATCAGTCCTTACGTTCAAACGGTAAGTTTTAATAAATAAATTATTACTTACATAATAAAGGTAAGTATTATGCCTATTATTATATTGGGATTTACCAGGAAATGTCAGTTTTGTTAAAATTGCTAGAATAAAGAGTATTGACATAAAGATAAAACTATTTTATGTGGTTTTGCAGATTTGAGACGACGATTCAAAAATCTTAAATGTTACCTCATAATTTGGAGGATGGACTTCCTCAGAATGGTGAACAAACATGGTTATTTGGTAAAAAACAATATCAAGCAATTTTGTATAATACATAGGTACTTACCTACTAACTTTTTATCTATGAAAATTTTCTATAAGTAAGTATATTGTTCTAATTTCTTAGGAGATTCTGGATACCTTCAAAAAGCATGGTTAATGATAATAACAACAATATTTAATGCTGCATCAGACTCACAAGAAAGGAGGGGTGTGTACCACATGTCATATCCAACAATGAAACTGCATTGAACATGGCTTTGGCATCGTTGAATTTAGTTATTTATATGATTTTTTTTTGTGGAGCTCTAATGTTGACAACGTTTTTATTCTACAAAAAGGAGCAGTCTGTGCCATAAATATATTTATCCATAAAATAGTAATTTGGTTTATTTGATGAGGAAAAATTAAGTATAAAGTTAATTTAGTTCTAAGTTTATTGTGCTTTATTTAAAAAGATTTACTTAAGTATGTACAAAAAAACAGTACCTTCGTTGACAACATTTTTATTTTAAGAAAAGGAACAGTGTGCCATAAATATATTTAACCCATAAAATAGTGATTTGGTTTATATGATGGGGAAAAATTAAGTATAAAGTTAATTTAGTTCTAAGTTTATTGTGCTTTATTTAAAAAGATTTACTTAAGTATGTACAAAAAAACAGTACCTTCGTTGACAACATTTTTATTTTAAGAAAAGGAACAGTGTGCCATAAATATATTTAACCCGTAAAATAGTGATTTGGTTTATATGATGGGGAAAAATTAAGTATAAAGTTAATTTAGTTCTAAGTTTATTGTACTTTATTAAAAAGATTTACTTAGGTAAGTACTAAAAAACAGTACCTTCTTATACACACAATTGGCATTTATTTTTATACACATATAGTTTTAATGTCAATAAGAGAAAGTGAAGCCTCATATTTAATAAACTTTGACTTTGAGAGAGGTAAGGAAATAAGAATATATTAAGAAATACAACATTAATGTTATTTTGACGTGACAACGTCTTAAATTAGGTTAGCTGGGAGACACTTATGAAAAAGTGTAACGCTCGTCGGGAACGTAACGATGAGTCACCGAACGAGAGAGAGGCCCGCCGAATGCCTTGCGTCTCTCTCCCACTAAATAGTTAAGTTTAAGTTTACATGTACAATGTTTTAGTAAACAAAATAAAACAAAACAAAATAAAATAAAATAAAATAAAATAAAACAAAAAAAAATAAAATAAAATAAAATAAAAAAAAATAAAAAATAAAAAAAAAAAAACAAAAAAAATATATATTTCTATAGTTAAAATTTGTGCAATTCTTATTTTCATTCAATTCCTTGTTCCTATTGTGCAATTTAATTATATTCATATCAATAAATATTCTACCGAGAAAAAGACGTTGTCACGTAAAATCTTCGCCCGTAAAACCGACTTTACAGGCAACCAATTTTTTACTTGATATTTAATTTTACTTGCAGTAGGTACCTATAGAAAATGTTTAAGTACCTACTTATATCAATTTCTACTAGTCATAACATTAAGCTATTGAAGTTGTACTTGATTCATTATCAACATACAAAGGTAATTATATGTATAAACTTGCATTATTATTATCCGATTATTAAATCTGGTGGGTTCTATTGTGTTTGTTATAATATTGTTTTTTCTTTAAATAGGTGGCTTAACATAAGGTGGCTTGTTATACATATAATACAAATTAAGTTCCATATCTAGAATACTCTGTAATAGTTTAGTTATTATCAATTTGGCGATTATGAAGTAATCGATTGAAATTGTTGCTTGAGTTTGTAATGTTACTATCACATTTTTATTTGTGTGAATCTGTAAATGGTTTGCTGTTTCACATTTTAAGTGTTATACTTTTTATAGAACTGTCGATTCACCTGTGAATATAAAATAAATAAATAAAATTAATTGTTTTTAAATTATTTTTGGTAAATATATACTACCTACTAACTTTTTATGTATGACAATTTTCTAAAGTATATTGTTCCAATTTCTTAGGAGATTCTGGATACCTTCAAAAAGCATGGTTAATCATAATAACACCAATATTTAATGCTGCATCATGCTCACAATAAAGAAGGGATGTGTACCACATGTCGTATCCAACAATGAAACTGCATTAAACAGGACTTAAAGTTGTACTTGATTCATTATCAACATACTAGGGTAATTATATAAAATTAATTGTTTTAAAATTATTTTTGGTAAACATATAAATAATCCTATGTTTTATTTCGAAACATTATCAACCAACTCATAATGAATGGCAGTGAAATAAATAATGTAAAATAAATAAATATTTTAACTTGTCGCGTAGAGATCACGATCATGTCATTGTGTCTGTGAAGGCGTATATTTAATAAATGATTTGACTTTTAATTTCAATTATTTTCGGTACCTACCGCTATAAATAAGTAACAATGAAACAATCCTATATTAAGGCGATGTTGTCTTCATCGTCATCCTATGAACGTCCTGAACGTTCCCACATGAACGACAGCACTAAGGCAGACTGGGCTATAACAGGCTTAAGCCCTGAGCCAATACAACCGCAGTGTGCTTTACGTGCCTTCCGAAGCACGGAGAAGCTCGAGACGCTTTTTATTTGGTTACCCATCCTTTAGCTCGGTAATGTGAAAGTTGCGTAACTAACTGGCAAGATCACAAACCGGTGCGGCGCGGGCGGGGACTTTTTGCATTAGTTGAACCTCTAGCATTACCTTTCAAGTAACAGTAAGTACATTGCTTCGCTAGTTTGCATATTTTAAAATTAGTTTTAATTTAACTAGCAAAACCATGTACTTGGAATGTTTTTTATTTTATTTTATTTAGGACAATAATCAATTAGAAAAGTAATGTGATAGGTGTTGTAGTTAGACAACTAAACCCAAAAGCCTTAGCCGCTACGCCATAGAGTTACTTTAGGCGATGTACTCATACAAGATGCAAACGTTTTAATCACTACCTAGTGGGTACTCGCATCTAAGATCAAACTGTTTAAATCTTCGCGCGGTTTGTAACATTTAGTGTTATCACTTATTTCATTACAGACAGACGTCAAGTTGTTAATATTTGAGAAATTCTTGGCAGCAAGCGTTTGCTTGTGGTCTTCAGTCTTAATTTATTTATATTATAAGCTGAAAAATGGGTTTGGTCTCATATCAATATCATATTATGGTAGGTAAGTCACTCGTCATCATTATAAGTACTTATTTACAAACGTGCTTGCCTGACGAACTTCCGGCGAAAAAAGCGATTGATTCATTTTTCAAATTGTCTCAAGGAGTCTACCCGAATTTCTTAGTAAAGTGACATTCAATTCACTAAAACTCAAAAGGATCGGTGTGGTTACTACCTATTTATGAATCTTACAAGGCGTTAGATTATTATCAAACAAAAAAATGCTAAGACAAGCCTGTATGTTCTATATCCCTTAGCTTATCGATATCGATGTAGCCTAGCGAATTTGATGAGCGATTTTGACGCTGTCACCGGTTTCTGAAAAAAAAACAGCGTGGTAATTTATTTGCATGTGGTGTGGTTAGGTTGGTTATTTGTTTTTGATTTAATTTATTTGCGATGACGCTGTTGTTTTACAAAAACTGTAGAAAAGTAAATGTTACCTGCTAAAAATATTATAATAGGTAGTAATTTAGCCTCATTGTTTATTTAAAATGGAAACGGATAAGGACTGCTCTGCAGAAGAAAAGGGCTGCACCAATGGAATAACAAAAGTGATCAGCGCAGGTACTCTAAAGTGGCCGGAACATATTACTGAAATAGATTTATGTAATCGGAAAATTAAATTATGTATAGACAACATCAAATTACCGCTTAATTTGGCGATTTTGAACATTTCCCACTGTGAATTGATTGAAGTTCCTAAGACTGTCCTTGCTCTAGAGAAGTTGAAGGATTTGAACATTTCCCACAACCGCATTCAATATTTTGATGACTGTCCCAATTTTTATAATGTTGTAGAAATACTGAACATGTCTCACAATAATTTATATGGACCACCTTATTGGGTGTGGACTCAATTATCACAAAAGCTCACACAGTTAGATCTGAGTTTTAACCCTCACTTAGCAGATTCATTAGTAAATGGCTACTTTGAAGAGCTGCTCCAATATAAAACTTCATTGACTAATATTCGAATCAATAACTGTGTTTTAACTTTTCACTTTAGGTTATTAGACACATTTCCGAATGCAAAAGTGTTAGAACTTGGATCTGATGCTCTTAGTTTGTCAACTATGAACAGAATGACGGAAGTGCCATGCAATGAACTTGTGAAATGCATAGAATTAGAAAGACTGGACCTTAGCAATACTAAAATATATACAATTAAGACAAACATAGATGTATTTACTAGTCTTGTTGAAATTAACCTTTCACAGAACTATATAACAAGTTTGCCAGATGAAATTTGTAATCTAAGTAAGTTAGAAGTATGCATTTTGTCTCACAACCAACTTTTGTACTTGCCTGACGGCATTGGTAGATTAAGAAGACTCGCATCATTGCAAATAAATAGCAATGAAGTGTGCATGTTACCTGAGAGTATCAAACAATTGGAAAACCTAAAAGTTCTAGATTTGTATGACAATAGTCTTTATGAAATACCTAATGAGATAAAGGGTATAGCAGAAATAGATCTGGCCCAAAATTATTTTGAAGAGCCAGAAGAATTGGAATATTTGGAAAGAAAAGGAAGGCTCCGATTAAACCTGCCACAGAGATACAATGGAAAGTAAGTATTAAACGACATTGTTCAGTCCCAATTATAAAAGTTATTATATAAACCATTGATATTATAAACTATAGATATTTTACGTTCATAGTAATTTGCGTTTAAAAAATCTGTTCCGAGCAACCCAAAACAACTTTCACTGTTAAGTAAAACAAAAGATACGAAATAGCACGCAAATGAAAGAGATAGTATATTTTTAATGATTGCACTTCAAACGTTTCTTGTGCATAGAGTAATATTTATAGTCGTAGATGGACACTTGATTGAAAGGTAAGTACATAGGTAAGAAATAAAACATAAAAGTAAATCGTATTTATTGACAATTTGAAAAATGAAATAATTAATAATGAAAGAAACAAAATAAAATACTTACATATTTTAAATACCTTTAAAAAAAAATTTTTTTTGTCTCTTATAGTTTTTGTATTTTGGGGTTATTTTTATGTGCAGAATGGCGACGAATATTTATGTATTTATCAATTATGGTTTTAATGAAATGTCCTCGATGATTGAAAATGGGTGTCTTATGTTTTGAATGTTCGAAAAACGAGTCAAAACATTAGAATTCAAAAAGTTTTTTAAAATGCGGCACTTAAATTTCTCTACGGACGGAGAGAAATTAAAGTGCCGCATTGCTAGCAAATTTCTTTTTTATTTAAATAAGATTTTATGACAAATTCGCTTTCTTCACGAACCTGACCACTCGGAAACCTAATTCATTAAAAGAAAATAACATTAATAATCCTTAATTATCAGTTTAATGTATTATACATAGTAGATAAAGAAATTGGGTACTTGACAGTTTTCGGATAAGTATTTTGAAAATTACAAACGCTTATTTTATACCACATACAATAATTTTTACTCGAAAAAGCTTTATTTAATAAATTTAAAGCATTATTTTTCTTTATTCATTTAAAATTTCGTGCGGAAACGGTTGGTCACGTGACATTTGGCTAAATGTCTGTGACGTCACACCACAATAAACAAACTTTATCTTGAAACCTGAAAGATAGTTTTTGTTTATTTTGTGAAATATGGCGTCACACGAAGCTCAATCATGGCCCGTGTTTAGGGTCTTGTTATCCACAGATAAATAATTGCAAAATGTTGTCATAATAAAATATTTACAAATTATCTTTTAAAAAAAACTATTCGATAATTATCGTTAAATTATAAACTACCATGACTGACATATTTTATTGTTACAACTGTCAAATAGCCAATTCAGTGAAACTATTTTAATGTTTATTATATTAGTCCATTATATACAACAGATAGCTTTATAAAAACGAAGTAAAAATAAAGAACAACTGGTCTTTAATTGTAGGCATTTATGTCTATATCAATATTTGATTCTGCACTAACTAATCTATGTCCGCACCGCACGCATCCTTATTGCTCTAGCGTCAAAACTAGATCGCTTTTCCTTTCTTTACCCAAACATGGCGTCTTTGCGTCAGTTATTAGATTGTTCGGAAAATAATTGAAATATACTAAATAATCTAAGTATATTTGCATATTCACATGTGGAAAGAGAACCCTTGTATTTTCTATTTTGTTTACTTTAGAGTCATAATTGGTGCACTTCCGAAACACACACGATGGCATTTTTGATTTATTTTGGTAAGGACACAGGAACTACTGTGCGACACGCTCGTGATTGCGCTCGCCGCAGACTAAATACAAGACGTCCTAATTAGGACGTATTTGAGTCTTCACTTCGCACGCGCTTATAACATATCTGTTGTATCAATGATGTTACAATAAAAAGAGGTAGATGCGTTACGTGTGCCAAAAACTGGCAACAGAAAACTATGCTAATTGGCTTACCATAACGTAGTCTCAGGAAAGCGTTGACAGCGGTATGTGATTGACAGTGCCAGTTTGCGTATATTCGTTCCCGTAAATTAGTTTAAAAATGCCGTCCTGTGTAATACGACACTGTAGAAACAACACAATTAAGACTCATGGGAAGTTAACATCGTAACGCTTTGGTCCATTATTGACATCACATTAGTAATGACATAACCTATCTACCTCTTTTTATTCTAATATCATTGTGTTGTATATAATATTATTGCAAGAAACTATAAATTTAGGTTTTTATAATTAAGTTTCATTTCATTGTCCATCTGGAAAAGTCTATACAGATGTTGCTGTATTTGTAACTCATTTTATGTCACTGCCCTTCATTATCCTTTATCAAGAAGACAAGATGTTACAAGCACACTAACATGTTCCTTTCTTTCTTTCAGGAAAATTTATGTTGAAAGAGTAGAAAGTGAAAGGTCCTATGATTCCTCAGATGCAGAAGTGTTACAAAGTAGTTCTAGTATTAACCAGCAGAATCTTGGTAAGTCATTATTTATCTATAATCTGCATTCTTTACGCATGTGACAGAGATAAGTGGATTCCGCAATGTGGTTTTACGGAACCAGATGGCAACCACTTATATAACTATTTCTGCTGCTAAGCATCATGGTTTTACATGGCTGCTTTCCCGTTTGAAGGTACTGACACTAGTAGGTGAAACTACCACAAAATGTCAAATTTCTTCAATACAGAACGTAATTCTTTTCTATCTTAATGGCTGCGCATTTAGCATTAAGCCAATTTCAAGTGGTATATATTTTTAGTTGGAATCCACAGGAGACGTTTTTCCAATCGAAAGGGGTGTAAGGCAAGGTGACCCTCTCTCACCAAAGCTGTTCACAGCAGTGCTATAGTCTCACCGCTACCACTGTACCGCGGCTTGGGTATGCGAGCCGAGAGGCGGGGGGGCGAAACAGTTCTCACGGCGGCAACTAGTGTGTCAGACGCACATGAGATAAAATATCTAAAAATGGGTCGTGCATTATCTCGAGATATCAAGATTGTCATTTTCAAAGTGGCCGTATATTTTAAGAAAAGAAAAGTAAACAAAGAAAGTTTGTATTTCCAAGAGTTAAAGAGTTATTTCATTTATATTGGTTCTTTTATTTGTACTTATCTAAAAATTATATTGGACATAAACGGATTGGATGTAATTATATCTTAAGATCTGTGTGACACTACGAATCTCATGTGAGTTCATGCTCTTTACTTCCCACGCCCCTCCTCCACGAACAAATATTCAGAAACTTGGAATGGGGACATCTGGGGCTAAACATAAACGAAGGGTGATTGAGCCATCTAAGATTTGCAGATGACTCGAATCTAATCTCAATGTCGATATCAAAGCCGTCAAATAACAATACAATAATAAGTGCGTACTCTTGACGCGCTTAAATTCGGGATCAGATTGAAATCGAAATCATGTTCATATCGGAAAGCTAAGTATGAAGTTTGCTGCCAATAATGTCATCGATAGTGAGAACCTTTTGTGTTTTTGACGTATCGATAAATGTAATGCATCATAAAAATCCACTTTAATATCTAAAATTATTGCTGTATCTAATTAATAAAGTTATAACTCATTTTATATCAATAAATTATTTAATATTAAGCAGAATCTACAAAACAATATTGCATTATTTAAAGCGACATCAACATTTTAGGACGTATGAAGCGCTGCCTTCGCCTTGAAATGCTTTAAAAAATAAAAAGTCTGTCTGTGGCGTTGTCTGTCTGTCTCTGATTTGACAACATCACTTTCTGTCATGAAGGACAATAAATTATTACCTATTAATTTTCTGCGATGTAAGATCTAATAAATTTGTTTGTTGTGAAAGTTAGGCTTAATATTACACTTGCTATAATTGACCGACGACCTAAGTTTTACTTATTCCACCAATAGTCAATTAAAGTGACAGTGAACGTTTCAAACTTTCGTAACATCTTGAAAAATATTTGGGATTATCGAATCAAATATCATAAAAATCATTGTTCACCTTTATTTTATAGTATTGGGCTCAAAAAAAGACCACTAAAAGCTCAGTATTCGGTTTTGATGAATGAGGCAAACGGGTAGAGGCAGTAAGGAAAGTGGTTGTACTGTCTCAGATGCAGTAGAGCATCCAGCACAAGATATTTTTGAGGCACGGACGTGAGGTTGCCAATGGTCTCCAACAAGCAGCAAATAAATAAATAATGAAGCTAATGAAGACATGTGTATTTTGTTATCTGGATTAAATAATTGTAAGCAAGCAGTAGGTATACAATTGTGTGTTAATTTTGCTGAATAGTATTATTGTTTTATTAAAAGAGTATTTGTTTTGTAAAGATTCTGAGAGTTAAAGAAACTGAATATAACCTTACTTAATTTACCAAAGAAACTTTATTTTAAAATTCGCACCCTGTTCCCCAATAAGCAACGTTAACGTTTCTGCTTAATTTTACTCGGTTCTTAGAGCGTTTCTTAAAATAATAAAAGAAAGAGCCAAACGCGCCATCATAGTACTTACAAATAAGTAGGTACATACTCGTCTAAACATACATATAATCACGACTATTATCCCCGAAAGATTAGTCAGAGACTTCAGAGACTAGGCAATGAGGACCGCAAAAGCAGTCCTCTACCATAGTCCACTTACCAACCCCCTTACTCTCGAAACCGATCGCTATTGGATCGAATTGGTATTGTGAATTTTCGTACTCTTGAATTTCGACACTAGCGATAAAATGGATTCATGTCGCGCGGATATTGCGTGAACTAAATGACATTAACCCGTGAGAAGGCGCGCTATGAGCAATTTGCTCACACATAAATTTAATTCAAAAAAATTTTGTCATTCTCTTGCCACACCAATTCAAGCACTTAAGTCTGGACATCAGAAGCATTTGGTCGGATGTGCAAATCAGCCAAAAATGACTTTTGTACCAACGATATTCAGTTCGTCGAGCTCTTTCTACATATCTTGGAATCATATTTCTATCTTATTCTGTTGCTAAGATATCACAGGTGCATAATGTCGTATGTGAGTTCTTATTCTAATACATAGAAGCATAATGGCTTAAGCATTAAAATCGCCCTTATACTTCTAAAAGAAGTATGTATAATAAGTCGCAAATATGGTTACACCTTTATGCTTCCATTAGAAATTGACCCAGAATGACGTTTCACGAACGATTGTATTTGTATATAAGACGTTATGCCTGTAATTTTTTTTTTAACACATTGTATTTACTGATAGGACTTTATGCTCTCACAAATAAAAATAGAATCACAGGCTCAAAGTCACATACGATATTATGCTTCAAAACAATATTTTGAAATTGTTACTCCCTGTGGCGATACGATATTATACCCCGAATAATTTTAATATTTTCGTCTATAATTTAAAACGTATGTAAGATACGTGTGGATGCTTTTGGCTCACTGCATTTTTTAGGTAACGAATTTCAGATCAGACTCTTTCGGTGGAGTTCGGGCGCGGTCGGTTTAAGTCGTAACTATACACAAACACCGGCCGTAATGTCACATGAGCGCCATTTTTGTTTGGAGTCAAAGCAGTACGCGTTAATCAATGCTTAAAAATTATAATAAGTGGATTTTAACTTCCCATCAGTAAAAATATATGTGAAATTACGTGAAAAATGGACGAAGAAAATGAAGCATAATTTAGTTAATATTCTACTACGAACTTATTATATACTTTATCAACGATTTAACTTTTGTTGAATTGTTTTAAACTACAATGATTGTTTTTTGTTATAGCGTGAGTTTTACCCCGTTAAGGGGCGAGATGTAAAAATGGCAGAGCGACTGTATATCTGCCTGAGGGTCGCGTGTGGTGGTAGATCGGAAGATTTCCTCACACTGTTCCTCCAAGGGGTCAGTATGAGTTCTCACTCAACCTCACGGTTGAGGTAGGGGTTCCTCAGTCTTCCAAAATCTTTCCAGACTCTTACGTATGTCATAAGCTTATTTCAGGCTGCGCGTACAAATCCTCAATGGGTCCTATTAATGCAAAGTCGAAGATCGCGCCAAAAGCTATGGGCTTGCTAGGGCCCAACGAGACCTTAGTCCCGTCCAACACCTGACCAAGATCGTCTCACCCAAATAAGAGGTCGATCAGGGTTGGTGTATGGTAGTGCTGATCAGCCAATGGTACGGGTGGCTGGCCTAATTTGTGTGAGATGTTTGGTACCTTCTCCAAGGGAAGGTAACCAGTGACATTCTTTAAAATATGAGCTGTAGCTGTAATTGTGGGAGTATCATTTTGCGTGGGGCGACATACTATTGTTATTGCCGCTTTTGGCTCATTTAAGTGCTGATATCGCAAACATTACAAAGAGTTTAATGGCAGAAAAAGGAGTGGCTTCAGACCATTAAGCCAAAGAATGGATTTATAGAGATATTATAAACACAAAATTCAATTTGAGCTTCAAACTCCCTTCAGTAGACACCTGTGATGATTGTGATTTGTTTCAAAGGAAAGTTTTCGATGTTACTGATCTAACGGAAAAATAACAACTACTTAATTAAACAAAAAGAAGAACATGATAAACTGGCTGCAAAAATGTATGAATTGAAGAGGCTAGATAAAGAGGAAGGTCGAACAAGTTAGGGAAAAAAAGTCATTTTGATGGTTGATATGCAAAAATTTATGGCTACGCCGAAATCTTTCTATTTACGAAAGCTATGGACCTTAAATTTTACAATCTTTGACTCAGAACGCAACGTTGCAACTTGCAACTAACATGATATGCTCGGAAAACATAGGTGCGCGAGGACGAAATGAAGTTGCTTTCTGTTTGGTACGTTGGGCCGAAGAAAATCATGATGTAAATCTGGTGCAGCAGAGGGCATAACTATTTGGTCCGACAATTGTGCAAGCGAAAACCGCAATACAATAGTGGTCATGGCCTACATGTGGCTGATGCACAAATTCCCCCAATAAAAAAGTCATCAATCACAAGTTTATGCTTAAAGGACACACACACATGGAGGTCAATCAAGTTCACTCCCAAATCGAAAAAAAAGCAACTCAAAACCATGCAAATTGCAATACTGAGAGATTGGTCGCAATTTATCAGAACTTGTGATGGAAAAAGAAAGTTTCATGTGTCCGACATTAAATTTCAAAGATTTTACTATGTTACACACAAAGAAACGCTTCTTTCGTTTTAAGAAAAAAAAAAAACAGCGATGGCAATGACTTAAAGATTTCTGAATGCGTTTGGCTTCAACTGCGAAATGAAAACCCGGGTATTTTATATTTTTAATATTCTTTTGAAGATGATTTCCCACAAATCTCATTTTTTGGAATCCAGTCAGAAACATAATAACAAAACCCTATATCAGGATATACTAAAACTACTTGAATGGGTCCCTGTAGAGTATCGTGCATTCTACGAAAATTTGCCTCACCATGACAGAGAGACTGATTTTCCACAGGATGAATAATACAGGCTCACAAAGATAAAAATAACAGTAATAGTTTTGTTAAAGTAAATGTTTAAGTGATGTTAAGTTTGATTATAGACCATTGAACTTCAATTCCTAATGATTGTTCGTTCTTTAACAATAAAGCTAACAAGACACTGTTGAATATGAGTACTCAGGAATTTTATTTGGCCTTTAAACAGGAGCATATATATACGTATTTCAACATGCATTACAAAATGTTATCGTTTTCTAGAGGCACAATGAACGTTTACCAGTAACGCGCCAGGGTTATGACATGAAATTATTAGCATAAGGTCATATTTTAGACAACAGTGGTAGATATTAGGTAATTCATTTTTTGAGAAGCATAAAGTCGTATGTCGGGGTTTTTTTAAAAAACCTTATTTTTCTTATTTTTTCTTGATAAGATGGTAGAAAAAAAGTATTTTTCTTATAGACAGACACATACTTATTTAAAATTATATCAAAGAAATTAAAAGAATTGCTGATAACATTTGAGAAATCGAATTCAAAATAACACAATTTTCTTTTTGCTCTCCTGTAAAGTTAGCAAAATGGCATATCCGACCAAATGCTTCTGATGTCGAGAAGTACCTTCCTAAATATTCACCCCCTCTCTCCTGACGCAATTCTCGATCCGCTCAGTGGCGTTTAGCGATGCGCAGAATAACTCACTGTTAAGAAAAGAGTGATTACATCTTTTATATCCAAAGATTTACATCACTCTTTTATATCTTTAACTCTTTAACTCCCTGGCTCAGATATGAACGAAAATGAGCTAGGGAGTTAAAGATTAACTTAGTTGAATATGCGTACGACAAGAAAGAGAATTAGAACGACCATAGATATTTTTCACACCTCTAAGTGAGTTTATTAATTTTATTTGTAGTTGTTTGGATTCTTTTTTTTTGTTCATGCTAGTTGTTACGTCTGTACTTACTCTCTTTGTTCGATAATTTATTTAGCTGTTAAGTAATTAATTATTACTATTGGTGGAAAGTTACTGATGTATGTATTAAATGTATTTGTTATTCTTTAAACAAACCGAATTTACAAATTCCCTACCACTGAAATTGTGCCTTATTATTATGCGTGAAAGATTTATTTACCTTAGCAAAACTACCGTATAATATAACTCGCACTACACATGCGCGGGCGAAATATTATACTCACAACCTAGACACATCTTTGTTTCTTTCTATTCTCCGCGATGAGTTTTGACCAGAATACATCTTAGCTACATGGATATAAAGATATAATTGGAGTTAAAGGGATATACGGAGTTAATCACTCCTTGCCTGGGATACTATATCTTTTGCGTTTGTCACTCCTGAGTTACACATCGCTAGTGGCGTTGCGACCGCGCAGCAAGGCGTTTGTGGAGGCGCCTCAGCAATTACTTTGCACCGAACATGTAAAATACATGTGTTCAGTATGTTTCGAGAGGCACATTAGTGTAGATTTAATGGATGAATAACACTTTTTAGTTTTTGTTATGTAATAGTTTTTATTGTGATTTTTATGAAACGTGCCAAAAAATTTAATTAATACTAGGTTGTTTTGTTATTTGCGTTAGAAGTTGCTATTATGTTTAATAGTTTTGATTAAAATACTTGTTTTCTTACTTACTAAACCTTGTGTTATTTATTTAAATACATTATAAGCCAATAAATATAGAAAAACTAAAAATATGAACATTTATGATAGTGTGAGCAATTTGCTCGCGCGCGCCTACTCGTGTAAGAAAATTAGGCTCGCCTTCTCACGGGTTAAGTTTTGTTGAAATTCGTACCCTGGACGCCATTTTGACTGTTAAATTTGGTATTCTGATGGTGTTTAGATTGGCTGTCAATTGACATTGTCACAATAACTAAAGTTGTACTTTATGTGTATTGAATTTACGTATATTTCGGTAAATAGGTACTCATTTTTAAGCAGCTGTGTCGCGTAGCGGTGTAAGAATACTACCACCCCGTCTCTTCCCTTGGGTGTCGTAAAAGGCGACTAACTGACTAAAGATTATTAATGTGTGAAATGTGATAAGACTTGTTACCTACTTAAATAAATGATTTATAAGACTGCACATCTTAAATTAAAACAATGTTTTAATCTAAGTTGCACATACATCAAACAGCATAGAGCGGCGATGGGCTTACCACCTGTCACGCTGACCACATGTGCAGTCGCTATTTGGTGAAAAGTGGACTATGGTAGAGGACTGCTTTTGCGGTCCTCATTGCCTAGTCTCTGAAGTCTCTGACTAATCTTTCGGGGATAATAGTCGTGATTATATGTATGTATATACGAGTATGTACCTACTTATTTGTATGTACTATGATGGCGCGTTTGGCTCTTGCTTTTCTTATTTTAAGAAACGCTCTAAGAACCGAGCTAACATTAAGCAGAAACGTTAACGTTGCTTATTGGGGAACAGGGTGCCTCATATGATTTATAATAAATTTTAAATAAAGTTTCTTTGGTAAATTAACCTTTTCACCGCCAACGACTTCTATAGAAGTTCGAGATTTTCGTGCCCTCCACGCCAGGACTTCTATAGAAGTTCTTCATTATACCTACTTTGATAAAATACATTTACGATACATAAAACATTTGTTTCTTTTGTAATTTTGTAAGATGGACACAGCTGAAGCCCTATTTTTTATTTTCCTAGGCAAAACAGGCTTTTTTGAGTCTTAAAATGGATAAAAACAAAAACGTCTCAAATATTTTGATGTCCCGCACGCCAACGACTTCATATCAAGTAGGCCAGTGATGTGACGCGAAAGTTGCATTCACTACAATCCTCCATATTTACTATGTTTTATTCCATCCAAATGTTCATAAATTCTATGATTTAAAATAAATCCCGGTCAGGAAATAACGTATTACATAATACATTTTAAAATTAATGTACGTATCAAATCACTTTATTAAAATTAGTTAAGTTTACTGAGGATTTTCGATATTGCAACACCCATCTCTACGTAATGGCAAGATGTCAGTGCTACCTGCGCCACCGACTATATTTCAAGTTAGCTCGTGACGTCGTAAGCGCACAGGTGTCAAGGTCATCGTGTCATAGTGCTGGGCGTTACAAACAAAACAAACGTGTGCCGTGTTTTTTGCCCGGTTCGGGAAAAGTGCAAATGATGAGTGACAGTGAATGTTCTAATGAGTTGTTACGGATTTTACAAGGTGTGGAACCTGATTCAGAATTTGATTGCGAAACGGAAAATAGTAGTACTTCGGAAGAGGACGATAATGAGGTAAGTTTTAATCAGTAAATATTATCTTGTTTTATTGTTAGCTAATTATTAAAGTGCAAAGAAAACACAAGTTATCTTGATATGTGGATATAGTTATGTGCTAATTAAACTTAGGAAGATAATTAAGTTGCGAATCGCGAATCACTTACAATACAATCTCGTTCACAAATTCATAAATACAGTAACTAACACAATACCTACTCAACTAAGTTCAATCAATATTGCACTGAATATCACTCGAATTTATTTAAACAGTTTCGATACGCTTGAGTTTTTAAATACCATATTATTTTATGTAGTACTGGTAGGTACCTACCTACCTACATAAAACGTCGAAGTATAGACCAACAAAACTCTAGAATGAAAAAAAGCATAGACAACCCTTTTCCTTAAGAAATTTATCGTGCTACGAGCGCCAAAGACTTGATATGAAGTCAACGGACGACGTTATGAAATGAATAGTGAAGTGCCTATTATAATATATCTCTAGCAAGTATATGCATGTCTTTTTGTCTCTGATAATGGATTTTCATTTTTCTTACTAAAATTGTTCATAAAATAAAACCAACTACCATTATAATGTATCAGTGTTTATTTATATTTGTAAATTTAGATACAAACTTAAATTTACACGTAATTTTTTTTATTATCGATATGACGTTACCGCCATCCTTGCTTTCGTACTATAGAATTTGTTATACATATATACGTTGGCGTACAGCGGGACATCGCGTGCAGGATAGTTGGGCGGTGAAAAGGTTAAGTAAGGTTATATTCAGTTTATTTAACTCTCAGTATCTTTACAAAACAAATACTCTTTTAATAAAACAATAATACTATTCAGCAACATTTATTGCCCAACACACAATTGTATATCTACTGCTTGCTTACAATTATTTAATCCAGATAACAAAAAACTACACATGTCTTCATTAGCTTTATTATTTATTTATTTGCTGCTTGTTGGAGAGCCTTGGCAACCTCACGTCCGTGCCTCAAAAATATCTTGTGCTGGATGCTCTACTGCATCTGAGACGGTCCAATCATTTTCCTTACTGCCTCTACTCGTTTGCCTCATTCATCAAAACCGAATGAACTGAGCTTTTAGTGGTCTTTTTTTGAGCCCAATACTATAAAATAAAGGTGAACAATGAATTTTATGATATTTGATTCGATAATCCCAAATATTTTTCAAGATGTTACGAAAGTTTGAAACGTTCACTGTCACTTTAATTGACTATTGGTGGAATAAGTAAAACTTAGGTCGTCAGTCAATTACAGCAAGTGTAATATTAATCTTTACTTTCACAACAAACAAATTTATTAGATCATACATCGCAAAAAATTAATAATAATTTATTGTCCTTCCTAAGATAGAAAGTGATGTTGTCAAATCAGAGACAGACAGACAACGCCACAGACCTCGGAGCAAATATCACAATGGACAGAGTCTTTGGATTTTTAGCATGTCCGTCTTTTGTTAGTGTGCAGCTTTCTATCTGTACGTGAGTGCGTGACTAAGGATGTGACTAGTATATCGATATAATTACTTTAATGTGGTGTGTACCTAGTTCTTTATTATAATTGGGGGTTAAAGTTACTCACGTCTGTAGGTTTACCCTTTAGACCCTACACGTGGCCCCTGGGTGGTGCTAAATGCGTGGCGGTGCTAACTGACTGAGTGGTAGAGCCACGCTGCGTTGCAGCACGCATTGATTGGGCCGGCTCGCCCGGCGTAAATACCACCCTCTCACTAAGGCTGTTACCATACCAGAAGTTGATCGACTGGTCGGGTAGCTTTAATCGATCGACGGACACCGTTCGTCTAACCCATCGATCGACGGTCGGTCGACGTTGATCGATTAACCCTGGCTAAATTCCATCAGTTTCTATCGAAATGTATTCAGAAAAGGACTCGTTGTTCTTGGCCAGTACGATGTTGCTCGTACTGTTATTACGGAGACGCAAACGCAGAAGAATCTGAATGCGGCCGTTTTTTAAAGCCAACGATCGCTTATTTTATCCAAAGGAAATTTTTTTTTTTGCGTAGCGATTGTCATTAATTTCGAGGTTATTTTTTTTATTACACAACAGAAAATTAGCTTCATTGAAAAATATCGGGGGGTAGGGGGGAGGGGGATGGAGGGGGTACGGTAATGGTAACTTAGTAGAATATTTGATTTTTTTTTCCTAAAATAACCTCAAAATAAAAATATCTTAGAAACTATGCATTTTCGCACTTTGGCTCCCCGTCCCCCCTTTTTCGGTGTTGCTTAATCTAAAGTGCTTCCCAAGGTGTTTGGGGGGAATATTATTTAGTATTTAAACGTTCATATTATTATCATCACTCATTATCATCAACTTTAAGCATAATCATGAACTCTATTATTACGACTAGTATCCATGGGCACGAAATAAATTTATAAAAAAGTGAAGCGGCCGGTGCGTCTAATCAAACAGCTCGATCTAACACCCAATCCATTTTACCGGTCGATTGTCGATCGACATCGATCGATTGGTCTGGTAGAAACTATCGATCGACGTCGACTAATCCATTTTACCATCGATCGATGTCGTCGATCTATATCGAAATATTTTACAAGCTACGTTTTAGCGAAAAAAGAACAACAATGGAAGTTGATAATTCTAATTTTAATAATACCGACGAAGTTCAGTACGAGTCAGAAAAGGAGATCTCCATTCGTAATGATACTCCGGTCGTTAGTAAGCGAAAGCAAAACTCTATACCTCAATTGGGAGCGTCGTCTTCTGCGGGAGGATCCAGTGGTAGTAAGGCTAAGAAATTATCTAAATCCCGTCAACGTTCCAAACATTGTGGATTTGACATGGAGCCGCCTTTTTTCATCCTCATTCTGCAGCGGCGTCCATTTTCAGATGTGATAGTGTCTACCAGACCTATCGATCGACGTCGACTAATCCATTCTACCATCGATCGATGCCGTCGATCGACGATCGATCGATTGGTCTAGTAACACCCTAATATCCGGCGTGAAATAATAGCCCTTGGTACTGTTATGTTTCGTTCGGCCAGTGAGAGTTCCGGAGGGACCCGCCTGCTCGTTTGCCTCCTTCTATTATATAACAAAAAAATAAAACATAATAATTTATTCATATTCCCGCCCATATATTTTAAATTTTTTATAAAATAGTAAATTTTTTACTGTAAAAATAGATTTTACAAAATGTTTGGAACAGAGCCTTGAATATTTTGTAGGCTCCCAGTTATCACGTCTAATAGCTTTATTCCATTCACGTCTTATTTCCGGGCATTTAGTAAACCTAAAAAAAGAAATATAAAAAGAATATTAGTAATATCGATAAAGCTTCAATACACAAATACGTACATCACTAATCATTATGCCAAAAACAAAGCCTTTAAATTACATTTAATTAAGGTTTAAAACCTGATTCTTATGAATAGTGTACGATATAGTATGATTTAGAATTAGCAAAAATTATTGATTTGCCGTTTTAATTATTAAAAATCTCATAGTAAAGCATACATATTATGAGAAATCACTAACGTATGAAATGATAATTCCTGGTCTTTCACACCTCCTTTTGTTGTTCTTGACGAACAATAAACAGCTGAACAAGACATTATGTCAATTGTATATTACACAAATAACACAAACACTAAGATTTCTTAATGTTTCACTATTATTTCGCACAATCCAGCAATGTTTTGACCGAGTAGTCGGTCATGAAATGACACGTCTCACACCGACAGTGCGTCGCTGCCAAACGTACATTCACTATCTCTTCTACTCACATCACACTACAGTCATACAGACAGAGATACAAATACTTTACTTTGATTCACGTATGTAAAAGCGGCAACGTCGTAAGACTCTGTCCATGTAATATTTGGTCCGAGCCACAGACAGACTTTTTATTTTTTAAAGCATTTCAAGGCGAAGGCAGCGCTTCATACGTCCTAAAATGTTGATGTCGCTTGAAATAATGCAATATTGTTTTGTAAATTCTGCTTAACATTGAAGGATTTATTGATATAAAATGAGTCATAACTTCAGTAATTAGATACAGCTATAATTTTAGATATTAAAGTGGATTTTTATTGTGCATTACATTTATCGATACGTCAAAAACACAAAAGGTTCTCACTATCGATGACATTATTGGCAGCAAACTTCATACTTATCTTTCCGATATGAACATGATTTCGATTTCAATCTGATCACGAATTTAAGCGCGTCAAGAGTACGCACTTATTATTGTATTGTTATTTCACGGCTTTGATATCGACATTGAGATTAGATTCGAGAGTAAGGGGGCAAATAGCGACTGCACATGTGGTCAGCGTGACAGGTGGTAAGCCCATCGCCGCTCTATGCTGTTTGATGTATGTGCAACTTAGATTAAAACATTGTTTTAATCTAAGATGTGCAGTCTTATAAATAATTTATTTAAGTAGGTAGGTAACAAGTCTTATCATATTTCACATATTAATAATCTTTAGTCAGTTAGTAGCCTTTTACGACACCCAAGGGAAGAGATGGGGTGGTAGTATTCTTACACCGCTATGCGACACAGCTGCTTTAAAATGAGTACCTATTTACCGAAAAATACGTAAATTCAATACACATAAAGTACCACTTTAGTATTGTGACTATGTCAATTGACAGCCAATCTAAACACCATCAGAATACCAAATTTAACTGTCAAAATAGCGTCCAGGGTACGAATATCAACAAAACTTAATATCATTTAGTTCACGCAATATCCGCGCGACATGAATCCATTTTATCGCTAGTGTCGAAACTCAACAGTACGAAAATTCACAATACCAATTCGATCCAATAGCGATCGGTTTCGAGAGTAAGGGGGCTGGTTATATTGGAAGTGGAACCAAAGATAGTGGAATCCATGATACAAGCCTAGCATTTCTAGAGGTATATATATAAAAACAATTACGACTTTATCGATTGTTAAATACTTGCAATAGTATTTCTTTCGAATGTGAGGGTAGACTTCACAGTGACGTAATACCGCTGGCTTGCAGCGTATCAACTACTAGAAAAAATTCAACGAGTCTTCTGGGGTCTCGGTAGCTTAGCGGTTAGAGCAGTGGACCGGCAATCCAAAGGCGTGCGTTTGGATTGCCTTTGGGTTTGAATCCCGTTCGAGCTTTCCTGAGACTGGTTGTTTTTTCTAGTAAACCTTTTATCCTATAGTTTTTTTAGACTAACGTTTAGAAATTACATTCTAAACTGAGTTATGTAAAAAACGTGGATAGTTTTTTTTAACTTTGAACGTTAATATCTCAGAAACTAGACATTTCCCAGGTGTTGTGTCAGAACAAACGTTGATTGTATTGATTTGGAGAACACTTGGCTTGCGGCTTCGTTAAGCCTCTTTTTACACCAGTTATAACACTAAATTTAACCTCTAACAAATGTTAACCTTTAACAAAGACAAAAAAAAAGAAATCCGTTAATAATATTTTCTATTCTCTGCAACAACGTTTAAAAGTACCAATCGTGTCATTAAGAATATCAGTATCCAAATTGAGTTTATTATAAAGCGAACACGACCGATATAAGAAGGTGTTGGACAAATACTTGGTACTAACAAAGGGAAAGGGGAGTTATAACTAATCGTCTCGCACGCAGGTTTGATGACTTCCAGTCAATCGAACAAGCCGGATTCCGAAAAGGCTTCATCACCATAGACCACATACATACGCTGCGGCAGGTTATACAGAAGACCGAAGAGTATAACCGGCCACTTTGCTTAGCGTTTGTGGACTATGAGAAAGCCTTTCATTCGATCGAAACATGGGCCGTGCTACAGTCTCTCCAGCGGTACCAATTTGACTACCGGCACATCGAAGTGTTGAAGTGTTTGTACGAAAACGCCACTATGACAGTTCGCCTTCAGGATCAGAGCTCGAAGCCAGTCCAGCTGCAGCGTGGAGTGAGACAGGGAGACGTCATACCCCCAAAACTCTTCACTGCTGCACTGGAGGACGCGTTTAAGCTTCTGGACTGGAGAGGACTCGGCATCAATATTAATGGCGTGTACATCAGTCACCTTCGATTTGTCGACGATATAGTAATCATGGCTGAAACCCTGGAGGATCTCGGCACAATGCTCGGTGGTCTCAACAAGTGGGCCTTGAAATGAACATGGAAAAGACGAAAATCATGTCTAACTCACGTGTCGTACCCACTCCTCTGAAGGTTGGAGACTCTGCTCTTGAAGTTGTTGACGAATATGTATACCTGGGACAAACAGTCCAGTTAGGTAGGTCCAACTTTAAAAAAGAGGTCATTTTTCTGTCAGGCTTTATTTCTACCGAATCACGTGCAACTTCAACGCGGGCGAACCAATCAGAGGCGACCGACGACAGCTCGAGCTCGGGCGAACCAATCAGAGGCGAGCGTTAATACGCGATTGTGCTGTGCAGCAGCCAAACGCTGCAGCCAGCCGTTTTTTATTCTTTGTTATTGTCACACTTCACTTTGTTTGAGCGGATGTTTATATGTAACAAGTGTTTTCGTAATTTGTGATAAAAAAAAATGTGTTCTGAGTTCAGTTCGTCGCTTATTGGTCTCTGTGACGAACTTAGATGTGTTGGGCATGTGATGTGTTGCAAAAAAATGTGTACTTAAACGTGTTGTTTTTATGATTGGCATACAAAGGCAGAGGTAAATAAATTCTTTGAACATCACACATGATTTATGTATTTCGCAAACTATTAAAAGTCATATAGGGCATTAATTATAATTAGGTCTATGTAAAACTCTTTGGGTTGTTGGTTGCTTCCATTCAAAATAATTAAGTAATAATAGGCCTCTACACTTAATTTATTAAAATTAAGTGTAGAGGCCTATATAATATTATGGACTGTGATTCCCGCGCAAAATGCCCATTTTCGAATTTTGTAGTAATTTTCCAGTTTAAATTTCTATAATAAATGCATGCTTACTATTTCGAATCTCCACTCAGCGAGAATAAGCGGAGTTCGGACGGCCGGCGCATCGCATTTTGTAGTAATTTTGTAGTTAGTTGTATTTATAGTTATCATCGAAATAGGATAATAAATTCATTATAATATTTTTATTCCTCATGAAGTAACAATTATTCTGGTATAAATTTTACTCAATAATATTATCGTAGATAAGAGAAATTCACAGTTAACTTAACGCGATTTTCGAAGTTTTTTTGGTTTTGAATAACATTTTTTTTCTATATAAAATCAATAATATTTTAAAAATTCCGTGGCCGCTACGCCATTATACGACGAGATAACATTCTCAATTTTTTATTTAATTTTTTTAAAACTGTAGTTCAATCCAGGAGCTCAAAAAAGTGCCCTCGCGCAATTAATGAATATAGGTATTTCTCTGCAATTTGGGGTTTAAATAAAAAGTTAGCGAAATTTACAATAAGCGAGGCCGCTACATACTATGCCAATAGCTATTCTACACTATTCAATAAGTAAATACTGTTAATTGTATTTTTGTTTCTGAGATAAAGAACGCCAAAATTGGCCGCAGTAATTTTTATTTTTCAAAAAATTCTTACAAAAATCACATTCCAGATGTAATAGAAGGTAATTAATAGGCTGTTTTTTTACAGACGACAAGAACGTTTGGAATGCCACGGCCTATGACGATTTGAGTAAAACATGTGGCTAATGTCACAAATGGGTACCAACATTGTACCCAGGTAGCAAGATTAGGAACTTCAGGTTTCGTGGCTTGCCCCAATCTGAAGCCCTAGGCACGCCACTGGCAGATGGCAACAGATTTTGTGAAAGGTTAAATCCTTATCTTTAAATTTCGTGTTAGTGCATCGAATGCAGAACAGTAACGCTTTTGTTGCACCATCCTGTGAACTATCCACTTGCGAAAATAAAGTTAACGTGAAACAAACTGCCGCTCTGCGTGCGTGACACTCGACTAAATTGTCTCCGCGCGCGGACCGAGCGTGTAGGTATATAAATCGACCGAATTACGTAGTGACACGGGCCTGCTGATACGCTATTTTAGATCCTAAATCCTTATCAATATGTCGTTTTTAGTCTACCCACAATACTTTTCGGAACGAGCGTAATGCCTAAAGTTAGCAAGTCGATATACCTACTTACCAGCTATTTTAGACCTTAATGCTTACTCACGGTTACTTACCTTTTTTTTTCTGAAGGATTGATTATGTTGAACTACGGTTTTAGAGATTTATTTCTGTAAATAATATTACGCTATTATATTATAAGCTCAGTTCGCTCACAGACTTAGTAGTGTGCATACGCGTTCGGTGCAGTCTGGCTGTGAATTCCTACCTAAACCTGTGGTTACTATTATTTGTTCTGTGCTGTGGTTCCCAAACTAAAGATGTCACAAGTCGGAAATACATTGGAGTGTGCATTGTGTGAAGATATGTTACGTGACGGTGCTCATTGCCATTCTTGTAACAAAAAGGTTCATTTCCATTGTGCCCAAATAACTGAATCTGGGTATCGCAGACTTGGTGGTAAAAAACAGCAGCAGTGGCGTTGTCCAGCATGCAGAAATATTGGTCAATCTATCCAAACTTCGGCTACATCTCCTATGTCGTTACCGATCTCATCTCCAGCTGTCGATCAAAGCAGCCCAAACGCTCAGCTTCTGATTGAAATAAACAAGTCTTTGGATAAAAAATTAGCACCACTGGCTTCTCTTGCTAACGAAATTAAGGAGTTGAGAGGGGAGTTCGCCGGCCTCAAAACGTCTCTCGGAGCCATTGATGGCAGAGTTAACGTCATCCAAGATATGCTTGATTCAATTAAGGCTGAAATGGAGGATGTGGAACAATGAAGCCGAATGAACAACCTGGAGATAAAAGGTATACCGCAAAGCAAGTCTGAAAACCTGCTTGAACTGATGTGTAGTCTCGGAAAAGCAGTGCAGTATCCAATATCCAAGAACCTTATCAACTTTGTAACCAGAGTGCCCTCACGTGACCCAAATAGTATCAAGCCAATAATAGTATGTTTTTTAAATAGATATGTCAAAGATGAGGACTTTATAGCTGCCTACAGAGCACATCAAAGTCAACTCCGATCATGCCTTCCATGCTGGGTTTCCAAGGCGGTCAGCGAATTTTTATTAATGACCACTTGACTGTTCGTAATAAGACACTTCTTAATAAAGTAAAGAAATTAGCCGCTGAGAAGGGGTTTTAATACGTGTGGGTGAAACACTGCAGGATCTACGCGCGACTGGAAGATACTGCACCAGTGATCCTGCTGAAAACAAAAAAAGATCTTGCCAAAATAACGAACAATTATTAAGTGTTTTTTCACTGAACTACACTGTACTAAAGTGTATCACATTTCATTCAGCATTTTTAAATGTTAACAATAGTCGCTACAGAAGTTCGAGAATCGCTTGTTGTTGTTTACTCGCAATTTCAATAGAAATTTTTGCTGGTCAGTTCGAGTAAACCTTTTGTGTGCCTTTTATGCAATCACACACACTAAATCCGACCGTGGTACTAACGGGTTAAAGAATAGTTTTGCAATTACACTAATAATTTTGATGAGCCGCACAGGTGTTCCGCCTTTGTTTCGTTATCTCTCAATATTCAAATACAATAATGAGTTGATGATGGGTAAACAATTATTATTCTTTTCTTATATTAAGATCTTGTGTTTTGTACTTTTTAAACTTTTTTACACTTTTATTAAGGTTAAATGTGGGACACATTGTAATTTAACTATTAGATTGTTATTCTTGTTTCAAAAGAGCTTTCTTTAAAGATATATTATCAGAATACACGGGGCTTACGTACTAAAACTAGTGACTTCTTGCGTAATATTTATTTAAACTCATATGATATTATATCGATCACGGAGACATGGCTCACTGATGGTATCATAGATAAAGAACTTTTTGATAGTCGTTGCTTGGTATGGAGACGTGACCGCAACTATTCTCGGACGCGACAATCTAAGGGTGGAGGGGTACTTTTAGCAGTGAGGCGCGATCTGTTAGCTGTAGAAAGATGTGATTGGCGTAGCACGGCTGAAGATATATGGGTCACCATCACGGTTCATACCGACCAACCCCGCGTCTCATACAAAGTTCACATATGCACTATCTACTTATGTGATGAGTCTATGGGCTATTCCTATAAGATGCAACTACATAACTTTTTAAACAGACTGTTTGATACGATGATGTCACATCCCTTAGATAAATTTATAATTTTGGGTGATTTCAATTTGTGCGTCAATGTCACCTGGGTTAAAAGTATGAACAGATCCGAGTTAATACCATTTGCTACCGCAAGTAGTGAGCACATCACCGAGTTTTTGGATATATTATGTTCCTGTGGTCTGAGACAGTATAATGGTGAACTTAATACGAATAATCGGATTCTGGACTTAGTTCTTTCAAACATAAGTATGCGCGTCAGTGCCTCGGAAGCTCCTCTTGTACCAGAAGACGCCCACCATAAATCATTAGATATTATAGTTAGTTTCTTAAAGTTCAGACTCTGGAAAGTAGAATTGTTTCAAAATACTTATTTAATCGTGGCGACTACTCAAAGATTTGTTTAGATCTAGATGCAATCGATTGGCACACTATTTTGAAATCTATACCCTTAGAGCAAGCTGTTTTATTGTTTTATAATAAATTATATGAAGTCAGGGATAAACATATACCTCAAAAATCAATAAAATCTAGTTACTACCCCCCCCTGGTATAACTCGTCTCTTATTAAAATACTGAGGGAAAAATCCAAATTTCACATTAAATATAAGACCTATGGCAACCTTTCAGATTATCAATCATTTAGTCTATTACGCCAAAGAGCAGTAAAATTGGAAAAAACATGTTTTGATGCCTATATTGCGAAAATTGAATCATCTTTAGTAGAAAACCCAAAAACATTCTGGTCATACATTAAAAATAAAAATTCTTCTGGTGGCATGCCTAATATGATGAGGTACAAAGACATGCAAGCGGATTCTGGTAGCGAGATTAGTAATCGGTTCTCTAACTATTTTCATTCCACATTTTTATCAGAGAATTTAAACAATACCTCTGCGATATCTCATGATGAAGCCTTAAGTACTTATAGTATAGCCTCGGTTGAGATTTCAGCAACTGTAGTACTTAGGTTGATCAAGGGACTTGATTTGTCGAAATCTGGTGGTCCTGATCTCATACCCTCTATATTTATCGTTCGCTGTGCTGAAAGTCTAGTTGACCCGCTTTGCATTCTTTTTCAACGCTCATTAATGGAAGGAGTCGTACCCTCTATCTGGAAATCCGCATTTATCACTCCTGTCCATAAAAAAGGGGATAAATCAGATGTTGAAAATTATCGTCCCATCTCTAAACTATGTCTTTTGCCAAGATCTTGGAAAGAATAGTGTACAACCAGGTTTATGCTTCTCTCAAATGCTCCTTTAATGATAAGCAGCATGGCTTCTTAAAAGGACGGTCAACTACATCTAATCTTATACTGGCCAATGATAATGACATGGCCATGACAACATAGTTAAAAAAGCAAATAAAATGCTTGGATTCATAATGAGAACATCTTCCGACCTTCGCACGTTGAAATCGCTTAAAATATTTTATTGTACGTATGTAAGGAGTCAACTTGAGTACGCTAGCCAAGTTTGGAATCCTCAGTATGAAATTTATAAGTCTCGTATTAAATCAATCCAAAAAAGATTTTTGAGATATTTAGATTACAAGGCCCATCATCGCTTAATTGATTACGAATGCCGTTGCAAACATTATCATTTTCTACCATTGACACTAAGGCGGAACATAAGTGATATTGTTTATATATCTAAGATTGCGAATGGATCGATTGACTGTTGTGAGATTCTGTCTAAGCTGTCACTACGCACTAACCTGTCATTAAGGCCACGGCCTATTTTATATACACCAACCGCTCGAACTAATTTTCGTCAAAATACATTTATTATAAGGGCAGTTAGGAGTTTTAATAATATAGTAATATCTTAAAGACCTTGACTTGTTCTGTACTAGCTGTACATTAGTTAAACGAATTTTAAGTGAACAATACTTTAATTAGTTAATTTAGCATAATTTAATGTGTTATTGTAGCAATTGCAAGTGTTAGAAAACTACCTTTTTTATTTTCTAATTGTGTACTTAATTTATAAGTGAGTAATAGTTCATATCTATATTACTGCTATATGTGGAAATTTTTTATTAGCATCTGATTGTTTATAACTTTATTTATTTAAAATATTTGTCTGTAAATTTCCCTAAAATAAATAAATAAATAAATAAATAAATATGTACTTTAACTATCGTTGAATTATAAAAATATACCCAACAAATTGAGAATTATCCGCTCGCGTGATCTCGAGATGATATCTAAACATCTTTATAGTGATTTTGTCCTTTTTTTCGCAACCGTTACGAACTAAAATTGCGGCTCGCCTTAGAAAAACCTTTGTTATGATTTTTAAGTAGATATTGGTTATTTTAAACTCGAAAACAAAAACTTTGAAATGTAGGTAATTAGCGGAGTGTAAAACGTAATTTAGAAACACTATCTCGATGCACATTAGCGCGACAAATTGCGACAAACCAAATCTCGATGCACGAAATCGCGACAAACCAAATCTCTGCCATCTATCTAAACATGATGATATCTATCTATATAAACAAAACTGAGAAGGTACCTACCTACTTGGTATTAACCATGGAATATAAAAAAAACATACTTACATAGAAAGTGTAAATTTTAACCGGTGCAAAACAGTACAAAAATATTTTTATAAATAAAAACAAACATATTTTAGTAAACAATATAATATAATATATTAATATAATAAAATTGTGATTGATTTTTTATTTATTATTAAATTACAAAGCTAACTTTCTAGTTAGCTTTGTATTTAAACTACAATTAAATTATATCACCGTACACACGTGTTGAATGCATATGATCCATTGTAGATGACGGCACCTACCGCTACCCTAAGTAAAAATAAAATTAATCTACCTGCAATAGTTATGTTGCCGCAAAATAGCTAATGCCATAAAGAGACTCGATGACGCAGTGGATGACGTTCTGTTTACAGTCACAAAAGTTAAGCAAATTTGCGCAGGTCGAGTAATTGATGGGTGACCAGTAAGCGACCTCGGCGAACATTGCTTAACTTTCGCGATCGAAAACCTCGAGATTTTATGAACCTACGGTCACCCATCCCTTTGGCGACCTCGGCGAACATAGCTTAACTTTCGCGATCGAAAACCTCGAGATTTTATGAACTTACGGTCACCCATCCCCTTGACGACCACGGCGAACATTGCTTAACTTTCGCGATCGAAAACCTCGTGATTTTATGAACCTACGATCACCCATCCTCTTGGCGACCTCGGCGAACATTACTTAACTTTCACGATCGAAAAGTCGAGATTTCTATGTACCTACGAGTGATGTATAGTGTAAAAATAGATAAAAATTGTATAAGCATCTTCCATTTATTCGCATAAAACGATTACAAACAAAATTCCTATGTTGTGTTGTGTATGTGTGTTCCTAATTAGCGAAATAACCTAAGCTTATATTAGTTGCAAGGAGTTATTTTGTTTTGAATATTAATTATAATTACTTACATTACATACATTTAAACAAAATGTAATAAAATAATTGTTAACATAAATAATAATATATTTAAAGTCTAGTATAATATAAGTATAATAACAGAAATAAAGTTTAATTTATTAAGAATTTGCATACACTTACTTTGATATTGGCAACAAGCTGGTCGGCCTATAAGAAACGACGTCACTGGCAGGCTTGCCAAATTTTTGAGTCATGATAATCTGGGATATCTTCCACAATGTCGGAAAGTGCTGCACTCTCAGTATGCCGTTATAAATCATTGTTAAATATACCAGGGCCTTCTTGGGAAGTTGAAGCAAAATTTCTTTGGTGATTAAATCAAAACCTGGAGCTTTCTTGTCATTCAACCTCGTGATTATGCTCTTCACTTCTTTCACCGTTACTGATTTTGGTGGTAACGACATTTGATATGGCTGGCTTAAAACATCGTTTACATAGCTCTCTGAGTCTGGGTCACTTTTGTCATTAGGTAGGAACACTGTTACTAGGTGGGCTGCAAATAGGTTAGCTTTTTCCTGTGCTGTTCTAGCCCATTTATTGTTGTTTGTTTTCAACGGTGGTTTGGCTGCTTGTGGTCTAGTTAATGACTTTGTGAACTTAAATAATGAGTGATTGGTAGCCGAGGTAGCCGTTAGTGACTCCAACTATGTGGCAAGTGTTGCGTTGCGCCATTCCTCCAATAAGCATTTTACCCCGTTGGATGGATTTATTAAATGCTCGTTTGTCCTCCCTGCATCTGCTCGGGTGCCACACGTGACGGAGTCTACGTTTTTCGAATGTTTGCTTTTTAATGTTGAATGGAAGATTTGCAGTTTGGCGATTTAGTACCTGTGTGGGTGTAGTTCTCCAGCAGGCTTCCTGTATAAGTATCGTAATACCCTTTGTTGCCTCTTCAATGTCATCGGGAGATTTAAGCGCAACTTTTAGTATGATATTTTGAGTGATAAGCTCTCGGAAGGAGTCCCAGTCGGTGTATCTGTTACTGAGCATCTCCGGGGTATCAACTTCAACTACCATAGTGCTACCAGTCAGTAGTACTGGAGTATGATCAGATGATCCATCCAAACAGGATTCTGGCTTTAGGTAATGTCTGGATAATCCTTTGATTATGAAAAAGTCCAGCAGATCAGGTGTTTTGTTTATATCAGTTAGCCAGTATGTCGGTTCCAAGAACGATATCGTACATAGTTTGTTATCAATAACACTGGCGTTTAGCTGCCTACCTCTTGTCGAAGTCAGCCTAGAGCCCCAACTGGTATGTTTAGCATTATCGACCGCCCAGAGTACTAAACAGTTGCGAGAACATCGTATCAGTGATTTTGGGCCTCGGTGGGCATTAAACTGCAGACACGTTAAAATAGCCAGATTTATTCTCGACTGCCACAGTAGTAGCTTGTAAAGCTTCTATTTTGTACTCTGGTAGTATGTGGTGCTTGATATTGTCGCGTATTACAATAGCAGTACCTCGGTGTCCTGTCCCGTCGGGGTGATTTGTAGTATAAGTAAGTACAATACCTTTGAAGTCTCACATTCGAAGAGCTTGTGCAGAAGAAATTAATAAGATATCAACTTTATGTTCGTTTAGAAAAATTTCGACGTCGCTTTATTGGGAGCTAATCCAGTATATATATAAGGCGCAAAACGAAACTAACAGACATACTGTCACGTGTTGATCAACTCAAATGGAGATGGACCGGACATATGCTCCGCTGCCAAAAAAAAGAAATGGATCAAACAGGTGACAGTTTGGTACCCAAGGGATGGCGTTAGGAGTAGAGGTCGCAAACAAAGAAGATAGGTGATGATCTAAAAATGACCCTAGGACCCCTATGGATCAGAGTAGCGTCAGATAAAAAGCAGTGGAAAGAGCTGGAGGGGGCCTTTGCCGTAAGCACACCAAAGTTAGAGACATATTGTAACATAAAGAGTAGTAAAAAAATGTCAATGTTATGTACGGTAGATTGAAATAAAACGGAGTCTCACAACACGTGTTGTACGGGAGAAACTCCTACAGAACATAAAGTATAAGGATTACAGATAGGCGGGTGGGTAAAATTGGGAGGAAAGGTAAAAAAGGGTATTTACCCATTTATACCGGGTATTTTTATTAAACACCGGGTAAAAATTGAATACTGTCTATAATACTATCCTTAAAACGATCTACGATGTTAGTTTCGTTCTTGACCATTGAAGATAAAATATTGATTTCAAATAAAACACAGTTGATTATATTGTAAATTTGTAATCAACATCTATTTTTAACTAAAACACAACAAAATGGCGCAGATCTAGCTAGTTGAAATGCACTTCGAATGAACATGTTCGCGTACGAAAAATACCACGTGGGGTGGGGGCGAGAGGCTGCGTGCGGTCAGGTAATGCGTTTTAAACATGACAAAAAAGGAATTGGTGTTTTTGCCATTTTTAATTAAATAATTCAATTTTAATTGGATAGTCTTTGAGTACCAAATTTATTTTAAAGCAATAACATAAGAAAAATGAAATCAAAAACAATTAAAAATAACGATTATTTACAACGCGCGGGCAAGGACGGCCGGCCTGCCGACCATCGTCTGTTGACCCGTTCGCGTCAGCTGGGCGATAAGTACCTACGTTAGTCTGCAAAGTGCAATAAGACTCCTTTTATTTTCCTTTTACAACTGAAATGAAATGTGCGTGTTTAAGATGCAGTTAAGTCCAACGACTATCGATAGCATCAAGTTATGTTATGGTTCCGATACGCGCATAAAATGAAAATATTATTATTAATATATTAATTATTAATGATGTTGCCCAACTAACTCGCAAGCCAACTTAACACAATACAGCCCTGAGTCCAACCGGGCGTGAGCCTGGCGACCGCTGCCATCACTGCCCAAACGCAAACAGAGGGTGTAGGAAGCAAAACAGTCTCTGGTTTGGGAGCAACGCGCAGGTGGGCAACAATTTCCTATTGGGGATCCGAGTCCCCTCCCCTCCTACTAGCACGAGGCGGGAGATGGCCTTGCGCCAACGGATCCCAAGCACCACCATAAGTGGAGTGGATAGCCGAGCCGATGGGAGAGGGGGTGGCGTCGAAGGTGAGGAGTTCACCCGATCCCTGCCACGAGCATGGGCGCATACAGGGTGGTGACCGAACCACCCTAGCGTAGGTTATCGGTGCCCAATGGCACCCGCTGCAGGCCGATTTTCGCCTCCAAAGGCCCTACCTCTCCTAGACCTCCTCTCCGAAGGGACAGGAGCATGAGTTACAAGATAAGAAATGGCCCCCCGATCGGGCCCTTTTTTAACTGTAATTATTATTATGTTAAGTGTTAGATTAAAAATGAAAAAAAACACGAATTCCTTTTTTGTCATTTTTAAAACACTTGACCTGACCAGCCCTTGAAGTTTCTAGTGGTTTCTAGCACTAGCAGTCACCTTATATTTTGCGCGTGCGACGTTGCCAGCTTGCAGTAACGGGGAGAATGATAATTACATTACCCACTTTATACAGCGTCATTTGAATTATATGATTTTTATGAAATAAAATAAATAAGGCCAGCGGCCCGGACGGGATTCCAGCTAGACTACTTAGGGTCTGTGCGCCTGAATTGTCTCCGATTCTAACGCGTCTGTACCGCCTTTCTCTTCTTACCAGAGCGGCCTCAGTCCTGGAAGCTTGCAAATGCCAATATGGCTTTCAGCGGGGCCGTTCCACGGGGGACCTTCTGGTGTACGTTACTCATTGCTGGGGCGAGGCAACCGAGAAGCATGGCGAAGCGCTTGCCGTGTCGCTTGACATATCGAAAGCCTTTGACCGGGTCTGGCACGCTTCCAGCGTACGGCATCTTTGCTGATATTCGTGTATGGATTTTGGACTTCCTAAGTGAACGGTCAATCAGAGTAGTCATTGATGGCTGTTCCTCCGACCTCATGGCTATCGATGCCGGGGTCCCTCAGGGTTCCGTTCTCTCTGCTACCCTTTTCTTGGTGTATAATAACGATCTGCTCAAGCCGGGAATTGTTGGGTATGCAGACGACAGCACGGTCACAAAGAGGTATCTGTCTAGCGCAAGGGTCGGCGGAGAGGAAGTTCGTTTAACGGAAGGAGTCCTTTTAACCTGGCTCCTACTCTCCGGTGTGTAGATGTACCAATTACCGACAACTTCGATCTCCTCGGCATGAAGTTGACCACCAATCTCAACTTGGGCGACAACATCGAAATCAAAGCTCAAACTGCGGCGAAAACGCTGGGTGTTCTAAATAAGGTTAAGCGATATTTCACGCCGGGACAGCTTCTAACTCTATATAAGGCACAAGTCTGGTCGTTCGTGGAGTATTGCTGCCACCTTTGGGACGGCTAAGCAAAATATCAACTTGCCGCGCTCGATTCAGTGGAACGCAGAGCCAGGAAACTTATAGGTGACGATAAACTTGTGAAAACCAAGCTTCACAGTCTCGCTCACCATTCGTCGCTCAGTTGCATGCTTGTCGGTATTTTACAGGTTGTACTTCGAAGAGTGTGCTTTTGAGCTACACGAGTTCATTCCAACGTCCCCTTTCTAGTATCGGGAGTCCAGACGTACGGCGGGTTACTTACCACCCTTTTGATATTCCACTCATACGCACCAAGCGCTATTCGTTTTCATTCATAATGCGTACAGCCAAGGTATGGAATTATAAGACTTTAAACTATCGCGTTGCATTGCATTAAAACTGTTTTAACGGGACTAAACACGATTAATTTTGTAAGTAAGTACATATCTACTTACTGCTTGACGTTTCGGCCGCGATGCTGCGGCCGTGGTCACAAGCGAACTGGCGGTGCGCGGCGTCGTCGGCTCGGGCGGGTATTTGTTTCTTCATCCACCCTCATACGTTCACTTAAATTGTCACAGTGCAATGAATCTTCAGTAACACGACTCCGGCACACTACACTAACAGTATCGGAGTTTCTTGTTATAGACTGACGTTGCGGTTTGCATTTGCCAATCACTGGATTCCATGCTGATGATAATTTAAACCCGTCCTCCCGATTGAAATTTTTATACTTCTTGATCTCAATCGCTTCACGTACTATCCTGCTATGATAATAACGATCGGTGGAGAGGATTTTAGGATCATGTAACTCCATCCAGTGATTAACTCCAGCAGGTGTTCAGCTACCGCCGATTTGTCTATTTGTCGATTTTTGATAGCTGCGATGTGTTCCTTGACACGTTCTGCGATAGTCCGCTTAGTCTGTCCAATATATGAACTACCACAGCTACAATCGAGTTTATAAACTCCCGGTGTTTGGAAAGGTATGACGTCTTTAGGCGACCGCAATTTGTTAGATATTTGGCATAACGGAGTATTTTTTATTTTCTTTATTTGTTTCTCCAACAATGAGTACATTTGTTTTAAACTATTTTACATTATAACAAAATAAATAAGTGCTGAAAGTCTCACTACTTATAGGAGAACACAACATGCACAGTAACATTGAGGCAACATATACAACAAATATTTTAGAAATAACAGATAACACCTTTCTACATTACACACTTAATTTAAAAAAAAAACAATCTTATTATACATAAAAATAACAAAGTATACTTAAGATTAAAAAATTAAAAATGAAAACGATTTTAGCAAAACCTAACTACTTACACAGATGTCAGATAGCACAATTAAAAAGTATATACAGCTTTAATGGAGAAGTTTCTTAGTACTGTTCCAATTTTGTCCGTTACGCCTTTTATGTAAGGTAAAAACGCTGCCTGGCGACTCACTTCTAGACGATTTTTCTTTCCATTCTGCTTTTCCTCTTCTGTGACACCTTGTATCCGTTGCGTTTCAGTACCTCCTGAACGTAAGCAAGCTCAGCCTGAAGATGTTCATGGTCACACAGGTTCTGAGCTCTGTTGGTCAGTGAGGTCATCACAGACTGAAGATGCCGAAGGTGATGATGAGAAGAGGCGTGTAGGTACCTGTCCGTGTGAGTAGGTTTGCGGTACACAGAGTGTGATAAACAATGGTTGTAAATTACTAACTTGAAACGATGGAAATACTGAAAAGAATAATTGCATGATTTTAAAATTTTAATTTGGAACTAGGATTGTTCATCGTTATCATTAGTCTATAAATGTGTCACTGCTGGGCACAGGGCTCCCACGTGGACAATAGCACGAGGGGATATTGGGCCAAAACCAACCACGCTGGCCCAATGCGGGTTGGTGGTTTTTAACGACTGTCATCTTACGACAACAACCGGGACCAACTGCTTAACTTAGCTTCTTCCGAAGCACGGAGCTCGAGATGTTTTTAATTTGGTCACCCATCCAGCGACCCAGCATTGCGAAAGTTTCTTAGTGAGCAAGATCGCAAGCCGAACGCGCTAACCGCTGCGCCATCGAGCTCAGCTGATTGTTATTCAAATATTTTTATTTAAATTAGTCACTACAGCAGAACGGCAATTTCATAGTTAAAACCCTTACCTTCGATTGCACGTTTTGATAGCGCTGATTCTGCATCTATTTTTTTTAAGTGATAGAAGGTAAAAACCTAATATCTTACCTGTGGAACTGCAGACAGCGTTCGTACCACGAGCCCGCAGGCTCCATTCCGGTGTCGGGCTGGTTCCCCACCACGTGGTCGATGAAGTTGATTTCCACTTTAGGGCTGCACAAAAGGTATATTAATGTAGATAGGTAAGTAAAAATTTTACTTAAGTATATTTAAGCGTTAATAAAACGCTAAAATATATAGAAAACATTAATCTATAACGCAGCTTCATCATAACCGAATCCTACTAATGTTATAAACGCGAAAGTTTGTAAGTATGGATGGATGTTTGTAACTCTTTCACGTAAAAATTAGGTACTAAATGGATTTGGATGAAATTCGGCATACAGATAGTTTATAACCTAGATTAAGATATAGGACACTTTTTATCCAGATATTCCCCCGGGAACGGGAACCACGCGGGTGCAACCGCGAGCGGCCGCTAGTGTTCAAATATTTGTAAAAATATGCTGGCGACGCTCTTGGGTGCAGACAAAATTCGGTAAAACGGTGGACTTCTTCTGAGGTCCTCATTGCCTAGTCTCTGACTAACCCTTTGATGATAATAGTCATGAATCAAAGGATGTACTTACAAATATTTATTAATCGGATCGGCATGGAGATTTTCATAACCTGGCAAGAAGGATCCTCTGTATTTCGTTCTATCCACGAGTGTGTGAGTGTTGTCGCCATACTGTATATGTATAAAACAAAATAAACAGTTGAACATTGAATTAGCACATAAATCTCACGAATATCAATTAACACATAATTATACGCATTTGGCACATTATGTTGTTTGGTGATAGTAGCTTGTGTTATGGTCTGTCTGACTAATGCTCCACCACCATCTCTTACCTTTATCTGCACGTCAAGGAAAGCCAAAGATCTGTCCCTCTCTGTTTCATAGGTAAACTTTACCTTTAGGTGGATTGAATTCAGGTGTACTATATATTGTTCAACTTCTTGCTGGCCTCCGCTGATAATGCAAAAAACATCCTCTACGTACCTCCTCCACAGTTTCACAATTTAGGGTCCAGTTGCTAATGCTGTGTCTTCAACGTGCTCCATCCACAGATTTGCAAAAACCGGGGCGAGTGGGCTACCCATTGCAACACCATCGATCTGTAGATAGAACTGGGGCCCAAGTCTGCTAATTTACGAATGGCATAATTGAATCGCAATTGGATCGCATTGTAATTGTTTGACACATTTAGTATTCTCTTACTCATTTAAGAATACCAAATGTGTCAAACAATTACAATGCGATACAATTGCGAATCAATTATGCCATTCGTAAATTAGCAGACTTGGGCCCCTGGTCGAGGAGGTAATTCCCATCAAGGCAATTTTCAATTAGAACAATATATTCCATCGGCAGCTCTTTATCGTAAAGTTTACCCTTTATTATCTCCAGGCAATCCTTCAAAGGGACATTTGTAAAAAGCGACTCCACGTCGAAACTCACTATAATGTCGCCTGGTTCCAACCTTATGCCCTTTACAATGTCCCTGAAGTGGTAAGAGTCTTTCACGAATGACGTTGTGTTCCCAACTAATGGCTGCAATACTCCAGCAACATGTTTCGCCAAGTAGTAAGTCGGTGAGTCAATTTGACTCACGATAGGCCGCAGTGGTCTATCTTTGGCAGTCCATAAAGTTTGGGAGGCTGTACAATCCTAGGTTTGTACAGAAAACTGTACTCGTCCTCTGTGAAGATGTCCTTGTGCTGGTCGATAAGGTTTCGAATGCGTCGTGTGACCCTGGCCGTGGGGTTGTAGGACACAGGTTTGTATATCCTTCTAGTTAGTATGCCATACTATCATTATTAATTAATTCGAGCGCCTGGCAGCTTTTCAGCGTTGGGTGTAGAGTGGATGGGCAACTAAGGGGTTGTAAAATCAATTGAAGGTATGCAATTTATAGAGCTCTGAGTTTGGTGTGATATAATAGCTAATAATTATATATTTAATTCGAATATAACATTGCCAGGCGTTTTAATTGGGGGAAAAGTAGTGCCAGGTGACATCCAAAATACGGGACATTTGCATCAAAGTCAATATTTTAAGTTTATGTTTTTATACGTACTTTTCTTTTAATTGCAAATTACTTTTACAATTTTTCAAATAAACATATATTTTTTGAGAAAAAAAAAATCGAATATTTTTTTGTATGGAGGAAAAGTGTTTGACGCATATAACCAGGGGGGGTGTCACTCCGCAGTTTAGGTACGTTGGGCCGACGCGGCTCCCAGGCAGGCCGCCTAGGCGTATGGCAGGCAGTAAAGGTTGCCGCTCACTACGCACGCTCCACGACGCGCGTCGTCGCTTAACTCGTAATCCCTGCTTGCGCGCGTAAACCCTACGCTCTGTGATGTCATGACGTCAAATCGATATCGAGTCAGCGTTGCTTAACGGAATATGAACGCTCGGGTCACACGATAAGTTTCAATTTCGCGTGAAAGTCGTTAGAGAGTGAACCTTCTGAACTAGTACAGTCAGCATTAAAAGTAACTGAACAGAAACAAGGTGGCATAAGTATTAGTCACTTGTAAGTGTCTTTAAATACTCATCATTTAACATTTCAGAATTATATGACATTTTTGGTGTTTATAATAAATGAATACGGCAATAATGCAAAAGTATATTGTCATGTACTTTTGACTCAACAGCTATGTCAGACAATTCTGGTCATTTCAACCGTAACAATCATTTGAAAATTTCATATGCAAAGCTACTTTTGATGCTGATTGTACTATTAGTTATTCTGTGATATAACTCCGTAATGAGCTGGGGATTTGCGTTGGATCTTGGTGGGTTTAAAGATCTTATCATTCTCTATGATAAATGTCAACAACTTTTTTTGTATCCTTGCAGTCTTTGAAGCTACAGGCGCTTAAATATTTGTAATAGAACAATATGTTTTTTATATGTAAAAAAGCATTTAATATCACCCGGAATAAATGAAACTTAAAATAATGAGTATGTTGCAGCACTCAACATTTATTGAAATTATTACTAACTTTTAAGTTTTATTTATTCCGGGCGATATTTATTGCTTTTTTATTACATATTGTTCTATTTCAAATATTTAAGCGCCTGTAGCTTTAAAGACTGCAAGGATACAAAAAAAAGTTGTTGACATTTATCATAGAGAATGATAAGATCTTTAAACCCATCAAGATCCAACGCAAATCCCCAGCTTATTACGAAGTTATTATATGCGTCAATCACTTTTCCTCCATACAAAAAAATATTCGAAAGATTATTATTAGATTATATTTTTTTCTCAAAAATTATAAGTTTATTTGAAAATTTCAAAAAGTAATTTGCAATTAAAAGAAAGGTATGTATAAAAATATAAACTTGAAATATTGACTTTGATGCAAATGTCCCGTATTTTGGATGTCACCTGGCACTACTTTTCCCCCAATTAAAACGCCTGGCAATGCTATATTCGAATTAAATATATAATTATTAACTATTATATCACACCAAACTCAGAGCTCTATAAATTGTATACCTTCAATTGATTTTACAACCCCTTTGTTGCCCATCCACTCTCACACCCACCGCTGAAAAGCTGCCAGGCGCTCGAATTAATTAATAATGATAGTATGGCAAACTAACTAGAGGGATTTCGTTGCTCTATAAATTGTATACCTATTTCCGTAGCTAGCTCTTCGTCTATACAGTCCCAGTTAAGATTTAAGGGCTATTCATTGATACTTGTACATACATAGATTTACGACTATTTATCCCCCAAATGGTTAGTCGGAAACTAGGCAAGGAGGACCGCAGAAGCATTCCACTGCCAGTCTATGTTTTTTTTTATTTGCAATGTACTCAGCGTGTTACGTGGTGAGCCCATCGCCGCTCTATTCTGTTGGATGTATAAGCAGTCTTTAGTCCGTTAGTCGCCTTTTACGACACCCAAGGGAAGAGATGATTTGGTAGTATTCTTTTAGTGAGCCACTTTACCACCCAGTTCTTCTTTAAGATAAAAATATGTGTACCATTCCTTTTAGGTAACCACCATGCTAACGAGCCACCCAGTTCTCCAGAAGACTGGGACTCTGACGACTATTGGGTGCCACGTTTCTACAAGAGTGCCACACCGCAACCCCATTCGCCCTGGCTGTACTTTGTCAAGCGTAAAATGGCGGAAGGCAACTTCTGTCCAATGGATGCTCACCCTGTGCCTATAGCGGAGAAAGTGAGGTACGAAAAGCTATGCCGACCTCAGGTGAAACAAGAGTCCGATGAACAATTCAACGATTGGTCAGATGATAACAGCTGATTGTACCGGTATTGGTACAATGGGCGATTTTCTGACAGCCCAAATTAAAAAATAAAAATTAGTTCAAAAATACTTGATAGATGGCGTTTTATGAAAGCCGACCCGTTCCTACCTAAGGGCTGTAATAAATTCCACACTTTTGCATGTCTATCAAAAAATAAAAAAATAGTACTTACATATTTTTATTCAGGATCTCCAGGACCTATTTCTATTTTGGAATGGAATAAATATTACGTAGCCATATACGTGTTCTTCATGGACTCGCCTTTTACTAAGCGCCATACTAATCTATGCTAAGCGCCATCTATGAAGTCATTTACGAACCAATTTCTTTTTTTTTTTTGATCTCGGAAAATCGCCCATTAGCTTAATACCTATTACTTTTTGCTTACTTATAAGTCAAAAGATGTGTGTCAGGATCGTAGCAAACGGAAAGCAGTAGCCTCTGCCTACCTCTCCGGGAAGCGGGCGTGATGTTGTGATGTATGTATGTGTATTTATGTATAGTCACGAGCAAAAATATGTAAACAATTGTAACTCTTTAATACAATGGAATAAAAGTCGAAGTGTTTACAAATTGGTGCTCGTAACTGTACTTGTAAAATCGAGGAACTTCTCGGTCGACCACTTTTCGGCGAAATTTGCTTGCGCTCCGTTCCGACCGCGCGTGCGTACAGTAGCGTGCGCGTAGATAGTGTGGATAGATAGTGGAACTTCCTCGATCGTACAGACGGATCACCAACCTACCCCAAAATGTCAAATTTCTTCGATACATTTTGAACATTGTCACTAAGAAATAAGGATCAATATCGATTGGAATGTCAAATTTCTTCAATACATTTTGAACATTGTCACTAAGAAATAAGGATCAATATCGACTGGAGAAATTTGATAGTTTCGGATAGGTTGATCTGCAGGTGTGTGTACATTAGTGTTAAGTTTATGTAAAGCAGCAACAAATTGCCCAAAGAGTCGCCAAGCTCAAGTGGCAATGGGCAGGGCACATCGCCCGAAGAACCGATGGTCGTTGGGGCAGAACGGTTCTCGAGTGGCGACCGAGCACCGGAAGACGCAGTGTGGGCAGACCTCCAACAAGGTGGTCCGACGATCTGGTGAAGGTCGCGGGTAGCCGCTGGATGCGAGCAGGCAGCACAAGACCGGTCGTGGTGGAGATTCTTGGGGGAGGCCTTTGTCCAGCAGTGGACGTCTTCTGGCTGATAATGATGATGAATGAATTGTTTGGAGCAACTTAAGTTGTATAAATGTATTATTTAAACATTATACAAGACTGAAGAAAAGAGAAAGGAGAAGTCTTTACCCAGCAGTAGGCTGGGAGAAAGAGAGAGAACACTAATCTATTTTTGTCGTAATCATAAATATGGACTATGTACTTATAAGTATTTAATTGTGTAAAGTTTGTTCTTATTGATCGCCGAGATATTGTTAACCAATTATGCTGTATTGATTTTTTGATTGAAGCATTGTACAGAGACATGTAATTTTATGAATCAAAGGGTACAAAATTATAAAATTATTTAGAGTAAGTACATCAATCTGTTGTTTGGCTGCGTAAAGGCTAATAAGTGATACTTTTACGGCTAAATATTATGTATACCAAATAATGTGTGGTCATATCAATACGAATTATTCAAATATATCAATATTAGGAATTGACTATTCACAATGATGAATCTCCAGTTAGCAAAAATAACCGTGACCGTTAAAAGTTTAACCCACCAGTCTAAAGACCCAGAAGACCCGTTCTCGTTTAAGGTCAGCTCAAGAGTGCCCTAAACCGACGAGCATGTATGAAGAACGTAGAGTAAGCAAAGGATGTGTGTCAGGATCGTAGCAAATGGAAATCTGTGGTCTCTGCCTGTGCCCACCCCTGTGGATGCGGGAAGCGGGCGTCATTAGGGTTGCCACCTTTTTCAGGACAAATAAAGTATTTTTTCATTTTTATAGAACAAAAATAAAGTACGTAGCATAAAAATAGTATTTATTTATTTGTCCTTAAAAACGTATTTTTTGTTGCTCTTTACGACATTTAACAAATGTTTGTCTATTGAGTATTTTAGCGTACTTTATTGGTGTCGTAGATTATAAAGTACGCCCACATCCAAAAGAGGACAATACTCTATTTTAGAGTACGGGTGGCAACCCTAGGCGTGATGTGTGTGTGTGTGTGTATATATCAAGAAATTAATCTGGAATGTGCACTGACAATTGGACAGGGTTTGATTTTCAGGGAAGGGGGGGTTAATATGTCGCCAAAACATCAATGTTTATATAGCATTGTTGTTTTCCGGTAGTTCGAAATAAGATTGCCAGTTCCTCAGTAGTTAAGGATTCCAGGCAGCTAATTGTCTATCTTCAAGATCTATCTCAATCGCTTCCAAGTAGATTGCTTCTCTAGTTTGATTATTCTAAAAATAGTTTAAATAAGCAAACTAGCAAAACAATGTACTTGTTAAGTAGGTAATGCGATAGGTGTTGAAGTTAGACAATTAGCACAGTATAAATATGAGCTAAAGCAGTAAGGAAGCTACGTACAAACGCTCGAAAGGACGCACGCCCACAGACGCACGTAACAAGGCCCCTAAGCGGACATCGTAGTGCTCTCAGTAGGGCGTGCCGCGTCGAGACGAGTGGAATTACACTGTTTTGTTTGTAAACTAGTCAATTCATTCGATTATTTGATTATTATAGAACCCAAATAAACGTTTTGATAAATAGTTAAAAAAAATACCTTTTTATTTTATTAAAATTAAAAGTGACAACCCTAATGATTTGCCAGTTCCCTAGAGCTCAATTGGCGCATATAGAACAACAAAAAGGCCTAGTTTCCGTACTGCTATAGCTTATATTTATACTGTGCAATTAGCCCGGTAGTGAAGTGCGCTGCCATCTTCGGTCTTATGATCACAATTCAATAATAGTAATAGAGTAACTACTAAGGGTTTGTATAGATGAAAAAAAAATATTTATTCTAGCAGAATTGCTACACATGTCAGTTTTAGACTATTTGAATGTGCCTTACTAGTGTTCCTGCTGTTTAAAACTCAAACTATTTATTAATTGATGTAGCTCAATAAAATTAGATACTTTACTAGTTAATAAATTAATTAGTTTACCATATTACTGTTATATTCCTGGCTGTTTACCACCTTTTGAGTCACTAAGATACCTTCAAAGGAAAGTCTGTCCTATCGGAACATATTAAAAGAAAGTGATTGACATAGGTAACATCTATGTTTCTTAACATCTTAGTAAAATTAAAATTGTGTTTCAGTGCCTGAAAGTATTTTCAAACCTTGATATTTTTAAAAAAGACACTGTTTTCTCTTAGAACAAAATTTTTACAGTAGATCTGGGTAGCACAAAATTGCAAAGAGTGGCGTAACAAAGAAGGAACCTTTACCCAGCACAGCAGCACGTGTTACCGGCTGCTATTAGGCTTTATATTTTAGATTTTAGTGTGTGTTTAGTGGTATGGCTTGTCCATAATTTGACAGAAAACATTATAATAATATCATTTTATGTAATGTAATAAAATGTAATATCGTATCTGTAAGTAGTTGTAAGTAACTGCTAACCGCTGCGCCATCGAGCTCCTGATGGCGCAGCAGTTAAGGCGATCGGTTTTCGATCGTCGTTAAGCAACTTTCACAATGCCGGGTCACTGGATGGGTGACCAAATTAAAAACATCTCGAGCTTCTCCGTGCTTTGGAAGGCACGTGAAGCCGTTGGTCCAACTCTTGGTTGTTGTAAAATGGCCGTCGTTAAAACTCACCAGCCTGTATTGGGCCAGTGCGGTTGGTTATGGCCCAACCTCCCATGTGATGTTGTCCATGTGGGAAGGCCTATGCCTAGTAAATGGACGAGATGAATTGTAAGTACCTACCCAGAGTAAAAGCACAAAACTGGTACACATACAAATGCCATGTTATATAAAAAAACATATTTCTTTATCGTTTTTTGTAGCTAAATAGTTAATCTCTTTTGCACATACCAGTAACAATACTTACATAATATAGATATTGGGAAATAATAATATTAAACTTTCAACTGTGGCCATACCAGTAACAATACTAACATATTAAAGATATTGGGAAATAATAATATTAAATTTAGATCTGTGCGCAATGATTAAAATTTTTTAAGTCTAGTGGCCACATTCTAAGTGTTAAGCGACATTTGCTACAATCAGAATGTATTTATGCATAATAATTATTTTTTGTAGATAATCTTATTGCTGTTATAATGTTTTTTTGTTTAAATTAGTTTTGACGTCAATAAGTGCCTGTAAAGGTGTATACTGAATAAATAATTTGATTTTGACTTAGAACAATATATAAAGTGTTTAATAAATCGTAGACTAGATAAATAAGACCTTATAAACTTTATTTGATTTATTGTATTTTATGTTAATTGAGGATGTTTAAGAACCTCTTAAAACTATGAAATGTTGCACTACTTCTGTTTACATTTTTACTGTTGTCTAATGAATGAATAAACTGGAAAGGGAATCAAGACTATTTAAAAATGCTTCCGTGAGTGAGCTTGCTTAGATAAAAACTTTTTGATTTTATCTTTTTATTCTCCATTTTGTTGTGCTGTAAAGAACGTATTAACCAAATCTAAATTGAAGTTTAAATTCAAAGACATTGCCATTACATTTATAATGTCCTGATGTATGAAGCTTCTATTTTGTTCTGTTATCTGAAACAAATATTGCAATTTATGTTTGATACCTTGTATTTTTTTGCATTGTTATGTGAATGATAAACAATAAACTACCTCAGCTTAAAGATTCTTTTATTATTTAAACAATTTGTTCCCAATTATGACCTTCTTTATTAACATTTTCTTTTTATTTGACAACAGTGAAGTAAACCACTTCATCTTCATCTCACCAGATGATTATTATTGAAGTGCCTGAATTGTGAAAAATCACTAATCGTAGTGGGGCAACCGAAATAAGTTAATAAAAATAGGTAGGTAGGCAGGCAGACTGTGCGTGGTAAACCGGTGGGTTTACCAACCTGTATTGGGCCAGTGTGTAGGAGTATGGCCCAATCTCCACATGTGCTGTTGTTCACGTGGGAAGGCCTGTGCCCAGCAGTGGGGCGTTTATAGGCTGATGATTATTCAAACTTACAAGATCATAATTTTACAAACAAAAAATAAACTAGCTTACCATCCACACTTTGGCATTAGCGTTGTTCCGTATTTTCTCAATGAATTTGTCGGTTCTCCTCTTTGGTATAGTAGCTAATACTACACTATTAGAACTTGGGCTGAAAATCTCTGTTACTCTGGATTTGAAGTTATTGCTAAGGATTTCCATTCTACCAATTTCATCTATGATATACAAGTGAGGCCCAACCTCCTCTGGCTGAAAAAAAACCAGTGGATAGTGAAATTATGATAAATTAAGTTAATTTGATTTATTTTTATTTCTTTTGTACTCAACCTTGCTTTATTTATTTGCAAAGCTCAGTGGAGCAGTGTAATCATAAGTAGAGACTGAAAACAGGAAGAGGTTTACTCAAATGGCAATAATTGTAGGAGACTTCATTGATCCTAGCTGAATAATTCTGATACATGTTAGAAGATAAATGTATTTTAGAAGAATTTATTGTCTGTATTAAACATTAAGTGTGTCATACAAATTATAATACGGGTTTTATAGAGACTGGACTGTTATTGAGTGAAACCCAGCATAATTATTATAATTATGCCATGTGTTTGTAAATAGTAAGGAGCTAAGATGTTCATTGAAATTCACCTCTTTCAGTGAAGGCAAGGCGACATCTTCAAACTCCTTGATAAGAACTCCGTATTTTCCAAATTTTAATGGATTTGGCTCATTTAGAATGTTTATGACTCGGGCTAAACGACCTCTTTGACCGTGTTGTGTGACAACTACAACATCGAATCCTTTCCTTGGTCCATTGTGCCTGTGCCTAACCTCTTCTGTATAGAAGCCAGAGGTTTTAATTCCATTACTAGTTAAAAATAAATTTAACATCTTGATTAAAGTAGTTTTTCCAATACCTAAAATATAACAATACTTAAATTATTGACGGGAAATCTATACTTTTAATGTTAATGAATATATTTTATAAAGTATGTAAAATAATTTTTAGTAAAGAAAAAAAGATATCTCTGTAAAGAGTAATAATTCTGTACCTATCTGTTAATAAATAAATAAATAGTAATGTCTAACCAGGATCACCAGTCAATATAAAATATTTAGGTTTAGCCATTTTATCTGAACTAAGATAGCCTTTTCAGTTGTACATTATACGTTAGAGAATTAAATTAAACTGCACTAAACGTAAACAACACAAACAACAATCACAGAACACAATAACACCTCAGGTCAAATAAAAACTATTTATTTGGTCTCAGATTATCACTGATCAAGTTAGTGAAAGTGAAAATTATTTCACTATCTTCCGTAGACAGAAAATACTAGGATCCTCAGTCTACGATAGGTCTACGCAAACTCAATCAGTTTTAATAAATCTTTTAGAATGATCTACGCTTTTCGCTATTTTCCAAAAGATTTTCTCCAACCAAAAACACAACATCAAAGTCAATAAGTCAATGTCATGTCATACATTTTTTTTAAATATATATTTGTTCCATGAAGGAACAGTCTAAGGTCTGAGCCATACTGCCTAGTCATTAGTTTTTTATTTGTTTTTCCCTTGATGATAATGAGTGATGATTAAGATGAATGATAAATGATGTTCCCCAAACCCCTTGAGTCCTCAGTAAAGATGTGGGACTTTACTGAGGTCTCATGCGGACTACTTGAGAGAATTTGAAAAGTGATGTTGCACTGTTTTGTTTCATTTGCCAACACTCATGCACGTTCACAAACACTTAACGGTTAATAATCCACTATTATTTCACATTAATATTCGAAAACACACAAATTTTAGAAAATAAAACAAAACTGCAGACATGACGCTTCACTTTCCCGCCAAGAAGTCCTCATGTCATACAAACAAAATCAAAAAACGTCAAATTTTAATATTATTTTTCCTCTTATATAATGGCTTCGTGCGATCTGGGGGGCAAATATTCACAACCAAACCACATCTGAACCGCAGCCATTCTGCTAACTTCGTATAGCGCCATCACGTGTGTCAAACGCGATAGCACTATATAACGGCTGAGGTTCAGTTGTAGTTTGGTTGAGATTATTTAACGCGATCGCCCTCCAGCACATTTAGCCAGGGTCAAGTAAGATATAATTAGTAATCTTTGCATTAAGTAGATGTTATTGAGTGATAATAAACGTTTAATGGTAAATGATATTCCCCCAAACCCCTCGAGAGTCAAGCGAGACTCGAGCCTCAATAAAGTTGTGGGACTTTATTGGGGTCTCACACGAACTTCTTGAGAGAATTTGAAAAGTGATGTTGCACTGTTTTGTTTCATTTGCTGTCACTCATGCACGTTCACGACTACTTAACAGTAAATAATACACAATTATTTCACATTAATATTCGACAAAACACAAATTATAGAAAATAAAACAAATCTGCAGACATCGTCATGTCTTCACTTTCCCGCTAAGAAGTGAATGTTTTTTTTCTCTTAAATAATGGCTTTGTGTCAAGTTTTTAATAGTAATTATTATTTTCTTTACATTAGGTAGCATTAAGTGGATGATAATTAATGATTAAACGAACTTACTTGTACGTGAAGTTCGATCACAATGGGCGATTTTCTGACAGCCCAAATTAAAAAATAAAAATTAGTTCAAAAATACTCGATAGAAGGCGTTTTATGAAAGCCGACCCGTTCCTACTTAGGGGCTGTAATAAATTCTACACTTTTGCTTGTCTATCAAAAACATAAAAAAATAGTACTTACAAATTTTTATTCAGGATCTCCAGGACCTATTTTTATTTTAGAATGGAATAAATATTACGTAGCCATACACGTGTTCTTCATGGACTCGCCTTTTACTAAGCGCCATACTAATCTATGCTAAGCGCCATCTATGAAGTCATTTACGAACCAATTTCTTTTTTTTTTGGATCTCGGAAAATCGCCCATTAGACAAAGTGCTTCGTCCGAAGAGATTAGTATACCTTCCCCCTAACTAAATAACTTATCTTGTGAACAATAAGTAGTAACGTGAAAGTGTTGCCACTTGCACTTAGTTTAAAAAATATTAATAGAGTCTGACCAACGAAACGTGACTGGAAAGATAGGCGGCAAATTCAAAAATTCTTGGGGTGTCAACACTCATTATACTCTGAAAAAACAACGTTGTACTTGTATTTTTTTTTATTAAACTCTAGATTGACCAAACCTATTATGTCTGTGAACCAAACACATAATTTGTAGTATCTATCAAAAAATAAGAATAAATCTTAAGAATAATTGAAGAAGCATTTGTGAAAATTAAAATACCATATTCATATTAACGGACTTACAAAAAAGAATAGAATAATGTTATTTGTTGGAAAATGGGTCTGTCATTGACGGTTATCAACGTCCAAACATTGCGTTTCACTAGATAAAACTCCTTTTGTTCAAGTGATGTAATATTCTTGACAATCTCTTTAATTTTTAGTATTGTCTCACTCTCATTAGTACTTGAAGTGTCTGTACGATAAACAAAAATTGGTTGGAGTGTCAACGTAGGTTATTGATTTTGAATGAAAGGAAAAGTAAGTAAGTATATAGAATTAACCTAGAATTGTTTACGATTATAGTATGTAGTTTTTCAGAATAAAATGTAAAATAATAGACGAAAACAATAAAAGAAGGTATGTTAAGTATCAAAATGATAAATTCAAGTACACAAAACTAACACAATCGTTTGACAGCTTAAAAATGTTGCCATTATAAAACTTTGGACCGCGTCACGTTTCGTTGGTCAGACTCTATCTTGAGATTTAAACCGGAAACGGAATAATATTTATTTATTAGCAACCCACGAACACAATTTCTCAGGAAGCCCATATGATGGAAGTTTATAGAGAAGAGCCCTATGCCATACCCTGTCAAAGGCTTTCGCTACGTCCAAGCTAACTGCCAGTGCCTCCCCTTTACTCTCGACTGCCTTCGCCCATCGGTGAGTAAGGTACACTTGGCGATCACTTTAGTAGCTGGTTCTCTTCTAGGTACCTTAAGAGCTGGCGGTTTGTTATGGACTCCATTACTTTGGAGAGTAAAGAGGTGATAGCTATTGGCCTGTAGTTGGTCGGATCTGAGCAATCGCCTTTTTTGGGAATCGGGTGGACAAGGGCCGTCTTCCAAGAGCTCAGGACGACGCCAGTAGTGTAATAGAGCCGGAAAAGGCGCGTTAGAACTGGCGCCAACTCAGGAGCACACGTCCGAAGCACAGCACAATCGGAGGAACTGCATCAGGGCCACTCGACTTATAGATATCAAGGGAAAAACGAGCCTTACGAACTAAGCTTACAAAGGTTAGTTCGTAAGGCTTTTTTTTTCCTGAATTGAACGTTTGGCATTGAACAAGCGCAATGCGCTATGGTTGGTGGAGAGTTTTCCCCTTCGTCCAACGTCGAGTTTGATGCGAAAAGGGTGCCCAAGAGATCGGCTTTCTCCTTTGCAGTATTGGCCAGGCATTCGTCAGTCTTGTGCAATGGTGGTAAGGACGGCTGACAAAAGTTCCGTAAGATAGCTTTGGCGAGAGACCAGAACGCACGCGTGCCCGAAGGAAGACGCAATTAGCCTCTCGCTAATTCTACCAATGAATGATGACTTCGCCTTGGCAATGTCCCTCTTAAAGGACCCGGCAGCAAAGTTGTACTTCTTTCTGAGTACATTGGTGTTTGGATCCTTTGATAACAGCGCATTAGCCCAGGCTTGGTAATGTCGCTTTTGGAATTTAGGTACCTTTTTACCAAGCGAGAAAAGGTCCTAATTCTTCCTTCATTCCAAACTCTGTGGTTCCCATTGGCGGCAGGTCCCAAAGTCCCAACCATGGTTTGGCCGTTATCACCCCCTTCCCCCGTAAGGACCTTGACTGCCGTCAGATCCCTGCAACAGAACTTCATTAGAGGCATTGCGTGTAGGTCATTTCTGACATAGACGCAAGTCCTCATGTCATTAGTAGAACAGTTGTAGAATAATGTACTAGAAGTTCCACCATAACCTTTAATCTGGCCCCTATAAAGATAAGGTTCCTGGATCAAGGCAATATCGAATTTATTCATTGCAAGCTCGCGTGCCAGAAGGGCAGTTGCGGCCCTGCAATGATGTAAATTGATTTGTACGCACCTTAGCTATTTAAAGCAGCCTAGCGTCCGTTCTCTGAGCAGAGTTCGCCATCCGATGCCGTATCCACAGTCAACGGAGACGACCCTCCCAGAAAGAGCTCGTCCAGGGCGAGCTCCCCAAAATCAACCTTGGATCTAGGCGAGGAGATCCCCCACACTCCACTGGTGTGATCTCCTCCCCAACACCCTCGGCTACCGCTACCGGTGCGCCAATTCCCGGCTGCACCACCGCCTAGCTCTTTGGGAGCACTCATCTCCAGTCACTCCCGCCACGCTCACAACCCTGCTACTGCCTTGGGCATCGACAAGCTCGTCCGTAGGACTCTCCTCTAGAAGCTTAAAGACGCTCTTGTCGATGCCCGTATTAAGGCAGTAGCTCTCTGCCTTGATAAATGATGCAGAGGCGCCATCCATCAACACGATCCTGCGGACTGTCAGACCCTCGTCCTTAGTGTCGACAATCTTCCTGCCCGCAGTCCGCAAACCCGGTGGTACCTCTGCATCATCTTCAACACCCTACCACCATTAAGGCGGCTGAAGTTACGGGATTTCCAAGCCATTTTAACCGGCTTCGGAAGATCCTTCACGTCAACCACCCTGAGCACGACACCCTCCACGATAAGGCCGTCCTGAGCTCGGAGCCAGCTCGCCGAGCTACTCGCCTCACAAGTGAAGAGAATAGCACCTGACGAGATACCTCCTGATTGACCACTGGCAGAGGGTCAGGCGCGGCCTCCAGCAGGTCCCAAATGTTCCACTGGATCGCCACGTAGTGACTCTCCCCCAGCGTAGTCACTGGGTAGTCATCAGCAATGATATCCATCTTGCAGGCGCTCACTGCCCCCGCGTAAGACCCGTGTATCTTAACGCGTTTGGCATCAAGCGCCTCCTAACTCTCATTACTGATTTCCCTCAGCCTTTTAGTTCGTTCCACCGCAGCCGCCGCCGTCTCCTCCTGGGTCCGCTGCCTCTGCAGCTTGGCCAGACGCCTGCGGTGACCCGAGCCTTGCCTCGGCTTCTTGCCCACGCCCCCTGTATCAGACCTGGGGCCGCCAGGTTGGTTCCTATCAGGACCCAGTTCCTGCGGCCGCGATGTTCCGGCGTTGACGGCGGGACGGATCCCAGCAGGACACAAATCTCGTAGCCCTACCATATTCCACGGTCCTCCACATGGGGAGGTGTGTGTTGCTGGGCAGGTGCTGACGCCCTCCCACTACCGAACATCAGACCTTCGACCGCTTGGTCCCCTCGCGTGGTTCCCGGCGGGGTGGGCCCCCTAAGGTTCCCACTCCCACCAGGCCCCCGCATGGATCCCGACTGCAGCGGATGCCGTGCCGGTGCACCCGAAGCCGAACGTTTGCCCCCGTGGTGCCTACCACGTCCAGTTGATAGGGTTGGTCCCCGAAGGTATCCATCCCCACTATGATTCGCGGTAGGCCCCGCCGTACACGCGCCTGCCCCCGAAGGAGTAGGGCACGCCTGGGTCCCTTGCGGGACAGAAGGAACGCTGTCATCCCTCCTAGGATGGGATGGGAAAGAATAAGGAAATAAGGGAAGGAAAATGGTAAGGAAAGGAGTTGCTGTGGGTGGGATCATGGGATTAAGGGTAAGGGAATGGCCCACCGTGCGGGATATCACTGGCGGGTTAGCCCCCCACACTCGGCTGCTGAACGTCGCAAGGTAAGTGGTAGGTGTGTGATGCTTGCTTAGTGACGACAGCATTATCCAGGACCGACGACCCACTTTAGAGTGGGTCCGCCGCCTGTCTGTACAGGTGGTCGACAGGACAGGACGGCGACGTGGACGTGTGTGAATAGGACTTGATAACAGACGCTGCTAGCTCAACATCGCACAATTGAGCATACATCCAACCGCCCTACGGCCCCATTAGAAGCCCCTACATTTGAAATGTTATTATTAACTGCCACAACCTGGATACTGTTTCTTAAATATGATTTCATCATATTTAATTCGACACCGTGAAACCCATAATGTTCCAATTTTAAAAGAAAGCTGAAACCATCGGCTTCCATCACAACAAACCAATAATTTGCTAAAACTTTGTATAGAAGTGCAATATTGTCTAGTAAATAAACCTTATTATGCTGTAGTCATATTTTAAACAAGGCTGCAGGCCATTCGATTCAGTAATTTATAAGTATTCTTGATTTTTACTAATTTGATTCATCATGTTCAATAGTGTTGTGCTGTAAATTAATTGTGCTGCGATGTCGATAACATGGGTCATACATAGATGAAAGTAGGTAATTTACTGTTTTGCACAAATTGGCTTTTTCTGTAATATACTAGCACGGTGCTGAAGTTATTAGGCACTCGGTCACCGTGCTCAAGGTTTGGGGTCTAAAAATGTTATCTTGTTTTCATAGTAAAGTATGTTTTGCTGCAGTTTCCCCACGGATAATAACATGCGGCATAAATGGATAACTGCTATTTCTCGTACCAACTGGCAATACAAAAAAACATCACCGTGTTTGCACGCCAGCAAGCACATGTACAATAAACACTGCGGGCGCTGCGGGCTCCGGTGGTCCCACGTGAGCTTATCGTCGCAGATGGTTTTCGCCAACCACCGCAGCTTCGGCTTGCTGGCCCGCTTCTCCCGCCACCTGCTCCTCACTTCACGGGCCGTCTCGCACCTCTGCGCCTACGCGGGCTTAAATTACACGCCGGTAGTGGTAGGACAGCCAAAACTACGTTGAGACGGTTTATATCAAATTAAATTTTTTATGACATTTTAATCGTTATTCTGCTAATCGTGACGAAGACGAATCCAAAAATCAAAGATCATTAAAATCGGTACAGCTGTTCTTGAGGTTTACGTGGTACTAACACGACTTTGTTCCACTCAAACGTCCACGGTAGTTTTACTCACCGAGCATTCAAACCTCCAACCGTCCACGGTAGGTTTAGTCACCCGTATAATAGGTCAAAGCACGTAGTACGTAGGTCCGTGAAAAAATTTGAGGTGGTTCTGTGGTTACTAATTCATCATACAAGTAAAAGAAATCTATATATTGCCACAGAAAATTTCACAGAAAAAAATAATGAAATTGACGACATTGACAGTTCGCCAAAACGGAATTTTGCAGCGTAAGCGTTTTTAAAAATGTCGAACTACTCTTCTACTCACCATATTTCTTAAATAAGTGCACATCAAAACAATCGCAAACTAATTAGCGTTAAAGATTGGTTAAGTTTGTTTACATTCGTAGACAGTGACATTGCAACTAAATTTTTTTTCTAAACCAACTCCAACCTCCCGTCTGTGAAGTGGCTCAATTGAGCCATAATATTTCTAACGCACGTCTGTGTACTGGAAAATTTGAGGTGGCTGTATGGATATGGATTTAACCACAGACATATAATAGAGAGAACCTATAAACCTGTACGAGAACCTTTAGTAAAAAAATGAAATTGTGGACAATTTTGACGGTTCGCCATTTTTTTTGCATAGGATTTTTTTGGTGCTAAAAATGTTGTTATTACTTTTCGTAATCATCCTTCTTTCTAATAATGTGCACATCAAAATAATCGTTATGGTTTTGGCTATCGAACATGGTATGATTCTTTATAGTTTCAAACAGTGACTTCCAAGTAATAATAATTTCTACATGTCGATATATTTTTACGTATTTTTTTTGTCTTGGAATGTTTATAAATTTTTGAAATTTTTGTTATAATTTTTCGTAATTAACTGTTAATTTATTAAAATACTGCGTTTTCTAAGCACTCCGTACGTATATTAAGTTTTGATATAGCCTGAGTAGTTGTTTAGTTCTAAGCTTTTTTGTCAGCTCAGTCAGGGTTCGTATTTTTCTGTACACTCTTCTAGCAGCTCTGGAAACAGCTGGACGCTGGGCGCCATGTTGTATATACGGGCTCGGACGCTTATGTGGTTAATATTATATAGAAAATAGCTTTAGGTATGGAATAAGTTACTATTATATCAAACGAAGCATATACGCAATGTTGTTATAGGAAGTGTATTTAGACTAAGTAAAAAATTTATCCAATGAACGTTATAAGTATGCTTTTTAATTAGCTCAATTGTAATTATAAGAAATGAAACGCACACGTAGTAATATTTAACGTGTTTTATTCTAATTTCTTTAAAAATAAATGATAATACACATTATTATGAGATATGAATAATACTGCTGTGTTTTATTTTTACTTTCTGTTAGAGAGTTTTGTCTTTTAATTCTAAATTAGGATAGTCAGATAACAACAAGGGGCTAATTGTCTAACCTCAACATCCATTGCAATCGCCCTCAAACAGAAGTACATTGCTTCGCTAGTTTGCCTATTTGAAACTATTTTTAAATAAGTATTTTATGGGAAGCAATGCAGTTCCACTTGAGAACGACCGCGACAGATGCCGAAGTTAGACAATCAGCCCACAGGTTCTTGTTAAGTAACAGCTTTTAAATGAAAGTTTTCATGTGCCCAGGCCTTGGCCTTCGGTGTTTTTACACCAAATTAGGGTAAGTATTAATACCTATTATCTTTAATTTTTTATCAAACCTTTCATAAATAGCAACTTCTATAGAATTCTTTTTAGATTTTTCATCTAAAAAAGTCTTGATTTTTATATGGACAAACAGCATCTTTCGATATCGATAAAATTGATCACAGCACAATGAAATTGTTTGACAACAAACGGAGTGCACACTCAAATGTCATAGCACTCCTTTTAGGCTTTAGTTAATATTCTGAGGATTGCCAGAACATCAAGCACGTAATATGATACCATGCACAGACGCGCCTTTTCCACAGACGCACAGTATATCGCCTAGAACAAGCTAGCTGGACAAAAACAACATTAAAATTTCCAAGAAACATATGTGAGGGTAATTATCTGATTAGTTATTTATAACATTAATCCAAAGCCAAATAAACTGGCATCCGTCATTATAAACTTAAGTAATGAGGGTAAGTATGTAAAGAGGTTTACTATTGTTTAACAAAAAACGTGTGATAAAAGATCATTTTACTAACAACGTTTGAAAAAATAATCATTTGACAAACTTTCTTTTCGCAAAAATATTACTTTAAAAAGAATCATTTGACATAATACAGGTTTAGCAAATGTTTTACATAAGAAATATTTCTACTTTTAAAATATTATTTTAATAATATTCACTGACTAAATAATTCGTTTGCCAAATTGGTGATTTTACAAAAAGTATGGTATATTAGGTATGATATATTATGTAAGCAAGGATGTAAACAATTCCAATTTTTCATTTTCAAGGAGTAGAGCAGCTAGTATTTCTGTTGTCTAATAAAAAAAAATAACCTCGAAATTCAAGACAATCGCTACGCTGCGCTTCGCGATTGTCAATATCTAACCTATCACGTGACCTACAGGAGTAGGGCAGCTAGTATTTGTTAAATGTTATTTATGCTTTACGTTGTTTTGCCAACTAACATGTTTAAAAAATAATCATCTTGTGAAATAATGTTTTCGCATAATGATTTGTTTTAGTACTTAAATGTATTGTCCAATGAGTAGTTTATTAAACAATAGTTTGTAAAATGATAAATTTATCAAGTATAATTTTGTTAAATGTTATTTTTCAAATGAAAATTTGATATTTGTTTTTTTTTTCAAATGATTGGACACTATCCTATAGAACTTACGGTTATGCATAACATTAGTTGCATTTTCGCATGTTACGAGATAGCTTGTAATTAGGGTTTTTCTTTAAAGTTGGTGATCTGCTGTTATAGATTTGGTTCATAAGGGTAAATACTCTTTTCTAAACTACTTTATTCATGTGTTACAGAGTATTATAAATAATTAAAATAAAAATAAAACTTTTCTACAATTACACCAATTATCTAGCCCAAAAGAAGCTTTGAAGAAACTCGTTAAATGGTTACTAGACATACTTATATATATACATACTTATTATACATAGAGAACACCCAGACCCGAGACAATTTAGAAAAACATTAATTTCTAAATTGACCCAACCAGGGATTGAACCCGGGACCTCAGAGATGGCTACACCTTGAAAACCGGTGTACAGACCACTCGACCAAGGAGGTCTGACAAAGAATTTGTGGTTTTGGTAATGGACTTGGGAAAAAAAATGAAAAAAAAAGTTCATTTTTACTTTATACCATTATAAAAGTCATTATTCTCAAACCAATAGTTTTTATTTCACTTCGATACGAGAAGTATTTACAAAGTTATTGTACCTAAATATTTGCCTAGAACACTACTACCTCGCTTATAGCCTGACCGCAACCGCTGTACCGCGCCTTAGGTATGTTCGGGTGGTGGGGGGAGTGGGAAGTAAAGTGCATGAACTCACATGAGATTCGTAGTGTCAGACAGATCTTACGATATCGAAGCACAGTTTATTGAAGCTTTATATTTACGAGTATAATTACATCCAATCCGTTTTTGTCCAGTACGATTTTTAGATAAGTACAATTAAAGAACCAATATAAATGAAATAAATCTTTAATTCTTGGAAATATATAATATAAACTTTCTTTGTTTGCTTTTCTTTTCTTAAAATATTCGGCCACTTTAAAAATGACAGTCTTGATTATCTCGAGATAATGCACGACCCATTTTTAGATATTTTATCTCATGTGCGTCTGACACTGACGGCAGAATGACAAAATGGAGCAACTGTTTTGCCCCCCCCGCCTCGCCGCTCGCATACCCAAGGCGCGGTACAGCGGTAACGGTCAGACTATAGTTCGCTGGCAATCGACTGACGTGACGTGACGTCATCGTATGCGATAATCCCCGCCGTCGCTCTCGTCCGATTACATATTTGCACCATTAAAATCATTAAGTAATCTGTGGCACTACTGCACTAGTTCAGCCTTAGAGCATTAGTTCAGCAGACATATTAATAAAACGAAATGGCCGCGGGTCGCGCCACCCGTGCGAGAGAATGGAATCCGATGACGTCACGCCGCGGGTTTCACGCGTATTTTGATTGTCACAAAAACAATAGCGCGTGGTCATTTTTATGAATCTTTAAAAAATCATTGTGAAGTATTTTGAAGGGCTACAGAAAAAAATTAAATGTCATATTTTAAGTTAAAATGTAAACATTTAAAAAATAAATAAATAAAAATACTTTTCTCAAGCTCATTGGCCATTATAAAATAAATAAATAGAATAAATTTTATTTTTTGTAAGTATAAAACTTAAATCCCATTCGAACTTCCTGAGACTGGTTGATTTTTTTCTAGTAAACATTTTATCTTATATTTATAATATAGCATTGTGAATGCAAAATTTCAATTATAAAACTTTGTATTTAACAAAAAAAACTTATAAATATCATTAATCCACATAATAAAAATAATGCATAACAAGAATGCAGGTTATATTGTAAGTAATTTAAAATTAAGGTTAGTAGTAAAATGTTTACTAGAAAAATATCAACCAGTCTCAGGAAGCTCGAGTGAGATTCGAACCCACGACCTTTGGATTGCCGGTCCACTGCTCTAACCGCTGAGCTACCGAGACCACACTAGACTCGCTGAATTTTTCCTAGTAGTTTGATAACGCTGCAAGCCAGCGGTATTAGGTCACTGTGAAGTCTACCCTCACATTCAAAAGAAATACTATATTGCAAGTATTTAACAATCGATAAAGACGTAATTGCTTATAAATATCTTTATTATTGAAATTTTGCATTCACAATGCTATATAGCGCAAAGACCGTAGCAAGACCAATTATTCATATAAGCCTTAGAGCATTCAACCAAGAAAGCTCTAAGGAACATACCCATACAATTCTAACGATCATTATACAAATTAGTCTTACTTACATAAAAGCGAAATATGACTAGGAGAAGCTAGCTGGACAAAATTATTTTCTATATTTCGCTTTTGTGAAACGAGAGGATGGAGCCCAATAGAATAAAATAATAGATAATATTCTGAGATGGAGCCGACAACTGACATATCAAAAATACGTTTTGTTTTAGTCTTGTTAGGTATTAGCCGTTGTATCAATAAATATTTATGAATTAATGTGTTTTTTTTTTATTTTGAGTCTCTACGCAGCTGGAGGTCCTCAAGGGAGGCTGTAACCTCAGCACCTCCAATAATGCGTACCGCTCGCCTTTGCAGTCTATCAAGTGCATCGAGGAGGTATTTATCGGAGCCATTCCATTGATGGGAACAATACTCCATACTCGATCGCACCTGAGCTTTGTACAGCAAACAGCGCTGCTCGGGAGTGAAAAACCGCCTCACCTTATCGAGAATACCCAACTTCCGGGAGGCAGTTATAATCTCTCTCGATGTAGCATTTCGAATTCAGTTCCTGGCCGATGTCCATGCCAAGAATGCTGAGGTTCACCGAAATGGGTAACGGAGATTTCTGAAGAGAGGGAGGAGTAAGGAAGGGAGTTACCTTGGACGAGAATGCACAAACCTGGGTATTGCTAGCATTAAACTGGACCAGGTTTTTAGATCCCCACTTCTTAGAGACACGATCGAGAGTCAGGTTCAGTTCGGTTGGTTCTTGCCTTTTCACCATGATATTGGCTTGATTTGCCGCAGGATGTCCCAAGCACCGCTCATGCACCGTACTGTCATCCGCATAACAATGAATATTGCCCAAGGACAACATGTCATTAATATGCAGAAGAAATAGAGTAGGTGAGAGCACAGAACCCTGCGGCACTCTGGCATTGACTTTGTAGAACGCGGAGGAACTATAATAAAATTATTTATAAATCGATAAGCTAATAAAGAATTAGAATATTATAGAAGTTTTATAAACATCAAATAAATTATACTCTGATTTTTAACCTTAGATTAGTTATAACTAAATGGACTAAAGTGACAGCTGTCGGCGCACTTTATTTTTTTAAATGTTTCCTTCCAACTGAAGAGCGAAGTGTTGTGACGCGAGTGATTTTACCGATTAAATTGAATTATTGAGTCATCGACTTGGCTATAAATAAGTATTAAATAAAATATTATTAAAAAGTACAGGTAATTAGCAAGTTTACGTGATATGTAGACGTTTTTAATGAATCCGCGTACAAAGAAAGAAACCACAGAATACCTGAGTGACGCGCACTAAGACCTTTGTTGATGACCAAGTGCAGTACACCTCATTTGTCCTCATTTCATCACGCGATTGGTTGTACGTATTTCTTGCGCTCTTATGATTGGTTGTTTTTTGTTTTGTTATATTTTTCCATGTACTTTGATTTTTATTAGATTACATACCAAACTGACTAAATTAATGATGTAAATTACTAACTGTAACCTTTTGAAAAATTGAAGTATTTTGACTGTCTAAAACGCTATTTTATTAGATTACATACCAAACTGATATTTAGTAGGTTACTAACTGTAACCTTATTGACATTTGTAGTATAGTAACTGTCAAAAACACTAATGTAAACTACTTTTAGCGATTATGGACCACAACTTATAGTACAATTCCAAATTGAGTAGTTTGAATTTCTAACCAAGGGTGCGATACAATGGGTAATATGCTAAATTACCTTTTTCCGAAAGTTTTTAAAATAAATGAGTAGGTAAAAGGAAAAATAAATAAAAGTCAAACTTCTTAATCACTATTTATTTCTGAATAATTACTGTTGCTTTCGCTGATGTCCGAATTTGTTACATTTATTATAAATCCATCTGTTACATCATCAATAAGGTGGTCGAGTTGCATCATTTTACTCTCTTCTTTTATGACATGATCGATACAGCTCGACCACCTTTGCGGTGTCACCAACTGTAACCCATCACTAAACAATTCTTTAATTTCGGCCAAAAATTTTTGTTATGTCTTGCGACATGCCCGTTTACCTGTGCCCAGACTAATTCGATTGGATTTAATTCGCAGTGGTAAGGGGGCAGTCTTAAGACGGAGACACCGTACTCGGCAGCGAACTCATCAACTACATTTTTTTGATTTTTTTTTACTTTTTTAACGATTTCCAGTACTTCTGCAGCCCTTTTAAAATTTAAAAATAAATATAATTTGTAAGCATACTTCTAAATATAGGTAGTTACCGATTGAATAAATAAAAAATACTAACCTTTGCAATTGTAGGTGCTTCCTTATTATAAAAAAAAGAACTGTGTACTTTGCGCCGGATGGCAGAAACAGTGAACTCATCCAATTTGTCATTGATCGTCAACTTTGGACCAAATCGTTGCGGTGGGGTTGGTGAAACATTTTCCTTTCCTTGTCTTTTAGAACATTAAAAACAGTGGTAACACTGATTCCCAAGATGTTTGCTGTTTTCTTAGCACAGTGGCGCTTATTAGGTTTTACACATAATTGCGTATCCAATTTCTTTCCTCTTCATTGAATACGTATTTAAATACATTTTGCACCATTGTCTTCACTGTGACACTCAGATGAGTGGGCCGTCTCCTTTTCGAGAGACATAACTGCACCCGAAGTACTCGGTTGAGGGTCTGTCATGTCGTTTTACAAAAAAAACAACAAACAGGAATAAAAAAACAACGTAACAAGGAAAGATATAACAAAAACTTAACAGCAATAACAACAAGAACAGGAGTTATGAGCGCAAGGAATATTCGTACAACCAATCGCGAGCGAAGAAGGGAGACGAACGAATGACGAGCGCGATCTTTGACTTTGACATATCTGTTAAAAACAAAATGGCGGATGCGTTTTTTATATGGGGATTTATGGCTCTGGGTGGTTGTCCTTTTGTGCCAGTATTTTAAAGTCCGAAAGTATTTTAAGTCACTGACGGTTTCAGAATTATTTTATAGAAAAACCAATTTATTATGAAAATCATTAAAAACGGTGTGGTCACTGCATCATTCGATTAATTTTCATTTACAAGTATTTTGGCACAAATTTTATCAAGTAAATCCGAATAAAACACAATTAAATTAATCAAGATTCTAAAAACTATTTTTCTAAAATTATTAGTGAAGTTATAACTGGGTTTTATTTATGTTTCCTAATTAAGTAGCTTCTATATCAAGATAACACAGTTCGAGTGTTTTGCATATACCAATAAGCGAAATTGAACCAACAATTGAACTTCGTTTGAGTAAGGTTACAACACTATTTTTTATTTGTCGATAAGTGGTATCATTACTAATGTCACTTTAGTCCAATAGAATTAAAAATCAGAGGGCCTAGTCAACTGGCAAACGCTCGACCGGTGACAGCGTCAAAATCGCTCATCAAATTCGCTAGGCTACATCGATATCGATAAGCTAAGGGATATAGAACATACAGGCTTGTCTTAGTATTTTTTTGTTTGATGATAATCTAACGCTTATGTAAGATTAATAAATAGTAGTAACCACACCGATCCTTTTGAGTTTTAGTGAATTGAATGTCACTTTACTAAGAAATTCGGGTAGACTCCTTGAGACAATTTGAAAAATGAATCAATCGCTTTTTTCGCCGGAAGTTCGCCAGGCAAGCACGTTTGTAAATAAGTACTTATAATGATGACGAGTGACTTACCTACCATAATATGATATTGATATGAGACCAAACCCATTTTTCAGCTTATAATATAAATAAATTAAGACTGAAGACCACAAGCAAACGCTTGCTGCCAAGAATTTCTCAAATATTAACAACTTGACGTCCGTCTGTAATGAAATAAGTGATAACACTAAATGTTACAAACCGCGCGAACATTTAAACAGTTTGATCTTAGATGCGAGTACCCACTAGGTAGTGATTAAAACGTTTGCATCTTGTATGAGTACATCGCCTAAAGTAACTCTATGGCGTAGCGGCTAAGGCTTTCGGGTTTAGTTGTCTAACTACAACACCTATCACATTACTTTTCTAATTGATCATTGTCCTAAATTAAATAAAATAAAAAACATTCCAAGTACATGGTTTTGCTAGTTAAATTAAAACTAATTTTAAAATATGCAAACTAGCGAAGCAATGCACTTACTGTTACTTGAAAGGTAATGCTAGAGGTTCAACTAATGCAAAAAGTCCCCGCCCGCGCCGCACCGGTTTGTGATCTTGCCAGTTAGTTACGCAACTTTCACATTACCGAGCTAAAGGATGGGTAACCAAATAAAAAGCGTCTCGAGCTCCTCCGTGCTTCGGAAGGCACGTAAAGCACACTGCGGTTGTATTGGCTCAGGGCTTAAGCCTGTTATAGCCCAGTCTGCCTTAGTGCTGTCGTTCATGTGGGAACTTTCAGGACGTTCATAGGATGACGATGAAGACAATATCGCCTTAATATAGGATTGCTTCATTGTTACTTATTTATAGCGGTAGGTGCCGAAAATAATTGAAATTAAAAGTCAAATCATTTATTAAATATACGCCTTCACAGACACAATGACATGATCGTGGTCTCTACGCGACAAGTTAAAATATTTATTTATTTTACATTATTTATTTCACTGCCATTCATTATGAGTTGGTTGATAATGTTTCGAAATAAAACATAGGATTATTTATATGTTTACCAAAAATAATTTTAAAACAATTAATTTTATATAATTACCCTAGTATGTTGATAATGAATCAAGTACAACTTTAAGCCATGTTTAATGCAGTTTCATTGTTGGATACGACATGTGGTACACATCCCTTCTTTATTGTGAGCCTGATGCAGCATTAAATATTGGTGTTATTATGATTAACCATGCTTTTTGAAGGTATCCAGAATCTCCTAAGAAATTGGAACAATATACTTACTTATAGAAAATTGTCATACATAAAAAGTTAGTAGGTAGTATATATTTACCAAAAATAATTTAAAAACAATTAATTTTATTTATTTATTTAATATTCACAGGTGAATCGACAGTTCTATAAAAAGTATAACACTGAAAATGTGAAACAGCAAACCATTTACAGATTCACACAAATAAAAATGTGATAGTAACATTACAAACTCAAGCAACAATTACAATCGATTACTTCACAATCGCCAAATTGATAATAACTAAACTATTACAGAGTATGCTAGATATGGAACTTAATTTGTATTATATGTATAACAAGCCACCTTATGTTAAGCCACCTATTTAAAGGAAAAACAATATTATAACAAACACAATAGAACCCACCAGATTTAATAATCGGATAATAATAATGCAAGCTTATACATATAATTACCTTTGTATGTTGATAATGAATCAAGTACAACTTCAATAGCTTAATGTTATGACTAGTAGAAATTGATATAAGTAGGTACTTTAACATTTTCTATAGGTACCTACTGCAAGTAAAATTAAATATCAAGTAAAAAATAACATTAATGTTGTATTTCTTAATATATTCTTATTTCCTTACCTAACTCTCTCAAAGTCAAAGTTTATTAAATATGAGGCTTCACTTTCTCTTATTGACATTAAAACTATATGTGTATAAAAATAAATGCCAATTGTGTGTAAGGTACTGTTTTTTAGTACCTACCTAAGTAAATCTTTTTAATAAAGTACAATAAAATTAGAACTAAATTAACTTTATACTTAATTTTTCCCCATCATATAAACCAAATCACTATTTTATGGGTTAAATATATTTATGGCACACTGTTCCTTTTCTTAAAATAAAAATGTTGTCAACGAAGGTACTGTTTTTTTGTACATAAGTAAATCTTTTTAAATAAAGCACAATAAACTTAGAACTAAATTAACTTTATAAGTACTTAATTTTTCCTCATCAAATAAACCAAATTACTATTTTATGGATAAATGTATTTATGGCACAGACTGCTCCTTTTTGTAGAATAAAAACGTTGTCAACATTAGAGCTCCACAAAAAAAATCATATAAATAAATAAATTCAACGATGCCAAAGCCATGTTCAATGCAGTTTCATTGTTGGATATGACATGTGGTACACACCCCTCCTTTCTTGTGAGTCTGATGCAGCATTAAATATTGTTGTTATTATCATTAACCATGCTTTTTGAAGGTATCCAGAATCTCCTAAGAAATTAGAACAATATACTTACTTATAGAAAATTGTCATAGATAAAAAGTTAGTAGGTACCTAAGTACCTATGTATCATACAAAATTGCTTCATATTGTTTTTTACCAAATAACCATGTTTGTTCACCATTCTGAGGAAGTCCATCCTCCAAATTATGAGGTAACATTTAAGATTTTTGAATCGTCGTCTCAAATCTGCAAAACCACATAAAATAGTTTTATCTTTATGTCAATACTCTTTATTCTAGCAATTTTAACAAAACTGACATTTCCTGGTAAATCCTAATATAATAATAGGCATAATACTTACCTTTATTATGTAAGTAATAATTTATTTATTAAAACTTACCGTTTGAACGTAAGGACTGATATCTTTTCCTATTAAGAAAGATGCTTGTCTGTATAAGGTTTATAGGGTATAGTCAATAGGTACACCTTACTACACTTAGAGCCTTGGTTTAATACTCTAAGCTACCTGGCAAATTAAATCTTCATTGGAACCTGTAAAACAAATAGGCAATCTAAGTTATAAATTGATAAATGGACATTATGGATAGGTTACATTTAATATTTATACAAAAAGTCCCTTACTGTTGTCTTATTCTTGACCTTTCTTGTCATGATTAAAGGTACTTAGGTGGATTTATTTGGCCCAAATGTTTGTATGGTTTGAGAGCCCCTACAAATTGTTATGCAGCGACTTGCTCTTCGTTGCGGAAAATGTTGCATGACACACATTTATTTGGTCACTCACATCGCAACAACTATATCAGCACGCAATTCCCGGCAGACCTTAGTTAGATATTTGAAAGTTCGTAAACGAGAACTCCGAGAACTATTCACAAGTACAACAAACTCGATTTCGTTAATTTGCTCCAAGTAACGTAGGGAAACATTTCTTCCTTAGCGCCTGAGCACTTGATTATCGCAGTCCACAATAGCCCTAAAAAGAGCATTTTAAACAAAACTTTCAACACAACACAACTATTCCTTCATCAGCTGATCAAACAATCGCCATTTTGTGTGAATTTTTATCTTCAATGTTTGAGTGATCGCTAGATTAGCGATTCTTGGCTTGTCAAACTGTCAATTAGGTCTATTTTAGCTTAAATTTTATGTCGTAGGTAACTTTTGCTTATGTCAATCCCATACATTCGGTTTATCGTAGCGAAGATTTCGTAGCGTTTAATTTGTTTGCCAATTGACTAGGCCCTCAGAAGTGCGATTGCGTAAAGCCATCGTATTCATTTGACAGTTCATAACGTAAGGTTTCATGTGTCAAACGGTAAATTCTAATTGTCTAAGGACTTCTTAAAAGGTTTACGATTAGGATCGTCAATTTTATCGATGAGTGAATGATTTACTGATTTTGACAGCTAATTCGAATTGCGTAAGGTTTTTGAGCTCATTGCTAATGTCAAACGATTGCGGTGACTCGCGACCCATGACAATCGAATAACAGAGTGTCCAAATTATACAGTAACACCTAATTAATTAATATTTTATTGTAGTGTGTCGGTATACTTTTAATTTGTGATCAATTATAGGTTGTCTTTACCTATATTTCAACAACTTGTTGATGAGCTCAAGCCACATATGCCGCAAAGACAGAGGTCCACAGGGATCTCTGATGCAATGAGATAAAAGTAAGTCCTTTTTTGCAATTAAATGAGTGTTTACTAGGTACTATTACTATTTTTTATGATAAGTAGGTACCTACTTTAATTTTAATGTTATCTTTTTAAATTACAGATCATGGCTGCCTTAGATTTTTATGCAGGGGCAGCTATCAAAGACGGGTCGGCAAAGACTTTAATTTGGGCATCAGTCAGACTTCTGTTCACAAGTGTGTGGCTGAGGTCACTGATGCCCTCAATCAGCCAGAAGTCCTGCTGCGGCACATCAAATTTCCCAGTTATAGAGAAGACAGGATGACTCTTATGAGAGGGTATGAATAATAGAAAAATTATGAGTGTTTGAATATTCTGTTTTGTTTTCAAAGCCAATAATTTTTCCTTTGGTAATTTTTTACAGATTCATGGATGTCTTTGGTGTCCCGGGTGTTGTGATTGGGTGTATTGACGGCACTCACATTGCCATCATACAACCCCACATGTATGAGAAAGCTTTCTTTAATAGGAAGCATTATCATTCTTTGAATGCAATGATCGTAAGTTTTTATTAAATTGCATTTTTATAATAGGTACTGCGATTGTTATATTACAACTAATGTTGTCAAAAACTATGATAAACTAACTTTATTACCATTTAAAATTTGCTATAGTTTCTTAAATGCAATGGTTATATAATTTTTGTTTGTTTTAGATTTGTGATGTGGATTTCCAACATCCTCCATGTCGAGGCTTCATATGAAGGTACCAGCCATGACTCGCATGTGTGGAATAGGAGCCCTTTGGAAGCACACATGCGGCGTCTCCATGAAAATGGAGAAGTTTGCTGGCTGTTAGGTAAGACATTGAACAAAGAATATCATTCCATAATTCAACTTATTCTAGAGTTGCTATTCCACCAAAGACGTGCTAAGCTTTATAATAAAAATGTGTCCACATCATGTAGTCACTGTTGGACCCTCATCTTGTTATTTTTTAATAGGCTAATTTTCAGTAGGCTGCCCTTATGTTTGATAGATAATTGAGTTTGTCTCACAAAAAAAATTACAAAGTTAAGCCTTAAAAGTTACCTTGTGAAGTCATCTGACATTAGACCAGTACAAAACGTGGAAGTTCTGCAAACATGATTATGTAATATCGAGTTTATATTAATATTGTATTAGGGCCCATAACTTTGACACAATTATAATTATATTTTTCATAAATTCAAAAAGTCCTAACAGTCACAAGGAATAACTTTGTATGACCTACTGCACTGCCCATTAAAATAAATGTGCAATCGTACTTATAGGACATAAGCTCATTATGAACCAAGTCTTTATTGTGCAGCATACCTAAGTATTTTTTTTCCCTTAAAGGGGATTCCGGATACGCCCAGCGAGAGTGCATGATGACTGATTCTGCAGGCAGTTCCAGATTCCCCAGAATCCCACTATACAGATCTCCATTGCAGCACTGGCAACACAGTAGAACACAGCAGTGGGGTCTTAAAAGCAAGGTGGCGCAGCTAGTCTTTGCCAGAGATGGTGCCACTTCGCGACAAGTGTTAGTGGAAATACTGTGGAGGGAATGTTGTCACCACAAATAATAAAAACTATTAAAATAGAAATATCGTTTTTATTTCTATATTGTCAGTCTAGCTCAAGTTACAACACTTTTATATAGATAATTTTTTGTAAAAAAACAGCCTACCTATTTGTACTAGTAATAATACTTGCAACAAACGACTAAGCAGCTTTCAGCCCAAATTTAACTTAAAAACTAAATCAGTATTAGAGTAGTAAATAGAAAGGAATAGGAGTAGAAAATATTATTCACATCACAGCCTTATATTACCTAGTGATTACATTGATACTGATTGTGCTAATAAAGCTTTGCAACAAATGTCTAAGCAGAGCCTACTCCAAAATGAAAATTTCAAATACTAATTTCGTCATTTAACGATCAATATGGACTTTTCAATCAACATTACCTAAATCATTGTGTTTGCGACATAGCAAAATTAATTTTTAGGGTTTGTAATATTGAAAAAGCTGCTCAAAATTTCATTTGGAAGTAGGTAGCCTTCGGCTATAATTAGCTTAAAAACTAAATAATAACTTATTTAAAAATTAAACAAGACTTCTTTTGACTAAAACAAGTTTTAAAACTAATTATATAACACAAAATAAGAAATTACTTTTAAGAACATTGCCAAACCATTATTTATTAGAAATGAAATAAAATAAATTGGCGGCGCTAGTAAGCTGTTCACAGCCTCTTAAACATCATGGCGTTTTTTGATGGGTAACAGACATTCAGAGCAACCGGTCGATGTTTTAAAACAAATTATTACACAAAGTAAGAAATTATTTACAAGACCATTGCCGAACCTTTTTTTTTAAATTTACCTTAATTAGAAATGAAATAAAATAGATTGGCGGCGCTAGTTAGCTGTTCACAGCCTCATAAACATCATGGCGTTATTTATGGGTAACAGATATTCAGAGCAACAGGTCGATGTTTAGGAGCTTCTCAAAGTTTAGAAGCGTTTAGTTTAGTATTCACCCGAGTACTAAACTAAACGCTTACTAATAAAAACTAAAAAATAACTTAACTCATAATAAAAATTTACAAATATATAAATATTAATTTTCTAGGCTCCTACTGTACATATTATGTAATTGTCATAGTTTGCAAAAAGATTTGGACAGATTATATGAATATTATAATAATAATAAACTCTTTTTAAATTTCAGAAAATGTTGTATCCTTTACAAGAAAGAAAAATAAAATAAATTATAATTATACACTAAATAGGGAAACACTACCAAGGGTTACCGAGATGAGAGACTTGGGTGTAACAGTTGACACAGAATTATCATTTGAGCCACATATTCAAAAAGTTACAGCAAAAGCGTATCATATGCTTGGCTTTATTTTTAGACAAAGTAGTAATTTTAAAAATCATACCACAGTATGTTTGCTATACAACTCTTTTATACGATCATCCCTTGAATATGCCTCCGTTGTACGGAATCCCCAGTATAATGTACTTACATATTAATGCACTCCAACATAATATACAAAATATGCAAAAAATAGATTCTTTGTTCGTGCACAATTTTAATAATAGTTTTAAGGAAATAGATTTATTTTTCGAAAAATTGGCTCTTTTAAAAGAAGCATTGCTTTCAGTCACTAGCAGATGACAGACACCCCTTAGGCCTTGGCCAGACTGCACGCGCGGGCGCGGCGCGGCGTACAAAATGTATCCCGCGCCGCGTGCCCACTATGGACACTCAAATGAGAACACATAATATGTTTGAGTACAGTCTGGCCGAGGCCTTAGTGTCTGTCATCTGCTAGTGACTGAGAAAAGTACTGAGAGACTATGAGAGAGGTTATTGTCGCTACATTTACATGTAGTTAATATTTCTAATATTTCTTATAGCAAAATAAAAATGTTATGATTAAGTTAAATATGTAACTTGTAGAGGCCTTCATTGTTAAAGATAAGTTGTTAAGCTAATTTGTATGTTTTTTACATTTGTGAAAACTTTTTTGGCTAACGAAATGTTTATTAACTTCTGTTTTATAAGTGTATAATATGCTGTATGTTTCCCTTAAATAAATAAAAATAAAATTTCCAACGCTTCTTCGGCTATCGTCACTAAGCGTTAAAGCAAGCGCGCCCGATTTCTATCTATACGAAGGCACTGATCTTCGGAACTTGCGTGCTCACTCTGGAGGGTCATCATAACGCAGCCTGCGGTCTGAAACAATAGAAATTTTTGATGGATTGTTTATCTATGTATGTTGACTTAAGAAGCTGGCGACCGGTCACCTAAAATGAGCCTTCCATACTAACGTATTACCAAAATGATTTGCAATTAGACCTTATTTTCTGTACTTGTGATGTTCGGATTAAGACAGTATTTATCTAGGTCGCCATAAAAAATAGTCCAAAATAATTACACAAATTAATCCGAATACATAACAAGTACAGTGAATCACGCTCAATTTTTTATTATTTTATTATAACGTTTGTAACTATGAGAGGCTGACGTGTCGCCGGCGTCTTAATACCCAGCACGTTGCCATTATTGCTCCAATAAAAGCCTCTTCTTAAGAGGCCTATTACATCTCGAATGTGATTTTTGCATTAAATGCCCATTTTCGCATTTTGTAGTAATTTTGCAGTTGTATTTATCGTTTTTATCGAAATAGGATAATAAATTCATTATATCCATTATTATATTAAAACTTTATTCCTCGTGAAGTAACAATTACTCTGGTATTAATTTTGCTGAATAATATTATCGTAGACAGGAGATACTCACAGTTAACTTATATAGCGATTTTCGAAGTTTTTTGGTTTAGAATAAGATTTTTTTCCTATATAAAATCAATGATATCTAAAAATTCCGAGGTCGCTACGCACTATGCGACTATATAAGAGATAACATTATAATTTTTTTATTTCACTTGTTTAGAACAGTAGTTCAATCGATGAGCTCAAAAAAGTGCCTTCGCTTTAAGCAAAATTTACATAAAGCGAGGCCGCTACGCACTATTCCAATAGGTATTCTACACTATTCAATAAGTCATAATGATTAATGTATTTTTGTTTCTGAGATCCATAACGCCGAAATTGGCCATTTTATTGGCAAAAATCACAATCGAGATGTGTGTGTGGCCTCTAAAACCATACAACAGTATTTATAATATAGTAGTTAGTACTCACAAGGTCGAGGGTTGCGCCCTTGAGCCGTTCGACCCCGCCTCGGTCCAGAACCAGCATTTTTGGGCTAACAGAAAAAAATAAATTATTCCCTGGTGATAACTATAAAATAAAATAATATTGAGTAGTCATTGTATGCTTCATAGCTTAGTAAAAAAGTAAGCATAAAGGCTTTGTTAACTACCTATCATGGATATACATTGAGATACGGTGGCATGTTTTGGGGTAACGCAACCGACAAAGAAATTGTATTTAGGTCTCAAAAATGCTGTATTAGAGCTATGTTCAACCTACAACAAACAGACACAGCCCTACTTTAAAAATTACAAGATTCTTACACTTCCGTGTCTGTACATTCTTGAATGCGCTAATTTTGTCAAACTAACAATGAATTGTTAACATTTCTTTCATCTGCACAACTTATGGATAAACTTTGCAATGTTCTTTGTAAAACCGCGCTTATGAGTAAGAGTGTTTTTTGTAATGCACCTCATGTCTATGAAGATATCAATAAGACACAGTGATAATAACTTTACGTTTAAGCAGAAATTAAAGACATTGTTGTTGGAAAAATGCTACTACACACTCAATGAATTTTTGACAGATAAAGATTTGTATAATTTGACTGTATTTAATGATTTTTTTTCTGATTTTCAAAATTATTTTAATAATATTATCTTATCATGCATGATCAATTTGTACTATCATTATTATTTCAATTGTAGTATAGTTAATTCAACTCATCATTGTATACTATCATGTGTTCAAACAAACAAATTTTCAGCTTTATAATAGTATAGGTACATTTAGTTATATTTCTTTTACTTACATGGTGTGCAGATTCTACCGTTGGAGAGTTCTGCACTGCAGTTACAGCTTGTGGGAGCTGCAAAAACAGAAAATAATAAGATCCATGGCGATAGCAACAAGGAATAGCTGGAATGTGACAATGATACATACATCACAAAAACCTCTATTTGATACCATACTGTTATTTAAAATACATTTATTCTTTGTTTCTTTTACTTACATTATGGGAATCCCCCAGTATTAGTAGTATCCGGCTTTTTATAATTGAGAGTGGTTTTTTTGCTAGATCACCGCCAGTCCCACAGGCATGTTGCCGCATATCAGTATCCCGCTTTCGGCTCCGGTATTTTAGTTCATGCCAATACTGAAAAATATAAAAGTAATAACAGCTGTTGTGTTCTCTGTTTATTATTAATTAACTGTTAAAACTAGGTAGCTTTACAGTTTTCCACATATTAGAATAAAAAGAGGTAGATAGGTTATGTCAGTACTAATGTAATGTCAATAATGGACCAAAGCTTTACGATGTTAACATCCCATGAGTCTTAATTGTGTTGTTTCTACAGTGTCGTATTACACAGGACGGCATTTTTAAACTAATTTACGGAAACGAATATACTGACACTGTCTACCACAGACCGCTGTCCACAGAACACATGTCAACGCTTTTCTGAGACTATGCTAAGGTAAGCCAATTAGCAAAGTTTTCTGTTGCCAGTTTTTGGCACATGTAAAGTATTTACCTCTTTTTATTGTAACATCATTGACTCACTCAACATCTCCCATGCTAAGAGCTAGAATATTGCGCCAAAAGTCATCCACGCGCTGACTGGCCATGCTATCTCCAAATTGGACTCTTTGTAATGCAACCTACACTCTCTGCCACAGACTACGAATCCTACGTAGCTATTTCTTACAAACTACATTTCTGTGATACGAGATCTTTTAGTACATTTTTATGTTAAGAGTAAGGCTTCCACTTGATATTGCTGTCGCCTTTGGCACTGAATTTGTTTTGATATGAAATTACCAAGCAAAGATACACATTGAGAAGTTTATTTATTTAGTTTTCATCAATGACCTTTTGTTTTCATAATTTCACTTTACAGTCACATACATACAGCACACTGAAAGATTGTTTACACTTTGTGTTGTTCATTTTTATAATTTATCTACTATATTTTACTTACTTGTGTGTAAATTCGACAATTTAAATACTCTATTTTGTATTTTTCTTGCTGCTATAATGAAAAACTATCAAATCAACGTTGCGTCACATTGACATTTTAGCTTTTTTGTCAGCCCCACAGAGTAGGTATGGGCGTTATTTAACGTAATCAGTTTCAGTAACAGGTTATGCAGCCTGTAACGGAATCACTAGTTTCGGCTTGAACAACGAACCGCTGATTTTTCGTAACTAGTTCCATAGAGCAACGACGTTATGCGCAGAGCGCGAGTAACGCCGACTGGTGACGAATGTCCCCGACACAAAAAACGTAATGTAAAAAAGAACAAAAAACGTAATTTAAAAATGTGTAAAAGGCACTATGTGATGTGTAAAAAGAACTATTAAATTTTTTATATAATCAAAAGGTGCAAATAGACAGAAACGATACAAATTTTAATAACTTTTAAATCCTGTATGTGAAAATGTGTAAATAACTAAAATATTGTATTAATTTCAAGTCATTGTATAGAATGAACTATTAAATACGCCTGCATTACATTATATATCCTTCCATAGTTAATGCAGTTAGTCCTAAGCTAATCCTGGTTAAAGTATGAAGGAAAGTTCATTAGATCAATGCTTACTTACTTCTACAATAATGTTAAAAAAATGTTTAAATTGTCACTAAGTCCTGATAACTAAATAACGGTAGCTAGCTACATCATACTCATGCATAAGTGATAGGTCGGTTGGTGTCACTAGTCAGGCTGTTATGATAATAAGCTCATATTAAAGCACTTGTAAAAATAACTGGTTACGAAAAATCACTCGTTTCAAAACAGGTGACGATATCGGAATAACTGGTTACGTTTCGTTTCTATAAAATCACGTAACGACTCATATCTACCACAGAGTACTTTGTACCTCAACAACGCTACCTTTTGTCGAGTAGTAGAAAACTTATCCCGCCATCTAGGGTCCGGTAGCTGAAACTCTCGTTTCATTCGTTCCTTGCGTTTAGTTACTTAAAGATTTTTTACATGTTTTTAGTTTCAATTCAATGTTTTTATCAATGAAAAATGACTTTTGAGGTAAAAAATGATACAAAACATACACTGCTTTTTAATAATCGATGATTATTGTAAAATAAATCAAGGTTTCATTGAGTAACTTTCATAATAAAACGCAAATTCATGATACGTTTTTAAGTCATCGGTCTTCATGGAATGGACAATAATTACGCAATTCGAATTGACATGTTACGATCGATCGTCAATTGTAACGATCATCCATCCATGAACAACCTTACGCAATCGCACTTCAGAGTTATAGTTTACACGTTAACATTAATAGAGGCGGAACGAAATGCTTCGAGTGGCAGGGTGCATTCAAAAACCTGGAATTGATTCTCCTAGCATAGGAAAATAAAACCATGAAGTTATCACAGACGTATAATTACGTCTGTGGAAGTTTTAGGAAATACTGGGCGACCAATTTTTATTTAAGCGTCGGTTGGGTGAGGAGGTTTTCTGTGTCTGTATGTTTGATTTTTTTTTTAAACGAGTTACTTAATGTTTCTGAAGACGCCTTAAAACGAAGTGATTTCGCTTAATTTTGAAGGCTCCTGGTTATTAAATAGGTGACTTAATGCAAAGGAATCAAGCATACGGACGTGAAGGGTCTCTTTCTTTAACCGTTGCTGAGGGGGTGGTGGGGGTTGGTCCGGTTTTGGAGGGGGGCTGCGGGGCGTCGTTTTTCTGTGTTTGGTGTGGGAGTTTTGGGTGCCGCGTCGGCGTGGTGTTTCCTCTTAACTCGTAATCCCTGCGCGCGCGCGTGAACCCTGCGCTCCTGACGGACGTTAGGTCGATATCGAGTCGGCTGTGCTTATCGGAGTGTGAACGCTCGGGTCACGAGATAGGTTTCAGTTTCGCGTGGTGGTCGTTGGAGGGTGAACCTTCTGTACGGTAGTAGTATTAGTTATTCTGTGCTTGTACCAAGACAAAAAACAAAACAATTTTAAAACACACAAGTTTATGCTTATTAATTTTAAACGTTTTTTTATGCTTAAGTTTTTATAAAAAAAGATATTTGAATGATTAAAAATGTCAACCTTATTGGTTAGGTACTAATGTATCCAAAACTCATTTCAGCCGCTACTTTATTTTACTTCAAAAACTCTCCAATTTATATTACTTACCACAGTATCAATACGATAATTGGAAGTCATATTACACAATTCTATGACCACGGCTTATATTTCGGTTCGACGCGATTCTGTTTCGGCGTGCAGTGGTACTGGGGGTAGCAATGCGCATTTGTCTGGCACAGACTATAATAGCTCGTTAGATTAGTTATTAAGTCTTAACTATAAGTTAGTTAACTGTTTTTTTATTATTATTAGTATTGACGTCAATAAGTGCCTGTAAAGGTTTACATTGAATAAATAATTTGACTTTGACTTTGACTTTGATTCGCCTATTGTTAAATAGCTCATTGGGGGGACCTACGTACTCCTATGTATTCTATGCTACAGAGCGAGATATGGGCATTTTTTTTAAGTTTAAATCGCCATGTACATGGCGATTTGACGCTGTCCCATGTTTAAAATAGCTTTTAAAATTAGTTTGTTAGATTTGTAGGATTTTAAAGTATCTTAATGTTTGTATTATTATGTTTTTATTCCATTTTTAAATGAAAAATAGAATTCGCGTGTTTTACCAATGTCCCATCTTGTTATTAAAAGTTTTGATATTCGTTATTTAAATATAAAACATATTATTTATCAAGTTTAGGTGTTGTTATAAAGATCGTCAAATGTTATTTTGACTTATGTTTGTTTACTATTTGGTTTTAATACAAAATTATCTAAATAACTTGTTTAATTACTAAATCTAAAAATTGGTCATGGTGTAAAATTCCGCTTAGTTACGCAAATATCTCTTATGGAGCGAATAAAATCCTCTACATTAGTTGTTTTTATTCAAACCTAGCAACCCTTTGAAAAAGAAAAAAGAGTGCGCCATGCGCTCAGTCGTTCAGTTTTGAATTAAAAGTCACAGTTGGTTGCTTTGCGTAGGGAGTGTAGTTACAAAATTCCACTGATTTACGAAGATTACGTGGTAAGTAAGCTTATTTCACTGTTGTATAGATTATTTTTAAGATTTTGATTTTGAACATTTTGATTAAGTAAGACTCATTGTTTTCACCAAAATGTAATTAAGACTTGACCTAACCTAAAATCCGTTACGTCAGCTGAGAAACATTAACTCAGTGGATGGGTTTTTGTAACTCAGCGGAACATTAACCTATGTCTACATTCCCCGTAATTATTAATATTTATTTTTATTTATTTGTCAACAAAAATATATTTACAATATTGGTTAGTAGTATGTTAAAGCCTTTGTAAAGCAAATGTAAATTATAGCTATTTATCTGTTTTACTATAATGTGTTTATCTTATTAATTGTATGAATCTTTTGGTTATTGTCGCTTAAAGAGGAATTTTACTAAGTTGTCAGATCAGCAGTTAAACTAGTAAGCGCCCGCTGCTTCGTTTACATGACTTGTTGGTTTTTAAACGACTGTAATAGACTTTAAAATAGAAAGAGAACATTACATTCGAGAAGAGAAATGAGAAATTGAAGCCCAAAAAATATCTAGACAAACAAAGAAATAATTTCACAAAAAAAAACAAATTAAATCCATTAAAAATGTCATTAGCCGTCACTCTGTGTGCTATAAATGTAAAATTCGAACACCATAGTTATTATCGCAAAAATGTATTGCATGTAATAATTTAGTTTGTATAACTTGCTAAGACTGATATAATAACGCTTTCTTTTGCGATACCTATTTGTTTTGATGAGTAGAGTAGACCTATAAATTTCGTAAAATTATTTTAGTTTTTTTGTGGTACAAAGTGTTTGATGTAAACTATTCCTTACATTTTTCATACACTTCCACTGAGTGATGGTCCCCCTGTTGAGGCAAATCATTTAGGATATTATTTTTATTGTTAATTAAGGAAGATTTGATGTGTTTAATTATGATTAACCTACTTGATTCAAGTATTTAATTAGTTGTATAACTTTTAATACAGATCTAATGTTATGCCAAATAAACAAAACTTTTCTATATTAATTTTATCACAGTGTTTCTCAGAGGATGGAAAAGGTTGATTTATTTATGTTTCTTTATTATTATAAAAATTTTTTAGACATTTTAGGAAAAAAATGTTTTATTTCTTTTAATAAACAATGGTCGTTTATTGTATTTTTCTAAATAAAAACCTATAAACGGGATTAGGTAATGCGTAACGCAGCGGATGTAGATTTCAGGTTACTATCCATTTAAATAGCAATTTTGGCAAGATCTACCTTATTATTCTCTTATTTTTTGTTGCAGTCAAGATCTTTTTTTGCTTCAAGTAGGTATGGAGGAGTTTGGCCTCTGTTTTCTCTACAACTTCATGAATAAAAAAAAACCATCTCAAAACAAAACAGGTCCAAAATAGGCATTTTCCAATTAAACAAGGTAGTAGAGGATCCGAGTATACAACGACCTTCACCGAGCGGTTAATGGATGAAAAGTATTTTATATCAAATTTAATGTGTTAAAAAATATATTGCGGGTGGGTTGGCTGAAAAATTTCAGTCCAGTATATGATTAATTAAATGTTTAAAAATATTTTTTTTTAAATATTGTACTTTTTTCGATAATAGATAAATTACATAGGTACCAATCGAAAGTATGAAGTCTATAGAATATGCAAACGTTAGGTTGCTATTTTTTTCCTGTCATAACATTAGGTAGGCACGTGTAAACAGGCAAGTCATTATTAGTAATTTGCAACCGTCTGGTTAAATAAATAAAATTTATGTTTATATAAAGATAAGCTCATTACAAACACACACAAACCCACAGACATCTAATAGAAGCAGACCAAACATTATTTCACAACTACATAGATGAGAATAAAACAATATTTCCACTTCTTTCTCTCCAACCACAAATTAATGAGACTATCTCGTTTCTTTTTAATGTCGCAACACTTCCACACACATAGACAAACTGGACCGTGAGGCAAAACGCCATCTTAGGCTGGCCTCACACAGCCGGAATCGCTTTCTGAATTAAGAATCTTAATTCAGATTCTGAATTCAGAAAGGCCGGAATACCATACAATATCAGTATGCTCCACACACATGCTGATTTTTTCAGAATCTGAATTTCTCAGATCGATCTGGAAGAATGAGCGGACGAGCGTCTTAATATTTAAGATTCTGAATTCAGAACGCGCGTATTTTCATACATTTTTTAGAGAGCGGAATTCAGATTCTGAATTATTTCAGTGTTGCCATTTTTAGTAGGATCCTACTTTTATAGCACTTTTAAAAGTAAATTTTAGATATTTAGTTTGTATGTTATCTTATTGATACGTTGCTTCAATAGTGTTTAATTTTCGATGTACTTCAATTGTTAAAAATTATAAAGGTAAATATAGCAGTTTTGGTGCATTTTTATAAACAACGCTTAGCAGTTTTAGCAGGATTTACCATAAATTTTTATTTTTATATTTTGTTTTTAAAAAAATTGATAGCAGTATAAGCTTTAATGAAACTCGTTAATATGGTTAAACTAGATAATGGATAAATATACATAAACATAGAAAAACACCCAGACCCGAAATCAATTAAGAAAAACAGTTTTCTCTAAATTGACTTGACGACCGGGAATTGAACCCGGGATCTCAGAGATGGCGCGACGCCAGGCCCGGCGCGCTAACCACTTGACCATGGAGGACGTCAATTGGTAGGAACAGCGAAAAAAAAATGGCAACCCTGGTTGAAACAGCAAGCGGCTAGAGACGTTTGTTTATGCCGGGAGTCACAAGACTACTGATCAATCTGAATTTTTAAGAATGTGTGAGTCAAGGTGCCGGAATACAGAATCTTAAATTCAGATTCTTAATTCAGCAAGCCATTCCGGCTGTGTGAGGCCAGCCTTAACAAGCTACAATACAAATGTCTTCCTAGACTTGTCGACAAAGGACGTACAGGAGATTGTTTTCGCTTATTTTTTGTGATCTAATAAAGTTTATAAGCCAAAAGTACTAAAATAAAACGGTGAAGTGTAGTGCGCTCTTGTGCGGCAACTCCTCTTATAGAAAAACACCTGAAATTACGTTCCATTGGTAAGTTTTGTTGTGCCATCTAATCTCATAATGTTTTTTTTAGTCATTGTGTGATTATTATTAATCTTTCGGCATTGTAGAAATAGTGAATAATTGTCATAAGTGCAAATCTCGTAAAATCTTAACGTAAAGTAGTTTTTAAAAGATTCTTGTGGTAACAATAATCAAATATAAAGTAACTCTGATCTCGTTTGACGTTTCGTATACTTGTACAATTTTACGGGGCCGTATTTAGGCTCCAGTTTTGTTTAATAGGTATATTTTTGAAGATTGATTAGATTTAAGTATGCAATATATGTTTTCATTAGGGATAAATTAAATATGAGTAAATTATTTTTATAATATTGTTAACTTAAACCCTATCCTACCCCTTTAACCCTATGGTAGTCGTAGGGATGTATTCTTGTACGAAAATGTGCATAAAATAATAACTTTTTAAATTTGTTTTTCAGAATTCATCTAAATCTTTACTACAATGAAGTAAGAAAGTAAGAAGCAATGCCAGTGGAGATCATGTTTTGAGAAATTTGCAAAATTTACGGCCGAGTACCTCAAGTGCTGTATTAACTACATTAAGTGAGTTAACGTAAGTATTATATTGTTGTACAGTATTCTAGGGTATTACATGAAGAAGATGGGTCTGAGCAGTCTCTCAATCTCAACTCTGTTACTTTGAAATATACAGAAAATGATAAATTTATTTGTTTTCAGAAACCTTCATCATTACTTCCTGAACAGACTCAGTAAAAAGTATCCCGGATATCATTTTTTCGGGTCTTGCAAAATATACAGTAACCCGCAGTCAGAGTCGTTGACTACTCGACCACCCAGCGGTCTTATCACTAGTTTTAAAAATTGTGACATTATTTATTGTAATTTTTATTTTTATTAAAAAAAAATACCAGCAGAGTATATATGTGTATGTGTATATTTTACCTAACGGTTCTACTACGAATATTTCATGCATTTTATTAAGAGATCTATTACATCTCAAATGTGATTTTTGCGTAAAATGCGCATTTTTGCATTTTGTCGTAACTTTTTAGTTGTATTTATCGTTATTATCGAAATAGGATAATAAAATCATGCTTAATATTACAAATCTGCACTCTGCGAGAATAAGCTGAGTTCGGACGGCCGGCGCATCGTATTTTGTAGTAATTTTGCAGTTATATTTATCTTTTTTATCGAAATAGGATATCAAATTCATTATACAATCTTTATTTCTCAAGAAGTAACAATTATTCTGGTATAAATTTTGCTCAATAATATCGTAGATAGGAGAAATTCACAGTTAACTTAAAGCGATTTTCGAAGTTTTTTAGTTTAGAATAAGATTTTTTTTCTATATAAAATCAATGATATCTAAAAATTCCAAGCCGCTACGCACTATACGACTATATAATAGATAACATTTTAATTTTTTTTCATTTCTTTAGAACAGTAGTTCAATCTAGAAGTTCAAAAAAGTGCCTTCGCGCATTTTATGAAAACCTTCATCAATTTTGGGTTTCATAAAATAATTAAGCAAAATTTACATAAAGCGAGGCCGCTACGAACTATGCCAATAGCTATTCTACATTATTCAATAATTCAAAACTGGTGATGTATTTTTTTCTTGGATCAAGAACGCCAAAATTGGCCATTTTACGCAAAAATCACAGTCGAGATGTAATAGGCCTATTAAGTTAATGAGGTGGCGTCGCAGCCAGTTACAGATACAGACCTAGCCTGCCTGGCACTCAATGATAGATAACTTAGCATCTACTGGTGATTTTTTTTTAAATTTAATGAGTATCTTCAAATGTCTATAAAATATAAAATTATCCTCTTTACGTAGGTATAACATTATTATAGATGTAGGTACTTGAGGTTCCTTGCGTGCCTGAGTTCAGCCCCTTTTATTGTAAATGTGTGCATGAATTTTGTCTGTAGGCGTAATGGGCACGCTTTTTTGTTGTAATGTTTGGTCTGCTTCTATTATATGTCTGTGCACAAACCAAACCAGTGCAATGTAAAAAAAATATATTTTTAATATTAAATTAATCATTAATGGTTCTGGACTGAAATTTTTCAGCCAACCCACTCGGGATATATTATTTAACATATTAAATTTGAATAAAATACTTTTCATCCATTAACCTTCTCGGTGAAGGTCGTTCTATACTCGGATCTTAGACTAGGCGACATGATCATGACGCTTCGTTTATCTGCCAAATAGTCCGTGAGACCGTAGACTGAGGAGTCCTCAGTCTACGAAAAAAAGGATCAAAAACGTCAGTTGACGTCTGGTCTGTCAATGTCAATTATTATTATGCCAAAGTTATTTAAAAAAAAAACGGTTTTAATTGAAATTTACATTTTTTGTTATTGCCTTGAAGAAATTACTTGTAGAATAACTTTAAATTTAATTTTGATTGTAGTAATCTAACAAACACATAGGTTTACGTAATTACTAAAACTAAACTATTTCAATCAGACAGAAGTGTAATCCAACGCAATAAGTTTGTGAACGCTGATGTTATTTCCCGCGTACAAATCAAATGTAAAACTTTCGCATTGTTCTTCGTAACAAACAAGACAATAGGTACAATCTGAGAATGCGATGGATTTAGAAAGGCTAATTGCAGAGAAAAGGCTTGAGATAGAGAAGGAGAAAACAGTTCTCGGCCTTTCGCCAGATTCGCCAGTGATAGACCGTGAGGTAAGTTTGAAACTACACCAACTTGTTGATTCCTTTGCAGATTCTACTATCGATTTTCTGTCGACTTTATAGTTTGAGCGTAGTGCGCTTGTATCATCGATTCAACCAACACTGCTGTGTGTTCCGTGAGTGTCGTGATTGTTATTTGGCCGTAAATAAATAAACAATTTGTGTTGTGCCCACAATCTTGTGTAAACGGTGTGTAGTCTTAAACTCTTACAGTAAATAGTTCAATTATGTGTTCTACAATGTAAATAACCGGCGTCTGTGCAATTAAGTGTGGTTCTTCGAAACTTTTGAGGTACCTACCTCCCATGTTAACTTAATAATTTTATTGCAGTTAAAGATTTCACTGTTTAATTGGAATAGAGTGAACGATTTCTTAGTTTATAATTGTTGTAAATTGTAGAACTAGATATTCTTTACTTATTGGAGTTACAGATCTATTACAAAAAAAACATCAAAACATAACAATCCAAGTCATATCACAAATATTTTGCGTACCTACCTACTATTTATTTATAAAAATTGGTTTTTGTAATTAAGTATCTTTTGTAGCAAATTCTTAAGTGCTTTGTGATTTGTGGGTTTTCTGTGTAGTGCTACAGCATAAATAAGTTTATGGGCTAAACTGTACATTACGGACCCATAAGTTGGAGGTTCACAATTTTTCGTTGTAAAGGTTTATTAATAAGAAGTAATTCAGCAAAGGCGCAATATGAGCAAACTTATAGTATTTGAGAAAAAAAATCTGAAAATTTTATATTTTTTCGTAATACTGGTTCATCTGGGAGACGAGTTTATAGTTACGCGGAAGAAATCAGGTTAGTAGAGATATTATAGCAAAGATTTAATTCAAATTAGTGTTGATTAGGTCAAATTGGTAACAGAACCAAATTAGTCGACCCCGACTCCACATGGTAGATGCGCCGGAGATGTTCAGAAGTCTTTAATTTGTTATTTGAGGGGGAGGCGGGAATAAAATGCGGGTTTTAGGGTGCCTACTTCCTCCCCCAACTTAAAAAATGCATAAAATGTTGCTTTTTCTTGCCTCTGAACCTCAAATTTCAATCTGAAATATCTCAGGAACTAAGCATTTGCTTCAGTTGGGAGCTGGTAGGGGGCCCTCTCCCCCTCCGTAAATACGCGGGTCCGTAATGTACAGTTATACCTATTTTTTTTGTATATTTTAATCTGTAAAGCATTTTCATCGAGCATTTATTCATCTAAGAATCTTTGTTTGTCACACGGAGTGCGCCCTGCCAACTTCTAGCAAACCGTGTAACCGTGGGGGGGTCTAAGGGGTTCTTAAATAAAGGTTTATTGACATTTTAGCTGCCGCCGTTGCGTTAAAATATTAAATAAACCACAAAATCAAAGTCAAAATCGAGCGAGCGAAGCGAGCGTGCCGCGGGAGCGGCCGGCGAAGCGCCAAAAACATCATTTTTGTAAATTTCCATATTTTTGAAAAAATTACATAACTTAATAATTACTTGTCTGCGGCAGGACAGGAGGGGTAAGTGGGGGGGCACTCCTTTTTCCTCCCCTCCCCTTCCTCCACCAATTATGGCGACTTGATTCCAAAGTTTTACTACGATACATAACTTCAAAATACATAAATTAACATAACTTAAAAACTACTTGTTGGCGGCAGGGGGGGTAAGTGGAAGCTTACTCCTCCCCACTCCCCCTACCTTCTCCAAACCCACCCCACCCCCGATTCAGGCGAAAAGCCATCGTAAAGCCATAAACATCTTGAATAAAGTATAATACATCTTTGTGTGCTATCCGAAGCATTGAGGAGCTCAAGATGATTTGCTTTTTTATTTTGCTAAGTGCTTTGATATTCTTAACTAGCAAGATCGCTAACCGAATGCTTCAATCATTTTGCTGCCAAACTATTTTAATAATAAATAGCAGTTTCATTACTGTCGAGACATAATAACAAATTCCACCACCATTACACCAAAGTCATCATCAGTTATTGATGGCTTATGGAGTAAATGCCAAGCTGCCAAGACTTATTGATTTGACATTAAAAGAACATTGCTCCAGTTATGTTTGCGTCTAAGTTAGTGTGCTGGAATAGTTCAAACTACTACTCTATAATAGCAAGTATTATAATAGTCATAGTTAGGTGAGGGTTCTTGAGGTGTTGGACAATGTTATAATACTACATTATGTATACATACATGTACTGTCCATACATACGAGGGGCGTTCAAAATATTCTCGGTATGTGGATAAAAACAAACAAGTACGAAAAGTTTGATATTTTTATTTTTCAATATACTCCCCCCCTATGTTCATACACTTATAAGATCGATCAATTATTTTTTTTAATCCCTCATAAAAATATTTTATATCTTTGGTGTAAAAATGCTCCTCCACGGCCGTCTTCAACGCTTCATCGTCAGAAAATTTATTTCCACGCAGATCCTTTTTAAGATTGGGGAACAAAAAGAAGTCGCTTGGGGCTAAGTCCGGACTATAAGGTGGATGAGTAACAGTTTCAAACCCACATTCAACAATAGCTGCCTTGGCAATATGAGCAGTATGGACAGGGGCGTAGTCATGCAGAAGCAGAACACCTTTGGTTAACTTTCCTCGCCTCTTTTCTTTGATCGCATCTCTTAATTGACGTATAACGTTAGCGTAGTACTGCCCTGTGATATTTACACCTTTTTCTTTATAATCGATAAGCAAAACTCCTTCACAATCCCAAAATATTGTGGCCATGGCCTTGCCAGCTGACGGGATTACCTTGAACTTCTTGGGATGAGCTGAACCCTTAATGTGCCACTGCATGGACTCCTGTTTGCTCTCTGGGTCATAATGATGAACCCAGGTTTCATCTCCAGTAACTATTTTTTGCAGCACCTCATCGGGATTTTCACCACACAGGTCGATAAAATCTGAACAGCAAGCCACACGCATATCCTTTTGAAGAAGCGTCAGCATTCGCGGAACCCATCTTGCACTTACTTTTGACATATTAAGATGGTCATGTATAATGTCATGAACGGTACCAATAGAGAGATTGGTTACTTGAGCTATAGATTTTACCTTCACTCGGCCGTCTTCCAATATAAGTTTTTCCACTTTATCAATATTTTCTTGTGAGGTAGCCACTACAGGCCGGCCAGGTCTAGGGTCATCTTCAATACTCTCCCTTCCACGCTTAAATTCGCTTGACCATTTTTGAATAGTAGATAAAGAAGGAGCAGACTCACGGTAAACACAATCCATTTCCTCTTTTATGGTTTTTTGATTTTTACCCTGTTTTGTCAAGAATTTTATGACGGATCGGTGCTCTAATTTCGTTAAAATTGTTAATTCGCTCATGGTGTTCATGTTTGTTCGGCAATTGCAGAAAAACAAAAGAACATCTCGGTTCCAATTTTACTTTTTTTTAATGTCAATGGATGAATCTTAGCGGCCAGTAACAAATATATATATAAAAGAGGTTGTAACGTATTAATACCGAGAATATTTTGAACGCCCCTCGTAGATAACGCGTCTTCTGGAGGGGTAGACAGACATCTTCCCATTTGCTACAATCCCTGGCGTGACACAGAAAATTATTTTTTCTCTTCTTTCAAACTGTATTAAGTAGCTGCCCTAGCCACAGATTTATAAAAACTCTTGCTGGAGACTTGATCTAATAAGAGGCTCACAAACTATCTGCTTAAACATAAGCACAGGAGCAAAAACAAAATTATATATAAATACATAGGTAAGTACATATAATCAGGACTATTATCCCCGAAGGGTTAGTCAGAGACAAGCAGTCCTCTACCATGGTCTTACTACTTTTCACCAAATAGCGACTGCACATGTGCTCAGCGTGACAAGTGGTGAGCCCATCGCTGCTCTATGCTGTTGGTAGTTTGTGCAGTCTTTAAGGCCTATTTAAACCTGAGCGGTATTTGCTGCCGCTGCGCTGTGGGTAGAACGGCAACGAATACCGCTCAGGTCGCTGTAGCCGCGGAGCTTGATATTGATACTAAATACCTGAGTGAAACCCGCGCGGTATGTACCTTTACCCACAGCGGCAGCGAATACCGCTCAGGTTTGAATAGGCCTTAAGTCCGGTAGTCGCTTTTTGGCTAGTATTCTTTTACCTCTACGCGACACGCTTACAAAATTATAAGTACTCTTTATTTATTATTTTTCTGAGTTACCTACTGGTTTCTTTACAAGACAAAACAAAGTAAAAAAATGCTGGTCTGAAATGTAATTGTCTGTTATGCCGGTTTCACACGAGGGCAGAACAGTGAGGTAGAACAGTGGGTAGCACAGTACTGCTACTGTTTGAACGCACAGAAAAGTACTGTCTTGTAACCAAGGCAGAATAGTACTGTTCTGTGTGTTCAAACAGTAGCAGTAATGTGCTGCCCACTGTTCTGCTTCACTGTTCTGCCCTCGTGTGAAACTGGCATTTGTATAAAAATCCAAAGTTATATGAATCATCCATCATACTAACGCAGTTAAAAATATATCGAAGGTACTTATAAAAAAGTGAATCTTGAGATGACCAACACCTCAGTTTTTCTGTGACCACAACTCTGCAAACAGTTCGAAATGTCAGAATACCTAAAATTACATTTAAACCTCTTGAACGGAATTCTTAAACACTTTGGGACCCAATATTATATTTTCAATTTTGTCACCAATCTTGAGGCTAGCATTGCAAAAAGTGACTTAGTTTGCACGAGCACAATACGACGACGAACAAGCCGTTGTGCCAAGCTTCCTGCCAACATTATAGGTACATTGTTGATTAATATTTTAACGCTATTTCGTCAAGGACTTACACCGAAAAATAAGCTTAATGTAGGGCGTACAGATTACGGATTCAGATTAGAAAAGTGCGCTTAAATCGTTTGCCTGATGAGGTTTTAAGTGGTATTTGGTACGGTCGGTCGGTACGCCTTGCCGAATTGCTGAAAGAACATTAGATGCTATCGTTTCTTAGTTCACTAATACATTAATTATGATATAGGTAAGTACTTAACCTATTAACTGCGACCGCGCACTGTTCAGTGCCTCATTAATAGAAATTCAATATTACAAGTTTTAATGTAATGTCCCTGATTATGGAGCTGTGTGGTGGTAACTGTTAATTAAAAGAATACTACCAACCCTTCTCTACCCTTGGGTGTCGTAAAAGGCGACTAACGGATAAAGACTTCATTTGTTTCAGAATCAAAACTCAAATGAAAACTCCCAAAAACAAGTAAAGGCGGCGAGAAAAGCTCTGTGTGTATACAATGCCCCAAAATCAGAGGACACGAAAGAAACTCATTGCCACAACACACGCGAAGACCTAGAAGAGATACCGGCCGACCTAGAAAGATATATTAGGGTAAGTGATAATTTAGGGGTTAGCGAGAGAAGAGAAAACAGGCCGATGGGTGAAAGAAGGCAGCGGTAACGGCGACCATACATAACCCTAGCTATGCATCGAAAAATATGATACACACTTATCCCGGTCTGACTTTGGGAATTGAAAGCGGGACCTCCGCTTATCGGGCCCAGCGCTTAACCACTCGGCCACTGAGGCGTTAAATAAATATTGTTTCATTACAACTGTCTATACGGATTTTTTTTTATCTGTGCACATATTTTTTGTATTATTTATTGTAATAAATTAATAATATAATAATTTTTTTATAAAAAATATATCGTATAAATAAAAAAAATCCGTATAGACAGTTGTTATAAAACAATTAATCTCGAGCTACAGATTTAATGTAATTTTATTAAGTGAAAAATAAAGAAACTAAAATTAATCAAACATGTCCACAAAAATACCGTTAATCATGGTTAATCGACCAGGACCGCGCAATTGAACTCTGACACATTACGATACCACAGGACACCTAGGTTAGGTTACCTTTACGTTACACGTTACCTTTACGTTACACGTTACCTTTACGTTACACGTTACCTTTACGTTACACGTGACCTTTCGTTCGCCCGGTATCCACGAGTTATTTTTTATTGTGCCGGACAAATTATATAAATAATGAATAATAAATAAATTAAACAAAAATGAAAATGATGTCTATTGACGTTAGAGAATTATATAAAAAATATGTGCACATACTATAAAAAAAATCCTGTATAACGGCGATGGGCTTACCACCTATCATGCTGAGCACATGTGCTGTTGTTATTGGTGGTTGCGGTCCTCAGTGCCTAGGTACTCTGACTATCTCTTTGGGGATAATAGTCTTGAGTTTATGTACTCAGTACTCCATAGCTGCTCACTATAATATTGTTTGTTGTGGCTGTGTATGAATCTAGTTACGTGGGCAACAAGATAACAGTGTGGGCTAGTTGATTTGGCATTGGCAATGATAAACTCTTTTGTTTCACTCAGTATGCGATATTGGTTAATTTTATGGAGCTATTTCAATTTGTTTGTCTACTTGTCTGTATTGCATTACGCTATGACATCATTGTTTATTTATTTGCTCCCTTGTTTGTCTCGAAGTCGACGACTCCTAGAGGTTAACGAACAATCATTGTTTAATTATTTGTTTATCCCTCAAAATAATAACTAAAGCATAGAAGGAGTCCAAATGCTTAAGTTATTATTTTATGGTTTAACCCTTTGTCAATCACGAAGTCTTTTAGTCTAGAGGTTACTAAGAATTGAATTTCTATTGTGTTGGTTTAACGGCAGCTGAGCTCTTATAACGACTAGCACACTAAATACTGCACATACATATTTATAACAGCGTAGAACGGCGATGGGCTCACCACCTGTCACGCTGAGCACATGTGCAGTCGATATTTAGTGAAAAGTAGACTATGGTAGAGGACTGCTTTCGCTGTCCTTATTGCCTTGTCTCTGACTAACCCTTCGGGGATAATAGCCGTCACAAAGCAATGAGGACAGCAAAAGCAGTCCTCTGCCATTCTTCACTTTTCACCAAATAGCGACTGCACATGTGCTCAGCGTGACAAGTGGTTAGCTCATCGCCACTCTATGCTGTTGGATGTATGTGCTGTCCATACCACGGTAAAATTATCAGTTTCTAGTGAAGTAAAGCCAATATTATTATACCTACTTACTGTCCTATTGCTGGGGAACCGGCCTTCAACTCCATAATAATTGTAATTAAGTCAACACTACAATTTATTGATGGGTATTGGCTGAATCACTAAGCTTACGAGATGCGGTGATAACAAACCCGGACTACAATATCATAATATTGTATGTACTGAAAAACACCGACACATCCTGCCCGTCCTGGGAGTTGAACCCAGGACCTCCTGATATCGGAATGCTTTGCCACCAAAAATGTTACTAACATTGTCGTATGGCGAAACTGAGGACCAGGCGGACTTAAAATAAGACTGAATGTACTACACCTAACGCTTTGAATTGAACTGGGTCTGAGACCGGTGGTCTAACAACTAGACCATAGAGGCAGTTCAGTTCATATAATATTTAGTTACATAATAATAGATTGTTAGCTAAGGAAGCTGTGTGTCGGCACCCACGCCAGATAAATGTAAATTTATATTCATCCTATGTAGTCTCGCTCGCATCATTGGTATCTAAAAAATCATGTTATGTTACATAATTTTATGCTTATAGACTAGTCTAGATGCATATAGAATTGGTAAACATTTGTTAAATACTAAAAGGCTTTTTGCACAAAATATCCTAATGGGTCCACGTGCCAACTGCGAGAGGGAGACCTCTGCTGGCCACACTATGATATACTTACATAATAATATATTAAAAGAGGTCTTGGGATTGTGGTTTTGGGTTACGATAGTAGTGCCTAGTGCCTAACATTTTTATGTGTGCGTGCCATGTGTGTTAGTGGGCGCAGCGGTATGAGCAACTTTCGCTTTGGAAGTCGCTGTTCGCGGTTGTTGTAAGCATCTCTTAGCATCTACCAACCTACATTGAGCCTATGTGGAGTATGTGGTGGCCTTATGGCCTTAACCAATAGTTATTTAGCCCACAATGATGGTCTGAATGCAGCAGAAGGTCGTTTATAGGCTGATTATGATGTACATGTCCTATCCCTGAAAAAATAAATCTGGCACGAATAGTTATTTGGTTTTGTTATAGCAATAGGCATAGCTAATTAGCAAAATAAACTACGTTATATTATGTCTAATTATTTTTAATAAAGATGTTACCTTTAGATTTTATTAAATGATTTATGAAGTATTCACCAAATCTTTTTATTCGCTGTACCAGGATCGCAGCGAACCGTAGGAGTTCCTCCAGACAGTTCGCTCCGCTCCGAGCTTCAGAATCGAATCGGGCGTCGAGACAAAGACATGTTTCATGACAAATCGGCACTGTCGCCAGTCATTTGTCTGCACTAGTGTTCTGATAGAATTGTTATCTTTCGCGATATCGTGCTAGAGCACATCCTCCCTCGTTATTTTGCTCGCTTTTGATGCAAATGCGGTTGTAATGTGGGCTGTTGCCGCTTTGTGTTTTGTTTTAGCATGAGTGCTTTTGTCACAATGAAGGTAAGACTTCTTTTGTTTAGTTTTAAGCCTTTTATGTTTGGATTTTATCGTCTGTGTTTTGTTTTCATGGAATCCCTAGATTTTAATGGATGGCCAATGTATAACTGCTTCGGAAAAGTTTTAGTGAAAAACAAAATCGTATCTCTAAATAGTTATTGAATGGGAGCAAAGTACAGAACAGAAGAAACCCTTTTCTTCTGTTTTGTGGAGCAAAGTAATGGTTGTAACGACCACTCGCGACTCTTTAATTGATGATGTAGATCCAGCATTACTTGATATCTTCTGATTAATAATAAATATAATACATACAATACTGTATAAAATGTATCTTCATGCATAGGCATATTTGTCACGCTGTTGGCTGTTCGCCGCTCCCCATGCGAATACAATACATGACGTAAGATTATGGCTCGCACTTTTCATTGTTGTAAAAGAGTATTTATGTAATTTTAATAAACACAACAATAGGGCTAATACTCTTTGTGACGTATCTACTGTATACTTATTTATTATATATAAGACATATTTATTATATATAAGACATAATAACAAACATCGGCAGTTTGTGTTAGGTACATAAGCTTATTCGTAATTGAAATTTATACTTACAAATACGAAAAAAATAGACGTAAGAAATTCCATAGCTTTTTTTATGGAAATCGAAGTAACGTCATTTACAAAAGTATGTGTCGTTACCAGATTAAACAATAATTATGGAAAACTAACGGCTCGTCCGCGTGGACAACCCGTGTCCCGTGAAGAATTTTCAAAAAAGTTCTGACAATTACAAACAAAAAAAATAATTTGCTAAATAGGTGCACTCGTTCTGAAGTGATGCGCCAACATAATATTCGTGGCAACTGATTTTTCTCTAAATAAATACTTAGATTAGGTACATCTGAGTATCAAATAATATGACCAGCAAAACAAAAATCATAACTAAAGAAAAAATGATATTATGTTCTATATTTACCAATAAAAAGATCGGCAAAATTTTAACTAAGAAGAAGAACACTTATAAAAAAATTAAGAATAAGCCCGCTCTGTAAGCACCCTTTAAACACTTAAAAAATTAAAAAAAAACTCGAGCCCCTCCAAAGGTGAGTTATCTTATGGCCAAATCTCCCATGCGCTGTTGGCCATGTAGGAAGGCCTGTGCCCAGTAGTGGGACATTTATAGGCTATTGATAATTAAAAATACCTTTTTCCAATATAAAATAAACTTGCAGACCGGCGCTGGCGACTTCGTTCGCGTGGACCCCGTACCCCGTGACGAATTTTCAAAATTACCTCTCCTAAGAACACTTATTGTGACGTAACTAAAATAGTTAGACATATGCTATCGCGACACTTTTTGTAGATAATGATCTGTTCTGCAAAGCCATAGTACGTTATTTTATTCTATCATCAATAGTTTTTTTAGCGCACGCGATTTAGGGATTTTATTTGAGTTTTAGTAATTATCCCAAATTTTTTTGAAAATATATTATAGCCTATGTCACCAGGAGATAGTGTAACTTCCCAAAACGATGAAAGAATTTTTTAAATCGGTCTAGTAGTTTCGGAGGCTATTTAATACAAACAAGCAATCAAATTTTTCCTTTTTATAATATTGGTATAGATAAACCGTGTCGCGTAGCGGCGAAAGAACTACCACCACCTCTCTTTTCTCGGGTGTCGTTAATGGCGACTAACGGACTAAAGCCTGCACTGCACATACATCCAACAGCATAGAGCGGCGCGGCGGGCGATGGGCTCACCACCTGTTACGCTGAGCAAAATATGTGCAGTCGCTATTTGGTGAAAAGTGGACTATGGTAGAAGACTGCTTATGCTGTCCTCATTGCCAAGTCTCTGACTGACCTTTCGGGGATAATCGTGATTATATATTGTATGTATAAATAAGTAAAGCTGCCTCAATATTGTTTCCTGTGACGTAACATTTTACCTTTTACGATTTGCCCAGCCAATCCATGAAATGGCGAATTGCCCGTGTCCGTTACACAATGCAGTGTGATTGTAACACTTTCTTCGACAACGCGCAACAATGCCGCGTACAATGCATTACTTATACATAAACCAAATCACCTACCAATGGTATTACGTATAGTACCTTTGCATACTCTCCGATTGTGGACTTTATTCCTTTTCTTTTATGTTAACTAGCAGTCCGCCCGTGCCGAATTTCCAAAGTTTTTCTTTTATTATAATAACTTTTAAATAATTAATCAACATTGTTTCTGAGTTAAAATATTTGTCGTTAATAAAATGTTTAGGGTAATCCATTAAGTACCGAAAGACTGCACTTAAATCCAACAGCATAGAGCGGCGATGACTCCCCTCCTGTCACGCTGGACACATGTGCAGTAGCTATTTGGGAAATATTAAGAATAGCGGCTCTATCTATTGAAGAGCCAGTGTTGCCCCGACTTTAAAGCAGAATATAGATAGTCAATATTCCGCCAACCCGCATTGTGTGGGCAATAGTCCAATTTTCCTATTATTAACGGTCGGCTAGTCTTCCATAGGTATAATTAATATAAGCTAAGACTTGATATCAATGATAACCTTTGCCATGCAATGGGACAGTGGGTTAGACTTTACTTTTGAATGTGTGTAATTGCTTCCCTCCAGGTGCTTGCAGGCTTGTTTCTATCCTATTACATAAAAAAATTAATTTACATTATGTATACAATTTTTTCCACTCTCAGACTAAATCTAACTCATGTTAAGCTTCTTTTAAAAATTGTTTTGTTGGTTAGGTTACGAATATCTAACCATACTTACTTATTATATGTATAAGTAGGTATCGAAAACATCAATTTAGTAAAACAGTATTTTTTCTCGTCACTACCATCAGAGAGCCTACTCTCTTCCTCCGAAACGAAATTTCGGCCGATTTCCATTTTTTCCGTTTCGTTCATACGAAATAGGTTTGGCATTTAGATTATTAATTTTTAGAAAATTGTTTGAAATTTCAAAAATAATGGGAAGCGCTTTATATAGCAAACGAAAATCGGCCGAAATTTCGTTTCGGAGAAAGAGAGTAGGCCCTCCTCTGGTGCGTGCGGTGCGATGAATAAGGCCAATCTCTTACCTGTTGTAGAATAAAATAAAAAAGTATAAAAACAATTATTTAAGTTAATTGATCCCTCGCCTTCAGAGATGGCCGACGCCAGAACCGGCGGCGTGCTGACCACTCGACCACGGAGGTCGTCATAAAAACACAATTGTTTACTAATCTATACTGTGCTCAATTAAGAAATCATGACACCTATTCAGCATCGCGTGAGCTCCTTATTAACATGTGGATTGATGCCGTATGTAATTGCCCCGTTCGCTATGTAACTATGACTAGTTGAACACGGCAATTACTACTCGCCCCGTTACAGTTTCTCCGTAGCTCTTTCGCATTGTGTAATTGTTGGGTTGGACTTTTTTTTTAGTTATACCTACACTTGTTGGATAACGAAATCTATGAATAAAATTGTATGTTTCTAAAAAATAGTGACTTGGTGTCCTAAAACGAGGTCCGGCGATTGTTCACGCCTGACGTCTGATCAGTTGTGAACCTGACTCTCGATCGTGTCTCTAAGTGGGGATCTAAAAACCTGGTCGAGTTTAATGCTAGCAAAACCCAGGTTTGTGCATTCTCGTCCAGTATCTCCCTTCCTTACTCCTCCCTCTCTTCAGAACTTTCCGTTACCCATTTCGGTGAACCTCAGCATGGACATCGGCCGGGACTGAATCCAAAATGCTACATCGAGAGTGCTATTTTAACTGCCTCCCGGAAGTTGGGTATTCTCAATAAGGTGAGGCGGTTTTTCACTCCCGAGCAGCGCTGTTTGCTGTACAAAACTCAGGTGCGATCGAGTATGGAGTATTGTTCTCATCTATCGGACGGCTCTGCTAAATACCTACTCGTTGCACTTGATAGACTGCAAAGGCGAGCGGTATGCATTGTTGGAGATGCTGAGGTTACAGCCTCCCTTGAGGACCAGCTGCGTAGAGACATTGCTTCTCTCAGTGTCTTCTACCGGAAGTACTACGGAGAGTGTTCTGAAGAACTTTTTGATCTTATCCCGCCCTCTCCTTTCCTCTCCCGGACTACACGTGTTGGTCTTAGGAACCACCATCATACTGTCGGTCGGTCGGTACTCGTACCAAAAAATTTAGCAAGTCGTTCCTCTGTAAGACCATTCGGCTTTGGAACTCTTTGCCGGCGCATGTGTTTCCCAGCTCCTACAGTCCCGGGTCTTTTAAGCGGGGCGTGAAACGGTATTTATGGAGGCCGTCATGAATGGGTGCGATCGTTACCGTGCTTATTCCACGGTGGAGAGCGCTCTCATTATTTTGGACTGCATCGGCTGCTTACCATCAGGCAGGATGCAGTCACTATGACGAGTCAAAGTAGAAAAAAAATGTAAATTAAGGTTAAGGCAGCCGCCCGGAACGCGGAAGGTGCGTGGTTCGGTTCCCGCCTGAGGTTGTCGTCTTTTTTCAGTGTTTAAAATTTAAGCGTTAATAAAACGCTAAAATATTAAACATTAATCTAAATGTAAATTAATGTTTCATTTTTTAATTTTACTTAAATGTAAATTGATTTTTTTATTCATATTTCTTTTTAAATTCTTTAAAATTGTTATTCTGCACTTACGTTTTTATATTCAAAATCGGAATAAGCATAGATACAGATTCACGACTACGTATTATCCCCGAAGGGTAAGTCAGAGACTAGGCAATGAGGACCGCAGAAGCAGTCTACTGCCATAGTCCACATAACAAGTGCACAGCGTGATGGGTGGTTAGTACACTTAGGGTGGATTCGACCAAACTGGAATAAGGTCCTAAACCTAGATTAAACGCCTAATTTGTATATACTAATCTCTGAATAAGTCTTATTCCATCAGTTTAGTCGAATCCACCAGTAGTCCATCGCCGCTCTATGCTATATTGGATGTTTAACGTGCAGTCCGTTAATCGCGTCCGTTAATCGTTAATTTTACGACACCCATGGGAAGAGAGGGGTAGTATCACAGAAATAGATCTAAATAGAAGCCGCATGTTAGCTCCATTGTATGAAAACCAAGCGTGTCACTTTTTTCTGTGTCAACTTTATAACAAAATTACTTACCGTAATAAAACTAGTTGATTATATCTCTCTTATAAAATACGACGCAAGTAGTATTTTTTTTAAACTATACTATGTCCAATGCTGACAACGGTTAAATGAAACGCGGTCAAAAGATGGAATTTTACCATCCTTTTGGCACTATTTTGACACGTAAAGTACGTACAAATGCGGCTTCTATTTATTTAGATCTATTTCTGTGGGTAGCATTCATTTGATACTGAGCCGCCACACACACGGAGGTAGCAATACAGTAAAAAGAGAACATTTTTCTTACAGTAAAGTACAAAGTTGAAAATATTGTGTTCTTTCGGAACACTAAAATATCGTTTATTGGAAGGGGTGCGGCTAGGCGCAGCCGAGGAGTGGCGACGGCACACCGAAACCATCAGCGGAACATTAGCCAAATTACATATTATCATAATGCCGGCCCATTTCCACGAAACATTGTAATTAATTAGCTCTATTTTTTTAGTAGGTGTTTAAAGCTTTTGGTTTCAAAGTAAACTGGTCGAATATTTTTACAGATCTGTTGATCGTAACAAGTTATTGTTTCGAAAGAATCATCAAATAAATTTTACGTTTTTTTCCAGTCTAACACCAATTTTCTAGCTTTACTTAAGCTTCCTTTGAATCTTGATTCTATTGGTTAGATAGTGGATAAACATACTTATTATACATATTATAAAACACCCAGACCCGAAATCAATTAAGAAAAACATACGTAGGTACATACATGCATTTAAAATCATGACTAAGTACCTATTATCACCGAAGGGTTAGTTAGAGATCAGGCAATAAGGACCGCAAAAGCAGTCATCTGCCAAAGTCCACTTTTCACCAAATAGCGACTGCACAATGTGCTCAGCGTGACAGGTGGTGAACCCATCGCCGCTCTATGCTGTTTGATGTATGTGCAGTCTTTAGTCCGTTAGTCGCCTCTTACGACACCCAAGGGAACAGAGGGGATGGTAGTATTTTTTTACCGCTACGCGACACGGTTTTTGGTTGCAATGGACTTTAAGGAATAGTTAATATGCCGGGTATTTTTTTGCAGTGTTGGGAAAAGTACTCTAATAATTAATACTACCTATACGATAGTGTTTGTTAATTAAAGTGGTAGAGTTTTATCTTTATAGGTACTCTAAGCGTTCAGGGTCAGACGATTGTGACGATTGGGAGTGTCTATGATTTTCATTTAGAAATAACCTAATTTCCTGACCGCGACGACACGATCGGAAAATCGGACATATGCTTTTTTCGGCAGTCACTTAGTCAGGACAAACCCTTTTATTAATAAAGATTACAGTTTATTTGAACAATAATTGTTAAGTTCGTTATAAAAAGTGCGTAATACAATACAACGTAGGAGCTGTGTAGTGGCACGGTAGTGTATTATATTCTCTGGTAGTGGCGGCTCATTAAAAGGATACTACTGACTGACCCATCTCTTCCCTTTCATGTCGTAAAAGGCGACTAACAGACTAAAGACTGCACATAGGTACATCTCTTTACCTATTACGCTGAGCACTTGTGCAGTTGTAATTTGGTGAAAAGTAAACTAACTTAATATGTCATTGGACTGCTTGCGGTTCTCATTGCCTAGTCTCTGACTAACCCTTTGGGGATAATAGTCCCGAGTGTATTTGTGTGCCAATGTAATAGTTTAGTACGTAATTCATAATACCATGGGTGGGGTGGGTGACTGCCTACCTCGCCCCAATAAAGTTATAAGCCGCACCGGAGCGCTATTACAGCGCTTTGCGTGTCTTCATTCAATTTGCGAAATGGACGACAGAGTCCTTGTGCTGTCTGCCTCGTAAATAATTATTAGAGCACCGTTTTGATTTAAACCGCTGTATTTGTAGATCCACCCTTTAACCTTCTAAAAAAGTTTGTAGAATCTTGTAGTCATTAGCTTATTATTAAAAGAATACTACCAACCATCCAATCTCTTCCCTTGGGTGTCTTTATTCATTTTTATTTATTTATTATCAGGCAACAAAGTTACAATATATAATAACAGGCCCTTAAAAACTAACATAATAGCTTATAAACATTTATTGTTAGTATAATAACTTAAAACTATGTTAGTAATTTACATAGCACTGGCTTGTGCTGTTTCGGTGGTGGTAGGCAATCTCCCGCGGAAACGCCGGTATACCATGCCCTTCGGCCAAAAGTCCTCCTTCATAAAGGTGTCGTCTAGCTTGGCTGTTGGAGGGTGGTCTTTAAGGTGACTAACTGACTAAAGACTGCACGCACATACATCCAACAGCATTGAGCGGCGATAGACTTACCACCTATCATGCAGTCGTTATATGGTCAAAGGTGGACTGTGACAGTGGACTACTTTTACGGTCCTCATTGACTAGTCTCTGACTAACCCTTCGGGGATAATAGTCGTGATTGTAAGTACCTATATAAATCTGCAATTCTGCACTATATCTTCACGCAATATACAACAATGGACATTTAGAAATTCGTTTAGTCTTCATGAAAAATTAGTTAATTAGTACTTAGTTTATTCTAAAACTTAAATCTTTTCACGTACCTTATTTCTAGCCTAAAACTTTTCACGTAATGCACTACAATGGACATTCGCCAAACGGGGCGGGCAATGTGACCCCTTCCCTGCACACAGTTTAACCTATTTCCGAGTAATCAGAGTGTTATTTTGTGACACAGTCATCTGATAGCTTTCATGAAGGTTGCTGGTGCTGTTAGTGGTTTGTGGCTTAAGTTTGTAAACTAAGGAGCTGTGACTATGTGTTTTTTTTTAAATGTGAAAACGAGGTCAACGAGCATGCGGGTCTCGTGTGATGGAAAGTAATTACCGCCGCCCATGGACACCCGCAAAACCAGAGGAGTCGCAGACGCGTTGCCGGCTTTGAGGAGTAGGATCTTTGAGGAACGAGTAGGAATTGTGATGGGGGAGGGAGCAGAGATGGACCTCCGGTACTTTCGCTCACCGGACGAAACACAACAGCAGTGAGTGCTATTGTTTCAAGCCGATATTTAGGTGAGAGGGTGGTATTACGCTGGCTGTAGTAGGTATCCTACTTCCTACTAATATTATAAACGCGAAAGTTTGTAAGTATGGATGGATGTTTGTTACTCTTTCACGTAAAAACTACTGAATGGATTTGGATGAAATGCGGCATACAGATAGTTTATAACCTGGATTAACTCATAGGATACTTTTTATCCCGATATTCCCACGGGAACAGGAACCACGCGGGTGAAACCGCGAGCGGCCGCTGGTTTCTTTATATTACTGTGATTATGTGATGGGTTGTTGATGGCGCTGATAAGGATCGTAAAGATGTGCGCTATACAGAGGCATCAAATCGAGCTTTGGCTTTTATGTGGGCTGTATGTGTGTTGTGTTAAATGTGAAATTAAACATACATACACAATATAATCACGACTATTATCCCAGAAGAGTAAGTCAGAGACCAGGCAATGAGGACAGCAGAAGTAGTCCTCTACCATAGTCTACTTTTTACCAAATAGTGACTGCACATGTGCTTAGCGTGACAGGTGGTGAGCCCATCACCGCCCCATGCGGTTGGATGTATGTACGTACATTCTTTAGTCCATTAGTCGCCTTTTATGACACCCAATTAAAAGAGAGGGGAGATAGTTTATTTTACCGCTACACCGACACGGTTGATTAAGTGAAATTATCGAAATGGAAAATTAGCAAAGGCATTGTTTTCCTTGTAGAATTTTGCAAGTGGTCATTGGTACGGTAGCGTCCGTCACGTGGAACCCAATCAGTGGCGATCTTCACCAATCTGTCTGGGCGTGGGCCCATGCGGCTCTGTGGCCAGCTCAGTTCCACTTAAATCTAGCGGTCGCAGCTGTAACATTTAATATTTTGGTTTTGGAGCGCAGCGTTGATTATTGTTCATTTGAAATTCTCCGCCATGTCTTTGACGACGTCCCGGTCGCGTGCTTCTCGCCAGTTAGTAAGTTTTGTGGTCATGGAAGTTCCAAGGATTGGCGAGTGTACAGATTGTTATCGGGAACAGTGAAAGAAATTACGAACTGTGCCAATGCCGTGGTGGTGGAATAAGGAGCCATTAACATGTTAATTTTTACGTTTTTCTTTAAGTGTATAAGTATAACGATGTGCTCATCAAAATAATACTACCACCCCCTCTCTTCCCTTGGGTGTCGTAAAAGGCGACTAACGGACTAAAGACTGCACATACATCCAACAGCATAGAGCGGCGATGGGCTCACCACTTGTCACGCTGAGCACAGTGCAGTCGCTATTTGGTGAAAAGTCGACTACGGTAGAGGACTGCTTTTGCTATCCTCATTGCCTAGTCTCTGACTTTGGGGATAATAGCCATGATTATAAATATGTATGTATGTCCTATAAGTACCCAATTTGACAGTTGTGTATGAGAGTTTTTATGCAGTTTTTGAATGCAAACACATACTTACGTCATGCTTGTTTCCCCGGAGGGCTAGGCAGAGACTACATCTTCCATTTGATACTCCTGTCAGGATTTTATCAAACTCTTCTTCTGCTTTTGCTTTATTTACCGTAATAAAATTCTTCATACGTTCTCGTCAGTTGAGGGTCCTTTTGACCTGAACTTTAACGAGAACATCACCGATCTGGTTGGAGTACGTTCGCCGAGTTGGTCAATGCAGTTTCATTTAATTTTGTCATCGATGACATAGTTGATGGTTTCTTAGAATTAAAACTAATTTTCCTATTTCTTGTAATATAGGTAGATAATAATATTTAGTTACTCCTCGTATCGAGTGAGAGAGATGCAAGTTTTTTTCTTTTTGGTTCTCTTATAATAATTTATCTTTATCTCCATCTTTATGATCGACTATGAAATATGTCGGGCTCGACTCAGCAGGAAAGCGGAAGATTTACTCCTTCCTGTCTTCCTCTTTCCTTTTGGGAATCCCCAAATAGATTAAAATGTTACTTTTTTTTAATTAAGTATGAAAAACTCTTTTAAAACTGACAGTTATCTATGAAGACATCTCGCGTGCAATTTTTCGACCCACCGACCGTTAAGAATGTACAATAATGTATGTACAATGTGGTGGATTAATTAAGTGGTTAATCGGCCCGCATGATTGATTGCTTCGTCGCACGTAACGATTAAACGATAGGGCCGGCTTACACGGTTGAACACGATGCGCGAATTTGTACCTACAAAATCTATATAATTATAGTAAAAAGTAATGTAAAGTACATACATATAATCACGACTATTATCCTCGAAGGGTTAGTCAGAGACTAGGCAATGAGGACAGCAAATGCAGTCCTCTACCATAGTCCACTTTTCACTAAATAGCACGTGACAGGTGGTGAGCCCATCGCCGTTCTATGCTGTTGGATGTTTGTGCAGTCTTTATTCCGTTAGTCGCCTTTTACGACACCCAAGGGTAGAGAGGGGGTATGATAGTACTTATTCTTTCACTGCTACGCGACACGTTCCTACAAGTTCTAAAGTAAAGTACTCAAAGTTCTAAAGTAAAGTAAAGCAAAAGCCTCCATCATTCAAATCAAAAGTGTGTTTTCGGATTCTTCGATGCATAGCCCGGGATTGTGATCACCAACCCAGTTTATAGTAAAACGTAGGTAAATAACACACACATTACACAAGGAAGAGTTAAACAAAAAAGCGAAGCCTGTTAAATCCCGTGGGCGCGATATCTCTGCTATAGTCCACGTTTCACCAAGTAACAACTATCGTCTTTAGCCCGTTAGTCGCCTCTTACGACACCCAAGAAAAGAGATGGGTTTGGGTTGTGGTTGGTTGTTTTGGGTAGTATTGTTTGAGCCGCCACTCCACACAGCTCTATTAGCTCAGCTCATTTTGTATTGCGTTGGATAGTGTGGTTACGCCTTTATAGGCTGTATGGAGTACGCTGCATTTGCATGTCGGAATATTAGCGCGGCTTTCTCGGGTCTTTGGCCTGATTGTGATCGGCGATTTCCTTAGGAGTGTTTATGTGAATAGGAAACACAGATTTTTACTTAAATTGAGGCGTACATGAACCTGACCTTTTCACGGAAACACTTCTACGGATTTAGGTTTTGCGTTTATTTTACATGGTGTATTTTTTACTAGCTTCATGGTCGGAAACGCTCAGGCCTTCCCTTTCCACATGAGCATGGAGATATTGGGCTATAATCACCCACCGCAGGCCCAAAGCAAGTTGGTGGGTTTTTAGGAATTTATTTGGTGAAACGTGGAGTGTACCAGTGCACTACATAGCTTTAGTCTCTGACTAAGGGTTCCTACGCACGCCCCACCGGCCACAGCCACCAACGCCGCCACGAGATACTAGAGGTGTGTGGCGGCCACCACTGGCGCGGCGTCAACCGTGTGCGGCAAGTCCATATAAAATGTATGAAAAGTACAGGAAATATGACAGTGGCGTCGTTTTGTGGTTGTCGCCGGTGGCCCGTGTGCGGGGAGGACCCTAACCCCTAACCTATTTGGGATAATGGTTGTAAGTGTATGTACAGTCAAGGAAGTTCCCAGTCGACAACTTTCCGGCGATATTTGCTCGTCGATATACAGATTCTACGCGCACGCTACTGTACGTACGCACGGTCAGAATGGAGCGCAAGCGAGCCAGGAACTGCCTCAACTCTATGAATTGTTTCAGGATCGTAGCAAATAAAAAGTTTGATCTTAGCCTACTCGTCCGAGAAACGAGTTTATCGGAGAGATAAGCATAGACCACAGCCACAGTCCTCATTGCTTGTATGTGACTAACCTTTTGGGGATAATAGTCGTGAGTTTATGTTCATTCATATTCATATAATCACGACTATTATCCCCTAAGGGTTAGTCAGAGACTATAGGCAACGAGGACAGCAAAAGCAATCCACTAACCATAGTCCACTTTTCACCAAATAGTGACTGCACATGTGCTCAGCGTGACAGGTGCTGAGCACATAGCCGCTATATGCTGTTAGATGTATTTTCAGTCTTTAGTCCGTTAGTCGTCTTTTACGAAACCCAAGGGAAGAGAGGGGGTGGTATTTTTATTTCACCGCTACGCGTAACGGTTAGTGTATGTGTGTCTGTTAAGCCGCCATATTCTCCCAACAGCGTTACCTCGGCCTCCCCGTGATGCTGAAAGCGGGCGAGTACTCACCCAACAACCCGCTGCTGCGCGACGCGCGTGCGCCTGGCGACGCGCTGCTCGGCCTGGGCGAGTACGAGCGCCGCCGCCACACGCTGCGCAGGATACGGCAGCAGCAGTACAAGGAGTACCTAGACCAGGTATGATGACTATCTAGCCGTCTTAGGGGCCTTCTATCGACCTTTCTCTAAGCTCCCTAGCCATTTAAGACGCTCCAGCGGCACACGTTTTCATCCTGCTTCCACCCTTCGTAAGATACGGCAGCAGCAGTGCAAGGAGTACCTAGACCAGGTCGCTATATATAGATACTACCTCTTTTTGAAGAGTTTTACCCCCGTACACTCATATTTTCGCCTCATTTTCTTTTCATGGGTTTTACAATAGCCTATGACACATAGAAATAGATCTAAATAGAAGCCGCATGTGTACGTACTTTGCGTGTCAAAATAGTGCCAAAAGGATGGTAAAATCCCATCTTTCGACTGCGTTTCATTTAGGAATGATTTATATTAGAGCGGGCCGTGCACGGGGCGTGCCCCGTCCGGGCCCGGACGGTGCCACTGATTTGAGACGTTGCATACATTTTGTATAAAGCAGTTCATATTACACCGTGCATGATCCGTGTCCCGTCCGGGCCCGGACGGGTCACGGCCGGCTCTAATATAAATCATCCCTTAGCCGTTATCATCACCGGACATACGTGGTGTTAAATATCAAATTACAACTTGAGTCGTATCGAACTGTAAAAACTGTACAAGAAAGGTTAACCGAGATAATCATCCAGTTTGCTTTCGGTAAATAATTTTGTCATTAAATTGACACAGAAAAAAGTGACACGCTTGGTTTTCATACAATGGAGCTAACATGCGGCTTCTATTAAATTTATTTCTGTGCTATGACAGTATAGATCGACGTATCGATCAACACGATGTTCCGTAAATTAAGGTCGTTTAAAATACATGCATTCACACATCATAATCACGATTATTATTCCTGATGGGTTAGTCAGAGTCTAGGTAATGAGGACACAAAAGCAGTCCTGTACCATAGTCCACTTTTCACCAAATAGCGACTGCACATGTGCTCAGAGAGGCAGGTGGTAAGCCCTGATGGGCTAAAAAGCGGTGATCCGCGTTATAATGTTGGATGTATTATGTGCAGTCTTTAGTCCGTTAGTTGCCTTTTAGTCGCCGAAAATAAGTGAAGATGGTTGAAGTAGCTACTAAATACAACCAAATTAGTTTAATACTAAGAGCCTTCGATCATCAATACCAACTAGATGTCAGGTCGGCGCTAAAAATATGTCTCAGTAAATAACAGCGCACTTGAGAAGTGAGCTCTTATTTTGTTTAGTTTGCTTGAAACACGGCCAATGTAAACACGTTCACAATGCCGCAATGTGTATTTAAAAGTTGCAAAAATATTGCCCGAAAAAGCAATTTAACGGCCGGAGTGTCTTACGTTCGGTATGTACATGTAGAATAAATTATATTTTAAGCTTTAAAGTAACAAATAATATTAATTCGTAATATTTGATTATTTGCGTTAAAACCGCTCAAATAAACTCAAAATTAACGAAACGCGGACGCGGGTTCGATTCCCGCCTGAGATAGACATTTTTTTCAACGTTTCATTATTTAAGCGTTTTCAACGCAAATAATCAAATATTACAAATATATAAAGCAGTCTTATCTTAACTGAATGTTTAAAATAATGTAAAATATTTTCATTCAGTTCTCTAAGAATGTAAATTCTTAGTGTGATAAGACACAGTTGGTATAAAAACATAAAGTCAAAAGCGTTGAAAAATTTCGTCGGTCTAACCAATACCTCGGTGGCGGAGCGGTCAACGCAGCTGCCCGCATTGCAGAGGACGCGGGTTCGATTCGTGCCTGAGGTACACATTTTTTTCAAAATTTCGTTATCTTTGAGTTTATTTGAGCGTTTTTAACGCAAATAATCAAATATTACGAATCTATAAAGCTGTCTTATCTTAAGTGAATGTTACATGAACAATTTTGTGTAACAGAACAGTGGATGCGTGGATGGATGATTGTGACTTTATTACTGGGTGCCATGGTTGTAATTAGGTTGAACTTAAAACTGTTTCATAACTTTTTTCTCAGTTTATTAGTAATCTTAGTGAATGTTACACGAACAATTTTGTTTAACAGAACAGTGGATGCGTGGATGGATGATTGTGACTTTATTACTGGGTGCCATGGTTGTAATTAGGTTGAACTTAAAACTGTTTCATAACTTTTTTCCCAGTTCATTAGTAAAGAAATATAGCTGTATAAGTATATATTCACGTGGACAGAATTTAGCTGTGATTTTGTACGTGACGCGTTATCTAGTTGGTATTATTATAGTGTTGATCGAAGCTAGGAGTGGAACTGTCCGAAAAATTTGAGGTGGCCATTGGTCACTTCGTTAATTGTGCAACTTTATTTTAATAACAAATTCAATTGTTTTGCAGCAATCACAGAAAAAGCAAGAAGCGAAAGAACTAGCAGAAAGAGAGCGTAGAGAGCGCGAACAAAGAGACAGGGAGTTAGAGGAGAGGGAAAGAGCTCGCGAAGTTAGGGAACAGGAACAGCGGCAGCGCGAGAAGAGAGAGCGAGAGAGAAGACTGTTAGAGCAGGAGAGGCGGAGTCCACCGGAGCGAAGAAGGGCTAGCGTTAACTTTGCTAGCTCCTACTCTTATAACAAGTAAGGCTATTTTGCTTTCAATAATTGAATGAATTAAATAAGAGGGTAGTATTACGCCGGGCAAGCCAATTCGTGCTGCAACGCAGCATGGCTCTATCACTCAGACAGTGTCAGTGTACTCATATCATAACATAATTGACGACCTCCGTGGTCGAGTGGTTAGCATGCCTGGTCTGACGTCGCGCCATCTCTTGAGGTCCCGGGTTCAATTCCCGGTCGGGTCGATTTAGAGAAAAACGGTTTTTCTAAATTGATTTCGGGTCTCTGTGTTTTGTTCTATGTTTATGAATATTTAATCGTTATCTTACCTTATTAACGAGTTTTAAAAGGATACTCAACTTGGTCTATATAATTGGTGCGAGCGTAAACAATTTTTTTTAATTATAATTATTTATAGGTAAGTATTTGACCGCGATCTCACCTGATGGTAAGTGACGATGCGGCTGCGGATGTAGCAATTTAATAATGATGAGCCAAAACTCAGCTCAAGGCGTGAAGGCATGTTGTGTGCCGGCAGGGTGATGGTGAATGATGCTACGTATTCTACGCTGCGCCAGTTGGCCTCGCGCCTGGTCAGCGCCTCTTTTATTGAAGCCGACCCCCATCGATCGATATTGGTATTGTGAAATTTCGTACTCTTAAGTTACGATACCAGCGCTAATTTGGATTCATATGTGAACTAAATGCAAAACTCAATGCCATTTAGTTGACCCAATGTGAAGCCAAATTAGCGCTGGTGTCGTAACTTAGGAGTACGAAACTTCACAATACCAATCTCGATCGATCGGGATCGGTTTCAAGAGTAAGGGGGCAGGTGGAATGGAGCCATTATAGCCGGGCTCGTTTCAGTGCACGTTTCCTAACTCCTTTGACGATCAGTTCCCAAAATTCACACTTACCAAAATAACTATTTAGGTGTTACCCTACTCACCTATTTTCTATTGCCTTTACGAGTATTTTCCATTTCCTGAAATGTGCACTTTTAATTAATTATCCAATTTACCTATTTTCTACTGCCTATAAATGTAATTTCCTGATATGTGCACTTTTTTATTAATTATTGCATACTAGCTTAATATTCCCAAAATGCACACTTTTTTGTGATTTGTTCAATGAAGCTGTTATGTAAGACTTCTTAGCCTTAGCAATAGTAGTTTTAGGACAGTGTGGTTATTAATAAATGAACATTTTCAGGAAGTGTCCAATGTATGTAAGTAGGTACCCCATATAACGAAGTGTGAATTTTGGGAACTGATCATCCAAGGAGTTAGGAAACATGCACCGAAACGGCCGGGCTTCATTTAATAAAAACTCATCACGTCACGATGGTGCTGATGATGATTGTCGTCGATGGTGCTGTGATGGTAGCAACCATAGAATAATAACGCATAGAACGATAGTCTCGTATTAGAAAATTGTCATGGCGTGATACAAGAAAAAAATGAATGTAGGAGTAAGTTACGCGTACTATCTCGGCGACACGCCCACAAGTGTACAAGTAATGTTGCTAGAGGAATCAGATTTGCCCCAAAAGTAAGGAAATTGGAACTGTTGACAGATAGATAAGTTTAGATTATTAGTACTGACGCGGGCCGTTTCGGTACCAAGCCAGTATGGCTTGGTTTTACTGGCCTCATTTATCGTGCGTGTTCTCGCTTTCTATGCGTTATTATTCTAAGCTCATACCGCCCCGTCTCTTCCCTTGGGTGTCGTAAAGGCGACGAACGGACCGAAGACTGCACATATATCACGTTGTGGATGGGCTCACCACCTGTCACGCTGAGCACATGTGCAGTTATCACTTGGTGTGCCGTGGACTGTGGCAGTGGGCTGCTTTTGCGGCAATTTGCATTCCAATTGTAAAAACAATAACATTAAACATAAAAGTAAGAAATTCTTAAAATATCTATGAAAATTTATAGAAAACAATGTAAAGCGCTAAATAAATAGAGTGACTCAGAATCACCCAGCGCCCTACACTGCCTTCCGCGAAAAATATTTATATATATATATTTTTATATTTTTTATTTATTGCCGGTCCACTGCTCTAACCGTTAATCTACCGAGACCCCAAAAGACTCGTTGAATTCTTTCTAATAGTTGATGATTTACGCTGCAAGCCAGCGGTATTACGTCACTGTGAAGGTTTACCTACCCTCACAATCGAAAGCAATACTATTGCAAGTATTTAACAATCGATAAAGACGTAATTGCTTAAAAATATCTTTATTATTGAAAGGACATCAGGCAAATTCCTTTGACAATAGACCCAAAAATGTATATCATTTCTGTTTGTACCACAATGTAGGTATGTAAATAGTGGATCGTGGAAACTATTCAGAGTTTAATAAAGATTTTTATTAGAAGAGATATTCACGTTTGAAATATTTTTCTTTGGTAATACTGACACTAGTATAGCAACAATTATTATTGTAACTCAAACGAAACGTTTCGTTAGGTGCTAAATAAACATAAGTGTTCTCGAAAAAAATTACTAAAAGTGGGCGTACCGATTCAAATTAAAATTATTTATTATGCTTTCTTGTTGTACACCAAGATCTTAAATATCAAACATGATACGGAAGGAGCGTGTGGAATTCTGTTCTGTTCATTTAATGATGTTGGTGTAACCAAACGCTTCAGGTGACAGTGATTGACAATGTCAGTGACAGCCGATAGGCTAGCTGATAGATCAAAAATGGCATGGCATTCAAATCAAAGCGATACCCATTTTCAAGTATTTGCCTATGCTTTAGTAACAATAAAAATCTAAAAGTTAGATTTCTCTAACTTCAGAACTATTTCTCCGAGAAATCCAATCCAGCCAACTTCTGTCAATGTCATTGTCATCTGATGCGTATCTGATGCATAATCTGATGCAATGCGCCTTGTTCTTACGCAAAAAAGTAGTGATGGCGGCCACAAAATGACCGTTTCATAGTCGTAGTTTTGTCTTCTAATTAATTAATTTAACCCAAATAAAGGAGTTTAAAAATAAAGTAGATACTGATTTAGGTATATAATGACTCATAGTGCATATAGATAATAGAGATAAGTTTATACATTTTTGGGTCAAATGTGCCTGATGTCCTTTTGCATTCACAATGCTATAAAGATACAGGATAAATATATTATGTATGTATGTATGATTGTCTTTTTACAGTAAAGTGGACGCGGCAGTGCAGGTAGACAGTGTGACGTCGCCTCTGTCGGTCGCCGTGCAAACGGACGACGTTGAGCCGTATCGGGTAAGCTTTCATACTACTATACACCTTACTTTTTCTTTATACAAAAACAATTAAGGGTGAGTTCCACCCATGAAACTGAACAACTTTCCCCAAGAAACCTATGTGCAAGAATGACAAAAAAACTTTCGATCTCCCATACAAAACTGTCTGATCAGCTGACGACAATTTTTGCACATAGGTATATTGCGGAAAGTTGTTCAGTTTCATGGGTGGAACTCACCCTTAATTGTTTTTGTATAAAGAAAAAAATATGGTTGTATAATAGTCGAAAATAACGAAACGTTGAAAATTACCTTTTTACGTTACCTTAGATGGCGTAGACAAGTGGCAAACGCTCACCCCGTATCTATTCGTAATTCGTTTTACACTTTACTGCACTGTGTACTGTGCCAATTGCTAGTGAAAAATGCAGCGACGTGTGCGATTGTAACTACTTACTCACAATAATATAAACCGTGTCGTGTAGCGGTGAAAGAATACTACCACCCCTTCTTCCCTTGGGTGTCGTAAAAGGCGACTAACGGACTAAGACTGCACGTACATCCAACAGCATAGAGCGGCGATGGGCGCCCCACTTATCACGCTGAGCACATGTGCAGTCGCTATTTGGTGAAAAGTGGACTATGGCAGATTACTGCTGTTGCTGTCGTCATTGCCTAGTCTCTGACTAACTCTTCGGGCATAATAGTCGTGATTATATGGATGTAGGTAGTAGGTACTATGATATAACCCAACACGCTGGCGAATGCGGGTTGGTGCGTTTTAAGGACTGTCATCTAAGAGCGCTTTCACATATAGGCGTTTTAGTCGCGCGACTGCAGCGCTGCAGTAGCGCGACTGGGTATCCATACATATTTAAGTAGCGCGGCTGCAGTGCGACAGTCGCGCTGTAGCCGCGCGACAGAAGCGCTCCGAGCCGAGATCAGTCGGCGTAATCGGCGTTAGATCAGTGTTGCGAGCTCATCTGTAGCAAGTTGCAAATTACCTACGTCATAATCTTAAGCATGTTTGATACCGAAATAATAAACGAACAAGAATGAAGAAATACCGTTGGAATCCATATTGGAAATGAGCTAGTCACCCCCACGTTCAACGCGCGTCTGTAGCGCGACTGTGAAGCGCGGCTGTCGCTAGCGGCGGCGGCGCGACTTAGCCGCGCTGCAGCCGCTGTGGTGTGAAGGGATTCGACGTGCAGCGCTGCAGCCGCTGTGGTGTGAAGGGATTCGACGTGCAGCGCTGCAGCCGCTGTGGTGTGAAGGGTTTCGACGTGCAGCGCTGCAGCCGCTGTGGTGTGAAGGGATTCGACGTGCAGCGCTGCAGCCGCTGTGGTGTGAAGGGATTCGACGTGCAGCGCTGCAGCCGCTGTGGTGTGAATGGATTCGACGTGCAGCGCTGCAGCCGCTGTGGTGTGAAGGGATTCGACGTGCAGCGCTGCAGCCGCTGTGGTGTGAAGGGATTCGACGTGCAGCGCTGCAGCCGCTGTGGTGTGAAGGAATTCGACGTGCAGCGCTGCAGCCGCTGTGGTGTGAAGGGATTCGACGTGCAGCGCTGCAGCCGCTGTGGTGTGAAGGGATTCGACGTGCCTGCAGCCGCTGTGGTGTGAAGGGATTCGACGTGCAGCGCTGCAGCCGCTGTGGTGTGAAGAGATTCGACGTGCAGCGCTGCAGCCGCTGTGGTGTGAAGGGATTCGACGTGCAGCGCTGCAGCCGCGCGACTTCAACGCCTATATGTGAGAGCGCTCTTACAACAGCAGCCGGGACCAAAGGCTTTTTAATTGGACATTTATCCAGTGCGCCGGCATTGCGAAAGTTGCTTAGCGGGCGAGATTGCAAACCGAACGTCGTAACTGCTGAGCCCTTGATCACTCGGCCACACATAATCGATAGAACATAACATAAGTATAATCAAGCTAGACTATTATCCCCAAAGGGTTGTCAGAGACTCGGCAATGAGGACAGCAAAAGCAGTCTTCTACCATAGTCCACTTTTCACAAAATAGCGACTACACAATGTGCTTAGCGTGACAGGTGGTGAGCCCATCGCCGCTCTATGCTGTTGGATGTATGTGGAGCAGTCTTTATTCCGTTAGTCGCCTTTTACGACATTCAAAGGAAGAGAGAGGGTTGAAGTATTCTTTCACCGATACGCGACACGGTTATGTGATATAGTGAATTACACTATCAGCACGTACTCAATAGTACGTGATAATTAAGGTCTTCCTGATTGACAAGGCGTCCTTCCTCTAGTCACGTATAGATGTGATGTTAATTAGTATTTAAGATGATACACTAGAGGATGAGAAGGAGAACGCAAGACATTGTTTCATTTCGGGTCTCCGTCCCAACGCCATTACATGGCGACCGTGACATGGTGTCACAAGTCCGCGCCGCGAAATCGCTAGTTGAAGTCTACAAAATATCAGGAAAATAGTGCTACACGGGCCTACAAGAAGGACGAAGGAAATAAGAAGAAAAACTGTAAGCCAAAATTGTTTAACTATGGGAAACCCACAATCTAAAGACAATATTATTGTCAGTCAATCACCAACTCATTCGGCGGCAGCATCAACTCCCTTGGCCGTTGGGATGCAACTTTCAGAGATCTTTTTACTGACCATCGTCGTTGTACTAGCGGGCTATATAGTACTTAGGCTGCTACGTTACTTCAACGCACGACTATTAGAAGAGGTAGAACGCAGAGCGGTTCGACGGGCAATTGGACCAGCACAGAACGTGTAAGCCAGCACGAATTAATATAACTATGCTACCAAGAATCTATGTGTGTGTGTGAGTGATTTTTTTTTTTCTCTAAAGTGTGTTCATGGCAAACCTGTCAGAACTCTTGAGTGAGCTTAAGGCTATTAGAGACTCTATTATTAAATTAAGTAAGGACAAACGTTATTCCGCTCAGGGGCAGAATAAGTTTTTAAGAGCAAAGGAAATTAAAAATATTTTTGAACAAATATCTGCAGACTTATGTAAAAAAGGGATAGATGCTGTAGAATTACAAATAACAAAAGCAATATCGTCAAAGTTTTTATGTAATTTTGAGGAAATCGAGTCACTCGTTAACCCGCATCATTCAGAAACGATCACAACCATGGCCACGTTCGATCTAAAAGTCGCGCTCACGCTCCTCCCAGTAGTAGATTGCGACGAAACGCAAATTAACCAACTAATAGACGGAATAGAGTATTATAGTAGTACCCTTAGAAACGAGGACCAGCCTCTGTTAATCAATTTTGTTTTAAAAACTCGTCGTTCTAGCAGTGCTAAAACAAAAATTAATAAGTCTTATGTGTCTGTGGCAGACCTAATAAAAGATATAAAAAATGTTTTAATTCCGATTAAATCATACACAGCCATTTTAGACCGAATGCTACGATGTAGGCAAGGAAACAAGACCATAGAAGTGTTTGGTAGTGAAATCGAAAAAATGTCCAACGATTTAAGTACAGCACAGGCTAATGGAGACGAGTCGGCATATAATTTATTAAAGCTGATTAATGAAAAAATGGCTATCAAGCGTTTCGCTGACGGCCTAAACAATGCTCGTACAAGCATTATAGTTACGTCTAGGTCCGTAAGCACAGTTAGGCAGGCAATAACTATAGCCTTAGAACAAGAAGACTCGGTAGTGAAACCACCAATAAACAATTATGTTAACTATGTTTCGAACCAGCGATTTGAAAAGATAAATAAAAACTATCATCAACAATATAATAAGTCACGTAACAACAACGCGACGAGTCAGCAAGGTCGGGGTCGTGCCTACTATAACTCGAATAGGTTTCAGGGTCAGCGCAACACCAGGTTTACGTCACCTCATAATAAACGTAGGAATGTACATTTCTTAGTTGACTCAGCAGAACAGTCTAATGACGAGAACGAAAGTGAACGTCAGAGTATACGTCAGAACGAACATCATAGCGATGATTTTTTTCGTTCTGAATAGCGCTGAGGTAGATATTTGTAGTTATGGTAGTGGTAATTACGTTTGTTTTACTTGTAGTCAAACTCAAATTTCTCTATTAGTAGACACAGGAGCAAGCATTTCAATTTTAAAGTTAGATTGGTTAAATAAACTCCGTAGCGTGTCCCGCGACGCAAAGCTAGTAAGGGATGAAATTAAGATTAAAGGAGTATGTGGGGATTTAGTATCAATAGGTTATGTTTATCTAGACTTATGTGTTAACAATTATAATTTTAGGCATAAGTTTTATGTGTTTAGCAACTTCCACTGTAAAAATGATGGAATTTTAGGAGAAGATTTTTTATTAAAATATAGTTGTAAAATTAACTATGAAAATAAGCTGATGCGTCAGGGGTAGCCTTGGGGGCTGTATTATCAAATGGAAATAATAAGCCCGTAGCTTATGCAAGCAGACAATTAAACAGTTCAGAAATAAACTACCCAACCATTCATAAAGAGTTATTAGGGGTAGTGTGGGCTATAAAACATTTTCGACCATATTTATACGGACGAAAATTTAAAATATTAACAGATCATAGACCATTGGTTCATTTATTTAGCATAAAAGATCCTAGTAGCCGTTTAACTAAGTTTAGACTTTGTTTAGAAGAATATGATTTCGATATTGAATACATAAAAGGTTCCGAAAATGTAACGGCAGATGCCTTATCGAGAGTCATTAAAACATCAGACGAGTTAAAAAATCTAAATTCAAATTTTTTGGGGGTATTAACCCGTTCAATGAAAAGAACCATGGAGCAAAATAATGAACCCGCTACCTCTGGAAGTAGCAGGGTTGAGCCCCCTGTTGATCATAGGCAACCAAGAGTGGTAGATATTATGCAGAAATCACAAAATGATGTAAGGTTAGATATTTGTTCGTACGAGGGGCGTTCAAAATATTCTCGGTATTGATACGTTACAACCTCTTTTATATATATATTTGTTACTGGCCGCTAAGATTCATCCATTGACATTAAAAAAAAGTAAAATTGGAACCGAGATGTTCTTTTGTTTTTCTGCAATTGCCGAACAAACATGAACACCATGAGCGAATTAAAAATTTTAACGAAATTAGAGCACCGATCCGTCATAAAATTCTTGACAAAACAGGGTAAAAATCAAAAAACCATAAAAGAGGAAATGGATTGTGTTTACCGTGAGTCTGCTCCTTCTTTATCTACTATTCAAAAATGGTCAAGCGAATTTAAGCGTGGAAGGGAGAGTATTGAAGATGACCCTAGACCTGGCCGGCCTGTAGTGGCTACCTCACAAGAAAATATTGATAAAGTGGAAAAACTTATATTGGAAGACGGCCGAGTGAAGGTAAAATCTATAGCTCAAGTAACCAATCTCTCTATTGGTACCGTACATGACATTATACATGACCATCTTAATATGTCAAAAGTAAGTGCAAGATGGGTTCCGCGAATGCTGACGCTTCTTCAAAAGGATATGCGTGTGGCTTGCTGTTCAGATTTTATCGACCTGTGTGGTGAAAATCCCGATGAGGTGCTGCAAAAAATAGTTACTGGAGATGAAACCTGGGTTCATCATTATGACCCAGAGAGCAAACAGGAGTCCATGCAGTGGCACATTAAGGGTTCAGCTCATCCCAAGAAGTTCAAGGTAATCCCGTCAGCTGGTAAGGTCATGGCCACAATATTTTGGGATTGTGAAGGAGTTTTGCTTATCGATTATAAAGAAAAAGGTGTAAATATCACAGGGCAGTACTACGCTAACGTTATACGTCAATTAAGAGATGCGATCAAAGAAAAGAGGCGAGGAAAGTTAACCAAAGGTGTTCTGCTTCTGCATGACAACGCCCCTGTCCATACTGCTCATATTGCCAAGGCAGCTATTGTTGAATGTGGGTTTGAAACTGTTACTCATCCACCCTATAGTCCGGACTTAGCCCCAAGCGACTTCTTTTTGTTCCCCAATCTTAAAAAGGATCTGCGTGGAAATAAATTTTCTGACGATGAAGCGTTGAAGACGGCCGTGGAGGAGCATTTTTACACCAAAGATAAAAAATATTTTTATGAGGGATTAAAAAAATAATTGATCGATCTTATAACCTCCTAAATATCCCTCTCCCCCCCGGACCTCTGAGGAGTTCAGACGTATCCTAAACTAAATCCACGTCGCTTTTATTTTTACAATTTAAAGTGAATTTCAACAATTAATCCGAACCAGATAATAGGAGTGCATAAGTTGTGAAGTGTTATAACCGACTGCGCGCTCCTGGTACTTCGTGCGCTGAGTCACCTGCTACACCAGCACGGCACCGCCCATCGCTGCTTGCTGACCGCCCCGGGAGGCGTAACATCGCCCGGCCAATTACACTGTGCGCGCACTGACCGGCCGTCCCCCCGTGCTGCGCCCGGTGAGTACTACGTGAGTCATCGCTTCGCATTGCTTGTCTCCTGGTACAATGCCGCTTGGAAGATCGCCTCAGCCCTCCGCTTATGACTCAGCGCCAGACCTAATGTCTGTACGCGAGACTGAAGCGGAACCAGCGTCAAATATTACGAGCCGTTTAAAGCGTAGGAGACAGGACAGCGACTTGAATGATTTTATGGAAGAAATCCAGGAATCGCTAAAACAAATTAGACTACAACAAGACGCTAAACTAAATTCATTAATGACCACAATTACACAAATAAAGGAGCAGAATGACGACATTCGTCTGTCTGTCGATTTTATGTCGACCAAATATGAAGAAATTAGAGTTAGATTGGAAGAAATGGATTCGGAACGTAAGAATAATTTAAATTATATTAAAGTGCTGGAGCAAAAAATTGAAACATTAGAACGCGGGTCTCGATCCACCAGCATTGAGTTACGTAATATTCCGCATACGCAATCGGAAACAAAGGAGAACCTCATTCAGATTATAAAAGAAGTTGGTCTGGTCACGAATGCACCGATTCAAACAGCAGATATTAAGGACATCTTTCGTGTGAAGTCTGGATCTTCAATAAAAAAACCTATTATAGCTGAATTTACGTCAGTGTTGACTAAAGAAAAGCTTTTGAATTCCATAAAAATATTTAAAAAACAATACAAAGAAATTACCACGTCCACGATAAAAATTAAAGGGACAGCTCAGCCCATCTACATCTCTGAGAACCTCACTCCTAAGACCAAGCGAATATTCTATTTGGCTCGAGACCATGCAAAGAATAAAAATTACAAGTTTTGCTGGGTGAGTCATGGTGTTGTCTATTTAAGAAAAATAGAAGGATCGGCCGCGCTGCGTATTATCAATGAAGCAGACTTTGAAAAATTGGAAACGCAAAAGTGACTAGGATTAAATGGAAACTATTTAGATTTTTTACATAGTTTTTGCTCTTTTATATTTTTGTGCATAAATTATTTTATTCGTAATTTTACAATTCGCTTCATACTTGTTTTTTACACAACTCTATTAATGTACAACAAAACAGTTTATTTATTGTTTTTCACAAAAGATTACGCAATCACAATATTCACTGGATTTGCGCTGCCGACTTACACATTTACCATAAAACACAAAACACTTACTATATACAACTACAACATATATTATACCCCGAGCTTTTTAACCTTTTATGGTATAATTTTACAGACTGTATCATCATTTTTTATAAATTGTATTACTTATATAGATACTGACGTCAAACAAAATCTAGGAGAACCATATTTATTAACCTTACAGAAGATTATACTTTACGTTTTATTGACATATATTTTACATATTACGTTTAATTTGGACCCTGAGATCTATTTCATTATTAATGGATAATATTTTATTATTTGAGGATATTGATAGTTCGGGTGATATTAGATGCACTTTGGCTGATGACCCAACGATTTGTAAAACCCATCTGAACGTAACCGATAGAGACAATCCTTTTTCAATCCTTTGTGTTAATATACGTAGTATAAACTGTAACCTAGACCGGTTTCTCGTTTTTCTATCTCAATTGGATATAGCTGTTGATATTTTAGTATTCACGGAATGCTGGATAAATGAAGATTCTAATATACCTTCAATTGATAATTATGAAGCTTTTAGTACTAAACACATTTTAAATCAAAACGATGGTGTAATAATATATGTTAGCAGTAGTTTGAGGAATATTGAGGTCTTTCAACCCGACATCAAAGACGGCACTTGTTTAATAGTTAACATAGGACATCAATATACAATCATCGGTACTTACAGACCGCCTAGCTTTAAAAATGCTAGTCCATACTTGGATTCAATTGACTGCATGCTGCGCGATTTAAAAACTAAACAAATTGTTTTCACAGGCGATGTGAATCTTGACATAATATCAAATAATCTCACAGGCAATACGACGGATTATCTAAATATAATGGCATCTAATGGTTTACGTCCTGGCATCAACAAACCAACAAGATACAATGCTTGTTTGGATCATTTTATGGTCAAAACATGTTGTCGCGCACAAACTTTAGTTTTTGAACACTTCACAGACCACTCTCCAATTCTATTGTGTCTAAATACAACACCAATTATAGATTGTCGAAAAAAACTGTGCCTGTCAAAGTCTTTTGTGAATTTTGATAAAATGGAAGAGAGCCTTAAATTAATAGATTGGTCTGATTTTTATTGTTTACAATCAGCTAACGATGCAACACAACATCTAGTTGCATTGTTACAGGAGATGATTAAAAAACACACAGAAGTTAAAACTATTCCTAATAGAAAACGGGCTTTAAAACCTTGGATTACCACAGGTGTTTTAAAGTCAATACGAAAACGTAATAAATTACATAAAAAACTTAACAATAATAAAAGTGATGAAGAACTTAAGCGCTACTATATACATTATAGAAACATTTGTAACAAAGTTATAAAATCATTAAAGTGCAACTATTATCAATCTCAGCTAGAAAAACACTCGGGTAATAATAAAGAAACATGGAAAACTATTAAAGAATTGTGTAATTTAAATAAACCAAAATTAAAATCAAATGAACTTGTTAAAATAAAGGAAAATCCAATTGAATCCCTTAATGTGGTAAATAAGTATTTTACCTCGATTGGACAAGTACTTGCCAACGAGACACTTAAAATGCTAAATAAAAGTGAGGAAGAGTTAACAAAAGAAGCTACTAATACTAATAATCCGCAAAACTCCATGCTAATGTTACCAACCGACCCAATAGAAGTAAGAGGCATAATATTGAACCTTAAAACCAGCAGTGTTGGAGGTTACGACCAAATCCCTACAAAAATGTTCAAAAAATTCCACCAATATCTATTGGAACCAATAACACATCTCTGTAATCTTAGCTTTTCGACGGGAGTTTTTCCCGAGATACTTAAGAAAGCCACTGTATCACCTATCCATAAGGGCGGCGATAAAACTCTTGCTTCTAATTACCGACCTATATCTTTATTATGTATCCTATCCAAGATTGTAGAAAAGCTTGTAAATAAGAGACTTATTAGTTACCTAGAATCTAATGAGCTTCTTTCTCCTAATCAATTTGGATTTAGAACCGGTAAATCAACAGACGACTGCATCATAAACGTGACATCAAAAATAAACAAATACGTTGATGAGGGGGACAAATGTATAGGTATTTTTATTGACCTGCAAAAAGCCTTCGATACAGTGTCAACATCGATTCTCTTACGCCGTTTGGAGAACATAGGAATAAGAGGTACTACGCTTCTATGGTTTCAAAGTTACCTGTGTGATAGAAAGCAATGCGTTAGGGTAGATGGCTGTGTTAGCGATGATATGCTATGTACATATGGGGTCCCACAGGGAAGCACACTAGGGCCGACATTGTTTTTAACCTATGTTAATGACCTCAGTAACATTAATTTAAACGATGGTAACGTTACCATGTACGCTGATGACACAGTCATACTGTTTCATGCAAAGTCTTGGGAACTAGTGAAACAGGCCACTGAGGCAGGACTGGCAAAAGTTTCATGCTGGCTTGAAAATAGTTTGCTATCCCTTAATACAGCGAAAACAAAACTGATTTGTTTCAGTAAAACTCAAGCGGGTCAACCAAACAAGGATCTGAAGTTGAGGATTCATACAAATCCATGTAACAGACTCAATGATATCCAAACATCTTGTAACTGCCCTTACGTAGCTAAAACTGATACAATTAAATATTTGGGCATCATTATTGACGAAAAGCTTCAGTGGAAACATCAGATAACATCCATTAGTAAAAGGGTAAGAAAGCTCGTCTACGTTTTTAGGTTGCTGCGATTTGTAGCAAATTCTAAGTTACTATTGCAAACTTATAGGGCTTTGTGTGAATCTTTGATTAATTATGGTATTCGTGCTTGGGGTGGCGCTTGTAAAACAATTCTTGTAGAAGCTGAACGTGCTCAACGATGTATTTTAAAAGTAATGCTGTCACTACCGTTTCGTTATCCAACCACACTAGTGTACGATAAAGCCCAAGTACTAAGCGTAAGAAAACTCTTCATCTTTCAAAGCATACGTAGGTATCATCGAGTTACTGCTCCATACATTAAAATCCCAAAGAAAAGAGTTTTCAGATACCCGACACCTAGAACACGTAGTGCCTTTGCAAAAAGACACTATGATTATTTGGCTCCACACTTGTACAACAAATTGCATAGGGAGAATAAGTATCTATGTAACTACAGTAACCACCAAATAAAATCTAAGATCAAAGAGTGGCTCAAGAATCTTGACTACGATGGTACAGAGGCTCTTATAATATGAGTTGTAAAGTCTAGTAAATATGTATTTTATACTCACACGCACACACACATACATACACACACACACACGCACATACCCACACACGCACTCACACACACACTCACACACTCACACTCACACTCATACATTTTAACAAAGTAAACGCTAAAACTTAAAAATGTTAAAGAAAAAGTTTTTTTTTTTTTTTTTTTTCTAATTCAAATGTATTTTATGTCAAAATACTTTCTTAAAAGTGAGAAATATATTTAAGTCTAGTTTAATTTAGTATATTTAGACCTTTGTTTAAACTTACCTAAAGGGAGGTACTGGCTCCTGAAACACAGATTTTTCTAGCTCGGGAGTCAGGGCAACAATGAATTATTGTAAAAGGTTATATTTTATTAATAAATAAAGTTATTATTAAATAAAGTTATTATAAGTGTATGAACATAAGGGGGGAGTATATTGAAAAATAAAAATATCAAACTTTTCGTACTTGTTTGTTTTTATCCACATACCGAGAATATTTTGAACGCCCCTCGTATGAAAACTTCGTGAAGTTGAGGAAAAAGAAAAGATACGTCTCACAGACGGGTGATATGTTATTTAGTGACTCTACTATTTACATAAATCAGGAATCTCTACTAACGGAGGCGCGCCGAGACGCAACGATAGGAGAACTGAGTGCATTATGTAAAAAATATAATATTGTAGAAGTCGTTGTGATTAAAAATGGGTTTAATAAAAAGTTTATTAAAATTTTGACCCAAACTTTCATGAAACATAAAGAATTACCGCGGTTATGTATTATTAATAACCAAGTTGAACATGTTACAAATAAAGACTTGATACGTGTTATACTAAATGATTATCATTTATTGCCGACAAGTGGTCATGTAGGCATAAATAAAATGACTAAGAATATTCGAAAAAAATATTTTTGGAGTAATATGCAAAAAGACATAACTGAATATGTGACTCGCTGTAAAGATTGCCAAAAGCAGAAATTTTGTAATAAAAATAATAAAGAGAAAATGGTAATAACCACTACAGCATCTACTTCTTTTGAAAAATTATATTTAGATATTGTGGGGCCGTTGGAGGTCGATAATTTGGGTAATAAATACATATTAACAATACAATGCGAATTGACAAAGTTTGTAGAAGCTTACCCAATACTTGATAAGTCAGCTGAAACTGTTGCTAGGGTTTTTACTGAAAATTTTATTTTACGATATGGTACTCCCAGGGTTATTGCGACTGACTGTGGAACGGAATTTATTAATTCCACGTTAGAAACAGTATGTAAATTGCTAAATATTGATAAGTTAAATTCAACACCCTATCATCATGAGAGTATAGGTTCGCTAGAAAACTGGCACAAACATCTCGGATGTTACTTGAGAATACAAACACAGAATCAGTCGGCAAATTGGAGTACCTGGATACCATATTGGTGCTTTGCTTATAATAATTCTGTAAATACTAGTACCAAATACTCCCCTTATGAACTAGTTTTTGGGAAAACATGTAACGTACCTAGTAATTTAGTTAGTAAAGTTGATCCCTTATATGTATACGACAATTATCCATCGGAGTTAAAATTTAGATTGCAAAAAGCTCATAATGATGCCAGGAACAACTTATTAATATCAAAACAAAGTAGAAAAACTAATTATGATTTAGATTGTAAGGAAGTACACTACAAAAAAGGTGATCTACTCTTGTATAAGAATGAAAATTATAATAAATTGAATGACTTGTATTTAGGTCCATTTGAAGTTTTAGAAGAGCTAGGTACTAATGTAAAAATATTAAAGAATAATAAAGAATATATAGTTCATAAGAATAGGACTAAGATATTTAGAAAATAAGAGTTTACTTTTCAGGGAAGGGATGCCTAGCCTTTTCAGGGGAGGTGTGATATAGTGAATTACACTATCAGCACGTACTCAATAGTACGTGATAATTAAGGTCTTCCTGATTGACAAGGCGTCCTTCCTCTAGTCACGTATAGATGTGATGTTAATTAGTATTTAAGATGATACACTAGAGGATAAAGATTATTGATTCAACGCAAGACATTGTTTCATTTCGGGTCTCCGTCCCAACGCCATTACAGTTAATATAAAATGTTATTAATCATTCATTGTCTTTTGAATTTCTATTTTGTCTGGTTTAATGACAGTGTGCCTCATATCTTACAATGTTATTGTTGTACCCTTCAAGCTACCATCACCGAAGTGGCAGCTAACGCAAGCTGAGCGTGAGTTATCTCCTCACACGGTAGTGGACCGGGATGATCGACCATCCCAGCACTGGTCTGCCCACGGCTGGGTGGAGCGTAGGAAGAGCGTGGGCGATCGTATAGGTAACGTGTGATATTTTTTTTTAATGTAAAAGAAGGAGGCAAACGAGCAGGCGGGTCATCTGATGGAGAGTAATCACCGCCACCCATAGACACCCGCAACACAGAGGAATCGCAGGAAGATTAGGAATTATGAGATGGGGGGGGAGGGGCTCCGGAACCCTCACTGGCCGGACGAAACACAACAGCACTAAGTGTATATACCATACCATACCATATTCGTGAAAGGGTGGCATTACGCCGGGCGAGCCGGCCCAATGCGTGCTGCAACGCAGCATGGCTCTACCACTCAGTCAGTGCCTATCATTTAGCACCACCCAGGGGTCACGTGTAGGGTCTCAAGGGTAAACCTACCGACGCAAAAACTTAGTAATATACTTAGTTATTTATAATTGTAATTTTGGTAGAGGACTAGAAAAAGGGAAGGGAGGCCTTTGCCCTGCAGTGGGACGAATATAGCTGAAATGTTTTTTTGTAGATGTAATGTGAAAACAACAACAACTTAATGTGAAAATGATAAAAGTGTAAAGAGGATAAACTTAAATAATACGCCCATAGCCAATTTAATCTATAATACAATGTTTCATATTTATTTGCTTTTTTACATATACATACATAAATTCACGACTATTATCCCCGAAGTGTTACTCAGAGACTAGGCAATGAGGACCACAAAAGCATCCCCTCTCCTTACATCACTAAGTTTTGTTTGTACTGGCACCTCGAGACCAACCGTTAGGTTATGCAAGAAGTGCCAGACGTCCCCGCGCCAGTAGAACACTCGCGCAGGAGACCATCTGCGTTAGATCTTGACGCCAAATCAGTGCCCGACGAAGCGCGCTCTTCATTCGGTACTCATAAGACTAGTGTCTCGGGAGAGTTTCCCCGTGAACACGTGTAGTTCACTGCCTATTGTCCAGATAGGTAACCGGAGCTGTCAAGCTCGCTCACTTCTCGTTGCACAAAGGGCACAACTCGTTGTTGCCACTGCTCGGGTCGTCGACTCTAAAGTCAACTCCTAAGTGTCCACCTTGGTAGCGGAGTAGTAAGCACACTCACTTCTCGGAACCCATCCAGGCGCCTAGCCAGTTCCCACGTCCTACGCGGCTGGCTGGACCGGAGGCTACGACATCTAGGGGGCCGCCTCTACTAGTTATCCAGACTAGTACCGGAGATGTCAACACCAATGTCCAATGAGAACCACCGGACAAAGCTGCCAACTATAAGGGAAACTCACGTTCCCCGCAAGACTTTTCGCTTCTGGCCCCTCAGAGACCGCTACTAGGCCCCGCTCGCTGTGCGCGAGTTTGGAAGTCCTGGCACACAATACCAGGACAAACGAACATTCCCAAGCTCTATACCTAACCACGAGCCACTACGAGTCCAACCCACGTCCGGATCCCGCCGGAGGCGCCGGTCAAGGCACAACCAGCGGGGGGCTTGAACCAGAACCCCGTAGTACCCCTGAAAACTCAACCGGACCCGTAGTTTCAGTTGCGATACCCTATCTATCGGAACCGCAAAAGCAGTCCAAGTTTCACCAAATGATAACTGCACATGCACTTATCATACACGAGCACATGCTCAGCATGATAGGTGGTGAGCCCACCGCCGCCGGTTATTTTTATTGTAATTTTAGTAAAAATGAGAAAATATTAGGGACTTTGCTGACTAATGGTGTGGTACAGCGGCTTTCTAAAAGAATACTACCGTCCCCTCTCTTCCCTTGGGTGTCGTAAAAGGCGACTAACGAACTTAAGACTGCAAATACATGCAACAGCATAGAGCGGCGATGGGCTCACCACCTGTCACGCTGAGCACATGTGCAGTTATCATTTGGTGAAGCGTGGCCGTAGACTTTTGCGGCCCTCATTGCCTGGTCCCTGACTAACCCTTTGGGGATAATAGTCGTGATTATATGTATGTATGTGTTAAAGCGTTTCTATTTCTAATTGATTATCTATTTCTTTATCTCTATTATTTATCATGTAATACTGTAATCGCATTAAGTGATACTAATATTTTAATATTAATAATACAACCTCCGTTTTCCGTCGCAGAGCGTTCACCGCCCTTTGAGCGATGTCGACGCGACAAACCCTCCGAGTCCCGCCACTCATACATGCCGTCCATACTCGACGCAGATGCCATACAACAGCGGAACGCGCAGACGGAAAAGGTACGCACACATGCACGCACACACGCTCACACGCACACGCACATACACGCACGCACACGCACGCAGGCGCACAGTCGCACATACAAGCACGCACGCTGGCGCACACGCACACACTTACACGCACACGTACACACATATGGAAATTGAAAATTAGAAGAAAAATAAAAAGTATAATATTTTTTAAAATCCTCTTGAGACCTCCGGTGTCACTTGTGTTACTTGCGTATTTATTTATTTTTCCGCGCCATCACAGTAAAATTAAACGTTGTAATACGTACCATGATTAAAAGGTGGCTGCGGCTCGTGCGAGAGTGTTTTGGTCTTCGTTAACATTAGTTGAAGTTTTGAATTTGTGCACGTACCGACACGATGGATTCCCGGAGAGGTAAATATTAGTTGTAAGATGTTTATTGTTATTATTTTGTGTTTTTTTGTGTGCCATGTTCATAGATCTCTTGGATTTTGTGATTGATCTTTCAAAATGTTTTTTATTTCGTTATTTATTTTCGACTTTTACTTCGAGTGAACCTGGTGACACTTTCGGCATTCATGATTTAAAATAGTGACTTTTACAGGATTGTCTGATGGTAACATCGAGTCGGCGTTGTTCAACTTTGACGAGTCAGATTTCGAAGACTTTGATAATGAGGAGGAGGAAAACTTTTCTGCAGTGCAGGAAGACATTCCTGAAGAAGTAATGCCCCGGTCACCCGACGGTAGTGAGTGGGATTCTTCAGACATAGAGCCGCTTGTTTCATCACAGCGAGTTAGGAGGTCCACAGATCGATCGCTGCGATGGAATCGTACTAGTAACTTTCAGCAAACAAGCTGCAATCTTTATGAGGGTCCACCATTAGTTGAACCAACTATCTGCAAACCTTCCTATGAATATTTTTGCCATTACATCAAACCTGAATTCTTTGAGCAAATGTCACGCTGTACTAATATTCGCGGCACTCCGAACTGGCAGATCTTTAAATACAAATTTAGAAGAAATGCGAACTTTCATAGGCCTTTCAATGGTTATGGGTATGCTAGGGCTTCCTCGAATTCGCATGTTCTGGGCTGCTGAAACCACGGCAGCACTAGTCGCTAATGCCATAACTCGGAATAGATATTTCCATCTGAGAAGCAAGATTAAAGTCGTTGACAATCAGTTAGTATCTCCTATGAAAGCTATCGTTAGATTTTGGAAAATTCGTTTACTATTTTCAGCGATCGAAGCCGGCTGCAGACAAAACCAAAGATGCCAAAATGTCGCCATAGATGGGCAGATCATACCATTTACAGGTAAATGTAACATGAAGCAGGTCGTAAGGGGAAAACCGAATTCTGAAGGTATAAAAGTTTTTTTATTGGCGGATCCTGGTGGTCTATCTTTGGACTTTTATTTATATCAAGGAGGGGGACCACTGTAGAGTCAGCACTTCACCCAATGCCGGAGAAACTTGATCTCGGCGGCCGAGTTGTGTTGAAACTCGTAGACACCTTACCTAAACATTCTTCAATCTACATTGATAGCTATTTTATATCTGTTCCTCTTCTCGACATTTTATTAGTCAGAAACATTTATGCGACCGGAACTCTAAAGTAGGATCGAGTTTCGTGAATATCGGAAGCCTAATAGTAGAAACAGAAATAAATCGTTGCTGAAAAGTGATAGATCACTAGTGAACGAAGGAGTCTCCCTGAGTATTGACTGCATTATCAGGCAAGACAAAGCCATTGCTGTTGTTAAATGGCTAGACAGCAAACCTATACATCTTGCCTCGTCAGAAACTGCTGTTGAACCGTTGGGGACATGCCAACGTTGGAGTAAGAAGAAGCAGCAGTATATTGTCGTTCAACAGCCAGTAGCGATCAAAAGCTATGACCAGTACATGGGTGGCATTGACCTTTTGGATCGCATAATTGGAAAATACCCAAAGTGCTGCAAAACAGGAAAGTGGACCATTCGCGTTATTATAAATTTTTTTACGATTTTACTGCAGCGTGGATATCGGAAAGATGCTGTCGAAAGTGGACTACCAAGAAAAGCTATTAAACAATATCTGGACTTTAAAATGGATCTGGCAAAACATTTAATATTTAGTAGTTAAATATTGGTTACGCCCCCAATGTTCCAGTCCTGGCCTATCGCGAGTCACACGCAATAGTCCCTCCATCACGTGTAGGACCACTGGAGATACTCGTTTCAGTCCTACCCAGTGACGCGCCTCTCGTGATAGTCCTTCTGAAGAACTGGACGAATTAAACATTGAAACTGCCGTCTCAGCGAAAACGTAGACTTGTTGAACCGATTCCTCACGTAGCGAAGAGACTCAAAGAAACAAATCACTTACCCGTATTTGTGAAGGACGGTCGAACAAAATGTCGCCTTACCTCGTGTAAAACCAAACCTTTGTTAAATGTTTAGTATGCAACATATTTTTATGTTTCAATCATAGAATAATAACTAAAGCATAGAAGGAGTCCAAATGAGACTCGTATAGTTGTCCTATTTTTTCAAATGGGCCATAAACGTTGAAAGGAAAGAGACAAAATAAGTGGTCAAAAACGTCAAATGTAAAGTGAAAAAAGAAATGGGTCATCCTGGTCGCCATTTATGATACCGAATTCAAAAGCGATCTACACATGCGATTCGATGTCAAATATTCTATGGGTAATATTTGACATTGGCAAGGGGCAACGCACCCATGCAATTTAGTTAGGTTATATTTTTGTGTGTGCATGTCACAATTTGTAACCTGATATCGCATTATTTTGTAAAATTGAATTATCTATGTAACTAAATAATAATGCAGTGCTTGTGCTAGTAAATCCAAGCCCAGCGTACAAAGAATGCCCTGCATTATTGTGAGATGTAAATTACATTCTTCCCGAATGAAAAATAAAGCTGAAACCATGAGCTTCCATCGTTGAGTAGACAACAAACCAATAATTTGCTAAAATTCTGTACAGAAGTGCAAAAATGTCTAGTAATTAAACTGTATATGCTGTAGTCATACGATTCAGTAACTTATAAGTATTCTTGATTGTTACCAATTTGGTTCATCATGTTCAATAGTGTTGTGCTGTATATTATTTGTGCTGCATCGATAATATAGGTCATAGATAATAGTAATTTACTGTTTTGCACAAATTGTCTTTTTTATCTTATCGTCGCAGATGGTATTCGCTTACCACCGCAGCTTCGGCTTGCTGGCTGGCTTCTCCCGCCACCTGCTCCTCCCTTCACGGGCCGCCCCGCCTCGCTTAAATTACACGCTGGTAGGACAGACATGACTACGTGGAGACGGTTTATATCAAACTATTTTTAATGACATTTTAATTGTTATTCTGCTATTCGGGACGAAGACGAATCCAAAATCAAAGATCAAATCGGTACAGCCGTTCTTGAGTTATAAGTGGTACTAACTCGACTTTGTTTTATATTATAAAGATATAGCTTTAGGTATGGAATAATTATATGAAATGAAACGCACCCGTAGTAATATTTAACGGTCGAGATTTTTCTTTAAAAATAAATAATAATACACATTATTATGAGATATGAATAATACTGCTGTGTTTTATTTTACTGTCCCATTTTTAGTAGCTCCCTGTTAGAGGGTTTAGTCTTTTAATGCTAAACTAAGATAGTCAGAAAATAACAAAGGGCAAATTGTCTAACCTCAACATCCATCGCAATCGCCCTCAAACAAAAGTACATTGCTTCGCTAGTTTGCCTATTTGAAACTATTTTTATATATGTTATGCGAAGCAATGTACTTGTATTTTGTAGATGAAAAGTGTTGAATTTATACATGGACAAACAGCATCTTTCGATATCGATAAAATGTCAAAAGGGATCACAGCACAATGCAATTGTTTGTTGTCAAACGGAGTGCACGCTCAAATGTCATAGCACTCCTTCTATGCTTTAGTTATTATTCTGAGGTTTCAATGTAAATCGCAATTGTTTTCACACTTTTCACACTTCACAATAATTAAAATGAAACCTTACGTACGAGTATACTGAATACTATTAATATTTAATTGCGAATTAATTTGAATCTTAAACACGGAATTTAACTTACCTTAATTTAATAAAAACATATACTAATTCAAACCTGTTTTATTGTCTTTGAGACCCGTAGTGTCACTGGTGACACCCCCCATTTTGGCGCAAATAGGAGGGATAGATATTTTTTGTATTTTTTACGAGTTGTTTGTACTAAAATTAGCCTGACCTATAAAATTCATGACAATCTGACAACTTTTTGGGGTCTAGGTCTCAAAAGGAGTCAGCTTCACAGATTCTTATGGACGTCAAAAAATAACAAAATAACAGTTAACTAACATTAAATCTTAACTACTGAATCTATGTGATGTATTTGGAAGCACGGCCTTCCGCCATCTCTCAGGTCCCAGTTTCAATTCCCGGTCGTGTCGATTTAGAAAAAACGGTTTTTCTAAATTTATTTCGGATCTGGATGTTTTCTATGTTTATGTATGTTTATCAGTTATCTAATAAGTTTTAAAAAATTAACTTGTTCTGGATAGCTCAGTCATCGTCAGATATTTCGTAGTAGACAGGGTTTCTAAATACATCTGAACAGTTTAAAATGTCAATAAGTTCCCATTAATATCTGAACATTCATTACTTCATTAATATCTGAGCAGATGCTAGTCATTAATTTCTGAACACACAACAAACTAATAACATCTGAACACTCATAACGTAATGTTTGGAAAACTTTCAGAGGACGAAATTATTGTGAGAAGGTTTTTGGTTCCATGCGGAAACGGTTACAAGATGTATTAAATGCAGAAGGAGGTTACACAAAATACTAATATTTTATTTATGTTGTTATGAACCGTGTCGCGTAACAGTGAAAGAATACTACCACCCCCTCTCTTCCCTTGGGTGTCGTAAATCGCGATTAACGGACTAAAGACTGCACATACTTCCAACAGCATAGATCGGCGATGGGCTCACCGCCTGTCACGCCGAGTACATGTGCAGTCGCTATTTGGTGAAAACTGGACTATGGTAGAGGACTGCTTTTGTTGTCCTAGTCTCTGACTAACCCTTCGGGGATAATAGTCGTGATTAATGTAATTTATATAAATAAAAATGTATTAAGAATTATTGATTTAGTTAAAAAACCAATATCTCTTTTAAGCCCAGTGTTTATCTGCGTAGATACACTTGATGTTATAGTGTTCAGATATTATTGGTTTGTTGTGTGTTCAGAAATTAATGTCTAGCATCTGCTCATGTATTAATGAAGTAATGAATGTTCAGATATTAATGGTAACTTGTACTGTATGAAACTTATTGACATTTTAAACTGTTCAGAAGTATTTGGTCACCTTGTCTGCTAGTTCTGCTACGAAATATCTGACGGCTACTGTACGTGTGTGTGTAGAAAGTTATTATATTGTAATTATTATTAAATGTGGTGTTTTTTTAGGAGGCGGCGACGCGGCGGCAATTCTACCAACAGGAGCTTAAGAACCAGATCATGGAGCAGCAGCGGATACGGGAGGACCGGAAGAACAGGGAGAAGTCAGTATACTTACATAAACTCACGCTGTCCACAAAGGGTTAGTCAGAGACCAGGCAATGAGGACCGCAGAAGCAGCCCACGGACATAGGCCACGGCACACCAAATTGCAACTGCACATGTGCTCAGCGGGACAGGTGGTGAGCCCATTACTGCTCTATGCTGTTGGATATATGTGTAGTATTGAGTCCGTTAGTCGCCTTTTACGACACCCAAGGGGAGAGATGGAGCGGTAGTGTTCTATTAATGAGCCGCTATCGTCACAGCACCTGTATTTCAAACTTTTTAGATTGTATATATAAAATTTCTGATAACATTGCATTGGTGTAAACTATAAAGGTGCTGCACACATACTTAAAGGGGCTACAAAACTACTTAGCCTCAAACGGCTGACTCGGTTAGCCCCTGCCCACTGCCGAGTTGCACACGACGTTTCAACAGAGTTGCACAACTCGGTTGAATCGTCCGTCGTCGAAAGTATGCGTAGGATGCCTATAGTAAGTAGTTTTGAGTTAAATCCCGTTTAAATATTACATGTACATAATGGAACGCGAAAGTTTCAAAGTGTTGTAATGTCAATAAATAAATAAATGTTTTTAATTTCGATCAACAATACCAACTAGATAACGCGTCACGTACAAAATCAAAGCTCAATTCAGTCCACGTGAATAAATACTTTTTCAAAGCAATAAATTACTCCTGTCACTTAAAAAAGAAAAGATGTCAATAACATTTAGTGGTGAAATCAACCTTAAGGGGCAACAAATAAAGTACTTTTTCCTGTTATTACCTTGCGAGAAAATAAACGCTCAAGTGCGCGTTTATTTACCGAGACACATTTTTAGCGCCGACCTGACATCTAGTTGTATTGTTGATCGAAGGTTTTTATTGTATACATACAGGATGTTGGAGCAAGCTGAGATGCGTCGTTTGGAAGAACAATTGAGTTTGCTGCGACAAGTCAAGCGCGAACACTGCCACGACGCTATCGTCAGACAAGGGCAGGTCAGTGATATATCATATCAAATCGTAATCTCTTTATTCAAGTAAACTTAATAAATATTGTATTTTCGAATCGCCATGAAATATTTTCTACTCCCTATTGTAAGTTAGTCGTTGCGTTTAGTTTAAGGTGATATGCACTAGTCACTGGGTCACCGTCACACCAAGCTGTCTTCTTAGCACGTCTACCACTGTCTAGCTGCGCCATACGACTGACTGTTACTCTGGCCGTATAAAAATAAGTATATTTATTTGCCAAAAACATAGACAAAAAGGTCTATGGCTCAGTGTTTGCAGGAAACAAACCCTGTTAATCACATGACAAAATGTCAGTGTCACCTATTGACATAGTTGACACTAACAGTTGACGGCATAGTACTTGTGTGCGTGAGACAGCATATTATATTATCTAGTAGATACAAACACTACATCTATCGACCGTCGTTAGCCAATAAACGTCCCACTGCTGGGCACAGGACATATGGGGAGATTCGGGCCATAGTTCACCCACTGGTGGGTTTTGACGACTGCTAATAACCGGGACCGACGGCTTTACGTGCCTTTCGAAGCACGGAGGAGCTCGGGATGTTTTTAATTGGTCATCCATCCAGCGACCTGGAATTACAAAAGTTGCTTAGCGGGCAAGGTCGCAAACCAAACGCGCTAGCCGCTGCACCATCGAGCTCAAGTAGTATCAATAAGTTAGTAAACTTTTGCCCGCGGCTTCACTCGCATTAATTTTTTGGCGAACCAAAGTAGTCTTTATCTGTCTTCAGGGCCCTCATCTATTACACAAAGAAACACCCATCTAGTACCCCCGCTGGGAATCGAACCCGGGACCTGTTGGTATTAGACCGGTGGTCCAGCCACTAGCCCACAATGGGATTTATTCGCAAATTGTCAAGTCTTCAGAATTTCTAGTTCTTTAGTTTTAATAATAATTAAAGTCAACTAATTAATAGGTAGAAAATGTGCTAAATGCTAAACTAAAGAACTAGAAATTCTGAAGTCTTGACAATTTGCGAATCTGACAATTTGCGAATAAACCGACAAAGGCAGTTAAATAAGGAGGTTTTGAAACTGCAAAAATTCCGAGCGATGGCGACGCGACGGCCGGCGGAGCGGGGCGATTAGGTGCGATATCTCGCGTGGGCACGAAACTTGTCGCTCTAGAGGTAGTGTTGTGAGCAACATGCACGTCATCATAACACAAGTTTACATCGAAGACAACTATTGGAGCCAAGTCTACTAATGAGAACGGAGTTATTATTACCTAGAGATGGTGTTCATGCAATAAATGAAGGAAGAAGTACTTTGGGCGAATTTTCTACCCTTTTTACGAGCTAAGGTGCCATCCAACACAATTTTACAACTATACCAGAATGAGTTTACATTTTAGAAAAAATAGAACTTATTTACAATATTTTTGTTTTTATGGTGATATTTTTTACTGTCCCATAGAGCAGGTTTTGACAAAATACACGAGATACCTAAATTCTCTAATATCAATTTTAATTTCCATTAGGTAGGAGGTTACTATATTATTTTATAACACAACACGACTGTAATCGCCAGCGACCAAATCAAACTAGTTTGTTCTCGTCGCTTCCGCGCCGCCGTCGCTCCCGAGTCGCCCGTGCATCGCTCGATCGCATCGCCCCGCTATCGCTCGTTTCGTGCGCGTCACCATAGGTGTCCATGTTGTTGTATGCATCGCCATCGCAGCCCGCAGATTTAGACGTCTACACAACGAATTGTAAATAAGTAATTTGTTTATAAACATTTTTCACCGAATTTTGTCCTGAAAAAAATACATACCTTATACAGTATATAAGTATTTATTTTTTAAATACTTTTTGCTGCTATTTTCAGATGAAAAGGGACGCAATAGACTATGAGAAGAAACGTGCAGAGCTACAAAACGAAATAGACAGCGAACAACAAAAACTACGCCTACCCACCACACATCTGCCCAAACGCACCGAAACTTCCCGAAGCGAAGACACAAAGTTAGCTTTCTACTACCCGAGAATTCACGATAACAAACTAGCGACGAACCAAGACAGGAAGCCTTATTCTACAAACATACCAGACGATTCTATTTTCTCACAAAACTATGATGTGGACAGCTACCTGAGAAGAAATCTTAATTTCAAAGACAGGTTAGATCAATACGATTCCACTGCGTTGCACGTCGATAGAAACCAGCATTTAGAAAGGGTTTTAGTGCACGAGAGACCTAAAACTAGAACTATAGAGCCAAAAAAACCTATCCAAGAATCTATAGATACATTACCCATACCGGTGTTGCGACATTCGCCTTTAACACAGAGTAGTAAGGTCGATAATCCTATGAGCGATGCTATGAGGAAAGTTGACGACAAATGGAAAGTGCCTATTGTACAGAAGAATATATTGAAGAGTGTTTCAAGTGATGAAGGAAAAAATGTTAGTATTCTTACTCAGTTGGGGTCTATAAGGAGGCAACTTCAGTTGGAACAGCTGAAGTTGGATCAGATGGCCAAGAGTGAGGGATAGCTGGGGTGTTGTAGTCGCATTTTGAGGAAGCCTTAAACGTGGGACTGTTTTAAAAACCTAGTTCGCAGTTGTGCTAGTAATTTAGTCGAGTAGGGTCGATTTATCAATTGTCAGATAAAACTCATTTGTCTGTTATTATCAGAGGTCGGAATTAGATAGAGTTATTTATGTACCTACACTGATTTCATACAGCGAAAGAATAAAGTAGATATGTCTCAAATCCCGAGATTAATTTTAAATAGCAGAAAAATCCCGTGATTTATTAAATAAAAAAGTTATTTGCTTTTACAAAATTTAAACCACTGCACGCGCGTCGTTGCTAAATTTACACCAACCACATCGGAAGTCGAAGTTGCAAAATTCCAATGCGCACACGCTCGATGATGCCACATTTGTAGTTTGCACAACATAGCTTGTGAGAACAAAACAAAACAATAGCGGAAATGCGGAGCACTTTTTGTCTCTTTTTTTTTCCACACGGGATTGTCCATTAGAAATCCCGGGAAGATCCATTTTAATAGCAACATTTCGATGCAAGTACATAAATAACTTGGAACACGCTGTAACTAGGCGGCAACAAAATAGTTTGTTTTCCACCGCCACTAAACAAGTTGTCAATGCGTTGCTGTCGATGAGCAAAGGAGCGGAATAGTTACTTACCCACACGCATGAGTAAATTGTATTTTAATTACTTTTATATAGAAAGACTATGATCAGCGGTGTCCAGAAAAATCTTTTAGAGGTTTATGTGTCACCGTTTCTTACTTTGTAACTAGATGTAAGCTTAATTATGTAAAAAAAAACTACCTAATTCCGACCTCTAGTTATTATAGTATTACACAATCGTTTTGAAAATGTGTTATCATGTCATGTCTTTTATTTCTTCACAGGTGACATTGTAAGTAGATCGCGTTGTACTTTATCAGGCGTATAAGTTTTATCTGAGTATTGAAAAATCAGGCCTAAATGTACAGACGCCGACATTACAACCTATCACAAAATGTCAAATTTCTTCAATCAATTTAAACTTTATGCCAAGGGTATAAGGATCTATATCGATTGGATCAATTTGATAGTTTTGGATAGGTTGATATGCAGGCGTGTGTACATTGCTTCGCTAGTTTGATTAGTTTAAAATTTGTTTTAAATGAGCAAACTGGAGAAGTAATGTATCACTATTAGACTAAATTCCTAGTACAGGTGCAAGCTTAGCTTATGCGTGCTTATTTGTGTGACAAGTTAGATCAATAATAATAACTTTCGCAAGTAAATGTAGGTCACACCAAATTATCTAGCCTAAATTAAGTTTCTTCTGAAACTTGTTTTCAATGGTCAACTAGACAACACATTGGCACACTTTTTTAATTTAAATACATTATAATTATACACAGAAAACACCCAGACCCAAAATCAGTTTAGAATAACAGTTATTTCTAAATTGACCCGACCGGGAATTAAACCCGGCACCTGAGAGATTGCGACGCCACATACTAACTACTCAACCAAGAGGGTCGTATAATATTTATTCTCAGACGCAGTAGTCGAAAGCAAAAGTTGCGTAAAATCAAAATACATGATCTAATAAAAACCAAAATCAATATTAACTGTTTGTGACAAATTGAAAAAGATGTCGAAAATACTTCCAAGAGCAGGATTCGAATCCGCACCCTTCAGGCAATCCGGGCCGGGTGCTCTTTCCAGTTGAGCTACCGTGGAACTTATCCAGCCTGCCGAAATTAGTCAACACCATCTTTCTATTTTTTACTTTGTAAGCCAAAGGCGCGTTACTACGTTATCAACATCCTATTAGTTATGAAATAGGCAAGCTATGTTTTAAGTAATGTTATTGTTTATATAATTTTAACGCAAATTACAAATTGGAAAAGAAAGTGTCGAAAAACTTTCCACATGTTCAAATCCTGCTCTGCCTGTGACTTTTTCGAGACTGTATTTTTCAATATGTCACATACAATAACATTATTACTGTTTGTGTATATTTTGCGATGTTTGACAGTACTCATTGATCTATTTTGACGGACAAAAAAGTTCGCAGAAACGTTTGCCTTAAAATGCGACTTAGCGGATTAGGTGTTCGAAAGAAAGGATTCTCTAGTAAACAAAACAAATAAGGTGCTGAATTTGGGGTTTGAGGGTATTTTGAGAGATGTAGAAAGTTTCCAAGGATTTTATAGGAAAGATAAGGATTTGTTCCATTTGAATTGTTCTCATGTTTAACAAGCCACCAATCAATATGGTTTAAATTATATAGGTTTTAAATATGTGCATTTGGAGTTAAGTGATCCTACTGGTTTACGTTACTAATATACAAAACTTAGATAAGTAAAACGTGTAGTGAAAATAAAAAATGTATCAAACTTAACAACTAAGTTTACTGAACACATCCATCGTTCTATGTAGATTAATTTCAACGGTTTTGATATAGTTTTAAAACTTTTTATTTGATGTTTTAAATATATTTTATATTAATTAACATAATTTATAATAGTGTTATTATATAATTTTATTTTAGTAATAATAAATGTCATATTATTTTTTAAACAATTAGTTTTTATGTTTTAATTTTTTCTATGCACGTTTTCAAGCAAGAGAGGAGATGCAAACTATTTTAAATGAAAAATTGATAATTTGTTTATCCCACTCTTGCTTCTGTATTTCAACTTACAACTACAAATAATAATTTTATGTCGTTTGAAAGTGATTTGCAATCTTTTAAATAAGATCTCCAAATTCTACTTATTCATATATCACTATAATATTAGAATTTCCCATTTATTCACCTGATAAAATTTACATTTTTAGATACTGTATTCCATTAGACGTAGTGCCAAATGTAAAACGAATCTTCCTAAAATATGTTTCCTATGGCACGTTAGAAAACCATTGAACTTTAGTTTTATGTATACATGTGTCACTTTCTTTTTTTTGCACAAGTGCGAACTCGTCTAAAGTCGCCTTTATCCTGTAAACAATAGAATTTGAACTTTATATTAAAAGTTACTTTACTTTGTGTATTACTTATGTTGGTGGTATAAACCAAAAAAGCTTCCCTACTATTGAATATGTATAACTTTTCAGAGTCAAGTTGCCTTATTCAAAGTATTTTAAACTCGATGACACGGTGCTAGTTTACGAGCTACAAGTCAGTGAGTTCGCTAGCAGCTTGTAAACTCGCCCCGTGTCATCAGCTTTTTTATAATCTGTTAGTTGACTATCGGATTGTAAAAAAAACTCTCACACGCTAGTTTACTCGTCGACTAGCAGCTTGTAAACTAGCCCCGTGTCATCGAAGCTCTAAATATGTTTTCAATGCCTTAACTAGCAATAAGATATCTGTGTACTGATCACAATTTGCTTATTTTTAAGTGTTAGTAGTGGAGTCAGCACTGAGTTAGTAAAAAAGTGAGATTAAACTAAGAAGCTACATTCGTAGCTGTTCTTTTATAATAATTAATTAGGCTGCGGGCAGCTGGTTTTGCAATTTGATATTTTTGTATTATTTGCATAATATAATTATTATATAAATATGTTTAATAAATTAGGTGCTTCTAGGTGCTGCGCCAAAAAGTATATCGCACATTTTTTATCGTATTGTTTAGATAAAATAAGCTTATTGTATGAACGAACCTGCCCGAAGCCCTTAGTGGAAGCAAAGTTATATTTTTACTCACCTTTAGTTTGTAATTTGTATGGATAACGCCAATTGTTTTTGAATATGTGCACTTTTAGAGTTAATCGCTTAAGTGATAATAATATATAAATAGTATGATCGTAATGTAAGTCAGCCATTTTAGTGTAAATTCAATGTATGAAACGCTAAATCGAATATATGACGTAATTGATAATATTTATTTATTAATTGTTTATTGGGTTATAATAATTATAATTAGTTTTTTTACTCATAACCAGTGATCGGAGTTGGTAGATTGATTTTTCGTACTTGCATCATAAATGTTCATAGATAACGTAACATGGATAAGCCATATTTCTGAAAAGTTATTCCAGTATTTCGGGATTTAATTAAATATAAAACCTTTTAAACTATTCATGTATCTGGGCGTTCTACTTTTTCATCGACAAATTGAGTAAATTTTTTTAGTTTTTCTTTTCTTCAATAAAATGTGTTTTCAATTACAGCCTAGATATTGTAGCTTTCAAATACATATAATTTATCGAAGTATTACTTAACATTATTGAAGAAAATCGGCCTTCGTCAGAATGGACCAAAAAAAAACACCTCTGTCACAAAAATGTTTTAATTTATTAGTTGTCATGCAAAATTAAATGTTTAGTATTTTATTATCTTTCCTAACAAAAATACAATAATTATTTTTTTATGGTTCGTTTTACCGAAAATTTTAACATGAACATTTAAAAATATGTATTCAATATTCACTGTCACATTTTTGCATGTTACAATAAGAAATTTTAAAATATTATGCAAGTTGTCAACTAAATTAACTTGTAAATCTGGTTAGGACCTTTTCTGTATTAGCACAATATAGTATTTTTGTACATATTAACAATAAATTTGATCATGCACTGCTTTGGTCGTTCAGTAAGAAGGGGACAAATTTGTGACAGAATAGTTAACAAAGTGACGGAGTGGTAAATACTAATTAACCGACTTCTAAAGTTAACCTTTTAACATGGTTAAACTTTAGCAAACAATAACAAAATATAAAATAAATGCTAATTCAAGTCTTATTTATTGAGATAATCACTTCGGTAGATATAAAATCCGCTTCGGCCACTTTCGAAAACAGACTTATTTTTGTTTTTTAGGCAACCTGGTTTAGAATAAAGAAAAATAATACTGTTTTCGAAACCAAAGTTTCGAAAGTGGCCGAAGCGGTTTGATCTTGGACTTAAAGGAATGACATTTTCTTTTCATACTTGGTGTCAAATCTTTAATTAACTTTTACGAGCATGATATCTTACTAAATCTTTACGTTTCGCGAAGGCAACTTTTTCAGGGTCTTGTTTTCTTTTTTCACGACAATGTCGCTGTATTCCCGCCGCAGATAACGGCATTTTATCAACTCAGCCGGTGGTAACACCTTAAATGAATAAAATAATTGATGATGAAGTAACCAACACAAGAAAAATAACAATACCCTATAGTAAAAATGAAGTAAGGCCCTAAAATCCGTACAAAAATGACCACTCCGTCACATAATATCATACCACTCTGTCACTTTTTTATTGTGACAGAGGTGTAAAGGAGATTGACCATTTTTGTATGGACGTTGGACCAAGATTGAATCAACGTCTTATTCCGCCATGTGCGGAGGCACTAAGGGTGGATCCGACCAAACTGGAATAAGACTTACTCCGAGATTAGTCTATACAAATTCGGTGTTTAATCTAGGTATAAGACCTTATTCCAGTTTGGTCGAATCCACCCTAAATAAGATAATAATATTATATAACGTAAACGACAACGTTAAAAAATATATATAAAAGTTAAAGCACCATATAGCCATACGATAAGTTTCTAGGTACAATACGAGTATAACCCGTGGATGTTTTTTTTAATTATTTTTTTTAATATCTTCATGTAAGGAAAGAAATAAAAGTATTCCCATGCTTGGGCAGCATTTGGTCCAAAATGGTCAATCTCCTTTGCAGTGTTGGAGCTGCTTACTATTTACCTACTTATGCATTGTTCATAATACCAAGGACGATATTATCTTATTTGTCTATGATAATACTAAGAGTACAATAAAGAATATTTTATCTTTAACTTTACATGAAATATTGACTAGGAAACAATAAAACAATGGTGTTAAACAGAAATTACAATACCATTTGAAAGTAGTAACTTACGTGACAGAGCGGCCCCGGAATAAACACACGCACCTCCATTGACTATCTTCCCGCGACAAACTTGGGTCGCCAGCCGGTCTAGCATGCGCAATACGACAACTCTTGACCCGTTTTCTCGTGTTTTATTCATTTATCTCTAATGTCTATCGACACTAAAGACACATGGATGCGCTTAGAACTCTTCATAATATGTCAAAAATAGACTTAGTAGTAGTTTTTGCATAAACTGTGGTATTTTTGTCTACAAACCTTAACATGACAACTTAAAATGATTTGTCGTCTCTCGTCCGCGATATATCTCGTGTTGCACATGCTAGGCCTACAGGGCGTAGGGAAACATGGCGCAGGTCGAAGGGGAGAGGCAACCGTTTTCTTGCCGAGCGTCCAAGGTCGAAATTGCTACCGCTTATTATTTGGATTCAAAAAGTGGGTGACAGAATGTAGCAACAAAAATCATGACATTGGGAGACAGGCCGCTTAATTGTTTTTAAATTAATAACTTTAACGTTAAAATTTATTTTCTTGTGATTAATTTCATATAAGTAATCATTAATTTAAGCAGTCCAATAAATACTTTTGTAATATAATTATTTATAAGGTTCTATAAAATTTTTTTTTGCCAGAGCATTTTGTAACATTGCTCGTCACTGTAGGGACACACCTTTATTTGTATGCAAAATACCTCCGTCACGTTATTTGTGAACTATGTCACAATCATTTTGTAAAAAATGATAACAATAAAAACACAATTTTAATGTTACGCAAAAACGCATTTTCAATAGTATTTTAAACAAACATAAAAATGAGAATTTTAATATTTCGAAAGAATAATATTTTTTTTGGAGGGGACATGTCTAATGTACGTATTGTATCCCATTTTATACTTTGTTAAGCTTTAACCTCAAATCTTAGGTCACTTATGCCGCCCGCATGGCATAAATAGCCATGCCTATTTTTACTTACATCATTTTAAAATTTCTTGTGATAAGTCTTATTATTTAACAAATTACGAAATTGTGGAGAAACGTCGCCGTGTCCGTGTCCATATATGTTTCAGATAATTCACCCTAATTCAATCTACCTACTCGGATCACTGCTCTTAACCAAACATGAAGGTAACAATATCCTATAGTCATAGCAATTCCTTTGTTTGTGATAAAGCAAAATTATGTTTTGTTACTGTCTTGCATGGCACAGTGATATAATGATTTTTCTATCTACTTATACTTTATCTAAGTAGAAATATGTGGAAATAAAATGTAAATGTATCCCCCCTAGTAGCTATATGTGGAAAAAAAAATCCTATCTTCCCTACCAGTAGGGTTAAGTGAAACAGGCGATATATTTGCATGTTATAAAAAAATATTAAGAGGGTTTTCGCATTTCGGTTTCCCATACAAACATTCAAGTCGAAATTTTTGAAAACCAATAAGCCGATTTTAATGAAACTTTGCATGCTAAAGGAAAATACAGATATCTACATAGTTTATTGAAAACATTTAAAAAAAAAGTTTATTTAGCTGAGTTATTGCGATTTAAAGTTCACTATAGAAAGTTTAAAATCTCAATAACTCAGTTAAATAAACGTTTTTTAACCTTTTCACCGCCCAACTATCCTGCACGCGATGTCCCGCTGTACGCCAACGTATATATGTATAACAAATTCTATAGTACGAAAGCAAGGATGGCGGTAACGTCATATCGATAATAAAAAAAATTACGTGTAAATTTAAGTTTGTATCTAAATTTACAAATATAAATAAACACTGATACATTATAATGGTAGTTGGTTTTATTTTATGAACAATTTTAGTAAGAAAAATGAAAATCCATTATCAGAGACAAAAAGACATGCATATACTTGCTAGAGATATATTATAATAGGCACTTCACTATTCATTTCATAACGTCGTCCGTTGACTTCATATCAAGTCTTTGGCGCTCGTAGCACGATAAATTTCTTAAGGAAAAGGGTTGTCTATGCTTTTTTTCATTCTAGAGTTTTGTTGGTCTATACTTCGACGTTTTATGTAGGTAGGTAGGTACCTACCAGTACTACATAAAATAATATGGTATTTAAAAACTCAAGCGTATCGAAACTGTTTAAATAAATTCGAGTGATATTCAGTGCAATATTGATTGAACTTAGTTGAGTAGGTATTGTGTTAGTTACTGTATTTATGAATTTGTGAACGAGATTGTATTGTAAGTGATTCGCGATTCACAACTTAATTAATTATCTTCCTAAGTTTAATTAGCACATAACTATATCCACATATCAAGATAACTTGTGTTTTCTTTGCACTTTAATAATTAGCTAACAATAAAACAAGATAATATTTACTGATTAAAACTTACCTCATTATCGTCCTCTTCCGAAGTACTACTATTTTCCGTTTCGCAATCAAATTCTGAATCAGGTTCCACACCTTGTAAAATCCGTAACAACTCATTAGAACATTCACTGTCACTCATCATTTGCACTTTTCCCGAACCGGGCAAAAAACACGGCACACGTTTGTTTTGTTTGTAACGCCCAGCACTATGACACGATGACCTTGACACCTGTGCGCTTACGACGTCACGAGCTAACTTGAAATATAGTCGGTGGCGCAGGTAGCACTGACATCTTGCCATTACGTAGAGATGGGTGTTGCAATAGACGCGTTTTACCTGAAATAAAACGCATATTAAATACTTACCTCATTAGAAGCTTATAATATTGAGATAGGCATATCCGTTTCCCGTCGTATTTTCCTTCTCTTTCTTCCGGTATATCGCTGTCTCTCTCGCTCATCCCACTCAGTGGCGTCACCAGGTGGCGCGGTGGGGGAACCAGGAGATTTCACACCCGTGCCCATTTGTTCATCATTGCGTCGAAATATGCATTAAGCACCAGGCGGAAATAAAAACTAAGCTTCTAATGAGGTAAGTATTTAATATGCGTTTTATTTCAGGTAAAACGCGTCTATTAAACACTTGACCGTCATTAGAAGCTTATAATATTGAGACCTGTTTGTTATCGCCTGGTGAAAACGCCAATGTGAGAAATAAATTAAACAATAAGTGCGAGAGAGTTAATCATATGATTATGGTTTAAACAAAAAGTTATAATAAGAGATTCAATTAAGTACTCATTATTTACAATTTAAGTCATGTAAGAAAATAATTGGCCAGTCATTGATGAAAAATCAAATAATTTAGCTTGTAAACCATGTAAACATTATTATTAGGAAATAAATATTGTTTACTATTTGATTTCAATCACTTTACAGGGTAAAAAAAAAAATGAAAAACTTCGTGACGCCTGAATCAATATTTCACGACAATAAACCTTGTGAAAAGTATTAACTAATCTCCAATTACCAATAGTTAGTATATCCTCAATGGGTAAATCATATCAATCTAGTTTGTAGATGCTACAGCGGAGCAAAACACAACCAGGTGTGGCTGTAATATCCATCTATAGCTACCACAGTGCTTGAAACAGGTGTAGGTGAACCACTCGAAGTTTTAAATAAATTAGTTTAGCCATTTTGTACAATATTTATTGATCCTTTTAACCAGTAGCAATTTCCAGCTTGTTTGTCTGTAGTCCTTACAGTCAGTTTTTGACCCAAACTGTCGCCTTAATATTACTACATTGCCCTGAACAAAATAATGTTTGGTGTCCACAGCAAGGTAACAAAGGAGCAATGCGACAATAATATTGCAGTGTTACGAACTGTTTAAAATCTAGTTGATCCTAGGTTTGAAACACATTACAAAGGTCTACAGACTAATATTACTAAAACCTTGAAAAAGGAGGTTTTGTTGTTTTTAAATGTTTAATTAAGATTGATTTTAAAACATGTTTAACTATTACCTCGTCACTAAGATTTCCATACAATTGTGCCTGCATAAAGTAGAAATGACAATTTATAGTAGTATTGTAAGAAAGATTTAAAATATTAAGTGTAAATCTGCCAAAAACTGGACTGACTGAACCCATTTGGTACGCGTTCCGCGTGTGGATGGTACCGCTGCTGCTGCTTACGCCCTTCCTGTGCCAAGCACAAGTGCTCATATGTTTTTATAATAACCGGACGCTTGAGTAGGGAAATTTGCTAGTGGTTCCATAACGATATATCATTTAAGCACACCAAATTTCAACGTCATGTCTTGAACCTTGGGGGTTGGCAGGCCTGTGGTTACGTCTACCAGGCGTCTACGTTTCAAATTCCATACTGTGAATGAGGCAGCAAGGGGTACCACAATCAGATAAATTCCTGTTGAGGTGTGCTAGCACCCGGGGGATGAGGGAAGGTGGTGCGAATTTCCAAGCCAGAGGGAAGCGTTCTACTTCAGGCTGAAAGCATTGTCAAACATCGCTTCGTAATCATTGAGATAAATCTGCATAGTTTACCCACTACTCGAGCGTTCTTGGATACAAACAGGTCAATTACTGGCCAGGCCCACTTCGCGAATATCGTTTGTGTGAATTCTGGCAGTAGATGCCACTCTAGAGCTTGGCTATGTCGAGACAGTTGATCTGCATAGCTGTTCAATTTCCCTGGAATGTAATGAATTTTGACCACAATTTGATTGGTGGTCATTTGTTGGTTGGCAATTTGGAGGATAAAAATAAAATTGTCGCAGGCTTCGTGTTCGATGCTTGTAATTCTAAGACTTAGAACAGCCCGCTTTTCTTTTTGATTGCAGTGCAGCTTTTGTTCGGATGCACTCCACCTTCCCGATAGGGCAGAATTGTTGAGTTTTGACCCCCCAATCCTGAAGCAACGGTTGTCAAAAAAAAAGTTGGTGGAGGTATATGTATTGGTGTTTCTGATAATTTTTAGCAACCAATACATTTAACTACATCGTGAGGTAGAGTCTATTTTACCGCATAATTTCTTCTCTTAGGTATCGTAAAATGCGACTAACGGACCATAGATTGCATCCAACAGTATAGAGCGGCGATAGGCTCATCACTTGTCACGTACATGTGCAGTTATCATTTGGTGAAACGTAGACTATGGCTGAGGACTGCTTTTGCGGTCCTCATTACCTGGTCTCTGACTAACCCTTCGAGGATAACAGTCATGAGTATATGTAGGTATGTATGGACGCTTGTGATTCCTCCATGTATCCTAGTATGTCCTTGCGGAAGATATTGATTTTGGTAAGCGCCCTGCGAGGGCGGTCAAACAGACTTTTTATAGTTTATGTGGACACCAAAATAAGTAAGTGTTTCTATTACAATGTTGGCATGTCTGGACAGAACCATCTGGTCTTTATGTCTATAAGATAATAGTCTAAGAAAACATTGCCGTGCTCATCTCAAATGGAAGGCATATAATTTTTAGTAATTCGCCTTTGTAGAACAGACGAAGAAACCATTGTGGGATTTGGCATAGTCAGATGGTAGTACCTAGGTCTGAGAAAAGTAATTTGTACATCCCGTCTCTTGGCCGTACACAGTCCGGAATTCATATAATAATTTAACGACTTCAGGTTAAAAATTGGACGGAGTGACCTTTCTTGCGTGCTCTTTGGTACTAAGAACTGGGTTAAAACGAAGTTTGGAAAAAAAACTTACTGTTTCTAGAAACCTGTTCCTTCATCTGTGTCAGCATTGCAGACATTTTGTCCGATACAAGCGTGTAACAACTGTCGATTGTAACGTTTGGAACCTTGAGCGATGGCTTCAGATAAAACGGTATTCGATACCTTTGTATTATGATAGAAAACTTGGAGCACCTATTTAGTCCCAACGGTGTCGATAAAGTGCAAATTGACCGGCTCGAAATATCGGAGCGTCATTGTCTACGTCTTTTGTTACCTCTGTTAGCAGAGAAGATGGACGTTTTTGTCCGGATTGAAAGAGCTGCCAAGCCGAGGATCGAAAGTAAGAACAGCCTCCGCTGTTTATATTATAGCTACGATGTGGTTCGTGGCTGGCATAAGTATGTCCTTGCGGAGGACATTGTTTTTGTTAAGCGCCCCGCGAGGGCGGTTCATAGCCATGATGTGGTTCGTGGCTGGCATAAGCATGTCCTTACGGAGGACATTGATTTTGGTAAGCGCCCTGCGAGGGCGGTTCATAGCCACGATGTGGTTCGTGGCTGGCATAAGCATGTCCTTGCGGAATACATTGTTTTTGGTAAGCGCCCTGCGAGGGCGGTCCATAGCCACAATGTGGTTCGTGGCTGGCATAAGCATGTCCTTACGGAGGACATTGTTTTTGGTAAGCGCCCTGCGAGAGCGGTTCATAGCCACAATGTGGTTCGTGGCTGGCATAAGCCTATCCTTGCGGAGGACATTTATTTATTTAATTTAATTAAAAACGGTTACATAACCATTTACAACAATTAAACATATTATTCAAATTCAAATAAAATAAGGGACATTTAGCATTACATTAACATACATGCATCTTCTCGCAAAAACCGCAACCACTCAAGTAATATTACCATTGATTTTGGTAAGCGCCCTGTGAGGGCGGTTTATAGCTACGATATGGTTCGTGCTGGCATAAGCATGCCCTTGCGGAGGCCATTTATTTATTTAATTTTATTAAAACGGTTAAATACCAATTACATTAATTAAACATATTATTCAAAATCAAATTACTTAAATTAAATAAGGTAAATTTAGCATTATATTAACATATATGCATCTTCTCGCAAAACCGCGAACACTCATGTAATAACCATTGATTTTGGTAAGCGCCCTGCGAGGGCGGGCAGATTATAGCCACGATATGGTTCGTGGCTGCCATAAGTATGTCCTTGCGGAGGACATTGATTTTGGTAAGCGCCCTGCGAGGGCGGTTCACAGCATGCTGTGCGTGTGTCTGTCCCATGAACCAGAAGAACAACGCGATGGTACACTATAAGAAGTTTGCCCTCGCGAAAGGTAACCGTTTATTGTTAGTACAGGTTTTGCTTGCGAGGCATTCCCAGTACCAGATTTAATAACTGGCCAAAAAGTTTTCTAACAGGACAATTTTTTCTAATGCAACTGTAATCTGTTCAGAATTAAACAAATGTGTGTTTGAAGGTAGAATCTTATTCAAAGTAGCAAGCATTAGAGGGTCTTTTACATTTTTATGAGTACCTATCCTCTTTTTGTATATTTATAGTTTCAGTCTACAACCTAATCACCACTGAAAATAAGACCTTTAAGAGAGGCATCAGATGTTTGCGACCAACTAGTAAACTGTTCAGACAAGTATTAAAAATATCTTTTTAGTTTTAAAATACCAAAAGTTATTGGTGCACAAGATTTATCAGAATATTGGTGCTTAAGGCCTAGCTGGCTCTTTTAGTTTACTTTTAAAATCAAAAATCAAATCTAGATCACTACACGGAATATTTAAATTGTTAACTGTTTTAGTCAGTATTGGTAACACCTGCGAGGTGCAACAATCGTTGTAAGATTTCCTCTAACGTCCGATAAAGCAGACACATTGTCGTTATCGTCATGAAAGGCGGGTACGATGACCATGCTTCTTTGAACGATGACGACTAACTCGAACTCAATCTTCGCCGATGCGATCGGGATTGTTAGAAGGACCAGCTATAGCCGCTTAGCTACAATTCATTTTTCTCATTATCTAATGTAAGCACTAATTATCGGTTTCTTATCTAAAATAAAAAGAAAAAGTGCCTGGAGGGTAGATACCACGTATTAAACACAAAAAACACTTTTAAAAATACTATCTTTACTCGAATGCTTTCTTATCTTAAAAGAAAAGGTGTATCTACATCTCTTGCGGGTAAAATTAAAAGTTTGATATACCAGATAAGTTTAAATTATAAATTCAGCGAACGGTAACACCGTTAAGTTATGAAACTATTCTAAGTACTCACGTGTATTGTAGAAACTCACGAGAACTGTATTGCAGTTTAAATAAAAATAATTCTATTTCTTTGTCACTTGATCACTATGTAGTGCACAAGTTACGCCGACGGGAAATTTCACGCCAATGATGAACAAATGGGCACGGGTGTGAAATCTCCTGGTTCCCCCACCGCGCCACCTGGTGACGCCACTGAGTGGGATGAGCGAGAGAGACAGCGATATACCGGAAGAAAGAGAAGGAAAATACGACGGGAAACGGATATGCCTATCTCAATATTATAAGCTTCTAATGACGGTCAAGTGTTTAATATCGAAAATCCTCAGTAAACTTAACTAATTTTAATAAAGTGATTTGATACGTACATTAATTTTAAAATGTATTATGTAATACGTTATTTCCTGACCGGGATTTATTTTAAATCATAGAATTTATGAACATTTGGATGGAATAAAACATAGTAAATATGGAGGATTGTAGTGAATGCAACTTTCGCGTCACATCACTGGCCTACTTGATATGAAGTCGTTGGCGTGCGGGACATCAAAATATTTGAGACGTTTTTGTTTTTATCCATTTTAAGACTCAAAAAAGCCTGTTTTGCCTAGGAAAATAAAAAATAGGGCTTCAGCTGTGTCCATCTTACAAAATTACAAAAGAAACAAATGTTTTATGTATCGTAAATGTATTTTATCAAAGTAGGTATAATGAAGAACTTCTATAGAAGTCCTGGCGTGGAGGGCACGAAAATCTCGAACTTCTATAGAAGTCGTTGGCGGTGAAAAGGTTAAAAATGTTTTCAACAAACTATTTAGATCCCTGTATTGCATGCACAATTTCGTTAAAATTGGCTTACTGGTTTTTAAAAATTTCGACTTGAGAGTTTGTATGGGAAACCGAAATGCGTAAAACCTCTTAATTGGAAAATGTTACATTAATTACATTAAATCGTGGTTTTATTAAACACTATATTTTAACTAATCATATCGTATTTCATTCCTAGTCCATAACTACTAATGCCAAAAGAAAAACAATTCTGTTCGTATTTTTGTATTTTAAAATTCTTAAAACTTATAAATTTTAGAAACAGACCAACAGCAATACTTTGCATGCATACAAAGATTTTCAAGATTTTTATGAAGACATGAACATTATACTATCGATAATCAGATTTGCTAATTGTTCAGATAATTACATTCGTTAACTTTAAAATTATTAATAAAATACGAATTTTGGTTTACAACATAAGAAAATAAAATTTAAATTATCAAAACACAAATATTAAAGAAACAAAAAAATTATCTATTACATGAGCAAACTAAATTTTAACCTACTTTTTAGAAAAATATACACTTTTGAGTAAGACTACTTATAACTATTTTTATGGTAAGTACTTAAGTACCAACTTATTATTACTACCCTTTGCAATGATGTTAAATTGCTATTTTAATTTAACGTCGTAAAAATATCACTAGTTAACATAATTTCGCAAACATTTTGATCGAAGACAATGATTGATGGTTGACGAGTATTGATGTTATTATTATATAATTACGATCCTGGTAACCACAAACGAATCAGTTGGTTACCTTTATACAAAAGTAATGTTGCAAAGTCTACATACATATCTACTCGTATGTCGATGCCAAATCATCAAAACATTATCATGTTTCGAATACTTAATTACATATTGAGTGTAGATATCATAATTTGGCATTGATGAGTATGAGGCGATCATTAAATTGGTAGGTAATTCAGGTAAATATATACATTTCGGAGTTGGTAAATATTTTGGATATTACTAAACTAATAATGAAAGTAAACTAATTAGGGGGAATTATTTCTCACATAACTATAAAAAAATAAAATTTAAAAAAAGCAAAACATGATAACTAGTATGTTTTATCAAAACTTATGTCCGGTGTATCAATAATTTCTAAGTTTCAAATACTCTATCCAGAACTTTATTCAATATCATACGATCATTGTATGACTTTGCATAAGTTATAAGACAGGGCACTATCACTTTATTTAGAAAGATGTGCAATTCAACCTTTAATATGATTGTCATTCACAAATCATTTAACAAAAGTTACAAAAATAACACTAAGCCAAAATGTCTTTTGTAGAAAAAGTAGAAAATATTGATTGTTGCACATTTATAGCACTATGCTTTTTAGGGAAGGCACAGGGTGTTTTAAAAACACCTCCAAAGCGGGCCCGTGTCTTCCCAGCGGGTCTCTTGGGAACATAATCATGTCGTTGACCCACGTGAAAGGCAACACCCTGTTCTCTATGACCGTCCGCCATCTTGGATTCTCTCTGAGCAAGTCTCGGTAGTTGTCCCCGGAGACGATAACGCCGTCGAACTCCGCTGCACATTGCACTATGTACCTGAAATTACATACAATACGGGTCTATATTTGGTTGCATAAATTAAAGAGGCATAATAATTTTAAGGCTACATAACGTTTTTTGGCATTCTCTTGGTCCCGCATAACGTTCATTCAGAATAAATCATTAGGCATACTTGTAAGCGTCAAGTTAGCAGCCTTACCTTACCACATGAGTAACTACCCTACAGAGTCCAAGCTCTCTAACAACGCGCAAAATATACCTTATCTGATAGGGCTGACACCTGAGCACGTTTAAAAAATTAGGGAGGAAAAATAAAATAAAGACGACAACCTCAGGCGGGAATCGAACCACGCACCTTCCGCATTCCGGGCGGCTGCCTTAACCACTTGGCTACCGAGGTCTGGCTTTCAACCGTCGAAATTTGTCAGTGCTTGATGCTTATGTTTTTAGTCAACATTGCTTCAAGTCAAGATTTGATGAAGCAATGTTGACTAAAAACATAAGCATCAAGCACTGACAAATTTCGATTTAAATTGGTGACTCTGAATCTCTCTTGGTGAATATGAATGTATGCAAAGAAAAGTAAATTTGTGTTTGTGTGATCAAAAGAGATTGTAAAATTAATGTATATTTAAAACAATATTTAGTCAGATCTAAAAAAAGCGGGCAAAATCGCCACGTTTTACGGTATTTAGGCTCCCTCTCTTTCCTTGGGTGTCGTTAAAGGCGACCAACGGACCAAATATTTATATCTTTTAGCCCGCCTTAAAATTTTACTTTTTCTTACCTAAACATACTTTTTTTAGCTATTAATATGAATGTATGCAAAGAAAAGTAAATTTGTGTTTGTGTGATCAAAAGAGATTGTAAAATTAATGTATATTTAAAACAATATTTAGTCAGATCTAAAAAAAGCGGGCAAAGTCGCCACGTTTTACGGTATTTAGACTCCCTCTCTTTCCTTGGGTGTCGTTAAAGGCGACCAACGGACTAAAGACTACACATGGATGTATGTGTAACAGCTTAAAGCGGCGATAGGCTCACCACCTGTCACGCTGAGCGCATGTGCAGTCGCTATTTGGTGAAAAGTGTACTATGGTAGAGGACTGATTTTGCTGTCCTCATTGCCTAGTCTCCAACTAATTATTAATATAATTTTATGTTTGTTTTTTTAAGGTGATTTCTTTTGGTAATTCTTTGTAGTACTGATTCAATTAACTAATGTTCATATAATTTTCCCGAAATTACTTCAGATTATTTTTCATTATTGTCATGTTGTGTTTGCCTATAATTGTTGTTACATTGTAACTATTATTACTCACATTACCATTTTAGATATAAGCTGTAATGTAACAATGTTGGCAGACCTAATAAAAAAAAAAAAAAATTAATTAAAAGTACAAAACTTTTTTTAAAAACAAGCTTCTAAACGAGCTAAAAAGAAAAAAAAAAACTTTTACTAACAACTTTCTACCCTGTCAAGAAAGTATCGGGAAAAGATCAATAATACACAAAAATGTTAGTTATTCATCCGAATTTATTTTATCGCCTTCAAAGTATGCTCCTTCAGAAACGATACACTTACTTAACATAATCCAATCATCAAAACATTTTTTAAACGCTTTTTCCAGAATTGAGTTCAGTTCTCGCCGCGAATTCTCCTATAAGTCTTCTACCGAATGAAAACGGTGCAACGAAGTGGTAATTTGTGTGCTGGAGCCATATCTGGTGAACAAAGTGGTTGCTCGATGGTATTTGTTAAGTTTTTGGTCAAAAATTCGTTCACAATGATGGCCTTGTGCGAATTATCGTGGAGCAAAATCCAAGAATTTTCTTTCCGCAAATTTTGCCTTTTTCGTCGAATTTGCTCTGTTAAACGCCGCATAACGCTCAAATAATATTCTTCTTTTACCGTTTGACCTTCCGGCAAGAATTCCGAAAGCACAACACCGCAATAGTAAAAGAAAACAGTCAACTTGACTTTGACTTTTGATTGACTTTGGGGTTTTTTCGGTTTCGGTTCAGTCGGAAGGCGCCACTCCGAAGCTTGTTGACTAGTTTGCATGTCAAAGTCTCGTCAACAGTAATGCAGCGGCCACACTAGCTTACCGTCTACCGGGCTGTTACCGCAATGATTATGGCATTAAATTACTATTTAAATTACTGCGTGAAGTGGTGTGGTTCGCTAGAGTTTACCTACATACGAGGGGCGTTCAAAATATTCTCGGTATGTGGATAAAAACAAACAAGTACGAAAAGTTTGATATTTTTATTTTTCAATATACTCCCCCCCTATGTTCATACACTTATAAGATCGATCAATTATTTTTTTTAATCCCTCATAAAAATATTTTTTATCTTTGGTGTAAAAATGCTCCTCCACGGCCGTCTTCAACGCTTCATCGTCAGAAAATTTATTTCCACGCAGATCCTTTTTAAGATTGGGGAACAAAAAGAAGTCGCTTGGGGCTAAGTCCGGACTATAGGGTGGATGAGTAACAGTTTCAAACCCACATTCAACAATAGCTGCCTTGGCAATATGAGCAGTATGGACAGGGGCGTTGTCATGCAGAAGCAGAACACCTTTGGTTAACTTTCCTCGCCTCTTTTCTTTGATCGCATCTCTTAATTGACGTATAACGTTAGCGTAGTACTGCCCTGTGATATTTACACCTTTTTCTTTATAATCGATAAGCAAAACTCCTTCACAATCCCAAAATATTGTGGCCATGACCTTGCCAGCTGACGGGATTACCTTGAACTTCTTGGGATGAGCTGAACCCTTAATGTGCCACTGCATGGACTCCTGTTTGCTCTCTGGGTCATAATGATGAACCCAGGTTTCATCTCCAGTAACTATTTTTTGCAGCACCTCATCGGGATTTTCACCACACAGGTCGATAAAATCTGAACAGCAAGCCACACGCATATCCTTTTGAAGAAGCGTCAGCATTCGCGGAACCCATCTTGCATTTACTTTTGACATATTAAGATGGTCATGTATAATGTCATGTACGGTACCAATAGAGAGATTGGTTACTTGAGCTATAGATTTTACCTTCACTCGGCCGTCTTCCAATATAAGTTTTTCCACTTTATCAATATTTTCTTGTGAGGTAGCCACTACAGGCCGGCCAGGTCTAGGGTCATCTTCAATACTCTCCCTTCCACGCTTAAATTCGCTTGACCATTTTTGAATAGTAGATAAAGAAGGAGCAGACTCACGGTAAACACAATCCATTTCCTCTTTTATGGTTTTTTGATTTTTACCCTGTTTTGTCAAGAATTTTATGACGGATCGGTGCTCTAATTTCGTTAAAATTGTTAATTCGCTCATGGTGTTCATGTTTGTCCGGCAATTGCAGAAAAACAAAAGAACATCTCGGTTCCAATTTTACTTTTTTTTAATATCAATGGATGAATCTTAGCGGCCAGTAACAAATATATATATAAAAGAGGTTGTAACGTATCAATACCGAGAATATTTTGAACGCCCCTCGTATGTCAATAAATTAGGCGGTAAAAATATTATTTTTCAAGATGGAGGTTGAAGCTGCAGCAGCTGTGTTGTGTTTTATGAGTGCCAATTATTTTTACATGAATCTTTTAAATTGTTACAAAGCTAAAGAAGGTGGTCGGGTATTCCAAAGAGATGGTTCGGATTGGAATAATTCCAATAATTCGAGCGATTTTTCATTTGACCACTCCATGTCGGTCGATACGTGCGTCGCCGTTGAGCTCATGTTGCACACTGACAAACGGTAGTGTGACCACAAACGCATTCAATTACTGCGGTAATTTTCTTTGATGTGCGAAAAAAGACCGCCGCCGGAGCTATTGCCTACAGCCATTTGCCATATTGATTGGCATTGTAAAATTATAGCCATAAATTGTGGTTACACCTAGGCGTTGTTGAAGTTATGGCAATAATTATTGGCATATCACGGTAGTGTGGCCGCTGCATAACAATGCGTTGCATGAATGTTGGGTCGGAATTGACTCGTTCTAGCATGTTCTCAGCGTCTCTTATGCGATTGAGTTTTCGGAGAAAATTCAGGTACTTTGGGACTAGCCGAGCGGCAACATGTTTTCATACGTTGTTTAAAATGGTACGGATCGATTCGTGAGACACAGAAAGTTCAGCGGCTATCTCTCTCAAACTTGAATGAGGATTTTCAGTCACCATTTCCTACACTTTTACGATGTTAACTTCAGTTGAAGACGTTGATGGCCTACCAGAGCGAAGCAAATCTTCCATCACATCTCGACCGCTTTTGAACGCTTTGTACCACTCATAAGCACGTGTTTTTGATAAAATCGATTCACCGTAAGCCTTTTGTAACATTTTCATTGACTCCGAACACGAAATTCCATTGGCGACGCATAATTTAAGACAAACTCTTTGTTCGATGTTTTTATCCACTTCGAAATTCGCAATACATACTAGATTTATACTATCTAAAAACAGCACTGTATTTAATCTAAATAACAGATGCAACTCAAACTCCGCGCCAAAATGCATAACAGTTGTGCCAATCCAACAACAAAAAAAAACCAATAGAATTTGGAATCATAAACAAATTATCCGTTCCCGAAACTTGTATAACGTCGTACATTACACAATATAAGATATAAAAGGTTGTCGCGAGATTTATGTACTCGTATTTTCGTAGATTGAAAATTTTAATAATTAAAAACAATCACATCAAGTTATTTAATTTACTTGTAGTACTTACATTATAGTACTTATACAGGGCGTCCCACGGATATGCCACATGGAGGGAAAGTACCTTGAATATTGTAGATTGAACATTTTACTGAAAGAAGACATTATTTGAATTTAAAAAACAATTTAAACTGCAGTATTATTCTAAATATCCACCACAACAAGATCAAAAAATCGACAGGGAGCGAAATAATCAAATCATCAAAAGAGTGCGACTTTGTATTCAACAGGAAGGGACTCATTTTGAGCTTTGATAAATTGATTAATTTTGTATTAAAAATGTCAAAATTCATGGTCTTCCTATTATTTGTGACACTATGTTATTTAGCAAAAAATAATCCTTATTTATGAAGCCTTTCGATCGGTATGATAAAACTACAGGTTAATTATTTTTTACATGTAACGGGTTCGATTCCCGGTTCAACCATGTAATTTTTAAAATATCTATGAATGCAGTTTAAATTGTTTTTTAAATTTAAATAATGTCTTCTTTCAATAAAACGTTCCATCTACAATATTCAAGGTACTTTCCCTCTATGTGGCATATCCGTGGGACGCCCTGTATAGTAAATCTCGGAACAACCTTTTATCCTACTACTAATATTATAAACGCGAAAGTTTGTAAGTATGGATGGATGTTTGATAATCTTTCACGTAGAAACTACTGAATGAACTTGGATGAAATTCGGCATATAGTTTATAACCTGGATTAACACATAGGATACTTTTTATCCCGATATTCCCACGGGTACGGGAACCACGCGGGTGAAACCGCGAGCGGCTGCTAGTATCATATAAATTGTATAATGTAATGAATGACGTTATAAGTTGTTAGTAAAAGTTTATTTATTTTTTTATATTTATATTAAAGCATTTAAATAAAAGCTTGTTTTTTAAAAAGGTGTTTTACTTTTAATTCATTTTTTACTTTTTAGTTATTACACGTTTTTTATCTGTTCATCTCACTGAACGTGTAGGTATACAGAATTTATTCACGTCTTCCAAACCACCACCACTCACTACCCATCAAACACGGTCTACCCATTAAGACGAATCAAACTCGACGCGGTTGTGTCGCTTAATTACGGAGTTCCTATGACCACCTTCCGGCTCCATCATTAGCCCAAGCGCGCACTGGCGGCCAGGGGCCCAAGTCTGCTAATTTACAAATGGCATAATTGAATCGCATTGTAATTGTTTGACACATTTGGTATTCTTAAATGAGTAAGAGAATATCAAATGTGTCAAACAATTACAATGCGATCCAATTGCGATTCAATTATGCCATTCGTAAATTAGCAGACTTGGGCCCCCGGTCGCAGCGGCCAGCATTACGACCGGGCCGCAAGTATCGCGACTGTACATGCGGCCAGACTGCGGCTAAAATTGTCAGTTCCGAGTACAGAGTGCTTCGAAATGTACGTCGAGGAAATAGCTGTGATGGTTAATCTTGCAAGTAAGAAGCGAAAAAACATGAAGAAAAGATTCTGGATTCATCCATTACTTACTGTGTGAAAGACATTTTTAAAGGATTATTTCAGACATACTTTATCTTTATTTTTTTATAGTAGGAGGCAAACGAGCAGGCGGGTCACCTGATGGAGAGTAATCACCACCGCCCATGGACACCCGCAAAACCAGAGGAATCGCAGGCGCATTGCCGGCCTTTAAGGAAGGAATAGGAATTTTGAGTAGGGACTCAAAATCCCTGCGCCTCCGGAACCCTCACTGGTCGGACGAAACACAACAGCACCAAGTGCCGTTATTTCTCGCCGGATATTCGTGAGAGGTTCCTTTACTGACCTTCAACAACATATTGACAAGTTTTTCAATTATTACAAGATAAATGTCTAGAAGTGAGTAAAGGATTTTCAAAGAATGCACAGTTTTATAACTGCATGGAGCGGTGGACGGAAAGCCAATAAGAATTATTCAGCCAGCCCACACCGGTTCACTATAGGTATCACAATTACAAAAACTATTTCTCTGTTGTACTTATGGCTATATGTGACGCCGATTACAAATTTATATCCATTGACGTCGGCGCCTATGAAAATGTAGCGACTCTTCTTCTGTATTCAAGAATTCAAAGTTTTATGAAAAACTTACAAAAAGTGTTAAATATTCCAGACAAGAGATCAATTTATTACAGAAACAGGTGTGCCTTTGCCTTTTGTCATAGTTGGCGATGAAGCATTTTAAGGACGAAATTTGACAGACAAGAAAAGAGTTTTTAACTACCGTCTTTCCCGTGCGCGTCGGTACATAAAATGTTCTTTTGGCATACTAGCCAACAAGGGGCGAATTTTTCATCGTTCTATTGATGTGCGCAAGAAACTTGCTGTTGCTATCATAAAAGCATGTTGCGTCCTCCACAACTACTTATGTACGGGAGCGAGATTAGGTTCAAATTAGAAGACACGTTGCATATACCCGTAACAATGGAAGAAATACCTTTATCTCGACCTTCAAGAGGAAATAGAACATCTACACAAGACAGGGATCGATTTGCTGACTACTTCGTAGGCGAAGGAGCAGTTCCGTAGCAAAATAGACTTGCTCTGTCTGAATTTTTACTAGCAAATATTTCTGTGATCTCCTCCCACAATATCCTTTTTGTCTCGTCATCCTTTAAATAGGTAGGCATCTCACGACATGTCCCACAATGCCTGTCTAGTCTCGAGCTCACAAATAAACCTCTCCGTGTCAAAGACATTATGATGTAATTTAAACACTCGTAAACAAATAACACGTCTGGCCGCCGCGGCCAGTGCGCGCATACAGGAGCACGATCCTACAATCTTTTGAATGCCAGTGGTCGCGGCGCGGAAAGCGGCCAGCGGACCGCAGGTTACGTCGCAACGATCTCATTGGCCGCCGCGGCCGCTGGCCGCTTGCGGCCAAGTGCGCGCGCTGACGATGCAATGCATACATTTCGCTGGCCGCTGTGACCTGGCCGCCAGTGCGCGCTTGGGCTTAGACTCTGGTTACCATTCAAAGACAAACTACTCGTCAAGACGATTCAAACGAACCCAAGCTCGATGAGGTTGTGTTGTTTCATTGCGAAGTTCCTATGGCCACCTTCCAGCTCCATCATCAGATTAGCACCATGTCATCATAATATTGCATTGTCACGCGATTTACACATCGCACCTTCGGTGGAACAAGGACAGAAATTACAAATTTGCAATTTTACAGGAGAGCCATTTTAAGATTTTTTTTGGCATTCAGTATGGTATTAATTACTTCTTTGATATTACTTTAAAGTAATTCTTCTTTATATGAAATAAACTATACACTATATTTATTTTAAACATGTTGTTCTCAAAAAAAAAAATGTTTAGTTTATTTTTAATTAATTTTTTTTTTATTATTTTCAATTGTGCCTTTGTTGTTCCAAAATGTAAATTATTTTGTAGTTACGAACATATTTGAGCTTACGTTTAGGATGGTTTTGGAATAAAAACAATTAGATTTTTTGCATAAATCTTGTTTTTTCTTATTAATCAATCACGTTTAGGAACTTTTTGCAAAAATATATTTATTATTCACTAGCAAAATTCTTTGGAATAACACTTAAAAATAATCCAAAAATAAAGATAACCTAAACTTGAAAAAAGGCGCAATAAGACAAAGCCACTTCTTTTCTCTGGCGGTTTTTGAAGGAACTAAATGAGTGTCTTTGTACCTTCAGTTGAAAGGGTACTTTTAAAGCATTTTGGCATACTTAAGCCATTTTTGCAATTTTTGACAATTGTGCCCCTGTTCCACCGAAGGTGCGACATGTATACAAAATTTCAGCTCAATCGGTTGAAGGTATCTGCTTCAAAATTAAGTTGCAAAATTCCACCCGAACAAAAGACATGCATACCTACATACATTGCAAGTTAAATAAAAGCTTGTATATTAACCCTTCGGTCGGGGATAAAAGTTGTGATTATAGAAATACTGAAATGGTAAAATCCCATATTCGTCAACAAAATCACTCAAATAATTGAATCCCATCTAATGCGCGCGACGCGACGTGCGGGCCCTGTCAGTCATACCACAACTGCCGTGCGATTCTCTAAGTTAAAGCTTTGATAGCAGCGACTGCCGCAGCGCTGAGAATTGACTCTATCTATTTCATATTTATAGAATTGGAAAGAGACAGCAGATCAAAGTTATGCGGGCAGCGTTTTATGTGTCGCTTAGAGAATTGCATAGCTGAGCCGGCGCAAACCAAACCAGTTTTTACCACGGCGGATATTCTCTGACGGCGGCGCCGCACAGTGGTCTCAAATTAAAAAAGATGGACATTGATGCTAGAGTCACCATATTTTTTACATGTTAACTCTGTGATGACTATTAAGGGGATCCTGCACGAAATTGTGAAAATTTATGTATTTTTAAGTTACTTGTACTATGCGCTGAATTAAATAAAATTAAATACATTAAAAGAACGTAAGTTAGCCTGATCATTGCACAAGGTCGTGGCATTGTTGAAATTTGAAACAAATTCTTTAAACAATAACAAACAATACATAAATCTAATGACTCCTAAAAACATTTTTCTTCGACAACTTTCTTAATTTTACGCATGAAACAACAATTCTTACATGAAAATATTTGTATTGATATTCCGCAGGTCACCCCCATCTTAAAAAAGTAAATTTTAATTTTTAACACAAGCGCGTGATGGTTTTGTACATTGCTCTAATCAAATTACTAGGTCTGAAACTTCAAAGCAGAATTGTTCTAATTTTAAATATCAATATGATTGATTTTGCTTTGAAGTTCATTGAGACTTATGTCAGTTTTGCGATCGCGCGGCATCGCGCGGCCCCCTCTTAAGCGAAAAAAACCTTTTTGTATTAGCAAGACTATAAAACATGTTTTTTCTGTATGGGCGAGGGTACATTGTTGTTAATTTCTCTGAGTCGGCGCAAACCAAACCATTTTTTCCCAAAGCGGATATTCTCTGACGGCGGCGCCGCACAGTGGTCTCAAATTAAAAAAAAGTGGACATTGAAGCTAGAGTCACCATATTTTTTTTTACTTGTTACTCTGTGATGATGACTATTAAGGGAAAAATTCTTTTTGTATATTAGCAAGACTATTTTTTTGTAAAAAAACAAGTGATTTGGAGCATTTCACTAGAACATACTTTTTACATATCTCTGCGTACTTCGGAGATAAACGCGCCTAAAGTCAAGTTCTTTTTTACTACGAGCATGAATCACGAAAATAGTGAACAAGACATGTTATAAAAAGACACGCAACATATTCTAGTTAATTTTTATTTATAAAATATGCAGTTTGTAATAAAATATACGATAAAAGCTCCGCTGGCCAGTATAAGTTGCTACGACGAAAGTACAGTCCGCACGCGACTTGATGTCGTCGGGGCCTGAAGTGAGGCGCGGGAGCTCCTCTCCCGCCACCCATATTGTTCTCTCTCGCACCACTAGCGCATTTGCATCGTTGCGGTTGCAATTAGAGATGGGCATTTACCCGGTAAATACCCGACTTGTGGGTAAATACCCATTTTTACCTTTTTTACCCACCCATTTTTAATTTATACCGGGTAAAAATTAAACTCAGTTTAATTTAAACCAATTATTGAATTTGGTTATAGATACTATTACATACCGACTAAAGCATATTTTTAAGTCATTCCAAGTCTAATACTTAGTAGAATTCTATTCATTTTCGAGCTGAGGCACGACTTTTGTTTATTAAGATATTCAAAATAAATGTTCATACGTTAGTTATCATTTCTAGTTAAATTTCTGTTTTAATTATATTATCATGTCTGGGACATGCACCCTGGTATTCTTTGTTCTTTTAGGTATTTGACATACGAATTACGAAGTCAACCTATTCCCGGTTCCTTAAAAACTACTTTTTTATAATAGATGGGCTTGCTCTTGGCCACATTCTTATCCGTAGGATTAAGAAGAAGCCGAAGATGGAGCGAGCTTGCCCAGAAGCAGCCTATTCACTCGGGCTTTAAAGATGTTGGCCTATATGCACTCGGGAACACAGACGCCGGCAGGGTATTCCATACCTTGGCTGTACGCATTTTGAATGAAAACGAATAGCGCTTGGTGCGTATGAGTGGAATATCAAAAGGGTGGTAAGTAACCCGCCGTACGTCTGGACTCCCGATGGTAGAAAGGGGACGGTGGAATGAGCTCGTGTAGCTCAAAAGCACACTCTTCGAAGTACAACCTGTAAAATACCGACAAGCATGCAACTGAGCGACGGACGGTGAACGAGTTTGTGAAGCTTGGTTTTTACAAGCTTATCGTCACCTATAAGTTTCCTGGCTCTGCGTTCCACTGAATCGAGCGCGGCAAGTTGATATTTTGCTTAGCCGTCCCAAAGGTGGCAGCAATACTCCACGCATGACCGGACTTGTGCTTTATATAGAGTTAGAAGCTGTCCCGGCGTGAAATATCGCTTAACCTTATTTAGAACACCCAGCGTTTTCGCCGCAGTTTGAGCCTTGATTTCGATGTTGTCGCCCAAGTTGAGATTGGTGGTCAACTTCATGCCGAGGAGATCGAAGTTGTCGGTAATTGGTACATCTACACCCTGAAAAGTAGGATCCAGGTTAAAAGGACTCCTTTTAACCGAGAACAAACACGCCTGCGTTTTGGTGGCGTTAAAACTGACCAAATGGTTGTCACCCCATTAGGAGACAAGACTTAAAGTCAAGTTTGTCCGCTAAACCATAGCCTCTCTTAAGGAACGAACTTCCTCTCCGCCGACCCTTGGTCTAGACAGATACCTCTTTGTGACCGTGTTGCCGTCGCATACCCAGCAATTCCCGGCTTGAGCAGATCGTTATTACACACCAACTAAAGGGTAGCAGAGAGAACGGAACCCTGAGAAACCCCGGCATCGATAGCCATGTGGTCGGAGAAACAGCCATCAATGACTACTCTGATTGACCGTTCCCTTGAAGTCCAAAATCCAGACACGGAAATCAGCAAAGATGCCGTACGCTGGAAGTTTGCTCAGCAAACCAGCGTGCCGGACCCGGTCAAAGGCTTTCGAGATGTCAAGCGACACGGCAAGCGCTTCGCCATGCTTCTCGGTTGCCTCGCCCCAGCAATGAGTAACGTACACCAGAAGGTCCTCCGTGGAACGGCCCCACCGAAAGCCACATTGGCATTTGCAAGCTTCCAGGACTGAGGAACCGCTCTAGTAAGAAGAGAAATGCGGTACAGACGCGTTACAACCGGAGACAATTCAGGCGCACAGACCCTAAGTAGTCTAGCTGGAATGCCGTCCGGGCCGCTGGCTTTATTTATTTTATTTAATAAAAATCACATAATTCAAATGACGCTGTATAAAGTGGGTAATGTAATTATCATTCTCCCTGTTACTGCAACCTGGCAACGTCGCACGCGCAAAATATAAGGTGACTGCTAGAAACCGCAAGAAACTTCAAGGGCTGGTCAGGTCCAGTGTTTTAAAAATGACAAAAAAGGAATTCGTGTTTTGTTCATTTTTAATGTAACACTTAACATAATAATAATTACAGTTAAAAAGGGGCCCGATCGGGGGGCCATTTCTTATCTTGTAACTCATGCTCCTGTCCCCTTCGGGGAGGAGGTCTAGGAGAGGTAGGGCCTTTGGAGGCAACAATCGGCCTGCAGCGGGTGAGTGCCATTGGGCACCGACAACCTACGCTAGGGTGGTTCGGTCACCACCCTGTATGTGTCCATGCTCGTGGCAGGGATCGGGTGAACTCCTCACTTTCGTCGCCACCCCCTCTCCCATCGGCTCGGCTATCCCCTTCACTTATGGTGGTGCTTGGGATCCGTCGGCGCAAGGCCACCTCCCTCGCCAAGGACGCCTCGTGCCAGTAGGAGGGGAGGGGACTAATTGTTGCCCACCGGCGCGTTGCTCCCAAACCAGAGACTGTTTTGCTTCCTACACCCTCTGTTTGCGTTTGGGGCCTTGATGGCAGCGCTTGCCAGGATCGCGCCTGGTTGGACTCAGGGCTGTATTGTGTTGAGTTGGCTTGCGAGTTGGTTGGGCAACATCATTAATAATTAATATATTAATAATAATATTTTCATTTTATGCGCGTGTCGGAACCATAACAAAACTTGATGCTATCGATTGTCGTTGGACTTAACTGCTCCTTAAACACGCACATTTCATTTCAGTTGTAAAAGGAAAATAAATGGGGTCTTATTGCACTTTGCAGACTAACGTAGGTACTTATCGCCCAGCTGACGCGAACGGGTCAACAGACGATGGTCGGCAGGCCGGCCGTCGTTGCCCGCGCGTTGTAAATAATCGTTATTTTTAATTGCTTTTGATTTCATTTTTCTTATATTATTGCTTTAAAATAAATTTGGTACTTAAAGACTATCCAATTAAAATTCACAAAATTATTATTTAATTAAAAATGTCAAAAACACCAATTCCTTTTTTGTCATGTTTAAAACACTTGATCTGACCAGCCTTTGAAGTTTCTTGCGGTTTCTAGCAGTCCCCATAATACCGCACGCAGCCTCTCGCCCCCCACTCCACGTGGTATTTTTCGTACGCGAACATGTTCATTCGAAGTGCATTTCAACTAGCTAGATCTGCACCATTTTGTTGTGTTTTAGTTGAAAATAGATGTTGATTAAAGATTTAAAATATAATCAACTGTGTTTTATTTGAAATCAATATTTTATCTTTAATGGTCAAGATCGAAACTATCATCGTAGATCGTTTTAAGGATAGTAAAGCCAATTAAATATTTTTATAGACAGTATTCAATTTTACCCGGTGTTTTATAAAAATACCCGGTTTAAATGGGTATAAATGGGTAAATACTCTTTTTTACCTTTCCTCCCAATTTTACCCAACCCTAATTTTTACCCACCCGCCCATCTGTAGTTGCAATGCATTATGCATCAGTGTACAACAGTAGTTTTCAACACTTCTTCTGTAGCTGTTTGTAGTATTTTTAATACTCCACCGAGTAAAATGAACGACTTGGATTTTGTATCTAAAAACCCCATCAGAGATGATTTGTACAAATACGGTATCGCTTCATATGTGGATAAGATGTATGGAATGTATTTTACATATATCTTATAACTTAGACTTCAAAAAATAGACAGTGCGGAAGGATGATAAGTTGTTGTTAGAAGAAGCTAAAAAAATATGACCCAAGAAGAATTTCGGAACCGAACTGGTTTGTTGATTGACATTGTAAAACATTGGTTTGTCACAACCAATGACGGAAATACAGCACGAAGGTATTTTACACATTTTCGCTGAAATAACAGGCATTCACCATGATTTAATCAAGAGGTTTGCTGTAATCTTGCAACCTGTTTTATCTGGGCAACAGATTAATATTAATATAAGTCTTTTTAGAGAAAATTGCAAAAAAAATGCAATCCTCTACGTGAACTTATATTTATGGTATTATATGCCATCAAGTGTCCACAAATTGTTAAGTCATGGTGCTGACATTTGTGAGAATTTCTCATTTATTCCTATAGGCATACTCTCAGAAGAAGCATCGAAAGCAAGAAATAAAGATTTCCGGAATACTAGGCAGGCACATACAAGAAAAATTGGCAGAATTCAAACGAATTTGGACATAATTCACAACTTTTTAATAAGCTCCGATACTTACATCACCCACATTAAACCAAACATTGTTCGACACCCGAGACAATTACTCCCGGAAGCCAGTGCATTGATCTTGAGCAATGATTCATCAGTGGAAAGTGAGGAAACAGAGATTGCCCAAGAAAACCTCGATCCGAATATAGAATCGTGTTCTTAATTCTACTACACTTCTGGACACATCTATTGGCCCACCTTGCATTTTCAGTTTCGTTTAGTCCTAGCTAAAAATTTATATTAGGTCGAGCAAAAAGTTTTTATACAGTTTTGAACCAGGCACATTCATAATTTTATTCAATAGTCTTTTTTTAAATTTCGAACACAGAATTTAAAGAAACAAAAGACAATTTGGAGCCTGTTCGCTGATATCAAACAATCGAATACTAAGAAAACTTGATTTTATTGGTTTACTTGGATTTAATTCTTGAAAGTGTGATTTTTCTCTTTGGTTTTGCAACAAACATTACTTATTCTTAACATTAAGGTGAGGTTCTATCAATAATCTATGGATACTTCGCCTGAAGTCGCCGCCCAAGCTGTGGCACTTATCCAGGCCGGACACAGCTAAAGAAATGTGAGTGCTCAACTTAATTTAAATCGATCTGCGGTCCGAAATGTTTATCGGAGGTACCTAGAGACTGGCGGCTTTGTTCGTCGTCAAGGAAGGCCACGATCTCGGGTCACAACTGAAAGGCAGGATCGATTTATCGTAACGACCAGCTTGAGAAATCTTTACCTTACCTCCATTGAGATACAAAACCAACTTCGCGACTTCCACGGAGTATCTGTGAGCGCTCGAACTGTTCGGAGAAGATTAAAAGAACGCGATATGGTACCACACAAGCCAGCTAATGGCCCCAAACTTACGCGAGCCCACCGAACAGCGCGTCTTTATTTCGCGCGCACTCATTTAAATTGGACTCAGCAGCATTGGAGCCGTGTACTATTTTTTGATGAGTCTAAAATTGCGTTACATGGCAATGATGGAAGGAAGAAGGTCTACGGACATAAGGGAGAGCGTTTTGCACAATGCTGCTTTGAAGAGAGGGTTGCTTATGGCGGTGGCTCATGGACTGTCTGGGGCGGTATATCCGCAAGCGGCAAAACTCAACTTGAGGTTATTACGGGACCACGGTTGCCAACATTAAATGCTGAAACGTACATTCGTGAGTGCTTAGAACCTCACGTGATGCCATACGTAGACCATGTGGGCCCAAATTTCCTTTTTATGCATGATAATGCAAGAGCCCATACGGCCGGCATCGTCAGGGAATATCTTCGAGAAGTGAACATCACAGTTATGGACTGGCCAGCCAGAAGCCCAGACATGAACCCGATTGAGCACATGTGGGACGAGCTAAAAAGACGTGTTAGGGCTCGTCAGCCAGTTGCCCAGACGTGCAGGAGTTGAAAACTGCCATAGAAGAAGAATCGGAGATGATCCTTAAAATTTCATAAAGCGGTTGATAAACTCTATGCCTAATCGTATCATAGCTGTCGTAGATGCCTATGGAGGCAACACGCGTTATTAAATTAAACCTTTATTTGATAAAACATGTTTTTTATTCAAAAATCAACTGCCTGCATCAAGCGCATACCCGACTTGTTAGGCGTAGCTCCATGTCGTGTGGTATTCTGAATTCAAATTTAAAACAATACGATCGAAAAAGATGGTAAAATGTATCAGGTTTAAAACTGCATCAATAGTTTTTGTTCAATCTAGCAATCATATTTAAGTAGGGGCCATAGAAACCTAAACTCTAAGGTGGGCCAATAGATGTGTCCAGAAGTGTAATATTATAAATGCGAAAGTTTGGAAGTATGGATATTTGTTACTCTTTCACGTAAAAACTACTGAATGGATTTGGATGAAATTCGGCATACAGATAGTTTATAACAAGGATAGACACATAGGATACTTTTTATCCCGATATTCCCACGGGAACGTATGGATGGATGTTTGTTACTCTTTCACGTAGAAACTACTGAATGGATTTGGATGAAATTCGGCATACAGATAGTTTATAACCTGGATTAACACATAGGATACTTTTTATCTCGATATTCCCACGGAAAACAGGAACCACGCGGGTGAAACCGCGAGCGGCCGCTTGTATTTTATATTGCAATTATTTAGCAATTATGGTAGTAGTGGTATGATGGTAGTAGACTAGACAGTAGAGAAATAATTTTTTTTTCAAAATTTTGAGCATTATCATCTAAGGTTTTGGTTTGGCTACTACCATCTTGATATTACGACAAACTCGCGTTGAAGCACTTTTGCTAACCAGCGGAGCTGTCATTGTAGCATTTTTCGATGTTTCCGTAGAAAAAACATATTTTTTAAGATTAAAATGGAACATAAATGTGTTGCTTGTAACTTTAACTATAATTATTTACATCTAAAATTCAATATTTTTTAATGATTTCCAAGAATCAACACATGTAAAAACCACATTTTTTTGGTCAAAACACTATTTTTGACGCTTATATCTCCAAAGTACGCAGAGATAAGTGACAATTGTTTGGGTGAAATACTCCGATTTACTTCTTTTCTAATATATGTGAATGCCATCTTGACATCTGATAAGGTTTTCGAGAAATTAACAACAATGTACCTTCGCCCATACAAAAAAAACATGTTTAATTTTTTTTACAAAAAAATAATCTTGCTAAGACAAAATGGTTTTTTTCTTTTATAAGTTATCAAAGCGTTAACATGTAAAAAAAAATATGGTGACTCTATCATTAATGTCTACCTTTTTTTAATTTGGGACCAGTGTACGCCGCACAGTGGTCCGGAATTGAAAAATAGTGGACTTAGGCACACGAGGCGTCATACTAGCTTTAAAAACATGTTTACGACAGGAAATCTTATTTAAAATAATATTGTTTATTATTTTTTTCATTATTTTTGGTGTAAAATGTAAAAAAAAATTAACGAAAAAAATGTATGAAGCAAAATTGAAAAATATTTTTTTCTCGACGTGTTCAGAAGTGTTAGCAATGAAACCTCTTGTGTATTATAGTATTTATTTTATTACATAAATAAATCTTTAGCATAAACTTGCCGCTTTGGCATTTATACGCAGTTGAACATCCGATATTTAAATTTAAATTATTTCATGAAATCGATATTATCTTCACAGCAAAAAACAAAAAAATAGGTACCTATAGTCCACTACCAATTAATGGCGAAATAATCAATAAAACTAATACCGAGAAATACTTAGGACTGCTACTTGATAATAGGCTTACATGGAAACCACATATGGACAAAATCCAGAGTAAGCTTATATCTCTATCAGGCGCCCTAAGGCGAATATCTCGATGTTTGCCAAGACACGTGCGTTATACAATATATAACTCTATGGTCAAACCTCACCTGGATTATGTAATTGAAGTGTGGGGATCAGCAGCTAAAAGTAACATACAAAAACTACAAAGGTCACAAAATAAACTAATTAAAACGTTATTCAGATATGACTACCGAACACCTACCGTACAAATCTACAAGGAGACAGGACTAATGAACTTGTCACAAACCTATAAATACAACACCTGCATTCTAATAAGGAAAATTATTACTAAAGATATTCATTCGCAAATATCATTTACAAAAAACATAGACCACCACAAACGAAACACTAGACAGGCAAATAATATCTTTATAAAACAATCAAAAACCAACCTCGGAAAAAAGAGTATTCTTTGCGAGGGAGCTCAAAGTTATAATAAGTTACCTAAAAACATAAAAGAAGCTAAAAACCTTATAACCTACAAAAAATGATTGAAACGCCACATTTTGGAGGATCCTTCATTTCATTGATAGAATGATTATAACACAAATATAAATAACATTAGGGCCGTAACAAATAACCAACCGCTACCAATTAACCACAAATATTATCTATAATTAAGTTAAGTAATTAATCAATGTTTCAGTCTTAAAGTATCTAATGTGTAATGATAAATATTAATGATAATAATAAATCAGTCAGTGCCCATTGAATATTATAATAAATATATAGAAAAAATCCTTGTTATTCTCCGATAATGTGTAATTTTTAATATTTATAAAATAATAATAAATAAGTAATTGTAAACTAAAAACAAGCGTATTTAAGGATAATATGATTGATTCCTATTGTATTATGTTACCGTTTCGTTAATATTAATCTAACAAGTAAGTAGGTAAGAAACAGTTTGAAAACCGCTTGGCGCCAGTGCACCGTGTCATAGGCGTAAACAAACAAGTATTGTTCTCGCGGTGGCGTACGCGCTCGCTTACTGCTACACCTTAGAATAATAACGCTATAGAAACCAAGTTCGCGCGCCTATTTTGAAGCACATTAATTGGAGCCAGAAATGGCACCAAACGCCGGACCGCTCCGTAGTGTTCAATGTCACAGCGCGCCGAACGTGTCTCGCGAAAACAAAAAAAAATGACGGTTTGTGCAGTTAAATGGTGTCACAACACAGCTGAAAAACAAAAGAAGTGTAATAACATCACTTTTCACAGGTAAGCTTTCAGTATTTCATAGTATCTTGTAGTTAATTAGGTCAAAATATAAACGTACTGCAGTGTGATTCTCTAAGTTAAAGCATCGGTAGCAGCGGCTGCCGCAGTGCTGTCTCTTTCATATTCATAGAATTGGAAAGAGACAGCAGATCACGGCCATGCGCGCACGTCACGCGTGTGTGAATCGGTTTAGTGCTTCATTTTTGACAGAGCGCTTGTATGAAGACTATCTTTCTATAGCGTTATTATTCTAAGTGCTACACACAAAATCGGCAAACTTTTTCTACTACCTACTAACTGCGCTAAACGGTTTATATTTTTTTATACTTTGAAAATATTGTGTTTTTTCTCTATAAGTGATTACTGTAATCTTTTTGAGAAAATAAATGTCTACAAACCTAATATTTATTTCATAAATATATTATATTGATGTATTTGATGATGTTTCTTAACTCTGTCCTATATAAAATATAATTAAAAAAATCATAAATATAATATAGAAAGTACATAATTTTAGTTCTTCTGTGCTCAAAACACAGTTAGTGACTAAATGGACCATTATGCAAATGTAATGTGACCGTCTCTTACGCTTCCTAAGGTTGTCTTCTCTTTTACTTCCTAATATTGCCTTCTCTTTCACTCTAATATTGACCCCTCTTTTACTCTTAAGTCATACTCGACGCTGACTGGTCGAATATGCTCATTGTGACTCATGCTAGTTGCGACCCTATGAATGTTTTAAAACATACGAGAGGTCTTGAGGGTGCGTCATTAGATATGCATCTCTTGAAGAATCAACATACCTGGAAACTTGAACGTGAAGAAAAAAGTACTTGATATCATGGCTCGATTTGGTACTTACCTGGACATATACGTATTTCTACAAGAAGGAGATCTCAAGAAGGATCCTATCAGCTACGGCCACATTTTTTAAACGGCCACTTTCCGTGATCGGCCACTTCACCCATCGGCCACTTCTCTTGAACGCCACTTAACTTGAAGAACTAAAATTATGTACTTTACATATTAGGGTAAACAGTATAATGATTGGCACTATAAGCAGACTTTTACAAGCAAGTGACTATTTCTCATAAACAAACAATTATTTTTATTTTTGTAGCGGTTTTTTGGGCACTACTTTACACAGGCTTATATAAAATGACTCTTTAAAATTAAAAATAAACGTTTTATACACTATGAAATGTAATTTAACTTAAGTCTATAAATTTGTACAATTATTGGCACTTAAAATAGTGAATGGCGCTATTAATGAAGTATAATTATTGGCACTATTGGCAGTCTTTTAATCATTGGCACTTGTGGCAGTCTTAAGAATTTATAGGTATAGATCATTCTGAACTCTTTAAGATCCTCCTTAATTATAAAATAAAATAAATTTATTTCAGGTGATTAAAACCCATATTGTGACAATTATTAAAATTAGAATTACATAGTTAACATAACAAATCATCATAAAAAAATCAAATTAAATAACAAATTAAATAAGGTACATACAAAATAATCATTTATAAAAATTTCTCCATCCGTCATTGTGGAATGTGTCTTTCACAGCAATGTCGGATGTAGGGACAGTCCAGTCTATTGGCAATCATTGCTAGAACGGCGTTGGAGCTGGCCTGAACCCTGCGCACTAGGGAGGCTCCTCTTTTGCGCATGCTTGCGTGAAAGCAGTCAGTGTTCGCTGCTGCAAACATGCCCGATGCGCTACAAAAAAGAGACAACCCCAAAACCGCTCTGAACGCGTTGTTAAATTGGACACGGAGGGAATTATATACCTTCTGCGAATATTTTGCCCACAAGCTGCACGTATACAGGGACGTGCAATATGCCCGGAAAGGCGCAATCTTTACAGCGGGGGAACATCGTTCAAATCGGCGGGCCAGCATATTGGCTCTCCTAGACAATGCCCTCTGTTCCCGTTCCATGTCAATGGTCCTTGAGATCGACGGTAACTATATGCCCCAGATAAGTGAACTGATTCACTCTCTTTAGAGGAACATTATTAAGTCGAACAGGTGGTAAGGTCTGCGGACACTTAGCACCGGCGTCCTCAAACACCATGTATTGGCTCTTTGTGACATTATATTTAAGACCGTGGATACCAGCATAATCCTCACAAATCTTTAAAAGCTTTCTCAAGCCACAGACTGATGCGCTCAGCAGGACCATATCATCGGCGTAACTCAAATTGTTGACACACACGCCATCCACATGACATCTCCTATATATTGGCTGCTGAGCGCGACAATCAATGCATCCATATATATATTAAACAGCGAGGGTGAGGTTAATCCACCTTGCCGGACCTCGCAGTCCAGCCTGTAAGGCTCCGACATTGTCCCCGCCCATCTAACGCTATTGATCTGGTGCTTATACCAATACTTAAAGATAGACACAATTTCACAGGGTAAATTAATGTCCTCAAGCTTTTTCCACAAGATGTCATATGATACCAGATCGAAGGCCCTCGATAAGTCGAGGAAACAGGCATAAACGGGTGTTTTTCGTCTCGTATAATATCTGATAGTGTGCTTTAGACATAGTATTGCACTTTCGGTAGATAATTTAGGTCTAAACCCAAATTGTTTACCATGCAAGTTCATATATTTGTCTAGCTGAGTGTTAAGCAAACCGTCAAATACTTTTGCTATAATGGTGGCTAGCGAGATAGGCCTGTAATTACCCTTATCAGCAAGGTCACCGGTTTTATTTTTTACTATAGGTACTACGACAGTTCTCATGAGGTCCACAGGCAGGTAGGAGTGACTCACGCATAGGGAATAGAACATAGACAGGACCCTATATACATGCGGTCCCGCGTGCTGAAGATGTTCCATACTCAGCCCGTCGTGGCCAGGGGACTTACCCCTTGTCATCCCTTTAATGATTTTAGCTACCTCTTTAGCAGAGAAATGTACCCCTACTTTCCCATTCGGTGGCCCAGCTCTAGGCCCCTCCCTCAGCGGACCTAAAGGCGAATTAATAGAAAAATGACACCTAAAAACCTCCGCAATACTTTTGTGGTCACTCACGCCATCGACGCTCACAGGGAGACCAGGTTTTGAGTTTAGTTTATTGGTACTTTGCCAGAAATCACGAAAATTGCCCTTAGAATGTTTCTTAGCCAAGGCATCCCATCCTAATTTGGTCTTGATGATTTTGACACCATTGAAGTCGCGATTTAAATACCTTTCTATGCTTACACATTTCATCATACATGATCCCGCATTTAGGCCTACCACTCGCAACCCACTCACAAAAAGACGTCCTAGCATCCCTGTGAGCCCCACTAACGTGTTTGTTCCACCCCACAATACGCGCCCCACGCCCACATAGCCTCGTGCCTCCTCGACTCAGCAGAGATGCATCACTAAGGGCGGTCACAACGTCGGAGTACAGCCGATCAAGAACATACCGGTGATTTGGATCGTTACAATAATAATCAGCACAATTTACACATTCAGAAGGAAAATCAATACAATTAAACCGTTTATGAAAAAATTGTAAACCGTAAATTTAGTAATCTGTTCCTCATTACGAAAGCCCCACATAACGTTCCCGTTACGGGCCATATTTTTGTGAGATAGCGTTGGTGTTAATAGATTTAAATTACATTCAATAATGAGGGGAAAATGGTCCGACCACAAAGTGTCATACTCAACATAGGCATTTAGAACAGATCGTTGTGCCGATCGAGTTACTACACAGTGATCCAACCAGCTACAGAACCCGGTTACCTCACTAACAAAGGTAAAAGTACCGGAATCCGCGCCCAATAAATCTACATCGATGCAAGTCCAACATTGCTCCGTACAGTAACTTGAAAGCTCACTATAAAACAAACCCGATAGGTCGGCATTAAAATCACCTAACATAAAAACTGACTCAATGCCATATTCATCAATAAGTGCACTCACCGAACTTAAGCAGTCTATAAAATCCGGCAGGTTGTCATTCGAATTCGTGGGCATATAAACACTCACTACAATCACTGGACGATCATTTGTCATTATCTTTATAGCACAAATTCGAGGGTTGTCACATCTCAAAACTGACACTTGCTGAAAAACACTACTTTTCCATAACAAGGCAACGCCTCCATAAGGTCTCCCTACGAGTATACCGGCGGATGTGTCAACGGCCGACGTGCCCACGTATCGATTGGTATATCCTCCGGCAGCAACCACGTTTCCTGCAGAGCTATCAGGTCGCAGGTTCGACATAAGTCTCTAACGCCGTAAATACAACGCTTGATGCTTTTACAATTAAAACTCGCAAATCGATGTTTATTTATTAATTTTATTTGTCTGGCCGTCAACAGGTAAAACTCTGTTCGTAGTTCTGTGTTTAAAACTATTAAAATGTCTAAACACTATGCCTTGAGGCCATATGTTCTCATCCAAGTATGAAGATAATTTAGATTCCAAAACTAATAATTTATAAGCCTTGTGATTTCTTTCTATTTTCATATTAATTATTTCTAAGGATACCAAATCATTAGTCTTGCTTTTTATGTATCGAATTATGTCATCCTCCGTCGTGTCTTTGTGTATATTTGTGATAAAAATCGGAACCTTACTATCCGCCGCTTTAAAATTAAATTCAGCGTCTCTCGCCTTGCCCGATCTTCCAACGTATCGATAATTATTAGGTCGTTTTTTATAGTATGACACTTTTTGCCATTCTTCGTTTTGTTTGTTTACATTCGACTCCAATCGCCGCTTATTTTCAGTGACAGTCAACTGTTTCGCCGCCACAGCTGAGCTCGGGCGCGACAGCGATACCGCTGCACTCTTCACTCCTGCACACTCGAGTTCGCTCGGCTCACGACTCGGGACGGTTGCCGTTTGTGACTCGTTATCAGCTGACCGTTCGCGTAGCTGCGCATTCGAAACTCGATTGAACTGTTTCTGATGTACCTGCACAATTTCACGATATTGAGGTGATTTATCAATTAATTCACAATCATGTTTGTTATTTGACTCGTCCAAAGATGAATTATGCAGATCTGAGAGGCCTACCGGGCCACTATCTAATAACCAGGCGCCTCTTTTTGTATTCACTTTGAACGCAGACGTAGGTGGCAGTGAGTTATTTCTTGATTGTAGTAGTTCACTTTTCAATTCTTGTACATAATCCATAGTTACATATGACGATTTGATCTCTTCAATAGTAGCTTGCATTTTTGAAAGGTCTTTAATAAGCTTCGAGCAATCCAGGTGCTCAAAGTCCAGGGGTGGTAACCTATCAAGTTGTCTAGCTACAAACACAGGTATTTCGTCCGGCTCCGCACTTTTAAAAAGGTGTATGATATCTGCCAGGTCCCTTTCTTCTTTGCCTTTGTTTTTTCTTGTTATTTTTCGCAGGTCCATTGATATAGAACTAAACAGTAAAGACTTCCGAGTTTTTATTTCTTCACCGGTATAAAACGCGGTACAAACACGCACCAGCGTCATTTCGTCTATAACCGACACTTTATTTTGCACGTACGATAACATTTCGTCGATGACAATGTTACAGTTAGAACACTTTACTGTATTCGTCATTTTTATATTTTTTTATTATACCTCATCTTCTAATATTCTTAGTAGATCTTTATCTAAAGGCTGTTATATTTTATGCTTTCTTATATTAAGAGGAAGAAGGCATTTTTTTCGGCTTATCCTGTTCCATAGTTTAGTATTCTATTTCGATGACCTCCGTGGTCAAGTGGTTAGCTCGCCGGGTCTGGCGTCACGCCATCTCTGAGTTTAGTTTCCGGTCGGGTCAATTTAGAGAAAACTGTTTATTTCCTATACAATTTTATATAGCTTCTAAAGCTTTTTCCAGATCTGCCTTTGAATATCCTTTTGAATATATTTTCTCGCACTGAACCTTCTTTTAAAAAAAAAGTACACCATTGGCATAACCCAAATAGTATAGTGATTGGCAGTGCTAAGAGTTAAATTTAAACAAAAGCAAACCTGATCTGTTAATATATACAGTTTAAAATCGATCAACACCTTGTTTTCGAAAGAATTTGACAAGTTAAACCAAAAAATTAAAAAGTACCTATAGTGTTTGGCATAAGTGCCAATCATTACGTTGTCTAACAAATTAAAATATAGTCATTTGCACCGATAAAAAAGCCGGTGTATTTACTTTACAAACTTAAAATAATGTTAAACATGCTTTAAATATGTAAACTGATTGAATAACACATTTTCAAAACAGCCGCCAATGAAAGAAGGTTGACGTTTGACACATAAATTAGTATTGCCTGCATCTGAGATAGTATATTCTACCAATTATGTATGTTGCTACAGCTTTATATAGAACAAAGTTAAGAATCATCATCAAATACACATTTAATGTTTACGATATTGAAAATATTGCAAAACTATATTATTCCATAAAATAAAAAAGCGATTATTTAAGAAATTAAAGAATTTAATAAATACTATAATACACAAGACGTTTCATTGCTAACACTACTAAACACGCAGAGAAAAAAATATTTTTTAATTTTGCTCTATACATTTTTTTTTCGTTACAATTTTTGTTTACCTGTTTACACCCAAAATAATGAAAAAAAAAATAAGCAATACTACTTCAAATAAGATTTTCTATCATATAGATTTTTTTCAAGCTAGTATGACGCCTTGTGTGCCTTTTCAAATCCAGACCACTGTGCGCCGGCGCGTCGGTGTATCTGTCGGTGAGAAGTTACGCACACATCGCCGCGATATGTATGAGTACACCGACAGCGGGCCGCTTATAGGCAGCTTGGCCTCTGTAGGGTATTTACTAATGTCATTATTTATTCTGTGCTCATGTGGCCTTACCTCACCACGGAATTAGATGGTTTTGATTTCGTTAAAAAATTGTGTATAAATAGTGTGACGTACACAATGATATTAAAAGGTCATTGGACGTACAGCATATAAATAGTGATACTATGGTTCAAAAGATATTTGAGTATCTTGGTGAGGCTGCTAACTTGACGTCAAGCTAACGCAGGAACCATTAGAAATACAGTTTGTATCAATGTGATTTATATGTCAAAAACTGTGCATAAATAATGAATCGTATTCGCTAAATTTCCATAATAGTACTGCAATACAAGTCGAGATATTAATGTCCGTGACCATGGAGGGATAACCCCCTCACACCGGCTCCAAATTAATTATGCACCGATTTAGTTGATAATATGTTTAAAGTTAGCAAATACTAAAAGGACATCATTTTTTTGGGCCTTTTCGTACGTATTGTTAGAACTAGCCATTTGGAAAAATAGTTAATATGGCACAAAAGTTGTAGGATTGCTCCGAGCTAAGTTATACAAGTTCGAAGATTCATCGTTTTCATACATTTATTGAATTCTAATTTTTTTTTGTATGAACGGAACAGATAATGGCCCCACAGCTTTTCCGCTGCAATGACAATTGCTTCAGATCATTAGTTATAGCAATACCTATCATTATTTTATGTTTCCCAGTTCCAGCACTTTCAGAAATCAATAAATGTATGAAAATGATAAATCATCGAACTTGTATAACTTGGCTCAGAGCAATCCTACAACTTTTGTGCCATATTAACTATTACTCCAAATGGCTAGTTCTAACAATACGTACTATTTTTTTTGTTGGCCGGCACTTTCAGAAAAGACCCAAAATTGTATGGAGCCTGAATGATCTCCTTTGTTGATCAAAGAGTTATCGAGATATCCCATGTTATAGGGTATCCCGCTAGAGTCACGCTCATTAAAGTTATTTGACCTAATACGAGCAGGAACGAGACACGCTACTGATATAGTTATTGTGCTAAGTTTTTATTGATTCAATTACGAATCCATCAGTGAAAATTCCCTTTCGGCGACTTAGGACCATAAATAAAAATGACCACAATTGTAGTTACCGAGTAATCAAATACCAATTTTTCGTCAAAATTCCTCTGAAAAGTAAGTTCTAGTTGAGGTATAAAGAACAAAGGCTACATTCACGAAATTTAAAGAAGATTTTGATGACTTTGAAAGAAAATTTGTTAGACAAAAACGAGAACTATAGCTACAGTACATCCTGAGATATAACGCTAATTATGGTTATCCCGCTGCGGTCACGGTGTTGATATCTAAACATGTTTTTTTCCACAGGAATGGAGCAAGTAGCGAGTTTATGACTGTAGCCAATATTTTGTTGATGTAAAAATCTAACCAGTTCCTACTTTTCACTTTCCTAGGTACAGTATTTTAGAAGAAATTAGAGATGAGAGAGAGTATCGACTAAAAATTTGCTCGAGCATTACGGTGTATTGTAACGTTCTTACGAATGGTACAAATACAGGCAAATGCTCAGTTTCCATGTAGTAGTGTAACGTTCTCGCGAATGCTCGACGCTGTGTTCGACGTAAGGCTTACGGCAAGTAAGCCTGTCACACACTCTTGGTTGAAATGTCGAAAAACAAAAAAAATAGAAATAGAAAATGGTGGCAAATGAACATATACAAAGACAAGCTTTTAGCGGTTTCCAATTAACGTTGGACCCGCGCTCGTGCCTTTGCTCGATGATACGTTACACCAAAATGCTCGTTGGTTTTTTTATTATTTTTTCATTTTGTGCACGTGTGACGTTTATACGACCGACGTGAACCGATCAATGTAAAAAACTACTGATTACTATAATTACAAATGTAAATCAGCATCTTTTATATCTATACTACATGCACCACGCGAGCAAAGCTCGTAACACGATAGTACTTAATTTTTTCTTAGAATTATTACCTATGCCTTACAATTTCCAAAAACTGACCTACAGATATTTCACCCGTTACAAGCTCTAATTGAACATCTTGGATGAATTCGTCAGTAACAATGAACTTTTCAATCTTTTTTTAAAAGGTTCTGCTTTGTTTCTGTGACGAATATCACAGGTTGCTAGAAAGCAGCATCTTTTTTTAAAGCTTTGAGAAAGTGCATAAGATTTGGGTTCTTCTTACTGACTGCTCGGTTTAATTTAGAATGCCATGCCTCTAGAGCATTGGTAGTACGGTTTTGTTCGCCGTAGGCACACCATACGGACATAAATTCTTCAAGAAGCCATTGTTATTCCATATATTTTTTAAAGGAGATAGGGCAGCTTGTATGGACGTTTGGGCCATTATATTAAATTGTGTTACAGACATGACAATAACTGCATTTTGAAGGAAATGGTGTTAGCATTACAGATGTATCCTTATTTTGTATGTACAACTATGCAGATTAGAGTTATAGAGGATTCACGTGAGTTGCTTGCCTTGATGCCTTGTTCTGATTTTACACAATTTCTTGTTATTTGTGTAGATAAAAGGATTTGAAGCTTATTTTTTATTGATCTAGATTAAATTCTGTTTTCTGGGGTATAATTTAACATAAAATGTCGTGAGAAAACAACTATTAAAAAAGAAAAGCCGGCACAAAATATTCTACATTGAATGGAGCAAAGAGAATGAATGAATGGATGACAATCGTATTGACAAATGACATAATTAAGACCTGACGTGACATTTCAATACTCGTTTTTAAAAATCGATTAAAATTAATATTTTATTTATTATCATGATTTTGTATCTCTGCTACTCATAAGCGCATATATCAATGGAATAATCTGAGTGCGATTGCTAGTACTCCCCAAATCTCCATGAATCGTATGTAAGTAATTCATCAAATGGTATCGTATGTAAGTAATTTATCAAATGGTAAGGGGCAACTTTTAAACGTGCCGTCACCATAAAAATAGTTTTCGCAAAGAGTACGTCTAGCTTGTTCGGATGAAAACACTAATATTCTTTCATCGCCGCTCGAATAATCTGACAATAAAAACTTTTCATACATTGGTGGCACTTTTTATTTCTCTTAAATAATGGCTTCGTGCGATCAGCACATTTAGCCAGTGTCAACTTTTTAATAGTAATTATTATTTTCTTTACATTACGTGGATGATAATGAGTGATAATGAACGTTTAATGGTAAATGATTTTCCCCCAAACCCCTCGAGACTCAATAAAGCTGTGGGACTTTATTGAGGTCTCACACTGACTTCTCCAGAGAATTTGGAAAGTGATGTTGTACTGTTTTGTTTTATTTGCTAACACTCATGCTTGTTCACGAACACTTAAAAGTAAATATTCCACCCTTATTTCACATTATTATTCGACAAAACACAAATTATGGAAAATAATACAAAACTGCAGACATGATGCTTCACTTTCCCGCCAAGAAGTCTTGGTGGCACTTCAACCTCTTTTACTGATGTGAATAAACCAAAAAATATTTTAAATAGAAATATAAAATAAGAGTGACAGCTACTGCTGCTGACGGCTTTCGGCGCAGGTGTGAGATGACAGCAGCACTGAAGATCTCGAGGGCGAACTTATAGAGTTTGGGGCCCGCCGGCAGGTATCAGCCAACTGACTGGCTTATACCTGCCGGTGTGCCGGCGAACTCATCGTGTGTGGCGTCCGCCGGCAGGTTTCAGCCTGTCAGTTAGTACTAGCCGCCCGCCGCCGCCGCCGCCCGTACTCACTAACAGGCCGATACCTGCCGGCGACCTGATCATCTGTGGGGCCCTTTATTGACAGCCAAGATGCCAGCGGGGACAACGCTCACTGGTTGTAGGAAAAGCGTTGCCAAGACGACAATTTGCAGCGAGTTGTTGACATTGGATAACACGTGTTGTTGTTGTAATTGTACATATTTTAATATTTTAGTACATATAATAACATAATAACATACACTATAAGATAGGTAGTTGTAAAATGTTCGTAGGTAGGTAGGTAAATACTTTAATTCTCATTAGTCCCTTGCATTTTGGTCGTTTTAAGGGATTACACGCTGTATTTCACAAATGCGATTCGTCACATACGCAGTTCGACATCAACGTTCTGATTTACTCAGTTTGTCACATACGCGATTTGTCATCAACGTAATAATATTTAATATATATATAACGAATTGCGATTATGACAAAAGGCGTTTAAATCGTACTGTCTTATACACCTTTTGTCATAATCGCAATTCGTCTTAAACGCGATTTGTTATTATTGCAATAATTCACCTTACCAAGAACGACCACGGTTATCAGCTAGCAATATTAAAAATTCATACTATGAATTAGATTTTGTTATGAATTACCTATACCTATGGATGTCATGTATGGGTAAACATAAAAAATTATATAAAGTTTGAAGAAATAGAGTCGACAAACTGCTTATGTGACGAACTGCGTTTGTGACAAAATGCGTGTATGACGAATTGCGTGTGTGCCAAACCGCGTGTATGACTAACGGCGTTTGTGGCGAACTACGTTCGTGATATATAGCGATAGTGTCAGATCGCGTATTCTGTCGAACTGCGTATGAGACGAATCGCGTTTGTGACATACAGCGTGTAATCCGTTTTATGCACTCCCACATCCTTAAACTACTATTATGTTTTCGTTTTGTATGATACTCGTGCTCTGCATGGAGTAATATTATAGTACTTGTCTTCTTTTAATGTAAACTAGTCCCGGAAGAAGCAGACACAGTTGCACTTTGTTCATTTTTAAGCTCACTCTGATAAGAAAAATCATTGGCTAAACGTAAAAGCTAGTGTTGCCAATTAGCAAAAAAATGTATGAAGTGCAAAATAAGTTGGACCTTTGTAATCTTTTACCTATCTTTAAAATACTATATTCTTATTGTTTGTGCATAAATTTTTAAATGAAAAAAATGTGTTCCAAGTACAATTTAATTAGAACTATTAAGGAAATAGGTCTTCTGATAATAATAGGGAATGTTTAATTTAAAGCGTTACCACTGGCCACGGGGTCCATATTGGCTCACCTAAAGTTCTTTACCCGAAATTGTTCGTCCTACCGATTTGTGATCCGAATGATCACTCTTCCTAAATTTTTTCTTCTTGAAGTATTCATACATCAATTTGTAGTATTACCGACGATGTTCATAACACCTATGTTTCTGAAAATTGTAATTAATAATATCACTAATGTTAATAATAGCTTTTATCCCTAAACATAATTTCCATAATATGACCTACAGGAGTAGGGCAGCTAGTATCCTCAATAATTTGAATAATAGTGTAAAAGACGGTTATGTTGCGAAAATATAGGAAAATAAATAGTAGTAAAATAGATATTTATTGCTATTGACATTATAAAGTTGAATGATTCGAAATTATGAACATTAGAAAGTAGTTAGGAAAGATTAGAGTAGTTAGGAATTGTGATTGTTAGTCGGAGTTTCGATTGTCGAAGTTTAAAATTTAGGTGAACTTTGGCGCACCTCTGCCCACGATTGGGATATTCCTTCATCCGATTGTCACCACGGTCGATAACTAGGATTTCATTTTCCCTTTCGTCACCACTGGCAATAAATGGGATTTTTTTTCGCATTTGTCACCAGTGGGAACGAAGCCAGTGGTGACAACTGGGAACAACCGCTTTAAAAATGTAGGTTGTTATTAAGAGGGTTTACGCATTTCGGTTTCCCATACAAATTACAAAGTCGAAATTTTTAAAAACCTATAAGCTAATTTTAATGAAACATTGCACGCTAAAGCAAAATACAGTGATCTAAATAGTTTGTTGGAAACATTTTTAAAAAAGGTTATTTAGCTGAGCTATTGCGATTTAAAGTATACTATAGAAAGTTTAAAATCGAAAAAATGTTTTCAACAAACTATTTAGATCCCTGTATTTTACTTTAGAATGCAAAGTTTAATTAAAATTGGCTCATTGGTTTTTAAAAATTTCAACTTGGAAGTTTGTATGGAAAACCTAATTGCGTAAACCCTCTTAAAGGATTTGAACACTTTCACTTCTTAAGATGCAAAATATGTACTTACTGCTTACTTACTAATTTTAACACAAACAACTAAAACTTTTCGCGCACCATTCTCGTATTCACCGAACGTAAACAAATCAACTACGTCAGTGACACTCGTTCGCGACACTCGTTCGTCCACCACTATCCGAGACTTTTAATTCGATCACTAAAATGACAATTGCTTGCCTAAACTTCCTTAAAAATAATGTCAAACTGACATTACAACGATAGATTTTAGTGTCATTTTATAAATGGAATTAAAAATAATTAAGACTTCAAATATCAGTACGTCAATAAATAAAATTGTGAACGATTGTATCTATAATCGAATGTATGGTAGAAGTTTACATTAGATTTTTGGAAAATAGCAAAGACGAATTCTTTTTTTATTTATACCGTAAGATTCACTATTTAACGCACAATTTTTTATATATTTATTTGTTTAAAACTTGTACCAGTTTCTCTGGAATCACCCGCCATCGCAAGAAACGTCAAGTTAGCAGACCACTTAGAGGCTGCAATATCTCGGCTTGTATTGAAGTACTATTATTGAAAGATTTGCGTACGATTTATTATTTATGCACAGTTCTTTGACATATAAATCATATTGATCCGAACTGTATGGTTCTTGCTAGCTTGACGTCAAGTTAACAGCCTCTCCAAGATACTTAAATATCTTTTGAACCATAGTATCAATATTTATACGTCACTATTTATCACTATTAATACAAAATTTTTTGACGTAGTCTAAACCATCTAATTCCGTATTTCCCCATAATTTCTTTTATAATAATGATATAAATATCAGTATCAAATGTTCATGCTTAAATATTTTTACAATAAATAACATTTATTGGTAGTCATACATATAGAATACCATAATGTTAACATTTAGAATATCACAAGAGTATAACGCCTAATCGTTTACCTATCACGTTACCTACAGGAGTAGGGCAGCTAGTATTTGTTGTCTAATAAAAAAAATAACATCGTAATTCAACACAACCGCTACGCTGCTCTTCATCTATTATGCGTTTCGTATTATATAGTAAGTTAAAATTATGCCGATGAAACACTCTGCTTATCATAATTTATGCGAAAAAACTTTATGCTGAATAGTTATGCCAAGTTTGGCATAATGTAGATACATTATGGCGAAAGAGATTATGCGACCGAAAGGGCTCCCTACAAATACACGTACACACCCGCCTGCAGATCAACCTATTCAAAACTGTTAAATTTCTCCAATCGATACTAATCCTTATTCCAAGCCGCTTGACGGGAAACTAGTGTTAAATACTTAAATATATCTTGTGTGTCAATATGCGTGTAAATCATTAGGCGTGTAAGTCAATATGCGTGTAAGTCAAAATGCGGTTAAGTCAATATGCGTACAAGAAGTTAGTCATTATGCGAGTAACCCTACTTCTTTTTACGGTGGAAATCAAAAGAATTCAACATCGTAGGCGAAGCCGCTTGACGAGAAACTTAAATACTTAAATATATCTTGTGTGTCAATATGCGTGTAAGAAGTTAGTCATTATGCGAGTAACCCTTCTACTTTTTACGGTGGAAAATCAACAGAATTCAACATCGTAGGCGAAGTCGCTTGGCGGGAAACTAGTGTTAAATACTTAAATATATCTTGTGCGTCAATGCGTGTAAGTCAAGATGCGTGTAAGTATTGACTTACACGCATATTGATGAAACTAGTCAATAAGCGAGTAACCCCCTATGTGTGCATGTGTGACTGTCTGTTTCTGTGTTTCAGTGTCTGTATGTCAAATCTATGTATCTGTCTGTGAGCGAGAAGAGAGCGCTCTTTCTGTGCGTTTGCTGTGTTTGCGTACCGACCTGTCATTGTGCGTGTCTCTGTATGAATGTACCGACCTGAACTTGCCCCTAATATTCCCTAGATGGCGTGTAGATCACCACGCACCGTGCCGTTCCAGGTCTCTGTATGTATGCATATGTATGTGTGTGCCTGCGGATTAATACTTTCTTATTCTATATGTGTTCTTACTATCTGTGTCCGATACTGTATGACGTCGCCAAAGTTATAATAAGTCTGTGTGAGTGTATGTGTGTTTACATGCGTGCACGTGTGTCTGTATGTATCTGTGTCCAAGTATGTGAGTGTGTGTTTATCTGTCTTAGTGTGTGTATCTGCATGTCATGGTGTCTTTTTGTCTGTGTGTCTGTCCCCTCTCTTGTGTGTATGTACCGACCTGTCGTCGTATGAGGTGATGAATTTCCCCCGTATCTCCCTGGATGGCGTGTAGATGACCACGCCGCGCCGCTCCATCTCGTCGAGTAGGCGCGGATCGGAGCTCTTGCCATATTTGCACCTGCGCACAAAGCATTGAGAGAGATGGGCTCCTCGTAAAGATTGTCTAATCTAAACCTGAACGTCCCTCCACTAAACGAAATTGTGTCAAGATGTGGGAGGAAATATTTATTGCAATACTTTACATGTGTGCGCGCGGCGATTTTGCTTTGCACTCTGACTGGCCCGCGCACGAATAGGTCAACTAATCGTGCGTCTATACACCTACTTTGCATGTGAGCGTTAACATTTTGGAGTGGCGTTCAGTTTTAGATGAGACAAAAACTTTAAAAAATAATGAGCCAGTTTTTCATGCTTTATGAACTATTCTCACAAAGTTCACAGGGATACCAACGATACCTACTGGTTTATACTTAGTAAAAGATTGGCTTATTCTTTGTAAGAGCTGGCTGGCTCATATTTTATGAGACTGGCCCATAATTTGTACGAGGTGCGCTCATACTTTGTGAGAGAATGGCTCTCATTCTTCATGCCAAATAGGCTCGTACGATCGAGGAAGTCCATGGTCGACACTTTTTGGCGGCGATATTCGTTGCACACTACCTACGCGCACGCTATTGTACGGTCAGGGTCTCCGTCGCTTTACCACTTTGCAGAAATTTTCAGATGAAGCGCGCCGCCCGCCCCGGTGCCTGCCCGTTCCAAATAGACGACGCGGTGTGCAAGGGATTTTGTCTTTTAGACTGGTAAAGCGACGGAGTCCGCGATAGTACGTACGCGCGGTAGGAATGGAGCGCAAGCGAATATCGCCGAAACATGGTCGACCGGGAAGTTCCTCGATTGTACATAGTGCTTATTTTTTGTAAGTCTGGCTCATACTGTGACATTCTGGCTCATACTTTGTGAAGGACTAGCTCATTACATGTGAGAGACTGACTCACGCAATGTGAGAAATTGGCTCACAACTCCAAAGAAAATATTTTACAATACGATATGCCACAATCTAAAATTACCTAAAACGCGGCACAAACGCCTTGACCACGTGACCACGCTTCAGAAAGTGATCGATGCAAATCTTGAGACCTTTCACTGAAAACACTCCTTTGCCATGTCTGTAAGTTTCCAAATGTTAGTAGCACATCATCATACATATAATTAGATACATACACAGACAACTATTATCCCCTAAGGGTTAGTCGGAGGCTAGGCAATGAGGACCGCAAAATCAGTCCTCTGCCATATTCCACGTTTTACCTAATTGCAACTGCACTTGTGTTCAGCATGATAGGTGGTGAGCCCATCGTCGCTATATGCTGTTGGATGCAAGTGCAGTCTTTAGTCCGTTAGTCGCCTTTTACGACACCCAAGGGAAGAGATAGGTAAAGGTTGGTAGTATTCTTTGAGCCGGCACCACACAGCTCTAGCACTTCCTCGTTAGTCTATAAACGTCCCACTGCTGGGCGCAGGCCTTCCCACATACACATAGACAAACTACACTGGGCCATAACCCACCGCGCTGGCCCAATGCGGGTTGGTGAGTTTTTAACGACAGCCATCCTTACGACAACAACCGGGACCAACGGCTTTACGTGCCTTACAAAGCACGAAACAGGTCTATTGTTTACACAGATTCAGAACTATCATCCCCAAAGGGTAAGTCAGAGGCCAGGCAATGAGGACCGCAGACGCAGTCCCTTGCCATAGTCCACGTTTCACCAAATTACAACTGCACATGGTGCTCAGCGTGAAAGGTGGTGAGCCCATCGCCGCTCCAAGCTGTTGTATGTATGTACAATCTTTAGTCCCTTAGTCGCCTTTTATGACACCCAAGAGAAGAGAGGGGGTGGTAGTATTATTTTAGTGACACGATAAGCCGATATAAATGAAGGAGGCGATTGTAATAAGAACGGTGCAAAGTTCCATTGTACTCTTTGTATTGTCTCTACAACCTCTTCACTGTACATACAGGGGTGCCTAAGGTTTCAGAGTAGGGCAACATTATTTTCTTGTGATTTTTAACAGTTCTTTACGTATTTTTTTAGTTTCTAGGGGGGGCACCTGCCCCTACCTGCCCCCCCTGGCGGCGCCCTTGTGCAGACTGCCATCTTACAACAACCGGGACCAACGGCTTAGCACGAAAGAGCTACAGTTATTTCTTAATTTGATCACCCATCTGAGGAGCGGACACAGTGGCTTCTTAATCATCAGTCTATAAACATTTCACAGCTGGACACAGGCCTTCCCACATGGACAACAGCACGTGGGGACATTGGTCCGCTGGTTGGACGCTGGTCTACGCTGGTGGATTTTAACGACTGCCATTTTACGACAGCAACCGGGACCAACGGCTTTACGTGCCTTCCGAAGCATGAAGGAGCTACCCGGCAATGCGAAAGTTGCTTAGCTGGCAACCGAAATCGCAAAGCGAACGTTTTAGCCGCTGCGCGATCGAGCGCCACCAATTTTTTTTTATTCAGTTGAATGTTGAGTAACTTATTTTAAGCTAAAACCTGTTTAATTTAGTCAATACTAACATTATTCTTTAATCACATACCTGCATTCGATTTCGATTCAATTAAAGATAATGAAATAAGTTGTTAGAATTTTACATGATATAAAGGCTTTGATTTACTGGCAAGCCATTTATTAAATGACCTAGGTTCCAATCTAGCAAAAAACTAAAAAATTCAATCTCAATAATTAAGTGAAAACGGCAAAATTAGTCGTCATTAAAAAAAAATTGATATTTTGCACAGAAATTTTCAATGTATTACAGAACGTATCACATGTGTGATGATAGGACTAATGTTTCCAAAACACAATTGGAAAAATTTTGCTCGATAGAAAAAATCCTAAAGTTAGCTCTAAAATTTTATGTAATGCACATTACGACCGCACGCACTGGCTAATATTTGATTTTTTGCATTGCGTTTTAAGGTAATAATTCATATAGAATCAAAAACACATTTGACCTTTTCGATTTCTTGACTGTTTTAGATTTTCAAAAAACTAAACATTTTCGAATCGCCGCGGACACCGCACCGCGCACCTCCCGCGAGGCCCTGGGATTGTTGCTGACCGCCTAACCCCCTTAGGTCTAATATTGTCATCGCTACAATTATCGGCTATTGGCTTAATCACTACGCTTGCTAAATGTGGGTTGCTAATCGATCACGTACCCGGGATACGCATCGTATCACACTTTGCCCGACCCGGGAATTAAACTCAGGACCTTCGTTTATCGGACGGTTTGGCATTTGGCCACCGAGGCGTCGAAAACGAAAATAGTATATAGTATACATATTATTGTAATAAGCGTACTTGTGAGCTTCAAGTTAACAGCCTCACCACGGAATTTAGATGGTTTTGACTACGTCAAAAAATTGTGATAAATAGTGATAAAAAGTGACGTAATGAAATTGCATATAAATAGTGACACTATGGTTCAAAATTTATTTGAGTATTTTGCAGCAACATTAAGAAATACAGTTCGGATCAATGTGATTTATAAGTCAAAAAACTGTGCATAAATAGTGAATCGTATTCGCAAAATTTCAATAATAGTACTTCATTACAAGCCGAGATATTACGGTATCTTATGCTCGTATTCTAAAACCAAACTCAAAATCAAATCCATGCTTGAATACAGTTAGAAAGGGATGGCGATATATGCGATGAATAGCACCATCCCTTTCTAACTGTACTCAAGCAGAGATTTGAGTGTGAGTTTGGTTTTAGAATACGAGCCTAAGTGGGCTGCTAACTTGACGTTTCTTGCGATAGCGATTCCAGAGAAACGGTTACAAGCTATAAACAAATAAATACATGAAAAAATTGTGCGAGAAATAGTGAATCTTACGGTGTAAATAAAAAAAGAATCTTCTTTGCTATTTTCCCTAATGTAAACTATACATTCGATTTTAGGTACAATCGTGCACAATTTTATTTATTGACGTACTGATATTTAAAGTCTAATTATTTTTAATTCCAGACATAAAAAGACACTAAAATCTATCGTTGTAATGTCAGTTTGACATATTTATATGGAAGTTTAGGCAAGCAATCCAAGTCCAAATAGCGGTGGACAAACGAGTGTCACTGACGTAGTACCAACAAAACACCGAGAGATGGCGTGATTTTGTTTACTGCGGTGATACGGATACAGAATGGTGCGCAAAAAGTTTTATTTGTTTGTGTTAAAAATAGTAAGCAGTAGGTACATTTGCATTTTAAAAAGAGAAAGTGTTTAAATCGTTCAATAACAAACAACATACATTTTTAAAGGTACGCAGCTTATTTTGTATTTTAGTATTTACAAAAAAGATATAGGTACTAATGTGAGGTAGCTATATTTTCTTAAGCGTAACACCAAAAATAAGACTGATTTACTTTTACAAATAAACAAAGAATTAGTTACGAGTAGTTATTCTGTTTTGTTCCTAGCATTTAAACGTAATTTCTAATTAGAGTAAAAGTGACAAACAACGGAATAACTATTCTGACCTTATTCTCTGTTTATTTGTAAGGCACTAAATGTAAAAAAAAATCTGGTTAATCAAAGATTTTCTATAATTATTACGTCTTGTTTGATTCATTTAATGTAGGTATTACACAATATCGATTTTCATTAATAAAAAGATTTGTTAGCCGTAGGTCCAATACGCAGTTCGTCCAAATTGTATTTCAACGCTCATTTTGTCCGACTCCTATATAGTCCAACACGCATTTCGTCCAACACCTATTTGTCCAACACATATTTGGTCCAATATACATATTGTCCAACAAGCATTTTGTCCAACAGGTTTTTCGTCTAAAAGGCATTTCGTCCAATGTGTATTACGTCATACGTATTTGGTTCAACACACATTTATTTATTTATAGTAATGAATAAAATCGTTCGTGTCGAAGAATTGAAGAAAAGACGGGTGTAGAAAAAACAACGTATAAATGGCAAAAAAATCACATTTGTTGTATAAGAGCCCCCCTTCAATATTTATTTTATTCTGTTTTTAGTATTTGTTGTTATAGCGGCAATAGAAATATGTACATCACCTAAATAATAGGCATAGAGAAATAAAGTAATTGGGTCCCGTTTTGTACCCTTGGATACGGAACCCTAAAAATTACAGCGGCTGGTTTGAAGCCAACTGCAGGATTAATTAACGAATTCGTTTCACGACTAAGCCCCTTATTAACGAACTGCGTAATGACAATTCCCGAAATGGACGAACTGCGTAATGACGATTCATGAAATGGACGAACTGCATAAAGACGAATTTCGAAATGGACGAACTGCGTAATGACGATTCACGAAATGGTCGAATCTAATTATTGACGAATTGAGTAGTAGGCGAACGGCAAAATGCGAAATGGACGAATTGCGCATTGGACCTACGGCTAACAAATCAATAAAAATCATAAGAATAGCTCCATCTCCCGGAAATGAATGTCAATTTCTGATATATTACACAATTGTAACGTTATTTTTTTGATGAGATTTATATTAAAATTAGTATCAGTTGGTTTCTCCAGAATAAATTATATTAAACAGAGAGTAGAGTATTGACATAATAAAAAATTTGATGAGATTTAATAAAAATAACAGTAGGTAAAAAATAGATATTTCACTTTTTTGCACGATAGTACGCACCTCATAATTAAAATAAAGTTTAAACCTTATTGCTGTGGAGCAAAGTTCAACATTGATCGACAGCATATATTAAGTATTATGTAGAAGTTTACATTAGATTTTTGGAATATAGCAAAGCAGAATTCTTTATTTATTTATATCGTAAGATTCACAATTACACGTAAAAAATTTTAATGAATATATTTCTTTAGAACTTGTACCCGTTTCTCTAGAATCGCCATCGTAAGAAACGTCAAGTTAGCTTACGACGCCACTTACGAGACCGTAATATCTCGGCTTGTAATGAACTACTATTATCAAAATTTTGCGTATACGATTCACTATTTATGCACTTTTTTGATATATAAATCGCATTGATTTGTTAAGGTTCCTGCTAGCTGGACGTTAAGTTAGCAGCCTCAACATGATACTCAAATATCTTTTGAACCATAGTATCACTATTTATATGCTTTACGTCACTATTTAAACACAATTTTTTGATGCAATCAAAACCATCTAATTCCGTGGTGAGGCTGCTAACTTGACGCTCACGCATACACCGATATATCACGTGACATAAATATCATTGAAAGTACATCTCAGTACAATAGATCATTCACTGTTAGCCTTTAAACGTCCCACTGCAGGGCACTGGCGTTCCCACATGGACAACAGCACATGGCGTGTACGTTACCACAGCAGGATAGTAGCTCCTAGATAGATAGATAAAACGCTTTATTGCACACACAAAAATACAGAAAAAATAAAATAAGCATATGTAAACCAATGTGGGCAAAGGCGGTCTTATCGCTTAAAGCGATCTCTTCCAACACCTAGATAAGAGTGTTACGAGTAAAACGTATAATCAGTGCGTATCTGCTGTGCTTGTGCGCCGCATAAAAAAATTAGTGCGTGTTGTCATTTTGGGGAAAAACGAAAAAACGATTCCTGCTACAGTAACGTTGTTCCAGCAGAAAAATTCAAAACGAATGAAAAAGAGAGAAAAATTGTGCATGTGTGAGTTTACATTAATGCAAAAATGTGCGCCGAAAATAAAAATATGTGCTTCTTTAGGTCTTTGAGATATTGCATTTCCTGCTGGAGTAAAGTTTTGCAGAATCGTGTATCTCTAAAGCCATTGTATGTGCGCCTGTAGAATAAACACACACGAGTAGCTCTTGATTTGTGCGTATTAGAGACAGAATTAGATTTACGAAAATATTCATAAATTTCAAGTAATCGCGCTTTTTTTAAATCCTAAAAAAAAACGAGAAAACGTATAAGCTCACTGAAAACTGTATTCGATCCTTCTTGACACATATAATAATGATAAAAAGTTTAATACATGCGTTATTGAATAATATTACTAAAAGTCAAAACGACGGTGTCATAACTTTGACGTCAACATACAAGAAACCGGCCATAACACTCTAGGAGCTACTTTCCTGCTGTGGTAACGTACAAGCACATGACGAGATTGGGCCATAACCCACCACGCTGCCGCTGCCGCTGCCTGGCCCAATGCAGGTCTTTGATGTTAACTATGTCCTCGTACAATGAAGTGAAAATGAAAATTGTGATTCATTTCAACCGCTTCAATGGTCTTGTTGTTAGAATGACACCAGTGTTCAACCAAAGTTACGGGTTCGACTCCCAGTGGGAAGTACATGTAATGTAAATTCACTCAAGTTATGGTGTTATGGTTTAGACAGTTTAGAGTAGAAGTTTGTTAGTATGGCTATAGTTGTCCTGATTGACAATTGTCTTGTTTTATAGGTATTTGTAATTTTATTAGTGTGTCAGTAAATATTTATCTCTATCTTTATCTTATCAACTGAGGCCGCGCACTGATCAGTGCTCAATGAATAGAATTTCTATTGAGACTAGTGGCGCCGAGTTCTAATTGTTAAGCATCTTTTTGTTTATTTGTGTTATGTACTAAGCCAGCAAACGCCAGCCAAGAACCGCAGCCCATGAACGCGTGGCACCGACGAGGGCATCAAGCGCGCAACCACACTAAAGCTTTATTATGATTCTATGCCTTTTAATGTCTCTCAACTCAACTGTCACAGCTTTAACAAGACAAATCATCAGTCACCGTCCACCGGCCGGCCCACAAAGTGCCTCTTCACACCCCGTTCTAAAAATTGTGATCTAACTCTTTGTGCTTTACAACAAAATTTATTTTCTATCTATCTATCTAAGATCGTTTACAACGGTACCCAAATCGACTAGCAGTGCAACTCACTATTCCCAACCAGTTGAGACGATTAAAGAGATGCTAATATCTGGAGCTGAATGACATGATAGCTTCCACAGATTCCTATTGAGCAGTTTCAGCTGTGGAACGGGCCCCACCTGCCTGTATCTGTTGAAACTGATCCCGATCGATTTAGATTAGTTTTGTACACTAGGGCTGCGTTCCGTCGCTTCACGAGAGTGCACTCGAGCGCACTCCGGCGCGCGCTCTAACCGTTTCGTGGCTTGGTGAAATTTTATTCTGATGGCTGCCAGAGCGTAGTTTCATCCGTTCTGTGGCTCAGAGCACAGCAACCAACCATCAAATCGGATTTTTATTTTTCACTCTGACAGCTATTTGACGTTTATATCATTGTTGTAAGTGTCAAAATTTGCAATTTATGTCAAAACGTCTCGAAAAAATCCGGCTGTTGTTTCGTATTGTTTTACTTTTTAATAATTTTGTTAAATAAGGTAATAAAAGTGGAAAAAATAGAGACTGAAGAAGAATTTTCTCTCGTTTTGGACAGGAATACTTCAGAACAAGTTATAAAAACCACTCGATCATTCCGTGGCTCGGTTGCAACTCAAACGGGTTAAACTTTAACCAAACAACTACACCCAAAACGACGGAACGCACAATGTTACGATACCAGCGCAAATTTGGATTGCATTGAGTTTTGCATTTAGTTCACTCAATATCCGCGCAATATGAATCCAAATCACCGCTAATTAAATTATTGTCGTAACTGAATAATACGAAACTTCACAATATCAATCGAAGAAGAAGATCGAATTTTAAGAGCAAGCATGCTGGTCATAGTCTGATGACTGATTGCATCAAAAACCTTTCTAAACGCAAAGCTGCCCGAAGAACAATAAAAAGTACTCCATCCCATAGTGGGACCATCCAATACTTACTCCATAGCAACATTGCTACCATCTATAACAATCATTCGTAGGCCGGTTCGCTGCGGTGGCTTGTCAGGGTTGTATATATTGCTGCCTATGCTATTCCTAGATTGCTTTTCACCTAATATAACCTCCTTTATGTAGGTGTCTTCTACTGTTTCTGTAGCTTGACTGATACGTTCCTAGAAATTGAGAAAAGAAGTTACCTTAAAATATGATTGAAGACACGTTTTATTTATAAGAAAACAATACAATTTCATGTAATTTTTGTTTTAAATCTAATATGAATTTCAATATTGTTTACAATATTTTAAGTATACTTAATATACTATATAATAATGTATATGTGATTTCAACAAGATTTGTCTACTTTATGGCAGGATGAAAATCCGTTACAGACTCCTCAACGCTGCAGACAGGTATAAGCGACGAGTGTAAAATCTTTTTAAAATATACCTATCAGGCACTAGGTTAAAGATAGGGAAAAACCCATTAAACCTTCTACATATAATCTAATTAGGTCTGATATTCTTAGAAGGTGAACCCAGTGAACTCTTATTTAGAAAAACAACTGCACAAGTTATACACATTAATGTTTTAATACAATATCTCTACATAGTATAAAACAAAGTCGCTTCCTGCTGTATGTCTGTCCCTATTCCCTATGTATGCTTAGATCTTTAAAACTACGCAACGGATTTTGATACGGTTTTTTTAATAGATAGAGTGATTCAAGAAGAAGGTTTATAATATGTATAATACATGCTTAATAAAGAAGAGAAACAATGATAATTGTAGAGGTTTCTAATGTGATGTCGTAAAAAAAAAAATCATTTTTTTGAGCTTACATTGCAAACGCTGGCTTAACCCTACGAGATAGAATTTAGACATTTTGCGACTAAGACGATTTGCGATGTGTACGAAGTGAGAAACTGGTAATTAAGATAATCAGACGAAAATCAGGGAGTCCGCGCTCAACCCCTCTTAGGGATAAATAACCATTTTTTATACTTTAATTTTTACGAGAAATAATGGCTTATTTATGAAGCGATTTTAAGAAATACAGCATAATCATACCTACCTTAAATACATTGTGCATGTAATATAGATCAATATCGCCCTTTACAGCTTTTGTAATTTAAGTGATCATTGTAAGAAAGAATCAGAAAGTGCTTTATCACCACAGAAATATATCAAGATAGAAGAAAAGAGTTCAGCAATTTGTAGGGAGACCGACCGTGTAACATTTTGCGTAGGTACTTTGACGTTACGAGTGTCATTTAGTGATGAAAACATAAGCCGCGCGAAAACATCGATTTGATCGGTTCAAAAGCATATCCATTCACAGATCGATTAGAACACGGCACCGATTCTAAATAGTGCTTATATTCTAGTAAATTTTATGCGAAGAACAAGAAGAAAAAACGAGTTCTAGACGTCAATGTAGTTGAAGCTGAGGAAACTTTAGGAGAAGTTGACCCTTTAGAGCTGGAGTCCAAAGAAAAACAACCAAAAGTAAAAATGATATTTCATTTATATCAGATCTGTTTATAAGTTTGAGTATCGTCATTTTGATAAATTTTGGCCGTAATTTTTCCCAAAATAAATAATATGATAAAAAAGTGGTTTCATTTCCATAGCCAAATCCTGGTGTTTTGTAGGAAACCATTTTTTACGACCAGTTGCTTCAATCCATTTATTTTTAATATGAGGATCATTCGGAAAACTGAAATAAAATTAACATTTTAAACTTTCATGGTCACTACAAAGCAAATATTATTAACAAACAGGTTATGGTTACTTTTATATTGCAATTTTATTTCAATTATTTTTATGAAATAACGGGATTTTTACCATGTTTGAGTTGTTGTTATTGAGTCTCCGATATTTCGGCGCAGTTGCCTGCACCATGATCATGGAGTAACGGAGTATTAATATCGGAGACTAACACCCGTATTCATTCATATAGTAATATTAGTTATTCTGTGCTTGTACCAAGACGAAAAACGAAACAATTTTAAAACATACAAATTTATGCATATTAATTTTTGACGTTTTTTATGCTTAAGTTTTTTATAAAAAAATATATTTGAATGATTAAAAATGTCAACCTTATTAGTTAGGTACTAATGTTTTAAAAAACTAATTTCAGCCGTTACTTTATTTTACTTCAAAAACTCAGTTATTTCCAATTTCTATTACTTACCACAATATTAATACGATAATTGGAAATCACGTTTAATTTTATTCCTTAAAGTAATAACTTAAGTTAACAATTCATTATGATTTATCATTCTTCACCTTTCATCCCAAAAAAACGATAAATTACCTATAAATTTTAGCCGTTTGTGTCGCTAGGGGAGAACACTTGCCCGCTATTTTTGTCTCGTACCAGGATACGTTTGTTTACACAATTCTATGACCACGGCTTATATTTCGGTTCGACGCGATTCTGTTTCGGCGTGCAGTGGTACTGGGGGTAGCGATGCGCATTTGTCTGGCACAGACTATAAGCTCGTTAGATTAGTTGTTAAGTCTTAACTATAAGTTAGTTAACTGGTTTTTTTATTATTATTTGTATTGACGTCAATTAGTGCCTGTAAAGGTTTACATTGAATAAATAATTTGACTTGACTTGATTCACAAACATTACTATGAGGTCTCACAGTGCGCTCGGACGCACAGGGTCTCAAAAACCTATTCATAAACAGTACTTCAGTGGCCACCGGCGTTATGCGTCCCTAATTATGTCATACGAAACGCACTGAGAAATGTCTTACTTCGCATAGCATTTCTACTTTGCTTAGACAAGTACCTAATGTTTGTTAATACGGGTGTCAATAACAACAACTCAATCATGAACTCAAAATCCCGTTATTTCATAAAAATAACTGAAATAAAATTGCAATATAGAAGTAACCATAACCTGTTTGTTAATAATATTTGCATTGCACTACGTAAGTACATTATTATAGCTACATAATAATATAAAAACGTAATTATCATTTCGTCAGCTTTCAAAATAGAATTGAATGGAGTAAGAAAATCGTAGTGTACTTACTGCACTATTCTTACTTTTTGACAGACGAATGAGAAATAGACGTGACTCTACAGTTTGAATAGCATATTTTTACATCGCTGGTTTTGAACGCACGCCAAGTCTGGCTCGTCAAATTAAAACCGCAATGGAAAACTAGGTCATCGGTAAGTAGGTACTATTTGTTCTACCAAATTTTTTTCATCCTGCCCATTTTAGGACACCAAAAATTTTTCGCTAAGCCATCGGGTATAACGACATCTTTTAGTTTTTTAAAAGTACCCAGTAGTCACCCGCGCCGCGCCCGACGACGCCGCTTGTGTTTGTCCTGCGCTTAAAGCAACACCGTGGGCTGAATTAGCTCTATTTCAAAATCTACACATTTTGCGACCTGCTCAATATAAGATCTGCTTGCACATTTTACGATCTGCTCAATGTGAGATCTGCACATTTTGCGATTTGCTCATTTTACGCAGCCTGCACATTTTGCGACTTGCACATTTACCTATGTATCCCTTTTTTGTCATTACACAATACAAACATGTTTTCCTTGCTGTTTTTATGAAAATCGGGGTTGCACAAATATTTTCCCTCTCTAATTAATTATACTATCCAATTATCCATTTTATAATTCAATGTCAACGAACCATTGCAAGTGCTTCTACACACCTCCAAATCGGTCTTTCTAAATGAATTTGTTACATTTAAACAGAACTGATGCCCCGGACGTAACAATTTTCTGCGTCCTCTTTCTGTTTCTACAAAAACGAAATCACTTTCTATAGTCCCATTGCAATTACTTGTAGATGGTAATTCCATTACTACAAATTCATATATTATTTGATCTAATATTATTTGCAAACTTTTGTATTAAAATAATTTTACACTAAGTCTAATTTTTATTAAATATTTTTTTTAACTGACATTGACTGATAATGAGATTCAACTAATATTCGTATAAATAGATCGTAATTGTAAAGATTGCTTCACGTACTGGCACAGTCCCACTTGTTAGTTAGTGCTCCCAGTGTCAGTGCGGCAACCATCAAATCACGGACGTATTCGTTTTGACAACATTCAAAGAAATTGTATGAAAGAATATTTCACACTGTTCCGGTACTGTGTCGGAACTGTGACTTCAGTGATTTGTGTTAAGCAACCTTAAATAGTTTATTCAAAAAGGTTGAATTGACATTTTAACAAAGACATGGGAGTAGTTATCGAAAATCGAAAGTGATAAAGCACTTTGACAACATCCGATCATTTCCCTCCGTCGCACAATGATCTATTTTACGAACGCCAAATGACCTAAACGCAAAATGACCCAACCGCAAATTAAACTAAACACAAAATTACTTAAACGCAAATTGACCTAAACGCAAAATTACCTAAGCATATCATACACTGCCAAGGTTGAAAAAAATCATGATTTTTTTATTTTTTATGTATTTATTTTTAATTAATTTTGATTTATTTATGTGACAAAACGCAATACACTATTATTAGTACTTACTGACAATTGAATAGGCCGTATGACACAAATACTTTTTAAATTATAAAAAATATTGTTGCTTATTTTAATTTAACTAAGGTCAGTGTGGGAAGTGTAACTATATACTAATATAGTTGTTTTTAATTTCGTTGGAATCGTTGATAACAAGAGAATTATGTCCACTTAGAACTTTTTACCTAAAAATTAAATGGCTGGGGAAGTGTGCCTACTTTACATGAGGCAAGTGTATCTGTATGTTACACTTGCCTCAAATCAGGGGTTACAAACCTTTTATTTTCAAATTAGTGATAGGTAATTTCTAATTGTTTATTGCTGGATGATGAGCAGTTCTCTATAAAATCTGGGCGTAAAACCAACAGAAATGTTACTGATGGGAGTAATCCCATCCATCGATAGTTAGGACTTATTACTAGAAACGATTTTCTCGTATATGTATAACTACTCTATGCCCCCGGGTTTGCTTGTAAATTTCCAAAATGAAATAAAACACGATTATTAATTCGGTAATTATACCTATTTTTCTCACTTTTTCTGTTTTAAATAATTAGAAGGTATGTTTATTTACGTAGTCAGCAGCCAAACCGCGGAAAAATAATAGGTGTTCCATAAAAAAGTACCGATACCCACTGGATGAAAATGTATGGAACAGCTGTTTTGTTTTTCGCGATTTTGTTTTTGGCTACATAGTGAAAGTTGTTCGTATTGATGAATACTACCTCCCCCTATAATAAAAACTTCATGCACTAAAACTATTTTTAATATCCTAGTGTTGTTGATTACTATTAAAACTTTTAACATTCAATGACCTCCATCTCCGTATTTCGGTGTATTACATGATTGTTGTCATATTATAAAATCTTCTACACGTACAAGCACAGAAAAGCTTTCATTTAGCGAATTAAGATTTTTATTTAAAAATGTTTTTTATCTCTGCCCAATGTAGTATGAAACACTTACCTCATAATTTTGGCTCCCTTAAACTATTCTCACAAAGTATATTATGTAATCTAGTCGACAAATTATTGGATCCCACGATCAGACTTCGTATTTTGGAATAAAAAATAACTGTCTACTTCAATAATATAGTCACACTTGCCTCACTTTGTTGGGGAAGTGTGTCTACCATAGCACTTTATAATATACCTTAAAAACGAATGATTTAATGGACAATATTGCGTAAAACACTTTGTTTTCAGTCAATTATGAACCTCATTTTAATTTGTTTACGCAGAGAGTTAGAAATTATACCCTCAACTACATGATTTTTAAGTTCAAAATGAACTTTGAAAAAAGTATGACACACTTACCCATATTGACCTTACCTTCTTTAAAAAATAATATAGATAAATCTTAACCAATTATTGTCAGTATCCAAGTTTAAATGACTGATTTCTAATTGGATTTGCTACAGTTGAAGACAAATTTCAAGTAGGTATGCACGCAAGTTTTTATTTTTTAGTCTTTTTGAGTCTGCTAATTCTTACTTATTGTTATTTTCAAAGATAATATATCATTTTAAATTGATCAATGATTTTTATCTAAAAATCACATGATTTTCATGATTTAAATCAGCCAACCCTGTACACTGCATTATACTTATTATTATAATTAAATTTTCAACCCACATAATAACGTGTGCTTCAAGCTGTAATCCTCATATTTGAAATCTCAATGAATACGAATTTTGACAACGCTAAAAAATAGTCATGAAATAGTCGTAAATAGTCATACATGTAAAAAAAATATTTCGCATTATAGTTTCGGCGTTATTGCTATAGGTTAGTGAGGATTATAGCTTGAACGTCAAGCTGTAATCCTCATTTCTGGTGGAAGCAAACGGTAAAATCTTTCGATTTGGTTTAGGTTCCAAAAAATAGTCATGAAATAGTCATAACAACATGCCAAATCTCAGAAACAGTCCTTAAAAGATTCCAGAGATATAAAGGTACCCTGGTGAGGATTATAAGAATAAGAAACATTTATTGACTTGCACAACACTTACAATGAAACTTACAATAATCTCAAAAAAAATAAAATAATAACACTTGGACGAAAATTAGACAGGTACATACATACGTAAAACAGATCAGACAACAGGTACAAACAAATTAACTTAATAAACAAACTTTACAAACTAATAAATAAATCGGCTGTGCAAAGCCAACGGGTAGCTGCCTCAGCAATGCTTTTGTAGCAATACGCAGAAAGCCACAGAAGCGCTGGTTTTCAGACAGCTCCCTGGACCTGAGGTGGGTAGACAGGTCTCTGTCTACGTAAGGTGGTAAATTGTGATTAATTAAGATAAAATACTTAAATAAATACTTAAATATATATTAAATATTATAAAATATAAAAAAAATATAAGTAAGAGTGGCTGTATGGAATCATGTGCCGTTGCCATTATAAGAGGAGTTACCATTGTAGGTTTTAAAAATATAAAATAAAATTAAAAATATTGACAGCAAGCAAGACAGTTTGTGGTGAGAGCTCAATGTTGTGGTGTTTGTTAATTGCCTACTCAAATAGTTTTAAACTTTGACTTTACAAGCTATCATTCATTCACACAGGTAGTCAATGCAAATGCTAATAATTAAAAGCCACGTCACACCGCACCAAATCAAACTCGCACCGTGAAAATATAGAGGTAAGTGCTCTCAAAGTTCTTTTGCTTTTTGTAATGCTAAGAGATGTTCTTTTATTTTACCCTTTATTGTGTACTTCGTTTTTAGGTCACGTATCGGTGGAGGGAGGTCATTCTAACACTGAGAGGCAGCATATCTAAAGGATCCTCTAAATGCCATAGTTCGGTGTTTGGGAGTCACGAATACGTGAGTGCAAGCTCTTTTCTGGTATCTGATGCGATCTGGAGTTTTCTGCATGCTTCCATCTTAAGTGAATCCGCTGCATTAAGAAAGGGTGTGATGTGCGATTCCGTCCGGCGATTTAATGGGATTCAAAACAAGACAGTTTGACTTGCACCAATTATGCAAATCATGCAGATCATCATTAATCCTAGCAACAGCAGAAGCAGAATCTGTTGGTTTAAAGGATAAATACAGTTGTAGATCATCTGCATATAGGTGATGATTACAGTGAGTAATGCTCTATGTCTGCGCTGTAGAGTATATACAGGATTGGCCCTTGGATGGACCCTTGTGGGACACCCCGAGTGACCCTCAGGGGAGCGGACTTCAACCTCGATCCATCAGCCATCGCAAGCTACACATACTGGTGTCTCTGCGAGAGATAACTATCAAACCACCTCACCGCCCTAGCGTCAGCTCCATAATAAGCTAGTTTGGATAATAATAAACTTATGTTTATAGAGTCAAAGGCGCGTGAGAAATCGAGCAACAGCAGTACCGTTAGCTTGCCCGGGTCCTGAGCAGTGAGGAAGTTATCTACCACATCAGCGAGAGCAGTGGCAGTACTACAGCCCTTGCGAAACCCAGACTGGTAACAAGGAAGTACGTTGTGACATTCGAGGTAATTAGTTAGCTGATTGCAAACTATTTTCTCCAAAACCTTGGAGATGCAGGGGAGTAAACTAATGGGCCGTAGGTCCATCTCGGAAGAGGGTTCGCTATTTTTAGGGAGAGGTTTAGCAATGGCAGTCTTCCAAATCTGTGGAAAGATGCATTCATCCATAGACCTGTTAATCATGGCAGTAATAGTGCTCAGTGATTGGGGAAGAGTAAGCAACAACATATCTAATGATACACCATCATCACCCAGTGCGTTAGATTTGAGACCTCTGATAGTTTTTAAGATCACATCTTCACCCACGGGCTGCAATGAGAAAGTAGCTGAGTAGCCCCTATGGTGTTCTAAGTAAGTCAGCTGAGATATGGACACTTTATTTTCACCGGGGACATTCAGAAAATGCATATTTATTACTCCGGGGTCATTAAAGAATGGTGGTAATTCAGACACTGCTTTTGTATTGGGTAATACACTGACCTTGAGGTTATGCCATAGTTGCTTAGAGTTTTTCAACTGTGCATTTATCTGTTTATCAAAGAAACAAGCTTTTTCCGTTTCAATAGCTGCAACCACAAGGTGCTTCATGGTTTTATAACTGTCTTTCCAGGCTTCAGTACCATTCACCTTGTATTTTTTATGGTAATTATCTCTTATTCGCACCATTGATCTGACTGTATCAGTAATCCATGGGTGTAGAGAGTGCCCAAATTTACGCTTTCTCACCGGAGCATGCAAATTAAATAATGTGCATACACAGATAGTAAAGCCTCAGCCAGGGAGTCGACATTGTCGATCTTGCACAGACTATTCCAGTCGATAGCGTCAAGGTCGTCATTTAACCGCTCCAAAACGATGTCGTTCAGTGGCCTGTAGGTGATCCAGCGGGGACTCGGCTTGGCGTCTTTAATTTTGAATTCAGCTGTCACCATAGCATGCCTACCAAGATCCGGAGAATAATTGATTTTAACATGGAGAGCTCGAATATCAGCGCAAATCACATCTCTAAGAGTGCTACTATGATCTGTGAAATGAGTAGGCTCTGTTACTATCTGGGTCAAGCCGGTACTATGCAAAAGGTCTTTTAGTAATGCGTGCTTAGTGCTGCTGCAATCCAGACCGTCAATGTTAAAGTCACCCACCAAGATCACCCAATCTCGATCAGTAAAGAAGGTTATGGTATCCATGAGCGCATCTAAAAATAAACCTACATCAAACCACGGTGGCCTGTAGGCAGTTCCAATCATAATGACCCGATTCAGCAAGCGAACACTCAACCACATCTGCTCAAGCGCAGCTGTACAATGATGCTGGTATATCCTTGCGTTGACACCCTTCCGTATATAGAAGCCAACCCCACCCCCTTTCCCGCTCCGGATATGACCTGGTCTTGGGTTATGACGTAGGCGGTAATTCGAGAGTCTGGGTGCTTTGTCGTCGTGTCCTGCCCCCTTACTCTTGAAACCGATCGCTATTGGATCAGATTGGTATTGTGAATTTTCGTATTTTTAACTTACGACACCAGCGCTATTTTGGATTCATATTGGGTGAACTAAATAGTATTGAGTTTTGTATTTTTGTCACTCAACATCCACGCAATATGAATCTATATTAGCTCTGGTATCGTAACTTAGGAGTACGAAAATTCACAGTACCAATCCGATCCAATAGCGATCGGTTTCAAGAGTAAGGGGGCTGATCTGAGCCATGTTTCATTAATCGCCAAAATATCTGGGGACGATTCCTCCGCAGCCACAATAAAGTTGTCATGTCCTGTGTTTAGAGACCCTGCATTAAAAATGCCAACCTTGAGGTTTTTTAAATTATTCATTTGAAAAACAGTTGTGTATAATCTTATCTATGTGACCTTTAAAAATCAAAAAATTATTGCGTACAAAAATAATGAATTCATTACCAAACACTAAATTGATAGGTATTTGTATTCGCCCATTAGTTATTGATATCACCCTAATATAGTAATTGTTTATGTAAACTTGTAATATGTAGAAAAGGTAAAATTGTGATATATATAATAATATATTAAAAGATAGTAATTTACAGTTAATGTAAAATTCTGGTTTGTCTATATTATCTTTCCGTATCATAAAACATATATATATATACAGTCGTGGTCAACTAATTAGGGACAATCTCTAGTTAAGCCAAATTGTGAATTTATTTTTTATTTTCCAACGAGTCTTAACAATATTCCATATCTTTTACACGTAAGTATAATTAGTCATTGATGTGCCCGATTATACAAACAATAACAACTTCTTAAACATTAAACCTCTTTACAGTATAGCTGATAGATTATCAGTATGCTATTTGTTCAAAGAATGCTGGCTGGCCATTTAATTAGGGACACTGAGATATTGCGTTCTATTTTCAAAATTTGAATCTCAATACTTTTTTATTTCTTCTTTTATTGTTTTGTGGTAGTTTTGGCGGCAATCCAGATTTTTAATTTTAAGTTTTGAGAATTATTTTGAAGAAATATGGGCAAAAATAAAAGTTGCGATCCAACACTACGAACAATTATCATGAAGTTTGTCGAGCGTGGTTGGTCATACCGAGGGATAGCAGAACATTTAAATTGTTCAAAAACTATGGTATGCAATGCAGTGCAACATTTCAGGCGCAATTTAATTTAATTAATTTGCGCAAACTAATTTAATTTCTTCAGATGGAAGGCAATACGTACGGCGTCCTGTAAAAGCGGAAATGAATCCAAGATTCACAAAAAAGCAGGTGAAACATGGCGGTGGAAACATTAAAATTTGGGGTTCATTTTCTGGACGTGGAGTGGGACCTGTGAGAAAAGTTCAGGGTAACTTAGACCAACATCAATACAAAACAATATTGGAGGAAACTATGCTTCCCTATGCTGAGGAGCATCTCCCTATTATATGGACGTTTCAGCATGATAACGACCTGAAACATACCGCCCGTTCAGTCAAGTCGTTTCTTACCAGTCAGTCAGTATCGGTGCTAGATTGGCCAGCAAATAGCCCGGACCTCAACCCAATTGAGCACCTTTGGCACGAAATCAAGAAAAAAGTTTCAACTTATGTCCCTAATTAGTTGACCACGACTGTATATACAGTCGTGGTCAACTAATTAGGGACATTCAAGATAGTGAAGAGCAATAACCGGTTATGTACATATAAATATAAAACCCTATTGATTTTTCAGCACCTATTATTTGCATAATTTGGTCCGATTACTATACTATAAATGGCTGTAAATAAGAGAATAATTAAATAGAAAAAAGTATTTAATATCAAAGGTTGAACATGTATTAAATTTTAAGGTATAATTATGTAGCTGGACATTTAATTAAGGACAGTAAAGTATAATGATGAATAGAGTTAAACAAAACGAATAATCTCCAGTATTATAATATTTTTAAAAGCTCCATTTTATTACGTGTAAAATCAGTACCCAGTAGCAAAACCTTTGTTAGTAATTACCGCTTGACACCGATGTGGCATAGACATTATCAGTTTCTGACATGTTTCGATAGGAATGTTTGCCCATGCCTCACAAAAAGCTTGATTAAGTTGATCTAAAGTTGTGGTACGATAAGTTGAAACTTTTTTCTTGATTTCGTGCCAAAGGTGCTCAATTGGGTTGAGGTCCGGGCTATTTGCTGGCCAATCTAGCACCGATACTGACTGACTGGTAAGAAACGACTTGACTGAACGGGCGGTATGTTTCGGGTCGTTATCATGCTGAAACGTCCATATAATAGGGAGATGCTCCTCAGCATAGGGAAGCATAGTTTCCTCCAATATTGTTTTGTATTGATGTTGGTCTAAGTTACCCTGAACTTTTCTCACAGGTCCCACTCCACGTCCAGAAAATGAACCCCAAATTTTAATGTTTCCACCGCCATGTTTCACCTGCTTTTTTGTGAATCTTGGATTCATTTCCGCTTTTACAGGACGCCGTACGTATTGCCTTCCATCTGAAGAAATTAAATTAATCTTGGTCTCGTCAGAGAATAATACATGTTGCCATTGGGCGTAGGTCCAATGTCCATATTTACGTGCAAACGCCAAACGAGCATTTCTATGTTCTTTCTTCAACAACGGTACTTTGCGAGCCACTCTTCCGAACAACCCTGCTTCTACCAGACGTCGTCGAACGGTCCTCGCTGATACACCGGCTCTTTCGTCTGCCCCAAACACTTCGTGTTTAGTTAAAATAGAGCCTAGAAACGGATCTTTCTTAGCTAACCTGGTTATCATTCTATCTTCTTGCGGAGTTGTTTTTCTCGATCTTTTTGTCCTGGGCACATTTAAAGCTGTGTTATTGCGCCTGAAATGTTGCACTGCATTGCATACCATAGTTTTTGAACAATTTAAATGTTCTGCTATCCCTCGGTATGACCAACCACGCTCGACAAACTTCATGATAATTGTTCGTAGTGTTGGATCGCAACTTTTATTTTTGCCCATATTTCTTCAAAATAATTCTCAAAACTCAAAATTAAAAATCCGGATTGCCGCCAAAACTACCACAAAACAATAAAAGAAGAAGTAAAAAAGTATTGAGATTCAAATTTTGAAAATAGAACGCAATATCTCAGTGTCCCTAATTAAATGGCCAGCCAGCATTCTTTGAACAAATAGCACACTGATAATCTATCAGCTATACTGTAAAGAGGTTTAATGTTTAAGAAGTTGTTATTGTTTGTATAATCGGGCACATCAATGACTAATTATACTTACGTGTAAAAGATATGGAATATTGTTAAGACTCGTTGGAAAATAAAAAATAAATTCACAATTTGGCTTAACTAGAGATTGTCCCTAATTAGTTGACCACGACTGTATATACCTATATATTTCAAAAATTCAAAATATATTTATTCAATAAACTCAATTAATAAGTACTTTGAATCGTCCAAATATTTAACCTACCACCCATTCAGGACGTCATTTTTAACTGTGGCAAAGAACGGGCGCAAGAAACCACAGCGCACAGAAGCAACGACATTTACAAAAAAAAGATATGTCGTTACCAGGTCATAAACAACAAAATAATAATTTGAATGTAAAATATACGGTACTATAAATAAAATAGATGACTGCCAGAAACCGCAAGAAACTTCAAGCGTTGGTCAGGTCAAGTGTTTTAAACATGGCAAAAATGACAAAAAAGGAATTTGTGTTATTTTTATTTTTAATTAAACAATTCGTTTTGTGCATTTTAGTTTGATAGGCTTTGAGTATCTAATTTATTTTAAAGAAATAACATAAGAAAAATAAACTAAAAACAATTAATAATAACGATTATTTACAACGCGCGAGCAACGGCCGGCCGGCCGTTGACCCGTCAACGTAAGTACTGACGCATGCGGTACGGGTCAACTCCTTGCCCGCGCGTTGTAAATAATCGTTATTTTTAATTGTTTTCATTTTATTTTTCTTATGATATTGCTATTGAATATGATTGAAAAAAACACGAATTCCTTTTTGTCATTTTTGTCATGTTTGAAACACTTAACCTGACCAGCCCTTGAAGTTTCTTGCGGTTTCTAGCAGTCACCTTATATACTATTAGAAATAGCTTTTGGAGTACTTGGAGCATTTCAGTTCAGAGCCAAGCTGTTTTGTCTTCTGTGTAATCTGACACTTTAGAATAAGCTTTTTTATAAAGCTTTTCTTTGATATGGATTTTAAATTTATCAAGATCTAATTTCTGAATATCAATTGGTACTTTGTTGTAAAATATATGTGGTCCCCACTGAAGCTTGGCATCCAAAGTGATGCCTAGAAACACAGTGGTGTCCACAGGATTCACATTCTTATCTTTAATTTGTACACTAGTTACTTACTAGTTACTAGTTAGTGTACCTGCTTAACATTAGGCAATACAAATCTTATACATTTGGTTTTTCTCTCATTTAATAGCATGTTATTGACACTAAACCAGTGAACAATCTGTGAGACCGCAATATTCACATCGTCATAATTTGGGTGTCGTCGTTTCACTTTGAATAAAAGTGAAGTTATCATATCAGAATGAATTATAATATAAGTATGTTAGGTAAATATCGTGTCCAAAAGAAGCTGGTGAATACAAAATAAATGGCTTAAACAATAAAGATAAATGCAGAGGCAAGGCAAGATAGCTTCTACCGTAGTGAAAGGCACATACTAATATTAAATGAATGAATGTCGCAGGTCACCGTGGCATCACTGCTGAACTGGGCCGAGCTGGATTTGCGGGCTAAACGCGCGTGCGAGGTCCCCGTCTGAGCGGAACTGAAAGACCGGCCTCCCCTCCCCCTGGCGCGCGAATATGCGGCCGCGTCTCGTCCATGAGTAGCGTCACTGTAGTCTGCGACATTCCTCGCGAACACAATGAAAAAGTTGGCGGTTTGCGCGAGTCAGCCGCTCGTTAATGTAGACGCGAGGGCCCGCCGCTGTCTGCTGGCCGGTGCGGCGCACGCGCGCGGCCTGCAGCAGCTCGTCGCGCAACTGCCGGCGCGCGGCCAGCCGTACCACCACGCGGCGCGCGCGGCCCCCCGCCTCCGCCGGCGGCGCGTCCACGCGCTCAGCGAACACCACGTCCCTTGGCTCCAGCGTAACGCCCAGCCGTGCGGCCAGCACGGTCACCGCCTGGACGGTGCTCGTCCCCTTGTCCTCGGGCAGCTGGCCGATCTCCAGATCGGACAGGAGCTTGAGCTCGACGATGGTCCGCTCCAGCTCAGCCGTCCCCTCCGACCCGGCGCCCGGCGGTCGCTGCTCCAGCAGAAACTCCCGCATCTCCTCCATGAACTGCGCGAACTGCTGCGCGAGGTCACGGCGATCATTCTTGCCGCCAAACGCAGACGCGCCCAATGCTTCCTTGAGGGCCGAAGGCGAAGCGAAAATATCCTTCACCGGCGTCTGACTATTGTCACCTCTCCGTGTATTTTTTTTACACGTTGGACATACCCAATCTTTGCTAATAATGGATTTCTCCGATATTGCCAAGCAAGCTTTGTGAAATTTGAGCGGACATACAGTACACGCAGCGGCACCTATCGTCGATAAGAATTTACCGCTTGCGCCGCAGTGAAGCATGATGGTTCTACAAATTTAACTTGCTTTATGTTAAACTAGTTCACTCACGTGCCGCTACATGGCAGCAAGCTTTTGATGTAGTGCAATCAGATGTTAATGATGCTACTACTCACTAGATGGCGCAGCAAAAATATCGATTTAGGTGGCAGTAGCAGAAAGTCGAAAGTAGAATTACCTTTCTCGGTAAACAATTGCGACAATTAGTTTACTTAATTGTTCTGTATCTCCTCACAGCGCACGATAATTAAGTTGCCCACACTTCCACAGCTTAATTAGCACCACTCAAACCAATTTATAATTACTCCGAAACAGAACGATTAGTGTCAAAAAACAGTCATGAAATAGTCGTATGAAGAGAAAATAAATTTGAGCTGATTTAATTTGAAAAAAAAAAAAAAATCTCCCTACATTTCTATGGATGTACAGTCGTGTACAAAATTTGTAACTTCATTTGATATGATTGTGAAATATTCCGCTAAATATATTACATTACTTCCAATTAGACGTTTTAAGGAATAGGAATTGTGGGAGGGGGGGGGGGGCCTCCGGAACCCTCACTGGCCGGACGAAACACAACAGCACCAAGTGCTATTATTTCACCCGGATATTAGTGAGAGGGCGGTATCACGCCGGGCGAGCCGGCCCAATGCGTGCTTGTAACGCAGCGTGGCTCTACCACTCAGTCAGTGTCACTCATTTAGCACCACCCAGGGGTCACGTGTAGAGTCATAAGGGTAATCCTACGGATGCGAGTAACTTTAACCCCCTTATCCAATGATATTATATGTGTAGATACGTTGCCTGGCCTCCGTAGTGACTAGAACAAATCCAGGTAATTGCCTGAACCTCACTCAGTCACACGTCAGTCATTGTCACGTCAATACGATCGTTACCGTTATAAGTTTTTGTGTTGTTATTTGGATAAAAAGCCTTCCTGTGTATACAGAAATTATAAAAATTATACTGCAACCTTAAGAGACAAGATTTTTTTAAATTTTGCTTCTAATTATTGTAAAAATAATTTTAAAATAGAAATTTTCATTTAGTGAGGAAATTTTGCCCTGTTGCCAATTCGATATGCATGAGTAAGACGCGTGTACTATGTAAGAGAGAGACGTTTCTGTAAGAGTGAAAGAGAGAAAACAATGGTGGCCGAGATGGCGCATAAATACAATGAGCTCATTGGTCAACTACCTTAATGAGTATACAAAACTTAAAATATATGTTTATCTCTTTTTAACAATAGGCTAATGATATGATTACATTTATTTTCTTTCCCTTTCGACGTGATTACGTCATAGAAACAATTTCGCCATTTTTAAATGCAATTCGTTCAGGTGTAACTAGTCTATATATAAAAGGTCATTGCCCTTATCCTTATTTATTACAATCGAAAGCTTGCTTTACATAACTTGTTTAAATCTCAGTACATATATGTTTATATCACAGCAATTAGTTTTGATCACAATTATCATAGTTAGTTCAATATCTGTAGGTGTTGGATTAGTTCATTCAGTTTATGTTTCAAGAAAATTTCAATAGATGGCGCTGGTAGGTTGAGTGCATATTCTAAAATCACAAATTCAATAAACGAATCAGACACCAACAATATCAAGAACTTTTAATTACTTACATCGAAGAAAAGTATAATACTATGTAATAGTAAGTTTAAGGTATCACTAATGTTAAAAAGTAACAGAACCTTTCACTCCAATAGATGTTATATCAATCCGGGATCGACCAAATAGCGATATATCCTTGTCTCTATCGTTAACGGACGAAACCGGACTGGCGGCTTGTTAATTGTAATCTAAGTCGAAAGTCCGTTTTATACTTACAATAACTTCAAAAACGACACCCCGTCGTCTTCGTAAAAGTTCATAAATTCATTCATACGATTTCTTTAGCACTTAAAATCCTTCACCAGAGTACCCATCACAAATTATTATATCATGATTTCAGTATCACTGGACCAAATAGCCATTTTTTCAAAATTTTGCTAATGAAACAACCGACGACACGCGTGATCTATGACCTTGACTTACATTCAACTGAACTTGATAAAAACATAACAAGCAAAGCAAACTTCGGCCCATCGCACTGCGATCGATGCGTTTGAGTAGAGACAAGGATAGCACTATTTGACCAATCCCGAGAAACAAAAGCGCGCTACTCAAAATGGCGCCATGAACCCAGCTTTTTTGTATTTATAGGTACTTACTGGTTTTTCTTGGAATTATACAGGGCGTCCCACGGATATGCCACTTGGAAGGAAAGTACCTTGAATATTGTAGATGGAACATTTTACTGAAAGAAGACATTATTTGAATTTAAAAAAAAACCAATTTAAACTGCATTAATAGATATTTAAATAATTACATGGTTGAACCGGGAATCGAACCCAGTAGAGCTTTATCATACCGATCGAAAGGCTTCAACATAAGGATTATTTTTTTCTAAATAACATAGTGTCACAAATAAAAGTAAGACCATGAATTTTAACATTTTTAATACAAAATTAATCAATTTATGTATGTATTTATTTCAATGTCAGTTGTATGTCCTTACGGCAATGTCAGCTTTTCATTTTCTGAACAAAATTTCACATCAAATGTTCAAATTCATGGTGTTCCTTTTATTTGTGAATGTTATTTAGCAAAAAATAATCCTTCATGACGAAGCCTTTCGATCAGTATGATAAAGCTACAGGATGATTATTTTTCTCATGTAACGGGTTCGATTCCCGGTTCAACCATGTAATTATTTAAATATCTATGAATGCAGTTTAAATAGTTTTTTAAATTCAAATAATGTCTTCTTTCAGTAAAATGTTCCATCTACCATATTTAAGGTGTGGCAAGGTGCAGGTGTCCCTCCATGTGGCATGTGTTAACACAGTTATTTAATTAACAACAAATGTGTGTTACATTAAAGTTTCAAAGAGACAAATAAACCTTTTTAAAACTAAATGCTGTTTTTCTTCATAACATGCATAGGTATAAAATAATGTAAACATCTTAGATAGTTTCACCACACTGTACCACACCTGTACGTTGCTGCCGCTTTCAATTTCAAAAAGTATTATCTAGAATGCGTTGCCGTTCAAATTTGAGCCTTTTTGTTTAGGTGGTAAAGTTGCTATTAACATAAAATATTTTGTTGTTTATGCGTTTCGTTGTGCACTATTAAAAGCGGTCGAACTTAACAATAGACTGATAACAATACTATTTATTGGAAAATAAGCTCATAAGTGGATTCTGACATTTAAAAATTTTCTACTATACTAGTTGCGATACTAACTTTTGTACTTTAGTAGGTCATTTTTATAAATAAATCAGTTCGTTCTAAACATGAAATCGATTTCAAGTTCAGTTATTTATCACTCCACACAAGTCTCCTAAATTTTGTACATCCATAGAAGAAGGGAGAATAAAAACTTTTTATTTTCAAATTAAATCAGCTCTAATTTATTTTCGCTTCATACGACTATTTCATGACTATTTTTTGGTACAAACTTTAAACCGAAAATCGTAGGCGTTACGGAGAAATTTGAAGTTTTCAAATGTTCAAGCTGAGGAGCTCGATGGCGCAGCGGCTAGCGCGTTCGGCTTGCGATCTTGCTCGCTAAGCAACTTTCGCAATGCCGGGTCGCTGGATGGGTGACCAAATTTAAAAACATCTCGAGCTCCTCCGTGCTTCGGAAGGCACGTTAAGCCGTTGGTCGAGGTTGTTGTCGTAAGATGGCAGCCGGTAAAACCCACCAACCCGCACTGGGCCAGCGTGGTGGGTTATGGCCCAATATGCCCACGTGCTATTGTTCACGTGGGAGGCCTGTGCCCAGCAGTGGGACGTTTATAGGCTGATGATGATGATGAAATGTTCAAGCCATAATCCTCTCATCAGGGTACCTTTATATCGCTGGAATCTTTTAAGGACTATTTCTGAGATTTGGCATGTTGTTGTGACTATTTCATGACTATTCTTTAGAACCTAAACCAATTCGAAAGATTTTACCGTTTGCTTGCACCAGAAATGTGGATTACAGCTTGACGTTCAAGCCATAATCCTCACTAACCTATAGCTATAACGCCGAAACTAAAATGCGACTATTTTTTTTAGATGTGACTATTTACCTCTTTTGATTACAATATGAACAACTTATATTCCTTGTTTATGATGTATTTTCAATAAACCTTTCTTAGAGATCTATAACTTCATCTTTTATTTTTAGGGTTCCGTAGTCAACAAGGAACCCTTATAGTTTCCGTAGTAATCCAATGATTTAAATGACAAAAGCTGTAAAGGGCCATATTGATCTATATTACATGCACAATGTATTTAAGGTACTTAATTGGATAAGGATTAATGCTGTATTTTTTAAAATCGCTTCGTAATTAAGCCATTAGGGATGATTTATATTAGAGCGGGCCGAGCACGGGGCGTGTCCCGTCCGGGCCTGTTGATCATGCACGGTGTAATATGAACTGCTTCATACAAAATGTATGCAACGCCTCAAATCAGTGGCGCCGTCCGGGCCCGGCCGGGGCACGCTCCGTGCACGGCCCGCTCTTATATAAATCACCCTTATTTCTCGTAAAAAGTAAAGGATAAAAAATGGTTATCCTTGAGACAGACATATACCATCGCGGACTTTTTTGGAGATCTTTTTAAGGTTTACAATACTGTAGTACATTATTTTGATCTATCTCGTAGGGTTCAGCCAGTGTTTGCAATGTAAGCGCAAAAAATGTGTTTTTTACAACATCACATTAGACACCTCTAAATTTATCAGAGTTTCTCTATATGCATGTATTATACATATAAACATTCCTCTTGAATCACTCTATCTATTAAAAAAAACCGCATCAAAATCCGTTGCGTAGTTTTAAAGATCTAAGCATGCATAAGGACAGGGACAGACAGACAGCAGGAAGCAACTTTGTTTATACTATGTAGAGATTATTTATCAAGATATGCCTACCTTAACCATTGACAAGCCCCTTTTAATCTTCTTTGGTACTTCACATCCCCTAAAAATATTTTGTGTAATCATTTCTAAAAGCTTTCCTTTCTCCGAGGAGTTTAATTTAGCTATACCTCTGACAAAACTGTTCATACTTTTGCCCGCTATCTTTTTGCTTTTAGGGTTGTGAAGCACTGTAACATTTGATTCTCCGCTGATAGACAAACTAGCGTTGCTCATTGAAACAAACGTGCAATCCTGAGAGTCAGCCACATTGTCCAAGTCAATCACTGTATTGTCGAGTAGCGTTCTGTTTGTGTTGGATTCTGCTGTTAAATCTATTGTCAAGTAAGAATCTCGATTAATCTCTTTAGTTAAATTATTCACTTCGCTGTTGAAGTTTTCTATCTCATCTGTATTGTTGTTATCAGGTAAAGATGTATTAGACTTTGAAATTGGTGTAGAACAATCAATTGGAGCTGAATTTAAATTTTTCCTTGGCGTTTTAGGATTGCACGGCCCATTATTTATAATTAAGACATCATCGTATGGAGTGACTAAAGGACCTTCATCTGTTTTCATACATTTGTTCGGTTTGGTAACATTACAATCTGATATTTTTCTTTTGTTATTGCTCGTATTTTGTATTGTATCATCGAGTACTATGACAGTACTATCGTGAGTAGAATCTAAGCTAATACAACTGTTCCTCTGGCTGCGTAGCTCATCAAACACTCTTTTCAGTTTTCCAATTTTGCTTTGTGCTTGTCTATGCATTTTTTTCTTGTCGTTGGGCTTGTGTATTTTGTTTTTCGATCTTCTTTTTTTACCCATGTCTGAATTGTGTGTGGAAGTACTCTTTTCTGAACCAACACTTGCGAGAAGTGAATCTTCTGATGGCGGTTTCTGTAACTATTAAAAAACAGCCTGTCAGAATCACAGAGTAGTATTGCATAAAACACTTTGAATTTAGCCTGACAAACCGAAAACAACAACCTGTCAAAGAAGCGATATAATAATACACATAATATCACATTTGAAATGACTCAGAAAGGTACAAAAGATACAGGGAAATAGAGTAGTCAAAGACAAATGGGTTCATCCGTAAGCAGTTTTGTAATAGCTATTGGTTTCGCAATCAGATTCAATAAAAAATAAGAAAAAATATTTTTTGTTTATAAGCTGTGGCAGATGGATCAATAGCACAGGTTTAGAGTAATCATTAGAAATAAGTACCCTCGATAAGGGGTTTGCCAACCCTCCCTTGCCGGAGATAAGTACTTTTCGAGATATAATTATTTTGGTAAACATAACCTTAACAAAAAAATATGGAAATTTAGCAGGAAGTAGGCTAAAAACAGGTGGGGAAAGGGGACAGAGAACGTAAAAAAATGTCGCACGAACAACAACGCTATATCTGGCGCTTCGCCGGCCGCTGCCGCGGCACGCTCGCTTCGCTCGCTCGGCTTGCGCGTTTTTGGTCAACATACTAACCTAACCAATTAACTCTTTAGACTTTTTCATGGCGGGGGGCTTCGCTCCCCGAGCCCCCCTTGCGGGGCGGCTGCGACCCCCCCGTCCCCCCGCTTCGGTTCAGTCACTTATTATATGAAAAATGAAAAGCATGATATTCTACACACCAATAAATCACAAAAAAAGATGAAAACAACATTCGCGTAGACTCTCGCAACAGCAACCGAATAACACGCACAAAACACCAGTGTTGCCGCAACCGAGTTCCCAAAAGGTACATTTCCAGCGCTGAAAAGGTACCATTCTGGGGTAACAAGGTATTTTTTCGCTCAAATCACTCGTACAGAATTAAAATTACCTAGTAGGTATCCAAAAAAAGCTTGTCGACTAAATCAAAAGGTACGTCCCTGTTACATATGACATTGGGAGGCTAAAAAGGTATGTCAAATGTATAAAATGTACGCTAATGGCAATGCCGCAAACAACACAACTCTAAAATTGGCGGCATGACCACAGATTAGGTAAAAGTTTAAATAACGTTTCGTTAGTGACATTACACTTAATTTTTGACAGGAGACTATCTTTTATTGTTATTCTTTACTTTTAACGTGTTGTTTATCGTTCAGTTTCACTCAAAAATTAAATAAATAATTAATAAAAAAAATACTTAAGTACTTTTTCGGCAACCAAAATAGATACCAGGGGTTTCAGTAAGAGCCGTCCCCCCACAGTATGAGTTTCCCCAGAACGAGGGTACTCTTATCAAATTCCAAACCCAGGTTTTTAAAGAAAACGAAATAGCACACTTATTTGAGTACCTATTAACTTTAGCTTATTTAATAATAGATCACTACCACCTTACTGAAATAAATTCAAGCAAACTTTTTGTATTTAAATTTAACTCTTTTAGACTTTTTTCATGGCGGGGGGCTGCACCCCCCCATCTCCCCGCTTCGGTTCTGTTACTACTTCGGTTCAGTCACTAATTATATGAAAAATGAAAAGCATGATATTCTACACACCAATAAATCACAAAAAAAGATGAAAACAACATTCGCGTAGACTCTCGCAACAGCAACCGAATAACACGCACAAAAAACCAGTGTTGCCGCAACCGAGTTCCTAAAAGGTACATTTCCAGCGCTGAAAAGGTACCATTTTGAGGTAACAAGGTATATTTTCGCTCAAATCACTCGTACAGAATTAAAATTAAGAGGTATCTAAAAAAAAGCTTGTGGGTTGGCTTATGAATCGTGTCGCCTGAATTTGAAGAAACTAACACTGTGGGGGGGGGGGGGGTCTAAGGGGTTCTTAAATAAAGGTTTATTAACATTTTAGCTGCCGACGTTGCGTTAAAATACAAAAAAAAACACTTGAATGTTTTATCAAAATAGGCTATAATCACGAAAAATTACACGTTTTTAGGTTATACAGTACCATAGTAACAGAACCGAAGCGGGGGGACGGGGGGGGCATCCCCCCCGCGAGAGGGGCTCGGGGGGAAAAGCCCCCCGCCATGAAAAAAGTCTCAAGAGTTAATTAGGTTAGGTTAGTATGTTGACCAAAAACGCGCTAGCAGAGCGAGCGTGCCGCGGGAGCGGCCGGCGAAGTGGCAGAAAAGACATTTTTGTAAATTTCCATATTTAAAAAAAAATTACATAACTTAAAAATTACTTGTCTGCGGCAGGAGGCGTAAGTGGGGGGGGCACTCTTTATTCCTCCCCTCCCCTTCCCCACCAATTATGGCGACTCTATTCAAAAGTTTTACTACGATACATAACATCAAAATACAAAAATTAACAAAACTTAAAAACTACTTGTTGGCAACAGGGGGGGTAAGTGGGGGTAAAGTACTCCTCCCTCCTCCCCCTCTCCGGGTGGAGGAGCCACCCGCACCCCACCCCTGATTCAGGCAGCTCGATTCAAAAAGTTTACCATCAAATGTGTAAAATGTACGCTAATGGCAATGCTGCAAACAACACAACTTAAAATTGGCAGCATGACCACGATTAGGTAAAAGTTTAAATAACGTTTCGTTAGTGACATTACACTTCATTTTTGACAGGAGACTTATCATTTAACCTCTTAAGCGTCGACTTGCCGACTATCAGCAAAGATTGTTAAAAATTCTATTGTGTCTGGAGCGCGACGCGCAGGTAGTTATTGTTATTCTTTACTTTTTATGTGTTATTTTTCGTTCAGTTTCACTCAAAAATTAAATAAATAAATAATAAAAAAAATATTTCAGTACTTCTCCGGCAACCAAAATAGATATCAGGGGTTTCAGTAAGACCCATCCCCCCACAGTACGTTTCCCCAGAACGAGGGTACTCATATCAAATGCCAAACCCAGGTTTTTAAAGAAAACGAAATAGCACACTTAATTTGAGTACCTATTAACTTTAGCTTATATAATAATAGATCACTACCACCTTACTGAAATAAATTTAAGCAAACTTTAGCAGCAGTCACCTACCTCTTGTAGACACAAAAAAACAGATTTTTCTCAATTTATTGTTTAGTTTATGGTTGTGAGTTTGTGTAACCTTTACAACCAGAACAATAACTAGAACATGTTGTATTGTATGTTATGTGTAGCCCAATAGAAAAGCGTGAATATATATATTTTAATTGAGTATCAGATGTGATGATGATTAGATACTCTAACTCCAACTTGCACAATTTAATAATGTATGATCTATTGTTCTCAATAAAATTTAAGTATATCCAAATTATAGGTAAGCAAGTGTCTAAGTACCTTACTTCCATTTAGGTATACGTACTTTATTATAAGTAAGTATAAAGTTTATTGGTGAAAAAGCATTGACCTAGAAGATACATCGCTGGTGAAACAGTGAGTGTTGTGTGTATGGTTATGCGATGCGAGATGTACGAAGTCCCCACTCCAAGATTAGCACAGCATGCGTAAAAACAAAAACAATTTTACCTTTAAAGATATAGATCCTTAGATTAAAACAAAATATAGATCTACTGAATGTTCACAAAATTAATAAAAAACAACTAACAGATAACCGTTGACTTGACGGCTTGACCATAACTTCTTTACGAATAAAAAAGAGATTTATTAACGATGATGAAAGAAATATTAGCACTTATAAAAATAACATTAGTAAATTTCTATGTTGTAAAACATTTACAAAATAAAGTGAAATCAAACAAACAACTGGCAGTTGGCACAAAGAAAAGTGAATTTTGCAACATGGATGGCGACGGCGAGCGAGTGGCGTGGCGACCAGTGTTGCCAACTGTTACCTCCAGCTAGTGTTGTCAACCCTAATTTTCAAAAATTGGTAGACTTTGTGCCAAAATCGGTAGAAAACGGTAGAACGTTAAATGAAAAATTGGTAGATCTACCACCTTTTAGATCAATTATTAAAGAATTGCCGATATTTTAATGGCTTCAACAAGTGAACCATACTCAAAATATCGATTATTATAATGAATAAATACATTTTTCTTTTAGGTTTCATGTTGAAAAGCTAAAATAACATTCTTAATCATTTTTTCGCTTATCCTCCGAATATTTCTCATTTGAAGTCATTAGACTTTGGTAACCAATGAAAAACAATTGACTGTTCTGTCAGTGTCATCAAGAGCTGTCACCTGTCTTTGTATTTTTTTTTATTTTGCCCGTGAGCAATCGGGCTAAAGGTTTAAAGCCTAAAATTTTTACGAATGTGGTATTATCAAGGAGCTTATAAGTGTTATTCATATAGTTAAAAAATAGGTAGATTGAAGGCCTAAGGTGGTAGACAGGTAGACTGATGGCAAAATAGGTAGATCTCCCTATAAGTTGGTAGAGTTGACAACGCTGCCTCCAGCTAGTAGCTAGACGTATTGCAAAAAGTAGCTAGATTGCTCAATTTTTTAACCCCGAAGAGGTGCCAGAAGTAGCTAATAGTTTCATAAGAAACAAAAGGTGTTAGAAGTTGCTAAATGTCTCTATAATAAACAATAAATCGAACGATAAACTTATGACAATATCGGTTTTTAAATGAAATTAAATACAAGTAGGTATTCTTTTTGATATTAAAATATAATTAGAGTCTGTTCAATAAGTCAATTTAATTGGTAACTTTACAAGAATGTAAAAATGTATTAAATAAATATCAATTACTTACAATTTATTAATTGTTTAGTGAAAATTGTTCACGACTATTATCCCCGAAGGGTTAGTCAGAGACCAAGCAATGAGGACCGCAAGAGTCAGTCCACTGCCATAGTCCACGTTCTCTAAATGATAACTGTACATGTGCTCAGCGTGACAGTAGATGAGCCCATCGCCGCCCTTTGCTGTTGATGGCTGTGTAGTCTTTGGTCCGTTAGTCACCGTTTAATACATCCAAGGGAAGAGATGGGGCGGTAGTATTCTATTAATGAGCCGCTTGATATGATTTACAATAGGCGATTTTCCGAGATCAAGAAAAAAAAAGAAATTGGTTCGTAATGACTTCATAGATGGCGCTTATCATAGATTAGTATGGCGCTTAGTAAAAGGCGAGTCCATGGTGATAAAGTGTTTAGCTGCGTAATATTTATTCCATTCCAAAATAAAAAAATAGGTCCTGATGTCCTGAATGAAAATAGGTACTATTTTGTTATTTTTGGTGGACAAGCATAGGTGTAGAATTTATTACAGCCTCAGGAACGGCTCGGCTTTCATAAAACGCCATCTATCAAGGGTTTTTGAACTAATTTTTATTTTTTAATTTAAGCTGTCAGAAAATCGCCCTTTCTCAAATGAAAAAGAAAAAAGGCCGTTTTCACTTCACGAAAGTTTTTGTAAGTTGAGCATCTTAAATATGCCACTATGCCAGGAATAGGGTTAATACGATTTTTCGAATGTATTTCTATACTACTCGTGAAAGTAGCTAGAAAAAGTAGCTAAAATATTTAGCAACAAGTTTTATTAAGTTGTAGCTGCCTGTCTTCCAAAAATAGCTAGATCTAGCGATTTACCTACAAAGTAGCTGAGTTGGCAACACTGGTGGCGACGAAAGGGAGAAAAAACATGGTGTCCATTAAGATAGATGTACTACGTACTAGAGAAAACGTCTCAACTCAGCTCGCTCTCCAAGTGTATGTAGTGGTCTGTGGCAGGGCAGGCGCTAGACGCAACACTAAAGCTTAATTCACACGAGAGCTTTTTTAACGTACGTTAGAAAAGCGTTCGAATAGAACAAATGCATGTACCTGTTCACAAATCAGCGTTTTTAAAACACGACGTTTTTTTTATCTAACAGTGTTGTATTTTCAACGCTGGGCGTTGGGAATAGCCCTTATGCAACTTATTATTATTATTCACACGAGCGTTAAAAAAGCGCTGACGCTGCATTTAGTGCGCCGCGCGCTCTCTCAGTAGTCGGATGTATTTGTTTTTTCGCCGTCATCAGACCGTCTTTTAAGATGTCGTGGGTGGTAGATACCGAAGTACTTATTATAGAAGTGGAGTCTCGTCCACTGCTGTATCCAAAAATATCACCAGAATACCTACTCAAATAAAATTATGAACAATAATGCCAGGTAGGACATAAAGAAAAAACTCTCGTACGAATGGGATACCCTCGCCAATGAGGAAAAAATAATCGATTTACCTAAGTGTAAATGTTCTTTTATTTATTTCACACAGGTAAGTGTATTCCTTCTTAGGCACCATCTATATTAAAACACTTTATATTGTAGCTACAACAATTCGTCAAATGTTGTTGTAGACATTCTAAAATAATTAAAGAATTTACTGGGATATTGCCTTAAGTCTTCGTACAGTGCCACAAATTGTCCTTTTAAGTATCTCTGTTCATTCAGAGGATGTACCCAGAATTACTTTTGTTCTTTTTCCGTCTTCTAGCAATACAACTTGCCATTGCTAGTCAAAAGTCAAAAGTCAAATTATTTATTCAATGTAAACCTTTACAGGCACTTATTGACGTCAATAATAATAATAATAATAAAAAAAACAGTTAACTAACTTATAGTTAAGACTTAACAACTAATCTAACGAGCTATAGTCTGTGCCAGACAAAATGCGCATCGCTACCCCCAGTACCACTGCATGCCGAAACAGAATCGCGTCGAACCGAAATTTAAGCCGTGGTCATAGAATTGTATAAACAAACGTATCCCTGGTACGAGACAAAAATAGCGGGCAAGTGTCTCTCCCCTAGCGACACAAACGGCTAATATTTATAGGTAATTAATCGTTTTTTTTTAGGATGAAAGGTGAAGAATGATAAATCACAATGAATTGTTAACTTAAGTTATTACTTTAAGGAATAAAATTAAATGTGATTTCCAATTAACGTATTGATATTGTGGTAAGTAATAGAAATTGGAAATAACCGAGTTTTTAAAGTAAAATAAAGTAACGGTTGAAATGAGTTTTGGAAAACATTCGTACCTAACCAATAAGGTTGACATTTTTAATCATTCAAATATCTTTTTTTATAAAAACTTAAGCATAGAAAACGTCAAAAATTAATAAGCATAAATTTGTGTGTTTAAAATTGTTTCGTTTTTCGTCTTGGTACAAGCACAGAATAACTAATATTACTTCCGTACAGAAGGTTCACCCTCCAACGACCCCCACGCGAAACCGAAACCCATCACGTGACCCGAGCGTTCATATTCCGTTAAGCAAAGCCGACTCGATATCGATTTAAAGATTTTAGTAATTTAGCATTAACCATTTCCACGTCTTACTGAAGCGAGAAACGAGATGAAAGTAATTTGAAAGCGTTCGTATGAACAATCACATCGTTAACGTTTTAAAAGCGCCAACGCCGAGTTTTAACGCAACGCTTTTTAAACTCTCGTGCGAATTAGGCCTAAGTGTGTATTCTGTGCTGTGATTCTGTGTTCTATTTTTTTTTAATATGCCTTTATGTGTGCTAAGGTACTGTTAAAACAACTCAGGAAAAACAAATAAAACCAAAGGAATCACTTTTCACCTGGAAATGCGTACTAAATAATCGATGTAACATGCATTTGACTAATTATTTTATCAAATCGCTTGAATGCTCTAAGCACAGACTTAGTAGAGATGGCTATAAGCAAATCGCAGACACGTGACACATGAAGCGGCGGCCATGTTTCGGTAAAATTCATAGAGTTATGTTATGGATCCGCAAAAGTATCGATGCTTGAGTAGTATCGATACTTGCTTTTCGAGACCTAGAATTTTCGTACTCGATACTTTTGTTCCGACACTTTACCAGGTATCGATACTTTCTGATGTACTCGAAACTAGAAAACGTTAAATATATCTATCTCTTTCATCAAACGGCGTTACCGATTAGATGAAAAAAGACAAATTAATATAGATTTCATAATGTTATGTCGAAAATGATAATATTTATATAACATGTTGTAGTTATAGAACAATAGTTCCTGTCCCTATCTTTTTAGGTCTTTGGTTGAATTGAATGCTCTAACGCCTTTAGCACACCGACGCCGCGAACCGCGGTAGCGAAATTGCGGTAATCTGTCTACACCTCGGACCAAATATTACATTGGTCCGAGGTCTACACACATTAAAATGTATCGCGTATGTTGCGTCTCGCTCTATCGTCTGTGACTACCTATATTTGCGTCTCAGTTTGTATAGTATCGCTGATATTCGCGATACACGTTTCACACGGACGCCGGTGTACCGCCACCCAGTCGCCACTTTAGTTTCGCCTATTGGAGAGAAACGACGTGGTTTGTCTTTATGGACAGAATATCGCTGCGAAACAAGATGGCGGAAGCAGAAACTGAGGAAATTTTAATTGAAATTCGAGATTATCCAGAAATATATCTCATAGGGCATATAGATTATAGGAAATCATAAAAAAAAGAAGTAGCATGGCGAAAAATTACTTCTTTCTTTTTTGATTAATTTCAAAAACCCATATATTTTGTCTTTTTCTTAATGTTGATACAAGAAGTAATAGTTCTTCTTCTTCAGATTCGGAAAGAAACCAGTCTGGTTTAAACGAATTATTATTATTGCATTCGAATGAGTTGAAAATAACAAATTTATACAAGCGATATTCGAGTAGGTGTGAAAACGACCGCTTGAATTTCGCTTATTTACCGCATTTTCGTGTTCTCTAAGTTTTCGCTACCGCGGTTCGCGGCGTCGGTGTGCTAAAGGCGTAAGTAAGTGCAGAAGTGACACTTTTAACGCTTTTTTTCTCTTAAATAATGGCTTCGTGCGATCAGCACATTTAGCCAGTGTCAAGTTTTTAATAGTAACTATTATTTTCTTTACATTAAGTGGATGACAATGGTGATAATGAACGTTTAATGCTAAATGATTTGAATGAGACTCAATAAAGCAGTGGGACTTTACTGAGGTCTCACACGGACTTCTTGAGAGAATTCGAAAAGTGATGTTGCACTGTTTTATTTTATTTGCTAACACTCATGCACGTTCACGAACACTTTACAGTAAATAATCCACCATTATTTCACATTAATATTCGACAAAACATAAATTATAGTAAATAATACAAAACTGCTGACATGACGCTTCACTTTCCCGCCAAGAAGCCCTTTTAACGCTTTAGGTGAAATTTGAAATAAAAAATTGGAACGTGACTTTTTAATTTTACTTGTTCTGTGAGTAATTATTTTTTTTTATATAAGAAGGAGGCAAACGAGCAGGCGGGTCACCTGATGGAGAGCAATCACCGCCGCCCATGGACACCCGCAAAACCAGAGAAGTCGCAGATGCTTTGCCGACCTTAAAGAAAGGAATAGGGTTAAGGAAGGAATAGGAATTGTGAGGGGTGGAGGAGGGAATTAAACTGACATTCGTAAATAAGTAATTCAGATGAAGCGGGCAGGACTCAAATACGATTTTTAATCTCATCTCAATAATGCTTAAAAAATTTGAGCATCTGAATATTTGATATACTCAGTAATACTAAAAGTATTACTTTACGTATTACGATTTTTTTTCTAAAATAATTGAAAAAGAATATTATTATTATTACGAAATGTTTTAACTAAATTATCGCCCCCCCCCCCCCCCCAAATCACGTGTATTTTCAGTACCTACAAAAAAATTTAAAAGCTTTTATTTAACTTGCAATGTAATAGATGGCTTCTTCGGGTGGAATTTTGCAACTCAATTTTGAAGCAGATATCTTTAACCGATTGAGATGAAATTTTGTATACATGTGGAAATCGTGTGACAATGCTATATTATGATGACATGGTGCTGATCTGATGATGGAGCTGGAAGGACACAACCTCATCGAGTTTGGGCTCGTTTGAATCGTCTTGACGAGTACTTTTTCTTTCAATGGTAACCAGGGTCTGATGATGGAGCTGGAAGTTGGTCATAGGAACTCTATAATGAAACGACGCAAACCATTTTGTTTTTTTTTGTATGGAGGAAATTATATAATGTTGTTTTTTTCGAGACTGACTGAAACTGACAAGCTGCAATTGATAGGGTGTATTGTCACGATATAGGTGAACATCTCTAACCACGCCACATGACCCGCGAGGACCCGCTTCGAGCGGTATAATGATTTTAACTTTTATGATTTTTTATTTATTTATTTATTGGACTTAAAAGAGGTTCTTAGTCTACCAACAAGTACTCTTATTACATAAAAACTATATTTCTTCAATTTACATTAAAGTTTGATACCAAAATAAAAAAAGATTTTTTATTTATAAAAATTAGGTCAAAAGCCAAAAACGACATCGCGGCTGACCTAGACGGAAACAGCGGGACGAGTTGGTTTCATTTTTGAAGAATTGATTCCCGAAAGCTACAGACCGAAATGTTGGAAAAAGGGAAAGAAGGCATTTGCCCAGCAGTAGGACGTAATAGGATGAAAATAAAATAAATACCTACTTTACTTAAACTTATAAATTTAGACTTTTCTATTGTAAAAGATAAGGTAAGGTAAGTTAAGCTTTGTTTGAGTAAAAAATAATTTTATACTAATTTAGTTTATTACAGGTAAACGAAAAAATATTACATAAAACAATAACAAAGAAACTAAAAACAACAACAACAACAGAGAAATAAATAAAATACAAAAAACAGTTTATTATTATTATAAAATAAATACACTTGATTAAAAAATTAATTTAAATCAGTCGGGATCAGTATCCGAATCAGTCAGATTTTCAAAGTCCGAGTCCATCATACCGAAATTACTAACGTCGACAAATTCAATATTTTCCTTTTCTTCGTTTGGGGGAAGAAGGAGAAGAGATTTCATCTCTTCAGAAAAATAACCTTTTTTTGATGTATTATTTAGCTTGGGTCTCATACTTGATAAGTACGGATCTGAAGACAATAGGAAATTATTAAAAATGTCTTGATTTGTAACAACGAGATTGAATTTTCGAGAATGACTCTCTCGGTACTTTTTGAAATCTTTGTTTCTGGCTTCGGATGCTTCTTCCGACAGTTTTCCTATTGGCATCACATTAAAGTGTTTAATTATGTCCGATCCGTGAATTAATAATTTGTGCACATCACTGGGCGGCATATAATACCAGCTATACAATCTAACGTAAAGTTCTGCAGTCTGCTGTGTTAATAAAGCAAAGCTATCGACATTTATCGGCTCACCACTTGAAATTAGTCGTAGAATAATGGCAAACCGCTTGATCAGGTCTACATCCAAGCCGATAATAGATGCAGTTTTTTCAGGATTTTCGAAGAATCTCCTGGCTGTGTTGCCGTCATTTGTGGTACCAGCACCCTGGGACTGTTGATTGACGTAGTGATGCTTCACTACGTCAATCAACAGTCCCATCTCCTGACGGAACCTGTTTTGTATGCCTTTTTTACGGTTGCGAACAATTTCTTTATTATCACCTTTGGCCTGCCACTGTTTGATATCAAGCTTATAAGAAATATGCAACAGGCATTCCATGCATCTGATCCAGGCATGAAGTGAAGGCACACCGTGTTTATGTTAGAGGTCTGAGATCGAAGAGCGCTGCGTGTGAGAAGTATGCTGGGGTGGCGCGAAGTACCTTGTTGTACGTCACAAGGTACTTCGCGCCACCCCAGCTGTCCTCCTGCATCGGCCCACAAACATCCGAGTGCACTAGTTCCAACGGCTTGCTGGCACGCAGTGCAGTGCCCCTGGGAAACGGTTGAGCACTCAACTTCCCCTCAAGGCAAGGCACGCAATCCTTCAGATCCTGCAAATTATCCTGAAACATAACACCGGTAGCAAAATTGTTCTTTAAAGACCTCAGGCCTTCAAGATTCAAGTGGCCGAGCCTTCTATGCCATAACTCCACAGGCATAGGAGAGACAGCGACATTAGCATTCTGTTGCTCTTGTCTAGGACACAAAAGCACTGAAGAATGCACATCTCGCGAAGATTCACCTGACAAACACACAATCTTATCCAACTTGTAGAGACCATTATATTTACTAGCTGTTGATACTAGGTTGCCAGATGTTTTATTTGTATTGTCAAATATAAAACAGCCCCCCGATTCAAAGCTGACAGTAAAGCCCCTGTCTACCAACCTACTAACTGACAAAAGGTTTGCAGTAAGATCTGGTACAAACAATACATTTTTAATCATGCTTACTGAACTATCTGTGTCTATAGCTATATCGCTTAATCCACAGCATTGCAACTTGTCACTATTGGCTATAGATATGCTATCATTACAGTCTTTAAAGTTAGACATTATGCTTCTATCGTTGCACATGTGAGCCCAACAACCCGAGTCAAGAAACCAATTACTGTTTTTCACCATGAAAGCCGAAGCGATAAAAGTCTGACTTGAACTGGAGTCCTTTTTCTTGTCACGCTTCAACTTGTAGCACTTTGACCTAATGTGACCTGGCCGCTTACAGTAATGGCAAATCACTTTATCACTGACTTTATCACACTTTTTAAATTTCGAGACGAACGCAGAAGTACTGTCGGAAGCATTCGAATTCTTTCTGAACTCCTCTTGTAGCAATCTAGCCCGCACAAGTTCACTTGACAAACTATTCGACATGCAAGCTGTTTCCAAATTGGACACCAGAGCGTCGTACTCACTGGGAAGACTGCTCAGCAGCAATTCAGCAACCTCGGCATCTTCAATAACTTTACCAATATCGGCTAGTTGCTGAACCAGCGTCATCACCTCTTCTATGTAGTCGCTCATGGTAGTACAGCGGGAGAACTCCACCCTGTGCAGCTTCCGTAGCAATAAGACACGCCGAAACTAACCTTTGCCTTCAAATACATTTGACAGTTTGTCCCAAGCTTCTTTTGAAGTATTTACATCTCTGACGTATTGATAGCAATTTGGTTTACTGATAGACAAATCCGGGCTAACGCGCGTTGATCGCGCGCGACGTCAACACCCGTACCATCCACGCAGCTCCAAAAACCTTCCAAGGTCAAAATCATCTTCATGACAAATTTCCACGAATTGTAGTTGGCTGTACCTTCTAATTTGTCAATGGCTAAGTTCATACCTGAAGCAACAGTAGTAGCGGGAACAATGGGAACAGGCGCGACGTGGCCATCGTCGGCGCCAGCCATGCCGCCAACCAGTGACATTATTTGAGGTTATGTCACTTTGCAAAATATTACTTCTCAAAGTTATAATATTTATTCTGTTCAACACACCAATGACTTTCCCATATTCCTTCAATCTAAATACACTGGGCCCATAACCTGTTAGAGGTCTGAGATCGAAGAGCGCTGCGTGTGAGAAGTATGGGAAAAGTCAAGATGGTATTCTAGCAAATAATTAAACAGCCAATATCTTCAGGTACATACCAGAGTTTTATTTAGCAATTAAATAAACAGTGGATGATGATTTTCTTTATAAAATAAACGGAGCTACAAAAATACAGCGTGGTTGGCTTGACAGCTCGATCGGAAGGGGAGAGTGTTGCTATACCTAATTTCCAATAAATTAAGTTATGGAAGCATACCATATGAAAAAACACTTTTAACAGTTTATACATTTCTGTAGATACTACTTTTTTTGACACCTTTTTTAAATCGTTCATCTCTGAAGGAGTGGCTTTGCAGATGTCACATGTCTGAGTTGAAGTGCCAGACAGATGAGATGTGATTTTGCCATCGATCATTGTCATCAACATTGTATGTTTGACGAGAATGTCATCTTCCATTTTCGATGGTTCTAAAGCTGCTATCTCAGCTTCAATTGCATCCATTTCTTGTTTGACATCCAATTTATTTTCATTTTCAAACTTGAAATATAGCCGACCACTATATTTCATATGAAAAAGTATTTCATATACTAATAACGCATTGATGAAGGCTTAGGATTTTCTCATACAATATCGTCACCTCTCGTTAAATTTAGTGGCACAAAGGAGCACATAAATATACTGGAGTCATCTATAGATACTTCACCATCCATAGTTTGATTGTAGGTGCTTTGACCAGAGGCACCATCAAATCCCCATTTACAGACCAGTGAGAGTTCACTGCCAGCAATAGATGCTGTGTTGACCACTTTTCCAAGACGCTTTATGGTCAGATCCAACACAGCTTGAAGCTTCACTTTGACCATCTTTTCCGTTACTTCCAAGTGCTCTTTTTGCGGATAGCACTCTTTCTTAGCAATGAGAATTTTATAGTACGATGGATACAATTATAACCCTTCTTCCTTAGATTAATGATTGGTCTCGCTGCGCTCGACTAGATACCTCCGTCGTACTTGTCAAATGCGGCAGCAAATAGTACGCCGAAATCGGCGTACCCGAGCCAGTCACACTGACAGCTGTGGGTGAAGTGTACGTACCGAATGTTTTATTCAATGTTGGGCTTAATTCAAACTAAAATGCCAGTTTGCGTAGTAAAACTGTGTAAAAATAATACTTCTAAAAACAAGAAGGACACTGGGATCACGTACCATCAGTAACTGTATCGCATAATTTCGAAATTTCATCATAAAATAATAGGAACAATAAACGCCATTCAGTGTTACCGCTTATACAAGAATAAAGTCCCCGTGGTTGAGATTTTTATTATGTGAATTTATTGTTATTGTCTTTTATTTTAAAGGTAACCTATTTCATTTGTCTTACAAAGTTACTATATCCTTAACCTAGTTCTATATTATTTCATGTTTACTTATATTTGTGATCTATAATAAGGTGTAAAAATGTTAGCTGACACTATATCAAGAGGATTCTACCGATGAAACTGAACAACTTTCCATAAGGAACATGGGTCGAAAATTTATTATTTTTCCCTATACAAAATGCGCAATCAGCTGACTCAAGTATGGAAAAGCTATTTTTTTTATTTGACCTATGTTCCTGAAATGTAAACTTTCGTGTCTGTACTTACATTGAAAATATTTGCGAAAAACATAATCTAGGGGATGAAGGATACGTGAACATTAGAATCATTTTTGGAATTTTTGTCTGTCTGTTTGTTTGACGCGCATCACACAAAAACCGCTGGACGGATTTTAATGAAACTCAGAACAGGTGTATAGCTTATGATCGGGTAATATTATAGGTTAAAGGTTGCTTCACACATATCAGTGAAACCACAGTTCCGACACAGTACCGGCACAGTGTTTTTCATACATTCTCTATGAACGCATCCCCACTTGTCAGTGATAATGCTCTCAGTGTCAGTGCCACCACCGGCAAATCACGGACGTATTCCTTTTGAAAAAATTCATAGACAATGTATGAAATAATATTTTCACTCCTCTTGCTCAAAAAGACCGTCATTGAAGCGTTGTAAAGCAAGGCTAAAATAGCTTTTCTTGCCCTAGGGGAAAAAAGTATTATTTTTAAATTTTTGTCTTTTACATGACAATGAGCCTACAAAAACGAAAAAGTATTTAGTCATATGTAGAATAATCATGAATAAAGACTCGACTTATTACTGTTTACTTAGAGATCAACAACTTTTAAGAGATAGTTATTATTAAAGTTTATGGTAAAATTTGTAATCATTTGAATCTATGGACAACACTGACCACGCCCATACAGTCCACGCTTCAGCAAGAAACAACTGCACAGTCTGCACATGTGTTTAGGTGGTGAGCCTTTCGCCCTTTAGTCGCTTTTACGACACCAAAGGGAAGAGAGGGGTTGGTAGTATTATTTTGATGAGCCCTACGTCGCCCTATGCTGTTGGATGTATGTGCAGTCTTTAGTCTGTTAGTCCCCTTTTACGACATCGAAGAAAAGAGAGGGGTTGGTAGTATTATTTTGATGAGCCCATAGTTGCTCTATGCTGTTGGATGTATGTGCAGTCTTTAGTCCATTAGTCGCCTTTTACGACACCGAAGAAAAGAGAGGGGTTGGTAGTATTGTTTTAATGAGCCCGTCGTCGCTCTATGCTGTTGGATGTATGTGCAGTCTTTAGTCCGTTAGTCCCCTTTTACGACATCGAAGAAAAATGAGGGGTTGGTAGTATTATTTTGATGAGCCCATAGTTGCTCTATGCTGTTGGATGTATGTGCAGTCTTTAGTCCATTAGTCGCCTTTTACGACACCGAAGAAAAGAGAGGGGTTGGTAGTATTGTTTTAATGAGCCCGTCGTCGCTCTATGCTGTTGGATGTATGTGCAGTCTTTAGTCCGTTAGTCCCCTTTTACGACATCGAAGAAAAGTGAGGGGTTGGTAATATTATTTTGATGAGTAGTTGCTCTATGTTGTTGGATGTGTGTGCAATCTTTAGCCCGTTAGTCGCCTTTTACGATACCCAAGGGAAGAAATTGGTTGGTAGTAATAAAAAAAACTACTAAAAATGAGGTCTAATCATTGCTATACATATTTACCATTTTTTTACAGAAGAAACCTACGTCTAACCTACACAATAATTATACAATGGGCGATTTTCCGAGATCAAAAAAAAAAGAAATTGGTTCGTAAATGACTTCATAGAAGGCGCTTAGCATAGATTAGTATGGCGCTTAGTAAAAGGCGAGTTCATGAAGAGCACGTGTATGGCTGCGTAATATTTATTCTATTCCAAAATAGAAATATCCTGGATGTCCTGAATAAAAATAGGTAAGTACTATTTTTTTTTTTGGTAGACAAGTAAAAGTGTAGAATTTATTACAGCCCTTAAGTAGGTACGGCTCGGCTTTCATAAAACGACATCTATCGAGTGTTTTTGGACTAATTTTTACTTTTAAATTTGGGCTGTCAGAAAATCGCCCATTATATTTTTACATATTCGCTTTTAATTGTTAATTTTTAAATATTTTCTAAGCTACATTTATAACCAGCAACTTAACTAATACATCACAGCAAAAATATTTTTCCCATTAACTCGGGTAACAGTAGAGCAGCTGGCAACAAATTTTTCACGCACACTAGCATCCTTGCATATTGTCATAATCACACTACAATAATGAGTTGCCGCATTTACGGAGCTGTGGTTTATAAGTAGCGCGGTATCTAGACGAGACCAAGCGAGACCAATCATTCATCTATGTCTTCCTTTGCACATTTTCGTAGCGTACTATATTGCCACTTTGACAACTTCAAAGAGATCAAAATCCCTAGAGCTTTGTCAACTGAATATCCTGACTTATTTTTCTTGATACAGCCCTTTAATCGCGCTGCGTCTTCTGGGTGCTTTTCCAAATGTTTTATAATTTCTGAGATGTCTTCATTACAATACATGGGTTTTTTAGCAGTCACATGCATGAGAGTAGCGAAATCTTGTGATTTAAGAGGACTAATTCTTCTCCTTTTTTGCATCGGGCTCAAATCAGTAAATGATTTTCGTGGTGTGCTGGTGTTTGTCGAAGTTGAAACTGATACTTTTGAGCTGAGTCACGGCTTCCTGATGTTGACGCTATTGGCCCGTGGTCGTCAAATCCAGATTCGATTACATTTTCGAATGTTGACTCGTTAAGTTTCTTTTGTATGTAACTGGGCCATTTTATGTCAGCCTGTAACCAATCCTCGTGTTTAGTTATAAAGGTACTATTAGTATAATTTGCAGCACTCCATCTTCTTTTCATAGCACACACGTATGTTTGAATAAAGAGTTTGAAATTTTTCAGATCTTCTTCTGATAGTTCAAAATAACTGGTTGACAATAGCTTTTCTATGAAAACTCGAGGATTTGAAAAACAATGATTGTTCTTTAAAAACAAAAAACAATCCAAATTAGTTACGAATTCCTCTATGATTTAAGATCGACGTCTCGAAACTTAAAAGTTGTAGGAAAGTAGTTTGTTGCGCGCACGAAAGCTTGCAATTAACTAAAGAATCATAACCACTGTAGTGAGTATTTATTCAAATTTTACTATTTATTATTACACTACCCTCATCGGTAATTGGTGTCATTAAGTATAACTATGAAGGTATTATCTAATTTTAATGACTTACGATGACCCATTACCAAAAGACCATTATAAATAATTTTAAAAACAGTAATTAGGTAAGGCATCAACAATGCACCTACGTATTAGATTAGTATTTTTCTTTTGATATCTTATCACCTTATCAGTCATCATATTACTCATTAGTAGTGACTTTAAAAATCATTTACTTGTTACCTAGCTTAATTTGAAAATAAATATTTAGTTCTGAAAGCCTATTGTACTTCATCATCACCTTTTAGCATTTTTTTATTAATTACAGCTCTCAATTATACGTTAAATAATACAAGTGTTTTTTTCTTTAAATTTCTTATCAAACTATCATGTAAACTGCAAAAATATAGTTTTTATGTAATAAGAGTACTTGTGGGTAGGTCCAATAAATAAATAAAAAATTATAAAAGTTCAAATCATTATACCGCGCGAAGCGGGTCCTCGCGGGTCATGTGGCGTGGTTGGGGATGTTCACCTATATCGTGACAATACACCCTATCAATTGCAGCTTGTCAGTTTCAGTCAGTCTCGAAAAAAACAACATTATATAATTTCCTCCATACAAATAAAACAAAATGGTTTTTCTACAAATTAAACGGTGTTAGGTCGATGGTACTTATGAATGCTTTGTTAAATTTATTAAACAAACAACATCGGATACATAAATGTTAAGAAATACTAACTTTAAATTTGCAAAATCCTATGTGTATGAAACTCGATTATGGAACCACTGTGCGCCAGAGCCGTGACAGAAACCATGCGTGCTGCATGCTTGGTTACATGCTGCATGCTTGCTGCATACTTGCTGCATGCTTGGTTGCTTGCTGCTTGCTTGTTTGGATGCTGCATGCTTGCTGGCATGCTGCATGCTTGCTTGCATGCTGCATGCTTGCATGCATGCCGCAGCTTGCTTGCAAGCTCCAAGCTCGCTTGCTTACGTGCTGCATGCTTGTTTGCATGCTGCATGCGTGCTTGCGTGGTGCATGCTTGCTTCCATACTGCATGCTTGTTTGCATGCTTAAACGTTACTACGATTACAAGTTGTTCGATGATATTATGGATTTCAATTATTTGAAATGTTGTATTTTAATAATATTGGAAACGTGTTTCTGGAAAATGAATCGTCTAGCATTAATAGCTTCGGCCAAACGTTGAGTGGGATTTCAAAATATAGAGATTTTGAAAAAAATTACAATCGATAATCGGCATTTCAAAACTTTATAAATTGTGTTTTCGGTTATGAGAAAATTATGGAAAACAAAAAATACAAAACGTTTTCAGCCAAATAAAATTCGTACAGGCAAATTTTGAATTTATGATAGTGTAAGGGGGTTTCTCAAAAGGGAGTCGCAGAACTCAAACGCAAGTTAGCTCACAATAATTTTATAATATTAAAATATACAAAATCATATTATGTTCACAATAAAAAGACACACTCTGACTAACCTTAGTGTTCGCTGTTCGACGGCTCGTTCCAGACTGACTCCCGACCGCAACGGTCGGTGTAACGTTGTATTGACACTGACAGCTACACGTCAGTGTCACGTCAGCGCCACAGACAACGAGTGAATTAGATAGATAACGTAATATCCGTTACAGTCGGCCATCCTTCAAGAACGAGTCCCTTCGTTCGCATTCTTAGAGAATTTAATGCTCTAAGTTAGCATTACATTTGTTTTGTTTTTAAACAGAATAGGATAGAACCTCCCTATTGCTTATACTGCGTTACAAGTTCTTAAAATAATTAAATAGTATTAACAGTTTGCCCATGATTGGACATACAATGTGTACAAATATTATTATTAACATTAACGAATACATCATGAATTTAACAATCAATTCGTCTCAAAAAAAAAAACATCGAAGGCTTTCACCCTATCATTAAGTCCACCTCTACCCTCCATTCCCAAAAAAATACATGAATTTGGCAGTTGACTGCCATTGCATATTTAGAAACTTATAATAATACTAATCATATGCACATCACAACATACAAATATCAGGAATGCATCGAAGACTTCACCCTATCATTAGGGCCACCCTCGCCTTCCATTCCAAAACAACATAAGATTTGCAGTTAACCCCTCACCGCAAAGTCAAACACTCAAAGAGCTGCAAAACTTCGCGATCGTGTCAAACCTTCCAAATCATGAGATTTGCATTTTGACCCCTCACCGCAAATTCAGAATTTCACAGAGCTGCAAGACTTTGCAATCGTGTTAATCCTTCCAAATGCTTATCAACAACATCATCATAACGTTTAACAACTCAACATGTAACATGAGATTTGCAGTTCGCAAAATTAGAAACTCAAAGAGCTGCAAAATTTCGCGGTCGTGTCAATCCTTCCAAATGCTCATATTACTCATCAACAATATCAGTACTAAAATAAAGAACAGATTACAACTTTTCAACTTAGTTCATCATATTTCAACTATTCTAATTCTATTATAATATTGTTATTGTAATTCTTAATCAATTTAATACAGTTTAGTTAAGTTTCAATCAACAGAATTCACATAAGTTCAATTTATTCATTGATACTGTCGCTGTCGTTATTATTAGTGTCATCATCACTGGAAGTACAAGCGGGGGCACTGAAACTTAACCACGGAGATATTTTATCGATGGCTACTATGGTTTCGTATTTCGCGCCTTTTTTGGTTAACGGGGTGTCTTCTACTAAGAACCGATCGCTTGCTAGAATTTTCTTAATTCTATATGGACCTTGACACTTCGCTTCTAATTTTTTTCGATTGGCCCGGTCCTGTAACTATAGCTCTTACTATCCTAATAAGATCTCCCTCCTTGTACTCTGTGGCCTTTTTCCTACTCCTGTCGTACCTATTCTTATTAATTTTTTGATTTTCTTTTATTCTTAGGCTTGCTTCAGACCTAATCTCCTCTAGCGTCTTTTCGTCTCCGTTGTTAGTATCGTCAAGAATGTCATTCAATATGCCCTGAACAGGATTTGGCACTGTCCTGCCGAACAACATCTCAGTTGGCGTTTTCTTAGTCACACTATGAACGGAAGTGTTTAGTCCTAGTTGGATATCGGGAAGTAGCTCGTCCCAAATTTTATTATTTTTACCATGGACCATGGATCCAAGAGAGGCCAAGATGGTTCGGTTGTACCGTTCGACCTGCCCATTTGCCCTTGGGGTCGCCACGGCGTTCAGGACATGCTTCGCACCAATAGATCGCATATACGTTTTAAATTGCTTGCTCGTGAAGCTTGTCCCTCTGTCCGTTATGAGCCGAAGGGGGGATCCAAAGTAACTGAAAAGAGTCTTAAAAGCTTTGATGCTTTCTTTGGACTTCGTGCTTCGCACCGCTGTTAAGCTAATATATTTCGTGAAAGCGTCAACAATCACGAGTATGTACGAGCAGCCTCGCTTACTACGAGGAAACGGACCGAGGTGGTCGGCATGAAGAGTGTGGAACGGGATGTCCACTTTTGGAATTGGGTGTAACAACCCTTCCTTGGCCCCAGATGGCAGTTTATGATGAGCACACTCAAGGCATGGCGTCACATATTTCTTTATAAACTTCCTCATCCTTGGGAACCAAAAGTGAGACCGTATCCTCTCCAGTGTTTTCTCGAAGCCAAAATGCCCTACCTCGTCATGATTGGCCTTCAGGAGTTGCCAGCGTACGCTTCTTGGGACGACCCATCGAGTAATACCATCACCCAACACTTTAAACACGCGGCCGTTTTTGACCGTATAATCTTTAAAAGTGTTTACAATGCTGGGGGTTTCGGGGTCCTCTAGAATGCTCTTAATGCGCATAATCTCATCATCAGAAGACTGAACCGTGATGATCCAGTCATCTGTACCAACTGACAAAATGTCAAGTGTGTGGATTTGATCTTCAGATGCCAAAGATACGGGACCTCTGCTGAGAGCATCCACGTGAGACATTCTATCCCCGGGGCGGTACTCAATCTCGCAGTTGAACTCTAGGAACTGGATCCACCATCGCGAAATTCTCGGTACAAGATCCTTCTTGGTAAACGTGGAGCGCAGGGCATTACAGTCCGTCACAATTGTGAATTTGATTCCGATAAGATAAATACGGAATTTATTTAATGAACTAATAACTGCCAGCGTCTCTAGTTCGAATGAATGCATTTTCATTTCATCAGCTGACGTCTGGCGGCTGAAATATGCCACTGGCCTCCAGACCTCAGAATCTTTTCTTTGAAGCAATATCCCTGCAACCCCAAACTTGCTCGCGTCCGTGTGTAACTGCGTCTCCGCAGTATGGTCATAAAGAGCTAAAACTGGTCTATCTGTGAGCAATACCTTAATATTTTCAAAGGACTCTATTTCCGCTTCTTCCCATCTCCAAGGGACATCTTTCCTCAACAAGTTCGTCAGTGGCCTTGCAATCAAAGCGAACCCCTTCACGAACCTCCGGAAGAAGCTGGCAAGCCCAAGAAATCTCCTAACTTCATGTTGGTTCTTAGGGGAAGGGAATTTTGACACCGCCTCTGTTTTTTGGATACCCGGTTTGATACCATCCTTGTCTATCTCAAACCCAAGGAAGTCAATGCGCTCTTGGAAAAAGTTGCATTTTTCCATTTTAAGCGTTAAACCTACCTCACGTATTAGGTTAAGCACCTCCTCAAGGCGAGCCAGTCCTTCTTCGAAGGTTTTGGATGGAATCAAAATGTCATCCATGTAAATTACAACGTAGCCAACTTTTGACTTGCTCAGAATTTTATGTATTGCCCGTTGAAAGACAGCTGGAGCATTCGCCAGCCCAAAAGGGACGCGGTTGTATTCAAACTGTCCGTCAGGCGTGACGAATGCTGTCTTTTCTCGGGATTGCTCTGCTATCGGAATCTGGTGGTAACCAGAAGCCAGGTCAAGAGATGTGAACAACGAGTGGCCCGACAACTGGTCCAACAAGTCCTCGATCCTTGGCAGTGGGTACTGATCCCTTTTAGTGCGGCTGTTGAGAGCCCGGTAGTCAACACAAAGTCGCTTTTCTCCCGACTTTTTCTTGACCAGTACGATTGGGCTGGCATACGGTGAACTAGATTCCCGTACAATGCCATGTTTAACCATGTCACCTACCATGTCTTGTACTAATTTACGCTCTGAATAGGGAAGACGGTAAGGCCTATAGACCACTGGGGTGGCGTCCTTAAGATGGATCTCCATCTCGGTTACGTTTGTGTACCCTAAATCATGCATGCCGGTAGAAAAACAACTCTTATATTTCTGCAGTAATTTAAAACAATGATGTTTTTGACTGTCAGATAGTTGATCTCCGCACTTAGGAGCGGCCAGTGAGTAATCTAGGTTATAGGAAACGCTTAAAATCTGTGCAAGGCTTTTGTTCTCCAATCCTATAAAATGAGCGCGCGTAACCAAAGAGTTCTCCTTAAAATGTATTGGGTTAGAACCAACGTTCTGCATTAACAAATTACATTTAGTACTTCGAACTTGATACTCTCCGGGCAACAAATAGTACTCATGACCAGGTTGACCCCTGACTGATCCACCAACGTAAATGTTACCCTCCCGTGCAATGTCTGACTTAACAGGAACGGACACCATCTCACCTACATCTATAATAATATTACAAGTTGTAGTAAGATGCATTTTAGATTCTAGTTCGCTGTCTCCTACCCGTTCGAATTTTAAATATGTTGGCGTTTTTATTATTTTCACAGTGGGCCGTTCAGTAAAAGTATGTCCCAACAGTATGTTAAAGCTTATTAAACGATCGTCTACGATAAAGACCTCAACGTCTGGTTCCGAAATCCCTTGAACATCAATGTTAACCAGTGTATGACCTAACGGTAAATAAGGCACATTCCCTAATCCCCTTAGAAATGGTCCGTCGACAGTACCCCAGCTCAATCCTAATCTTGTAGCCTCACTTTCTCTCAGGAGTGTAGCTTCGCTACCCAAATCCAATTGACAAACAGCTGGCACCCCATTAATATGAATGACTAGCTTGTATTTATCATTACTACTGTCCTCTAAAGACACCTCAAGGACATTTTTATCCTTAGGAGGATTTCTTTGTTCCTTAGACCTGGGACAATGAGAAGAATCGTGTCCCAGGTAATAGCAATTACTGCACTTTACTATTGGTTTGGGACATCTGAAACTGGGGTGCCCGACACCATTACAGTTAAAGCAATTAACAGGCCCCCTAGCATTTTTATGTTTGAACGAACTTGTTTCAGGGTGCCTTGCAGATACACTCCCTAAGGTATTATTATTTGAACGCTTATCCCGGTTAAAATCTTTGTTTGTATCATACTGGACTCGATTATGCTTAATAGTTTTAAAGAAATCAAGTACATCCTCGGGTTTATCAAATTTTGCTGCTTGAGCCCCGACGCGGACTCCCCTGTCATCGATTCCGTAAAGTAGACAGTCCACCGCTTGCCTTCCAAAGATTTTACATCTATTTAAAAGGTTTATTTTCGAAAAATAATAAAATTCAAACGATTCACCAGGGCGCACCCGTCTACTAAGCATTTCTGTTAAAAGTTCTGCATAGTTCTCAGTAGCAGGAAATGATTCTCTTAACATTATTTTCCATTCTGACCAACTATGCTTAATAGAGGGTAAGCCCTGGTACCACGTTTGTGCAATTCCGATAAGTTTAGGCAGGGCATAGTGTGCCACTTGCCTATCAGTCCAATTATAGATTTCTGCACACTCGTCCACTTTATCGAGCCAGACATTGACTGTCTGCTCCTTTGATAATGGATCGTATTGCGGGATGACATTATTCATGGTGGCAAACGATTCACGATCCCCCGCCTTAGATTTAAGTACATTTAGGAATTCTTCAAAAAAATCTAGTATCACTTTAGGTTGCTTAGGATTCCTAGAGTCGTCAATACCTCTTACACTAGGCGTACGACGCTTTGTCGGTGTTGACAAAGAATTATTACAATGTCGATCATTATGGGCCCAGTCTTCCTTACGGTAAGACGGGCCGGCCTCCGAGGTATCGCAACGCCTGCGGGGTTCGCTCCGTACATATTCAAGTTCTCTACGTACCTCCCTTTCAAGTGCCCTTAGCCGGTCTCTCCATCGCGACAACGTGCGCTCCCGCTCTCGTGGCAGCCGCGGGCTGGTGTTGCTACGGCTTCGGCGGCGGCTTGGGCGGTGATCTCGCCGCGCAGTGCGGCTTCGAGATCTTTGTGGGCGTCTCTGGTCTTCTTCACGTTGACTGCGGCTACGACTTCGGCGTGCTTCACTGGTGTAGCGTTGCCTCTTTCTAGCTTTTGATCCGGAGTCACTCATTTTCTGAAACTCGAAACAAATTCTATGTATTTGTCCTTTAAATCTCGCTGAACAGTTAGGAGAAAATATGCAGAATATGTGATACCCCTTTTTTTTTAAAAGTGTTAAGCTTGCTTGTGCAATAAAAATGCAGATATATCGAAAACGGGGCCTCGGAGCGTAAAATAATAAAATTTCCACCCCCTGTACAACCCCAGTTCATGTCAGACACTTTAAATTAACACCCTCTAAACAACATTCAAACAACCTTCAGTGGAGATAAATCCCAAGCATAAAACCCAACAATATTAAAATCGGGACGTCTAGCTTAAGATGACTTTATTTCCGCCTCTAGTACCCACTTTAACTAACGCCAGACGCCCACAAAATTCTCATTTAACTACTGATTACACAACTAGGTAGGTACCTCCTTTTTTTTTTTAACCATACTGCTATCGTTTACAAAAAGGACTTTAGTTTTACAAAATTAAACCTGTACAGTACAAAAGTACCTGTTATAATTACTGTACTTTAGACCACTTACTATTCATTTATTGTTAAAGTTTTAATTGTTAAAACAACTCAATCGTACAAAGAAAAGAGATACAGGAAAAGAAAAAGTTTTAATCTAATTGAATCACGTAAATCTATGCATAATTTTTAAATATTTAGTACCTATCCCGTGCAAAATGCAATATTCTAGGCGAATTGATGTGTATTTCCATTGCTAGATAAGTTTGGTTTTGCGTTAACAAACCTAATCTATTTTCATCATATAAAACGGCTGCCATTTTTACCAACATGTCATGTAAATTCGATTTGCAAGACAGTATTCTAGCTATTTCAATGCATATTTCATTTTTGCCCCAAATCAGCTATCGATAGTCGAGCATGTAGGGTGGTATTTCAAAACTATTTGTTTCGAACGATCCCACTTCTGAGATGTAAGGGGGTTTCTCAAAAGGGAGTCGCAGAACTCAAACGCAAGTTAGCTCACAATAATTTTATAATATTAAAATATACAAAATCATATTATGTTCACAATAAAAAGACACACTCTGACTAACCTTAGTGTTCGCTGTTCGACGGCTCGTTCCAGACTGACTCCCGACCGCAACGGTCGGTGTAACGTTGTATTGACACTGACAGCTACACGTCAGTGTCACGTCAGCGCCACAGACAACGAGTACGTAATATCCGTTACAATAGGTAACCAATTAAACGACATAACCCAATCCAGTATGGGCTCGTTTGATTCGTCTTGATGAGTAGGTACTTTAGTGCTAGATGGTAACCAGGGTCTGTTGATGGAGCTGGAAGGCCATAGGAACTCAGTAATTAAGCGACACAACCGCGTCGAGTTTAATTCGTCTTAATGGGTAGACCGTTTTTGATGGGTGGTGAGTGGTGGTGGTTTGGTGGACGTAAATAAAATCTGTATACCTACACGTTCAGTGCGAAGAACAGATAAAAAACGTGTAAAGGGATAACTAAAAAGTAAAAAATAAATTAAAAGTTAAAAAAAACTTTTTCAAAAAACAAGCTTATATTTCAATGCGCTAAAAAGAAAAAAATAAACTTTTACTTATAACTTCTAACGTCATTACTCAATTTATATTATATGAAAGGTTGTCACGAGATTAACTATATAATTAAGTGCTACATACTTATGTTTAAATAAAACAAGTAAATTAAATACCTTGATGTGATTGATTTTAACTATAAAAATTTTCAATCTAAGAAAATACGAGAACTTAAATCTCGCGACTACCTTTTAAGTATATCATATAAATTGTGTAATGACGTTATGAGTTGTTAGTAAAAGTTTATTTTTTCTTTTTAGCGCACTTAAATAAAAGCTTGTTTTTTGAAAAAGTTTTTTTTAACTTTTAATTTATTTTTTACTTTTTAGTTATCCCTTTACACGTTTTTTATCTGTTCTTCGCACTGAACGTGTAGGTATACAGATTTTATTTACGTCCACCAAACCACCACCACTCACCACCCATCAAAAACGGTCTACCCATTAAGACGAATTAAACTCGACGCGGTTGTGTCGCTTAATTACTGAGTTCCTATGGCCTTCCAGCTCCATCAACTCTATCTCCCGTCGCATTTGTATACTCAACTGTCAGAGAACGTTTGAGTTGCCAGTAAAGAAAAAAGTAAAATATATTGCCCCAATAATGTAAAATTAGTATCAAATTGTAGAAAATAAGAAACAACTTAGCAAACGTGAGATATCGTAATCTAAATGAATTAGGCAAAATTGCGCTTAGTTGGCTAAGTTGCAGCATTTTACGGTACTCTTGAAAAAATAGTAGCAGATATATCGTGTTTGGACTAGTTTTGATCAGTATTTGATTCTACATACAATTCAATGATGGCAACACGATGAGCTGATACTGCAGCCAGGATATCAAGCACCTTTTTTGACCTTGACTGCATTCTATCTCGCTCCGTCGCATAGAATACATAGGAGTCCGTAGATCCCCCCCCTCTCTTTCTAAATTAGAAATTGACATCCGCCATATTGAAAAATGCGGTGTGTGTTACCATTGTTTGAGAATGCCGGTTACAACCGGCTGATTATTGAGATTGAGAAGGAAATTGCTTAATAAATGCACATTACATAATAACACATTAAGGAATATTGAACAATGAAATTGAAATGACCGAATAAAAAGTTACGAATTTCTATTTATTTGCAGTTATGTATCTGCCTACAGCTTTTTATAATAAACTATTTGACAAGACTAATAACAAGGACTCTTTGCTTCGAGAGTTGCAGTATAATAATGCCTTCAGAATGCTGATGGGCCTTCCCAGATTCTGTAGCGCCTCAAGCATGTTTGCTGAAGCAGCACCGCATGTTTCAATATGGCGGATGTCAATTTCTAATTTAGAAGGAGAGGGGGGGACCTATGGACTCCTATGTATTCTATGCTACGGAGCGAGATAGAATGCAGTCAAGGTCAATTTTTTTGCTTTATTCCAGTTTTCTCTACAACTTCATGCCATAGAGGCTCTATGCTCAACTGTCAAAATTTGGGCAACTAGTACTGGGGTCTCAGAACAATATGCTTTAGTTATTGTTCTGAGGCTGGGGTAGGGTCTCAGAACAACAACTAATTATTGTTCTGAGGGTAGGATACGGTGACGTAGCATTAGAGATGTGATAGGTAATGGATTGATCTAATTTTCGTATAACACTAGGGAAGGGAAGTATCTAATTACAATAAAAACAATGATAAAACTATATTTATTTATTCATTTTATTAACATTGTTTTGAAAGGACATTGGCGAACTCCCATACAAACTTTTGCCAACACTTTTTTAAGCGTCTATAAATGAAAAAATATGTTGGTATAGAGTTTGTAATCCTAAACAACATGGTCTTAGTTTACTTCTCTAGTAAGTCTACACTTAAAGATATTCCAATTCAAAGTTTTTGAGGTTATGTCTATCATAATTGGATAAAACAAGTACCTACTTACCTACCTAGTTGTGTTATCCTTTCAAGGATTTGCCAGCACAAGCAACAGACCGCAAAAAGTGGAAAGAGGTTGGGCCTTTCCCAGCACTGGGGAAAATATAGGCTTTTAATAATAACAATGTGATTTTAACTAACTAATGACTAGGCAGTATGGTTTTTGACCTTAGCCTGTATCATCAAAGAAATAATTATAAAAAAATACGTTTTGCCAACATAAAAATAAAAACGTGGACTTCTTGCCGGGAAATTAAACCGTCATGGCTGCAGTTTAGTTTAATTTTCTATAATTTGTGTTTTGTCGAATATTAATGTGAAATAAGGGTGGATTATTTACTGTTAAGTGTTCGTGAACGTGCACGAGTGTTGGCAAATAAAACAAAACAGTGCAACGTCACTTTTCAAATTCTCTCAAGAAGTCCGTGTGAGATCTCAATAAGGTCCTACAGCTTTATTGAGTCTCAAGGGGTTTGGAGGAATATTAATTACCATTAAACATTAATTATCACTCATTATCATCTACTTTATTGAGACTTTATGCAAAGAAAATAGGTATTCACTTTAATATACTGGCTAAATGTGCTGACCGTATGAAGCCATTATCTAAATAAAATAAAAGAACAGCAATATCTATCTAGTAATTTACGTGTCTTTTACTTGTTAATATTTCGAAACTTACACAGGTTTGGTTTCTATGGTTTTAAAAATCTAAAGAATTTATGTCATCCGAAGTTGTAATAGTGAAATATAAAGACGCTAAAGAATTCATTCAGCAATGATTTCGCCATTGTCTTTTACAATACAGTAATATTGCAGTTGTCATAAAATAATTGCAAACGTAAATAAGTAGGTACCGACTTAATTAATAATAATACATACATTCTTTGTTCGATCGAGAGACAAGAAAACGAATAAAACTAAAACAAAACATACATTTCATGTTACAGTAAATATAGTCAATAATAGAGCCTCAACTGCATTGCTTACTTATCATAAAGTAGGTAATTATTAATGAGCATTCTTCTTATTTAGCAGTTAGCTACCTACAGACGTACCTACGCCTAGCATGAAATGTTGGCAAGAAACATTCTTATTAAATAATACTTATATCACTAAGAATAATAACTTAATGTTATAATGCTATCTTGATTTTATAGCCTCGTACTTTATTCATCGAGGTAAGTATTTTAGCTAGAGATGAAACCGCGAAGCAATCTTTTGCGCACTGATTTGCGGCCGCAAGGCATACCAAACCTTTGCTTTGCAGTGCGTCTCTAGATAACACTTATCGGCAGTCAGTATAACAAGAATCGTTCTCGAGTTAACAAGTTCAAGTCGCAAGAATCCAGTGCGCTATTATACAAGTCAGTGTTACCACAAACGTTCTCGAGTCAACAAGTGTGTAAGTCGCAAGAATCCAGTGCGCTACCATGCTTTCAGTCTCACATCAAACTTTGTCGAGTCAACAACGCGCAAGAATCCAGTGCGCTCTATACTGTGATACTACTCTGTAAATCTGAGGGAAAATAAAGGAAGAATAATTATTTCGTGGCTTTTATTGACAGAAGAGCGATTTCTTTATATTTTATTGACAAGCGGATCCAAGATCTACAAGACTTCTCTTGGCATCCTTGTCCCAGCCAGCTCGTAAGATAATAATCAACAAATACAGTCCACTACCCGACGGACGGTAGTCGTTTAGTTTGGCTCCTACAGTCTCTATCGACAGAACGCGTCATAGAGCTGCCGCCGCCGTAAGATTCGCCCGCCGTCCGCCATCTAATCAAAGTGTAAACCTATACATCCCAATCATATAAGATGACTGCTAGAAACCGCAAAAAAAATTTGTCCAAGATCATATTTTTGGCTTACTCAATTTTAAAAAGACTGCAGTTAGGTATGATTTATGATGATCATTGAATAACAATCCGTTGAATCGTAAATATAATAGGTAGTGTTACGGAATACTTTATTTCATCATCATCAGCCGAAAGACGTGCACTGCCCGACAAAGGCCTCCCCCAAGGATCGCCACCACGTCCGGTCTTGCGCTACTCATACCCATCCATGGCAGCAGCAGATATCCGCTGCGATCTAAACCAAAAGGACTACATCGAAGCTGTGATTAAAAATGCCTCACGTAAACTCAAAGTCCTGAATAAAATGCAGCGATTCTTCACGCCTGATCAGTTGTGTCTATTATATATTATTCAAGACACAGGTGCGGTCTTGCGTGGAGTATTGCTCTAACTTTTGGGACGGCTCCGCAAAGTACCTTTTCGATGCCTTGGACAAATTGCAGCGCCGCGCTGTGCGTATAACGGCAATGTAGAGGGCACTAACACTCTCGAGCCTTTGCAATTTCGTAGAGATGTTGCGTCACTCAGCGTCTTTTACCGTTTATATCATAGTGAGTGCTCTGAAGAACTCTTTGACCTCATCCCTCCTTCTCCCTTCCTCCATAACCACTCGTTTGTTTCGCGGCCGGCGCTCAATTTACCTTGTTTGTCACGCAGTTTTGCGTTACCGTAGTGCACTTGAACAGTTGCGTTAAAACCGTTTTTATGACCCGATCCTGTTTGTATACGAACAAATGATGTTCTATTTCGTATAGCTTATGGATGAAGCTGAGTATTTAAAAAGAAACGAGTACCTGTAATGGTAAAATAATTTATAAGAAATTCGGGAAATTTGCTACAGAGAAAATTCCGACTTGTAACAGGAATTGATTTATAGTATTAAATCTAAATCGATAACAAGTGTTTTTTTTTACAATATTTAAAACTAGAATAATATCCCATTAAGTTTTCAATGATTTGGAAGCAAATCAATAGGCTTAGTATCAAAATAAACCACTTCACACACAAAAAAAAGTATGGCGTGAACTGACATAAATTCTTCAAAATTATTTCTTCAACCAATCACAGGCCTCTTCTACTTTTTTTTGATATATTAGTGTTGCCGAATTTATAATCAAAATTACCCAAGAGGTTTTGGTGTGGCTGTATATAAAAAAACCTGCTGAATGGGTAGAAATCGAAGAGCGATCGGCCCGGTCCTGTAGCACCGCGCGACAAACGACCGTCTTTTGTTCGCGGTGCTATAGTACCGCGAAGCAATCAAGGGGATAAGAGTACCTACGCGTGCTGCTCTCCGGAGTCACCAATTTACAGTCTCTAATATCCCGTTACGCACATAGACATTTGGTGACTCGTTTCTTTGTCGCACCTCCAAAAGATGGAATAGTCTACAATGTGTTCCTACCTAGCACGGCCCCCAGAGCTAGGCACGTAAAACTAATGGCAATGCTTTAGATACTCAATGTACCTCTAGAATTTATCAACAGAATTCAATGTACCTTAACCGTTTCGACAGAAATTACGATAAAATGCCTGATCTTCCCAGCTGGGCCCTCGGCTGTATAACGCTCGAAACACATTAAAAAATATACTGATCTAATGTACCCCCAATGTACCTCTCGATTTCGAATATAATATCGAATACGAATAAAAAAGTATACCATTTTTATGTTTTTCCAATGTCTTATATCTTCGCAATTTACCAAATTTAGATACAAAATTATGGACACTGGTAAAAAACAGTACACGCTTGGTAAGGTAAGGTCAGCAACGGGTAATATTTGCTGCAATGAGGGTAGCTGTGAATAGTTAATTTGTTAATTTTCCTACCAAAAAGCAGTTTTAATTTAATTAGCATACCTACTTATTTGTTTTGTTGACTTTACCTTACCAATCGTGTACCGTTATTTACCAATATCATAATTTTGTATCTAAATTTGGTAAAATGCGAAGAACTAAGAGGTACATTGGAAAAACATTAAAATGGTATACTTTTTTTATTCGTATTCACTTTGATTACAGAGGGCCCCGCTCGGAAGACAAAATTTTAAAGCTGAATGTCTTCTGTTCTAAATAGGATTTCTGGAATTTAATACATAAAAATAGAAATAGAAATAGAAATATAATTTATTTGCGTTAGAATAAGGTACACAGTAGATGTTTGAAGCAAAATATATAAAATCTGCCTATTCAGCCATTACAAACAGCATGCAAATATCTATAATTAAACATTAAAATTAAAATCAAATTATTGTCAAAGTATAAAAATTCAATTAACGTATTTAATTTAAATTACATATTATTACAATTATTATATAAACATTATTAATTATTAAATGTCAAGTTTTATTAAAAAATTCATTAATCGTATAAAAAGCATGTTCCATAAGCCAGTTGTATAAGGCCCTTTTAAATCTATTAAATGGCAATTCTTTTAAGAATTCAGGTATTTTATTAAATATTGTCATACTCATCCAGTAACAGTTTTTTTTTAAACGAGTACTTTTGGGAATTATAGCAGAGACCAACCTATTGAAATTTCGTGTGCATCGTGGATAAACTTCCTTAGCCTGTTTAAAATAATTTAAATTCTTTTTTACGAATTTAGCAGCTTCAAATATATATAGACATGGAAGTGGTAGTATGCCTAACTTTTTAAAGAGTGGTCTGCAAGGTTTGTCAGGCGCAGTACCACATATTGCCCTTATACAATTTGTTTGAGCTATGAAGGCCCTGTTTATGTCAGTGCTATTACCCCATATGATGAGTCCGTATCGCAGAACAGACTCAACATAAGCGAAGTACGCAGTAAGGGCTGTATTTCTAGTTGCTGTTTTTGTTACTTTATATAGGGCGTACGAAAACCTATTAATTTTATTGCATACTTTTTCAACGTGCACTTTCCAATCTAATTTTTTATCAATTTCTATGCCTAAGAATTTTGTTACATTTGAAGTGTTTACAATTTGTCCCTTGTAACTTATATTTAAAGTATTTAATGAATAATTAAAATTTATAAGGTAGATTATTATTAATTTATTATTAACGTCATTGTTTTATTTATGTCGATTATGATGTATGATCATTTAATGTTAATTTATTATTTGTTGTCACTATTACTGATATATCGTCAGAAAAGAGGATGCTTCGATGGACAGTGACCTATGGAAGATTGTTTATATAAACCAGAAACAATAATGGTCCTAGCACACTTCCTTGTGGGACTCCGAACTTATTTTCTTTGAACTCTGATCTATATTTTTGTGCTACATTGTTTGAATCAAGTTTTGTTATTTCAACAGATTGCATTCGGTTCCGCAAATAGGTCTTAATCCAATTCAAAGTATTTCCTCTAATACCACTGGATTCCAGTTTTGATAAAAGTTGTTCATGTGAAACGAAATTAAATGCCTTTGACATATCGAAGAAAAGTGCTGTCGTATAATTCTTATCGTTTAGGCTTAAAAGAGAGAGAAAGAATTTACGAGGTCATAAACTGCATGTGTAGTTGATTTATTTTTTTGAAACCCGTATTGTTCTTGTTTTAATACACTATACTTATTAAAAAACGACATGAGTTTCTCATGCATTACTTTCTCGTACACTTTCGCTATAATAGGTATTAAACTTATTGGTCGGTAATTTCCTACACTAGCCTTATCATCTTTCTTAAAAAGCGGCTTAACTATGGAGAGTCTAAGACTTTCTGGGAAAAATCGGTAGATACATTGGAGGTAAGTACATTAGATCAGTATATTTTTTAATGTATTTCGAGCGTTATAAAGCCGAGGGCCCAGCTGGGTAGATCAGGCATTTTATCGTAATTTCTGTCAAAACGGTTGAGGTACATTGAATTGTGTTGATAAATTCTAGAGGTACATAGAGCATCTGAAGCATTGCCAATAGTTTTACATGTCCGTTCTAGGTAGGAACACATTTATTAGTCTACCAGCACACGTATTCCCTCCTACCTAGGACATAGGGTCCTTCAAACGAGGCGTGAAGATGCTCTTTGTAGGCCGGCAGAGTGAGGATGGCTAATGCAACGTCTCTTACGCCGCACCAGTTGTTCTCGCGCTTGGACTTCACTTCCACTTAACATCAGGTGGAGTACGGTCATAACAAGTTAAAATTAGTTAAATTCTGTGTTATAACATTCTTATTATGTTGCATCAATGCTGTTTATTCGGACGTTCAAAATATGTGAGGTAAATATTTACATTCGGCACCTTTCTATCGATTAACAACTGGGCCTAAAGCCTAGTGCGCACCTATTCAGTGTTTAGTCGAGTAGAGGCTTAGAGCATTAATGCTCTAAAAGTAGAGGTTATACAGACGCCAGCAGGTCAACCTTCCAAATGTCTCATTTCTTGAATTTTCAATTTGTATTTGGGGTACCCCCCTCCCCCCCTCAACCCCCCCAATTTTGGTTACGCGATATTATACTACCCATAGATGTACAGCCGTCACATCTTTCGCTGCAGTCACGGCTGTGGTCAACGTTGAGGCTGTTTTACTTACAGAATACCGATTTTATACCTACAAGAAATGTCAAAGAAATGATTTCCTATCACGACGCTTACAGCCGTGCGGGGTTAGTGTCGAACAGCGTTGAAAATGATTTAGAACAATACCAACAGCGGTGAGCGTATCTCACCACTGTGTGCCGCTGTTGCAGCCGCTGCTACCAACAAGGCTTTAACGATGTTTAAGCCTTTTTGCGGTTTTAGCACCCGGTAGCGTCAATGAACGCACTGCAAATCGCGTTTTTGTATGATGGTGTCCCGTGTCGGCAAAAGAAAGTGTCTACGATTGGGCAGCGCTTTTAGCATTTGGTATTTCGACAGGCAGTGCTTCAATCCTATTGGCTATTTGCACGTATAAACTTCGACAGTCCTGACACACGTGTGGCATTCCACCCGGCAGCACCAATGGAACTTGCAGCGGCATCTCTCCTTTAAACTGATCTTCTTGGTGTTGTAACCGCGGCCGCAGCACATGAGCGCGCACCCGTCCATGCCTGCTGATGTCCTGGTACATTCCCTGCCTGTGGTGCCTGGCGAACCCTGGAATTTGAAGCTGAGATTATTATAAACTCAAAATCACCAGTATGTAAATTATGTCCTGCTGCTGATCACAGGTCTGCCCACACGTATAACAACAGATGGGGAAATTGAGCCATAACTGTCTATAACCACTATACCATCGCTGCCATCTTACGAGAACAACCCGGACCGACGGCTTAACGTGCCTTCCGAAACAAGGAGCTCGAGATGTTTTCAATTGGGTGACTATCCGTGACTGACCGTGACCTGACATTGCGAAAGTTGCGCAATGTCGTCTAGCCGCTGCGCCATCGAATCAAGTTCCTTTTCTATCGAAATTATAATAACAGTACATTATGATAAAAAAAAAAAAAATTATACAAGCGTGCTATGTCGGTCATTACAATCGAGGCGGGTTATGAGCCCGAGTCAAACGCATAATGGAGCCAAGGATTGTAATTACCAATGCCGTGTGCATTGGTAATTACAATCCATTGTTTCATTCCTACGACGTTTTTCAACACACTTGTGAGGAAAACACGCAGTCATTTTCTGAAAATGACTGCGTGTTTTTGTTGTTTTTCTAGTGTATGAATCTTTGGTAAGCCAACATATATAGGGTCTTCCAATAGGCAAGTCCGAACTTTGACAGTTGGTAGCGGCCATCTTGTTGAAGCTACATCTGTCAAATTGGTTGTCATTTATTCATTCTGTTTTGCCAAATCATCATGGATAGCTATAGCATTCAACAACACGTGCAAATGATAAAATTGTTTTATCAAAATGAGTGTTCTGTTCGGGCAACGAGAATCCGAGGCAGTCGATTTCGCGGACTGCCTCGGATTCTCCTGCACACTCTCACGGACAGCGGCGATGTTTTCGGCAGACCTTGCGTTTCGTTGACGTAAGGGTGTTGGTCGATCATTTACCGAACCAGTGGACTCAAATTTATCCACCACACGACGAATAGTCCTCTCGGTAGGACGATTATGGCGACCGTAAAATGGGCGAAGCGCGCGGTGTGTTGCCCGAACAGAACACTCATTTTGATGAAACTCTTTTATCATTTGCACGTGTTGTTGAATGCTATAGCTATCCATGATGATTTGGCAAAACAGAATGAATAAATGACAACCAATTTGACAGATGTAGCTTCAACAAGATGGCCGCTACCAACTGTCAAAGTTCGGACGTGCCTATTGGAAGACCCTATATTTTTCTTTGTACAGTTTGGCAACTCAATGACTTTAAGGTTGAATAAAAACTTTTTAATATTTTTTTTTGTCTCATATTTGGAAACTCACTACGAAGCGCATATCGTTCTTTTCTCAAATTTGGCGCGAAAACAAGCTTTTTAGAAACAAAAAAGTTAGGCGACTTCTAAGTATTATTTGAAAGTGGAGAAAAGCGAGTTTCGAGAGCTAATTTAACACTATTTTTTACGTGGTAAAACTATTAAGCAGACCGAAGACAAATTGAAAAAGTATTATGGTGATTTTGCGCCTTCTCATGGGATGGTACATAAGTGGTTCACTGAATTTCGTTGTGAACGTACTACCACTATAATGACGCGGAGCGCCCAGGAAGGCCGATTGAGGTCACTACGGAGGGCATGGTTAATAAAATACATGATATTGTTTTGGCAGGCCGTCGAGTGAAGATACGCAAAATAAGTGATGCTGTGCACATCTCGACCTCACGAATTTTTTATATTTTGCATGATATTCTGGCAAAATGGGTGCCGCGTTTACTAACAGTCGACCAGAAACGAAATCGTGTAACAGCTTCTGAGGAATGCCTAGCCATGACACCCAAGGGAAAAAAGGGGTTGGTAATATTATTTTGTTGAGCCCATCGCGCCGCTCTATGCTCTAGGTTGTAGGATGTATGTGCATAATAATACATAGGTAATCCTAAGTTGAAGTTCATGATTGTAATTAATTTAATATCGATATAATCGAAGTCGAAATATTCATACAAATGTAATCCCTAGTGCCATGGGACCACGGGTAATTAAAATTACCCGTGGACCCGGTAATGGGTCGACCCACCGGGACCACGGGTAAAGACTCCAATCCGAGTGAGTTTATGCGTCGGTACATAACAGTTGACGAAACGTGGGTCCATCATTATACACCAGAGACTAAGCAACAGTCGAAGCAATGGACTTTTACCGGGAAACGTGCCCCAAAGAAGGCAAAAATTGTTTGCTCGGCTGGTAAAGCGATGGCCACAGTCTTTTGGGACAGCCAAGGGGTTAATTACATTGATTTTTTGGATAAAGGCACGACAATAGCCAGAGCTTACTATGCTGCATTGTTAGATAAATTCAATAAAAAGTTAAATCTCAAAAAAGTTGTTGATTTATGATAACAGTTATAAGTCGAGTCTTTGTTCATGATTATTCTACTTAAGACCTTTACCTTTTCGTTTTTGTAGGCTGACAATGATCCTACAGTCTACATTTAACAGACAAAAATTAAAAAAAAAACTTTTTTTTTCTTGTTGAAGAAATGCTTTAGTTATTATTCTACGAAGAAATGCTATTATCTTTTCACCCTGGTCGAGATTCTATTGTTAAACTACATTATCGCACTAGTGTGTAATAAGCTACATTACGATGCTGAAATCGGTGTAATAAGTGCCACTTTACGAGCTAGTGTGTTAAAAACTCCTTTTTTCTAAACATGGAATTGAAGACGAGTTACTTACTCGTAGTTGTTGCTAAACATTACTATTTTTACATATTTCTGCTTGCACCTTAGTGAAAATTTAGGGTTGGTCGTTGAATCGAGTCGCCTGAATTTGAAGAAACTAACACTATGGAAGGGGGGGGGGGGGGTTTAAGGGGTTCTTAGATAAAGGTTTATTAACATTTTAGCTGCCGCAGTGGCGTTAAAATATTTAAAAAACCACTTGAAAGTTTTGTCTAAATCTGTCATAAACACGAAAAATTACATGTTTTTAGGTTATATAGTACCATAGTAACAGAACCGAAGCGAGAGGACGGGGGGGGGGGGGATGTTGTTGTACGTTGACCAAAAATGCGCGATCATGCCCAGAAACGACGTTTTTGTACGTGCGACGTTTTTTTACATACCTTCTCCCCTTTCTCCACCTAAAGGAGGGGGGTCACCCTTCCCTCCCTCCCCCAAATGTTGGTTACGCGGTTGTACAGTTTTACCAAAACCTCAATTGTTAAGTACCTACGATACATCATATAACATCAAAATTAAAAAATTTTACATAACTTAAAAACTACTTGCCTACGGCAGGGGGTATGTGGAGGGTACTCCTCCCCCCTCCGCCCCCTCTCCCCAATTCAGGCGACTCGTTCCAAAAGTTTTACCAAAATCTACCTAACTATGTATTTATGAAAGGGAATAAACTTAAATATTCATAATAACCATTTATTTATTCTAATTACAATAGAAGACCTTTATTACAACAACTACCAAAATCGCGGTAACTCAACTGTCCAAGAGTGTCAAACTTCGGCAACTAGTGCGGTACGGTGACATTAGGGATGTGCTAATCGATTGATTTAATTTTCGTCTAACATTAATTATAACATCACGCCTGTTTCCCTGAGAGGTAGAAAGAGGTAAATAAGCGGTTTTGTTATAAAATAATACTTATACTTTGCTGTTAGCGGTTCATTATTAAAATACTTACTACCGCCCCATCTCTTTCCTTGGGTGTCGTAAAAGCGACTAACGGACTAAACACTGCACATACATTCAACAGAATAGAGCGGTGGGCAATGGGCTTACCAACTATCACGAGCACATGTCCAGTTGTAATTTGGTGAAACGTGGACAATAATAGTAAGTGGACTGTTTTTGCGGTCCTCGTTGCCTAGTCTCCGGCTAACCCTTTGGGGATAACAGTCGTGAACTCGTGAGTGTATGTATGTATAATCTTTTTATAACACATTTGCTCGTTAAGTGGCTCATATTACACCGATTTCAGCATCGTAATGAATTAAGCTACGTACTAGTGCGGTAATGTAATTTAAAAATTAGTTCCTAATCGTTTGAATCTATGGACAACATAGGTGGGAGCCTTTAGCCCGTTAGTCGCTTTTACGACACCCAAGGGAAGAAAGGGGTTGGTAGTATTATTTTGATGAGCCCATCGCCGCTCTATGCTGTTGGATGTATGTGCAGTCTTTAGTCCGTTAGTCGCCTTTTACGACACCGAAGGGAAGAGAGGGGTTTGTAGTAATATATTGATGAGCCCATCGCCGCTCTATGCTGTTGGCTGTATGTGCAGTCTTTAGTCCGTTAGCCGCCTTTTACGACACCGAAGAGAAGGGAGGGGTTGGTAGTATTATTTTGATGAGCCCATCGCCGTTCTATGCTGTTAAATGTATGTGCAGTCTTTAGTCCGTTAGTCGCCTTTTACGACACCGAAGGGAAGGGAGGGGTTGGTAGTATTATTTTGATGAGCCCGTCGCCGCTCTATGCTGTTGGAAGTATGTGCAGTCTTTAGTCCGTTAGTCGCCTTTTACCTTGAAAGTATAAAAATAAATATGTCTCGTTTAAGTAATTAAGAACTAAATTTACAGTCTACACCACCGGAAATAATAAGTGAAGCACAGAATGTTATTGACATTTGAATACATGGTGGCTTACCAAAGATTTATACACTAGAAAAACAACAAAAACACGCAGTCATTTTCAGAAAATGTGTTTTCCTCGCAAATATGTTATAAAACGTCGTATGACATACGTGCGCTTTGATAATTACAGCCTCTGGCTTATATCGCCTCTGCTGTAATTTTCAACTTACCGCACTTATATCATAATTACATCGGCGACTGTACATTAGCCTGATAATCTATGTAAGTATGTATTAAAAGTAATATACTCAATTCTGCATAACATCTCTTTACTCTAATTACATACCTACATAGGTACATATCACGACTATTATCCCCGAAGTGTTAGTCAAAGACTAGGCAATGAGGACATCCCCTCTAAGGAGAGGGGATCGAGATGCTCGAGATACCAGCACAAATAAAACGTAGAGAGTTAAGGAATTCCCTACGTTTTATTTGTGCTGGCATCTCGAGACCAACCGTTAGGTTATGAAAGAAGTGCCAGACGTCCCTGCGCCAGTAGAACACTCGCGCAGAAGACCATCTGCGTTAGGTCTTGACGCCAAATCAGTGCCCGCCGGAGCGCGCTCTTCATTCGGTACTCATAAGACTAGTATCTCGGGAGAGTTTCCCCGTGAACACTTGTAGTTCACTGCCTATTGTCCAGATAGGTAACCGGAGCTGTCAAGCTCGCTCACATCTCGTTGCACGAAAGGCACAACTCGCAGTTGCAACTTAGGACAGCAAAGGCAGCTTCCTCTACCATAGTCCACTTTTCACCAAATAGCGACTGCACATGTGCTCATCGTGACAGGTGGTGAGCCCATCGCCGCTCTATGCTGTTCGATGTATGTACAGTCCTTGGTCCGGTAGCCGCCTTTTACGATACCCAAGGGAAGAGAGGGGGTGGTAGTATTCTATCACCGCTAATATAACAAACCACCAAAAGCGCGGTAACTCAATTGTCAAACTCAATTGTCAAACTTCGACATTAGGTACACACGGCGTCAGATCAACCTACCCAAAACTGTCAAATTTCTACAATCAATTTTGAACTTTATCGCTTTAGTCTTAAGGATCAATATTCATTAGAGAAATTTGACAGTTTTGGGTAGGTTGATCTGACGCCGTGCGTACATACATACCTAATCGATTGATCGGTAGACAACGATCGATCTAAATTTTCATCAAACATCAGTATGTAACATCACGCCAGTTTCCAAGGAGGGGTAGAGGTTACTAAGCAGTTGAGTTTCAAAATAAAATAAAATATAATACCAAGCTCTCGTTCCTCACGCAGTAGTTGGGCGAGTCCTCCAGGTAGACTAAGTCCTGTGCGGTAGGCAGCGTGTAGTGAGGGTCGCTGAGCCGCAGTTTGCCTCTACGGGAGACCTTCACCTCGGTAGCGCCTTCGTACTTGTCTTTGAGGTAGTCACCTGTGTTAATGGTTTTATTTTATTTCTTTTATAAGGACAACGAAAAGTCGAACAATATTAACATTACAAAAAAATAAAGAAAATAGAAATATTCTTAATCTAAATATTGTCTTACTTATTAGATTCTTCTATTTTATGTACTGTGCTTATCTATATATGCTGCCACGGCCTGCCAGTATCCTACTAATATTATAAACGCGAAAGTTTGTAAGTATGGATGGATGATTGTTACTCTTTCGCGCAAAAACTACTGAATGGATTTGGATGAAATTCGGCATACAGATAGTTTATAGGATTATAAGGATTAACATTTTTTTTTTTTTATTTTTTTTTTTATTTTTTTTTTTTTTTTTTAAATTGTCACTACTAAACTTTATATACATTTACTTACCTAATACAAATGTTATGTTTGTAATGTTCGGTCGTGTGTGGCTGCAGTACAAAGGATTATGTATGTACTTATCTATAGGTGTTCACACGAATTTGTAATCGAGATAATGAAATTATAAATTAATTAAATGTGGATAGTCGAAGAAATTAGTGCTCGCGACTGTTCATTTTAAATGATTTAATACCTGAAGTAATTCCTAACTATATTATGTTTACTCAACTTACTTACTTATGTCTAAACATTTGTGAAAACTCTTTTGGCTAATGTGTTGCCCAACTGTTTAGTTTAAGTGTATTGTAAAATGCTGTTTGTTTTCCAATAAATAAATAAATAAATAAATAAATAAATAAATAAACACATAGGATACTTTTTATCCAGATATTCCCACGAGAAAGGGAACCACGCGGGTGAAACCGCGAGCGACCGCTAGTAAATAATATTATCAGACAAAGCAGCGCAGACTAACATAACATAAGTACTTACATATAATTATGACGACCTCCGTGGTCGAGTGGTTAGCGCACCGGTTCTGGCGTCGCCACCTCTTAGGTCCCGGGTTTAATTCCCAGCCGGGACAATTAGGAAATGACTGTTATTCTAAATTGATTCAAAGACTGGGTGTTTTCTTTGTATGAAAAGTATGTTTACCCGTTAACTAACCAATAAAAACAAGTTTTGTAAGAAGCTTAACTTGGGCCAGATAATTGGTTTAAGAGTGGAAAAGTAACAAAATAGAAACAAGTGTAAAATCGGTGAGCTACACAGAAATAGATCTAAATAGAAGCCGCATGTGAACGTACTTTGCGTGTCAAAATAGTGACAAAAGGACATTGTTCTGAGGAGTTACTCATAACTCAATGCAAAAGGATGGTAAACTCTATTGTGCTACATTTCGATTACGTTTCATTTAGCCCTTGTCAGCACCGGATATAAGTGGGATTTAAAAAAAATTACTACGTGCGTCGTCGTATCGAACTCTAAAAACTGTACAAGAAAGGTTAACCTATAATCAACAAGTTTCCTTTCTGCAAGTAATTTTGTTATTTAATTGACACAGAAAAAAGTGAAATGCTTGGTTTTCATACAATGGAGCTAACATATGGCTTCTATTCAGATCTATTTCTGTGGTGAGCTACGAACAGCTTACCTAAAAACCTCAAAAGATATGAGACAGCTTTTAACGAAAATTTATGGTAATTATCATACCGGGAACATGGTAATTATCATACCGGGAACATGCCAACATCAACATTTATAAAGCCATTTAATTTAATACCAATAAATAACGTTTAATTACACACCTAATATAGTAATAAAGGTCCATTAGCATGGTTTTACGATAAATAAATTAAACGCGAGTTTGTATGCGTTCAAATGCGTTAGTAGTGGGCGCATTACAAGTGGAAACACATTTTATTATGTAGGTATGATTTATTTGGCCACCTGTTAGATGGTGTCTATGATAACGGAACTGATTATTGGGATACCAGAACAATTTACATATATTTTTCTTTTTAATAACTATAGTTTCATTAAAAAATATTTTTAATAACTGGGTTATTATCAGACTTTTGTGATTGTGGTGCACTCAACTGTGACAGAACATCAGATTGGTGTTCAAAAACAAGCAAAAATATAGTTTAATTACAGTTTAATTGAGCCCCAGGGTTCAATTTCCAGGTCAGGCAAAGTGTTTTTCAGATTTTTTTATGCAATACTCGGTTTTGTGATCACACCAACCCATATTTGACAAGCGTTTTGCAAGCAAGTGGTAATTCATCGCATTTTTACCCATCAATTGTATATATGATTTGTGGAGGCCTTTGCCCAGCTGTGGTGTGGGATAGTTTAAAGGTCTATTGAAACCTGAGCGGTATTCGCTGCCGCTGTGGGTAAAGGTATGTACCGCGCGGATTTCGCGCAGGTATTTACTCGTAGTATCAAGTTCCGCGGCTAGAGCGACCTGCATTCGCTGCCGCTCTACCTACAGCGGTAGCGAATACCGCTCAAGTTTGAATAGGCCTTAAAGCTCAGAATAATAACTAAAGCATAGAAGGAGTGCTATGGCATTTGAGTGGGCACTCCGTTTGGTCACCATTCGAATTACATTTAATTTTGTATAGGTCGCTTTTGAATTTTGTATCCTAAATGGCGACCGGTTTTTTTATTTTCGTTAGACATTTGACGTTTTTTGCAACTTATTTTGTCTCTTTTCTTTCAATGTTTATGGCCCATTTGAAAAAATAAGACAACTATACGAGTCTCATTTGGACTCCTTCTATGCTTTAGTTATTATTCAGGCTTTACTTTACTATACTATTGGTAGGTACTTTTCTTACTTATCTATTACCTACGTAGGAAAATAGATGAATACATTGTTGCTAGTGACAGAGTGGTGTTATCTAACAAATTGCCAAAATTATCCCTTTCTGCTTGCTTTCCTCTAAACAAAGACCACCACGTGAGATACAAAATTGCCGTTTGTCCTCAATGATGTATAAAGTTCTTTGTTTGTCCTCCCCAGAACTGATTAAACTATCCAGTTAAAATGGAAATTAACTGACCAAAGTACCAGGGCGGCATGGACTGACGGCGGTCTAGGTAATAGCCAATCATTAACTTTCGCTGGACTGTGTGTATCCGAAATTCCGAACACAATGGCCGCTCGTTTAGGAGTCAATCCGTTTAATCGCTTGTTACGGAACGTTAATTTGTGAACAGTTGATGTTTATAGGACCTGGAGATTGGAAGCTCTTATTTTAATGCATTACGGTTGTACTTTGTACCAAAATTTAGTTGCTAAAGATTTGTCGATTTCAAAACGGTTGAACATCAGTAGATTTTGTTTTGGAACGCTTTTCATAGATGGCGTACAACGCCATGTACTTGTCTGTTCTGTCGATTTAAATAATATCCTATGCGGACAGTGATTTGTTGAACAAAAATACAAAAAAGACCAAATTAAAAGAAAAGTTTAAAATTAAGCTTTTTTGCTAATAAAACCGTAAGTATGTATATAAGTAAGTACTTACTAAAATCTGACCCCATGTAAAGTATAAAAACATTTAAGTTTTTAAATGCGGTAAATTAATCAGCTTCGCTCTAATAACTTTGCGTAACTTACAATAAATTTTTAATTAAATGTTTTACTTTACAGTTTTGACCACCCGTAAAACGAAAAGGAATATAAACATTATACCTAACGACCTCACATCTCATAATTATAACAGTCAGTTCAGTTAGAAGACAACTATAAAACCAAAAGTCATTAAAAAAAACATTTCAAGTTAATTTCTAAAATAATAACCGTCACTTCGGTTGGTCGTAAACGGTTTAGGTAGTTATCTACTTAATAATTTAATTTGTAGCATTATGTAAGTTGTACTAGAAGTTGTTCTAGAAAATACTTGTTTACATTGTGTAATCTATATAAAAAAATCATAGATAAAATTACAAGGAATGTAGGTTTGCGCATCAGTTTAGAACGGTTTCACATATTTAGCATGTATTTATTTAATGGCTATTATATTCTACTAGCAGCCCTCCCGCAACTTAGTCAGCGTGGACCCCGTACCCCGTGACGAATTTCCAAACAAATTACTTCATACAAACCTTGTCCTGACAATTACAAACACAACAAAAAAAGAATTAGCCAAATAGGTACAGTCGTTCTGAAGTGATGCGCGTACAAACATTTCGGCAATTGATTTTTATTTATATATAAGTACTTAGATAGTTGAGCAATTTGCATTTAAAGAGATACATACATACAAATACTCACGACTTCCTGAAGGGTTAGTCAAAGACTAGGCAATGACGAAAGCAAAGCAGTTCACTACTACTATGCCATTGGATGTACCTATGTGCAGTCTTTAGTCCGATAGTCGCCTTTTACGCAACCGAAAGGGAAGGAATGGTGCCGTAGTATGCAAATAATGATCCGCTACCACACAGCTCTTTGAAGAGATGCCAAACCAAATAGGATGTTGTGCAGTCGTTAGTCCGTTAGTCGCCTTTTATGACACCCAAGGGAAGAGAGGGGGTGGTAGTATACTTTTACCACTACGCGACACGGTTAAAAATGCTAAAGGGACATGAAAAAAGGGTTGTCAAAATAAAAATAAAGGTTTATGTGAATCTCCTTGGATGCGAGCAGCACAGGATCGGTCGTTATGGAGATCCTTGGGGTTGGCCGGACTTCTTGGCGGGAAAGTGAAGCGTCATGTCTGCATTGTTGTTTTATTTTCTAAAATTTGTGTTTTTTCGAATATTAATGTAAATAATAATAGTGGATTATTAACCGTTAAGTATTTGTGAACGTACACGAGTGTTGGCAAATGAAACAAAACAGTGCAACATCACTTTTCAAATTCTCTCAAGAAGTCCGCGTGAGACCTCAGTAAAGTCCCACATCTTTACTGAGGAGTCCTCAGTGAGGACTCAAGGGGTTTGGGGAACATCATTTATCATTCATTATCTTAATCACCACTCATTATCATCAAGGGAAAAAATATAAATACAAACACCAATGACTAGGCAGTATTGTCTCAGACTTTAGCCTGTTCCTTCACGGAACAAATAAATTTAAAAAAAAATTGGGGGAGGCCTTTGTTAAACAGTGGACGACCTTCGGCTGGTAAAGGTAAACCTCCTTGGAATCCAAACTCACCGATTCGGTCGTTGTGGAGATCCTTGTTTGCCTTTGATAAGAAGGTTTACGCCATTCGGTTTCCCATACAAACTTCCAAGTCGAAATTTTTAAAAAACAATGAGCCAATTTTGATGGAATTTTGCATGCTGAAGTAAAACACAGGGATCTAGATTGTTTGTTAAAAACATTAAAAAAAAATGTTTATTTAACTGAGTTATTGCGATTTTTAACTTTCTATAGTGGACTTTAAATCGCACTAACTCAGCTAGAAAAACAATTTTTAAAAATGTTTTCAACAAACTATTTAGATCCCTGTGTTTTACTTAAGCATGCAAATCATCATCAAAATTGTCTCATTGGTTATTAAAAATTTCGACTTGGAAGTTTGTATTTAAAACCGAAATGCGTAAACCCTCTTAAACAGTACGTCGCCTATCGTCCTTGTTTGGCCTATCTCCATTTGGGAAATTTTACAGTAAAAGAGTTTCATACTCTATTTCTTTACGGAGGTATACTTTATAGTTTTTAATGTTTTCTTAATACGTGATTTACTAATTCTCATGTATTAAGACTTTCAAATCTTTCTTTAAATATAAATTTGTTTACGCTTACACCTTATCTAGCCCAAGACAAGCATTTCTTTAAAACTCTTTAATATGGTAAATATACATAAACATAGAAAAGACATCCAGACCCGAAATCAATTTAGAAAAACAGTTTTTCTCTAAATTGACCCGACCGGGAATTGAACGCGGAACCTCAGAGATGGCGCGACGCCAGACCCGGCGTGCTAACCACTCGACCACGGTGGTTGCCAACTGTACAATTTATTAAAACAAGAAATAGAGCATCGACCTCCACTGTGTACGTCTTTCGGCTGACAACCTCATTGGAAGGCAAACTCACCGATTTCCCTGAAGGTCGGCAGTTGTTGCCAGCACGTAATGAGGCTGCAGGAGCCCGATACTCCGTGACATTTGCAGGTCACTCGGGACTTCTTGATCACCGCCTGGTCACAACAAGAAGTTATTAAATCCAAATGTAACATGTCAACGATTAATGGGCATTATCCCTTAGCGCGCCCCTCTTCGCATTTCGGGGGCCTGTCACTAAGGCTTTACATAATTTTTTTGGTACCTACTTAAAATACCACCCCAACTATATCAAACAAATTAAAAGATTAGTTTTTCATAATAAATATAATTAAATTAAGAAAAATAAGTTGCTTCAACATCCCTCTATTAACTCAAAAATCATAAAATTGTGAAGACAGCCAAGATGTTAGAAAAAGCGTCGTTTTGTTTGTCGTTTTATCAATGAACACAAATTGAAACCACGTGGTGGCCATACTCCGTTACGCCTTTTGTTTTCATGCCAACAATTTATTTCTTTTAAATAAACGGTTCGTCGTCATTGGTCAATGTTAAACAAAAGGCATGGCAAACTATGATCATCATGTGCATGCAATTTTTTTTGAAAATGGTACTGCATCGGTTTTGTTGATAGTACCTACCTATTCCCGCATTTGAGGGCCTACTCTTGTTCTCCGAAACGAAATTTCGGCCGATTTTCGTTTGCTTTTTACAGCGGTTTCCATTAGAGAGTACGCCCTCTGGGCCATCCTATTAATCGCAAAGAACAGCTAGTAATATTATTCTGTGTTATGGGTGCTCCTCTGCTTCCTTTTACGATACCTGGCCGTTTCCTACCATCCATGTAAAAAGTGTTGTAAATTTCATAATTATCTCAGCCCAACCATTTCATCTTAATCCCACAATCACCAACTGCTTTTTTATTTTTATTTAATCTACTGCTTCCCGCTACTTTGGCAGGGTTTTTTGTTCTTTTGTGTCTATTTTCTTTTCTTTCAAAGTGATTAATTAAAATAACTGGAGCTTTATGAGCTCTACTTACTTTATTTACTTATTTTCTTTCTTTCTTTTCTATCCATTTTACTTTAAATTCTTTTCTTTTCATTTCTTTTTACTTTTGTACATTTCTTTCTTTTTTTTTGTTATACAATTTTACAATTACATGTTTCTTATTATCTAATAAATTGTTTCCTTTATGCTTTACATTATTTTCATTACATTTATTACCTATTTTCTTAATAACCATTACATTTTCTTACTTTATATTTTACTTTTTTCTAATACATTTATTCTTACTTGATTATTCATTACATTTATCGTATATTTCTTCTTCTTTCCTTCTCTTATTAAATACAAGTATATTTCCTTTGCCATCCTAACTTTTTATTTTATATTAATTGCTATATTATTCTTAATAAGTTCTGACTTACTTTTGCATCCTGCCACGTGTGTGGTCTTTGCTTTTACTTGCTTACATATCTATTAGTCCTTGTTTCTCTTATTAACTATTAATACTACTTTCTTGGCAAAATCTAAAAATATTTCTCTTTCCTTCTTGTTTCTTAAAATTTCCTTTAATGTGTCTTTGCTAAGTGTGGTGTCAATTTTGTGTTGCAGAGTGTACCTATCGTGCATGTGTATTGGACATTCTAGTAGGATGTGGAAGATGTCCTCGTCCGCCGCCGGGTCACACGCACACGAGGGGCTGTCCCTGCACTTAAATATGTGCAGGTATGCACAGAATCTCCCGTAGCCCGTCAAGACTTGCGAGGCCAAGCGGTCGATGGACATCTTCCTCACCACACTGTGTGCTTTCACCCCGTTCGGGAAAAAGACCTTAGTGGTCGCGGCTGTGGCTTCGGTCCTATACCTGCAGTCCCATTGTCGATCGTTTCCGCCCGTATATGACGTTTAACGAACGAGATGGGGCTGCAGTCATAGTCCGCTCTGGTGTTCGGTTGGAGGGCGGCTTCTTTCGCCAATTCATCCGCTCTCTCGTTCCCTTTTACTCCGACGTGGGCCCGTATCCAATATAGAGAGACTAGCTGGTGGTTGTCTCTCAGGAATTCTAGGTTACCCTGTACCGCCTTCGTGATCGGGTGCGAGGAGTCTGGATCAAGTAGCGACTGGAGAGCCGACCTCGAGTCGCTCAGGATGGCCGCTTCTTGAAATTTCTTGCCAATATTAATTTCGGTCGCTTGAAGGATGGCGTATAACTCGGCTTGGAAGACTGTACAGTATGGCTCCAACTTGTACTTCCGGGTACACGTCTCTGCCGACCCCTCCCAGCAGGTCAGGGCGGCTCCGACTTTCCCCTCCAGTTTGCTGCCATCTGTATATATCTTGACCAATCCTTCCGCCAATTCCCCATCCTCTTTCGCGTTGTCTAATAGGGTGAATTTTGAATTAAGCGTCCGACTAGGGTGGGTATTTTCTGTATAGGGTACGCGCTGCTCAACCCTCCTGCCACTCAATACTGGCTGGGGTTTCCCACGCTTTGCTTAAAAAAGCTGGGATGCTTCTTGGATCCGAAGATCCAGCGGAAGCAGCCCCGACAGTATTAGAGCAGCGTTCAGGGAAACCGTCCTGTTACATTTGGCTATCTTTTGCGCGATGCCCCTCAATACTGCGTCGAGAGCTTTCCTGGAGACTACTTTTCTCGCTTCCTTCGACCAAACGCTTGCCGCGTACAAGATCACGGGTTCGATAACAGCTTTATATATTGTTTTTATTATTTCCGGGTGTAGTCCTCAGGTAGCTCGTGCAGCTCTGCAAACTCCCTTGTAAATTCCTAGCGATTTTTTACAAATATGCTTTATGTGGCTATTGAATAACAACTTATCGTCAAAAATGACACCTAATATTTTATGTTCACGGACTAGTTCAATAGCCGTGTCTCCCATCTCCAGACGGGGCGTGTCAAACTTTAACTTTCTGGTGATAACCATAGCCTTGGTCTTATGTGGCGCAAAGTTCAGTTTGTATGACCCACCCCACTTCCGGATACGGCAGAGAGCGGCATTGGCTTTAATATACACAATCACCCACTGCTGGGTAAACTTACTATAATGACAACAAAATTCCTGAATCTGCTTAACCTGGCTCTAATAACTTATCATCTCACATATACGGAAAGAACGCCCAAACCCAAGGCCTCTAGTCCTTTTTAGACGGTAAAACAAAATAAAACAATCGTCTGGCGAAAGATCAATTAAGGTAAGGGACAAAAAGTGGCAAATGAGTTTATAAATCCAGTTTTACTCAGTTTTTTCGGTCTTTCTAACGGTGTGTTTAAAAAATATTGTAGCTTGAAAAAAAAGTCAGTTACATTAAGGATATGTCCAGGCTACAAAGCAAAATGTATTTTAAAAATTAGTGTAACGGTTAATGTATTCGGTCCAAAATGTCATATTGAAGTAAGTCATGCTTACAATGGAATCCGTTTAACGTAACTGTCGTATGAGAATAACTTTATGCGTCCTAGGTATTAAGTTCCTTTTGCTTAAGTTTTGCTTTGAATAACTGTAAAATCATAGTGGGTAATTTGAAAAGTAAAATTTTTAAAGATTTTTTGATGTCTTATATGGTTTGTTTAAATTATAATTATCTTCATGAAGCCGAGGTAATAACAACATTTTGGTTTAAATAACTAAAAACCACCACGATGGGTATAAGTATTTCTTAATCGTAAGTAGGTAAACTTTTTGAAAAGTCTGTTTTGTTTACTTCGCATTAAAATTGATATATTCTATTACAGATATTTTTATAGTTTAGTTTTTGTTTTGAGATTCTTTATGTAACTAAGCTACTATTGAAGTTACTTTTGTTTATATAGTAATAAATAAGTAAATAAATAAATCTTTCTTACAATCACACCAATTATCTAACCCAAGAGAAGCTTCGAAGAAACTCGTTAAATGGTTACTAGACAACGGATAAACATACTTAAAATACTTAAATACATACTTATTATACATAGAAAACACCCAGACCCGAGACAATTTAGAAAAACAATAATTTCTAAATTGACTCGACCGGGGATCGAACCCGGGATCTCAGAGATAGCGACACCATGAAAACCGGTGTACAAATCACTCGACCAAGGAGGTCGAGTGATTTGTTGAGGTCGTCGAATAAAACGAAAATGGTAGGTAGGTATTAACATTTCACAAGAAAACTTTTTGTAAAGCAGCATTGATTATGTATGTTCCATTCTGTTTTCTTAATGCTATAGTTTGATCGTTTGCATAAGAATCTTTATGTAGCTAGAGATTTTATAGTTATCTTTTACTTTTAAAAAACAGTTTTAGTGTGATGTGTAAAAATTTAAGTTAAGAGGAAATCATCAGTTCCCTAAACTTAAAGAGAAATTAGTTACGTAAACTGATAATTTCTTTAACTTTAACTTTCACATGAGGTAGGTACGTACATTACATATACATATTATGTACGTGTAATTATAAACTTCTGTAAAACCTTAAATCTCAATCAACCGATAATATCTAATATTGATTAAAATATAGGTAATAAAGAAGGTTCTTTTTATTTATTTTTATGTATTATCCTTAGCTCTACCTAAAAATATCTAAATAACGTAGGTCGCAATTATTACATTTACTAAAATAATTTCCACAAATTTTTGATACCCTTAACTTAAAGGTGAGTTTTATTTATCACAGACATAATTATATTAACATTATAAGACATCACATATTCATAACATCGTTGGTTTTGCTTGACAGTTACACTAAATAGTCCTCGATTAAACTTATATTTTAAAGGTAAAAGACCATTTTTTAAAATTTTAATAAAGTAAGAGACAGAAAGTATCATGTTTAGGAAAATGGTCATCATCAATAACAATGATCCGTCTAAAACTAAATTATGTGAACCTCGATCATAAATAGCCTAAGAATTAGAAAAGTTAAGTTTGTCGGCTCCTGGTGAACAATTTTATTTTGTCCCTTACCTTAATTTGATCTTTCGCCAGACGCAATACTTATTATATTGAATTCTACAAATATTATCATTAATCCAAATATAATTATTTGTCACTAATATCTTAATAATAATTACTACGCACTATCACATAGACTTAATAGTTTCCGTGGCCCAGCGAGCAAGTTAATTAAATAGAGGATTAAGTATATGTAACTCCCGTAGAGCTCCTAAGGGATGCTATTAACAACTTTGTGCCTTCAGTCTGATAAGACTACTTATAATTTGTTATCTAATCCGAATGGAGCTTAATATCAATTTGTATTATTATAACTTTTATATTTGCTCCGTGACAATACATACTCAAAGGGTCAGTCAGACACTAAGGAACCACAGCAGCAGTCCACTGCCATAGTCCACGTTTCACCAAGTTATAACTCCACATGTGTTCATCGTGACAGGTCCATCGTCACCCTATGCTGTTGGATGTATGTGGAGTCTTTAGTCCGTTAGTCGCCTTTTACGACACCCAAGGGAAGAGAGAGGGTGGGAGTATTCTTTCACCGCTACGAGACACGGTTACACCGATATGGAAGGAACTATAACTTAAGAAAAATGGAAAATGTGTGGTGGCGGTTTATTATTATAATATACTAGCAACCATCTCTTTTCTTGGGATTCGTAAAAGGCGACTAACAGACTAATTACTGCACATACATCAGACAGCATAGAGTGGCGATGGGCTCACCACCTGTCACGCTGAGCACATGTGTAGTTGTTATTTGGTGAAACGAAGACTGCTTTTGCTGTCCTCATTGCCTAGTCTCTGACTAACTTTTCGGGGATAATAGAAGTGACTGTGTATGGAAAATATATTTTTAGTACATATTGTGGCAGTTAAGCTCTTAACCGCCTCTGTGGTCTATTGGTTAGACGACCTGTCTCAGACCCCGATGTCCCGGGTTCAATAGAATTATTTCATAGAATGACGATACTTCTTATGATACATTTTGTAAATGTCGTGCCATGTTAATAAAGCCGAGCGACTTCTTACGACCAACTCTCCGCAGCTTAAGAACCTCCTGAGTGGGCAGTAGGGTAGATAAAACATGTTCGGTCGATTCTAAAGTACCAACCTACTTATAAAATAAGTTTATTTAAACAAACTTTTTTACTTTTGACTTTTGACTTTGCACAATTACCCGTCGGCCGGCCTCGTTGTTGTGGCGGTTCATCAGCTGGCGGCCCTGCTCGCGGCTGCCGCGCTTCACTTTCCTCTCGCGTTCCCTGATGTCCACGAAGCCCTCGGTGAATCTAGAAAGATGAAAGTGTGACGTTTCGGTAATTTTATGAACTCCTAGTAGGCTAGCCTCAAATGTGTGACGTTTCGGTAAAGATATAAGAAGCGAGCATTCGTTGTCATGGAGAAAACACAATCGCATAATCGCATCTTTCGCATTCCGTTAACTCTTGGTTTCCTTGTCTCCCTGGTGATTTTTACTCGAAATATGCAGAAAATTTCATATTTACGCAAAACAATCTAAAAAAATGAATAAACCGTGTTTGTTTTTTATTAGATTTTTTTTATCGGAATTAATCATATTGTTTTTTTAAACACATTCCAGTTACATTTTTTTAACAGTTCTCTTGCGTGCGTTGCCTTTTATTCTTAAGAGGCCTATTACATCTCGACTGTAATTTTTGCGTAAAATGGCCAATTTTGGCGTATGGATCTCAGAAACAAAAATACATTAACAATTATGACTTATTGAATAGTGTAGAATAGCTATTGGAATAGTGTGTAGCGGCCTCGCTTTTTGTAAATTTTGCTTAACTTTTTAATTAAACCCAAAATTGCAGAGAAAGATTTTCATAAAGTGCGCGAAGGCACTTTTTTGAGCTCATCGATTGAACTACTGTTCTAAACAAGTGAAATACAAAAATATATAATGTTATCTCTTATATTATAGTCGAATAGTGCGTAGCGGCCTCGGAATTTTTAGATATCATTGATTTTATTTAGGAAAAAAATCTTATTCTAAACCAAAAAACTTCAAAAATTGCTATAAGTTAACTGTGAATATCTCCTATCTACGATAATATTATTGAGCAAAATTTATACCAGAGTTATTGTTACTTCATGAGGAATAAAGATTTTATAATGAATTTATTATCCTATTTCGATAAAAACGATAAATACAACAGCAAAAATATTACAAAATGCGAAAATGGGCATTTTACGCAAAAATCACATTCGAGATGCAATAGGCCTCTTAAATGGTTTGTGGAATAAACAGTGTGGTGCGTTTTAATTCAGATTAATAAGAATAATTTATTTTGCTACATAAAACTTAGTCTAAATACATTAAAACTTTTAAATATCATTCGTCCAAATAATAAAAGTAATGCATCGAGAGTGCCGCTAAAATTGTAAGTAATTTAAAATTAACGTTAGTAGGTATTGCAAAATCATCGAAGTAATACCTAAGCTAAGTAAAATAGTTTAGCTTTTTAATTATTAGCCTAAAGTTTTTATGTAATTAAAATTTTTGTGATTACCGTACTTTATACTTAAGTGTCACTGATACAGTACAGTTCGTTACTGTAAATCAATTCTGTTGTTCGAGTATTATTTTCAACCAACATCTCCCACACGCAACGCCTACCATACATAGCAGATGACAGATGACAGCAGGAACAACCTACCAATCCCGATATCCGTCGATTACTTTGCACAAGTAACCTTGAATTTAAAACCATTCAACAAAAATCAACGTGATCAACGTAAACAAGCAACAATTTTATTTGGATCAGAATTTGTTAACTCTTAACTATTCATCGTTGCTACCCTTAGCGCCTGGTACACGGACAACCTACCCTGAAAGCTAGAAGGAGAGGCAAATATAAAGAGGGACAGCGCTAGTTTTTCACTCCCTATAAGCTACGCCCAACGCTACGAATCGCTACGACAATATTGATCAGTAGCATCGTCGTAGCTGCAAGGTAAACTGGTATTTATCTTTAGGGAGCAGAGTAGGTTTTTCAGGCTGTGTGTTTAGGAAAAGTAATAAAATGTCTGTTATCCAAATCCGTAAAATAAAGAATCTTTGTACAATCACAACTTAAAATAAAAAAACAATGCACTAATATAAAAAGTTTGCTTCCGATTACTATATAGAATTTTGAAAAGTTTTCGCTGAACATACGAGTCAGTACATTCACGAGCATAGTTATTTACACAATTATAACTCTTATCACAATGTAATAAGATTCATGAACCGTAAAACTTTAGTGTTTAAGCTATGCTGGGGTCTGTACTGGCAAAGATGCAAGTTGACGGATTAACTACCCTTAGAATCTATGCACTCCTGGTACTTGATAACGGATTTAAGCAATTTTAACCGGCTTATCCCGGGTTATCCCTGTTCTACCCCGGATATATTTTCGGGTACGGTTAGTCGGTTACCACCACTGCATGTACTCGCATTTGGGATGTGATTCAATTGCTCGACGAATGTTCAATTGATAAGAATAAACATTTAATTAATAACGAAATCATATGAAATGTTTTTTTGTACCTATTTGGTTACAATTGGCTCATTATAAATCATTTAACAATTAAAAATTACATTTTCTGGTTGATTATAGATAAATTAGGTGATATTTTATACTGAATCTTTGTATAAAGTACAAGAAAGAATAGAACATACGAAATGAAAATATGGATGAATATCGTAAAACAATTTAATTAGATCTACAAAGTTTTGAAAGTAGAAAAGTAGAGATCTCGTTTTCGTCGCATAACCGTATCATCAATGCGCAGACAACATTCCAAGCATTTTGAACATTCCTTTTAATCTTTTCTTATTTATGTTCGCCTGGTCAGAAAAATACTCGAATGCGGGAAAATCTTCCCTACGATGTGACTGAAGCACGTTTAGGTGGTTTCCTGGAATTCTTGGGCGCATTCCTAACATTGTTACCCTCCTACAAATCCTGGCCCTCTGGTAAAGAAAATTCAAACAGAGAAGTCGGAAAAGCTTTTTTAAAGTATTCCATAAAAAAAAACTTAAAAAGCATCCTCATGGAAAAGCTTTTCTTGTGCATCTGTGTGGGCAGTGGAAGCTCCACCCTCATACCTACGTCTTTACATTGCACACATGTGAAAATCTTAGCTTTTTTATTTGATTTACCGGAGGTTATCCAAACTTTCCCTCACCTTATACACTCCTAGTATCCAAGGCTTGGATAATTTATAAAGCCTCATCTTAGAAAGGCCGATTTTCTTCAAATTGGTTTTCGTTACATTGCGGAAAGGCCATTTTCTTCGGGAATACTGAAATTCGGGAAAACTTTCCTAATAATCACTATCCATTGTTTTATGAACTCCTGGTAGGCCAGCCCCAAAAGTGTGACGTTTCGGTAACGGAAAAAGCGAGCTTTCGTTTGTCATTGGAGGAAACACAATCGCATATTTTTCTTTTTTTATCTTGCGGCAACAACCGGGACCAAACCAACGGCTTTACATACCTTCCGAACCACGAAAGTAATATTTTATGAAAAGTAATCACCAGCGCCCATGGTCACCCACCATATTATGAAAAAACCATAAAGTTACTATAATAGGTATAGTAACTTTATGGAAAAAACACCTTTTACGGATGAAACTCATCTTTTGCATTTCTTTAACTCTTGTCTCCTTGTCTCCTTGTCTCCCTGGTAACTTTTGCTCGTAATATGCAGAAAATTTCATGTTTTTGCGAAATATCTAATAGAAGCAAAATACAAACCAACCCACACCGAGAAGAATCATTAAGTAAATAAGCTGTGCTTTTGTTTTTATTATTTCTTCCGGTTAATTTCAATAAATAGTAAAGTTTCATATTAGTATAATAATAATAAATAGTATTACAGATGAAAAATGAATTACGAAGAGTAAAAAAATGTCAGACAAATCTGTTAATGTGCTTACTATTGTTTAAAAATCAAAAATATAATAATGAAATATATGAAAAAAGTTAAGTAAAAGCTTTTAAACTACTGTCCCACTGCTGGGCAAAGGTCTAAACAAAAAAAAGAAAAGCCATTGCTACAATTAATTGTCGGTTATTGGCTTAATCACCACGCTTGCCAAATGCGGGTTTGTGATGTGATCACACAAAAACTAATGCACAAAATGCATTGCATTGAATTATCTGAAACACAATTATTATTGAACCCAGGTTCCCCGCATATCGGGCCGAGCGCTAAACCACTTTGCCACCGAGCCGGGTAAAATAAATGGAATAAAAATTTAATTGCTGATTCACTGTTACAGTAACGAAAAAAAGAGGAAAAGTTTAAAACTATATTTATGTCAATCAATTGCCACGAATGTGTGAACGGTTAAAAATATCATCATCATCATCATCAGCCTATTAACGTCCCACTGCTGGGCACGCCTCCCACGTGGACAATAGCACGTGGGAATATTGGGCCATAACCCACCACGCTGGCCCAATGCGGGTTGGTGGGTTTTAACGACTGTCATCTTACGACAACAACCGGGACCAACGGCTTAACGTGCCTTCTGAAGCACGGAGGAGCTCGAGATGTTTTTAATTTGGTCACCCATCCAGCGACCCGGCATTACCGACCCGTTAAAAATATATATTTGACTAATTCTTTTTTGTTGTAAGTATTTGTAATTTTTAGAACAATAGGCCGGTGTAAAATATTTTTTTAGGAAAATCATCATACATACGGTCTGGAGTGTTCACGCGGACAAAGTCACAGGCGGGCCGCTAGTTGTACAATAAAAGTACCATCATCTTCTATTTAGTGTATAAATTAACTCTCTGCATTTGCTTCCTTTAGAAAGGGAAAAACCTAACGACCCAATGTCTGTACACGTATGAAACACGCTTAACTTTTAATTTTTACAATAAAATTTTCGGAAAATAGTTTTAATGCCTATAGCAGAAAGTAACTTTTACTTTAAACTCGTTCCTTTTCAGCGTAGTGACTCCACTTATTACGAACAACCCCCAAAAAAGGTCGTAGCTGAAAATATACTTCTGAAGACTCTCTCAACCCTGTTGCCATGAGCTACGGCGGCAGTCTAACCCTTTCAGTACGTGAAAATGTACTAGGAAGCCAGGACTACGTAGGAGGTTGTGCTACGACTACGGTTGCTAGGTGATTTGGCTGGACTAGGAGGTGCTACAAGGTTCAAAAGTAGAGGAGATTTATTTTCAAAGCCATGATGTAAAGAATTTAATGTTTTAAAGGCCTTACTACTAAACAGTATTTAGAGCTAAACTCGTTAAATGTTGTCTCTGCCAAAAAGTATTAAGAAAAAAGTGCGAGCATCTGTTTTAGACATTGTCTAACTTTACACAGATATTTTTGTAGGAAGACCATTAATTAGGACCGTACTACGAAACCGTATAAAACGTTAAACTAGTTTTTTAAAGTATTAATTGTTGTATCCCTGTTTTAATCAATATTAGAGAAAAAGTGCGTGGATCTGTTTTAAACATTGTCTAACTTTAAACATCGTGTTGTTGTAAGACCGTTACTCTGTAAAGTAAAATTATGCAAAACAGTGGTGTTATTAGCTTATTGAATTTAAAGAATTCACGAAATAGACTAGATAATCCCAATGTTTTGTAATGATTATACGTGGGGCGCACTAAAAGTTTCCGAAATGAATAAGAAAAAATACTATTAAAGGTCAAAAATGTATTTATTGTTTCTCAAAATATTCTCCCTTTGCGTAAATGCGCTTTTTCATACTCTTCGACAGCCTATTCTGGTGATGAAAATCGTTGACTGCGTAATTTGTTCTTAATTTTTGGGAACAGAAAAAAGTCACAAGGTGCCAGGTCGGGACTGTATGCAGGATGGCTCATAAGTTCTACGTTTTTCACCTTAAAAATTCCTTTGTTATTTTTACGGAGTTCATCAATCATTTCCGGCAAACAGATGGTCGTGTACCCAGTCACTATTAACGGTGCGACGATTCTCTAAAGCAACAGTAGCCACGTGTCCAGTTTTATTAAAACAAGAAGCAATCATCCGCTTAGATGCACTTTTCACGCGCGCCACTTTAGTTGGTTTCGGCTCATCTTGAAAGACCCATACGCTCGATTGCTGCTTTGTTTTGAGATCGTAGCAATAAATCCATGTTTCGTCACCTGTTACTATGTCCCACACCAAATTTGACGCACCTACGTTGAATCTGGTAAGCATGGCACTGCACCAAGTGACGCGGTCCGTTTTTTGAGCCTCTGTCAAATTGTGTGGGATCCACCGCGAGCACAGCTTTCTCACAACTAAATGTTTGTGTAGGATTGATTGTATTTGACTCATGCCTATGTCAAAGGATTCGCAAATCTCATGGTAGGTCACATGCCTGTCTGTTTCAATCATACGGCGCACAGCATCGATGTTTTTGTTGTTCACAGCGGTGGACGGGCGACCATCGCGAGATTCGTCATTGAGATTGACACGGCCGCGCTTGAATTCTGCAAACCAGCTATAAATAGTCGTCTTGCATGGTGCTTCATCGCATGAGCACGGTCAAATTACACTGAAAATCGTAGAAAATCATACTACAAAAATTTTCTCGAGTTAAATCCATGTTAATGTAGACACGCAATTTTTAAAATAGCGCCACAGTGTAAAAGCAATTGACAGTCAGATGAAACAAACTGCATTCTACAGCCAAAGAGTTCTGTTTTCAAATGTTGTAATTACTTTTTAAATATTGTTTATGTGAGTGGCAAGTTCCGGAAACTTTTAGTGTGACATATGTAGCTTATACGGTTAATTTAGTATACAGCTGTGTGGTAGCGGCTCATAGTTATAAGAGTACAGTCACCAGCATTAAGATGTGACTATCGACGGCCTGCAAAAATATCTGATTATTGGTGAAGGCATATATATGCCTATAATATGCCTTCCACCAATGATCAGATATTTTTGCATCATCACATCTTAATGCTGGTGACTATACTACCCACTCATCTCTTCTCGTAAAAGGCGATAAACGGACTAAAAACACACATACATCCAACAACTAAAATCACGCTGAGCACATGAGCAGTTGTTATTGGGTGAAACTGGACTGTGTTTCAAAATAATCAAGTAATGATTTTTTCTCACCAAAATTTCATTAAAGATAAAATTAAGAAGTCGAGTAATAAAATAAAAGCCACTTGGGATATTATCCCATGAAACTGGTAAATTAAAACCACGGGACTACACTTTCACTCTAAAAGTTAAAGGCAACCTTGTCAATTCGGATGCACAAATTGCTAATATTTTTAAAGATTACTTTAAATAAACCACTGGTATATAACAGCCTCAAATTTGAATTCATCATCTGGCGGCACAATCTTTTCTCGAACAATATGTACCCAAATGTAATTTTTCTTTTAATTTTCAATATGTTGACTCTAAAAATTTTCAAATCACTAAAAATGAAAAACACCGGTGATTTGCAGGGATATAAAGTCTATAAAGATAATGAATAATAGTATACATTCTATTGCACCCTATCTTGCTGACATATTTAATAACTGTATTGATAAGGGAATCTTTCCTGATCTTATGAAGTTTAGTAAGGTTATACATTTATTTAAATCGGGAAATAAAGACCGAACAAACCGATGTTAGAACGAATGTGATAAATTAAATTTGGTAGACTCGACAGTTTTCTTATGGATAACCCTTGACTCAAACTACAATGGAACCCGCATATATCGAATTTTGCCGGCAAACTCAGTTCTGCAGCTTACGCGATTAGAAAAATTAGACAATTAACAGATGTTGAAACTGCTAGTACTGTTTACTTTAGTTACTTTCACAGTGTCATGTCGTATGGTGTCCTTTTGTGGGAAACAGCGGCTGATGTTAAACTATATTTATTTTACAGAAACGAGCAATAAGAACCATTTAAAGACTGGAATCACGAACTTCTTCGAGAAATATTTTTAAGGAAGATGGTATTCTTACTGTTGCATCTCAATATATTTATAATTGTATAGTTTTTGTGCGTTGCAATATTAACTCATTTTCTAAACACGGTGATGTACACAATTTCAATACTAGAAGTAAGTCAAAACTAGTAATGCCACTGTTTAGGTTACATAAGGTTCTCGGCTCTTTCTTGGGGCAAGGTATACACTATTATAATAAAATACCAAGTACTGTACTAGATTTACCTTCAGATAAGTTTAAAAATCATGTAAAATCTTGTTTACTTAAGAAAGGTTATTATACAGTTAAGGAATATTTAGAAGACAAAACAGCCTGGCTGTAATAAAATATTCACATTGTATTATATTAGTCCATTTTCTTTATATCTAATTAATTTTACGCTGGTATGATATACCTTTAGCAGCAGTGTCTTAGAGACAATAGGTACCTACTCATTTATATTGCGTGTAACGTTGTCTATAAGTTTTCTTGCTTTTGTTGTAGTTGCTCGAGTGTGTCATGCTCTCTCAAAGTGTCTCTGCAGTGGTGGCATGTGCGTCGGGTCGTTACGCTCCCTAAAAGATGGTTTAGCGAAGCGATGGCTGATTCACATGTCAAACTCGTTCACTGGTCTGCTCTTGCAATCATATTTTTATTGGTAGTATTTAATAGTCTTTCTTTCTCTTTTTTTCAAATATACCCTAAGACGTTGTTTAGTTTATTTTAAATTGAGGAATACCTGTTTTTTAGATATTCTTTTGTATGTTGTTGATGTGTTGACGCTGTAAAAGAAAAATAGAAAAAAATGCCCTTGCTGAGTTTCTTGCCCGTTCTTTTCAGTACAAGGCCCATAGTAAGACTTACGAACCGATGGCATAGTGACATTAATTAGTGCTCAATTATTGTAGCCTAAATTAAATTTGAATTTTTTAAACATATAATACTTACAATATAAAGTGAAATAATGCGAAACATTGTAATAGGTACGTAATAATAATTTATTAATGTAATTTTGGAAGTAGATACTGAACTTTACAGTAACTGTTAAGCTCAACCGTCCAATATAAATTATCTTTAAACAAACTAACAAAAGGTAGGGTCATACAACCCACCGAGCTAGTCCGATGTAGGAGATTTTAAAGGTTTTATTTTACGACAATAATCGGGACCAAGGACTTAAGCGTCCCTTCCAGATAGTTCCGAAGCACGAGGGTCCTTGAGTAGCATTAGAGAAGCTTGATAGCATTTCAAATTGGTCGTCCGCCTGTTTGTTGAGCGGACTTTATTAAAGTTGTTTAACTTGCAAGATTGCAACCCGAACGCACAAACGCTTGCTCTTCATCGTGAAATAAAATAAAATTAAATAGGTACCTGTAAATATATCCGAACAATGATAAAATAATATTTTTTGGTTTGCCAAGCTAATAGGTGATAAATTAGCTGTATTACTATTTATCTCTTTTTATTAATAAATGCAAAACCATAATCAATGGCCTCAAGGAACAAAATATTTCTTCAGAAACTTCTCATTTTCTTGTACCGTGTTAACAAATCAAATGGCTCTACCTAAGTTACGCTTCCTCCTCTTAGCCTATGCTACCCTAGTACCCGACCTGTCTTTAGCCATGCTTGACACCCGTGAAGATCAACTGACAGACAGCTCTCATTAAATTTTGTCTGTTTTGGGGTACCAACAGACTGAAGAGAGTTTTAGTTTGGTAATTTAATTTAGCAAAATGATCTTGACGTTCTATACGTGTACGGTGCGTGTATTGTATCTCTAATTAATTATTATTCATTGACATGAAACAAGTAATTATTTTTTTAAATTGGACTTTAGTAAGTTTATTTATATCTAAATATTGCACTAGACGTGAATACATTAATGATTAGGTACCTGTACCTATGATTTTTCATTGTCAAAAGTAAATCTTTAACTCGTAGGTACTTTTTGAAATAAAAACATTCAGGTAGGTAGGTACTAATAGTAATTACTAACTATAATTGAAGGCTCAGGGGGCGGAAATTAGTTTATAAAAACATTTTAATGGAAAACTTAAATTACTTATTTATTTTAAATTAATGATTACGAAGTATTTCAAAACATTATGCGGTATTTTTACCGGTGTATACCTTACCTGAAAGGTAAGACCGACAGGAACACCGTCACAATTTTCACGGTCCAGACAGAGGTAAATTTTTCACCTGTCTTATAACTCACCTGAGTACTAGGACACAAGGAAACAGCAGGGGAAAATTTACCTTTTTCACGTGGAAAGGTGCTATTTCAGGTAAAACTCGCACACATTGACATTATGTAGACGAACATGGTGAGTGTGAAAGAGGAGGAAATTCTGTCTCTGTCGTCACTGAGAAGGGAAAATTAGGGGTTGTTACGCCCCTCGCTGTGTTTCTACGGATTTGTTCACGTGTAGTTGCTGTGGTCGTGTGCGTGAGGCGACAGGTATGAATAAAACTTCAGGTGAGTGTTGCAACCCTGGTGTACAGGTGTGAAGTGAAACAGGTGAATTGTACCTGCCTTTAAAGCCTTCAGCCGTTTTCAGGTGGTGGTACTAGTTACTAGAAGTAAAGCAGGTACGCGTAAAAAGATCGATTGCCTTGCTGCGATGTTAACCAATTTATCTGTACCTACGCAATTTTCAATAAAAAGTAAATTTTTGAAGATTGTTGTTGTCATCTATAAATTCTCATTTCTTTATTCTGTTGTTAAAGCTATTATATCTGTAGCTTTTGTTTTCCCTACCTTTAAATACAATCGAATTTTCCGCGGGGAAATTTTCGATAAAGTGGGGGAAAAGTACCAGGCACGCATAGCTCGCGAGGAAGTCGCAAGTTGCCCCGTGCTCTGGGAGGGATTGGTGCCCGTGCCCCGGGGAGGGATGTATTTAAATAAAATAATAATCTTTGAGCAGGACAGCAGAACTTCGCAGACAGTGTGTATAGAATTCTAGTTTACTTCAAGGAATAACCTACTGTAGTTGTAGTGGTAAACATAGTATCGAGTATCGGGCTAGCATAACTCGATAGAAGTAATATTCTGTTGAAATTCTAGTTAACCTTTAGCTAACTTGATATTTTATTTATTAGATAGATAAGGTACCGTAGATTACTGTCTAGAAAGAATGGGGTACCTAGGTGGGTACGGCAACTTTCAGCTGAAAGTTGCCGTATTTGTTTAGTAAGCCTGATTATTTAAGTAAAAACGATACCCACGCACAAATTTTTTAATTAATTTTGATTTGATTTTAAGCATATCAGTCTTTCTAGTTTTATAATGTGCGTGAACATTTCTTATATAATACGATACGGTACGGTTTTCATGTAGACATTTTTTTGTGTACACTACAAAACTATTTCAATCAATAACATTAAATCTTGCCGTCATATCTATATAAATAAAAATCAATTGCCGAAATGTTTGTAAGCGCATCACTTGAGAACGGCTGCACTTTTTTTTTTTATTTTTTTTTATTTTTTATTTGTCAGGACGAGGTATGTATGAAAGAAACTTTTTGTAAATTTGTCACAGGGAACGGGGTCCACGCGGACATAGTCGCGAGCGGGCCGCAAGTTAATCATACAAACTATGTAGTATCTAGTATTTTTACTATTGTTGTTAATCCGTCAAACATTTTTAACCAAGGAAGTAAAAATCACACTCAAAGCTAAAATACTTATAATATTCCAGAAGTTGATCTTTTTAATATATGTCTTATCAATATCATAGTTACATTTTTTATCGATAATAGGTATTTTAGTTTTATTTCATAAACGTAAAAAAATAGAACGCATTTCGTACAAGGTCTAAAACTTTTAAGATTTGATTATAGATTTTACAGCGGTTACCTTCGATGGTCGAGAGACCCATATCACTAATTAATTACCGTTAATTCTGTAACATTTGTATGACACTTTTCATTCCATGGTCCTGCCCTGTATGACCAATGTGTGTACATAGCATCGAAGTACCAACAGGTAGTAAGTACTGCATCCGTGTTAAGTAGAAAATAATTTACTCGCTACTAATTAGCTCATCATGTACCAGGACGTCATAAACCACTAGAAGCTCACTACGGCTCCATATAGTCTCTCACTTAATCGGAAAAGGTGAATAGTCCTTTTTTGTCTGTAACCAGGGATGCCAGGGACCTACTAGAATGTTGAATTATGTATGTTGTATTTTATTATAAATACTAGTTTACCGTCCGTCACTTTTTTAACACTGTGCTCCGTTGACTAAAGTTTCTTGACTCGTTGCTCCGTTTTAACGTGAATGCAAGACAAAGCTTGTGTGTTATGTGGGTCGCGGGATGGGTGACCAAATATTAATAATACTAGCTCCTCCGTTCTCCGGTAGGCATGTTAAGCTGTTGGTGACGGTTGTTAATAGTCCATATGTATCGGTTCCTCACTAGGCAAGCCTGCAACCTCGAGGTAACCTAGGCACAACTTTATAAAAAAGCTTGATTAATCTTAACAATGTAGACCGATCTCTTAGACGCCGTTCTCTCGCCGTTGCCACCGAGATCAGCTAAATTCAGAACTATCCATTTGATCGCAGCCTTTTTCGCTGTCATAAAGATTACAGCCTTGAAGGTATGATGGCGGCTGCAGACTGCAAACTAAACTATATTACGGCCAAATTAAATATATATAGAATGTTGGCAAATGTCTAGTATCACTCGAACTTTTCTTGTTTTATGAAAGAAAGACACCATTTTTAGTTGTTTCCTCGCGAATCTCTGTCAAAAGAAAGTAAAAATTCTAGTAACTAGATACATTTGCACAAAGAAATGTCAGTAATTTGATTACAAACATTCTTTATTGAAATTGGCCGTAGTATAACAATAGCGCTGTAGTATATAGCAAATCGAGGAGCTCATCATCATGGCGCAGCGGCTATAGCGCGTTCGGCTTGCGATCTTACCCGCTAAGCAACTTTTGAAATGCCGGGTCGCTGGATGGTTGACCAATTCAAAAACATCTCGAGCTCCTCCGTGCTTCAGAAGGCACATTAAGCCGTGCGTTGGTCTCTTTTGATATCGTAAGATGGCAGTCGTTCAAAACAATCCAACCGCATTGGACCAGCCTGGTGGGTTATGGCTCAATACCCCCACGTGTTTATTACCTACGTGGGAGGCCTGTGCCAAACAGTGGGCCGTTTTTAGGCTAATTACAATACAATAGCATTCTAAAGCTCTGTTCGCTATTTAGTTTATACTCACCTATAGCCGTACTCTATGTCGTCCCCGCAGCCGCCCCACACCCACTCGTCGCGCAGTGTGGCGGGTCGCCGCGCCCGGCTGCAGCCGCAGCTGGCTAGCCGGCCGTCGCGGCAAGCGCGCGCCACGGCTAGCGACACGCCCGCAGCCGTCACGGCGTGCGTGAAAGCGGTCTCGCGGGATGCTGTGGCGGGAAAAAGATCATTTTTGACGTGACAACGTCTTAAATTAGGTTGCGGCTGGGAGTCACTTATGAAAAAGTGTAACGCTGGGTAACGTTACGATGAGTCACCGAACGAGAGAGAGGCCCGCCGAATGCCTTGCGTCTCTCTCCCACTCAACTATGATAAATTTGTGCAATTCTTATTTTCATTCAATTCCTTGTTCCTATTGTGCAATTTAATTATATTCATATCAATAAATATTCTACCGAGAAAAAGACGTTGTCACGTAAAATCTTCGCCCGTAAAACCGACTTTACAGGCAAACAATTTTTATACATACATTCATAGATACGCGACTATTATCCCCGAAGGGTAAGTCAGAGACTAGGAAATAAGGACGGTAGTATTCTATTCATGAGCCGCTACCAGCACAGCCATACCTGCAGTATAATTATATTATGCTCTTTATTAAATTAATTTTTTAATTCGTAGTATCTGATTAATTCCGGTCGTTCTTCCAGTATTTAAATCTGGCAGTAAAAATCATATAACGAATTATAGACCTATTTCGTTACTGCCAGCAATATCCAAAATATTAGTAAAAATTATAAATATAAGACTTGTCTAATATTTAGAGAGACATTCCTTATTGTCAGATAGCCAATTTGGTTTTAGAGCTAAACTATCGACTGCCGACGCTGTGCATCAACTCGCTGACTATTTAGTCCAGGAACTTGACACAGGTAAAAGGACTGTGGGAATATTCCTGGACCTCGCAAAAGCTTTCGACTCAGTTTCAATACCTATTCTATTGCAAAAGCTAAAATCTTTAGGCATAAGAGGCACCCAGCTTAAACTATTTGCAGATTATCTTAATGAGCGTACTCAATGCGTAAAAATAGGCAGTGTTCTCAGCTCCGATCTGAAAACTACTTCTTTTGGGGTTCCTCAGGGAAGCATTTTAGGTTCCTCTTTATTTTTAGTATAATAAATGACCTGTGTAATCTCAAATTAACTGATGGCAAAATCATATCATATGCTGATGACACTACTCTACTGTTCTCTGCTGACTCTCATGAAGATATATATAAATATGCACAACAAGGCTTCAATATTGTTAATAACTGGCTCCAACAACATGAGGAGGAGGACGAGTCCTTTACTTGATCGGTCCATCTTGTTGGTGAGCGACCACGCGATCTTTTGCCTTCGGTGCTCCCAAACAAAATCAGATTTCCAGATTTTCGTCGCCTCTGTGTACTGTGTGTCCGAAATATGACAGAATACGTTGTTGGCATATGGTGGATAAGCGAGTCCTTATTTGGAGCTGGGTCAGGATCGATGCATTGGTGCGTTCTGCTGTCCAAAGTATTCTAAGTATTCGCCTCCAGCACCACATCTCGAATTGTCCACGTTTCCACACCATACAAGAAGATAGGGAATACCAAGGGGGAATACCAATCTGATCTTGGTTTTGATACCAATTCCTCTTTTCTTCCAGATGTTATTTAAACGGGTCATAGCCTTTGTTTGCCTTTGCCATCCAGATGCGCCTTTTTATCTCAGGGACATAGCTGCCGTCCTTGCAGATTTGAGAGCCCAGGTAAATGTAGTGGCCAACGATGTCGATGCCAGGAAAGTTGCAGGTGACATTTGTTAGCTTTCCGGCTCGATCCACTATTATCACTTTCGTTTTTGCTCTGTTCAATGCGAGACCGATGTTACCACTTTCCAACTCGAGTCTTTGGAACAGCTCACTCATATCTTCCATAGATGTTGCCAGGAGAACAGTGTCGTCAGCGTATCGAAGATTTGATAGTCTCTTTCCGCCTATAGGGAAACCTTTCTCCCAATCTTCGATGGTCCTCCGAATAATGTGCTCTCCATGTATATTAAAAAGTGCAGGGGATAAGATGCAGCCCTGCCTCACGCCATTCTTAGTCAGTAACATATGGGAGTATCCATTACCCATCTTAAAAAAGGAACGGTTTTTCGTGTACAGACTCTAGATTATGGCAACGAGGTGTTCAGGAGCTCCCATTTCAAGTAGAACATTCCACAGTCTGTCCCATTGCACGCAGTCAAAAGCTTTCGTGTAGTCGATTTTTTTATATTTATTTAGTCATTAAGAAATAAATGTATTTTGCATTGCTAATGTAAGTATTTGTAAGTCCTTTATTTTTGCCTGGAAAACAGGATAAACCTAGTTAAGACACTTGTGTATTATTGTCACTAATAGAATGTTTAGTATTCTGGATATGTTGTTAAATAAGTTATTAAATAAAGATTCTATTATTAGTTATTATACTTAATTATAATTGCGTTAATACCGCCCAACAAAAAATCAAAAATAAAGAATCGTTGAAAAAAATGACTACCACCCACCTAAATATCTAAAGCAAGGAGAATGGAATTGATGGAAGTGGAAACACTCACTATGAATCAGTTTTGTTGTGACTGATAAAGTTTTATTCCACTGTCCGAAGCTGTGTTTCGCTTCACTATCTCATTTAAAAGAAAAGTGCCAGATGAAGTTATTAATCTATTTGTAGTTACTTTAAAATTGTTTAAAGTTTAATATTATTTTACGCAAACAACAGTTTCTACTTTATGTGTCTTGTCTCGACCTGAAAGTCTTTGGACCCAAGACTTCGAGACACGAGACGTCCTGGGCCGGGACTCAAACCCTATATAATATGGGATTAATCACCATGCTTTCCCAATGGGTCGGTGATCACAAACCCGGGCATCTAAATCCGAAACACACTTTGCCCGACCTGGGAATTGAACCCAGGACCTGGAGTCATCGGGCCTTAGCCACTCGGCCACCGTGGTGACTTTATAAAAAATAAAAATAAATAAACAGACCACACAGTACCCGAGTAAGTTAAATATAGCAGTTCTTAAAAAAAAAAAAAAAATACAGACATATTTTTATTTTTTTCCACTTATTTTTGTTTATGAACTGTGTTGTCCTAAATAAATATTTCTTCTTCTTTTATAAATATACACTGAGATTTTTCATTGGTTTTGGAGCCTAAACCCTAAACGGCGCAGTCGGCCGGCCTGGAAAGTTCATAGGGGTCACGGTGTAAGAGTTGATAAGGAGAACGTTACTACGTGTTTTCGACAAAAAGTCACTTTTACAACTTTTTTTTCTTTGCTCGTAAAGCCATTATTATTTCATAAATAGGTACAACACTTTTTTTGTTTTATAACGTTTTCGGCTCCAAAACCAATGAAAAATTTCGGTGTATAAAATAAACAAAAATGTTTAATAAATAAAAGAGTTAAGTACATACATTACGTATTACTAGTCCTTAGTCTCCAAACATGATGTTCCTGTCTCTGTGAGGACTTACATTGGTGGTAAATATGGTTTATCTATTGCTAAGTGTACACTAATTGAGATTGTAACTATACTAGTAATACCAGTACAAATTGATAGCTGGCCCCTCAACTTTACGACTATATCTAAAATCTATGTTATATTACTTCAGTGGTTGCAAAACTTAGTTCTTGGCAGGCGTTGCGAGAGATTTACAGCTTCAAAACAACAGAGCTGAATGTTCACACTTTAGCTGGAAACTTGATTTACTTGTAGATACGTAAACATTTCTCTACTCTGTCTTGCGCGTTCGGTGTCGATCTTGCAAGCTAAGCAAAAGACAGAAGAATAAGTAAGATCTTGCAGGCAACTTCCACACACTTCCTCTGTTTCATTTGCTCTTAATTTCCTACAAAAAAGCATACTTAAATGTCTGATTATGACCGTGTTGCGTAGCGGTGAAAGAATACTACCACCCCCTCTCTTCCCTTGGTTGTCGTAAAAGGCGACTAACCGACTAACGGACTAAAGACTGCACATACATCCAACAGCATAGAGCAGCGATGGGCTCACCACCTGTCACGCTGAGCACATGTGCAGTTGCTATTTGGTGAAAAGTGGACTATTAGCAGAGGGCTGCGGTCCTCATTGCCTATTTAGTCTCTGACTAACCCCTCGGGGATAATAGTCGTGATTATAAGTATGTATGACCTGCATTATTGATTGCTGTGTTGTGTCGTTCAATGCTAAATTACCAAATAATTTAAGCCATGTGTCTGAATTCATCAAAATAATAAATAAATACTGTTTTCGGTGGTAATAGTACATTATGATATAAGTGCGGGCGATATTGCTATAAGAAAGCAGAGGCTGTAATTATCAAAGCGCACGTATGCCTTACGAGGTTTTTTATCATATTTACGAGGAAAACACATTTTCTGAAAATGACTGCGTGTTTTTGTTGTTTTTCTAGTGTATAAATCTTTGATAAGCCAACATGTATTTTTCTTTGGACTTAGATGGTAATAGGCTGTCAATAACATTTTGTGCTTCACTTAATATTTCCGGCGGTGTAGACTGTAAATTTAGTTGTTCATTACTAAAACTAGACATATTTATTTTTAAAACTTTTAAAGTAAAAAGTATTGAACAAGAAGACCAAAGACAACAGCATAGAGCGGCGATGGGTTCATCAAAATAATACTACCAACCCCTCTCTTCTCTTCGGTGTCGTAAAAGGCGACTAACCGACTAAACACTACACATACATTCAACAGCATAGAGCGGCGATGGGCTCATCAAAATAATACTACTAACCCCTCCCTTCCATTGGGTGTCGTAAAAGGCAACTAACGGACTAAAGACTGCACATACATCTAACAGCATAGAGCGGCGATGGGCTCTTCAAAATAATGATACCAACCCCTCCTTCCCTTGGGTTTTGTAAAAGCGACTAACTGGCTAAAGGCGTGATCTAAACACTTGTGCAGACTGTGCAGTTGTTTCTTGCTGAAGCGTGGACTGTGTAGGCGTGGTCTGTGTTGTCCATAGATTCAAATTATTACTAATGATACCATAAATTTTAAAAAATATCTCAAAAAAGTGGTTTGATTTATGTAAACAGTAATAAGTCGAGTCTTTATTCATGATTATTCTACTTTAAAGTCTTTTTCGTTCGCTCATCGTCATTTGACAGACAAAAATTAAAAAATATATTTTTTTCCCTAGTGGAAGAAATGCTATGAATTCTGCGCTCTGGTCGAGATTCTATTTTTTAAACTACATTACTGCACTAGTGTGTAATAAGCTACGTTTCGATGCTGAAATCGGTGTAATAAGAGCCACTTTACGAGCAAATGTGTTATAAAGAAAGTTATGGTGTTGTTACGGAGTAAATACTCTTTCCATAAATCATATTCTCTTGTAAATAATAAAAAGTATTAAGTTACAGTAATGTCAACGCTGCTGTATTGTTTTATTTTTCAAATTGTTAACTTCTACTTTTATGTTCCTTCCTTTTACATAAGCTCCCTTTGATCATTTAAAAAAACTAATAGTTACACAGATACACAATCTTATCATACATTAATCCATTAGTTAAGACAAACTATTTTTTTATATCTTAACTAATGGCTTCGCTTATTACGCACTACGCCAATTTCAAGTGGTAAATTTAGCACATTAAGATTGTACGGTACAATTAACTAAATATGGAGTCTCAAGATGTGTTGTTGCAAACATAACACGGGAGAAACTTCTCCTTTAAACTAAATCATAGCCGAATCATAAATTCATAAGTATAAACTATTGACAACTTAGACATAATTTGACGTGATATGTGTTTTGGCCAAATAGCAATTTTTTAAAGGATCAGTTCGTCATGTGATGGTACACTTAGCTCCCACCTTAGAATAATAACCTTCTAAGGCTCCCACACTACCTACCTACTATAGAAAATGAGTATCTAATATCATCATGCTAGGTATTCATTTTGTTCAGACGTTTATTTAAAGGTTGATTCTTGGCGATTTTCAGAGATCAAAAATAAAAAGAAAGATTGATCTTTTATATCTTATATTAATATCTGCTGTTCTCATTACTATACTACGGCTTAATACGATGATGTATATGTACTTATATGTAAAAAAAATATTGAAATCGCTTTGTGCAAACAGCTAGTAGTGTCACTGGGATTTTTACTTTTTCTTTGAGAGAGAATCACGTGAAAAAGCTGACAATGGCGTCTTTCTTTCAAAATAAGTTATAATCCGAATGAAACATACATAATTATGTTTTCCGAAAGATAACAAACATCTTTATCGAATTTGGCAGTAGTTATAAGTGATAAGAGATCACAAATACAAAGACCAAGGCGAACGAAGTCGAATCAGTCTCTAATCCAACCATATTCGCTACGATTCTATTAATATTTCGCTACATTGTTCCGCTTTTATGGATTATTTATTATCGCGACCTTATCAAGATGTGCGCCTATTGTTTTATTGGCCTATAACGTAATTGGAGGGGAAGGATTGTGACTAAACTCGGTTACTGATATTCTTTTCGAAATTGTATTGTGTTTTATTCTTGTCTTTATTCTTCAGATATTAGTTTGGTAAGTATATTAAGAGTTCTTTGGCCACATAACTCGCAACGAAGACTCAACGGAGCCTTTCATAGTTCAAGGCCGAATGGATGGCAAGAGGTCCCGTAGTCACTCTCCAACCAGATGGGTAGACCTCATTAGATCCCTCACTCAATATACCATGACCGACCGCTGCCAGAAAGAATAGAATAGTTTTTATTTGCCTTAAAAGTGGTTATTTTAACCTTGTCCCGTAGCGGTGAAAGAATACTACTACACCTTGGGTGTCGTAAAAAGCGACTAACGGACTAAAGACTGCACATACATCTAACAACGTAGAGAGGCGATATGCTCACCACCTGTCACGCTGAGCACATGTGCAGTCGCTATATGGTGAAAATTGGACTATGGCAGAGGACTGCTTTTGCGGTCCTCGTTGCCCTTCGAGAGAGTCTCTGACTTACCCTTCGAGGATACCTAATAGTGGTTATTTTCATTGGTGTTCATAAATATTTTGTATCTCACATTTAGTCTTTTCAGACATGCAAAATACCACTAATATAGCCGTATTGAGACGCATAACGAGAGCCGTCATTCACTAAGACACCCATTACCACGACAAGTCTGTCAAGAGTTGTCGTGGTAATGGGTGTCTATGAAGAAAAATATATAAAACTAGCGGCCGCTCGCGGTTTCACCCGCGTCACAGTATAAATATGAGCTAAAGCAGTAAGGAAGCTACGTACAAACGCTCGAATCGACGCACGTCCACAGACGCACATCTTTACAGGGCCCCTAAGCGGACATCGCAGTGCTCTCAGTAGCGCGTGTGGCGTCGAACTCAGTGTTCACTGTTGCATGTTGCGGGCGCTGTGCGCGCGATTTTTAAAAATGCCGCGAGTGTATTGCGTAGTATACGGCTGCTTGAACTCGGCTGCTTCAAAACCGGAGCTTTCGTTTTTTAAACTTCCTGCTGATGTTGAAAGGTAAGAATGATTTATTATTACTAAATAAAAAGCTTTTTCTTTTAAATAAATCGTTTAGTTGTTTAGGTGATATTTGGAGTTACTTACTTAAGTATATTTTTTGAGCGCGTGTTATTTTAGTGGTGTAAAATAATAAGAATTGATACTACGAAACTTCATCGTTAATAAACTTTGCTTTGAAAATCGATATCTGAGGATCTGTGTGGTTTCTGACATTGAATCCGTTATTAGAATGAGGAAAGTAGCTGCCATCTATAACTTATTAGTTATTCAACCGATTGCTTTGAAAATCGATATCTAGGGATCTGTGTGGTTTCTGACAACGACTCCGTTATTAGTATGAGACAAAATAGCCTCCATCTTGAACTTTTTAGTTATTCTACCGATTGCTTTAAAATCGCTATCAGGGTTTTTCAAAGAGAACACATTAATTGTAAAGTAGCTGTATTAATTTATAAACAAGTAGACAAAATCAGTTTTATAGTGCCGTGTCCATGTTTTCCGATAATTTATTGTAAGGTGTCAAGCCGAGGTGTGGTGATAGGGAACTACCATACCTATCTTTTGAACCCCAATGTAGGTATGTTCTACGATTTTTGTAGTTATCGAGTTATAATTTTTTTTTTCGTTATTTTATCTCTCGTTGAATCAACGAGGAGACGGCTCTAAAAAAATTTTTTTTTTTTGGGGCGACTTCGATGGTTTTTTTTATAACAATGCCTATTGATAGCACTTTAATGAGTAAAAAAAAGTCCTTCCAAACTTTAACTTAAGATACTAAAATTTTGATCCTAACTTTAAAAATTGGGTTAATCAGAACAGAATTTAATTTTCAACTTAAATAAATAAAATTAGAAAAGATTTTCCATAGCTTCTGACTAGTTTTGAAAACTGCCCGACCAAATATAGAAAAAAAGATGTGGTACTAAATGGGACATTTTTTGCTGAAATCGGTCGTTGAACGTGGTAGATCGGAAATTGTGTAATTTTCATCTACATTAATAACTAGCTTTTGCCCGCGACTTCGTCCGCGTTTTCGTCGTTTTTCGTAAAAAAAAAGTAGCGTCCCTCCTCACGGTTCAGTGGTTTTGATGTAACAGACAGATTAACTTTCGTATTTTAGTAGGGAAATATAATATGTCAATCTACAATACTGTTGAAAAATATCGCAATACGGAACCGCACAATATTATTGTTAATAGCTGTGCCCGCGACTCCGTCAGCGTGTAACCCCTTGTGTGTTATTAAGTTAATGTATTGGTAATATTGTTTAGATTACGTTCACATGAGGCTTAAGTACCTATAGAACGAAAATACTTAAGCGCAAAGCTTCCGGGTAAACTATGTTGAAAGTTGACCCGTCCGGCACGTGAACATAAAGATTTCTAGAACTGCTAACCCGTGAAAGAGCGACGTACAACTGACCATGCGAGAAACAACTGACACCGAGATCTACTCCAGCAACACGAAAAGTCTGCCCCTGAGCCTTATTAATTGTCATTCCATAACACACCGATACTGGGAATTGCATTCTTTTAAATTGGAATGGAAAATTATTTGTTATTATGGGAATTCTGGGAATAAAGACGGTTTCTCCTGCACCGCAACCTGTTAAAATTTGAGCCTCGATTATATTTTGTTGCAACTGGGTTACTTTAAGCCGAGTTCCATTGCAAAGTTGTGGTGGTCTTAAATTTAGGAGCAGAATAATCGGAATGCCAATTTTTAAACAAATTTCATGAGAAGGAAGTCCGGGCATATTTAAAGATTTTAAAAATTCTGTCGGGTAATTAGTGGCTTCTTGTTCATCGACCATTCTATTTATTGAACTATAAACTTTGCTTTCCCCCTGTATATTCGACAGTATTTTGTTATTAATCCCAAATGCCTGGTCATTGCAAGGAGTTAAAATGGATCTTTAGCCAAGAATTGTCCCTATTTAATATATTTGTTACGTCACCGTAAACCGACGATATAAGATGTGGTTGGGATTGCACTATACAACATAATTCAGGACAGAATAAGTCTTCCTTCATGTAGTTGTGGATAGGTACCTTCACCAATCATTAATAATGTGTCAGAAAATGGACGATCATCCGGGTTATCTCCAGTTCTCACTCGCATGTTTATAGTCAAATGCACCGATTGTATATCACGCCACAAATAAGAGTTTTTCAGGCAAGCCCTAACCTCATCAGCTCGGGTTCCCCGTGGTATTACCGGTAAGGTTTGTCGGAAATCACCACAAAATAAAACCGTGATACAGCCCATTGGTCGATCATTTTGTCTCATATCCCTTAAAGGTCTGTCTACCGCTTCTACTCCTTTTCGATGGGCCATCGTACATTCATCCCATATGATTAAATGACACTCACGTAATACTTTAGCTTTGTCGCTATTTCTTGAAATACTACAGGTTGGACTATCCGTGCGATCTAAATCAATTGGTATTTTAAACATAGTGTGAGCAGTTTTACCTCCTGGTAGCAACGTTGCAGCTATACCTGATGAAGCTACGGCAAGAGCAATTTTACGCTGATTTCGAACATAAGCTAATATTAATTTAGTCAAAAAGGTTTTCCCAGTTCCTCCAGGTGCATCTAAAAACCATATTGTTCCCAAATTATTCTGAACACTCTCGCACACGCGATCATAGACTGAACGTTGTTCTGCAGTCATCATTGGGACACCGTTTTCTAATGCTGCCAGCAGTTCCATTGAGTTGTAACCAATCTCTGCGGAATATTCCCTATTAGTAACCCTCTAACCTCTCCGACTGAGGTTGGTGTTGGCAAACCATATTCACAGAGTGATTTTCCGCCTACTGCTGTTAAGTCTTCCTGAATAGCTAATAAGCACTGATTTATGGCAATATCACGAAAATTATCATTAGTTGCGCTTTCATCATTGTGAGATATATTCCGAAGGAAGTATTCTGCAATTTTTTTTATTTTTTTCCCATATTTGTAAGACTAAAAGTCGCGCTGATAAGCACATATTAGTAAATAACAGTACACGCTTGGTAAGATAAGGTCAGTAACAGGTAATATTTGCTGCAATGAGGGTAGCTGTGAATAGTTTATTTGTTAGTTTTCCTACCAAAAAGCAGTTTTAATTTAGTTAGCATACCTACTAATATGTTTTGTTGACCTTACCTTACCAATTATCATAATTTTGTATCTAAATTTGGTAAATTGCGAAGAACTAAGAGGTACATTGGAAAAACATAAAAATGGTATACTTTTTTATTCGTATTCACTTTGGTTACAGAGGGCCCCGCTAGGATGACAAAACTTTAAAGCTGAATATCTTCTGTTCTCTTAGAATTTCTGGAATTTAATACATAATCGGGAGGTACATTGGAGGTACATTAGATCAGTATACTTTTTATGTATTTCGAGCGTTATACAGCCGAGGGCCCAGCTGGGTAGATCAGGCATTTTATCGTAATTGTTGTCAAAACGGTAGAGGTACATTGAGCATCTGAAGCATACTAATAAAATACATTTCATACCTACTACTATCCTCAATATTACTATTAAGTATTAATGAGAGGGCCAAAATAAAACTCAAAATGCAATAAAAATTTAATATGTTCAAAATGCCGGCCACCAACCTAAGCATAAACGGCACCGCTGAAAAAAAATTCTTCTTCATTTTTGCGGCAGTGCCGCATTTTGAGTTTTATTTTGGCCCTCTCATTAATACTTAATAGTAATTTTGAGGATAGTAGTAAGTAGGTATGAAATGTATGTTATTATTATCCACTGAGCTCAAGGGATAATTAATCTCCTGATAGACAAAAATATGCAAAGCTACTAAGAAATTATAAAATATGAAAGTTACACAATTTCCGATCTATTACGTTCAACGACCGATTTCAGCAAACAATGTCCCATTTAGTACATCTTTTTTGTATTAGTATGCAAGCATATTTGGCCGGGCAGTTGTTAAAACTAGTCAGAAGGGGTTACACGCATAATGACAACTGTACACAAATTTACCTATACGCATAATGACACACACGCAATATGACACACACGCACAATGACAGACACGCATAATGACACACACGCAATAGCTATGGAAAATCTTTTTTAATTTTTGTTAATTTTTCTTAGGTTAAAGTTAGGAAGAGATTTTTTACTCAAAAAAGTACAATCAATAGGCATTGTATTAAAAAAAAACATCGAAGGAAAAACGACCCAAAAAAAGACATGATTATTTTAGAGCTGTCTCTTGAATCTGTCCGTTGAATCATAAAATAACGAAAAAAAATTAGAACTCGAAAACCACAAAAAACGTAGAACATACATGTTGGTTCAATAGATAGGTATGGTAGTTCCATATCACCACACATCGGCTTGACACCTTACAAGAAAGACGCTGTAGATCATGTTGTAGATTAGAATCATAAATAAAGAATGTTACTAAGAAAAGGTTGATTTAAAAACGCCTGCGCCGCCACAAACTTTTCAGTACTCATTTCGTTTGGTAGATTGCGTGCTAGGTATGTGTGAAAGTGACGGAGTTACTTATAGACGGAGAGCTAATTCGAAAAACGCCAATGCCGCCACTACTCCGCTTCGATTTACTAAATCGGATTGTGTATCTAGTTCATAATTGTGATCGAAGATTTCCCTGATTTACTATCTGCGAAAATTTGGCGCGCCACGGGTTTTTCTAAACAGCACTTGGCACGTCGTCGTACACGAGTGGAAAAAGAGTGGCACACTTGGTTTTCATACGAATCACGAGACTTATTGCGTCACTAATAAAACATTGACGGTGAAAATAAGTGACGCTGCGCTGTAAAAATTAGTTGTTTTGTGTTATCTCGTGTCTAAATGAACATTCAAGGAACACCGTAAACTTGTCCATTTAAATACATAATGTAAAACAGTAACTATACGTTTGCTATTGTGACAAGACCTAATATAAACTATTCTACATTCTATTCATGAACGAGGAAACAAACATACCTTGTTTGTCACGACGTTTATAGTTTAGACTGAATACCATTTGAAACCTTTTTAACCGACTTCAAAAAAAGGAGGAGGTTCTCAATTCGGCTGTATGTTTTTTTTATGTTTGTTACCTCAGAACTCCGTCATTTATACACTGATTTAGAAAATTCTTTTTTTATTTGAAACGATATACTTTCAGATTGGTCCCATTTTTATCAAAATTCAGTTCTGATGATGGAATCCTCAAGAAATTGAGGGAACTCCTCAGATATTGTAGGCATACCTATAGCGATTTTGATATTTTCAGCAATAAATCAAGCATTTGCATTCAGAAAGTATCATTTGATGAAATAGAACTGATGAAGAAGACCACAGAATGCCATTGTAACTCCTCAATGATAAGTATTTCACTGGTGGCAATAAGATATCTGGATTAAGATAGTTAAGCGACTATGACGAAGCAAAAGAAGGCAGGTACCAGAACTCAGTTCTAATGGTGGGATCCTTGAGGAATTGAGGGAACTCCTCAAATATTGTAGGCATACCTATAGCGATTTTGGTATTTTCAGCCTTAAGGCAAATGAGGTCCACTCTGGCAACGAATCCTTCCTAACTAATATCGTAAATGCGAAAGCGTGTTTGTTTGTTTGTCCGTGTCTCACTTGCGTATCGACCTGATTTTGCACATAGATAGCTGAAGGACAAATAGTGGCATCGGACACTTTTTATCACTCCTTCCAAAACATTTCTATATAAGGATTTAAAAATACACTATTCACACTAAGTATTCATTCTGTCACTTCTTATCTAAATTCTTCTTAACATCTTTATGCCGATGACTTACAAAATTTACTCTCTGGCCTCGGCTGAGAACCTCTCAGAAGCGATTGAGCAGATCAATGGTGACTTGGCTACGATCTACGACTGGAGCAAGTCAAAAACGTCCCTGTAGTTTGCCTAACGGTGAACTCGCAAGTCATCATCGTAGGGGGGTCTATACAGCGTTCACGAGTAAATCTGGGTAACTTGCCGTCTGCTTTGGATGTAGATTTCCTACTTTGTGATAGGCGTTTCTCGTTTTCTTCGCTTGTCGCATTCAAGCGGCGCTGTCTGATACGAGCAGCGCGTTTTGTAGGTTTACCAATATTCGCTTTCGATAAACAGATTGGAAAGATTCACTAAAAAGCGAGAAATAAACAAAAATTTTAACAAAAGAAAAAACGACTTCAAAAAATTTGACTGAAAAAAATGCACTAAAACGTAAAAAATAATTGCATAGTTTAGTTTGTTCAATTTACTTGCAATATTAACCTTTATTCTACTCAATCTTACAATTTTAAAAAATATTTTTGGAGTCGCTGCCAGCCTAATACGACAATGTAGCAATACCTAATAAAATATATTTACAAATGAACACGACAACTGGTAAGGGCTAATTAAACATATTTATACGGACGTGGAGAGATGAGCTTGATGTTTACGCGAAGGATTGGCCAACACACGCAAAAGACCGCGAATACTGGAAGGGGGGGAGGGAGGCCTTTGCCCAGCAATGGGACAATATGGGCTAATATAATAATATTAGTATGTCGTTTAATGTTAATGTTAAATTTACCTTGGCTGGCACCGACTCCAAAAATAATTTTTAAAATTATAAGATTGAATAGAATAAAGGTTAATATTGCAAGTAAATTGAACAAACTAAACTATGCAATTATTTTTTACGTTTTAGTGCATTTATTTCAGTCAAATTTTTTGTAGTCTTTTTTTTCTTTTGTTAAAATTTTTGTTTTTTAAGCGCCCACAATCATGTTTTTCCGGCCTGGTTTTGACAATATTATGTGGAAAACATCAGCATCTGGCTTCTGAACTGAGTCACAATCATAGAATAATAACTAAAGCATTATTCTGAGGTCACAATATAGCAGTGTGACATCTTGACTGATGATCGAAGATTTTTTAAAAAAAGAGAATTTTTTTAGAATGATGAGAATTACTTTCTACTGCGGCCCTTTAACAGTCGCATCCTTAGTGACGGTGCATAGTTCCATCGCCTCTCTTTGGAGTGGTGTTGACATTCCGCCACTCCTTGCTTCAAACCAACGATTTGTTAGTTGCTTGGTACTCACATATCCAAGACAGTGGCCCAAACATAGTCCAATCCTTAGTGACGGTGCAGTTCCATCGCCTTTCCTTGAACTGGTGCTGGCATACCGCCACTCCTGCTTCAAACCAACGCCTTGTTAGTAGTTTGTTACTCACCTATCCAAGTCAGTGGCCCAAAGACCGTTTCGTCCTTAGTGACGGTGCAGTTCCATCGCCTCTCCTTGAACTGGTGCTGACACTCCGCCACTCCCTGCTTCAAGCCAGCGCCGACCGCCGGCATGTGGTCCTTATGTCGGCGACAGATGCGCCTTTGACCTGGAGTGAGACCGCGGATCTTGGTGCACAGGCGGGTCTTGTCGGTGTGCAGGTCTGACTGACTCCAACGCTCGAAGTCGAGAAAACCCATGCTGCTGTAACAAAACAGAAGATTATATAACAAGAGTTGTAGTCTATACTGTCCTAGCAAATGACTCATTGAAATCAAAGTACCTATAATTACGACTATTACCCCCGAAGGGTTAGTCAGTGACTAGTCCACTTTTCACCAAATAGCGACTACACGCATGTGCTCAATGTGTGGTGAGCCCATCGCCGCTCTATGCTGTTGGATGTATTGTGCAGTCTTTCGTCCGTTAGTCGCCTTTTACGACACCCAAGGGAAGAGAGGGAGTGGTAGTATTCTTTCACCGCTACGCGCCACGGTTAGTAGTTAGAAATTAAAGTAACTGCGACAATTGACTAACTAACAGAATCATCATCATCACATCATGAAAAAAATATAGCCTAATAAATGATGCGCAGCACAGGATGCTTGAAACGCTGATATTCTGCGAAGCCATAATTGAAGTAAGATAAAACGCGGTCTCTACATTGCCTGGTTAGGCAGGGTAAAAGTTTTTTGAGCATTTTATTCTTGTTATATCTACCTGAACTTCTGACTAATAACACTACAAGTAGCCATAATTTATAACAATACTCTCCACACCTACATCGTATTAAAAAGCTTATCAAATCCAATCAAAATACTAACACCTTATGTTACTCAAAGATCCATTTATATTATCTCAATCCAAAACACTTTGTAAGGTACCAAACGTCTCATAGATTACGCCATAGACTTAGTCGTAATAGAATTTCCTAAAAGTCAACTTTAGTAATTTTTTGATTTGTAAGTACCTACAAACCGAATACCTATGTGGCAAAGGATTATAACAGGATGTAATAAACATTTTTTTAAATTCAATTTCAATTAACAGAAGTTTCATTATAAGCGCGATGTTACCAAGTGAAAGTACAATCGACAAAAACATAAATAAAGCTGAACAACATCGAAATAAATAGTAGGTACACACGTAACTGACTCTATTGCAATTTTAAACACTAGACACTTTATCAGTATAAAATAAACGACGATCATTATAAAACTTACTTGTGCCTAGGACCAGACAAATATTTTTTTATTTCATTGGTCTTACCAAGTTAAAAACCATTAAATCGATTAATGTTATTAATAGTAATCTACCGCTACCTAAAACTCGGCAAAAGGGCCTCATTTACCTTGTGAAATACGAACGTAACACTTACTCAGAATAATAACTAAAGTGTTATTTTATGATATCATATATCGGGGGCATATCTACATCACTTCAATACTACAAACTCTATGGACGAAACCCTACAATTTATTGCTTCTTCTGACCCTTCTTTAAACTAATGGCCTATAATTAAGTATTTTGATAACGCAGCATTCATAAAGTATACGAATGGACATAAAGTATTTGAGTCGTTTCTTTTTATTGTTAGTTAAATACTTAGGACTTCCAGACGATATAATAATGTGAAAGGTAAAATATTATTATGACAAATATATTAATGTATTAGGTACCTATGTTTCTAGTTCATTTTAACTAGTAGGTCTAGGTTGTAAAAGTTGAAACATCACTTTATTATAAATAAGCTAGAGAATATTATTTTTTACATGGAGTGACACCTGCCTCCTTACTCTTGAAACCGATCGCTATTGGATCGGATTAGTATTGTGAATTTTCGTACTCCTAAGTTACGACACTGAATCCAAATTAGCGCTGGTGTCGTAACTTAAAAATACGAAAGTTCACAATACCAATCCCATCCAATAACGATCGGTTTCTAGAGTAAGGGGGCTGAACCTAGGCAAGTGGTTTAATGACTTAAAGAATAGAATGATGAAAGTATAACGACAAAATAGTAAATTAAAAAAAAAATGAGCAAAGGAGATGATGCCCCATTTCTGCCCTAAAGACGCTTTATGTAACATTAATAATTTTTAGTGGGGCGGACAATGTATGGGGAATGGGACATCTCCTTTATGATTCTTTATTTATTTATTTATTTATTCTTTATTCAAGTATATAATTACTATTATATTACACAAGTATATTATATCAAAATTTATTTATAACTGTATTGTTTACGTGAGTCAAAACATATCTCATTTCAAAAAAAATTGCGATATACACAAACTAAATACTAGAAATAAGTATAAACTTCTAATTCCTAAATTTCGACTTCAGAAAGTTTATGGATCATTTATGGGACAAAGTGTCGTATTTTACAACAAAATCCCGAACGATGTTATAATTTTGCCCTTTGACTAATTTAAGACACATGTTAAGGACAGACTTTTAGAAAAGGGCTATTACACTGTAAGCGATTACATCAATGACAAGAATGCATGGAATTAACATTCCTCTAGTTTCGCACACATTGTTCTAATGCGTTCATAGTGCCCGAGTAAAACTTTTACATTCACTTTTGTTTTTATCTTTTATTTTCAACTTTTAGTTAGCATTCGCCAAATAGTATCTGTGAACTTGTTTGCCAACTTCCTATTGACTAATGCTAACGAATGGACAAGGAGCGATTGCCACTTGTCTAGGGGTTACAAACGTCCATAGCTACGGCAACCGCTTACCGGCAGCTGTTAGTGGTATAAAATATTATTTTTCTCTCTAGCCTATAAGAACTGTCTTACTGCTGGTCTAAGGCCAAAAAGAAGATAAAAGAGTTTTACATAAATTATGCTAATGTAGATATGTTTCACATAAGTCTAGGAAAGTATCAGTGCTAATAAAACAAAAACATTTCTGTTTAAAGTGATTCATTGTTTTTGCCAGACAAATGTATTCAATTCTAATCCTTATATGCATAAGGACAAGTGTCATATTCGCAAGGTTTCATGAGTGGATACTACTGCGCGATTAATGTATTTGTATATTGATAAATCCAAGAAGTAAAGACAATGAAAGGTGTGTTTACAGGTGAATTTGTTATTGTGTTTATGAATCATACTTTTTCAAAATATTCTTTAAATTTTGTGGTGATTCATACTCTTAGCGACAATTTTTCAATAATTATTGTCGGCCAAAACTTACTTGTTTGTTAAAATAATATAAGTATAGTTGTAGATAGGTCTAGATACCATTATTTTAACATTTTAAAATTGTTATCCTACTAATAATATAAACGCGAAAGTTAGTAAGTATGGATGGATGTTTGTTACTCTTTCACGTAAAAACTACTGAATGGATTTAGATGAAATTCGGTATACAGATGGTTTACCTGGATTAACACATAGGATACTTTTTTCCCCGATATTCCCACGGGAACGGGAACCACGCGGGTGAAAGCGCAAGCGGCCGCTAGTAAGTAATAATTATTGTATCAATGTGTTTTCTTCATTTACAGGTGACATTTTAGACACAACCGTGTCGCGTAGCGGTGAAAGGATATTATCACCCCCTCCCTTCCCTTGGGTGTCGTAAAAGGCGACTAACGGACCAAAGACTGCACATACATACAACAGCTTAAGAGGATTTACGCATTTCGGTTTTCCATACAAACTTCCAAGTCGAAATTTTTAAAAACCAATAAGCCTATTTTGATGAAACTTTGCATGCTAAAGTAAAACACAGGGATCTAAAAAGGTTGGTAAAACATTTTTAAAAAACGTTTATTTATCCGAGTTATTTCGATTTTAAACTTTCTATAGTGGACTTTAAATTACAAAAACTCAGCTAAATTAACGTTTTTTAAAAATGTTTTTAACAAACTATTTAGATCCCTGTTTTACTTTAGCATGCAAAGTTTCATCAAAATTGGCTTATTGGTTTTTATAAATTTGGTGTTGGAAGTTTGTATGGAAAACCGAAATGCGTAAACCCTCTTAGAGCAGCGATGGGCTCGACATCTGTCACGATAAGCACATGTGCAGTCGCTATTTGGTGAAAAGCGACTATGGCAGAAGACTCCTTTTGCAATCCTCATTGCCTAGTCTCTGACTAACCCTTCGGGGATAACAGTCGTGATTATACGTATGTAGGTATTATTATAACTTATGGTATGTCAGAGCTGTTTTCTCTTTATCATAAAAATAATATTTACCTGTCTTCACTTTGTTTGTAATCTCATTTTATTGTGGGGAAAACTGTATGCTTAAGACTGGACTTTAAACAAAATGTTACATTACAATCTTGTACCTACTTACTCCAAAGAATAAATAAACTGTTTGTAAGTTAACAACCTCAGCAGCAGTTGTAACTTAGAAGAGATTTCTTTTAAGTATAGTTTTTGAGTATTGACGACTAACAAGTAAGTTACTGAAATACGGAAAATATCTTTAACTATATTGTTATGTGTATTTTCTATTCATTTGGGCGATGGACGGTTGTAATTAATTGCAATTAATCAACAGTGATTACTTTCCATCAGGTGACAAGCTTGCTAACTTGTAATTTCTCTGTTCTGTAAGGTTTTATATATGATCAATCAAGTTTCAGAGCAACTTTGAATACTAGGGTCAGCTTAATTATTTTCTAATATTTATCCTAATGCATATTCTTAAGACTATTTTTCTCGGTCATACGATACAAAGATGAACAGACAACCATAACATACATACCTACACGAAGCAATAAAGGTGTTACTAACTAACGGCCGCAAATAAATCAATCTAAAGACAATCAAGTCAATCTATCTGATGTTTTGTAGAGTTGAAAATTTGACATATTATTACAAATTTAACTTACACTACATTATATTATAATATTAATATTAATTTTGGCCGTTATTGGAATTCGCTTCTTCTTCTTGAACCGAAATAAAATTCAAAAGGTTTTTAACACATCAAGTATATTGTATATATTTTATTTACAAGACTAGACAGGAATTTCGAAAAGTTATATTCACAACAACAAGCTTACATAAAAAAATTAAAACTTATTGTTTTTTTTTTAATAAAAATAAATAATTTGGCACACATATAAGTACTAGGCTGTCATAACTCGGTAATAGTTCAATATCTTCCATAGATTGTGATGGTGAAGTTGAATCCGTATGAGCTTTGACTCTTCAACTTGATCTTGGCAAACCTCTGACCGACGCCTCCCGCTGCCACGGTAGGATACCCGCCACTGCCATCCCTCTCATTATCCTTAATGTAAATAGCTTTTATATACGCGAAGTTCGTCTGTCCAGGCTCCGGGTATTCGATAGTACTCTTCCTCACAATCCAAGGGAATCCGTATTTGTATTCGTTGACTTTGAATATGATCACATCGCCGTAAGTCGCCTGGCCGAGTATTAAATCATGACTCTGGCAAAAGTATGCATTGAAAAAACAGAGTAGTGTACCAATTAATATGAAAGCGCGCATTTTTGCGTCGTTCGTTCGTTACTGATGTGATAATTGTGTGGCCTTTGTTTTATATAGGAATGACGGTGTTATGCAAAAGTAAACCAACGCAACGTCTTGTTTTCTTGTGCTCGGCCTAAGATATCTGGACGTCCTGGGCCCATTTTCTAGATCGGGCAAAGTATGTGCTTCGGTTTTTTGGATAGCCCCGGTTTGTGATTTTGTAAGCGTGGTGATTAAGTTAATATCCATCAATAGGCTAGTTGACTAAATTTCAAAATCATATTAAAATGATACCTGTTTACCTATTTTATCCTAAAAATACATTATTTTTCATTAAATCGACCATTTACAGTATTTATTTTGCGTTTTTATATTCCTATTCAAATTTACCGCAAAAACGCTTGAGACTGCCATGTTGAGTAAATGACGTTACGCCGTGCCAAACATCCATATTGTGGATATTTTTCTTTAAAAATATTAATAATCCCAATTTTTCGTAATGAATATTTTAGATATTTTGTTTCTATAAATAAATAAATAAATAAATCTTTCCTACAATCACACCAATTATGTAGCCCAAGAGAAGCTTCGAAGAAACTCGTTAAATGGTTACTAGACAACGGATAAACATACTTAAAATACTTATTATACATAGAAAACACCCGAGACAATTTAGAAAAACAATAATTTCTAAATTGACCCGACCGGGGATCGAACCCGGGACCTTAGAAATGGCGACACCATGAAAACCGGTGTACAAACCACTCGACCAAGGATGTGAAATAAATCATAGTTGATCGTTAGAAACGCCAATCCACCCGATTTATTCTTAGTGGACACAAGCCTATTGTAGATATTATTTGATTTCAATGAGGGAGGCCTTAGGTTTTAAGCCTTAGGTACTAATATTGACAATTCGGCTTTCACTTTAAATTAGTGTTCTCGTGAAAGGGCAGGTCTGGAGTACCCTAAGCCGTGGAGCTTGTATGAAGAATGTTAAATCCTACTAATATTATAAACGCGAAAGTTTGTAAGAATGGATATTTGTTACTCTTTCACGTAAAAACTACTGAACGGATTTGGATGTAATTCGGCATACAGATAGTTCATAAACTGAAATAACACATAGGCTACTTTTTATCCCGATATTCCCACGGGAACGTATGGATAGATGTTTGTTACTCTTTCACATAAAAACTACTGAATGGATTTGGATGAAATTCGGCATACAGATAGTTTATATCCTGTAATAACACATAGGCTACTTTTTATCCCAATATTTCTATGGGAACGTATGGATAGATGTTTGTTACTCTTTCACGTAAAAACTACTGAATGGATTTGGATGAAATCGGCATACAGATAGTTTATAACCTGGATTAACACATAGGATACTTTTTATCCCGATATTCACACGGGAACGGGAACCACGCGGGTGAAACCGCGAGCGGCCGCTAGTACGTATTATATATGATGAGTAAATAAAGGAAATACAGAATCATATCGAATTGAAAAGCTACTGATCTCTGCCTACCCCAACGGGAAACGAGCGTAATGTACGAGTATGTATGTAATTGAGTGTTCGGAATTTTTACATACATACTTTCCTACCATCTCACAATATTTTTTTTAAACGGCTTAGTTATAATATCTCAAGTAAAAAAAAAAAACTTTATTATTTTTATTATGATTAACGCCATCCTTAGGCATATGTTTCAACAATTATTGATAAGTACATTGAAGTGAGCAGAGTCATCTCGATTAGTTAACAAACTAATAACACATTGCGATTGAGCAATTGACCCTTTATTAACTTGATTAGCGATGTAGTGTATTTGCTTAGTTAGATACACGTGTAATCATGCAGTTAGCGTAAACTCTTATTACAATTACATTACATACTGGGCTACATTAATCACTTATACAGATTGAATGGCGTTCACCCTGATATCGAATTCTGCCACCAAGCAGCTTTGTATTACATTGCTGTGATACGTTAAAGTAAAAAAAGATAATGTTTTTCGGTATGAAGGGTACAAGATCCAGTGAAATTACAGGGCATAGAGACATACAATTGTGATGACTCCATGTTACGTTATGGTCAAGGCAAACCATTTCCGCGTAACTTAACTGACCCCCATAAAATACATACAGTTGTGGTCATAGAATTAAGAACGGCTCGTACCGAAAATAATGTATGAAATCTATTTATATATAGGTAAATAATTCCCTATCCCATTCGAGCTTTCTTGACTGGTGGTTTTTTTCTAGTAAACATTTTATCCTATTAATTTAATAATTAATTTTTGTATTATTTAATAATGCCTTGAACTACTCACGTCACTAAAATACTCACCCACCCGACTAACTAAACCATATGACATTTTAAATTATTATTATGTAATAAAAAGTTTGATAACTCATGTTGTAATACGTTTTCGAGGTATCGAGGCAATTAGGTTTGGCAAGTTTCAATAGAAATGGCGTTCCACGATTCCACAAACGCATCGTAAAGCTCGTTTAGACTAAGACTTGTTCGGATACTCCTTGCCTGCTGCCAAAAACTATTACTAGCACAGCACTATAGCATAAAAAATATCGGCGCCATTTAAAATGGCTTGTCTCTCTTTTGCTTTAACCGTTTCTTAACAAACAAATTTATGTACAAAAGCGTCACCTATCCATCACGACTGAGAGGTGTTGTCATATGACGATGTTTTGTTAGAGCAAACAGCACCTTACACCACATAACAATATGACTCATTGAATCCAGGCTTTTATTAGAATTCCATGGAAATTGTTACGTAGAAGTTCATGTAGGTACTCGAAGCTAAGCATGTAGGTACGTTACGTGTAAACATTTTTGTTTCTTCCTCGTTGCAAATGTATTATAAGCAATTATTATGAATCAGCAGTTATGTTTTTTATGGTATTTAACAATTCTGCAAGATCTATATATATACAAATTTCTATTTATAAAATTGTCGTCTCTCGCCTATGCAATATCAATAAAAAAATCTGTCTGGTATTATTGTGTACTACTATACACAGCATTATTAACACGATGACTGCCGCAAAACCAGACACAATTGAAATTTAATTGTTTGTCGGTCACCGGCTTGCCTGGTGTTCGGTTTATTACGAACTGTTCAGTATTTTTTTTCCTACAATCACACGAATTATCTAGCCCAAGAGAAGCTTCGAAGAAACTCGTTAAATGGTTACTAGACAACGGATAAACATACTTAAAATACTTAAATACATACTTATTATACATAGAAAACACCCAGACCCGAGACAATTTAGAAAAAATTAGAAAGAATTTCTAAATTGACCCGACCGGGGATCGAACCCGGGACCTCAGAGATGGCAACACCATGAAAACCGGTGTACAAAGCACTCGACCAAGGAGGTCGTCATTTCAACTTTCAACTGCGTGTTCGGTGTTCGGATTAGAGCATTAAATCAACAGGAGACGCCACTGGCAGGCGTTCCCCTCTGCCAAAAGGGTATGCCCAATGGTCATACCCGTTTTATAAAACTAGTTTCCGTGTGTCACTGCACCATTTGCAAATCACATTTGACGCGTCACGACGGGAGCAAATAATGCTAAATTGATGCCTATTTTCGTGTAAAAAGCGTTCAGAAAATTCAAATTTACAAAAGGATAGCGTTACTTTTCATCGGTTAGTATTAGCTTGTCTTTATAATAATGAATAATGCACTAAATTTGCAAAAAACTGAATAAAATTGTCAATCAAAAAATGTTGCCACTAAAACAACAAGCTGCAACTTTGCGTAACTTTCAAAGAAGAATGTGACAACAAAAAAAAACTAACCTATATGGCACATTCGTTATTGTTAGAACTATTTTTTACTATAGATGCTTATTAATTAAATGATAGATCACTATTTATAAATTGTTACTTTAATGTTTTATATTTTTGCGTTTTATTAACGCTTAAATATACTTAAGTAAAATTTTAAACACTGAAAAAAGACGATAACCTCAGACGGGAATCGAACCACGCACCTTCCGCATTCCGGGCGGCTGCCTTAACCACTTGGCTACCGAGGTCTGGCTTTCAACCGTCGAAATTTGTCAGTGCTTGATGCTTATGTTTTTTTTTAGTCAACATTGCTTCATCAAATCTTAGAAGTTTTCACCTCTGAGATCCGAAAGAAATATTTTTACAAATATTTGAACAATCGGTTAAGATGAAGCTGCATTTATAGATTAATGTTTTATATTTTTGCGTTTTAATACTTAAGTAAAATTTTAAACACTGAAAAAAGACGACAACTTCAGGCGGGAATCGAACCACGCACCTTCCGCATTCCGGGCGGCTGCCTTAACCACTTGGCTACCGAGGTCTGGCTTTCAACCGTCGAAATTTGTCAGTGCTTGATGCTTATGTTTTTTTAGTTAACATTGCTTCATCAAATCTTAGAAGTTTTCACCTCTGTGATCCGAAAGAAATATTTTTATAAATATTTGAACAATCGGTTAAGATGAAGCTGCGTTTATAGATTAATGTTTTATATTTTTGCGTTTTATTAACGCTTTAATATACTTAAGTAAACTTAGTACTTCATTATTTTATTTATATTTACAGCCCATTACTTTTCCCCAAATTAGGAAAATTTTATTTCATTACATTGGCACACTGCAATTGAATTAGAGATACGACAGTATAAAAAATCGATATCGACTTATCATAATGTTTTTTCTTGCTATAAATTTTTCAGATTTCCAAAAAATGTAAATATTAGGGATATTTGGATCCAAGCATGTGGAAAACATGTTTCGTGGGCTCAAGCGCACGAGCACAATTTGTTCACAGCATTTTCCTAATGCTTCTTTTATATTACAACTCAAAAACAAGAAGTTTTTGAAACAGGGTGTCGTGCCAACTTTGAAATTATCAAAGGTGAATTTTATTGTGTATACCTACTAGATTTTACCTTTGACATTGTTGACGATGAACCAGCCGGCGGCCTTCCACAATATACGTATACTTTACTAAACGGTGGTCAATTGGAAAAATAACTGTAACTTTAGAAGTATTTTACTTCAAAGGTTTTACCGTCATATCCTCCATCTGTGCGCTTCCGTCCTAACTTTGACCACTACCTAAAAATAACTTTAAATCGAAGTTTTAAAGAAACTACTATGTCAATAGACTTGTTTACTCTTTGCTAGTAATCTACGGTATTTATACTGGCAACGCTCTGGTACTTATGTCAAATGATTCTAACCTATTTCATTTAATCATATGGCGACGTCAAAGTAGTGTGTAAAAGTGGTGCAAATTTTACTGGCTAAACACTTCTCTGAAGGACCCGAAACTACTTAAGGTACGTGATTATGGCTGGCAGCATAGGATAAACTATTTGAAATAAAGAATATTTGTTGATTTCAGTCTAAAAAAATGTCTTTTATTTTTCAAATCATGTTCTTGGACAGTTTTAGGCAGTATCGCGCGAAACCAGCAGTGCCAACATTACCCAACGTGATTTGAGTGCTAGGGCTACATTGTTAAAAATTTATTAAGTATTTGACATTATTATTCAAGTCATTAGCATTATTTTGTTGTAGTCAGACAGACGCCAGTAACTCAACCTACTACTGGCATTGTGAATCAATCAATATCGATTAGAGAAATTTGACAGTTTTGGCTAGGTTGACCTGCTGGCGTGTGTGCTTATCTACTTTTTTTTTTTAATGCGACACGTCATAATGACTACATCCTGCCTGATGGTTAGCAGCCGATGTAGTCCAATAAACTAACTAAGGCTTATCTACGGAACCACCTATTGTGGTTCCGTAGATAAGCTAAGGTAGGTAGGTAGGCTTCAACAATTTGGTACTGCATATCCAGCAAACAAAGTGTATTTTCCTAGTATTCTAAAGTGATTGTGAGTGAGTGAGCCGAAATGTTATAAATATAAGTTGAGTCGGTAAAGAACAAAACAATTAGGTACCTACTTAAATATTTAATTTCATAAAAATGTCCGAAATTTACATAACTTATTAAAATTAATTAATTAATTATCTAAAATTTAATTACATTTGTGTCAGGCCTGTTTCCTAAATATTTTTGTATGAAAATTCTAAAAATAGTCTACCTAACTTTGCCCACCTAACTCACAACGCGACGGTACTAAATGTTTGATCATTTTTGGTATCAAGTTCGCATCTTTGCCTAGTTATAAATGTTGGCTCCTAAAATCGCAAATTAAATCTTAAAATTTCTTAGCAATTTAAAGGTGGCAAAGCTGGGTACTTTTTCACTTTATTTTGCCCGCGTCTTCCTTCCTTATTTTTAGAGAAACTTTAAAGAAAACAAAGAGATATTTTTGTTTTCTTTAAGTTATATAAATATATATAGCATATATTTTGGTCCATTAATTTGTTTTCTAAACTAATATTGACCTAGGGAGTCTTTACCCGTGGTCCCGGTGGGTCGACCCATTACCGGTAATTTTAATTACCCGTGGTCCCATGACATTAGGGATTACATTTAGATAAATATTTCGACATTGATTATATCGATATTAAGTTAATTATAACCATGAAACATATAAAAAATAAGTAATTAAGTATAATAAATAAAAAAATATTTATTTACTAAGTAACTAAGTGATGATGTATGTGCAGTCTTTAGTCCGTTAGTCGCCTTTTACGACACCTAAGGGAAGAAAGGGGTTGGTAGTATTATTTTGATGAGCCCATCGCCGCTCTATGCTGATGGATGTATGTGCAGTCTTTAGTCCGTTAGTCGCCTTTTACGAGACCCAAGGGAAGAAAAGGGTTGGTAATATTATTTTGTTGAGCCCATCGCCGCTCTATGCTGAAGGATGTATGTGCATAATAATACATAATTTTAAGTTGAAGTTCATGGTTGTAATTAATTTAATATCGATATAATCCAAGTCGAAATTTTAATCCAAATGTAATCCCTAGTGCCATGAAACCACGGGTAATTAAAATTACCCGTAGACTCGGTAATGGGTCGACCCACCGGGACCACGGGTAAAGACTCCATGATTTTTGTCTCATTGAATATCAGAGCAACAGTAAATTTTGTCAGGACTTTTTCTGCTGTAATTTTTAAAGCATTCAGAGCTTCTTTTGTAAAGCCTGGTTTACCGTCGATATTGCCGTACCACTTTGACAGAGCCTGTGGGAGGGGTAAGCACGCTCCAAAAGTTAAACGTAGATTATTTATACGCTTTTGGAGAGTAATAATCTAAGGTAAGTGCGAAACACCTTAATTTAGGCGAATACTTTGTTCGAAGAAGTTTATTGCTATCTTTTATTTACAGTTGTCTCTTTAATTGTTCATGCGTTCCCACTCCAACGTTTTCTAAAATTCTTCGTTCTTCCTGTTTTATTAAAGACTTTTCACTCAAATCGTTTCAGAGTTCAGTTAAATCATTTACCTTGTTCTTTAAATATCAATTTCTTGCTTGCAATCTCTTGATCTTTTTACTTTTGTATTCCAGTTGTTTTTAAGTTTTCTCTACCTAGGAGTTTATTTAGATAGGTTAAGCTTTAAAATAAAACACAAAATAAAACCCTTCATTGTAATATTATTAATAATCATCATAATACATATTTTGGAAGGATGAATAGTTTATGTTTTATATAGGTAGTGTCGAACTCGTAAAGGTTGGGGGGCGTTTGTTTTAATAACAACAACCTTTATATAGTATACGACTTCTTTTATTGTATACGTCTTTATCCATATATACAAGTTACATTATTACAACTTAAATATAAAAACAACATGGTCAAGTCTACCCATGTTGGCACTTCAGAGCGTTCTCCTCTAATCCCCGGTTTGACATCTTGTCAATTCAAATTACGTTTTATTTATAAATTATTATAAAGTAAAACCAGCCAGCGCCTTAACATGGTATAAACTCTACATTCCTCCCGAGCTGGGGAAAAAAAAATTTTTACACAAAAAAAATTTTCCAACTTTATTTTTTTACATTTCTACCCATTTCTATACATCACTACACATCCTAGCGGAAACGGGAAAAATAATACATACAAGCATGATTCAACCTAAACCCGTCGCTATTCGAAGAATTAAACTTCGAAGAACTTGGCACATTTATACCCGTCAAAACTATATACCTATTTCGAATCATCCTCCAAATTACTAACTAACACGACTCATAAACATCACCCTTAACAAAAATTACATAACTAATTTTATCAATCTGCATGTTAAAATATTTCATGTTAATGCAGAGAAAAATTCAAACTCTATAAGGGTGTGATAGTCGTTCTTAAACTTAGGCTTTATAACAAGACTCAAAGCAGATACTATCAACTTATCAATACGAAAAAATATTCTACACCATTATATTTAAAACTCTCAAGAATTCAAGAGGCTCAAGTACAAGGTAAGAAACAAAATCCAAAATAACATGTCAACTATCCCACGTTATGACTTGATACTCAACAATACAATATTCCCTCATAATCTATAGAATTAGGGAATTATTGATTAAACTTTAAGGCAAAAGATAATCCCTCTATTTCCAATCCATTACTTAGGTAGAACTTCCACGAAGTAATTCCGAATGCTTATGAGAATAGTCACTCTATTCTACACCAGAAATTGCTTATCGTGAGAGAAATTTATTAACTCACTACAAACTATTAAAATAACAAACTATTAATTAACCCTATACTACTATTACACTACTTCTATAAATCAAATAACCTACAACATCATACTCCTCCATACTACTAACCTCTTAACCCTTCATAAACTAATGCTATAAATACTCAACCCTTTATCTGCATACTACATACTGCTAACTCCTAAACCTTCACCAACTATGCTATAAATACTCAGTCTTTAACCCTCAATAATAACAAACCATTTACAAACCAGATACTAACCCTATATCCCATCATTTATGTGTGTGAAACCCAAATCAGGAATCCATGACAAATAGCTTATTGCCTAATCATGTTACACCAAATAATAGAATTAGTCGACTAGATCTACCAATCTAATTCTACTAACCCTTCCAATTCATTACCTTTCTCAAATACTTACTTTACCAGCATTCAACACTACAAATACGTTAACAAACCTATCTCACGCTTTTTAGCAATATTTTCCTTATCACATCAAACTACTATAATTATATTGTTCCCTTTTTCAAACATCAATGCTCAAGGACCTCTTTTTCATACATCAATGCTCCCTGCCATCATTAGTTTACCTAAAATACGTTATTCTTATTTCCCTCGTTCATATGAAACATTAAGACACATATTAGTAAATAACAATGACAACATATAACTTAAAATTAACCTACTAAAGCCTTCCCTTTTAATTTACAAACAAACATACACAACAATGTCTACAAACACACATCATCGTGACATGAAATGCTTTAGGTGATTTGTATGAAAAACGAACTTTACAAGCCACCAACGTTAGACCTCCCATCGCTTAATGATTTTACATGCCATTGATAAATACGTGCCAGTTTCGTACATCTGCCAATAACTCGCTTTGGATCATAATAAAACTAAATCATTGACGTTAAAGAATACCGGTCTAACTCTTACCTACGTAGTGCCTTCGTAAATAATCTACTCATACGACCTACCTGTTCTATCGAATTTTCGTTTTAGGACAACCCGTTCCTAAATCTACATTAATTACAAAACGTTTTTCCTCCACCGGCAAGGAAAATTCACCACTATTTGGTGCTTTCAAAAAATATACGTAATCATTGTTACGCAATTTCTGAAAATCAATAAATTCAACAACTGACTGATGTCTGTCACTTGCTGACACATCAATGTTTTTCTTTTCCGCGCCCGGTTCGGAACTTTCTAAAACAATTGCCTGATCTAGAACATTCGATAACCTATCTGACTTTTGTTCTAACTTCAAACTTTCTAAACCAATTGTTTGACATGGAACATTCGATGACTTACCTAACTTTTGTCTAACAAGCGAACTCGATTTTTCCGAATCCTGTCTTGCAACAATAGCGGCTTCACCTATTTGGCTCGACACATTTGGCTGAACTAAATGAATATCTCCTAACTTTTGTCTAACAATCGAACTCGATCTTTGCGAATCCTGTCTTGCAACAAAAGCGGATTCATCTTTTTGGCTCAACACATTTGGAGGAACAATAACCTCAGAGAATCCTCAGAGCTAGTGCACTTCTTATAAACTGCTACTGCTTGGAACTGCTCCAGAAACTCTTCCACCGACTCATCAAAATGACCCGTAAAAGAAGTGACTAGGCGATCCATTTTGCTCAAACAAAAATTTCCTTTTCTTTCAGGTATAACTTATCATAATCTTCTTTTCTATTCTTCATTCTTCAACACTTAAGCTCGACACTCACGGTATGTTAAACTGATCAGTTGAATAACTGATCAGTTAAAACAACTGATCAGTTAAAACGATCCCCACTCACTGGCTTCAAACCGGCCTTCATTTCTCGATCGAAAGGCAGTGTGAATCTGCCCGACACTGGCAAAAAATCTGCCAAAATCTGCCGCGTTTTTATCGCAACTACAAAAAGACGATTTCTCGAATGTACTTCTATACTTCTCATGAAAGGTGCTAGAAAAAGTAGCTAAATTTAGCTACAATTTTCATAAAATTGTAGCTGCTTGGTCCCGAAAAATAGCTAGATTTAGCTATAAAGAAGCTATGTTGGCAACACTGGCTCCGACTGATGGCAAACGGATGTAAGCACGCGCACTCACGGTCAGTTTTGACTGATGGCAAACGAACTGAAGCTAGCGGTTTACGGTCCGCCCGGAAATATCCGTGGGTTGTAGACAGTTAAATATTTCAACTTAAGATTTCATACTCACGGTCAGTTTTTGGATGTACGTCAGTTAAACTGATCAGTTTAACTGACCGTGAATGTCGAGCATTAGCTTATTCACCATTCTTTTCAGTGCTTTCGTGCCACCTGGAAAACGGAAACTTTTCGCGCACGGCCGGCGCGTTCACCATTGTCGTACTCGTAAAGGTTGGGGGGCGTTTGTTTTAATAACAACAACCTTTATATAGTATACAACTTCTTTTATTGTATACGTCTTTATCTTTATATACAAGTTACATTATTACAAATTAAATATAAAAACAACATGGTCAAGTCTACCATGTTGGCACTTCAGATCGTTCTCCTCTAATCCCCGGTTTGACATCTTGTCAATTCAAATTACGTTTTATTTATAAATTATTGTAAAGTAAAACCAGCCAGCGATAAACTCTACAGTAGGTACTACATATACTTTAATCGTCTATTAACCCTTTATAAGGCAGTGGCATATATATTGCCACCATATTTTGAACTTTATACAATTGAAATAAGGTCGAAAACCAATGAAATATTTGAACATGCTGTGCCCGTTAAAGGGTTAAGAATGCTTTAATATCATGCTCTAAAGTAGATAGATAGATGGATAAAGATTCATTTGGCATTTGCGCAATAAATACCTAATATTCTAAAAAATACTTTTTGTTATTATTGACATCTTTTACTTTGTTTTTATCTTTGTCTTAATCTTTTCAAAAAAATTGAATCGGTAGTGTCAACCTCTATAGACGTTTACATAATTATGACGTTAGACCTGTGCACGGAAAGGTAATCTCTGTGTGTAAATATAATAGTGTGCGTCTAACACTAGCATATAATATGTTAGTGTTCAACAATGTTGTCGTTTGCGTGCGTAGCGACGTCATTCAAAAATGCATTAGTGTGTGTGTGTGTGTTAACAATTTCTATGTGTGTTTCCTTCCCCCCGCAGGAAATGACAGACTTTTTTGCATAGAAATTAGTGCGCGTGTCGTCTCCTGTTGGTTTAATGCTCTAAGGCTCTAAGGTGTTCGGTATGATAAAAATACCGAAGTATGAATGGTTCATTATTTTTGAAGCCTTGAAAATTTATTTATTTCTTCATTGATTTGCAAACTCAAATCAACAAAGAGTAGGCGCGCGACGACGCGCCGGTTCTTGCTAATAACTGGGCTGGCGCGTGTTGCGTGCGTTGGCGTATTTAATATACGAAGAGATTCGTTTACTAAATAAAACCTTGGAACAAATACAAGATCAAGCTTTTTCTTCCACAAATTATTTTTTTTGGAAAACATTTTTAAACGGTGAAGAAACACCTAACATTTCCACGGTTCCATGAGCAATGGCTATGTGGAAAGAGTTTCCAGCCGCATGAATCATTTACCTAATGGTCTGACTCTCGAAACAGACTGAATGTCAATACGGTGAAAGCAGAATTATGCATTCGTTGTAATTTGAAGTTTGCAACATGCAATAACATTTATGAAAAAATTAGAGGTAACAAAATTTTGCTGAAAGCTGTGACTAGCAATAATAAATATCATTTCTAATGTAATAATGTTGTTTCATTTTTCACCCCCAGCAAATTTCTTCGCCAGGTCATGTTCGGTAATTTTATAAATTTGGTCTGGCAAGCCGCTGACCCCCCGGCGCTCAAAGTCTTATCTTAATATTATTATTTTTATATCTACAATGGGGAAGGGATAGTCGTTCATCTCACGTGATGGTAGGTGCTCGTAACGATAAAGCAGATGGTGCAAGACCACTTTACCCAGAACCCTCAGCCATTAAGAAACTGGCTATCGGAATACGTAGTTATGATTTGAATTAGATGAGATCACGAGATGGTGGTAGCTAACCAGGCGGACTTAACAAGCCCTACCACCAACAAAACCAAGTACACTAAGATATACTTTCCCCCCCCTGAAAATCCAACTCGGGACCTCAAAGATGGTGACGCCAGAACCGGTGTGCTTACTACTCGACCAAAGTGGTCGTTAAACGTGTTGTCATTAATTGTATCTAACTCTATGCGCATACGCGTACATAAGTCATAAACAACTATAAATATGTCTTCTATCTATCTATCTTTTTTCTACTATAAATATTCTCGTATTTATTGTGTCAAACTGTCTATATATTCTTAAAAGAATGACTTTGTTTGTTCTAATTATGTTTCTATATCATTCATCAGATATTCGATGACACTTGAGGAAGTTGAAAGGTTGAAATATTTAAAGGAAATGATACAAAGTGGAGATGACAATACGACAATAAATGAAAATATTGGCTATACTAGTAAATAATTTGGAACTATCAAAATTATCTTAGCACTGAATTTTTTTTTAATTTTTCATACAAAGTTAAGTTATATAGTATTTATTCTGTATGAAAAACGTAAAAATAAAAATTAGTGCTAAGATTAATTTGATAGTTAAAAATTATTTCTATTTTCATGTATTGTCGTAGTGTCATCTTCACCCCGTATAAACAATAACATTATAACATAGATCTAATCTTTAATGTTTGTAAAAAAAATATTAAGAACGGTTATTCATGTCATGACGTAGTTTTTTGACATTGAATGGCACCTTTGACTTTCAAAAGTAAAAAGCTCAACTGGAGAGAGCACCTGACCCGGATTGCGGATTTTTTTCTAGTTGAAATGTTTTTGAGGTAGTAAAACGTATTGTGGGATACGACGGATGTTTACTTCTTCGATCACTACCTATGAGCTCAGCTGTCGTCATACTTACCAGACACAATAGAAATTCAATTGTTACAACATCTAGGACTGTTACACCCGTGTTCACAAACATTACTTGCCTAAGCAAAGTAGAAATGCTATGCAAAGTAACACCCGTTTTCACAAACCTTACTATGAGGTCTCACAGTGCGCTTGCACGCACAGGGTCTCAAAAACCTATTCATAAACAGTACTTGAGTGGCCAGCGGCGCTTTGCGTCCCTTAAAATGAACGCATAGCTAAGGTAGCCAGCCTTGTCATAAGAAACGCACTGAGAAATGTCTTACTTCGCTTATACAAGTAATGTTTGTGAATACGGGTGTAAGACATTTCTCAGTGCGTTTCGTATGACAAGCCTGGCAACCTTAGCTATGCGTTCATTTTAAGGGACGCATAGCGCCGGTTTTTGAGACCCTGTGCGTCCGAGCGCACTGTGAGACCTCATAGTAATGTTTGTGAATACGGGTGTTACACCCGTTACCGCCACCGGCGCTATGCGTCCCTTATAATGAACGCATAGCTAAGGTAGCCAGGCTTGTAATTCGAAACACACTGAGAAATGTCTTACTACGCATAAATAGCATTTCTACTTTGCTTAGACAAGTTATGTTTGTGAATACAGGTGTTAGTTACAGACAAGATAATATAAAAAATCTCTCAAAACGTCTGAACAAAAAGACTACCTAACGTCATGTGTAGGTACTTATTTCGTTTAGTAGTGTGCGAGGTAAGTGTCGAAGTGACGTGACAAGTCGAGATGACGAAGTGCTCCTTATAAAATTGCTATTCGGTCAAAACGCTTATACGTCAAATGTATACACACCCTTAATTTTTATTCGTTTAGTAAGTTCCACCCATGAAACTGAACAAATCCCCACGAAACCTATGTGCAAAAATGACAAAAAAATGTCGACCTCCCATACAAAACTGTCCGATCAGCTGACGACAATAGTATGGGAAGTAGAATTTTTTTGTAATTTATGCACATAGGTTTCTTGGGGAAAGTTGTTCAGTTTCATGGGTAGAACTCACCCTTAATTTCTTTTAAACGAATAAAAATTAAGGGTGTATGAAATGTATGAAATCTAGGAATTGTATACAACTCCTAGGAAATGTATACAATTCCGAAGCTATTTAGAAAATGTGTAAAATATTGTTTTTAAAATTATTTAATACATACATATCCCGGGAAATGTATACTTACATTTCCTAGAAAATGTATATAATTTCATTATCAATTTAGGAAATGTACAAAAAGAATGCTTTCTGTAATAAAACACGTTGTTAAAATCAGAATAATAACGTTGAGACAATCAGGTAACAATCATACCGTACAAAGTCTTAAATTTCTGTTCTAGTATATATGTTGTCTAGTATATCTGTTGTCTAATAAAAAAATTAACTTCGAAATTAAAGACAATCGCTACGCTGCGCTTAGCGATTGTCTTACTAAGCTATCACGTGACTACTGGAGCAGGGTAGCTAGTATCCCCCGCTATCCCAGCGCACCCATTGATATCTTAAATGTTGCTATTTAGGAAATGTATAGATTTCCTAGGAAATGTGTCTTATATAATTTATTTCACTCATTTCCGGGCGATTTTAGGAATTACATATATTTCCTAGGAATTGTATACAATGACGGATTACATACATTTCCGGTAACATATATTGTACTCGCCACGGGCGAGACGTCTTGTAAGCGTATTAAGATACGCCTAGCGCCATCTAGCGTTGTATCGAGAAGTTGGCGCGCAGCAGGTGAAGGAACGACGCGGCGGGCGAGTGAGTCAGTCTGTCTGCTAGCTACCGCGAGACGCCCACAAAATACGCGCCCTGATACCGCTTTCGACTGAGTATAGTGACTCTGTGACCTTATAGATAGTGACCCTGGGATGACAGTGCCTGTGATAAGTGAAGTGACTGTGCGTCAGGAACCGCTTACATCGCTGCCCCGTCTCCTGCCTTGCCCCCACCAATCATCTACCAAGTAAGCCGCAGCCCATTCACGCCCTGCCCGGCCCTTCTCGTAGCCGCGCGCCTCCTCAGTTGCCCCATCGCACTTATGCTCAGGTGGCTCAGCAACAGCCCGACCATTACCGTGGCCGCTCCTCAGCTCCATCGCCTCACCGCGCCTATGATCAGCCTACTCACCAACCGTTCCGCCCAGCGCAGCAAATGCGTCACCGCCCATCCACCTCCCCGGCTCGCAGTCAGCCCTTCCCCGTCTACTCGGCCTTCCAGCAAAGCTGCTCCTCATCATCGTCCTCGTCCTCTTCCTCACGCTCGACGTCCTACTGTCCCTATTGTGCCACTAGGGGACATACGCTCATGACGTGCAGATGGTACAATGCCCAGCCAACACATGGCCGTTGGGACTTTGTACAGGCACGCGAGCGCTGCCAGCGTTGTCTCGGCCGTCACTACGAGAGTGAGTGCAGGTCAAGGAGGGCATGCAAGTACTGTGGGAGCTCGAACCACCACACGTCCCTCCATCGACCAGACGGCCCAACGCACTTAGCTCATTCGTCGTCTGTACATGTACCCCCACCACAGCTGACAGAGCACTCGAGGGAGCGTCCCAGACACAGCAGGCGGCACGAACCCGCACAGGCTAAACAGGTGTAACCCAGCTCTGCTCACAGAGCCAGCCCGCCCAGGTCCGGTTTGCCAGGTAGGCCCCGCGAACGCCGCCAGCAATTATGACTCCCAACTATCACGGAGCACCCTAGCGAAGAGGTAGATTTAGCCCATGCCCAGTCAACCCATGCCCACACAGCTGATACATACTCAGCTCATACAATTTCGGCTGATACTCAATAGCTCACTCACCTTCTGTGACCACTGGCACACCCATTTTGTTGCCAACCGTATCACTAAGAGTCGCGGACGTACATGACTATCTTCACACAGCCAGAGCTTTATTGGACTGTGGCAGTATGCTGACATTAATAACGTCACGCATGGCACGACTTTTGAACCTGCCATCAAAACCCACTTCTTTAAAAATTAAAGGAGTTGGGAATCAGCACAAACATGAGTCAGAGGCGGCAATAACAATAGTATGCCGACCCACTCACAATGATACTCCTACAATCACTGCCACAGCTCATATTTTAAAAAACGTCACTGGCTACCTTCCCTTAGAGAAGGTACCAAACATTTCCCACGTACTAGGCCAGCCACTCGTGCCATTGGCTGACCAGCTTTACCACACACCAGCCCCGATCGACCTCTTATTGGGGTCGGACGTTCTTGGCCAGGTGTTGGACGGGACTAAGGTCTCGTTTGGCCCGGGCAAGCCCATAGCCTTCGGCACGATTTTCGACTTCGCGTTGATAGGACCCATTGAGGACTTGTATGCGCAGCCGGCGCAGCAGGTTAACTCAGCTCACGTCGTTAGCTCACAACCAGCCTCAGCTGAATCAGCCCACGACATACGTCAGAGTCTGAAAAGGTTCTGGGAGTCTGAGGAGCCCCTCCCTCAATCTCACACTCATAATGATCCCCTGGAGGAACAATGCGAGGAAATCTTCCGCTCTACCACTACACGCGATCCCTCAGGCAGATATACGGTCGCTCTGCCCTTTCTAAAGGACGCCCCTCAACTAAGTAAAACTCACCCTATCGCATTACGCAGATTCCTCAATATTGAGAAGAAGCTAATGGCGAACCCGTCTCTGCGTTCTAAATACGTCGACTTTATGGCCGAATACATCGACTTAGGGCACATGGCTCCCTGTCACCCAAATACATTCGCCCATAAACCTCACTTCTACATCCCTCACCATGGCGTATTTAAGTCAGGGTCGGACAAGCTGCGCATTGTTTTTGATGGTAGCTGCAAAAGCTCCAATGGTGTCAGCATAAATGAATGCCTACACACAGGCCCCACCCTTCAACAGGACATTGTGGACATCATCATGTCCTTCAGAACGCATCCAGTCGTTTTCAGCACTGACATCCAGAGGATGTTCAGAAATGTGCTGGTTGCCCCAGACCAGAGACGGTATCAGCTGATACTATGGCGGTCCTCACCAGATCACCCTCTGCTCACCTACGCCCTCAATACAGTCACGTACGGCTTAAGATCAAGCCCATACCATGCAATCCGCATTCTGCTTCAGCTGGCTGATGATGAAGGTCATCGCTACCCTGGAGCCGCTCAGGTTCTTCGCAAGTCTATCTTCGTTGATGACATCTTGTGTGGTCATGACACAGTTGAATCCACCCAAGCACTCCAGGACGAGTTGATAAGTCTGCTAGACCTAGGCGGCTTTCAGCTCAGTAAGTGGACATCTAACTCGTCTAAGCTGCTCGAGAGATTTCCCGACAACCAATGCGACATGCCCAAGGACTTCGACATGAACCCAGAGTCCACGTCCATTAAGGTCTTGGGTATATAGTGGAGCCCTCAGTCAGTCGAGTTCACCTACCGCATCTCTCTGCCCCCCATCACACATGTCACAAAGCGGTCTATTTTAAGAACCGTAGCCTCACTTTATGACCCAAACGGCTGGGTTTCTCCCGTTATCTTCCGCGCAAAGCTGCTGCTTCAGCAATTGCGGCTACTGAAGCTGGAATGGGATGAGCCCATTCCCTCTGAAGTGCAAACGGAGTGGCACCACATCTCAGAGGATCTGCCGCTGTTGTCTAGCATTCGCTTCCCTCGGCACGTTTGTGCAAACAAAGGCTCAGCTGCATACTCGCTTCACGGGTTTGCAGATGCCTCTGAAGCCGGGTTTGCCGCCGTTGTTTATCTCCATGAGCTCGATGCCTCCGGAGATACTTTGGTACACTTGATTGTCGCCAAGTCGCGAGTCGCACCAATCAAGAATCGCCTCACAATCCCCAAGTTAGAGTTGTCGGCCGCCACCCTACTCTCCCAGCTCATGATCCGTGTGTCGGTTCAGTTATCGGCCCATATCAGTATACAACAACACATATGTTGGTCAGACAGTACGATAGTCCTGGCCTGGCTCAATACACCGCCTCACCGTCTTCAACCCTTCGAAGCCAACAGGGTGGTCAAAATCAGCTCAGGCTCACCAGAATGTACCTGGCCACACGTACCTTCCGAGCTCAACCCGGCAGATTGCGCAAGCAGAGGGATGTCTGCGCAATCCCTGTCAGCCCACGACCTATGGTGGTCTCCCACGTGGCTTAGACAGCCTTGTGAGTCTTGGCTTGCGATGCCCTTAGCTCTGGGCCATCACGCCCTGCCCGGCCTTAAGCCCAAACACGTCCCGTCACTGGTCACTGTGCCCGGTCTTGACTTTGACCTGCTCACTCGGTTCAGTTCACTAGACAAGCTCGTCGGAGTGACAGCTTGTCTAAAACGCTTTCTGCACAACTGCAGACACCACCCAGATTCGCGACGCTCAGGCCCCTTGTACGCCAGTGAACGAAGAGATGCCCTACTTTACTGGGTGCGCAGTGTTCATCACAATGAGTTTGCGGAAGACATTCACCGCCTTCAAACTGGCAAAATCTGCTCCGTCAGACTCCAGCGGCTGTCACCTCTCATTAAAGATGAGCTCCTTAGAGTTGGTGGACGACTGTCCTATGCGTCTATCCGATATGACGCGCAGCATCTCTATCTACTTCCCAGCTCTATCCCACTCGTAGACCTCATCATTGACCACTACCACAAAATAAACTGCCACCCTGGCGCTGACACCTTACACGCAATCCTATGCTAACAATTTTTGATATTGTCCGCGCGCCGTATTATTAGACACCGAGTCTTTAAATGCATTAGATGCTTTCGATGCCGGGCCCAGCCGCAAGCGCCCTTCATGGCCGACCTGCCAGCCGATAGAGTTACGCCTCAGCCAGTATTTAGTCAAGTCACGACCGATTTTGCCGGCCCATTCCTCGTTAAATCTAGTACCCTACGTAATGTTAAACTCTTAAAAGCGTACTTTTGTATATTCGTGTGCCTCTCCACTAAAACGGTTCATTTGGAACCGGTCTCGGACCTTAGCATGGAAGCGTTCCTCGCGGCGTTACAGCGTTTTATAGCACGCCGCGGTGCCCCGGTTCTCATCCGCTCGGACTGCGGTACAAATTATGTAGGCGCTAGAAATCAGTTCATTGAAGTACAAAACTTTCTTGCCTTGAATAATGACACGATTGCGCACAAGCTCGCTGGTCAGCACATTACTTGGTTGTTAAACGTCCCTAAGGGACCATGGTTCGGTGCGTTACATGAGATCAACGTAAAATCAAAGCAACTTTTATATCGCGTAATTGGCGAACAGCACCTCACATTCGAGGAATTCTCTACACTTTTAGCACGAATCGAAGCTGTCCTTAACTCTAGACCTCTCTGCCCACTTTCGTCTGATTCTTCAGACTTTGAGCCGCTTACGGCCGGACATTTCATTATAGGCCGCCCACTAACGGCCCTTCCCGAACTATCCGTGGAAGATAGGCCGATCTCCACACGTAGACGATTCCAGATGGTACAGGCCCTTTCCCAGCGCTTCTGGACGCTGTGGACCCACTCCTACCTCCACACACTCCAAACCCGCTCCAAATGGTTGTCCCCATCCTCCCCTCCCCGAGTTGGCGAGCTCGTCCTCATCAAGGAGGACAACCTGCCTGCCCTTCAATGGAGACTGGGGCGCATTACTCGCACCCTGCCTGGGAAGGATGGCGTCGTGCGGGTGGTGGACCTGGACACCGCCAATGGACACCTCCGGAGACCTGTGTTCAAGATTGCCAGGCTCCCTCTGGATGAGCCCACCCTGGGCCCCGGAGGATGTACTCGCCACGGGCGAGACGTCTTGTAAGCGTATTAAGATACGCCTAGCGCCATCTAGCGTTGTATCGCAAAGTTGGCGCGCAGCAGGTGAAGGAACGACGCGGCCGGCGAGTGAGTCAGTCTGTCTGCTAGCTACCGCGAGACGCCCACAAAATACGCGCCTTGATACCGCTTTCGACTGAGTATAGTGACTCTGTGACTTTATAGATAGTGACCCTGGGATGACAGTGCCTGTGATAAGTGAAGTGACTGTGCGTCAGGAACCGCTTACATCGCTGCCCCGTCTCCTGCCTTGCCCCCACCAATCATCTACCAAGTAAGTCGCATGCCCTCATTTCCGCAACCTAACCAAACCTTTTGTCCTGGGTTCACACCCCTAATTACGTCGCATGTTACTGCGCCCCCCTGGCGCTAACATATATTATACATACATATATACATATTAAATATACATATCAAAGCTATATAGTATAGGCACAGCACAGCCTTACTACTAACAGTCGACCGACTCATATACTTGCGCCGTGCGCGGGGCAACGTTGGGGGGTACGCGGGGAATTGAGCGGCAGAGTCGGCGAGCGCAATCTCCTCTAGTTTGCGCTCTCTAACTTGAAGGGGTGTAGGTACGTTTTAAGCAGCGTAACGAAATTTCAAAACTAATAATGGTTTAAGGTAAGTTTGGTGTAAGATTTAAAGTTCCATCGATTTCCACGGGATGACCGGTAAGTTATTTTTATTACTTTACGATCAGAAGGTCTAAGCAGAAAAACTTCTAACAGCGGGAAACGTCTAATGAGCAGTAAGCCTAATTAGGAAAAGGTCCACTACCTAGGTAATTAGGTACCTACCTTGCTTTTAAATTTGATATTAGGTATGTTAGATAAGTTATACGCAAATTCACGCACCTACCTACCTACATCAATAAACCTATTTCAGATTAGCATTGAAAATTACACGTGCCTACTACCTACCTAGCTACATTATATACTTCCTACTCCTACCTACATAAGTTTTCATACGCAACGGCCACTGTATTTTTCAAAAAAATACAGAAAGTTTCATACAGTTCCGATAAATCTTTTGCGTGTTTCGTTTCGTGTTTTACATGTACCTACTTATCTGGCAGCAGTAGGTACCTACCTACGTCAGGTTATACAAAGCTGTCAAACATCTAAATTTATTTTAATGTCTTCGAATTTAAGTATAAAATTGATTGAATTTCATCACCCTGTCGTGGTAGCCCAGCGTGTCGTTGACTATACCTATTTTACGATGAATTTTTAGGATTATTTATTTTATAAATAATTAGTACCTACATTTACCTACTTACTACCTACCTACCTACCTATACACTGCAGATTATACTAAGGCAAGTAAGCAGTTACTTGTTGGTATCGCTCCTGAGTCCTGGAGTAGGTAGGTAGGTACTTGTAATCACCTCTGCCGACAGATGTAAGTAGACTCTCCCTCTTGTAAGGTACCTAGAGTCCTCTGTAAGACCTTAGACTATAACTACATACTTACATGTGTTGTTGTGACAACCCTGACCCTTGACGGAGTTTCTGTGCGTATACCTACGCAGTGGCGGCATGCGTTTATCAACAAAGGAGTCGGGTTACTGTAGGTGCTTCTAATACTGTGGTATAGGATTGTGTATCTAGTTTTTATATGTGATCGAAGATTTACGCAGACGAAGTCGCGGGCGGATCGCTAATATTATTATTAATTTATGATCACTAACTTTCACTAGTGAAAGAATACTACCACCCACTCTCTTCGATTGGGTGTCGTAAAAGGCGACTAACGGACTGCACATATTACCAACAACATAGAGCGGCGATAGGCTCACCACCTTTCACACTGAGCACATGTGCAGTCACTATTTGGTGAAAAGTGGACTATGGTAGAGGTCTTTTTTTGTTGTCCTCATTGCCTAGTCTCTGACTAACCCTTCGGGGATAATAGTCGTAATTATATGTACGTATTTAAATAGAATACGTACATATAATCAGATATCTTATACAGAATGTGCATATTTATGAAGTTAGCGGTATTGACGACGGTTTATTGTATTCCGTATAGCTACTAGCGATACAATTATCATACTATAGAGCTATATATCCAACTTTTGTGATGGTAATTAATCCTTTCCTTATTTGTTGAAGTTGACATCAGCGATGTCTTAATAATAAGGCAATGCTTGTCCATTATGAGGACTTCCTCTTTGATCGGGGAAAATTAATGGTATCGGTTATTCACGTGGGGTGAAAAAAGTCCCCGACAGTTATTATGTTTAGATATTCGAAGCAACAATTTAGTAAAGATAACTGAAAAATATATATTTTTCCTGTTATTCGTATTTCTGTAATTAAGATCTCTTTAAACCTCTGGGGATTATGCGGTTACAGTTTCCTTCTGGTTTTACATTGTCAACGCGATCATTAGGTAATCAAGAGAAAATACTTTACGACAAATAACTTTGCAAATAGTTTTCAGCTACTTTGGTTGTCTGCAACACTGATTTACTTACTAATGTGATCGTCACAAATAATAAAATCTCATACCATGAAGTTGTAAAACTTAAACTATGATAAGTATAATAGTACTTGTATACCTAGGTTATAAATAATAATATTTATACTAATCACGTCAGTTAAAATTTATTAAAAAATTTAACTTAAATTAAAAAATACATGAAATCACATTCTAATTACAACAAAACGTATCACAACCTCTAATCACTTTTCAATTTTCATACCATTTTTATTTCACTTAATATTTCCTAGCGTATTGCGTATCATAGTACTGCCCATTACCACCTTTGCTGAAATATCCCGCATTTGGTTCATATCCATACACTTGTATCTCAAATTTGTATCCTCTCAAGATCGAAGGACTTTTCAGACCAATCGTCACACTCTTTGTTCCAACTCCACCGCTTTCGATATAAGCTTGACCGTCTTTATCATCCCTCAAATCAGTCACGTAAATGGCCGAAATCAACTCGTTGCCTGGTGCATTTATGATGACGTCATCAGTCCTCGTCCATAAAGCAGGGTTGGCTTCCTTTATTTCACCGTAGATCTTTCTAGAGTTAGGCTGTTCCGTCCTAAGTATTATATCGTTTGACTCAACGACAGTAAAGTAAAAAACAAAAATTGTAAAGAATTTCCACATCTTGAGGAACTGGGAACTGTCACGTTTGATAGCGCAGACACAAATGAAGGTTGTATTACAAGCGTTGCCTTAAATACGACATGTATTAGTTTTAGTACTTAGAAGAATTCTGAGATCATACCACAAATTTAGTACACGTTACTACGTATAACATACCAACCGTTCGTATTCACATTGGTGTGTTAAAGATGATTCTCCTCGCGTCCATTATAATGTATTATCTAATTTTACGAGGAAGTAACATTAGTTTTGTATATTTATGTGTGATAAATCTTAATATATTGGTTTCTGAACCATAACATATAGGAGTGATATCACCAGTCCCATTCATAGGGTCATCTGTTTCACACTTCAATGCGAATTTGTAGTTGACGCAACAATTTATTATAAAATCTATAGTTGCGTTATTATTATCATTCGTATTATCGAACAGTTCGGACGTATCAAAAATGTTCTCTTTCTTGCCAATAGTTGGATTAGCACTCCTTGTGCGCGCTTCGTTGTCACACGATTTGTATTTGGGGTATCCTGACCCAGGCTCAAAATTGATTTACAGTAAAGTGCATCAGGAGAATCCCGCTATTTGGGTGAGATCGGAGACTTTCACTGTAAACTGTTCCAAGAGTGAAGTGATTAACGCTGTACAGATTATGGATTTGAGACAGGACAAGTGGGGAGAAGCTTACTTGAAGGAGGGCGGTATTGGTGACAAGTTCGTGACGATAGAGCTGGACAGCCCGAGTGTACTGAGAGGATACAACTTTTGGGTGGAGGTGTATGCTTTGGGAACCAACAACTTTCTGTACCAGCATGGCAGGAAGTAGGCACTAGAAAATGTTACAGAAATTAAAGGATTTTGAAGACATGTGCTTACCAATTTGTGATTATATTAGTTATATGGACATTAAAGTTTACTATTTAATTGGTTTTCTTTTTGTAAGTATCCTTGTATAACATAACACATTTAATTAAAGACTTATACGGAGTTACTAGCGTTTGTTTTACTTTATTTATTCCTGACGAAGTTATTGAACCTTTTCCAGTTAATATATTAAATAAGACGAGCTCCTCGGTCGAGTGGTTTGCACACCGGTTTTCATGGTGTCGCCATCTCTGAAGTCCCTGGTTCGATCCCCGGTCGGGTCAATTTAGAAATTATTGTTTTTCTAAATTGTCTCGGGTTTGGGTCTTTTATATGTATAATAAGTCAGTATGTTTTAAAGTATTTTAAGTATGTTTATCCGTTGTATAGTAACCATTTAACGACTTTCATAACAAAGCCTCTCTTGGGCTAGACAATTGGTGTGAGTGTAAGAAAAGTTATTTTTTTAGTTTATTTATTTATTCAATTCAAACATTTATTTCAGGCACGTACGAGTAAGTCCATACAACACAACAATTATATACATTTAGTCAGCGATGTTGACACCACATTTACAAGTACAAGAATTAAAAGTTTAATCTCCCTGACTTCTTGTTGTCACCAATGATCAAGGTTTTTCATCATCATCAGTTAAAAAACGTCCCACTGCTGGGCACAGGGTTTCTCACACGGACACATATGGAGATTGGGTCATAATAGCCCACCCCACCGACCCGATGGTGGTAAAATTGTTGGATTTTAAAGAATGCCATCTTAAGACAATACTTAACAGGGAGTGCCTTCCGAGCACGGTGGAGCTAGATGTTTCATATTTGGTCACCCATCCAATGACCCGACATTGCGAAAGTAGCTTAACTGGCAAACTGAACGCCTTAGCCTCTGTGTCATCGGGTTCCTCAAGGATTCTAATATCTGGATAATACATAATGTGGTCTCCATGACGAATTATTATAAGTGCATGTTAAATACAGCCTTTGAGCCAGCCTGCCATAAGCTCTAGCGTTAAGCGACGCAGGAAGCGTTTATTAGTTCGTTAAGTGGTTCACTATTGAAGCCTTAGTCAACGGTCATAAAAATACTTAAAACATGTATTACAAAATGTGCTTTAAGTACCTACTTTAATTACTTTTTTATGACTATGCACATACATAACTATGTTGTGCATCTATCATGCTTTGTCATCGCATCTACATGTAGGTATAGAAAAAGCATGTGTTTTATCTATATACTCGTAATAATACATTATAGTTCCAGGGACTAAATAAGGCTTTCACCCTAGGTAAACACTGTGCTTTTCATTACGAATACAAGGATAGTAACTAAAAAGTAAACATGAATTAACTAAAGAAACAATGAGTGAATTTTAGTTTACATAAATCAACAACTATTTTTCGGATATTTATTTAAAGTTTAGGGTAAAATTCACTATCTTCTATACTAATACTAATCTATGGACAACACAGACCACGCCCACACAGTCCACGCTTCAGCAAGAAATAACTGCCTTTAGGCCGTAAGTCGCTTTTACGACACCCAAGGGAAGAGAGGGTTGTAGTATTATTTTGATGAGCCTATCGCCGCTATACGCTGTTGGATGTATGTGCAGTCTTTAGTCCGTTAGTCGCCTTTTAGGACACCGAAGGGAAGAGAGGGGTTGTTTGTATTATTTTGATAGGCCCATCGCATCGCCGCTCTATGCTGTTGGATGTATGTGCAATCTTTAGTCCGTTAGTTGCCTTTTACGACGCCGAAGGGAAGAGAGGGGTTGGTAGTATTATTATGATGAGCCCATCGCCGCTCTATGCTGTTGGATGCATGTGCAGTCTTTAGTCCGTTAGTCGCCTTTTACGACACCCAAGGGAAGAGATGGGTTGTTATATATTAGTGCGGTATATTATTATGATATTAGTGCGGTAAGTTGAGAATAACAGCCGAGGCGATATTGCTACAAGAAAGCAGAGTCTGTAATTATTAAACCGCACGTATGTCATACGACGTTTTAGAACATATTTGCGAGGAAAACACATTTTCTGAAAATGACTGCGTGTTTTTGTAGTTTTTCTAGTGTAGGTATAAATCTTTGGTAAGCCAACATGTATTTTTCTTTGGACTTAGATGGTAATAGGCTGTCAATAACATTTTGTACTTCACACATTATTTCCAGTGGTGTAGACTGTAAATTTAGTTCTTCATTACTAAAACTAGACATATTTATTTTTAAACTTTCAAAGTAATAAGTATTGAACAAGAAGCTGCTGTTTGAATCGACAAAATATAAGTATGTGTAAGGTAGGAAGTCTTATCATCCAATCCCTTGGGTGTCGTAAATGGCGACTAACGGACTAAAGACTGCACATACATCCTACAGCATAGAGCGGCGATGGGCTCATCAAAATAATACTACCAACCCCTTTCTTTCCTTGGGTGTCGTAAAAGGCGACTAATGGACTAAAGACTGCACATACATCAAACAGCATAGAGTGGCGATGAGCTCATAATATAATTCTACCAACCCGTCTCTTCCATTCGGTGTCGTAAAAGGCGACTAACGGACTAAAGATTGCACGTACATTCAACAGCATAGAACGGCGATTGGCTCATCAAAATAATCCTTCGTTCCTAGTAACTCCTCTCTTCCCTTCGGTGTCGTAAAAGGCGACAAACGGACTAAAGACTGCACATGCATCCAACAGCATAGAGCGGCGATGGGCTCATCAAAATTATAATCCAACCCCTCTCTTCCCTTGGGTGTCGTAAAAGCGACTAACGCCGGACTAAAGGCTTACCACCTAAGCACTAGTGCAGACTGTGCAGTTGTTTCTTGCTGAAGCGTGGACTGTGTTGTCCATAGATTCAAATTATTACTTATTTTACATTACCGCACTAGTGGGTAATAAGCTATATTATGATGCTGAAATCGTTGTAATAAGAGCAACTTTACGAGCAAATGTGTTTTAAAATTATTTTTAATGCAGTTGCTCAAAAAGTGGCGTATTGCAGGGACGTATAGCGTTCGGGATGTGGGCTATTACATACTCGAGCTTTTTCTTTACCTTTTCCAAACTCGTGCGTTCTCTTTCCCAACTGTCAAAATGATGTCTATTAAAAAGAATAAACCAACCACGAAGTTTTTACTAAAAAAAATTCTTAGAAGTTTTTATGATTCATGCAAATATTTCTAAAAAGAAGCTACTAATTTGTTTCAATATCAGATTTAATTCAATGAGTTAGGTAAGGTTTCATTTCATTTCATCTCATTAAATTTCATTTTCATTTCAAATCAATAAAAAAATTCTACTGAAGACTTGGCTGAATGGGCATAATTCCCTTTGCCTACCCAGAATGGGTGATGAAAACAAAAGCTTCATTGTTTAATTTTTTCGCAACTGTATTAAAAGTAGTTGTTCAGTACACGTGCGGAACCTCGGACCAAATATTACATATTTGGTCCGAGTGCGGAACCGTCATGCAACTTGTTCCGACTGTCAACCTCACCTTCGGCTACGCCTCGGCTCGGGTAGACATTTGTCGGAACTCTTTGCAATGACAGGCTTTCCGTACTATAGCCTGACCGCAACCGCTGTACCGCGCCTTAGGTATGCGCGGGTGGTGGGGGGAGTGGGAAGTAAAGAGCATAAACTCACATAAGATTCGTAGTGTCACACAGATCTTACGATATCGAAGCACAGTTTATTGAAGCTTTATATTTACGAGTATAATTACATCCAATCCGTTTTTGTCCTGTATGAATTTTAGATAAGTACAATTAAAGAACCAATATAAATGAAATAAATCTTTAATTCTTGGAAATATATAATATAAACTTTCTTTGTTTGCTTTTCTTTTCTTAAAATATTCGGCCACTTTAAAAATGACAGTCTTGATTATCTCGAGATAATTCACGACCCTTTTTTAGATATTTTATCTTATGTGCGTCTGACACTGACGGCAGAATGACAAAATGGAGCAACTGTTTTGCCCCCCCCGCCTCGCCGCTCGCATACCCAAGGCGCGGTACAGCGGTAGCGGTCAGACTATAGTAATGAAATATACTATTTATTAAAAAAGTCACAACTAAACATGACAGTACCTGTCAAAGAAACAATTCTCCAGAGAGCGTAAAAGTATTACTTTCCACCCGCTCCTCAGTCAACTTCAGACCTACTTTTAGAGTATGAGTGAAAAAGACAATTGCCCCTCATGTTAGTTCGCGCATGGAATGGCTGCACTTATTTTGCAGATTCTTTTTTTACAAGTTTTGTACAAGTTCACAAGTTCTAGTACGATATTAGATTTATGCCCAACATCGATTCAAAATAATGACATCAACGAACTTTACCCGACCGTACTTGTAAATGTACTACACTGTTTTGGCAAGTAACATCAAAAGATGGCGCGTTTAGTCTGGATTCTAAAATGGTATCACACTTGCTAATTGCTACTTCATAAATTGTGAAAAAAATAAAATTCAGTTGTTAGATTCCTTTAGTTATAATTTTTAGTAAAACAGATTTACAAAGTTTTACAACAAATGTTCGAACTGTTTGCCTTCAGCTGCAATGCATACTCTACATCTCTTTAAAAATGATTGCGTAACAAGACGGGCATATCTTCTCAAGTTGATGTATTCAGCGGCTTCGGCAATTCTTTGGCGCAGCTTGTCTAAATCTTGAATAGGTTTAGGGTACACTTTTTCCTTTATCGTACCCCAGTAAAAGAAATCTAAAGGGCTTAAGTCGGGTGAACGGGCAGGCCACAGAAATGTACCACCTCTCCCAATACACCTCTCGGGGTATTCTCGATTGAGAAACTCTCGTTGTGAGAGCATAATGCGCTGGGCAGCCATCTTGTTGATACCACATACTGCCGTAAATGTTCAGTGGCAATTCTTCCAATAAATCTGGTAATTGATTCAGTAAGAAGTCTAAATAAACCTGGGCATTTCAGTTCTCCGGCAGTTCGATTGGACCAATAACATTACCATTAAAAATTCCCGTCCACATGTTTACTTTAAACCGGTACTGCGATCTGTCTTCCCATATTTTCCACGTGCCATTCGTGCAAATTGTAGAGGTTCATGTAACCGTAAATGTTGATTCATCGGACCATACAATTTTTTCAAAGAACTCTGATCCTCTCTCGGTACCTCTGCAACATCGTTCGACAAAATCGCTCTCTCTTTGGGTGATCTCGTAGTAGCAAACTTTGTACTCGTATATGGTATGGATGAAAAAAGTTTTTTTTATAAAACGATGTGCAATACTTTTGGGTACTCCAATGCTCTGTTGAATTCCACGTACTGAGATACTTGAGTCTTCTTCAACTGCTTGCAATACTTCGACTTCAAAGGGTATGACGGGTCTTCCCTCGCTAACCATTTGACTAGGGAATCGACCCTCTGAGAATCATCATCATCATCATCATCATCATCAGCCTATAAACGTCCCACTGCTGGACACAGGCCTCACACGTAGACAATAGCACGTGGGGATATTGGGCATCTGAGAATGTTTGGGTGTCTCTCACGATACATTTTAGCTGCAGCACTGGCATTGTATAAACATTCTCCATAAATGAGATGCATATTGGCGTATTCCCGTGCGGTTTATCGAGATGGCATGATAACACACTACACAAAAACAGGATCACGATTAAAAGAAGTCCGGAATCGCCAGAAACGGGGCAAATAGATCCAAATGACAATGCAAATTAAGTAATGGGTGGCGCAAAAGTAATGACCCTATTTGGTTCAGCTACAACATCTTTTCTAAATTAGAAAACTAGAATTAGTTTTTTATATATGTATTTTTAGGCCATGAAATTTCATCACATTGCGATTTGAAATGGTGATCCAGAGTCGATGCACATTTGAGCCCTATTTATGACATTTACCATAACTTGTCGTAACACTTCCTGCGATATGTTCCTTATTTCTTGATGAACGTTTTCTTTTAGGGCTGCAAGTCTATGGCTTATTCACATAAACCACAGATTTCAAATAACCCCAAAGAAAGAAGCCGGGACAGGTGAGATCGGGTGATCTTGCAGGCCAGGGTAAATCGCTAAAATGAGAGATAACACGGCCTATGGAAAAGCGTCCCTCACTAAGTCCATAGAGTCGCGTGCTGTGTGTGCTGTGGCGCCGTCTTGTTGGAACCAGATATACTCCAGCCCCAATTCATCTAAACTGGGTATCAAGAACGCACGTAACATGGTTCTGTAGCGTTCTCCAGTGACAGTTATCGCATTGCCTGCAGCGTCTTCGAAAAAATGGGGTCCGATCACTCTATCAGCACAGACGCCACACCATACTGTAACTTTTAGAGGGTGTAAAGGTATTTCTTGAATAATGCGCGGATTTTCAGGGCCCCCGAAGTGAGTATTTTGCTTATTGACATAGCCTGAGAGATGAAAATGCGCTTCGTCACTCATAATCAATTTTGAAGAAAAATCATCCTCTTCACGGTTGACGTTCGTGACGCGCTGGCTGTACTCTAGACGAGCTCGGTGGTCTGTAGGCAATAGCTGATGAGACATCTGAGTTTTATACGGAAACATCTTCAAGTCTTTGACCAAAATACGCTGCAGAGTCCGCCTGGAAATACTCAATTGCGAGGCACGTCGCCTTGTTGAAGTTTCTGGACACTCTTCCACATCTTGGCACACAGCATCGATATTTTCGGCTGAACGGCCTGTTCTTGGTCTGCCAGACTAGGTCTGTCCAATGTTGAGCCAGTTGCTTCGAGGCGTGTGGCAAAGAGTCGAATTGTGCGACTAATCGGTGCCGGACGGTGGGGAAATCGTCGACAAAATTCACGTTGTGTTTTTATCACAGATGAATTAATCCGTAAAAGCATTGACACGATTATTCCACGTCTTGGGGAGTAAAACGGTCCATGATTATTTTTAGTGAATTTTACATTTATTTCTTACAAAAGTTGAAATATCAAAATGACAGGAGATGTCATATAAAAAAAATATAAGTGATTTCTATAGTGCCAGTACTTTTGCGCCACCCAGTATAATAAACAAAGTCACAATTGTACGTACGAAGTCAATACGAATACAGCAAGATGCGTCGTAAACAAAAGAGCGTAACGTACTGCAGTATTAGTGATGGTCGATTTAAACCTTATATAGTTATTGAAACTATTTATCGGTGCAATACCCAAAACTATGTATTGCTCTACGGTGCAACTATTTATTGATAGAAACCTACACATATATATTATGTGTATTGTGGTAATACTGCTCCAAGACCAAGAGGTGACAGTCGGGTCACTGTACCTAAATACACCATAGAATAAAAATGCTTTAGTTATTATTCGATGCTGTACACCTAAAAAGAAACAATAAAATTATAATTATTATTATTATGTGTCGATGAGAATAAGGTATAAAAAAGTAAGCTCCGTAAATAACAAAAATCACAGTCCCCGCAAGAATCGGAGCATTGAAAAAGAATACAACAAATTAAATTAATTTATTATTGTTATTTATTTTTCCACCTCCTTCCTTACTTCCCTGAAATTACACAACTACATTACTTACAAGTCGAATTGTAACACTGCACAACACAGAGAATAACATTTTCTTTTCTTTTACAACATAAGTGAAATTCATTGATTCGATGGATTTCACTTAGGTTGTAAAAGAAAAAGAGAATATTTTCGAAATTCCAACTTGGAAGTACTTCTTATACCTGCCTCCGCATCTTTTAACACCATTACCATGACGATTGGTCAATAATCAACCATAAAAGCTACATCACTTTTATTATAAGTACTTACTTAATCACCCGTTTTTCTACAATTCCAAATCTAAAGGGACTACCTACATGTCACAATTATTAACCCATTTTAAATTTTTTCTTAAGTCTGTTTTTTTTTCTGAAATATTTACAATTTAGTAAACAAACACCCCCCAAAAACCCGCATTTTCAAAATTCCAAAAAAGTTACCAGCTGATATTTAAAATTCAAACTCTCACTCGTGTCTCGATAAATTCCTTAACTCTTGGTATTATTCCCATTTCGATCCTCCCAAAATCCTCGGAGCTACGGCCAAAAATACGTCTGAGACGATTTGCATCTGATAACCATTTACAATGGTAAAAATGAACAGAGAAATCGTGCGGCTCGTCGTAAACCCTCTGTCATTATTCTGTTAGTGGTTATGACCACGTCTTGGCCAAAGCGGTGACAACAATATCATCAAAAGTGATTCATAATACTTGAAAATTTAAACACGATTCAAATGAAGTAAATCCGGTAGTAACAAAATAAACTAGTGGACATCCGATATGCATAATATTATTCACGCTTGACCTCTCTGCTGTTACAAGCTTTATTACTTAAGACTTAAGACTGCGAATGGTGTTAAATTATAGTCAGTACTCTTGTTTGTGTTCCAAACAATGTTAAGGTCGGCTTTCATGTCCAAGACTTTTAGACGTTTTTAATTATTTTTTATCATCATCATTCATCACGATGGTGATGAATGCTGGCCTCGACTTTTTTTATTACATAAGGTGCGTTGGGGTAAGTTCGGAAGTGGGGGAAGACCGTATTTGTTAAATATACTCCGAATTAGGAGTTATTTTTGTAATCTGGCAAGAAAGCGTGAAACGCCAGTCCCTGTTGGTCGTTCCGACGCATCAGTTAAGAGTTATGCATGTTTTACTGGAAGTGTCACCATATAGGATAACTTACGAAATCCGGATTTACCCCAGGCAACATTTTGCTGGCTTTCTTGGTGACTATTAACTATTTTTGCAAATATTAAATCTTTGAGTAATCAACATATGTGGTGTCTTTTGATATATCTGTTTAAATTGGGCTTAATAGGGTTGTAGGCTGAGATCCGGTCTTTTCCCAAGCAGATATTAACAGATGAAGTTCGGACTAAAATAATCGGATCTTAAACTGGATTGAAAATGCATGTGGTTGTCAAACTTCAATAACTAAGACTGATAGCTAAGACTGATTAGTAATATAAATAAACAGTTTATTAAAAGTTTGATCAGCAATAAGTTGTAAGGTTTATATAAATATCCAACACAATAAGTATTACCTATCCAATCATCAATCTGGAATTCGGAAAGTTCCGAACACGAAAGTTTGAGAGCCACTGCTATTTGAGATTTGGTGTAGTGGGGTAAGATCGGATGCCCGAAACAAAATAATAAACAATTTACTGTTCCACGTGACTTTTTTAACAATATAAAATGTTCCAAATATAATCTTGTTTAGGACGTATAAGAACGGATATATTCTTTTTAAAAACTCTGTGTTTTAAGCCATAATGGCGATTTTAGAAGGTGTCCGGTCTTTCCCCATGAACGTCCGATCTTTCCCTAGGTTTTAAAATTTTATTAGTATTTTTAACACCAGAAAAATAGTACTTGTTTCGTTTATAACTGTATAAAACACCAATGTGTTTTATCTTATAACCTGTTTATTTATCATTAAATTTTCACTTTAATTTATTGTGCTAGCTAATGTAACTCTTGAGAAAAATAAATTTTGCCAACATCTTCCGAATACAACTAAAAACCGTCCGAACTTACCCCAACGCACCTTACTCAAAATACATTATTTTACGTAAAATCAGAGTATCGCTTTTAGGTTGCGACCGTGCGTGTTAACCCACTTGTTACTACCGTCATGCAACTTTAGAATTGTATGCTAAAAGGGTGGATGACCAAAATAATATATTTTCAAATCCTTCGTCCATATTCATGTGGAAGTTTGGTACGCAGAATATTATAGATGACGTGGTGCGGTTTGTCTCATTGTACTGTGGCTTTTTATTTTTTTATTCTTCTACGGGTAAGCCTTCATCTCACCTGATATCAGATGATGATATGGTCTACGATATAAACTACGTATTTTAGATGCTATTCACATAATTCTAAAACGTTGTCAAAATCAAGAAAACGATGTAGAAGAAAGAACTGTCGAGAAAGACGAAGTTATATAACTGGAATGTCGTTACACTTGCTCAGCTCAAATACGAGAAACATCGGTATTAGAAATCGTTTCGTTTCATGATCATGAAACAAAGTGGCTTTATAATATCCAGCAACAAGTATATGTGTGGCATCTGGCATGTTCTTAATATTAAATTGTTAAATAAGGGCTCGTGATACTTTATTAAAAGTTTTAGTCTACTGTTTGTTATCGTCCAACCATTTTCGTCTTGAACGTCCTGGACTTTTGCGGAATTTTCCTTTCGAGGATTAGCCGTAGGAACGCGTATAACAATCCTATATTGTGTCCGAAAAAGGCGACCTTGCGCCCCATGACGGTGGATGATATGTATCGGCTTATTCACCACGCTTACCAAATGCGGCTTGGTAATCACAAACCCGGATCGAAATCCACCATCCACTGAGGCGTACTCTACTTGTTATTTAATAATTCCTGGAAAATCCAAACCATACATGATAATAGGTATCATAACAAAAACGTTTCGATAACCTAATTCAATCACAATCGTCGTGACATTCGACCCGCGTAAACTTGAGATAAGCGGAACAATTTCAACCACTCAGTGTTTGATTCACAAGCGTACAGCTAACATGGCTTCGAAGTTTCTGCTTTTGTTTTGCGCAATTTTTGCTGTGGCCCAATGCAAATCAGTTATTGTCGGCCTTGTAGCAGATCAGAACGGGTACGTCAAGATGGTAGAACAGAAGGGCGTAGAGAGGAATTCAATACCGTTCGTGAAGCGCACAGACGAATTAGAGTTCTTTACACCTGGACAAATCATTAAAGGGATCGCTATAAAGGACCTGGAGAATGGACTGGCGGAGCCGTCCATTACCAGAGGCGGTTTGGGATTCAATTTCGCCAATATCAAGCTGAAGAGTGAACGAGGCTCGGGATATAAATATGTCGTTGAGGTTTACGCATAATAAATGTATTATGATTTTGTGAATATTTAAATATTGAAGGATTCATATCCTTTTAGAGTTATTATAAATTTGATCGAAACTACCGGTACATATAACATTTAAAACTTTCATAGTCACTACAATTACTTTTAGGAAAAAACGGGATTTTTCCAAACCCACGGAGTAACTGAACAGTTACTCAAAATTAACAACATAAACATGGTAAAAATCCCGTTTTTTCCTAAAAGTTACCAGTACATAATATGTATATAATAAAATATTATAACATAGTATAAACTTGAATTGAGCGTGTGGTAAAAAAATAAGTATTATACATGTACGAGTGGGTACTCTTTTTATAAAAATAACTGCGTCATACAACTCCTGACATTATTATCACTTGCTTGTCAATAAAGTCGACTTCTATCTAAACTGAAGAAACGCAAATTAACGGTCGAGACGACGGCGACGATCCAAGTGATATGTGCGTCTCTGATACTATGGCCGGTAATTTGTAGTTATCTGGTGTGTTTGTATATGAGTGCGTTTGTACTTTTCAATAAAATTTGTTTGTGGAAAAATCAAGCAGCTCGCGTGCATTGTACCTAATTGTACGACGAATAGCGGGGCAACGGAAGTTTCGGTGCGCATTGTGCGAAGCAGTAACAGCAGCATCCTGGGCATTTTTTTAAATGTATTCTAGTTAACGTCATAAGTAAGCATGTGTATAATTCATTCTTAATATGTATAATGTTCTATTTATATAAGTACTGTTGGTGTACCTTTTCCATAAATATAGGACTAAATGACTATGACTTCGTTTCACCCTATGATAAATAAATGCAAAGTCCAAATGCGAAGACTATACTTAAGTGTGGTGTAGTGTAGTAGTTCGAGTTTTAAAAGCCAGTAAGAACAGGTTAAGGAAAACCTTTACTGCTACATGTATGCCGCGCTTTACCGATAGCCATTGAGACATTTGACCTCACCGTTCCAATCAGTATAGCTTCGCTCGCATGAACTGAGTCATTTGTTCTTGTTCCTCGCGTTACTTCACTCGTTCAAAATGCTCAAAGTGACTATAATCCTGTGCGCTTTTACAGCAGTTGTGTACTCAAAGAGTGTTATAGTCGGCCAGGTTTACGACTACAATGGTATCGTAAGAAAAGTCTATGAGAAGACAGTGGAAACGACTGGCATACCCCTAATCAAGAGAGAACAAGAGGTAAACTTCGAGTATCCACTAGGAGACCAGAAGATCAAGGGGATCGCGATTAAAGATTTAGACAACGGATTAGCTGAGCCCGCTATCAATCGTGGCGGTTTAGGTTTCAATTTTGTGCACATCAAATTGAAGAGCGAACGAGGCTCTGGGTACAGATACTTGATTGAGATTTACGCGTGATTTTTCACTTTTTTTGTTTTTTTTGTACTTTTATAAACACTCTATGCTGTCATGATTGTGTTTTATTTATAAATCTGTGTTTAAAAACACCTATATTTTTTTCTTTCTTAATTTTTATTTGTGTGAGTTTGAGTAAATATATTACCGATAAATTAAATAAATAGATACCTACTACATGATTATAACCTTGCGAGAAGGTCTCTGAACTCAGCAGTTTGCAGATTGGTGATAGATTTTAAATTCTCGGAAAGCTATGACCTCTAATCATAAAATAGACAAACATTGAGCAAGACGCAACGAGGTAGAGATGTTTACGGAAATCAATTTACTTACGTAAAATTTAGGCATGTAACATCTTTATTATTAAGTATATTTTTTAATTAGTCATATTGAAGGTTACTTACGACTAGGCGTTTCTTTAAACTTGGTTTTCTTTGATAATAATTCCGCGTGTGCTCTGCTGTCAGACAAATTGATATCGCACAACAGATTTATGGCAGTGTACGCTTATCAATACTGTTATCAAGCGATTTTTATCACCATACAAATGCTATGCTACATTCAGAGAATATCAGAGTCATCTAGTGTTCAATCTTGGATTCGCAACATATTTTCTCTGTAGTGACAAAACAACTGTGTTGTAAGTAGGTACATAAAACAATATTTTGTAGAAAAACTAAGTTTTGTTTCATTTCAAATATGGTTCGAAAACAAATGAAGATCTTCGGTGCACTCGCATTGCTTCTATGTGTTATGAAAACTTCGAATGCGGAAAGTGTTTTTGTAAGTACACGTACTTACGCCGACCGATTGATCCACAAAAGTGTACACGCGAAAATACCATTCATACTAAGAACTGTTGATGTGGCTTTCCCTCAATACTACGAAGATGGTGACAATGTGATCACAGCTATTAATGTCACAGACAATGAGTTGGGTAATGGTGCATTAGCTGTGGTAGACTATGGTGGGGTAGGACATACCTTTGCGAATATTCATTTGAGAAGTGCTCTGTGGCGTGGCTTTAATTTCACTGTCGAAATTTATGGTATAAAGCTGAAGTGATTATGATTGTTACTTGTTTTAATTCACCTATCCTTTTCCTAATGTTTTTACCATGATTCCACCAATCCGCATATAGGCCAAGGTGGTAGGTGGTGGTAGGCTATTCTCATCTGCTATTGTAACGTCACGAGCAAAAATATGTAAACAATTGAAACTCTTAACACAATGGCATATATGTTGGTACGTTTATAAGCTGATTATGATGATGCTGTTTAAATAGTAGTTGATGTTGACTCTAGTTCTAGACAAAAATTTTAAAAAACGCTTTATTATCAACTCCTAAAATAAATGCACAGCAATAAGTCTATCATGCAACATTTACAATTAGAGTTGTAATCGGAAATTTCTGTATGCTTAAATTAAATCGAACGAAACACTTTTTTCGGATCTAACTGGCGTTTTTTACATTCTAGACTTTTGATTTTAGTTCTGACGTTTCGAATCCCGGGTCCGTGGTCACAGGGAGTCTCCCTAAACGTCCCGAAACGCCAGAATGTAATAAACCCGAGTTAGATCCGAATAAAGTTTCTCATTCAATGTGTAGTGCTCGCGTAAACCTTAGAAAAAAATACTAAATTAAATCATTAGTTATCATTACAATGTGATTTCAGGCACTTGGGCTTTATCTTAACTTGACAATTAGACTGAAGATGAAAGCGCGCTTCACCCTTAATATTTTACTGCTGAGAAGTTTTAATGGCTCTACGCCCTGTAGTTTAAGAGCTCAACTGTCGTAATCTATCTAATCTAATATCAGACACAAAGAAATTCAATTGTCAGCAACCTCTAGGAGTCTTCGTGACAGACAAGCAGTTAACTGGATCAAAAACCCCTTAGACCAGACACAGCAATGCAAAACAATGCTACTGAGAGGTATAAAAAGCGGTCGCACGAAAGCCTGACACAAAATTTCATACATTTTTATCAATTTAATTTAATTATAAACCAAAAATGAATGCAATCAACTCTATACAAATCTTCTCACCAAAATAGATTCGAACTTTAATATCTATCACAATTACGGAAGGGCGTAAATATAATGAGCTATAACTGTGCCTTAATGAAGGGGTGGATGCTTCAAAGGTTCTGAGTCCCTTTTTGTGTGAACCGGTTTTAAAGTCTGTTATTAATTCAGGCTATAGTTAGGAGGTTTCCGGTGGTTTTTTTGTGTTGGAGAATGCGGGTCATCCATTGTTAAATACGGTCACTTGACAATTGGTAAGAATGTTGTTAAAAAGTAAAAAAGAATTAAAAAATTGTAACATTAAAAAATCTAAATACCAAGATAATGACTTTTATTGAATTCATGCCCTGTTATTACGAATCGTGTGGTAAATTGAAACCAGGTTTAAAACTAATGCTGTCTCTATCTGCCTTTATCAGGAAAAAATAGACCTGTTTCTACAGGTTCATTGTTAAAAAAATTAAAAATGAAAATCTATTTTTATAAATCACATAGGACAGGGAATCTTCCCCTCGTATATTCATTCTAGATTTTTTAGCGGCAAAATTTATAATTTTTTTAAACAGCTGCTGTGTTATACCTTTAAACGAGTACATTGAAATACACAGCTCTCCCTTCCCCCCCGCAAGCCGCTTTACACCTCCCCCCCTTGAAAAGTGTCCCGTTTTACAGATTTTCTCAATTTTCGGGAAAACTATAAAAGCTAGGACAAAATGGTCAAAGACTGAATTATTTACCTATAAATTAGCTACAAATAAGTAATAGCATTCATTCTGATACGATTTATAGTTTCCAAGCTATAGTGCATCAAAATTGACAAAAAATGTATAACCAGCAAATAGTGGTTATTTTCTTTCACCGATGCGCCACACGGTTAGATTGATATAATATTTTTTATTATAATCTAATTTATTTTATGTCAATGTGCTTGTGTTTGTATGCCTTTCTACTTTTATAGGCCTAGCAGTATTACTTTAAAGATAAATTATTTTAATATTACGATAAAGGTGTAGATAAAGATACATTTATTTGTAACCGTGTGACGTAGCGGTTAAGAATACTACAATCACCCCCTCTCTTCCCTTGGGTGTCGTAAAAGGTGACTAACGGACTAAAGACTGCACATACATCCAACAGCTTAGAGCGGCGATGGGCTCATCACCTGTCACGCTGAGCACATGTGCAGTCGCTATTTGCTAAAATGTGGGACTATGGCAGAGGACTGCTGATTATATGCGATGCGTGATTATATGTATTATTTGTTAAAACACAAGTAGGTAGGTAGTGCAGCAGCAGGTACAGCAAGGCATAAAAAAATTCAAAATTTAATAAAAAAGCATTAGATAAATAAAATTAGTCTTGCTATTTTATTTAACTCTTACTGCCGTACTCAGAGACGTCAATTAAGTTTTAATGACAATTAAGTCTCTTGCTGTCACTTTCTTAACTTCTTCTTCTTAGCCTTTCTTAACCACGTAAGTGTAGGCCTCCTTCAGTTTATGCCACCGTGTACGATTTGGCTTCACTACAGCTTCTATCCATTCCACTCCGGCTGTTCTTTTGACATCGCCGTGCCAACGCATCTGCGGTCGTCCTTGTGGGCGTTTCTCGTCCCATGGTCTCCATTCCACCAGCGCTTTGCACCACGAGCCCTGCTTCCTGGCGACGTGTCCTGCCCACTCCCACTTCTACACGTTTGGTGACGTCTGTGACTTTGCTCTGATGTCTTAGACAGTCGTTTCTTCTTCGGCCCCTCCGTGTAATACCCACCAGTTTTCTTTCTATTGCTCTCTGGGTCACTTGGAGTTTGTTGAGAATCTCTTTCGTAAATACCCAGGTTTCCGCTCCATAAGTGAGCACTGACAGGATACACTGGTCTTGTATACGTGCTTTTGGTTCAGCCTTGAGATTCATCCTGAAGACAAATTCTAGCTTAGAATAGGCCGTCCACACTAGTCTTATACGCCTGTTTATTTCGTTAGGCTGATTTTCTTACCCCATTACTACCTCTTGTCCATATACACATACTTTTTTACCCTCTAAATGACCGTGTTATTTATTCTGATATTTGCAGTTGTACTAGTGCAGTTTGTCATGATCTTGGTTTTGGTAAGATTCATCTCTAAGCCACATTTTCTAGAGGCGTCACTGAGTTCCTGCATCATGGTCTCGAGGTCTTCCGGGGTGTCAGAGAATAAAACTATATCGTCCGCGAATCTCAAATTGCTCAGCCTTCTTCCCGCCAAAACGTTCTTCCCAATGTAACCTCTTGAAAACGTACGTCCTCCAACACGAGTGTGAAGAGCTTTGGAGAAAGTGTATCTCTTTGCCTGACTCCTCTTTCAATTGTAACTGGCTGGGTTGACTTCTCTGAGTACCTACGGCAGTTAGAGCAGTAGGTAACTAGAATCTTACTATGCAAATTCCCACTCGAATTCGAATTTACATAGTAACATTAAAGTAAACTGCTCTAAGAGATGACAGTAGGTAATTGTATTTTATTTTTCGTTTTCATTCATGGATCACATTGTTATCCCAAATAAAGCTTTATTCATACAAACATCCATATAATCACGACTATTAATTATCCCCGAAGAGACTTAGCAAAGAGGACAGCAAAAGCAGCAAAAACTTGCACATGTGCTCAGCGTGGCAAGTGGTGAGCCCATCGTCGCTCTATGCTGTTGGATGTATGTGCGGTGTTTAGTCCGTTAGTTGCCTTTTACGACATCCAAGGGAAGAGAGGGGGTGGTATTACTCTTTCACCGCTGCGCGACACGCTTACAAATAAATATATCTTTATCTACATATTTATCTAAAGTAATACTGCTATAACATTAAAATAATTTATCTTTAAAGTAATACTGCTAGGCCTGAAAAGTAGAAAGGCATACAAACACAAGCGCATTGAGATAAAATAAGTTAGATTATAATAAAAAATATTATATCGATCTAACCGTGTCGCGCATCGGTGAAAGAAAATAACCACTATTTGCTGGTTATACATTTTTAGTCAACATGGACGCATCATAGCTTGGAAACTATAAATTGTATCAAAATGAATGCTAGTACTTATTTGTAGGTAATTTGTTGACAAATAATTCAGTCCTTGGCAATTTTGTCCTAGCTTATATAGTTTTCCTGAAAATTGAGAAAATCTGTAAAACTTAACACTTTTCAAGGGGGAGGGGTGAAGCGGATTGCGGGAGGGGAGGGAGAGTCGTGTATTTTAATGTACTCGTATATAGGTATAACACAGCAGCCATAAATTAAAATTATAAATTTTGCCGCTTTTGAAATCTAGAATGAATATGCTACTCTGCGAACGTAGAAACCATAGACTGGTCTTTATGCTGTTTAATATTCTTTTTGATCCACGTAGGTACTCCACATTACCTTAAGTCCAAATTTAAATTTCTAGGGTTTTCTCATTCACTCAATCTTTGCTCTTCCAATTACCTTCTTCTAGAAACTCCTCTACATCATTCCATCTTCGTTTCCGACTCCTTCACCGTTACCGCAATTCGTCTTTGGAACGCTCTTCCCCTCAAGATTCAATCTTATAAGAGAATGACTCGCGAGCATTATGTTAATTTTAGTCTATTACATTATGAGCGCCCATATTATTTGTGTAGTGTATATTGTAATATACTTATATAAAATTATATTATGTGTACTTAACTTATAAAAATTATATATATTTAGTAGGTATCTTTTTTTGTGCCGTCTATTTTCTTTTTCTAACTCTTTTTGCTGGAGAGAATAATTTTAGCATTAAGTCCGCCATTTGTACTCGATATATATGTACTCGGTATAAATGGGTTATACGTACCAGGTTTAGATCACGTTTTGGATTCACAATACATATCAGGGATGCTCACTAACATTAGGCTAAGTATCAACAAGATCATTGTCATGTTTATTGTTGTCATATACATAGCAATAGTTCCGATAACCATAGTGATAATCATTTTTTTCTAAATTACGACAAAATTTTAGGGATTGTATGTGCTTATCAATATGCTCAAGTTTTACCTAGGCATAAGACAAACTCCTGTAAGCCTGAAATCGTGAAAGAGAGCAGCTTTTGCATATATTTTGATCGAGATACTTTTAGGCGCATAATTACAGCAGTTTTAGTTATTTGTACTTACTCGATTTCTTTTTTTATGTAATGATTTATGGGTCATATTATATGTAAAAAACATATTATTCTTATTCTTATTTATTACAGGAAAAGGGTAAGTACTTAATAATTACGTTTAAATACACAAGTAAAAATGTTTACCTTAAAACTAAAGTCACTGACTCATGATAAAGTATTACGATGATATAACGAATTCGCGATACAATATCAATTTATCATAATATAATCTATCGAATATCACTTCCTATCATCAATTAAATTATTTAGTAAACGATCATTATTATGCATTATCTGAGGCATGTTTAATTAATATTATTAGTTCCTTAGTGTGATAATTTTAGTGCGACACTGACGCTAATATAATAATTATTGTTTAGTAGGTACATAATTTATTAAAACAAATTGTTATTATGTTCGACAGCGGTGTTAAATACTTTTTGGTGTGTGCGGTGTTCTGTTCTTACGCGTCAAGCGAAAATGAAGAAACAGTGCCAGTTGTAAAGAATTTTGGAAATCTAAAGAGTTTGAAATACTCTAGTGTAAATGTGAACGAGGCGAATCCAATGAACCCTTTTCTGTACAAGACAGCGAACAAATATCTGTGCCATTACCTCAAAATCGAGAGCAAGTATTGTTTTAGTTGTTTATTGATCGGAGATATGTTTATGCTTAATTAAAAACCCACTTAATTTCAAACAATTTTGTCTACGCTAAATTCAGTTCTGGTAAAAATCATAGATGGCTCTGTAGATTCCCGAATTACGCTATTAAGTTTTCTATCTGCAGATGTTTGAGCATCCTAAAACTTAACTAGTGAGTAAGCTAACGTTTCCTGTTAAATATTATATGGGTACTTATATTTTACAAAAACAAAAGAAAAATGTATAAAAGAATAAATCTGTGATAATACTATGTTATTTACTTTTTAACATAGAACCTATTTAATTCAATTTTAGACTCCCGCCTTTTACGGGATCCTATAACAGCAGTACAAACACATAATGAAATAAAAAAAACATAAATTTTTTAACATTTTTGTTTCAGCTTTTCCTTAAAAAAATTAAAATTATTGTCACCTAGCGCGCGTCCTATCGCGGTTATGAAAGCGCCTGCGCTTGACCGCTATTATTTACCCCGGGCACTAATTACAGCGCGCCGTGCCGTCGCTTTGGCCACGAGAGTGAGCGCACGCACCTAGAACTATTGGATATAAAAAGCTGGCAAAAATTTGTATAAAAAAAAATAATCATTATTTTTACGTCAAATATTTTATTATTACTTTTTTTACCCCATATTTACATATATTCCACCAGCTTTAAATCACTTCTAACAAACTTTACAATTTATACTTATTTAAAGACCAATGTTCTGGTTTGATTAAATCCTCACACAGAACAGACCTAACATATTATTATACCTGTACAGAGTGATCAATCCAGATGGATCAGTAGGGAGAAATCAAAAAACTATAAGAGATAGTACCTACGTCACTGTAGAAGATTAAAAAACAGCTTTAAAAAATATCTTACCAAAAAATGCGAAACGCAATACTGCATTCGTTACTCAACAGAATTAATCTTTGCGGCCAGGAAAAGAGCAATAATTTTTAACATTAACTTAAAAAAATATAAGTATATAATTTTGGGGTACCTACCCTTTCATTATTTAAAAAAAATCCAATTAAAATGTTTTCCTTGTGACTTATTTATTATTCGCACCATCAACAATTACGAATATACAATATGCAGAATTTAATTATAACATTGTTTACAAAGATATTGACCGGGTTCGATTCCCGCCTATGTATGATAGTTAACAAAAAAAATGAATGCCATTTTCATTAAATCTAAAATCGACGCCATGGTTCCTAAGAACAGATTTCCCTATCTCTTGTAGTTTTTGATTTCTCCCTACTGACCCATTTGGATTGATCACCCTGTATACTCGAACCCATGTTCTGGTTTGTTAGAATTCTCACACACAAACATACCTATCACTAAACAAAACAAATTATGTTTTGTTGGGCATTTGGACTACAGGATAAAGGATACTATAGGTATCCCAACTAGCAAAATAAGTACTTAAAACGATCTCAAGACTACTTTTATTGTCACTTATAAGAAACTTGTATCATGCTACAAAGCTGGATTTGGGCGCAGTTATAGGAGCGTTTATTTCTATAACTATCTTATAATCATCTTTTAAAATGTTACTAAACCCTATAATATACTTGACGAAGCGCAATAGCTTCTATAATGATATGAGACTACACAATTACAAGCACAAACGCTCTTGTTAGTATCTGACATAAGTATCTTACTAAAGCAATCTTGTTTTTAATGCACTAGTAATGTACTTAGCTATTAGTAATAAGTATATTTTATTAGAAGTTATCTTTTTTGTTCCTTCGGCTGGTGGTTCCGGTTGTTTTGTGGTAAATACTTAATAAGAACGTATGTTTCTATTACTATTATTTTGTATTATTGTAAAACATTAATTACTAATAATATATTGTCAATATAGTGTATGAACTCGTGGGGAAGTCATTTTTACTGTAAATGTGTACCGCAATTTAGTTATTTTCACAATCCCCTCCGAAAAATAGCACATTAGTATATTGTTGTAAATAAAATATTTCATCAATTCTTATGAATATTCGCCATGTTTTGAAATTGCTCTCCATTAAGTACTTTATAGTATGATTGTAGGTAAATTAGTACTTGTAGCAGTTTCAGTCCAGATAACTCGCCTCCATTTAAAAACAAATTAGGGTTCCCTTGAAATATGCCTGCTAATGCTAATTATAATTCTTTATACCTATTTGTCACTTTTCTCCTGTAACTACCACTCCTTTTCAATCGTTTCCAATCGCTTAAATTCATGTTCAACTTATTTCCTCAAGACGAAGGGTAACAACTGAATCTCAACAAAATGGCTAACGTTTACTAATAAAGTTATTGATCTAGTAGCTTATAAGCTTTTTTGATCAAATAGCGCTCTTATTAAGTACTATTAGATTTAAAAGAGTCTCGATCAAAACTATACCGGCCCAAACTTATAGTGATCTCAGCTAACTATATTATTATATCATGTTTTCTCACAAAATGCTACTATAGGATCAAAATGTTATTCTAGATTATTTAGTTTTACAGTAAACAATTATAAGAGACTTATTCCTAAAAGTGTCCTAAAAGAAAATCTTGTAGCTAACTATAAGACTAACTTACAAAGACAAAACCTCTTGAGAATATCTACGTTTCTGAAATGCTATTACTAGTAAAAGTGTCCTGTAGATGTTTTGTAGGTCAGTCTTGTAGCGAACTATAAGACCGAGATATAAAAACGAATGCACTTAAATATGTTAAGGCTTAGCAAATGCTATTATAAGTTAAATAGTCTACCGCGATGTCTTTATAAGAATGTTATTAGTAGTGACAGACTTATAAACTTTCTTTATAGGATTACTTTGCTAGTTGGGATACTGCGGTTGGGCACTCCTTATAATGTATACCAAGTTACACTAAACCTTTCCTTCTTCCTCGATTTGATAATTTCATAGCTGTCTTAGCTCAACCGTGTCGCGTAGCGGTGAAAGAATACTACCACCACCTTTCTTCTCTTGGGTGTCGTACAAGGCGACTAACGGACTAAAGACTGCACGTACATCTAACAGTATAGAGCGGCGAAGGGCTCACCACCTGTCACGTTGAGTACATGTGCAGTCGCTATTTGGTGAAAAGAGGACTATAGCAGAGGACTGACTAGGCAATGAGGCAATGAGGACCGCAAATTTTGCGGTCTCCATTGCCTAGTCTCTGACTAACCACTCGGGGATAATAGTCGTGATTATAAGTATGTATGTATGCCATGTTACAGCAAACCTTTCCCTCTTCCTCGACTTGGTAATATCTTAGTTTTCTTAGCCTTAGCGGTATGTAGAAGGAACGGGGAGAGTCAAATTGGAATCTTTCCAAATAAAAGTGTATACTGCGAAAGTTGTTTAATTCCTCCATTGATTTATTTATTACAGATCCTGAAATGTTAATTTATGGCACCAAGTCTTGGATATTCCCGAGGCAAACTGTGAATTTGACACTCACTTATCCCACACAGGTGATTACAAAGTGAACAATATATTTAACGTAGAATTATTATAACGAGAATGTCATAACATGACAAAATGGTATCTATATAGGTATAATATAATAGGTATAATAAGTGGACGCACGCCAGTCAAACTCAAAAGTATACATATCCTACTAATATTATAAACGCGAAAGTTTGTAAGTATGGATGGATGTATGTTACTCTTTCACGTAAAAGCTACCGAATGGATTTGGATAAAATTCGGCATACAGATAGTTTATAACCTGGATTAACACATAGGATACTTTTTATCCAGATATTCCCACGGGAACGGGTACCACGCGGATGAAACTGCGGGCAGCCGCTAGTAGTAAATAATTATGTTCACGACTATTATCCCCGAAGGATTAGTCAGATACTAAGCAATGAGGACCGCAGAAAGCAGTCCTCTACCATAGTCCACTTTGCACCAAATAGCGACTGCACATCTGCTCAGAGTATCACAATTTTTATAAATTTCATTTAATTATAAATCAAAATTGATGCAATCTACTCTATTCTGTATCCTATTCCTAACTAACATTATAACAGCAAAAGTGAGATTGTTTGTTTGTTTGTTTGTCACGCTTTCACGCTTAAACCACTACACCGATTTTGATGAATTTTGGTATAGCGATAGATAGGACTAGATTACTAGACTAGACTAGGTTTCCCACTTGAGATAGTATTTTTTTTCTACGTTTTGTTATCTTGGCGTTTATAGCGTAAGCATTAGCGTTATTAACGCTAATAATTAAATATTACGAATAATAGATGGGGCCCTGGAAACGGATATAGGCCAGCTCGCTTTCCGCGAAAAATTTACACGAGCAAACGTAATAATTTGTAATATTTTGGCGCAGTTGAATGCGCCATAAATTATTATAAACTGTAACTCTCGAAATAAAACACTTATTACGAATCTTTCGCCATTAATTTTACAATGTGTGAAACTGTAAAAAACTGTAAAACTGTGTGTGTGTGTTTCTGTGTTATGAGATGTGAGAGTGAACGTTTTCGCTTTGTAGATATAAATACGAATATAAACTTGTACTTTAGGTAAAGCATGCTTTTTACAGGAGAACAGCCGTTTCCTCGAATCCCACAAGGAGACTGGGCCCTACATCATCACTGGCTTCGACGTGCTTTTGATGGTGGATACCGTTGACACCAGCGGCTTCATCACCTCCGGAGGGCTCTTGAAGGTAGTTAAGAGTTGTTGTAGTGTATCTTTTAATAGGACAAGGTGTCACATAATTTACAATAAAATTCCGAATGATGTTGTAGTTTTACCCTATGACAAAGAAGAATGGACTTTTTTTATGAAACCCGTCCTTGTAACATGTTAAGTTTCGAAATAAATAGTAGTGTATTTTGTTGTAAGGGCAGCAAATATGAACGAGCGAATGAATATATGAAAAAAAAAGAATAAAAAGGGACAATGAAAAAAAAAAATGAAAAATGAGGGTGTATAGTTAAATTCAAGTAAAAATCTTGACTTCAATTTTATGTTTTCATTTATTATTTTAATTTACTTCTTCTCAATAATATCTTTTTTCTCCAATACCTGACAGATTTTCTGTAAAGGGCTATTACACTGTAAACGATTACATCAATGACAAAAAGGCATGGAATTGACATTCCTCTAATTCCACACACAAAATAATTGTTATAATGCGTTTATAGTGCCCGAGTAAAACTTTTTACCTACTCACAATATAGAGCAGTAAAAAATATGTAAGGACGATTCAAAAATGCTTATTGTAAGTTTACTTGAATTAACATTTCTGATTTGATTTGAATTTTAGTCAGGGACTAGGCAATCAGGACTGCAAAAGCAGTGCACTTCCAACTGCCACAGTCCACGTTCTACCGAATCACAACTGGAAAATGTGCTCAGCGTGTTAGGTGCTGAGCCCATAGCCGCTTTATGCAGTTGGACGTACCTATGTACAGTCTTTAGTCCGTCAGTCGTTTTTACGACTCCCAAGAGAAGAGAAAGGTTGGTAGTATTCTTATGTTAAGAATAACTGAAATCAATCAGAATCAGAACTATTTGGACAGATATGTTCAGAAATGTATAATTATTAAAAATCAATTAAACTGAATGTTTATTCGCGAAACACTTCAGAACGGCTGCACCTATTTCTCTAATTCTTTGTTTGTTGTGTTTGTCATTGCCAGGACAAGGTTTGTTTAAAAAAAAATTTGGATATTCGTCACACGGCAAGGCGGAAGAAGTCGCTGGCGAGCCGCTAGTACTTACATAAATATTACATATAAAAAAATGCTTATTATTATTATACTAAAAGTAATACTACACTAAAACTCTGTTACAGGACACTATAGGCCTGTCTTTCGAGTGCACCAACGTCACAACGTTATCGTACGAGTTCTGGCTGTACGGCGTGCCGCGCGACGCGCCCCGGGTGGCGGAATACAGCACCTGGGACCCCGGAAACAACCACAACGACATGTGTTGACCTAACCTGAGAAACGACACTTTTCCAAATAAATGTATATTTATAAATATGACGTTCTTATTTCGTCCAAAAAAAATCCTTTGTCCTAAATACGGGTTGTTAGCCGTAGGTCCATACGCAATTCGTCTATTTCGCATTTTGCCGTTCGCTTACTACTCAATTCGTCATTATCTTGATTCGACCATTTCGTGAATCGTCATTACGCAGTTCGTTCATTTCGAGGCTCGTCTTTTCGTCCATTTCGCGAATCGTCATTACGCAGTTCGTTCATTTCGAGGCTTTTTTTTTCGTCCATTTCGTGAATCGTCATTACGCAGTTCGTCAATGAGGAGGGGCTTGGTCGTGAAACGAATTCGTTCATTCATCCTGCAGTAGGCTTTAAACCAGCCAGCCACTGTATTTTTAGGGTTCCGTGCCCAGGGGTAAAAGTGGGACCTTATTCTAAGACTCCGCTGTCTGTATTTCTGTCTGACACCAGGCTGTATCTCATTAAACGTGACTCTTATTTTTGTATATATAATAAAAATTATAATAATATTATAATTTTATTTTATATCATATTATGATTACAATGACATACATACATATACTCACGGCTATTATCCCCAAAGGGATAGCCAGAGACTACACAATGAGGACCGCAAAAGTAGTCCACTGCCACAGTTTATGTTTCACCAAATAATAATAATTGCACATGTGCTCAGCGTGATAGGTGGAGAGCCCATCGCCGCTTCGCTTTCTGCTTTTAGACGTAGGTTCAGTGTTTAGTCCGTTAGTCGCCTTTTACGACACCTAAAGGAATATATGTGTTGGTAGTATTCTATTAATTCGCCACGTACAAAGCATTACCATGACATATTCTGTGAATCAAAAGATTAACAGGAACGGATTTATAACAACACTTTTATAAAATAAATCGTTCTTTCTAACATTGTAATAAAAAATCTTAGACCCAAAAATCAACGATCACAACGAAATGTGTGAAACAAACCATTATCATTATTAGTTAGAGAAAAACTTATGTACAAATACCTGTAGCTGAATATTTGTAAAAATGACGTTCTAAGTTTGCCTAAAATATATCAGGCTATGTCTCAAACACATTGATCACAATGACAATGTTGAATGAACGAAACGATTATTTAATTTTATTTAATTTAATTTAAATTTTAATACTGATTGATTCTGATTTCTGATTTATGATTTTTATTAATGTTATTTATTTATTTTTTCGATATTCAATAATTACTCAGTAAATTTAATTTTAAAATAATGAGGTTTTAGTGCCATTATGTAATGCCATAATTTGGCCTTTTTCGTCGAATTTGCTTTCTTAAACGCCGCATAACGGTCAAATAATATTATTTTTTTACCGTTGGACCTTCCGGCAAGAATTCCTATAAACACCGCGATAGTCAAAGAAAACAGTAAATATGGCTTTGACTTCTGATCGACTTTGTCGTGGTTTTTTCGGTTTCGGCTCAGTCGGAAGGCGCTATTTCGAAACTTGTTGACTAGTTTGCATGTCAAACTTGTAAACCCACGTCTCGTCACCAGTAACAATGCGTTGCATGAATGTTGGGTTGAAATTGACTCGTTCTAGCATGTCCTCAGCGACTCTTATGCGATCGAGTTTTTGGACAAAATTCAGGTCTTTTGGGACTAGCCGAGCGGCAACATGTTTCATACCAAAGTGATTATTTAAAATGGTACGGATCGACTCGCGAGACACAGAAAGTTCAGCGGCTATCGCTCTCAAACTTGAATAAGGATTTTCAGTCACCATTTCCTTCACTTTAGCGATGTTATCTTCAATTGAAGACGTTGATGGCCTACCAGAGCGAAGGAAATCTTCCATCACATCTTGACCGCTTTGAACGCTTTGTACCACTCATAAGCACGTGTTTTTGATGAAGTCGATTCACCGTAAGCCTTCTGTAATATTTTCAATGACTCCGAACACGAAATTCCATTGGCGACGCATAATTTAAGACAAACTCTTTGTTTGATGTTTTTATCCATTATGAAATTCGCAATACACACTAGATATACTACTCTGTCAAGAAAGCACCGGGAAAAGATCAATAATACACAAAATGTTAGTTATTCATCCAAATTTATTTTATTGCCTTCAAAGTATGCTCCTTCAGAAACGATACACTTTCGCCAACGAATAATCCAATCATCAAAACATTTTATTAACGCTTTTTCCGGAATTGAGTTTAGTTCTCGCCGCGAATTCTCCTTTAATGTATTCTACCGAACGAAAACAAGCGCCACGAAGTGTAAATTTGAGTTTAGAAAAAAGAAAGAAGTCGCTTGTAGCCATATCTGGTGAATAAGGTGGTTGCTCGATGGTATTTGTTGAGTTTTTGGTCAAAATTCGATCACAATGATGGCCTTGTGCGAAGGCGCATTATCGTGGTGCAAAATCCAAGAATTTTCTTACCACAAATTTGGCCTTACTCGTCGAATATATATATACATATTCTGTGAATCAAAAGATTAACAGGAACGGATTTATAACAACACTTTTATAAAATAAATCGTTCTTTCTAACATTGTAATAAAAAATCTTAGGCCCAAAAATCAACGATCACAACGAAATGTGTGAAACAAACCATTATCAATTATTAGTTAGAGAAAAACTTATGTACAAATACCTGTAGCTGAATATTTGTAAAAATGACGTTCTAAGTTTGTCTAAAATATATCAGGCTATGTCTCAAACACATTGATCACAATGACAATGTTGAATGAACGAAACGATTATTTAATTTTATTTAATTTAATTTAAATTTTAATACTGATTGATTCTGATTTCTGATTTATGATTTTTATTAATGTTATTTATTTATTTTTTCCCTATTCAATAATTACTCTGAAAAGGAGAACGCGTACTGGCGTACAACCCCACAATGTTCATGTTTTGGTACCATATTTGCATAATTGGTTCCTTAATTTTTTCTCATTATTTTCCAGTAAATGTTATATTTTTAGAAGTTCGGGGTAAAGAAAAATCTTAAAGCGAAATAATAATACTAAAACTAATAACGAAACGCATTTCAACTAGCAGATACTATACGCAAAACAAAAATCTGCTGTCAGAGTTGCCTGCCATAAAAATATCGATTAATCGATTTTGAAATCGATTCTCAAATAACTAATTAAAACTTATTAGTGTATGTTGTTTTGATTAAAAACCTATTTGTGCTACTATTTTAGAGCTTAAACCTATACAATTACAGACTTTTATCTTAAAATAGTTGATTAATTACTTTTGATATTTATAATTTATATTATTTTTAAGATTGATTTTCTTATCGATTTGTATCTCGTAAAAAGACGAATAAAACTACTTGCAACACTGTCAATGTCAATCATTGAGCTTTTGGTCAACGTATACGTTTATTATATATAATGTGTTTTAATTTAAAAGTTCCTTCATACCTATTTTGCGAAAAGCCGCTTTGTGAATGTGCTAATGAAATGAACACAAACAATATTGTGTTGTGTTGTGCTGCACTTTCGTGATAGTTTTACTGTCTGATTGGGTGATACATTACCATCACAATGTCGAGTATGCAATGCATTTCAATTGAATCTCAGGCGGCATTTACTGACGAACGAGAGTCAAGCCTTAGTCGACACTATTTGTTTTTGGTCATATCCCTGAAAGGTAAGTCGTACATAGTACGAAAATGTCGTCAACCATTTTAGACATCTAAACCGAGAGCGAGAACACATGGTACATATTTGGTGCAGCAATGCACCTCTGTATCGGTTACTACTAATATTCTACTATTTTGTTGATCAATTAATAAACTTCATCCATGCTCTTATTGTTTTAGGCAACACCTGATTATATTTGTCATGCTTCCTGGGAATTAGCAACCCATTCTATTGCATCTGAAAGTAAAACTACAAGGCATGTTGGCCATCGCCAAGACGAGTTGTATGTGGACGTTCTATTTTAAGAATGAGCAGACGAAGAGTTTTCTTTCAAGAGCCAAATGAAGAGGAACAAAGGATAACTAACATATTCGAATTGGATTAGACCACGAGAGGTAACACCTTACATGTATTTACTTATTGACTACCTCCGTGGTGGAGTAATATGTACAATGGTTTTCGTGGTGATACCTACTCTGAGTTCCTGGGTTTGAATCCCAGTAGGGGCAAATGTTTCTATGACGAATACGAGCATTTGTACCTGAGGCCATGACTATTTACCTATATAATAATTCTACTACATATATATACCATACATTCCGATTCCCAACGGCTTCCCTATAAGAAATCCCACTCCAGGGATCCACCATGCAGATCTTAATAATTATGTCAGTAATTAGTGCCACCAATGAGTTAAACATTCCATGTTTATTATTGTCTGATTTGTAAATTCTTGGCCGGCTTACCTTCGCCGTATTTCCCCAAACACATCCCTCGCCACTGTTATTACTACTATCACAACTGCATTTTTACCCATTGGCCTAGTATAACATATTACAAGCCTTCCAGTGCTTACTTCGGGGCTAGGCCACTGACCTACTTAAACTATCAATTTGTTACCTGAGACACTCAAGATAGTAAATATTTAGGTCAGCATTCTTGTATTATAGAGAGGTCAGTGGGCTAGGCTAATTGGTGTAAGAATAAAAAATATTTACTTTACACTCTGTTACTTTTGTAATTTAATTGTGATTTTTTATTTCAGCTTTCTTCAGAAAATGGAGCTTGTTTTCCTTGTTGGCTCCGAGCTCAAAGAGCTTTACGTAGAAGTGGACAGCCAGAGTTTTAACTGCATTGTGGGGCTACGAACTGTTGGGTGCTGCTCACAGATTTGCTCGCCATGAAGGCATGACTAGACCTGCTCCACTTTTCGATGATGTTATTTTAAGAGTGCCCTTAATTACTTTATAATTTAATATTAAATATGTGACCATACTAAATTATTGTTTTATTTCCACTGAGCAAATGCTAATATGGAAAAACATTACTTGTCTGTGTGTATGTACAATTGTGAAACTTCCCTGTAGAAAGACTTATTTATTTAAAATGTTTCCATCATATTTTTTAGTATTATATTATATTGTTTGCCTTTGATGAAGTAATTTATTAGTAGTATCTACTGGAAAGATCCTTGATTGCAAGTACTGTAAATATAAGTAAGTATGCATTCTGAGCAGTACCTAGTAGACTAATATAATATTCCTATCTCAAAGACAATTATTTTAAACACTAGCTTCCGCCCGCGGTTTCACCCGCGTGATTCGCGTTCATATAGGAATATCGGCATAAAAAGTAGCCTATGTTACTCTTCGTTCTTTCAAAGATCAAGTCAATTGGTTGCTTAGTTTGGGCGTAAAGGAAGGACAAATTCGCATTTATAATAATAAATATGTAGGATAGGAGATGATTTCAACTTAATGTTGGTATAGGTAGGTAGGTAGTCTACAGTTGAGACCTCTAAAGTGGGAACGTGTATACCTACTTCTATTGTTTACATCTACCCAATGATATAGTTTATAATATCATTGCATCTACCTATGACTTTCATCATGTTTTAAGTAAGTATTTTGCTGTTATTTATCAAAACAGATGGGTAGCTATGTCTTTTTGTGTTTTAAATAACCAAGCACAAAGATCTGAATAATCACAGTCGCAGCAGTTCCTGATAGGTATCCTATCCTATCTATCTATCTTCTAGAATCTAGAACTCGGGCTAACAATACATAGGTACCTACTTACTTACTTAATATTGAAATGCACTACTTAAGTACCTACCTACCTATTTTAGTTCGATTCACGATTGATCTATAAAGCGCGAACGTTCATTTTCAGATTTAATTATTTATTTTGTTACTGTCAGAATTATTGTCCGTCCCTCCCTGTCACTCAACTGTCAATGTCAATCAAATACAGGGAAAAACCTAACCTTAAAAAATTATCAAAATACAAGTACTTATATCTTTTAAACCCCAACATTTAAAATTCTGTTAATTTATGTAGTAATTCTCAATAATATAATCTACCAAATGTGTAAGTCTCATTGCCAAACATGAAAATTGTAGGCCTGTACAAAATCTCCATAGTACCCTGCCTTTTATTTGTCCTTTAATTTTAAAATAATGAGGTTTTAGTGCCATTATGTAATGCCATAATTTGGCCTTTTTCGTCGAATTTGCTTTCTTAAACGCCGCATAACGCTCAAATAACATTCTTTATTTACCGTTTGACCTTCCGGCAAGAATTCCGAGTGCATAACACCACGATAGTCAAAGAAAACAGTCAACATGATTTTGACTTTTGATCGACTTTGGCGTTGTTTTTTGGGTTTCAGGTCAGGAGGTAGGCGCAACTCCGATGACTTGTTGACTAGTTTGCATGTCAAACTCGTAAACCCACGACTCGTCACCAGTAACAATGCGTTGCATGAATGTTGGTTCGGAATAGACTCGTTCTAGCATGTCCCCAGCGACTCATATGCGATTGAGTTTTTGGAGAAAATTCAGGTCTTTTGGGACTAGCCGAGCGGCAACATGTTTCATACCCAAGTGATTATTAAAAATGGTACTTATCGACTCGTGAGACACAGAAAGTTTAGCGGCTATCTTTCTCAAACTTGAATGAGGATTTTCGTCACCACTTCCTTCACTTTTGCGATGTTAACTTCAGTTAAAGACGTTGATGGCCTACCAGAGCGAAGCAAATCTTTCATCACATCTCGACCGTTTTTGAACGCTTTGTACCACTCATAAGCACGTGTTTTTGTTAAAGTCGATTCACCGTAAGCCTTCTGTAACATTTTCAGTGACTCCTAACACGAAATTCCATTGGCGACGCATAATTTAAGACAAACTCTTTGTTCGATGCTTTTATCCATTACGAAATACACACTAGATAGAAACTAACTATAAACAGTACTGTATTTAATCCAAATAACAGATGCACCTCCATCTCCGCGCCAATGGATAACAGTTGTGCCAATCTAACAACAAAAAAAACAAAAAATTGAATTTGGAATCATAAACAAACATCCGTTCCCGAAACTTTTTTGACAGAGAGTGTGTTACTGAGCGGGCAAACGAGCTTACGGCCCACCTGATAGCAAGCGGCTACCGCAGCCTTCGATGAACCCCTAGCTAGATACACCTAAACAAACAAATCAAGACTCCGGGGTTAGTTGGGCCAATTGTCAGAACAACGCCAATCTGAGTAGAGTGACAATAGTACTACTTATTAACTAAAACAGTACAAACATACTCTCTATTTATGCACTGCTTCGTAAAGATATTTTCGAAGCTTTCATTTACGAAGGTTTGTAGGGTAAAGTTTATCAATGACCGCTTCCCATAAAAGCTTGCAACACCAGATCCTGAACCTCAGTTCATTTGCATCTAGACCCTGTAATTTTTATTTCACTGCCTATAGTACATTTTAAACCTGTATTTAGTACATATCTATGCAAAACAATGTAGAGAAATATTTATTAGGGTGGTGGTCGTCATCAATTTAAATTCTGGGAAGTGTTACGTTGTAAATTCAGGGCCCTGTCTGCCTTTACTAATCTACAAAAGAGGTTCGCAATGGTTGAATAGTACTTACCTGAAATCATTGTTTTTGAATGATCAGATGTCCAAAAAACATTAGTCCTTGTAGCTTGTTTGAATTAAATCCATTTTGGTAAACCTTTTGAATCGAGTCGCCTGAATCGGGGGTGGAGAAGGTAGGGGGAGGGGGGAGGAGTACTCCCCCACTTACCCCCCCTGCCGCCAACAAGTAGTTTTTAAGTTATGATAATTTTTGTATTTTGAAGTTATGTATCGTAGTAAAAAAATTGAATCGAGTCGCCATTATTGGTGGGGGAAGGGGAGGGGAGGAATAAGGAGTGCCCCCCCACTTACCCCTCCTGCCACAGGCAAGTAATTTTTAAGTTATGTAATTTTTTTAAAAATATGGAAATTAACAAAAATGTCATTTCTGGCGCTTCGCCGGCCGCTCCCGCGGCACGCTCGCTACGCTCGCTCGGCTCGCGCGTTTTTGGTCAACATACTAACCTAACCTAATTTACTCTTGAGACTTTTTTCATGGCGGGGGGCTTCGCCCCCCGAGCCCCCCTCGCGGGGGGGCGGCCCCCCGCTTCGGTTCTGTTACTATGGTACTGTATAACCTAAAAACGTGTAATTTTCGTGATTATAGCCGATTTTGACAAAACTTTCAAGTGGTTTTTTTATATTTTAACGCAACGGCGGCAGCTATAATGTCAATAAACCTTTATTTAAGAACCCCTTAGACCCCCCCACAGTGTTAGTTTCTTCAAATTCAGGCGACTCGATTCAAAAGTCAACCCTCCATTTTTCTTCACATTAAAGACATGGAGCCTTGGCTGACACATTACAAGACACACTTTTCTTGCATTTTCAATTAAAACATATTTCTAAATCAGTTTTAGCAGGACTTTGCGTTAGATTTGAAAGAAAATAAAAATTGTTTACGTTTTATATTTGTCATAACACCATAGACAAAATGACAGCCACCGTAGCGACGCCTAGCGGTAGCGGGGCGAAGTGGTTGTCAGCTTTTAAGTTTCACATAAAAGATGCAATTTTAAAAATAGCCGAAACAGTTCCAATAATAAATTACGTAATAAATTAATATGTATAATAATTACTTTAAATAATTAAATTTAATTCAAGCAAACCCGGCAATAGAACTATTTTTTCTATAGGGACTTTTATCTAGAACATTCGAACGGGAGAAATCTTTTTTATATGGATATTGTCTCTGCCCGTAGGGGTTACCAGAGAGGAAACTAATACTCCCTAATATTTAGACAGGGTATTAACTCGAGTGGAATTGATTTCCAAATTTAAAAAAGGACGAAATTCAGACTGCTAAACGTTAACTTGTCTCTAGTTCAAGAAGTTTTCTAATTGACAGATTCTTTCAGTGTCAGAACGAGAGATGAAAACGTCATATTTGACGTTTTGATAGTTTGAAGGAAAATTCTAAAGGAACTGCGTTGTTAAATATTACCCGACTTTGAGAGTAGATTTCATAAGATGGCATTCCGGTTTGAGTGTTTCCGGTGAATTGGAGCAGCCGGGTCTGATGACGTCGAAGCGATTTCAATCTCTGGCGTGAAGTGGTGGGTGATGATTTGAGATCAATTCACTAAGGTAGGCATGAGTCCTGGCTGGTAACCTTTTGTTTTAATCTGAGGTCGTAATAATGTAGTGGATTTGAGGCGTCATTAGCTTGAGAATATAGTCAACAAGTGTGTGGTTTATTTACAGGGATCCGTGCCCTAAACGAAGTTCCGGTCGCTGGCAGCCACGCGCACAGATAAAATCTCCCAGCGCGTAAGTATCCCAATATCATTGTTTAAGTATAATAAGCCGTCATCCTAGGAAAGCAAAGCGATATTTCATGGTGTCTGAATCCTGCCTTGTCGCCAGGCGACGCAAGGCTCTTGGCCATGTGGCGGACGTGTCAAACCCCTTTATTAAGTGGATATTGCATCATCCAACAATAGTCTGGCATTGTTTAGTTATGTTTATTGGAATATCGTAGCCGTGTAGTGCCTTGGGTACTAGTTAAATGTGAAACAACACTAAAATTAAAACATGGTGTTAAATGTTAGTGTTGGAGTGTGAGTTTATAGTTGTGCAACAGCGTTGGGAAGCTTTTGATAACCCATGGCGCTGCGAGTCCCTGATTATGATAGGTTGCAGCCCCAGATACACAGATAGCAGACTGCGGGACCCTAATTTATGTAACAGATCTGAACTAGACGTGTAGTGTTATAAATAGGCCCCGTGTTAATAATTTCAGATACTTCGAGAGGCCCGTCTCGCCGCCAGGATTTAGAGCTGGGCCCTAAAGCCCGGACGCGAGACCTGCTTCGTCGGGGTACCAGCGGCCACCTGCTGCCAGTCGAGCTGTCGCCGCCTAGCGGATGAGCAGGCGTTGACGGTTTTTTTTTCTACCCCTTACTAGGGGATAATTGTTTTTTTTAAACTGAAACATTTATTGAATTAGGGTTTTGACACCTTAAGCTTTATTTTCCTTTTATATCCAATTACACCAAGCGTTGGTGAAGTTGTGAAAAATTTGAGGATCTGCGAGTCCGACCTGTGTGAAGTTGTATGGTGACATCGTCTCCAGATTCGGGTCTACATTAGGACCCTGGCGCCCTTTAACATTAATTTTATATCGGTGTAACCCACGGTTCTCTAGTGTATTGGCTTTAAACGTGTGATAGTTTTGATACGGTTAAACGGATTAAAACATTTAATTTAATATTTTTATAGACGGAGTAATTTAATTTTAATTTCAACTTCATACTCCGAACGGTACTGGCGTTATCCCAACCCCCCACGACCATAGCTCGTCCCACTGAAATATTAGCTGGCTGGTTTTTTTTTTTTTTTTTTTTTTTTTTTTTTAAGGGTTGGTTTGGGCATATTGTTTTATTAAGACAAATGTTTCCTTTTATGGATTTGTATGGATGTTCGGTATTTCCTCGCATAGGGAAGCGTAGGACAAATGGAAAGTAGGCGATTTCTCTAACGTAATTAGAGCTAAATGGCGAATAAAGGGGGTTTTAAGGATCAATTTTGGATAGGGGAGTTTTTGGGGATATTAGGACATTTTAGGGAACATAGGGAAAAACGGGAAATTTTAAAGTGTAATGCCAAAAATTTTTGAGTGGACTTAAAGTCCTAATTTATATATTTAAGTGGACATAAGGTCCACTTCTAAAGAATTGCGGGTCGCTTAGAATTGAAGTTGAAAGAATGAAGAGGAAGAAAGAAATAAGATTAGGGGGGAAAAGAAATTTTGGGATTTTATGGGATTTACTATTAATTAAGCTAATTTATTGAGGGTTTTTTATGATGGTTGATTTTATTTAATCTCTTTTAATTTTAAGTTATTTGGAAGATGTATTTTAAGTATTTGATTTTAATTTATGATTTTTAATGAATTTAAATTTAAAATTTGAGTTATATTGAAGATTTAGCAAGTTTGGACTTTATAGAATTTTTTAATGGATATGCCGATTGTTTTGGTTAAAACATTTTTGAGAGTGAATTCTATAAAAATTTTTAATCTAATAGGTTTTGTTGTGAACTTAGTAATTTTTTGAATAATGGTGTTTTAAATCGTAGTTTTATTTATTTTATGTTTATAATGTTAAATTAAGTTATAGTAGAAAATTTAATTATTTAGGTATTTTGAGTTAGTTTTGTTGTTTAATGGATTTAGTTTAATTTTGTTGTTTAGATAATTTTGATTATGATAGTTTAAATTAATTATAAGATTTTGTTTTATTAGGTTTAGTTTGGATGTTAATTTATATTTTTAATGTTAAATGAAGTTATATGGTAAGTTTTATTATTTAAGTATATAAAGTTAGTTTTGTTGTTTAATTGTATTTAATTTAATTTTGTTTTATTTAGATAATTTATGTTATTATAGTTTAAATTAATTTTGAAAATTTTGTTTTATTACATTTAGTTTGCATGTTAATTTGAAGTTTTAGTGATTTATTTAATGTAGTTAGCTGGCTGGTTAGGTAGTAGTAGGAACAGAATTATAAGATTTATTTGAAATTAAAATTATCACCGACCCGCTTGGTCACTTTTGACTCTTGAGGTTTAGAGTACTTTAAACAGTAAATTATAGTTGGCAAAATTAATAGAAAGTTTGTTATACTTTCATTTGAGATTGACGACCTCCTTGGTCGAGTGGTTTGTACGCCGGTTTTCATGGTGTCGCCATCTCTGAGGTCCCGGGTTCGATCCCCGGTCGGGTCAATTTAGAAATTATTGTTTTTCTAAATTGTCTCGGGTCTGGGTGTTTTCTATGTATAATAAGTATGTATTTAAGTACTTTAAGTATGTTTATCCGTTGTCTAGTAACCATTTAACGAGTTTCATAACGGAGCTTCTCTTGGGCTAGATAATTGGTGTGAGTGTAGGGAAGTTTATTTATTTATTTATTTATTTATTTAGATTTTTTTTGTTATTTTCGGCTCCATAAATTAAAAGGAGTAACGTAGATGATTAGTACCTAACCTAATATAAGAAAAAAATGTGACTAACCCCCTCTTTTAAATAATAAGAGTGAAATAAAATTTATAATTTTATTTTATTGTTGTTGGACAAAATTTTAGTGTGTTCTTTTACAATATACTGCCTAGCTGTTGAACATTTTATGGTTTTATTTGATAACAACCCACTGAAGCTTGCATTTGGGATTTTCTTCCTTTTCCCCAAAAGGGACAAAACCTCAAATGGAACAGTGGCACTCAACGTGTGTTTTGGTTAGGGATAGTGGTTATGTCCTATGCTGTAACTAAAAAGCCAGAATACCGATAGTGGGGATTATTACTTATAAGAAAAACCGTCACGCGTGCATTGGCACGGATCCCTCCCATTTTATTTTAATAACGAATTTTTATTCGTTGCTTTTTTTTTTAAATATTGTGTCTGTGAAATTATTTTTTTATACGTTCATAACACTATTTTATATGAATACAAGTGATATTTTTTGTTATACAATTAGTGTTAATTATATTATTATTATATAGGATTTAATTATTACTTGAACGTTTTTGACACAATATGATATTTGAATACGTGTTTCATTATTTTTTAAATACAAATGTTAAATGTAGTATTATGGTATGACAGCTGAATTTAATTATGGATTGAACGTTATTGACTCATTTATTTAAATTTAATTACTGATTGAACGTTATTGACTGTCATTTATTTAAATACATTTATTTAAGGGTATTATTATTATAATACTGTGTTTGCTGCGGTTGTTACTGAATTCTATGGACTATTACTTACTTAAATTTAAATCACCTAGTGAGAAAGCCAGCTCATATTTTAGTAGCTTTTTTTAAATTTTAAAATGCCACGCCTTATATTTTAATTTTTTTTGACTAGCATCAATTAAAATGACTTTTTACATTGCAATAAATACCTTTAAAATGCTAATACTATTAAATTTACTTTGCAATTTACGATTTCTTGTTGGTATGGTGAGTTGAAAACCTCTGTTGTGGTGTTTTTGTTTGTTGTTAGGGGTTGAAAAGTGACGATGGAGGGCTGTATATGCCTTGAAGTCACTCTATTTCAGCGCTAGTGGCTGTATATGCCACAGTGCTGGAATCCCTTGTGGTGTTTGGTTTCTTGTGAAAGGGGTTAATGGTGACGATGGACGGCTGTATATGCCTTAAGTCACTGCACTTTGGGTGTTTGTGGCTGTATATGCCGCGGCGCTGGAAGCTCTTTTAAGAGGAGCTTGATGTTTGTGGTTGTGTTTTTGCGCATTGGAAAGTTTCGACTTTTGGCGTGATGACATTCTATTTGTTAAGTTGGAATGTTTTAATTCCTTTTTTATTTTACTTTAATATTATAGGTTAGATACCTTAATGGAAGGGTTAAATCTCCGGACCGTTGGTATGGCAACGTGGTGATAGACCTGAGGAAGGTGGCCATTTATTGGCGGGCGTGTAGGCTGCTTTGACGGAATAAGTTTTTGTTGGATTTTCTTTTTGGGCGGTTAGCCAAACCTCAATCTCCGGACCGTTGGTGAGGCAACGAGATGATAGTCCTGAGGATGGTGGCCATTTATTGGCGGGCGTGTAGGCTGCTTTGAGGGAATACGTTTTTTTTTGTAGGATATATTTAGGGGCGGTTAGCCAAACTTTTAGGTGGTGGTGAATATTTGTTGGTTTGGGTTGTGGGTTTTTTTTTTTTGGATTACGGCTGCCCAGCCGTGTAAGAAGTTTACTGGGCATTACTTTAAATATGTGCTTATAGGAAGGAGCATTTAGATGTTTGTGTATTGAGGAGGTATCGTTTGTTAGGAAGGGTAGACTTAGACGTGTAGACGATTCTTACATGTATTTATTATTTTATAGCTCTTTGGGTTTCGTTTTTTCCATGTTTGTAAATGGATCAGACCTAACCTGTGGAACATATATAGACGTTTGGTGTATGTATTTATTATTTTGTGCCTCTCTGGGCTTTGTCTTTTCCATATTGCTTAATGGATCAGACTTACCCAGTGGGATAACTGTAGGTCTATTTCAGTAACCTGTATAGTTAAATAAGCCATTCACCCCAGCGGATTAGTGACTGGTACCAAAAGCCTTAACGCGAGGCGTCAGTGCGGCTGGTGACACTGTAATAATAGGTTAACTGTATAGCCACCAGTTTTTATGTTTATGTAATAATATCATTATAACCATAATTAGTGTATTTAATATATATAAAGTAGTCAATCATTTATAATCTAGTATTTTGGTAATAGTCATATTGAACTCCTTAAGGTTTGTCTTTTCCATATTGCTTAATGGATCAGACTCACTTTGTGAGTCTATTGTGGTGACTTTTCAGTAACCAGTATTGTTAAAAAATTAAGCCATACACCCCAGCGGATCAGTGACTGGTACCAAAAGCCTTAACGCGAGGCAACAGTGCGGTTGGTGACACTGTGATAATATGTTAACTGCATAGCCACCAAGTTTTTAGATTTATGTAAGAGTATATTATAATTGATATTATTATATTTATTATGTACATTAGTTTATATTCATATAGAAGTTTGTATATTTATTGGGATATACAAACTATATATATATATGGGATATTTGTATATTTAAATATATATATATATATATATATATATATATATATGAAGAATTGTCGTACACAAGTCTGCGTTTTGTAGTTTTTTTTTCTGTCATAGCATATTGTATAGCTATTTACAGGAAAGTTTTAAGTTGTTGTGTAGTGCAGCTACAAGGGTAGGTTTTCTTTTAGTTGTTTGTGCTTGCTTGGTTGTTTGAAGTGTAGTGTGACGCTGGAGGGCCAGCGTCGAGATTTGCCGTGGTCGGTCAAATCTCTGGTGGTTGGGGAGGTACTGTGACGTTGTAAATTCAGGGCCCTGTCTGCCTTTACTAATCTACAAAAGAGAGAAAGAAAATAAAGATTGTTTACGTTTTAAATTTGACATAACACCATAGACAAAATGACAGCCACCGTAGCGACGCCTAGCGGTAGCGGGGCGAAGTGGCTGTCAGCTTTTAAGTTTCACATAAAAGATGCAATTTTAAAAATAGCCGAAACAGTTCCAATAATAAATTACGTAATAAATTAATATGTATAATAATTACTTTAAATAATTAAATTTAATTTAAGCAAATCCGGCAATAGAACTATTTTTTCTATAGGGACTTTTATCTAGAACATTCGAACGGGAGAAATCTTTTTTATATGGATACTGTCTCTGCCCGTAGGGGTTACCAGAGAGGAAACTAATACTCCCTAATATTTAGACAGGGTATTAACTCGAGTGGAATTGATTTCCAAATTTAAAAAAGGACGAAATTCAGACTGCTAAACGTTAACTTGTCTCTAGTTCAAGAAGTTTTCTAATTGACAGATTCTTTCAGTGTCAGAACGAGAGATGAAAACGTCATATTTGACGTTTTGATAGTTTGAAGGAAAATTCTAAAGGAACTGCGTTGTTAAATATTACCTGACTTTGAGAGTAGATTTCATAAGATGGCATTCCGGTTTGAGTGTTTCCGGTGAATTGGAGCAGCCGGGTCTGATTTCAATCTCTGGCGTGAAGTGGTGGGTGATGAGTTGAGATCAATTCACTAAGGTAGGCATGAGTCCTGGCTGGTAACCTTTTGTTTTAATCTGAGGTCGTAATAATGTAGTGGATTTGAGGCGTCATTAGCTTGAGAATATAGTCAACAAGTGTGTGGTTTATTTACAGGGATCCGTGCCCTAAACGAAGTTCCGGTCGCTGGCAGCCACGCGCACATATAAAATCTTCCAGCGCGTAAGTATCCCAATATCATTGTTTAAGTATAATAAGCCGTCATCCTAGGAAAGCAAATCGATATTTCATGGTGTCTGAATCCTGCCTTGTCGCCAGGCGACGCAAGGCTCTTGGCCATGTGGCAGACGTGTCAAACCCCTTTATTAAGTGGATATTGCATCATCCAACAATAGTCTGGCATTGTTTAGTTATGTTTATTGGAATATCGTAGCCGTGTAGTGCCTTGGGTACTAGTTAAATGTGAAACAACACTAAAATTAAAACATGGTGTTAAATGTTAGTGTTGGAGTGTGAGTTTATAGTTGTGCAACAGCGTTGGGAAGCTTTTGATAACCCATGGCGCTACGAGTCCCTGATTATGATAGGTTGCAGCCCCAGATACACAGATAGCAGACTGCGGGACCCTAATTTATGTAACAGATCTGAACTAGGCGTGTAGTGTTATAAATAGGCCCCGTGTTGATAATTTCAGATACTTCGAGAGGCCCGTCTCGCCGCCAGGATTTAGAGCTGGGCCCTAAAGCCCGCACGCGAGACCTGCTTCGTCGGGGTACCAGCGGCCACCTGCTGCCAGTCGAGCTGTCGCCGCCTAGCGGATGAGCAGGCGTTGACGGTTTTTTTTCTACCCCTTACTAGGGGATAATTGTTTTTTTTAAACTGAAACATTTATTGAATTAGGGTTTTGACACCTTAAGCTTTATTTTCCTTTTATATCCAATTACACCAAGCGTTGGTGAAGTTGTGAAAAATTTGAGGATCTGCGAGTCCGACCTGTGTGAAGTTGTATGGTGACATCGTCTCCAGATTCGGGTCTACATTAGGACCCTGGCGCCCTTTAACATTAATTTTATATCGGTGTAACCCCACGGTTCTCTAGTGTATTGGCTTTAAACGTGTGATAGTTTTGATACGGTTAAACAGATTAAAACAGTTAATTTAATATTTTTATAGACGGAGTAATTTAATTTTAATTTCAACTTCATACTCCGAACGGTACTGGCGTTATCCCAACCCCCCACGACCATAGCTCGTCCCACTGAAATATTAGCTGGCTGGTTAGGTAGTAGTAGGAACAGAATTATAAGATTTATTTGAAATTAAAATTATCACCGACCCGCTTGGTCACTTTTGACTCTTGAGGTTTAGAGTACTTTAAACAGTAAATTATAGTTGGCAAAATTAATAGAAAGTTTGTTATACTTTCATTTGAGATTGACGACCTCCTTGGTCGAGTGGTTTGTACGCCGGTTTTCATGGTGTCGCCATCTCTGAGGTCCCGGGTTCGATCCCCGGTCGGGTCAATTTAGAAATTATTGTTTTTCTAAATTGTCTCGGGTCTGGGTGTTTTCTATGTATAATAAGTATGTATTTAAGTACTTTAAGTATGTTTATCCGTTGTCTAGTAACCATTTAACGAGTTTCATAACGAAGCTTCTCTTGGGCTAGATAATTGGTGTGAGTGTAGGGAAGTTTATTTATTTATTTATTTAGATTGACCCTAGGGTCAATTTCAACTGATAGTTTTTTTTGTTATTTTCGGCTCAATAAATTAAAAGGAGTAACGTAGATGATTAGTACCTAACCTAATATAAGAAAAAAATGTGACTAACCCCCTCTTTTAAATAATAAGAGTGAAATAAAATTTATAATTTTATTTTATTGTTGTTGGACAAAATTTTAGTGTGTACTTTTACAATATACTGCCTAGCTGTTGAACATTTTATGGTTTTATTTGATAACAACCCACTGAAGCTTGCATTTGGGATTTTCTTCCTTTTCCCCAAAAGGGACAAAACCTCAAATGTAACAGAAGAACGCACTTTTTTTAATCAGTACCTACTTTTTGCTATAAAACAAGCCTATTAAGAGGCTCCAAAGTATCATCAACCCCCCAGTCTAACCCAAAGGTGCCAAACATACGGAAAACTTTGTCGTTCACGCATCGGCCTACACAGTCATGCAAAGAAGTGCTCCCAGTCTCAGTACACTGCATAAAACGTCTGAGATGCAAGGCTGATGATGAGTTTTTGCTAAAAATGCCAAAACCTTGAACTAACCTGCAAGAAGTTTTACGATTAAAAAGGAAACATATCGGAGTCATTCTTAAATAACATATTATTTTCACATCACAACTGTAAAATTCTCACCAAAACCTTTAAAAACAGGGAAGAGTTCTCTTACCAAATCTTACATCACTGTATTATATTTTTATTTGCGCAAAAGTGTCTAAATTAATTAAGACACAATGGAGACTGGAGTGCCATCAGTGGATTAATATGGACTTAGGAAGAAATTAATTTTAAAATATAAAATCGTGTTCAATATACAAAGGAAAGGATTCTATAATAAATTGTACAAAGAAATGTTTTTTTTGCATATAAAAGAAACGAGGACCCTTATAATAATTTAACGTATTGAAGGTACTATTCCCGAAGGCTTTGGTTTATTACTCGTCCACCTGAGCCGTCTAGACTCGTAATAAAACGGCGAAGTTACTTGTCTGGATCAGGGGTCTTCAAACTTCTTAGCCGAACAGCCAAGCTGAGTACTCCGGTAAGTCCCAAGGGCGGAACTCAACTAGTTTATCAAATAAAACACACTTACCAGTATAAAATGCCTTTAAAAATAAGAATCGACCATGGGCCTTACCATCAACTCTTAGCAGTATTACTTTAATCTTACTATGTAAATTCCCATACGAGTATCGCATAGTAAGACTAAAGTAATACTGCTCTAAGAGGTGACAATAGGGCCTCTGATCGGAGAAGTTGGTGGAAGGACGAGCCAGGAATACCCTAACTAAACCATCCAAAGGAGAATGACCTTTTTATTATGGGAGTTAGGCTAGTTTTTTAGCTAGCTAGCGTAACACAGCGCTTTAATGAAATAAATAATAATCAGTAGAAGTAATGCTCTGAACTATGAAGAAAAATTTTTATTACAATATCATGCGGGAGTTTGAAGCTATCTTCATTTTTAGCTTAAGACTTTTTAGGCATTTTGAGGTTATGACAATACTGTTATCGTATGACTATCAGTTCAGTTCAGCATTTATTTATCACTTGACTCTTAACGCGGCGTTCTGTAGAAAACCTTTTTTAACAGTAATCATTATAACTTAAGAGAACACTATTGATATGTGAATGATTAAGACGCAATAGATATCGAACAGGCTGGTTTGGTCATTCTCCTTTGTGGTTATGATGGTAGCAAATGAAGCTAAAGAAGTGTGTCAAGATCAGGATCGAAGCCAATGGAAAGCTGTGCTCTCTGCCTATATCTTTGCGGTAAAGGGGCTTGATGTATGTTGGTATGTAAAAAGGTTTAAAAAATAAAAATATTGGAATGTTTTTGTAACTATGACCTTTTCAGACTTGTTTTTACACCTTTTAATTTGTTACTTTTTAAGGAGTTTATAAATTTCCATGTACTGTTGTTTATATGGGAAGGATTATGCCCAGCAGTGGGAAATTTATATGCTGATGATAAAGTTAACAAAAGTTTATCGAAGCATTTACAAGTTTTTATAGATGGCTTTGTTAAGATCCCATACAAATTGTAATAAGCTTTACTTCTTCGAATTTTAAATAAAACTCGGCTAGGCATTTAGGCAAATATATACTTACAACCAGCTACCATTGGTCCAAGGTTCTCTTCTTCGTCTGGTCACGTTCGCAACCTCTACAATCCAAACAAGCGCGGTCAGCAGAATTAGGAACCGGAACACAGTGCGCGACGCCATCTTGTTACGAGCAGCACACGCACAAAATGGCGGATCTCATTGTTGTTCACGACATGGCCGAACGAAAGTTCGCTCTGTTGTCACTTCACTTTTTCGGTTCACAAATCACTTTTTTGGTCAAAGAATTAGATTAAAATAACGTTGTAAGTAATTATTTAAACAGAGTATTTTAAAACATACTGACAACTTTTTAAGGTTTTCCTTAAGCATGTGATATTAAAAACTTTTCTTAAGAGAAAAATAATTCAGTCGGTCGACATAACATAACAAATAATTCGTGCTAGTAGCGTTATTGAATTCCGACAGTAAGATTACTTATTTTAGGTAGGCATGTATTTACTTTCAAAGAAAATACTACCTACCTACGTCGATGCGTAGATACTAGACTCTAACTCCACAAAGTCCATGCAAAGTCTAGAATAGCAAAACAAAACTAACAATCTTTGTGACAGCATTACTATTCCTTTTTCCACAAAACACAATACAAATTCCAGTCTGTAATCTCCCGCTAATGCTATTAAGTTGGCAAGTTACGCAGACTTACACGGACTTACACGGTTGTCTGACCGACCGGCAAATCCATAAAGGGCACACAAGTACAACCTTAATACTGTCGTGGTATATTACATTTCCAACTATTTCAGCAGAATATCATAACTCAAGGAGATGTTTTTTCAAATACTAGAATACTACCAACCGATCTCTGCCCTTGTGTGTCGAAAAACGCGACTAACGGACTAAACGTTGCACACGTATATGTCGCAAGGATATAGATAAAGCCGTAATATAGTTCTAACCCGAGGGCTATAATTATATACCGTAACATAGTTATAAGAAAGCGATTTATTACTATCTTACTAGGAATATAGGGCTTTTGCTGTCCTTACATTGCCTAGTCTCTGACTAACCCATCGGGGATAAAAGTCGTGATTATTATGTATGTATGTAAGTGAACAGTGCTATGTAGTGGCGGCTCTCTATAGGAGAAACAAAAACAACCCATCTCTTAAATAAATAAATAAATAAACTTTCCTACACTCACACCAATTATCTAGAAAAAGAGAAGCTTCGCTAAGAAACTCGTTAAATGGTTACTAGTCAACGGTTAAACATACTTAAAATACATAAATACATACTTATTATACATAGAAAACACCCAGACCTGGATAATTTAAAAAAGCCATAGTTTCTAAAATGACCCGAACGGGGATCGAACCCGGGCCTTCAGAGATGGCGACACCATGAAAACCGGTGTACAAACCACTCGACCAAGGAGGTCGTCGGTCGTCTTTTATTGGGTGTCGTAAGCGACTAACAGACTAACACTGCAGATACATCCAACAGCATAGAGCGGCCATGGACTAACTCACCACCTGTCACGCTGAGCACATGTGCAGTTGTTGTTTGGTGTGCAGTGGACTGCTTTTGCGGTCCTCATAGCTTATCTCTGATTAACCCTTGGGGGTAATAGTCGTAATTATTTTATAGATGTTTTCGTAGATCTTACTAATAATATAAACGCGAAAGTTTGTAAGTATGGATGGATGTTTGTTACTCTTTCACGTAAAAATTACTGAACGGATTTAGATGAAATTCGGCATACAGATAGTTTATAACCTGGATTAACACATAGGATACTTTTTATTCCGATATTCTCACGGTAACGGGAAACACGAGGGTGAAACCACGAGCGGCCGCTAGTATAACATATAATTACGACTGTTATCCCCGAAGGCTAGAGCAAACAGGACAGCAAAAGCAGTCCTCTGCCATAGTCCACTTTTCACCAAATAGCGACTGCACATATGCTCAGCATGACAGGTGGTGAGCCCATCGCCGCTCTATGCTGTTGGAAGTCTGTCTGTTAGTCGCCTTTTAGGACACCCAAGGGAAGAAAGGGGGTGGTAGTATTCTTTCACCGCTACGCGACACGGTAATACATTTCGTATAATACTTATATTTGTATTTGGTTGCTAAGAACACGAAAGATTAATGAATGAATGATACTCGGTCAGTTAATTATTGTTTTTGGATTAAATTGACAGCACTGTATGTTTGTATTTGCATTGTTATCATTATGTAAATAGTTAGCTGCATATTTAATCGAACTTCTTGGGTACTCACTTGTTAGTTAGTAGATATTACCTACTCATTATTATAGATAAATCTATAGTCATTTAATTATTAATCATATACTCGTAGGTAATATCGATGAAAAACCTTTTTGGGACGTAATTTACATAAATTACGTACATGAACGAAACTATACCTACATATAAATAAAAATCATTTGCCACCATCCACACCATCAATATGAACTGATAATGCACCCGTTTATAGACAATTATTACACATGACAAGTCTTAATAGATTTTTCTGTTTAGTTAAGTTAATTAAGTTAATTTCTGTTGGATGTCTTAATAATAAATTGATCTCGATGTCAATACGTTTAATAGCACTAAAGTTATAAACCTTAGTGGTTTCTAAGTGATATGGTGATGTGGTTTTGTAAAACTGATGATAAAATGCTAAATGATGAAAAAAAAAGGCTGCTATTGTTTATTAATTATTTCCCTTAGCCCAGAATATAAAAACTACTCAATGACTTTTAGTGATTAGGTATATTATAGTTAATTACGAGTGGAAACATCTCATTGATAAAAAAATCAAAAAGTGTGTAAGTTGTATAATAATATGTTTATTCTACATGAAAATATCTACGACCATGACTTTACGACGTAGATGTAAATGGTAGAGATCCTGTACAAGCTACGATTCCAGGTTTATACTCGTATTATTTGTGTTTTATGTACCTACCGGAGAGTTTTTTGAACTAATTTACATGTATATTTTTTTTACTTTTAATTCTTAATTTTAAATACTTAAGTTAGTTTTCATAGTCAGTGCTATAAAATTAATTAAGTAATTTATTGTTACCACTTTACACAAACAATAAAAAGGCTACTTCGATAAATGATTACTTTAAAATATACGATTTAAAATAAGTATCTCATTTGCGCACGCGTCCACCAAAAGTCATTTTAGCATTCCGAGTTCCGACACACTAGCAAAAACAAACAACAGAAAAAAGTTGGCACTCAATACACCGTCTCTTAACTTGAGCACACTTCAACTTAATCGTCACTTAAGCACCCACAACGATCATTGACCGAGTTTAACATAACACGACAACTCTGTTTGTTGTTGACAAGTGTTTATCGAAAATCCGGGCTAAGTTGCGACCAAGTTATACTTTAAGTTACGTGCGTCCGTACGCGTGTGTGAAACCAGACTGGCTTGGCTTTGGGTTGGGAACGCTAAGCGAACGCAGACTCACTTTACTTAACACTTGACAGCTAGTTTGGTATACTTAAGTTGGTTTCAAGTTGTAATGCTGTGATCCAGCTGTAACTTAATTTCGTACATCGATTTGATTCTTCTTTAATTTTGTTGTCTTGAATACTTACTCACTTAATTACAATAATTGACAGCGATTTTGGTATAAGTTGGTTGTAAGTTGTATTGCTGTGATCTGGCCGTAACTTAATTTTGAACTTCGAATTTTTTATTGTTTTTTAATAGCGTTGTCTTGAAATATACCTACGCACTAAGGTACTTAACACTTGACAGCGAGTTTGGTATAAGTTGGTTTCAAGTTGTAATGCTACTGTGATCTAGCTGTAACTTAATTTAGAACTTCGATTTAATTCTTCTTTAGTCTTAAAATACTAACTAAGGGGTAATGGTGTTGTCGTAAAATACTCACATACTTGAATGGGATATTAGAATAATTTAGATATTTAAGTTGTTTCGTAAACTGTAACTTAATTTCGAAATTGATATGATTCTTCTTTGTATTCTGCGTTGCAATTAAACTTACAAAGAAATTGAATTTCTTTTTCAGAGAATCACATTTAAAGCTATTGTTGCAAATGAAGTGCAAACATAATTTCTTAAGTTAAAATATGGACAGTTCTTAGCCGCTCTCGCAAAACAGTTTAGAAGTTGAAATTGTTGTGTCTAATATACGTACGGGTGTATGGTTGGTGACATAAGTAACTTTATAATTCCAGAAATAGGTCATGCTAGTAATTGCACAGGAACCGGACAAAATGTTCTACATGTAAAAATAAATCCTACGACGGCGTATTACTAACTGCTGTGTGAAAAATGTTATGGCGATGTTTCATAGGTGCGGCGTTTGGAAATAGGAGAAGATGGTCCGAACCTACACTACGATACGGATATCTGGGATTTTAGGCCCTGAAGAAAACTTCTTAAATGTGATTGACCAATGACAATACTAAATAAAAAAAATACATAAACAAAACAAAAACTCTTTCTTCCTCCTTCGTATTATTTCGATTGTCGCCAGGTGGATCTGCTTCAATGACATACAAAATGTCGTAATCGTAAACGTAACGAAAAGGTTTTTCGTCAAGTATGTAATTATCACCATGATCTTCATCATAGGAATCTTATATCTAAAGATGATTCTAACAGAGTCCAACTGTGAGGTTTGGCATACTTATAATAATGTTTTGAAAATTTTTGAAAATTTTATCATCATCCGAGCCTATAATGTTTTTGTATGAAATACTTAGATATAATAGAGCCTGAAAAAGGGTTAACTCACCATACTAGCCCATGATGACATTCGTATTGTAAACGTTTAACGCAGCTTCATACAGCGCATAGGTTTAAAATACAGTCAGCAGAAGTGTTAAATAATTAATTCCAAGTCATCGTCAGCCTAAACGTCCCACTGCTGGGCACGGACAACACATGGGGAGATTGGGCCATAACCCCCCCCCCCCCCTCCCCCTGGTGGCCCAATGCGGGTTGGGTGGGTTCTAACGACTGCCATCTGAGGACGACAACTAGGACCAACGGCTATACGTGCCCGGAGGATATAAATAAATATTTTTCAACACTGCCACACCAATCATTCGCCCTAAACTAAGCATAGCGTGAACTATGGTGTTGTGACTGAATAACGGATCATACATAAAGACTAATAAACATCCATGACTCGATCACAAATGCTCGTGCTCGACCGATCACAACCAACCCGGGACCGTTGGTTGCGCAGTCAGGGACGCTGACCACTCGACCAGCCGGCCGTCAAATTGTTTTAAATTTTATTACGAATCTAATAAACTACCAGGATTATCGGTTGGCATAAGAATTTCCCTATGGATTTATAGGTTACGGTTTTGTGTGAAAAGGAGACAAACAAGCTGGCGGGTCACCTGATGGGAAGTGATTACCGCCGCCCATGGACACCACATGGACTTCACAACCAGAGAAGTCGTAGATATGCGTTGGCGGCCTTAAGAATCTAATAGGAGTTACAGAGGGATGGACCTCCGATACTTTACTCACCGGACGAAACACAACAACAACGGGTGCACTTGTTTCACTACGACATTCCGTGAGAGAGTGGTGTTACGCCGGGCGAGCCGGCCCAATTCGTCTCTACCACTCTAAATATCGGAAAGTAAATAGAAATAGCAATAGAACGGGAAAAGGTAGAAAAACAAATCTTGCTTTTTATGTTAATTATTTCTTTTAAACTTGCACTTCTAATGTAAAAGTTACAATTTGCAAAAAAAAATAAAAAAAATATTTTCTATAAAATCACAAAAACCAAAAAAAAAAGTTCTTTTTCTTATGTGTTTTTTAGAAAAATACTTTTTTTCCATATCAAATCCCAGCGCCTCAACTTCCGCCGTAAACTGTACCCACCGTGAACTTGACAACGCCGCATTAAATCAGTGTCGTGAACTCGGCACGCACAATAACTCAAGCTGTTAAGTTAAGTCAACAATTCGCCTTATTTCGTTAGCGTGAAATTGTTAAACAACCCATAGTTTAAGCGCAATTACACAACCTCAAAAACGTACACATTTCTATGCTATGTACAACAAAAGCATTTGAAATTGACTCTCTCGAGCTTGCAAATGAGAATAGACTATCATTCATGTAACTTAGTCTGCTGCCAACAGTCTTTGTCACCTGTAAAGGTAAGTAAACATACGATTTTAGTACTTTAAAACTAAGCTTCTTGGTGAGGTGAGGACTCAATCATACCACATACCACGGTTATGATTACCCAGTATTCTGTCTTCATATTAACGGTCGAAAAGCGAGCAATACACGTAAAACAGTATATATATATTTTACCGGCAATCTGTATAATCCGGTATTCTATACAATACCTAGGCAATGTATAGAATACCTAAAACGTGTAGGTAATGTATGAAATATATTTATTTTATACTTTGCATATATTTATTTTATAACCGTAAATAAACGCTATAACCATGTCGCGTAGCTGTGAAAGAATACAACCACTGCCTCTTCCCTTGGGTGTCGTAAAAGGCGACTAACGGACTGTGGCGGCCAGAGTCGCCACATAATTTATTATCATCACGTCGGGGTCACCAGTGTTCCGTCGGACGTGTGCGAGGTAGTGATGATGGGAGTTCCATGGCGATGGTAAATAACGACTGCGTCTCTTAAAGTGATGTTGTATATTTACAGTGACTACATTGTGACTAACTTATTATCTAAACCTTACAAGACTATTTATACAGTAATAACTACGTAGATGTTGCGGAGGGAGGATGCCGTGACATATCTTTATCGGATCTGCACGCGTTTAGGAATGTGCTTACAAACTCTTTAACCGATACGTGATGATAATAAATTATGTGGCGACTCTGGCCGCCACACGGACTAAAGACTTACATCCAACAGCTTAAATGGCGATGGGCTCAACACCTGTCACGCTGTGCACAAATGCAATCGCTATTATGTGAAAAGTGGACTATGGTAGAGGACTGCTTTTGCTGTCCTCTAGTCTCTGACTAACCCTTCGGGGATAAAAGTTGTGATTGTATGTATGTATATACGTAAACAGAGCTGTGTAGTGGCGGCTCTCTATACTATAAGAATAATACTACCAACCCATCTCTTCTTTTGGGTGTCGTAGCGACAAACGGACTAAAGACTGCAAATACATCCAACAGATTAAAGCGGCAATGGACTCACCGCCTATCACGCTGAGGACATGTGCAGTGCAGTTTATTTTTATTTTTTTATTCCACAACGGGTAAGCGCTTGGCCTTCATCTCACCTGATGGTAAGTGATGATAAGGCCGAAGGTGGAAGCGCGCTTCACCCGGAATCCTCATCCACTGAGGAACTAGCTATATCTTATCTCAAACTGCCGGAACACAACAATGCTATAAACGTCGTTGTTATGGCGACAGACTTAGATAGGATGGTGGTAGCTAGCCAGGCGGACTTAACAGCCCTACCACCAACCAAACCGAGCACACAAAGATGTACCCCCCGCTGGGAATCGAACCCGGGACCTCTGGGTCTGAAACCGGTAGCTTAGCCACTAGACCACAGAGGCGGTTAAAATACATCCAACAACTTAAAGCGGCAATAGACTCACCGCCTACCACGCTGAGAACATGCGCAGTGCAGTTGAAACCTTGGACCTCATTGCCTAGTCCCTGATTAACCCTTAAGTCGTGAGTGTATGAGTGAAAAACGGAACTGTATGGTAATACACGTTCACGCTTGGCCAGCAGTACAGTTAAGCCTGTAAAACTGTCCTAGTGCAGAGCTAAGGCCACCGCCCACCATCATTGAACTCAAGGCATCGCTACAATATCAGAAAACACACTTCGGATATCGAGCCGGAGGAGGTTGGCTCAGTGGTTGAGGATCCCGAGGTCGCGCGCTTCCACCTTCGGCCTTATCGTCATTAACCATCAGCTATGCGATTCTCTAAGCGACACATAGACACTGCGCGCATGGCTGTGATCACAGATGTTACAGACGTCACATCTTTCGCTGCAGTCACGGCTGTTTTTCTTACAGAATATCAATTTTATACCTACAAGAAATGTCGAAGAAGTGATTCCCTATCACGCCGCTTACAGCCGTGCGAAGCTTGTTTCGAACCGCGTTGAAATATTTTTGAAGAATACCAACAGTACGCTCACCGCTATTGCAGCCGCTGTCACCAAGGCTTTAACGATTTTTGCGCTTAGAGAATCGCACTACAGGTGGAATGATGACAAGTCTCTACAGCGTATAAACGTTGTAGAACAATACAAAAAAAACTTTAGCCGGTTGTATCAATGTTTAATGCATAAGAGCCGTGACTAATTGCTTGTACGAGCATTATATGCGTCCGTGGACCCCATTGTAAGCCTAAATTATGCCGCATTATATACCTGTGGCAGAGGTAGACGGCAGGATCTGTGGCGAATGCGAGTCTTTTTACAAGTTTTTATTAACAATTAATCTGGGGATCAAACCTTTAAAGTCGATAAAAGCTTAACTTATGCGTACCCAAGAACTGAAAGGAACAAGGAAGGAAAAGGAAGACCTTGGCGAACGTATTTCGAAAAGCGATTGCGTGTTCGAGTTTGCGAGTGCGATTTTGTAAAGGCTCGATCCAAAACATGACATGACGTCATGACATACGAAGCCGAAACGTGAACACTGACGGTAGGGCTGGTTCACAAGTTTCAAGTTTCGCTCAGCGGGCCATGGAAAGGGCTAAGCTCGGAGTTTCTCTAAGGGATCGGATTCGAAACGAGATGATCCGGCAGAGAACCAAGGTAACCGACATTGCCTACCGGATTAGCAACCTGAAGTGGCAGTAGGCCGGCCATATCAGTCGCAGAACCGATGACCGTTGGGGTAGACGAGTTCTGGAGTGGAGACCGCGTATCGGCAAGCGTAGCGCGTAGGATGCCCTCAGACAAGGTGGAGCGACGATCTTCGCAAGGTAGCTGGCAAGAGCTGGATGAGAGTGGATGCGGATCGTGCTCAGTGGCGTGTTCTTGGAGAGGCAGTGGACAAGTATAGGCAAATATATGATGATCCAAAACTTTAGGATCGAGCTTTAGAGAATGGATCAGACAGGTTCACTTGACACTCGGTCGAGAGCATCTACCCTAAGCCGCCGAGCATACATGACGAATGTTATGACAGTTAAAAAGGAGCAAAATAAGTGCATCAGGATCGTAGCAAGTAGGATGCTATGGTCTCTGCCTAGCCCTCTGGGACATGGGCGTGATTCAACTTTACCTTTCGAAGGCAAAGGCAGCTATATTGCCACTAAATATTGAAAATTATGCTCTTGAAATACGATTGAAAAGCAATTAAAAATTTCGACTGTACTGCCCGTGAAAGGGTTAACTTAACTTGTAGACCATGTAAATGTAAGTAAGTAAGTAACCGTGTCGCATAGCAGTGAAAGAATACTACCACTCCCTGTCTTCCCTTGGGTGTCGTAAAAGGCGACTAAAGGACTAAAACTGCACATACATCCAACAGCATAGAGCGGCGATGGGCTAACCACTTATCACGCTGAGCACATGTGCGTCGCTATTTGGTAAATGGACTATGGCAGAGGACTGCTTTTGCGGTCCTCATTGCCTAGGTCTCTGACGAACCCTTCGAGGATGGTCGTGATTATGTGTGTATGTAAGTAAGTAAATAATCCTGCTAGTAATCAAAGTCTAGATTGCGAACAACCTATCTAGGGATTATACATAGACCCTGTTTGCCTCAGAATAATGGATAGGCCAACATTCACGAGACGAATAATCAAAACAGACCTAACGAACCAAGATCTTATGGCCAAGGAACACGCGATCTTATGCTAATAATCGCCTTGTCAATCCATACAGGAGTTAGGCGCAACACACTCCATACCTTTACCCAGATATTGTTTCGGAACGCAGATAACCCCAACAAACATTTTGGTGTCAGGTAACTCTCATTTTATAACTTAGAGACACAAGAGCGTTACAACATCTGCGATTAGATCATAAAGTGATATAATAAAAGTTTGCTGTACATCGTATGTCTTAAGGCTATGAAAGGAGTCTATAAGAACTCTAATCTAAGAGCATGATGATAAAGTTTTAAGGGGCTCCTGCACGAAATTGTGAATATTTATCATTTTCAAGTTACTTTTACCGCTGAATTAATTAAATACACCCCATCGCGCGGTTCGCTAAAACTTACATAAGTCTCTTAATGAACTTTAAAGCAAAATCAATCATATTGATATTTATAATTAGAACAATTCTGCTTTGAAGTTTCAGACCCAGTAATTTAATTAGAGCAATGTTTTTATTCTGCGAAATGTTCAAAACCATCACGAGATTGTGTTTATGTATTGTTTGTTATTGTTTAAAGAATTTGTTTCAAATTTCAATAAGGCCATGACCTTGTGCAAGGGTCCATATTGGCTCACGTAAAACTATTATTCCTATTTTTTTGTTTTACTACCGATTGAGTTCATAATAATCACTCTTCCTAATTTTTATCCTCATACTTTTTTGTTCATAAATTTTTATTACTACTATCGGAACTCATAACAGAGAGTTATCATATATTTTTCATTAATACTGTCATTACTAAGAACAAGCTTAGACTCATAATCTTTTTTTCATAATTGTTTCCTTCATAACAGTAAATTATCATAATTTTCTTTTTAATAATGTCATTACTAAGAAAATATTTAAATTCATAATATTGTTCTTAATACATACACTTATGATTAAGAAATAGTGGGGGTCGGGGGGCCTGCGGCCCCCCTCCTTCATTTGTCAAAAGTCTAACCTAACCTAACCGACAGACCTATAGTTTTGCATACTTAATTTTTTCTTTATAGCGACCCCCCCGAGCAGGGCGTTTAGTCCACTCTCGTCCCCTCGACCCCTAAAAAAAGATTTGTGTACTTGTTTCCTCTCAACCCTTAAATATAGTTCACACTCGACCCCCAAGGGATGAGACTGAATTTTTATACTAAGGACAGGCATACCTTGTCCACTTTCAACCCCTAGTTCGGTAAGTACCTAAAATTAATATTTTGGTACAGTGAGGTACAGAATAAAGGCAAAAAAGAATTAAGACAGAAATTTGATATAAAAAATAATATACAAGCAATATAAGAGAATACTTGAGGTATAATCTTTTTAAGAGTTTAACATTACATTAGAAAATAACAACAACAAGTCTCATTTAGCCCTCAGCTGGTATTCGACATAGGACGTTTCGCTATCCGGGCAATTCTTGGCTGAGGTCTAAATGAGACTTTTTTTGAATTGTAACGCTATATTAGACCTAAAATAAAAAATAAAATAAAACAAAATAAAGAACCAACCACAAAAAAATAAGTAAAATTTTAAACACTGAAAAAAGACGACAACCTCAGTCGGGAATCGAACCACGCACCTTCCGCATTCCGGGCGGCTGCCTTAACCACTTGGCTATCGAGGTCTGGCTTTCAACCGTCGAAATTTGTCAGTGCTTGATGCTTGTTTTTTAGTCAACATTGCTTCATCAAATCTTAGAAGTTTTCACCTCTGAGATCCGAAGCCCGGAATGCGGAATGTGCGTGGTTCGATTCCCGCCTGAGGTTGTCGTCTTTTTCAGTGTTTAAAATTTTACTTAAGTATATTTAAGCGTTAATAAAACGCTAAAATATAAAACATTAACAAAAAAATAAAATAAATGAAAAGAACTAAATAATAGTGTTGTCTTGAATAACTTAATTTAATCCCTACAGTTATAAGTAATTAAACTTACATACTTTTGAAGTCAATGCCAAGCCTCGAAATATATCTTGCCTCTGCCTTTATACCTATTTAATGCCTGCTTTTATACTCCCTTGATGGTTTACCATTAGGTCTACTTCACCATGATGCATTGTGGTGAACATAAATTACTTGGCAACTATATTAAATAAAAATATCGGGAGGACAAACTCAAGGATAATCATGGTAAATATCTCGAAAAAAGTAAAAATAAAACTATATTAAAGTTTGTAATCGTACAGCAATATTTCTTAACTCCGGTGGCCGTCTGTGGTCTTCATTGTCAGTTCCACTTAACTAAATGGTACTTTCCGAAGACAAATGAGTTTATTGCAAATAAACTCATCAATCAATTAAATCGCTTTAGGGGTATGCCTATAATATTCGAAGAGTTCCCTCAATTTCTCTAGGATCCTGACCTGATGAAAATTCAACAAGATAGAACATCATTTCAAACAAAAAAATTAATTATCTAAATCGGTTCAACCCTCTTTGACAAATCAGGGAACATACATAAAAAAAGCTACGGACGAATTGAGAACCTCCTCCTTTTTTTAGTCTGTTAAAATAGCTAAGAAACTACAACAAATTATAAAATAACAAACTTAAAGTAAAACTCTTTACTTATTTGATATCATTATTATTTAATATTTGCTCATTGGCGTTAATAACGCTCAAATAAACTCTAAGATAACGAAGCACGACCGCGCGTGGTGCGGAGGACGTGGGTTTATTTCCCATCTGAGGTAGATATTTTTTTTAACGTTTCTTTAATCATTTATTATCATAACTGTATCTTGGGGGTCGAGAGGAAACTTAAATTTGGCTGGAAAATAAAATCTACTGCCGACCCCCGAGGGTCTAGAATACACTGTAGTTAGGGGTCCAGTGGACACATTATTTATTGGGGGTCGAGGGGACGAGAGTGGACTAAACGGAGCAGGGGGGCCAGCCTCCCTGCACCCCCCGGCATGCAAGCAAACATACAGCATGCATGCAGGCATGTAGCATGCAAGCAAGCTTGCAGCATGCAAGCAAACATGCAGCATGCAAGCAAACATGCAGCATGCATGCAGGCATGCAGCATGCAAGCACGCTTGCAGCATGCAAGCAAACATGCAACATGCTTGCAGGCATGCAGCATGCAAGCAAGCATGCAGCGTGCAGGCAAGCATGCAGCGTTCCCCTGCGGGGGACCGCGGTCCCGCGCGCGAGGCCGTGGGTGGCTCGCTCGCGGGGCCGCGGTCCCGCGCAGGGATGTAGCGGAGGGGGAGGGTCGAGGGAAACCTCTTCCCACCCTAGGAGGGCCGCGGCCTAGTGTTGAGGAGCACTAGGCTGCATTGCACAAGCCCTGCTCCCGCTGGGGAGCAGTCTGTATCTGCCAGACTGCTCCTAGTGGTGCAGGGGACCCAGGTCTGACTGGGTCCGTAGCGTGCGGCGCTTCGCGGGGCATGATACCATGGTACCGCGGTGCCGCTAGATGCTCCTGACGGCAGATGTCGGTTCTTTTACCGGGTCGGGCCCGTATGTCCTTACTCACCCGTTCCCCCCACGGGGGGGCGGGTGGGGACATATGGGTTCCAGCCCCGGACAGTGCATGGGGTGTCTCACGCTCCTCTCGAGGCCCCATGCCAGTGCAGAGAAGCATTTTCTCCGACTAAAACAAAGAAAAAAAAAGGCAAGCATGCAGCGTGCAAGCAAGCATGCAGCGTGCGACAAGCATGCAGCATGCATCCAGGCATGCAGTATTCCAAAAAATATGCAACATGCATTCAACATGAATGCAAGCACGCAGTATTTATTCAAATTACACAGTTATTTGTCACAAATCTAACCTTACCTAACCAACGGAACTATAGTTTTGCATACTTAACTTTGTCTGCCACTAAACCGTTCAACGCCGTATATGCATTAATGCGGGTGGCTCAAAAAAAAAATGTATGATCAAGAAATATATGAAAACAAATATTAGTATGAAACCAATTTATGAATATTGGCGTTATGTATTAGAATGATTAGGAGTTTCGATCGTTAGTATAAGAAAATATATGAAAAAAAATATTAGTAAAAACAAAGTGTATGGTTAAAGATATTATGAATTCTGGTGATTATGGGTTTCGATCGTTATTATTAAATATTTTTATGAAGAGTGATCATTATGATGTAAAATGGTATGAGAAATATTTTCGGACTTCCGATAATAGGACTTAAAAAGTTATGTGAAAAAATGCGCACCCCCTTGTGCAATGATCAGGATAACTTACATAAGTTATTTTAATGTATTTAACTAATTCAGCGCATAGTACAGCACAATGACTCAATAATACGTAAAATTTCACAAGTCATTATTGTCTCTTAAATGTATAGATATCTTTAAACTCTTATCTTAGCACATAAATGTTTATTGGGCCAGACCGTAACCGGACTTTAAAGAGAGAAGGAGGGGGGAGAATCTGGTGCAGTGTAAGGGGATTTGCTTGCAAGGTGTCATATCCCACGCGAGAAATCCTTACGTGGTACGGTTACACGGCTTAACTGTTCAACTGCGGCCGAGCACTGATCAGTACATAATTGACTGATCAGTGCTCTGATCAGACAGACATTTTATTTATTGAGCACTGCTCAATAAATAAAATGTCTGTCTATGGTGCCGCGTTCGTGTTAATAGGCGCGGCGCGGAGGGCATGGAAACGTTTTTATTTTTTAGGAGACCATGGCGCTGAAAAGGTTAAGTTTAAGTAAAGTTTCTTGTTGCCCTAAAAAAGCCCGGTTAAAGGCAATTTATTGACAAAAAAACAGGTAGAAAACTGTGCATCAACAGTAAACCTATTTATTTATATTACAATTCAGATCTATCATCATCAGGCACGCCCAATGCAAGAATATTAAAAATATTGTAGATTATTACTTGTTTTGTAAACAAACAACAGCAGTCTTGTTGCTGGACATTATCAACAGCCCTTAAATAAAAAAAAATATTTTCATTTTAACATTATTCAAGGTAGACTCTTTTTCATAAGAGCATGTAGCCCCTGTTACAGAAAGGGTCCCTCTTCCATATATAGCTTCTACATACTTAGCAATGAGATATCAGAACATAATTATCAATTATAATTAAAACATAATTTAAATGGCATTATGTGTGTGTGAGTGTGTATGCATGTGTGTGTGTGTGTGTGAGAGAGATTTTAATTTTAATTATTTTACCTTTTACATTTAATAAAAAAATACAAGGAATTAAATTTTATCCTTTATGTCAAATTTTATTTTGAACAATAGTAATAACTATTTTAATAAAGCTACCCTATTAAATGGTTAACAACCCTATTAAATATCCCACTGCAGGGCACAGGCCTTCCAACATGGATGCAAATGGGTAGATTTGGCCATAACCCACCACGCTGGTCCAATGCGGGTTGGTGGGAAAATAATGATGGATATAGGTTAGTGTTGCTGTACATCCTTCAAATGAATCATGTAGGTATCACCCTATGGTTGACTAGAAGAAAATGTCTCAGGCATTAAGTCCGCCATGTAATGTAGATAATGATGCAAAAATCTAAATAAAAAAAGTCATAAAGTAGGTGTTTACCATTTCTTTGTTCTTTAATTTGATAGTTTATTGGATGAATTACTTAACGCATAAGTCAATAATTACATGCGTTTGAATAGATTAAATATTGTTATACTCATTTGTGTAGGTGGATGTTTTATTGACATTAGGACCTCACTGCAGTTTAAAAACAATACAGCGCTGTCCAAACAATATCCGTTCCACTCGTCCGAGTTGTAGAGTCCCGGATATTTGTTCATAGATAAACTTTATTAAAGTACCACACATACAAACAAAGCCTACAAACTTTAACCGATGTGGTGTAGTGATTAAACGACAGGTCTCAGACCGAATAATTTATACTGTTTACCGTTTTATTTTTCTTTTCTGGCAACACTTTAGCTTCCGTCATAATCTCTATAGCGGCGGCTATAGAGTTTTTGTTAAAGATCGAAAGTGACATAGTGTCTCGAGAAATTTTCAGGGTGCTTATTTTATACGAATTTTGTTTACCAAACTATGGTTTGTTGTTAATTTTTATTACAACTCAATCACTACACTTAGTTCTTGCATTAACATCATGTGGCTGCAGTAAAACGGTTTTTAGAGGTTATAATTTCTCAGATTTCGTTATCAGTTTTGTAATATTGCGTTACGTAACGAAACTGTGAAATTGTAAAGCTCAGTTCACGTAAGCATACTATGCGATACAAGTACCTACTTGTTTGATCAAATGAGCAAAGCCAGTGTGATTTGACTACTTGATTTAAGTAGTACTTAGTAATTTAAAATTTAAGCGTGTTTTAGCATCTTCTTAATTATACATGTTTTACGGTTTTTTTGTTAATAACCTGCTACTTTGTGATCCTACATTTTAATTTTAATGTAAAAGTTTGTACGTTTGTTGGTTTGTTACTCAATTACGTGTACCTACAAGTCGCTAAATGGACTAAATTTTGTATTTTTATTAGAAACTTTTTAGCCCGGTAATAGTTTTTTGTGGGAAAATGTAGTCCACGCGAACCATATATAACCATAACCATATAACCGCGAACAAAGTCGCGAGCGAAAGCTGGTTTTGTTAATAATATTTTTTGGTATACCTTTCATATACTTTTTAGTTTTTAGCATGGGGATAATCTCATAATATTCTGTATGTTTCAAATAGCAAGTCCCTTAGTATACGTAATAACTAATAACCCGTCGTTTTATTTAGATTTAATTGACCATATGCCTAACTTGTAGTTCAATGTATACTATGCTTTATAATATCAGTTTCGTTACAGATACCCTCAGTTTTATTACCCTGTCAGTTTAGTTACAATTTGAAAATGTACACTTTTCTGAGTGTGACCTTAAGTTCTAGTTCAGACACGGCGGAAACCACACGGTTTGAAAATCGTGGGTCTTATTTACGTAGGTATTTATATAATCATTCAGACATAATCGCGCGGTAAGTCCAACCGCGCGGTTACCGCCACCTAACCGCTAGAAAATAGAATCGTTCGGCGCCCGTGCGGTTCTATTAATATGGAGATCTTCCTTCCGAACCGAAACGATCTCTCTTAAAATGTTTGTGACAACATGTTTTTGACAACTTCTTCACAGAAACACCTTTGCAGGAGGAGATAATATAGCCAATTATGTAAGAATAAGAATAAGAATAAGAAAATTTTTATTGACACTCACACACTTATCACACAATACAGCACATTTAACAGTAAATATAAATTACCAAAAAAAATATATTATAAATAAAAGATAACAAAATAACACAGGATCACAAAATAAAAATGATACAATAAAAAACAAAATTATAAAAATTAAATAAAAACAGGTACCTAGCTAGTAGTGTGTGAGGCCAACAAGGACCCCGTCTCAGCAATATGCTGCCACGTCCCTCAAAGTTGGGCAGAGTGACAAAGCAGCGCTGATATTCTGACAGGGCCTTTAAAGGGAGGTGACGTCAAATAACAGAAAAAGATTAGATGCATGAATAATATATTGATAAACATACGTACAAAATTGTGTAAGGATAAACAAATAAGATAAGGTATGGATAAATGTAACAAAATATTACTGAACTACACAAATAATAATCGTGGCTGTATGCACTACATTCCTAACATTGCGGATAAAAAATTTAAAAAAAACGGAATAAAATAAAAAAAAACAATATGAAAAAAAATAAAATGTAACATACCTAACTAAAATGTGTACAAAAAATATGCAATGCGAATTATGCGAAAGAAACTGCAAAATGAGAGTTGCAAATGCGTACCACAAGACAGTATCTAACCTGCCTACTGAGGTGGCTTGGAGGCCATGTTCAGAGCCAAACAGTTAAATACGTATGACAGGAGGAAGAAAGAAAAACTTGCCTGCCTCATCGGCACCGGCCAGCGTAGGGACGCTATCTCCAGCCTGCGACGCGCGTGTCGTGCATAACTTAAAGGTGATTTATTATTTATACGTCACATAACTGCAATGTCAGAAGAAGCTTTTTGTGGCCTCTGCTGAATGCGTTTTTCGTTTTCAGGTCACGCAACGGTGGCTGGAGATCGTTCCAGCACCGAGAGGCAGCAAATCTAAACGATCCACGGAAGGCCATAGTGCGATGTTTAGGAGTGGAAAAGATGTGAGGACACATTCTCTTTGGATACCTACTGTGGTCCTGGGCCCATTCCAGTTTGTCGAAAAGATAACTTGGCTTCCTTGTGGTACACGCCAAACAACAGTGTTGACAAATGAAGCTTTCTCCGTGCCTCCATCTTCAGTAATTTTGCTGCATTGAGGAAAGGCGTAACATGAGTGCGTGGTGGAATGTGAAAGCAGAAACGAGCACAAGCGTTCTGCACTCGCTGAATGAGCCTGGTTGACCTGGTCAGAAGACATGGACCATACACTGTGTCACAGTAATTGAACTTTGATAAGATCAATGCTTCACACAATCTAATTCTGAGCTCTTCACAGATGTAGGGTCTAATCTTATAGAGCAATTTAAGACGATAGAAGCAACTTTGAGTGCATTCAATGATATGACTCTCGAAGTTAAGGCGGCCATCGATAGTCAACCCCAGATTCCTGACTTTATCGACATGCTCAATCACCTCTCCGTTTATAGTAATATTTGTGAAAGTACCATTATTATTAGGGTTATATAAATTCGCTTTTGTGCCAAATAAAATAAGTTTGGATTTCGTGGGGTTCAAGACTAGGCAGTTTGATTTGCACCAAGCAGATATGCGTGACAGGTCCTCATTAACCTGACATACAGCCCTGACATGATCACAAGGTAAAAAAGATAAGTACAGCTGCAGATCATCGGCATACATGTGGTATTGACAATGTGTGATGCTTCCTATGATGTCTGCGCTGTACAAGATATAGAGGATGGGACCAAGTATAGACCCTTGTGGAACACCTCGTGGTACAGGAAGAGGATCCGAGTAAGATTTGCTCCCGTCCATCTTTGCCAATTCAACATACTGTTGCCTATGTGACAAGTAACTGTGAAACCATTTTATGGCCCCGGGATTGACTCCGTAATAGGAAAGCTTTGAAAGAAGAAGATTAGTATTTATTGAATCAAAAGCGCGGGAGAAGTCGAGTAGCAGCATTATGCTGATCATCCCCCGGTCCTGAGCAGCAAGCAATTATGTCTTAAAACTTAAGTTTCCCTGCATGTTCTTTTGCAATCTTTTACTACCCATTTATCCAACTGTCCTATATACAGGGCGTCCCACGGATATGCCACATGGAGGGAAAGTACCTTGAATATTGTAGATGGAACATTTTACTGAAAGAAGACATTTTTTGAATTTAAAAAACAATTGAAACTGCATTCATGGATATTTAAATAATTACATGGTTGAACCGGGAATCGAACCCGTTACATGAGAAAAGTAATCATCCTGTAGCTTTATCATACCGATCGAAAGGCTTCATCATAAGGATTATTTTTTGCTAAATAACATAGTGTCACAAATAAAAGGAATACCATGAATTTTAACATTTGATGTGAAATTTTGTTCAGAAAAATGAAAAGCTGACATTGCCGTAAGGACATACAACTGACATTATCATATGTACCTATTACTAATAAATGCTTGAGACCCACTTGAGAAGTAACTAGTATGAAAGTGTCCACGAGCTACAAGCAGAACTTAGACGTATTATTCTAAATATCCACCACAACAAGATCAAAAAATCTACAGGGAGCGAAATAATCAAAAGAGTGCGACTTTGTATTAACAGTAAGGGACTCATTTTGAGCATTTGATAAATTGATTAATTTTGTATTAAAAATGTTAAAATTCATGGTCTTTCTTTTATTTGTGACACTATGTTACATAGCAAAAAATAATCCTTATGCTGAAGCCTATCGATCGGTATGATAAAGCTACAGGGTGATTATTTTTCTCATTTAACGGGTTCGATTTCTGGTTCAACCATGTAATTATTTAAATATCCATGAATGCAGTTTAAATTTTTTTTTAAATTCAAATAATGTCTTCTTTCAGTAAAATGTTCTATCTACAATATTCAAGGTACTTTCCCTCCATGTGGCATATCCGTGGGACGCCCTGTATAGGACAGGGCTTTCCCTGAAAGCCTTACAGATCAGATTTTTTCAGTATTTTTTACATGTTTGTTAATGCCTAAATAACTAATTAAGTTCATATTTTTAAGAATATTCAGAAAAAATCAGTTTCAGGCTTATCTGGGTTAAAGAGACAAATTAATTATAAGTACTGTAGTTTGACTTAGCCATGGGCGTAATGTACAATATTAATATTACTATACCTAGCGAAAGGAATATTAACTTTATGGACTTATCAAAATTGAATCGTGTGATTTTATAACAACACATGTCAAGGAGCTATAATTTTTCAGTACATAAAAAATTGATTATTTTTTTAAACATGCGTTGCCTGCAATAAGTCTTAATAGAAAAATGTCTTCAAGTATATGTTACGAATTAGGCTAAAAGTGTATGGTACGAGGGGCGTTCAAAATATTCTCGGTATGTGGATAAAAACAAACAAGTACGAAAAGTTTGATATTTTTATTTTTCAATATACTCCCCCCCTATGTTCATACACTTATAAGATCGATCAATTTTTTTTTTTAATCCCTCATAAAAATATTTTTTATCTTTGGTGTAAAAATGCTCCTCCACGGCCGTCTTCAACGCTTCATCGTCAGAAAATTTATTTCCACGCAGATCCTTTTTAAGATTGGGGAACAAAAAGAAGTCGCTTGGGGCTAAGTCCGGACTATAGGGTGGATGAGTAACAGTTTCAAACCCACATTCAACAATAGCTGCCTTGGCAATATGAGCAGTATGGACAGGGGCGTTGTCATGCAGAAGCAGAACACCTTTGGTTAACTTTCCTCGCCTCTTTTCTTTGATCGCATCTCTTAATTGACGTATAACGTTAGCGTAGTACTGCCCTGTGATATTTACACCTTTTTCTTTATAATCGATAAGCAAAACTCCTTCACAATCCCAAAATATTGTGGCCATGACCTTGCCAGCTGACGGGATTACCTTGAACTTCTTGGGATGAGCTGAACCCTTAATGTGCCACTGCATGGACTCCTGTTTGCTCTCTGGGTCATAATGATGAACCCAGGTTTCATCTCCAGTAACTATTTTTTGCAGCACCTCATCGGGATTTTTACCACACAGGTCGATAAAATCTGAACAGCAAGCCACACGCATATCCTTTTGAAGAAGCGTCAGCATTCGCGGAACCCATCTTGCACTTACTTTTGACATATTAAGATGGTCATGTATAATGTCATGTACGGTACCAATAGAGAGATTGGTTACTTGAGCTATAGATTTTACCTTCACTCGGCCGTCTTCCAATATAAGTTTTTCCACTTTATCAATATTTTCTTGTGAGGTAGCCACTACAGGCCGGCCAGGTCTAGGGTCATCTTCAATACTCTCCCTTCCACGCTTAAATTCGCTTGACCATTTTTGAATAGTAGATAAAGAAGGAGCAGACTCACGGTAAACACAATCCATTTCCTCTTTTATGGTTTTTTGATTTTTACCCTGTTTTGTCAAGAATTTTATGACGGATCGGTGCTCTAATTTCGTTAAAATTGTTAATTCGCTCATGGTGTTCATGTTTGTTCGGCAATTGCAGAAAAACAAAAGAACATCTCGGTTCCAATTTTACTTTTTTTTAATGTCAATGGATGAATCTTAGCGGCCAGTAACAAATATATATATAAAAGAGGTTGTAACGTATCAATACAGAGAATATTTTGAACGCCCCTCGTACATAAAAATTAGCAGTAAAAATATATTGCCTTAAAAATTTTTTGGACATGTGTGTTCTTTCTAAACTATATGGGACATGTGTTGTTACAAAAATACATTCTTTAGAATATGTAAACTAAAACTCATATTAGAAATAATCATCTTTATTAAACTTAAAAGCTAAATTTCACAGGTTCCAGGTTCTTCAGGGAGGTACTGCCTAGTGTATTATTCTGTGGTACTGCGCATGTTTTTTTACATAATTTAATTTCTAGATATTGATAGGTTTTTTCACATCTAGAAAAGCTTTTTGAGAGGGCATAGTCAGTAAACTACTGGAATTGTAATGTTTTAGTCTAAAAGTGTGTTCTTTAAGTCCATCAATGTAGTCACGAGCAAAAACACTGCCAGGAGTATTTGAACAGAATTCAAATTGGTAGAATTTTAATACATACTTAATACATAATTGTATTTGTGTCTGGTTTCTTCTGACTGACTTTCAAGTTTCAAATTTTGACATTTGTATCATAGCGTTTCCTTAAGAAACAACACATGTTTTATCTATGTTTGGACTTGTGTTTATTTAAAACAATATAAAAAAATTGGATACCTCATTAAAGTATAAAACGTCAGAAGACATGTGCGTGTTTTTTATGGCAAATATGTAAATACGTGGGGCGCATTAAAAGTTTCCGGAATGAATAAGAAAAAAAATACTATTAAAGGTCAAAAATGAATTTACTGTTTTTCACAATATTCTCCCTTTGCGTAAATGCACTTTTTCATTCGATTAAACCAATTTTGAAAACTTTTGAGCCACTCCTCCGTGGTGACCTCAGAAACGTGTTTTTCATTCTCTTCGACAGCCTCTTCTGGTGATGAAAATCGTTGACCGCGTAATTGGTTCTTAATTTTTGGGAACAGAAAAAGTCACAAGGTGCAGATCGGGGCTGTATGCAGGATGGCTCATAAGTTCTACGTTTTTCACCTTCAAAAATTCGTTTGTCTGTCTGGCCGTGTGGGAACTAGCATTGGCGTGGTGCAAGATTACACGGCGTTTACGGTTATTTTTACGGAGTTCGTCAATAATTTCCGGAAAATTCACGGTATTCACGGTACGACGATTCTCTAAAGCAACAGTAGCCACGTGTACAGTTTTATTAAAAAAAGAAGCAATCATCCGATTATATGCACTTTTCACGCGCGCCGCTTTAGTTGGTTTCGGCTCATCTTGAAAGACCCATACGCTCGATTGCTGCTTTGTTTTGGGATCGTAGCAATAAATCCATGTTTCGTCACCTGTTACCTGTTACTATGTCGTGTACCTGTTACACACCAAATTTGACGCACCTTCGTTGAATCTGGTAAGCATGGCACTGCACCAAGTGACGCGGTCCGTTTTTTAAACCTCGGTTAAATTGTGTGGGATCCACCGTGAGCCCAGCTTTCTCACACCCAAATGTTTGTGTAGGATTGATTTTATTTGACTCATGCCTATGTCTAAGGATGCGCGAATCTCATGGTAGGTCACATGCCTATCTGTTTCAATCATACGGCTCACAGCATCGATGTTTTTGTTGTTCACAGCGGTGGACGGGCGACCATCGCGAGATTCGTCACTGAGATTGACACAACCGCGTTTGAATTCTGCAAACTAGCTGTAAATAGTCGTCTTGCATGGTGCTTAATCGCCAAAAGCAGATTGAAGCCGAGCGATGCTCTGCTGAGCTGTCACATCATTACACTTAAATGGCGCCACAGTGTAAAAGCAGTTGACAGTCAGATGAAACAAACTGCATTCTACAGCCAAAGAGTTCCATTTTCAAATGTTGTAATTACTTTTTAAATATTGTTTATTTAAGTGGCCAGTTCCAGAAACTTTTACTGTGACCTATGTAGGCCTGATAGTCCGGTTCCTTAACTTGAAATACGGTCCCATGCGGAAGAAAGGCTGAAACTTGGCAGGAATGTAGCTTTCATATATGTGCTTCAATATTGATATGGAAACACGCTGAGAAATGATTGCTTCTCCCCCCTACCCCCCCTTTTATCTGACTTATTCTGGTTTTCTTCATTTTAAACAAAAACTGTAAGACTGAGGAGTTTACTTCTTAAAGAACTAAATCATCGTTGATAAATTACCTACAAAACGATACTAAAGGTATAGTGATGGGACTGATAACTTTAAAAATATGGCCATTAACATATTATGAAATATTAAAAAAAGTGTTTCTTTTCTTTCTTCCTTCATTTATAGGAAAACGACAAGAGTTATAATAAAATAGACTAACGAGGTTAAATACCTTATACATTGAGCATCAATTTGACACCTAATTCGTTATGGTACAAGTGTGGGTTCCCGAGTTATAGGACACCGCGTATGACTCCACAAAAAATTAATTCTTTTTACCCAACTACACTACAGCGAAGCAAAGGAAGCGTAATGATTATGACATCTACGTTTGTATGTACATATATATGTATGTATGTATTTATCTATGTAAAGATGTTTGAGCGAAGCGTAAAAACTACTAAAGCTATTTTTCTAATGAGGCATTAATAGGTACCAATAGGCCGAAGCACGACATCTGGCATTTATTGGTATAAGTACCGGGATTCAAGCAACTTATTAAAACTACCAGTCAAGTCCAGTGAAAGTTATTAATTTATAATTTGGTATTTTAATTAAAATCGCAGGTATCTCCCCCGCACTTACAGATGCCAGATACAGGGAAGCCCTGATTTCCTACATAGGCATCGCCCTTTAATGCAGCTGCGGAAGGAACTCTTCGTCAACTCACTCAACGTCAACGTTACAGATGCTGAGGTTTCTTTGATCGGACTCCCTAATGAAGTCCAAACACCATCTTCTTTCTTCCAACTCCAATTCTGGAGGATTGGACGGACGGAGTTGCGGTCGGTGGTTTAAAGATCTCAAACTTGCGATACGCGGATGACACCCACCCTATTCACCACCAGTGTTCGCCACATGGAAGATCTGCTGCGCAAGATGGAAAGCGTTAGCCTTGAGTTTGGACTGAGGGTTAACCGCAGCAAGACAAAGATGATGATCGTTGACAGTGTGAATAACAACTCGCCAGAAGCTACACAAGGTTTGAACTGTGATGTGGTCCAATCATACATCTACCGAGGAGCGCTGATTACTAAGCGGCGTATAGCAATTGCTAGGTCTGCTATGGACAGGCTTAAAAAGATAATATATTATGGAGAAAACTAAAGCCACGAAAACCCGGCTCGTCAGATCACTAGTGTTCTCCTTAATCTTGTACGCCTCGGAGATATGGACGGTGCAGGAAAATGAGAGGAGGAAGATAGAGGCCCTCGAAATGTGGTGCTGCAGACGGATGCTTGGAATATCGTGGACAGAATTTCGTACGAACATCTCTATACTACAGGAACTCGGTATCAAGCGGCGTCTCTGCTCTATTGTTCAAGCTCGCATACTGTCTTTCTTTGAGCATGTGTCTCGGCGCGGTGGTGCCTCAATCGAGCGGCTTGTAGTACAGGGTAGAGTTGAGGGCACCCGACCGCGCGGTAGATCGGCGATGAGATGGACGGACCAGGTTATTGCAGCCGTGGATATCAGCTTGTATCTGTGCACTGGCGGCTGCCAGAGATGAATGGCGATGCGTTGTAAGGCGGGTTACTACTGCCGAAGTGACGACCATGACCACTCTGCCAATAGTGTTACGACTAAGAAGGAAGAAAGAATGTATACCAATAACAATTATTAAAATGTCGTATGTTTTTCATACGATTTCGGTCTAGTGATGCGGCCATTCTGGTATAATTAGTACCTACAGTAAGTTTGCAATTTTGAAAAAACATTGAATGAACATGTGCTTATTTTGTAAACCATGAGTCCTATCAACATACATCCAAAGACAATATTGTAGAGAATTAAATGAAGAATATGTTGTTTTTGACAGTTATTCCGTAGCTTAAACCATTTTTAGGATAAATAAAAAAAAACACGATTAGGGACATAAAAGGTGGGGGGAGGGGGGGGGGGGGATGCAATCATTTTTCGACTCCCGACCGATTGATGCTTTCTTCCGAATGAGACCGTAAAATTGATTTTTGTTAGGACAAGAAGCCGTACTATAAAGAAAAAGTTGCGTACTAAAACTCGATTTCAAAAAAAGTGGCGTTTGTGTTGTTTTAAAATTACACGATTCATTTAATTTTAAAAGATTATGTAACATGTTTAGATGTAGAGGAGGATATTTTTAATATTATGTTGTAAGAATATAATTCGACCACGACTTACAGCGACATCTATGTTTTAATAACTGATCCAAATACTGACGGCTGGTAGTGACATCTATTGACAGTTACGCAAATGAATTCTTTGCTACTCGACACTAGATGGCGCTTCATTTTATCTTACAACTTTATAAGGGTTTTTATTACTTTTCTATGTCATAAAAGTGAAGATAATAATATAAAAATAATAAGTTAACAGTGTGGACAGAAACAGAGTTTTCATAGCGGAAATGAAATGTGTAAGAGCCAAGTGTGGGATCCCGCCTGGTGAGTCTTGTACGAGTAGATCAGCTTTCATAAAACTTGGTCTATTACCACTACCGGCAATGTACATTTTTCAAATTGGCTGCTTTGTAAAGAAACACGAGGAACTATTCACTAAATCAAAAAATACAAACTCTAGACTCAAAAGAGATCCTGAAAAGTTAGTCTAAATGTAACAGCAAAAACGCAAAAGTACCAAAGGAATTGTATCTACATGTCAATAAAAATCTTTAATAAAATTCCCCGTGAAATAAAAAATACAGGTTGAAAATTTTTAAGAATAAGTTATATACTACTCTGTCAAGAAAGTACCGGGAAAAGATCTATAATACACAAAATGTTGGTTAATCATCTAAATTTATTTTATCGCCTTGAAAGTATGCTCCTTCAAAAACGATACACATACGCTAACGAATAATCCAATCATCAAAACATTTTTTAAACGTTTTTCCGGAATTGAGTTCACACCGCGAATTCTCCTTTATGTATTCTACCGAATGAAAACGGGTGCCACGAAGTGGTAATTTGAGTTTAGGAAAAAGAAAGAAGTCTGCTGGGGCCATACCTAGTGAAAAGGTCGTTGCTCGATGGTATTTGTTGAGTATTTGGTCAAAAATTCGTTCACAATGATGACCTTGTGCGAAGGCGCATTATCGTGGTGCAAAATCCAAGATTTTTTTTCCACAAAAGTGACCTCTTTCGTCGAATTTGCTCTCTTAAACGCCGCTTAATGCTCAAATAATATTCTTTATTTACCGTTTGACCTTCCGGCAAGATTTCCGAGTGCACAACACCGCGATAGTCAAAGAAAACAGTCATCATGACTTTGACTTTTGATTGATTTTGGCGTGCTTTTTTCGGTTTCGGTTCAGTCGGAAGGCGCCACTCCGAAGCTTGTTGACTAGTTTGCATTTCAAACTCGTAAACCCACGTCTCGTCACCAGTAACAATGCGTTGCACGAATGTTGGATCGGAATTGACTCGTTCTAGCATGTGCTCAGCGACTTTTATGCGATTGAGTTTTTAGAGAAAATTCAGGTCTTTTGGGACTATATAGCCGAGCGACATGTTTCATACCCAAGTAATTATTTAAAATGGTACGGATCGACTCGTGAGACACAGAAAGATCAGCGGTTATCTCTCTCAAACTTGAATGAGGATTTTCAGTCACCATTTCCTTCACTTTTGCGATGTTAACTTCAGTTGAAGACGTTAATGGCCAACCAGAACGAAGCAAATCTTCCATCACATCTCGACCGCTTTTGAACGCTTTGTACCACTCATAAGCACGTGTTTTTGATAAAGTCGATTCACCGTAAGCCTTCTGTAATTATTTCAGTGACTCCAAACATGAAATTCCATTGGCGACGCAAAATTTAAAACAAACTCTTTGTTCAATGTTTTATCCATTATGAAATTCGCAATACACACTAAATAAAAACTAACTAAAACGGCACTGTCTTTAATTTTAATAACAGATTCCACTCAAACTCTGCGCCAAAATGGATAACAGTTGTGCCATTAGGTATAAGAACATAAAAAAGCAAAAAAAATAATTTGGAATCTTAGACAAATCATCCGTTCCCGAAACTTTTTTGACAGAATGTATATGTGGCTTACTGACCAAAAAATGTATGACCTGAACGAATTACTTAATCGCATTATGTACTAAATTTATTTATCATACTTGAGGATAGTTAAATTTGTTTGTGTTTGTAATAATCGAATTCGTAAATGTAATGTCCATGTAATTTTAATTTTTGCATGCCAATCATTCTGGCAAGACATGTGCACACTTTATTGTACCTACCATCATTGTATACCATGTACTTAAGTATTTAATTAAAATAAAGTTTTTGAATTAAGATAATTTCATTTAAATATTTCGGAATTGTAAATACTTATATAGAAATGTTTATCTCGAAAATATGATAAAGCTCTTTATACATTTTTAACTAGGGACTTGCATTTATGAATTACTTCATTTCTCACGTGTACCAATCGCGTAGTACCATAGAGTACCAATGTGGCAGGTATAAGTTAGAGTGACCATGGCTACGATTCCAACCCTGGTTATTTAATATAACACATTATGTTAATTTAATACTAAAATATCTCTTTTTGTGGCATTAAATATATAGGTCCACCTTCCACTCTACTCTACCACCAGTAAAGCAGTTTACTAAAGCCATAGACAAATAAGATAATTGATAAAGCTCTATCGACAAGCGAACGAAATTCTAAATGTTAATAAGTTACAATGATTGCACATAACAACTTTCTTTACAATATTGTACAAACATGTTTTAATTGCAATTATTTCGGAACTCCGGAACCCTCACTGGTCGGACGAAACACAACAGCACCAAGTGCCATTATTTCACGCCGGATATTCGTTGTATAGTATAGACTATCGCAATCGATGTGCTGAACATCAATTTAATCATTAGATATTTATTTAGGTCTTCACAATCGATTTCCTTAAAGCATTGCACGAGCCAGCGTGGCTCTACCACTCAGTCAGTGTCATTTAGCATCACCCAGGGGTCACGTGTAGAGGATGCATGCATAGTAAGATTAAAGTAATACTGCTCTAAGAGTTTGATGGTAACTCCCCAGGACTTCCCACATGGACATTACGGCGAGGTCCAGCTATACCCAGCACACGGGTAGATTTGTTTGTAACCCACCATACTGGCCTAATGCGCGTTGATGGTTTTTTTGGTTTTACTAATAAATAATATTACTGTGTTATTCTTATAAAGATCATAAAGTATGGCCATCCCAATCACAGGTAGGTGGGAGCGTCGACAAAAATGTCAGAAAGTGACGGCACGAAAAAAAAAGGTTTCGCGGCAAAAAACCTCCTCCGTACGGATTCTTTCACTTTTTCAAACTTTCTGTACTGGTATTGATAGGTTTTATGAAACTTTGATGGTGCGATGCTCTAAAGAAATCGATTGTGAAGACTTAAATAAATATCTATCGATTAAATTGATATTCAGCACATGGATTACGATAGTCTTATACTATATAATACATCCATGTCTTCAGTTTATGTTGTTGATGGAACCAAGTAGCAAAACAGTCAGCCAGATGTTTAGAAGTTTTTTTTTTATAAAGTAGGAGGCAAATGAGTAGGCAGGTCACCTGATGGAGAGTAATCACCGCCGCCCATGGACACCCGCAAAATCAGAGAAATCACAGACGCGTCGCCGGGCCTTTAAGGAAGAAATAGGCTCGTTTCTTGAAGATCCCTATGTCGTAACGGTCCGAACACAGCGCCGCCGAGAGCTGGTTCCACAACACTGTAATTCAAGGCAAGAAATTTCGTGAAAAACGCACGGTAGTAGACCGCCATCCATCAAGTTGATGTGGATGGAATGACAGTCGATTGCGTGTTATTATTTATTCTGTGGTATGATGAAGGAAATCAGCGGCAGTCCTAGCTGTTGAAAATCAAAGAAATTCTTATTCATTTATTTATTTAGAAAACTCATCAGCTTTTCTCTTTGATAAACATACTAACATAACAGAGTTTCACAACCGTATAATATGTACAAAACAATGTAAATAGTAAATTAAACGCGAGTTAATCCGTTAAAAAGTGTTTCATTTCAATGTGTAGTGCTCGCTTAAACCTCAGAAAACAATATGTACAAAATAGCTGTAAATGTATAGGAAAATAAAACATTTTTTTATTTATGCGTACTTACTAACTAAAAATCATATTTCAAATATTTGCTTTGGATGGGCAGCTTAACTTCACGGTAGTGTATATATTCTCTGACTTAACAAAGGTAATAATACTAAAAAGAAAATAAAACGATATAAAATAATAATAAAAGTAAAAGAAAATGATAACTACGAGAAATGTAAAATATAAATAAATTAGTTAATTAGTCAATAAATTATAATACAGTTTTCGAATTTTGTTCAGTTTTGGATAATTTTAAGAATAGGTGGTATTTAAATCTAGCCTCTTACTGCTTGATCTGAGAGATCAATAGTTGTGAGACGTGCTTCCTGCATCGAATTATCCGTCAGTAGTGCAGTTTATATACGAGCTCTAATGTTTCTCGATAAAATCGAGTTCTGCACACCTAGGTATACCTAGGTGTGCAGAACTCGATTTTATCGAGAAAATTAGAGCTGTATATAAATGACTATGAAGGATATCGTGCAGGAAGCACATATCAAGTATTTCTCGTCGAGACTCAAGCAGTAAGAGGCCATATTTAAAGCAGTCGTCTTCATAATCACTACAACGTATGCCACGTTTAAAGTTAAGAAGCTTTTTAAAAAGTTTTTGTGTTCTCTATAACTTGTTAATATATATGGAATATTGCGGGGACCATATTATGAAGCTATTCCTATTCAAGAATACTCCAGCAAAAAGCATAGTAAATGGATTTTAGACTAATTACATTTTTAAATGGCTTACTAGTCCTGATAATGAAATCCAGATTCCGATATGATCTATTCACTATACGTATTGATATGCTCGGAATAGATCATCTTAGAGTCCATTAAAATGCCCAAATCCCTTACGATGTCTGTACGTTCGATTCTTTCGCCTTTAAAATTATAAGAATAACATTTTATATTATTCTTTCGGTAAAAACATTGGCATTTAGAAATATTTACGTTAATATTGTAACGAATATAATATTTAACAAAAATTATCCAAGTCACGTTGAATGAGTCACGACTTTTTGCGAGGTTACCTTTATAAACACCTTTTTATCACCAGCGTATAGTAGGTGATTTGAGAATTCGAAATTGGTCAATGTCATAGATATAAGCACAGTAGAATAGAGGACCGATATGTGACCATTGAGGAACGCCGGATGGGATTTGTACAAAATCGGACTTGAAACCACCAATGACTACTACGGCTTGTGAGCGATTAGAGATTTAAGTAGTAATTTACCTGTATAGGTCACAACGAATTCCTAGCAGGTACAGTTTGTCAAGAAGGATGATGTGATCCACACGGTCAAAAGCTCTTTCGAATCCGAATCCGTGTAGATTAAATCAACCTGTCCGCATTCCTCCATCCCACAAAGCACATATTCATTAAATTCAGCCAAATACTTTAGTGGATTTTCGTCTCAAAAATCCGTGCTGATAATGTAAAATGCCTTTTGTGATTATACGATAAATGTTGCTAACACCACTTTTCCATCATCTTACTTAGTATGTTTAGAATAGAAATAGGTCGGTAATTACATGTTTCTACTCTGGGATCTTTCATAAGGACCGGTACTACCTACAAATATTTTTTCCATAATGTAGGAAAGACGCATTGTTTTAAGGATAAGTAAAATAATAAGGCAATAGGGTAACACAAATGAATCAGCACAGAAGCGTAAAAATAAAAGTACTACGTCATCACATCCGGGGACAATATTAACATCCAGGACTTTATGCATATTCAAAACTCATATTTTGTCCAGATGGACCAGTCATCAGGTCCAATGAGCGGCATTCGTTATCACTATTTGTTTTAATTGCATTTTGTAAACAGGAACTGTTAAACATAATTTTAAAGTAATTGTTAAATTCTTTACATATGGTAGAACCATCCGCTACTAACCTACACTGAGCGAAATACCAAAAAAAAATCATTACTAAAATATTACTTAATCCGAGGACAACAAAATAAATGTCCTGTAAAAATTATGATTCTATTTTTGTAAAATGCATTTAGTAAATATTACAGAAAGGATTTTTGTAATTTCAAGAGTGCAATAGTAATCAGAAAATTATGACGTCATTCATAAATACTAATGGTTGTAATTTTAAGTGTGGTATAGTAATATCGGCAATTTTAAAAGCCGGCAGCGCGCCTGCGATTCCTCTGGTTTTGCGGGTGTCCATGGGCGGCGGTGATTACTTTCCATCAGGTTACCCGCTTGCTCGTTTGCCTCCTTCTGCTATAAAAAAAATAATGACGTCAGCGGCAAAATACTAACTGTTTCGTAATTTTAAGATTGCTATGGTACTTAATATCGGCAACGATGACGTCAGGGTCGAAATACTAACCGTTTTGTAATTAAAAGAGTGCTATAGTAATATGTGCAATTATGACATCACAGATTATTAAAAATATTTTGTAATGTTTTAGCGTTTATTTTCTAAATTTAACTAAGTGCTCCTTGAGGTTCACTAGCGTCACAAATGAAATAAAACACAATTATTATAACTAAAGCGATATACAAAAAAGTGGTTAATATTTTTATTTGTTGACATAGTATGCACCTATGTAAGTATAAATACATTATTTTTCTAAAGTATATGGTGATCTGAATTGGTTATGTCAAGAGGGTTCATGCTATGTTTTTCTCGATAGTCATTTCAGATCATCTTAAAAGTATCTAAGTACTTTAAAAAAATGGTAAAATGTTCATACATTACATTAGCCCTCACTGTCCCACTGCTGGGCAAATGCCTCCCTCCATGTCTTCCATTGATTTATACTAATAATAAACTTATAAATTTAATAGAAATACTATTAAAAGCCTAAGGTCCCTCAAACCGCAGTGACCGAACAATCCCTAGAGGTTCTCTATGGACTGGCATCACGCAACGAGGTGAGTTGCAATTTTTTTATTGTTTTCGGTGAATAAAACACGCACTAGGCATTTAGATATTAAAAAAGGAATGAAAACTATTTGTTAAGAATAAAAACTTTTTGCTGTCTAAAATTTAGTTAACGGTGGTCCAAAAAGTAGACGACAATAAGCATGCTACTCCTTTTTTATATTAACAGTATCACTTTTAAACAATACAGTACTTTTACCTAAAATAAATTATGAAGGTCGGTTGGGTAAGTACTTACATAGCTTGTTATTGTTACCTATGTTATCATGTCACGTCACGTCGACCCATTTGGTCATACCTTGTCAAGCATCCTTAGATTAAAACAAAAAAGCATCACAACATTTTCTTAATACAAAAAAAAAGCTTTTCATGACCATCAGCCTATAAACGCCCCCAGTGCTAGGCACAAGCCTTCCGACATGGACAACAGCACATGTGGGCGTTAGACCACAACCACAAGTCCACAACCCACCACGCTAGCCCAAAAAACGATGTTAAAAAGGTTTTTTACTAGTAAATAAGGGTTGTTGTACATTCGCCACAAAGTTAGTTTGCCACAGAAAAAGTATGTTTAAATTCGACACACTCTTATTTTCGACACAGACAGCAGAAAAATCAAACAATAAGTGAAGTAAAAACAATAATTTATAATAATTTTTTAATAATAATTTTAGTATAAAATAACTACTTACCTTTCATTACGAGCGCACAAAACGAATTTTTCTTGCTATCGGTACTTTATGCAAAAATGATGTACTTACGATGAAGACTTGTGGCGAATCTACTTTCAATGTATGGAGTTACAAAAACGTGGCAAACTTCGTGGCGAATAATTTAGATAAGTAAGTACTTATCTAATTCACTTATTAAAGTGTTTAACAAACATTTTCTCACCGCAAGGTAAGTAGCCAGTAGTGTAGTGTGAGAAACAAACCATAAGGTAAAGAGAAAAGAATAAAAATAAAACAGAAAAAAAATAATATGTAAAGGCCAAAACCAGTCAAGTGGAACGAAGGGACTGCATGTCACACGCACACATGGCAACCAGCTGATTTACATCTCTCCCCTTGTCCAATCTAAAAACAACTTTATGTGTAAGGTCGTATGAATGAATTTCCAACGCTCTAAAAGTTGTCTGTGACGCCAACGAAATATGCAAAGAGATATCTATATTATTTGTATGGAGTTACGGTCGGTTTTGGTTTGGTGTTAGATTTAGAATTTCTATAGTTTTTTAGTGTGCACGGAGGAGCTTACCTGTGGAATTTTGTGCGTGTTTTAAAAATGGCCGACCGCGACCAGTGACTCGAATTATAATAATAAATTAACGTATGTGTCATCGATATTACAATTTTAGTTTTCGTTTTTTTTTCATAACTATCACGAGGATTTGCTGTTGTTTTTCTTGATGTATGTATGAATTATGATTTTGTTAATAACGCAGGTAGGTAGAAACCTTTTTATAGGTGGCTGAAATGAAAAAGCGAGTTTGAAATTAAAATGTAACAAAAACAACTGATTAAATTATAAAAAAAACATCCACCTACCTAAACTTATTTTAAACACTTATTATAATAACACCGGTCACGTCTATGGTAAGGCGGGGCTGGCATTTTAAAGCAAGGAGTTTAGAGGATAGTAATTAGGTAGGTATTATTATTTAATTTTGACGACCTTCGTGGTCGAGTGGTTAGCACGCCGGTTCCGGCGTCGCCATCTCTGAGGGGGGATCTATTCCTAGTCGGGTCCATTTAGAAATAAGTACCTACTTATATGTTTTTCTAAATTTATTACGGGTCTGGGTGTTCCTACGTTGCTTTTAGTGAAAAGTGGACTATGGTAGAGGACTGCTTCTGCTGTCCTCATTGCCTAATGTCTGACTAACCCTTAGGGAATAATAGTCGTTGGTAGATGTTTATGTACTTTTAATCCTCCTTGTCCACCACGAAGGTCTATCCAAAATATCTAAGGTCTAGTCAAAGAATGTTTGAATTTCGAAATTACTTCCTACATCCAACCTTTTGGAGAATAACCTTTTTACTATGGGAGTTAGGCTAGTTTTTAGCTAGCTAGCGTAACAGCGCTTTAATAAAACAAGTAGCAAATAGCAGCAATGCTCTGAATTATGAAGAAAAAATTACATCACAATATCATGCGGAAGTTTGAAGCTATCTTCATTTTTAACTTTAAGACTTTTTAGGTATTTTGAGGATAGGACAACTGTTATCGTATGACTATCAGTTCAGTTCAGCATTTATTTATCACTTGACTCGTAATGCGGCGTTCTATAGAAAACCTTTTTCAATCATTATAACTTAAGAGAACAATTTTGATATGTGAATGATTAAGACGCAATAGATTTCGAATAGGCTGATTTGGTCATTCTCCTTCACCTCCTCATAATGTTAGTGTAGATTAACGCCCGAACTTGATAACGTATCTGTAGATTGACTAGACTACAATTTTTTTTATTAAGTTCAATGACAACAAATGGGAATGACCAAACCAGCCTATTCGATATCTATTGCGTCTTAATCATTCATATATCAAAAGTGTTCTCTTAAGTTATAATGATTACTATTAAAAAATGTTTTCTATAGAACGCCGCGTTAAGAGTCAAGTGATAAATAAATGCTAAACTGAACTGATAGTCATACGATAACAGTTGTCATAACCACAAAATACCTAAAAAGTCTTAAGCTAAAAATAAGATAGCTTCAAACTCCCGCATGATATTGTAATGTAATTTATCCTTCATAATTCAGAGCATTGCTGCTATTGATTACTACTTATTTCGTTAAAGCGCTGTGTTACGCTAGCTAGCTAAAAAACAAATAAATAAACTAGCCTAACTTCCATAGTAAAATGGTCATTCTTCTTTGTCTTTCTCACTCTAGTAGGCTAAAAAATCTATAAGTAAGGTTAATAATTTCGGGCGTAAGCGCGTAAATTTGTTTAAAAAACTGTGTCGCGTAGCGGCATAGAATACATAATAATACAAGTGTAGCGGTGAAAGAATACTACCACCCCCTCTCTTCCCTTGGGTGTCGTAAAAAGGCGACTAACGGACTAAAGACTGCACATACATCCATCCATTTTTCGCACTATGCATAAAATATCGCGTCCATTTTCACAAAATTTCAATAGCCGCTCTCCGTTGGACGGTAATGCTTTTATTCCGCAGATAATTAATATGAATAATGTACGTATGTATGTATAGTTGAGTACATGGTGCAAGAATATGTACTTACGGAATACCTAGAATCAATTATATTCCTATAGAATAGTTTATTTGAATTTTGTTATACAAAATGTCAGGTTCCAAGTTTAAAATGTTTTTTAGTATCTTATAAAACGCTTCAGTGGCCAACTGTCGAAGTAATTTAACGTAAAAAACTAAATAAATCAGAAAGTAAAGTAAGTAGGTACGTCACGAGCAAAAATATGTAAACAATTGTAACTCATAAGACAATGCAATAAGTGTCAAAGTCTATACGTATTGGTGATCGTGTCTACCTATTGAAAATACTTTTGTGAAATAAGTTTAAGAGTTTTTAACTGAAGCTGTTTAATAAGTTCATCACTAGCTAAATGATACAAGTAAATATTCATATAAAAAAAGATTTTATCGTATAAAACCTTCTTGGCTTTTAATAAAATTTAATTAAAAACTAGCTTTATGATTTTTTCTACTACTCCATGCCAAGAAAACAAAAGAAACAACATCGTATGACGCACGCTGCACACGCAACCAGTTTCTTGTTGGCGCAAAAAAACTAGTGCACACTAGTTTTTTCGTATGGCGCGCTCGACTAGTCGTCTAGGTAGTCACTCACTGTCACTAGTGGAGCTCGTCGCGCCCTAAACGGGCCCAACCAACGCTCCGTTCTGGAACGCATTTCGAATTTCGTATTTGGAACACGCCGACCGGTCGCCCTTGTAATAGTTGGCCGGTGTTATCAAAATACCATTATAAATTGATCCTTGTCAGAACTTTTCGTCGCTCGAATGCTGTAACTGATAGAGGCGGAATGGTGAAGTGACAGGGACTTTCGTACGTTGGTCGCAAGTCGTCGGCAAGTGCAGCGAACGAAAATATACGGCGCGACGCAGAGTTGTTTTGCCGCCTTATCACTCCGTACAAAGACTAACTAAGATTTGATTCAATGTTGTTAGAGCCTACAGTTGTCAAGCTTTTAAAAGGTTGCGATTACTTCATTTGTTCCAAACAAATATGAGACCTGAAGGGACACATACCTCATGAACTCAAGGTTAAGTTATAATTTCGTAGTCGGTAGTAACGCGTCATAGCATTGAGTAGTCGTAGCATCGTAGCATTGAGTGTCGTAGTCTTATCTACTATAACTAAGGAAGCATTTTGTTTTGGAGTGAGTTAGTCACAACTCACAAAGTATACGGAGTTACGCGATAAACGTGTATTTATCCTTCTGATCTTTTATGCTAAGGGTTAACCCTTACAAGACCTACGTACAAATAGATATTGATTTTAATTTTGATAATATTATTTTAACAGCCGTTATTTATATTCTAATATTTACATAAAAATTAAACTCAGACGAAGCTCAAAACACTTATATAAGTTTCTAGGTAAATACCTATTGACTCTTTAAAAGGCACAACCTTAATTTAAACTAGAGTAGTTTTAATTTTCTCCGCAATACTAGAAACTAATTGTTATTTTATATTATTACAACACCACATGATTATGTTATTTAGCAACAACCTACAATAAAGATTAAAATAGAAAATAAGTTAAATATTTAATTTAAACTAAAAATACCAAAATATAAAAAACACAACAGTTTGATTTATACTTGAGTAAGTAGTACCACACAATATTTCGTAGGCATAATACTCCAAGGGCGCCCGCTCTACCATCTACATAGTCTGCATCGCGAGCGAGAGGGCCGCGCGGGGAAGGCGTGCTCTCAGTCCGCCAACTTAAAAATGCCGCCGCAGAACCTCCGAATCGATACGACGCGCGTCACGTGCCGCCGCCCGCGACCAATCGTCGCGCGCCGGGAGGGGCGCCCCGCGCGGCCGCCCGCCAGTCGCCACCCAGCCGCCGCGGGGGACGCACGCACGCCGCGTTCACGACTACTCCGATGTGTACAAACTGTGTAGTGACGCTATGAGTGCGTGGACGGAGGATGCGCTCTCCTGGCGAGACGAGCGACTCAGCCTCACCGAGCTGCCGACCAACAGGAGGAAGCAGCGCAGCGCACCGTACAGGTTACATCGGCCGCATTTGCACGTGCCAGAACCGGTGCCGGAGCCGCAGGGGACGCATATATCAAGGTTGTATCCGGAGTTGCTCGCTCTCATCTTTGAAAGGCTTCCAGTGAGGGACAGAGGGCGCGCGGCCCAGGTGTGCCGCGCGTGGAGGGACGCAGCTGATCGCCGCTCGGTCTGGCGGGGAGTCGAGGCGGCGTTGCATCTTAGAAGGCCTGCCCCCGTACTTTTTGCATCGCTCGCCAGAAGGGGCGTGAGGAAACTTCAAGTTTTGTCCTTAAGACGAGGCTTACGGGACGCCGTCGCAGCGCTTCCTGGATTAGAATCATTATCACTGAGTGGGTGCTACAGTGTCACAGATGCGGCTTTGGCTAGCGCATTTGCAGCGGAACTGCCAGCTTTAAAACGACTAGACCTATCCCTGTGTAAACAAGTGACGGACTCGTCGCTAGGTAGAATAGCGCAGTCGTTAAAAAACTTAGAAGAATTAGAATTGGGTGGATGTTGCAATATAACTGACACCGGGTTGTTGTTAATTGCGTGGGGACTGAGGAAGTTGCGTCGCCTGAACTTAAGGTCATGTTGGCACGTGAACGACGCCGGCATAGCGCATCTGTGCGGCGGCGGCGAGGCGAGGGGCACACCGGACTTGGAGCATTTGGGTCTGCAAGATTGCCAAAGACTAACGGACGAAGCGTTGAAACATACAGCAACAGGTCTTCCTAATTTGAAATCTATAAACTTGTCGTTCTGCGTGGCGGTTACCGATGCTGGGTTGAGACATTTGGCAAAGCTGTCCCATCTAGAAGACATCAACTTGAGAGCGTGCGATGGTGTTTCTGACGCCGGTGTGGGTTTCCTAGCTGAAAGTGGTAGATTGAGAGCATTGGATGTTTCGTTTTGTGATAAAGTTGGGGACGAAGCGTTATCTCACGCAACATTAGGGCTATCTGGACTCCGGTCGCTATCGCTAAGCGCTTGTCGGCTGACTGACGAGGGTCTAGAAAGGGTCGCGAGGCTATCGCAACTAGAGACTCTTAATATAGGACAGTGCACAAGGGTCACCGATAGAGGACTGCGCGCGCTAGGCGATGGACTACTAAACCTAAGGGCCATAGACTTGTACGGCTGTACATGTATAACGCCGCAAGGCTTGGACCACATCGTGAAGTTGCCGCGGCTCAGTGTGCTTAACCTCGGTCTGTGGCATGTGCGGTGACCACACACGCGCTAACTTGTGTCCGTACGCAACGTCTGTGTGTGAGTGAGCGGCCATTATGAAGTGAAGGAGCCACCAAGGTTGTATGCTCTGGACAGTGGATAAAGAATTAACCAATTTTAAAAACGATATTATCCAATTTATTGTTAGGGAGTGGGGTCGCTTTCTTCTGTTTCTGTTTCAACGTTATGTTTTTGATATTTGTTGAATTAAGTTTGGTATTGTGTGATTCGGAATCGCTTCGGTTGTGTTTAAGAAAGTTGCCCCAATGCCTAGTCGTGATGTTGAGCCATACCTCTTTGAGATTGTTGTACACTGTTTTGTACATTTGAATCTAGATAACAAAATGTTTACATCGCCTTCTGGTCCAGAATGACGCAAAATACACAGAGCCCACTAACTCAAAGAGGACTGGTTATTCAATACAATTGCTCCATTAGATAGATAGTTATGTAGCCATTCTTCAAATTAAATAATGTTTTAATTCGACCTTACGCACACAAGCTAGGGAAATAAAATCTTTGTTATTATTAGGTTATATTTAATTGTTATTGTGGTAATAATTTGGGAGATGCAACATGTATGATTGATTTAGGCTTTTGGAGAAAAAATGCGAATGTGCCACCAAATATGTATGGAATCAATGTCCAATTTGATATTTCCAAAGAGTAATTTTACGTATAAATAAATTTCCTAAAAGTGTTGTTATACTTATACATATTTTCACGAACAAAGAACTGTTGTTAACTGTGATCATTGTCATCTGTCTCTAAAACAATGCGTAATAACACACAATAGGCCTCAAATGTTTAATGTCAAACAATGAGGATTGTAATGCTATACGGGAAAAAGACCCTTTGTACTAAAACTAACAGTACAGTCATTGTAAACCTCAAATACTTGAAAACGTGATAGTAATGTACTCCTAATTATCAAAACCTTCCTTTTAAACATTTAAAAGGAACAAATTTTTAGGAAGCCTTAAAGAGGATTTAAAAAGCCATAAAAGATATGGCAAGGTTTTCAACAATTAATGAAATGGACTCAACGATAACCCAGATAAAGAGTATGTTAAGCTTTAAACTGTTTGTATTTGTAATCTGGGTTTGGAACAACGTTCCTTTTTTTAAGTACAAAGCAATATCCCGACTGAGCGAAGATAAAAGTCCTTTCAATACGAAAACTCATGGTCAAGAAGAAACCCGGCCCATACCTAAATAGAAAATGTATAGTATTGAAACAAGCAGGTACATTGGTATAAATAATGGTGACGCAATGCTGCGACGCTGATTTATTCAATTCATTTATTATGTTGACACTGTAGACATTTTCTTTTAATAATTTATAAGAGACGCCTTGACATAGTTGTACGTAACGAAACTTGAAAACTTCGTTGGAAATAGGGATAGATCATAGATGTAAAAGAAATGATCCGTTTAGATATTTGCAATGTCTTCCAGTAGGTAATGGTTTCTCTGTATCACATTGTTGACTTCCAGGCTAAAAACTATGTGAGGCAATGCAAAGAAAGGCTTAGGTAGGTCTCGGGGAGTTGGAGCATTTTGATCTTAGTGAAAATTATACATTTTTAAACTTTCTAATTATTTAACGGGGTTTGTAGCTAGTGGTCATGCTCTGGCGCAATTTGGTCACAATGCCAGGTCAAAAAAGGTATGCCTAGGATACCTTTACTTGTGGTAATCGTCGTTAACTACTTTATTCACTTGAAATTTGGTCACTGATTTGCGTTTTACAATTCAAAATAAACTGTTTTAAATGCCTAAATATTTTATTACACAAAATATGTTTAGGACCTTACAACTATTGGTTTTTGGATGTTTTCTTTTCTTTATCTTTTATTTGCTGTCTTTCCATTTGCCATAAGTTAGATGGAGCCTAAATGCTTTCCCGTAGTCGAATAAATTTTAGACTATATTATTCTTTAAAGAAAATAGCAGTTTCTTCTCGACATAAAGCCACGATAGGATTTATATGAATAGAGAGAAATATATTTTACTTTTACTTAAACTCAAAAATTATCTACTTTGTACAGTTCACTTTGGGTAATAAGATTTATTGTTATTTTAATGGAATCTTGCTTTTAACGTCATTCTGTATCTATCAATGATGGACTCACCACATGTCTCGCTGAGCACATGTGCATTCGCTATTTGGTGAAAAGTGGACTATGGCAGAGGATTGCTTTTACGGTCCTCATTGCCTAGTCTCTGACTAACCCTTCGGGGATAATAGTCGTCATTATATGTATGTATGTATCAACTTACATGTTAATTTAAGTATATGTATTGCAGCAAGTCGCCCACCAATCTGTACTATATATCAGGATATATTATATTGTTGATGATATAATAAGATTTAAGATTCCGATGCAATACTAAAATAATGTTATGTTATCTCCAAAGGTTTTGTTATAAACTGTTTTAAATAGGATTTTTGTAACGTTTTCTTTATGCTGTTGTGAATATGTATGCGTTTGTGGAAGGTAAATCGTCTATTTTGCAATACGCTAAGCTTCTAAGCAAGCGATATAAAAAGAAAAAAGACTTGTCACAATATTTCAGAAACACCTAGGCTACCAACAAAATTTATAAGTAGGCTCAAAAATTATTATGAATTGTGCTACAAGTTCTGTACATAATACCAATATAAAAAAGCAAATAAAGGAATGGTCACCGAATTAATTTAACTAAAATAAATTATTTAGGTATGACATATTAAAGAATGTTAAACTTAAAACTTATATGAACGTGCATGAATGTTGGCAAATGAAACAGAACGTTGCAACGTCATTCCTTAAATTCTCTTGATATATTTTATTCATAGATTTTTACTTTTTTAAATGCCCCGGAAAAAATTATACAAAACTATTTTAAATCTTTTACCTTTGCTATATATTTCAGTTTCAAAATAATATAACACGCTGTTTAATTAACATTGCTTTAGACTTTACTCAAAGAATTAGATGAGATAGTAAAATATTTTATAGCTTTTCTCATAATATTAAACAAAATGGAGATGACACCACTATTAAACTCACTATTGAAGACAACACTATTATTGCCGTTTGTAACAGCTGTTTATCTTTATAACTTTTATGGTCACCATAAAATTAGACTTATAAAAACTTAAAACCCATGTTTTATATAAGTAAACGTTATAAAGTTAACGGGATTGTTGTCATATTTTTTGAATATCTTAGTAATATGTATAGCATATGTAGGTATAAATACCATTTCTTGAATTATTCATGTAAGTACTATTATTTCACGTTCCGTTACAAATAAAAATTTTAACGTATTTGACAGCGACCTTTTTAAGTAAGTACCCGAGTATTCGGCTTGTACAACTCGGATGAAACGTCGGATACGTAAAAAGCTATGTCTAGGATACCTATATATTTGTAATTTTGCGCTAAATCTCGTCAAACTTTGTATTTACTGTTTATGTATATTTATGTGTTTGATAAACTTTTGAATGCAACACTTGTGTTTGTATGGTATATGGTATAATGTTGTTTAAATCTGTGGTTGTTTTCCAAATAATGTCTCCCAAAACCACGATCTCGTTTTATACGTAATTTTTGATATTATTATTAGTTATTATTAATTACTTATTAGTTTTGACGTACTATTATCGTCACAACACAAATGCGTAAGGTCGAATTGAAATAGAAACAAGTTGTATACTTCGACGATTCGTTGTTTTTGTACAAAACAAAATGTAAGTAATTATAGGTGAAAAAAAAATGTATTAAAAGTCATGGTTTAAGTTACAAATCACTTATGAATTTTTATTTTTTTCCTACACACAAATATAATTAAGTACAGATAAAACAATGTCTGATATGATGTGATAACATCACAATCAGCCTTCGATCACATATAAAACTAGATACCTACACAATCCTATGCTAAATCCAATCGTAGCGGAATAGTGGCAGCTTTGACATTATAGATTTGACGTATATTTGTGTATTAGTCATAGGCTAGCCGCACACAAACAATAATATTGTCGATAAAGTGCATATTGTCAATAATAGTGTGTGTGTGTGGCCCGTGTTGCGGTATTGTTCAATATTATTGTAGATTTCCAGAAATTCTGATCACGGGCACATCAATATTGGGAGGAGCCAGGAATATTGACAATAATATTTACGTGTGTTGGAGCGCGGCAATATTTTAGTTGAAAAATGATTTCAAGACAGGCTGACGTTTGTGGTTTGTTTACGTTTACGCGCCAAAAGGATAATAGAAAACAAAAATAGTGCGAATAATATTACTAATCTCACAGAAACGCGATATTTGTTATTATGAATACCTACATGGGGAACTTATCCAGAGCTATATGGAAAACATCCATCGTGGTGATACTAAAAATAATAGTTTTTGAAAGCTACTATCTCTCATTCTCATGTAATTTTAACATCATGCTCTTCTATAATTAGTTCATTTATTAGATTCAAAAGATTTAAACTCAGTTTTTTTCATTCAGTCTTTAATCCATCGTTTATTTCTTGATTGTTTTTTAATTCGTAATATTTGATTGAGAGATTGAGCTCGATGGCGCAGCGGCTAGCGCGTTCGGCTTGCGATCTTGCTAGCTAAGCAATTTTCGCAATGCCGGGTCGCTGGATGGGTGACCAAATTTAAAAAACATCTCGAGCTCCTCCGTGCTTCGGAAGGCACGTTAAGCCGTTGGTCCCGGTTGTTGTCGTAAGATGGCAGTCGTTAAAACCCACCAACCCGCATTGGGCCAGCGTGGTGGGTTATGGCCCAATATCCCCACGTGCTGTTGTCCACGTGGGAGGCCTGTGCCCAGCAGTGGGACGTTTATAGGCTGATGATGATGAATATTTGATTGTTTGCGTTAAAAAACGCCCAAAAAACTCAAAGATAACAAAACGTTGAAAAAATGTGTACCTCAGGCGGGAATCGAACCCGCAACCTGAGGTAGATACTTTTTCAACGTTTCGTTATCTTTTAATTACTTATAATAAGTGCAATAATCAATGAAACAACTTTTTTCTTTCTGTCAATCGCGAATGAAGCTGCTGAGCGACTGAGTCAAAAATTTACAATAATATTGCGTAGTGTGTGCCATATATTGATCAATATTATTGACAATGTTGTATTGACAATATTATTGTGTGTGTGCGGCTAGCCATAGAATAATACAATAAAATTATTATTCTATGGCTTCTACATACAATTTCTGCCCTAAAGCGAATCTGCTCTAAAGCGAATTTGTCTTAAAGCGAATCTGTCATAAAGCGAATCTGTCGTAAAGCGAACAATCGATGTATATGTTACCGGCAATCTGTATAATTCAGGTATTCCATACAATACCTAGGCAATGTATAGAACACCTGGGGCGTCCAGGTAATGTATGAAATGTTAAGCATATTATTGTCCATTACATACTTTACCTAGGTAATGTATAAAATTTCTAGGACTGTATAGAGTGTCTGCTGGTCCACCGGCAATGTGTAAAATAAATAGATTTTTGTCTATATTTATCAATGTTAATCAGTCTACCTATAAAATGACAAAATGATAAGTTAGAAACAACTTTAATTAAATTAACAATTAGGGTGCTCCTTAAAAATAATCTTTATAAAAAGGGTACTTAGACATTTTTTGCAGAAGAATAAAAGAATTACTGCACTCAAAAAGATTTATTTAATCTTAAGTTACTAGATCCCCATGCAAGCAAATATTAGACATTTAAGACATGAAAACTTTTTAGTCATAATAAATCTTTAAATAATCAATAAATTATTATTTTAGATACTTTTAAATAAGCACCTAAGTAGTATCTTTCTATTACTACAATAAAATCACTTTAAAAATAAATTGCAACTAAAAATTCTTTTGTATATAAGTAACACAATGTAATTTTCTCACAAGTAGGTACTTTAGGTACGTAACAAGTATGAAAAACTTAAGAAACAAAACAATTCCGTAACAATAATAAGTAGATCTACTGCCTTTTCACTCATTTCCGGATAATACCGAATGCGCATTCGGTATTGTATAAATACCTAGGCAAAGTATAAAATAAGTAATATTTCATACATTTAATAACTTTATTTTTAATAACTTTATTTATTAATAAAATATAACCTTTTACAATAATTCATTGTTGCCCTGACTCCCGAGCTAGAAAAATCTGTGTTTCAGGAGCCAGTACCTCCCTTAAGGTAAGTTTAAACACAGGTCTAAATATACTAAATTAAACTAGACTTAAATATTTTTCTCACTTTTAAGAAAGTATTTTGACATAAAATACATTTGAATTAAAAAAAAAAAACTTTTACTTTAACATTTTTAAGTTTTAGCGTTTACTTTGTTAAAATGTATGAGTGTGAGTTGAGTGTGTGAGTGTGTGTGTGAGTGCGTGTGTGTATGTGTGGGGGGGTGTGTGTGTGTGTGTGAGTGCGTGTGTATATATGCGTGTGTGCGTGTGCGTGTGAGTATAAAATACATATTTACTAGACTTTACAACTCATATTATAAGAGCCTCTGTACCATCGTAGTCAAGATTCTTGAGCCACTCTTTGATCTTAGATTTTATTTGGTGGTTACTGTAGTTATATAGATACTTATTCTCCCTATGCAATTTGTTGTACAAGTGTGGAGCTAAATAATCATAGTGTCTTTTTGCAAAGGCACTACGTGTTCTAGGTGTCGGGTATCTAAAAACTCTTTTCTTTGGAATTTTAATGTATGGAGCAGTAACTCGATGATACCTACGTATGCATTGAAAGATGAAGAGTTTTCTTACGCTTAGTACTTGGGCTTTATCGTACACTAGTGTGGTTGGATAACGAAACGGTAGTGACAGCATTACTTTTAAAATACATCGTTGAGCACGTTCAGCTTCTACAATAATTGTTTTACAAGCGCCACCCCAAGCACAAATACCATAATTAATCAAAGATTCACACAGAGCCCTATAAGTTTGCAATAGTAACTTAGAATTTGCTACAAATCGCAGCAACCTAAAAACGTAGACGAGCTTTCTTACCCTTTTACTAATGGATGTTGTCTGATGTTTCCACTGAAGCTTTTCGTCAATAATGATGCCCAAATATTTAATTGTATCAGTTTTAGCTACGTAAGGGCAGTTACAAGATGTTTGGATATCATTGAGTCTGTTACATGGATTTGTATGAATCCTCAACTTCAGATCCTTGTTTGGTTGACCCGCTTGAGTTTTACTGAAACAAATCAGTTTTGTTTTCGCTGTATTAAGGGATAGCAAACTATTTTCAAGCCAGCATGAAACTTTTGCCAGTCCTGCCTCAGTGGCCTGTTTCACTAGTTCCCAGGACTTTGCATGAAACAGTATGACTGTGTCATCAGCGTACATGGTAACGTTACCATCGTTTAAATTAATGTTACTGAGGTCATTAACATAGGTTAAAAACAATGTCGGCCCTAGTGTGCTTCCCTGTGGGACCCCATATGTACATAGCATATCATCGCTGACACAGTCATGTACCCTAACGCATTGCTTTCTATCACACAGGTAACTTTGAAACCATAGAAGCGTAGTACCTCTTATTCCTATGTTCTCCAAACGGCGTAAGAGAATCGATGTTGACACTGTATCGAAGGCTTTTTGCAGGTCAATAAAAATACCTATACATTTGTCCCCCTCATCAACGTATTTATTTATTTTTGATGTCACGTTTATGATGCAGTCGTCTGTTGATTTACCGGTTCTAAATCCAAATTGATTAGGAGAAAGAAGCTCATTAGATTCTAGGTAACTAATAAGTCTCTTATTTACAAGCTTTTCTACAATCTTGGATAGAATACATAATAAAGATATAGGTCGGTAATTAGAAGCAAGAGTTTTATCGCCGGCCTTATGGATAGGTGATACAGTGGCTTTCTTAAGTATCTCGGGAAAAACTCCCGTCGAAAAGCTAAGATTACAGAGATGTGTTATTGGTTCCAATAGATATTGTTGGAATTTTTTGAACATTTTTGTAGGGATTTAGTCGTAGCCTCCAACACTGCTGGTTTTAAGGTTCAATATTATGCCTCTTACTTCTATTGGGTCGGTTGGTAACATTAGCATGGAGTTTTGCGGACTATTAGTATTAGTAGCTTCTTTTGTTAACTCTTCTTCACTTTTATTTAGCATTTTAAGTGTCTCGTTGGCAAGTACTTGTCCAATCGAGGTAAAATACTTATTTACCACATTAAGGGATTCAATTGGATTTTCCTTTATTTTAACAAGTTCATTTGATTTAATTTTGGTTTATTTAAATTACACAATTCTTTAATAGTTTTCCATGTTTCTTTATTATTTCCCGAGTGTTTTTCTAGTTGAGATTGATAATAGTTGCACTTAATGATTTTATAACTTTGTTACAAATGTTTCTATAATGTATATAGTAGCGCTTAAGTTCTTCATCACTTTTATTATTGTAAAGTTTTTATGTAATTTATTACGTTTTCGTATTGACTTTAAAACACCTGTGATAATCCAAGTTTTTAAAGCCCGTTTTCTATTAGGAATAGTTTTAACTTCTGTGTGTTTTTTAATCATCTCCTGTAACAATGCAACTAGATGTTGTGTTGCATCGTTAGCTGATTGTAAACAATAAAAGTCAGACCAATCTATTAATTTAAGGCTCTCTTCCATTTTATCAAAATTCACAAAAGACTTTGACAGGCACAGTTCCTTACGACAATCTATAATTGGTGTTGTATTTAGACACAGTAGAATTGGAGAGTGGTCTGTAAAGTGTTCAAAAACTAAAGTTTGTGCGCGAGAACATGTTTTGACCATAAAATGATCCAAACAAGCATTGTATCTTGTTGGTTTGTTGATGCCAGGACGTAAACCATTAGATGCCATTATATTTAGATAATCCGTCGTGTTGCCTGTGAGATTATTTGATATTATGTGAAGATTCACATCGCCTGTGAAAACAATTTGTTTAGTTATTAAATCGCGCAGCATGCAGTCAATTGAATCCAAGTATGGACTAGCATTTTTAAAGCTAGGTGGTCTGTAAGTACCGATGATTGTATATTGATGTCCTATGTTAACTATTAAACAAGTGCCGTCTTTGATGTCGGGTTGAAAGACCTCAATATTCCTCAAACTACTGCTAACATATATTATTACACCATCGTTTTGATTTAAAATGTGTTTAGTAATAAAAGCTTCATAATTATCAATTGAAGGTATATTAGAATCTTCATTTATCCAGCATTCCGTGAATACTAAAATATCAACAGCTATATCCAATTGAGACAGAAAAATGAGAAACCGGTCTAGGTTACAGTTTATACTACGTATATTAACACAAAGGATTGAAAAAGGATTGTCTCTATCGGTTACGTTTAGATGGGTTTTACAAACCGTTGGGTCATCAGCCAAAGTGCATTTAATATCACTCGAATTGTCAATATCCTCAAATAATAAAATATTATCCATTAATAATGAAATAGATCTCAGGGTCCAAATTAAACGTAATATGTAAAATATATGTCAGTAAAACGTAATGTATAATCTTCTGTAAGGTTAATAAATATGGTTCTCCTAGATTTTGTTTGACGTCAGTATCTATATAAGTAATACAATTTATAAAAAATGATACAGTCTGTAAAATTAAACTATAAAAGATTAAAAAGCTCGGGGTATAATATATGTTGTAGTTGTATATAGTAAGTGTTTTATGTTTTATGGTAAATGTGTAAGTCGGCAGCGCAAATCCAGTGAATATTGTGATTGCGTCTTCTTTTGTGAAAAACAATAAATAAGCTGTTTTGTTGTACAATAATAGAGTTGTGCGACATTACCTACACGTTCGGATTATACAGTTTGCCGGTAACATATACATCACGTATTTTTATTATGCATGACTGTGGATGGATACAAGTGAAGAGGTAGGCCGAGAAAAAGATGGATGCACTGCGTGAAAGATGATATGGTGAAAAAAGGAGTGACCGTAGAACTGACGTATATACTTATATAAGAATAAGCATAGTAGAATTAAAGTAATACTGCTCTAAGAAGTGACAGAAGGGCCTCAGAAGGTCAAAATCAACGGTTTAATGTGCTTCAAGCACAGAGAATCTGATATAACTTTGTTTAGACTTTACACTATCGCGTTGCATTGCATTAAAACTGTTTTAACGGGACTAAACACGATTAATTTTGTAAGAAAGTACATAGAGCGGCCGAAACGTCAAGCAGTAAGTAGATATGTACTTACTTACAAAATTAATCGTGTTTAGTCCCGTTAAAACAGTTTTAATAACTTTGTTTGATAGATTTTTAACTTTAAGTAGGTATTTAGCTGTTTTATTACAGCAATAAACTGAAACTACATAAGAACGCAAACAATAAAAGCTTATAATATTTGATTCTACATGGGGATCATGGTACGAGCAATAGCAAATATAATCCGAACATCAAAAATCTAAATTTGGTTGAAGATTTACTAAGTATCATTCGATTACAAAAATCGTAACAATAAAGGAACGCAGATAACTAAATTATTATCTATCTACTCAAATCGAACTTAGCCAGAGTTCAGTGTCACTCACTAGCAATGATAACTCCGCTCCTACTGATAACAATCGTTCCTGTATTGATATGAGCGTTGACGATCGACCGACTGTACGCTTTGCTAAGACGTCAATTTTGCGTTTCACTTTTAAATTAAGTAGGTACTTATACTTACTTACTTACTCGGATAGCTCAGAAGTGAGTCTTACCTCCGACACTAGGTGACGCCACTGCCACAGTATAAATAATAGTATAAATAATAGTCCACTGCTCCCTATTTCGCGCGATCTCTTGCCAGTTGCTGGTTTCAAGCAGTTCGAATAGGTCCTTGGCGACTTCGTCCATTCAGCGGTACTTGGGGACCCCCAAGTAAGCACACATTATCGCCCGATCCTCCCCGATCCTCGCTCAACGTGACCGAGCCACCGCAGTCTGTGCTTTTGTCATATTATGTATACGATAACAAAATTAAATACATGGTATTCGTAAAACTTATACTTACTGTATGTTGATCCTGTAACGGTCGATCGTAAACTTGCGCTCACTTCGACCCTCACGTTGCGATCGAAAGTTATCTTTGTTACGTTAGCGTAGAGTCGAATTTAGAGAATACGTATTTGATAATTTGCTGCGGCTCAAGCATGTCGTCATCAAATCCACATTCTCTAAATTCGACCTTACTCTTGATCGGAGCATGGAGGGTCGAAGTAAGCGCGAGTTGTTTGAATCGTACACCAGAAGGTGAAACAAATGAGTGCAGGTTTCAGAGTTTTATTCGCCTTCCATTACGACAAAAACGAGAATTAGTAAATTTTAACCATTGATGGTATTACCTTTTTCATCTATTCCGTGGTATTACGAAAGTTTGCCTAAACTGCCTACCTATCCGGGACTTAGCTATCCTTGAGGCTACAGCACTTATGATTCTGAATGTCATTACGCCATCGGTTCGTAAGTCTAGGTCATCGGCTATTCGGGGGTTAAAGTTACTCGCGTCCGAAGGTTTACCTTTGAGGCCCTACACGTGACCCCTGGGTAGTGCTAAATGAGTGACACAGACTGAGTGGTAGAGCCTCGCTGCGTTGCAACACGTATTGGGCCGGATCGCCCGGTGTAATACCACCCTCTCACGAATAGCCGGCGTGAAATAATGGTGCTGTTGTGTTTCGTCCGGTCAGTGAGGGTTCTTAAGGCCCTCCCCCCCCTCACAATTCCTATTCCTTCCTAAAACCTATTCATTCTTAGTATAATAACGCATAGAAAGCGATAAATAAGGCCAGTAAAACCAAGCCATACTGGCTTGGTACCGAAACGGCCCGCGTCAGTACTAATAATCTAAACTTATCTATCTGTCAACAGTTCCAATTTCCTTACTTTTGGGGCAATCTGATTTTTCTAGCAACATTACTTGTACACTTGTGTGCGTGTCGCCGAGATGGTACGCGTAACTTACATTCTTCTTTTTTTTTGCATTCTTCCATTTTTTTCTTGCCTCACGCCATGATACGAGACTATCGTTCTATGCGTTATTACTACATGTTTTCTATACTTAAGTAATATTATTGTATATTAATATTTCCGACGAAACAAGAATCCGACGAAACAAGAATCCGGTGAAACAAGAATCCAGCGAATCAGGAACTAACCCCTCGATTGCACACACAACAGCACTCGAAAACTGTCAAAATTCTCCAACCGATTTTCAATTTTAGCTGTTGGGTATTAAGTTCTAAATCTATTTCACAATTGCCGTTTTGGAACAGCCTCACGTGCTGTTGTTCGGAGGACAAATTATTATTATACAGGTGAGTAATCCAATTGAGTCAGTATGGGGAAATTTAAAAATAAAAAAGATAAGGTAAATAACTTAAGTCACTACTATGTTCAAGAACCATTCTCATTTAAATCTGTCGCAATTACATAAATGTTAGTAGTTACGTAGCATTGTTGTATTCCAGTTTATAAGTCTACAGGGCGGGAGACCTGGCAATGGAAAAAGTTGGCAAGAAACTCAGCAAGGGCATTCTATTCTCCCTTTCTTTTACAGCGTCAAATAAAATTGGAAAATACCTAATCATTGAAGACATATTCCTGTTACGTGTTTATTTTACTATGTAAAGGCCATGAGCGGCCAACATCGGATTCTTTAAAAAGAACTCCCTAACAAACTGCCGTAGTTCGTTTGCAGCCCGCTATAACCGATTTTACGACCACCATAAAGTAATTTTGAAAACAAACGAATTGAGATCGTTTACGGCACCCCTTTTGTAAAAAAAAGTGTTCACAGCTCTCTATAACTATTCATAAACACAATAAAACCGTTTATATTGCACTGTTAAATGTTCGAAACGAGAAAATAAAAATTAACTGTGCTAGAGGTATCTACAAAGACTGTAATTACAAAAAATATTCCCTCTTTTCATTTAGACAGTACCGTACTAATTTTTTAACTAATTTCTTTAGTTTTATTTTATTCAATGGATTGGTAACCATCCTTTACAGAAAGCAAAGTCAAAGTTAAGGAAATATACAGTAAAATTAAACACGAATGATGATCGCGCTTTAGAACGGCTGTACCTACATGTATTTAGAAATTATTGTTTTCTAATACTAATACAATTTCGTGTCGGGTCTGGGTGTTTTCTATTATAATAAGTATGTATTTAAGTACTTTATGTAAATATGTTTATCCGTTGTCTAGTAACCATTTAACGAGTTTCATAACGAAGCTTCTCTTGGGCTAGATAATTGGTGTAAGTGTAGGAAAGTTTATTTATTTTATTTATTGTATGTTTGTATAATCTGTGTAATGGTCAGGACAGGGATTACTTGAATAAAGTTTTTGTCATGTCACGGAATACAGGATGTTCACGCGGACGAAGCCGCGGGCGGGCCGCTAGTGTTCAATACATACATAGATTCACAACTACACTCGGCGTCAAAAAAATCGCACCTTTTAAAAATCATCTTTAAAAATTCTTAAACCTTATGTAGAGGATAGTGTTGGGTATCATTAGAAAGGTAACAAAAAGGAGTATCAAAAAACAATTAAATTTAACTTTCTGTTTAATTATAATTATACAAACAACATTAAAATTAATAAAATAATAAAAATCCTTAATTAAGTCCTAATTAACAACAGATAATTTACAAAGAAAAATGTACAAAAAGTGTCTTAAAATTAACTTAAAATCTAGTGTTACCCCCCCTTGCCCTGATCACGGCTTCCATACGGTCCCTCATGGACCTCACCAACTTCAGGAGCTCTACTTGAGGGATAAGCCCCCATTCTTCAATCACCGCGTCTTGGAGCTCCTGTAGAGTCGAAGGAGCTGGATCCCGAGATCGAACCTTACGTTTAAGATGGTCCCAGAGGTGCTCTATAGGATTCAGATCCGGACTTCGCGCTGGCCACTGCATCACAGAGATTTGGGACCTCTGCAAGAAGTCGCTCACGATGCCTGCAGTGTGAGCGCGAGCGTTGTCGTGCATTAATGTGAACCCCTCGCCAAAAGATTCGGCAAAGGGGACCACATGCACTTCCAGGACCTCAGTGACATAGCGGCGAGCAGTCAGCGACCCTTGTCCGCGAGCACCTCCAGTCCGGGAGACGCAGACAAGGTCGGTTTTGCCGGCAGCAGACATACCGCCCCAGAACATGCAGGATCCGCCACCATATTCCACCGTCTCCTGGATGCAGGCTTGGGCGAAACGTTCACCCTGCCTCCGGTATACTCTTCTCCGTCGGTCGTTGCAGAAAAGACACACTCGCGTCTCGTCTGAGAAGAGAACAGCTCTCCACTGCTCAAGGGTCCAATCGACGTGGTCACGAGCAAACTGCAAGCGGGCTCGCCGATGCGCTGCAGTCAATTTTGGACCCGTAGCAGCTCTGTGGGCCGCTATCTTCTTCTCCTTCAATCTTCTTCTAACCGTAGATACGCTTACGGTGCGTCTGCGAACTGCCTGGAGCTGCTGTTGCAACTCAACAGCGTTGGAGAAACGATTTCTCAAAGAGTTCGACACAACGAACCGGTCGTCTCTTTCCGAAGTGCAGCGACGTCTACCCGAACCGTGTCTGCGGATATAGCCACCGGTCTCTATGAAGCGCTGGTACACTCTTCGAACGGAATAACGGCTCAGGTTCAGTTGCCGGGCGACATCACACTGCCGCACCCCTGATTGCAGTAGTGCAACCACTTGAGCGGCTTTATCAGCTGTGGTATCCATCAAAATCTGTGCGTGTGTCCTCTTCAACGGTTGAATAGCGAATGACCCACATTGAACCCGTGTTGACCGTTTTATACCCACAAAGGAAGCGCAACTAGCAACTCTCACGGGTAGCAAAATTTGCATCGAATTTTTGTGACACTTTATTTGTTGCATTAGGTTTTATTTGATAATGAAAAGTAATGTTTTTTATTAAGTTAATTAAGTAACCTTGTAAATAAAATCATAATTAATGCGACTGCATGTGCATATCAAGAGTAAATGACATTTGAAAGTGATTTTCTAAGAGGTGCGATTTTTTTGACGCCGAGTGTATTATCCCCAAAGGGTTATTCAGAGACCAGGCAATGAGGACAGCAGAAGCAGTCTACTTCCATAGTCCACGTTTCATCAAATTACAACAGCACATTTACTCAGCGTGACAGGTGGTGTAGCTGTTGGTTGTATGTGCAGTCTTTTTTCTTTAGTCGCCTTTTACGACACCCAAGGGAAGAGCGGGAGTTGGTAGTATTCCTACACACATTGCTTGCTAGTATTCAATAATACCTCTTGATTTTACGTAAAGATAGTAGGTTGGTCACCCAGTTAGATTGTAGGTAGGCGATTAAATATAATTGTGAATTCAAAAAACTATAAGAAAACTATGAACACGCTGCAAATAATGCGGAAAACCTCAAACGGCGCAAGTATGAGAAAGTGACTGGAGATCCTAATCACACTAATATTATAAAGGCGAAAGTTTGTGAGTGTGCATGTTTGTTACTTCTTCACGTCTAAACGGCTTTAGCGATTTTAATAAAATTAGGTATAAAGTTAGCTGACACCTTGGATTAACACATAGGATACTTTTTATCCCGATATTCCCACGGGAACGGGAACCACGCGGGTGAAACCGCGAACAACCGCTAGTAAATTATAAACGCGAAAGTTTGTAAGTACGGATGGATGTTTGTTACTCTTTCACGTAAAAACTACTAAATGGATTTGGATGAAATTTGGCATACAGATAGTTTATAACCTGGATTAACACATAGGATACTTTTTATCCCAATATTATTACGGGAACGGGAACCACGCGGGTAAAACCGCGAGCGGCCGCTAGTTTCATTCACATTTGAGCCGTTTGGGGTAGAGATATTTCTAAACAACTGGTGGAAGCCACCCGAGCCCCCAGAGCCAGCAGCTATCTGGGTCAACGCCTAAGCCTCGCCATTAAGCGAGGCAATGCGCCTAGTATTTTGGGTACTCTGCCTGATGGGGATGATATGGGAACGTGCTTCGGAAGGCACGTAAGGCCGTTGGTCCCGCTTACTGTCCTAAGATGGCAACCAACCTGCATTTGGTTGTCAACGTAGAGGCTGATAGATAGCATTATCTCCCCATGTGTACTCCAAGGGTCTCTACCCGTGGACAACAGCCAAATGATAATATTGCCAAAATGTGAAGAAGTTAATATTGCCAAATGATTATTTGATAAAGGAGGACAGATGCGTCTAAAAAGGAAGATTTTCTGTAAAAAAGGAGGAAATTCCCGTTTAAACGATTTTTTAATATTATTTTACTTTATTTAATCATATTTAGCTGATCTGCCAATTTTTGCAAGTAGTTCTTGGTTTTTCAAGCAATAATTATGAAAATCTTCACATACGTCATGTTTTTGAAGTTGTATTGAGCAAGAATTAAAGCTAACTGACTGGACACAAGTATGTTCCTCTCTTTGTTCCACTTAGTATTAATCAGTGAAAAAACTCTTTCCACGTTATGTGCGCATATACAAAAATAAAACTCGCAGATTTTGAGCAGGGGGGTTACTTTCGAACGCAAACTCAATCTTAATACAATTCCAATGCGATTAATATATCGATATTGGGCTAAGTAAAGATAATTCCGGAACGCTATCTCGATAATAATTTGTTCAATCAATATCCACGGAGTTTAATTCTAATGTGGCGCTATTGTCGCTTACAAAAGTGCCATTTGACATTTTTTAGATTTGTGATTGGAAATTGAGTAATGCAATTATGTTTCAAGAGTAAGCCTACTGTTCTGAGAAACATTCAATGTTTTAAGCACTTAGACGTTTAGCAAAAAGGAGGACTTACAGTAGGTAAGGGAGGACAAAACATGAAAAAGGTGGACATGTCCTCCTTTTGGATACCATCTGGCAACCTTAACCACGGAAGAAGGCGTTGCCCAGCAGTAGGACGTTTATAGGCTGCTGATGATAAAAAATAAATACCTACCTATAAATAAATATAACTGTGTCAATGTTATGCATGATTCAAGAATAATAAATTGTAATTTAAATATCGTTATTGCCAAAGAGTCTGCGAAAAACAGCAATGCGATTCTATAAACGACACAAGACACTGCGCGCATGGCTGTGATCTGCTGTCTCTTTTTAATCCTATGAATATGAAAGAGACATAGTCAATTCGCAGTTCAGAGAGCAGTGGCGTCGTCTCGTGTCGGAGGCCAAGATTCAGTTCGGGTCGCTGATCCAGCGGAGTAACTAAGTAAGTAATTGCCAAAGCTCTTAACGTAACTTTTAAGTTTATGTTGCAAGCCGGTAATAAGTAATTAACTATACCTATTATAAAACGTAATTTCAGATCCGTACTTACTTAACCAGTGATGACTTTATTTTAGTTCAAATACCGCTTATTAACTCGGCGTTTACGTTTCGAATGTGGTTACTTCTTTATGAGCTCATCTGTCGTAAAACAAGACTCAACAGAAATTCAATTGTAAGCAAGCTCTTCTAGGAGTCTTCGTGACAGGCAAGGGGATTTTGACGAGACAATTTACAAAAACAATAATTTCTAAATTGACCCGATCGGGGATTGAACCCGGGACCTCAGAGATGGCGACACCATGAAAACCGGTGTACAACCCACTCCACCAAGGAGGTCGTCAAGCTGTGGATATTCTTGTTCCCATTCTTCTCCACAGCTAAAAAACGTGCTGAAGGGCCAGTACTCGTATGCAAAAAAATGTCTGAACGATTCAAAAGCATTTTTAAAAAAAAGATTACTGAAAATAAATGTTTTGTGAGTTTTGAATTTTTTACTTTTGACTAGAAACTCCTTCGCAACGAATTGTTGTTTCGTGCATGCACCAGCCAAGTAGCCCAAGTATTCAATACATATATTTACGACTATTAATCCTCAAAGTGTTAGTCAGAGACTAAGCAATAAGGACCGCAGAAGCAGTTCACTGCCATAGTCCACGTTTCACCAAGTTACAACTGCACATGTGCTCAACGTGATAGGTAGTGATCCCATCGCCGCTCTATGCTGTTGGATGTGTGTGCAGTCTTTAGTCCGTTAGTCGCCTTTTACGACACCCAAGGGTAGAGGAGTGGTACCTAGTGTTCTTTTGGTGACCCGCTACATGACACGGCCAAATATTCAAATGTGCCATAATTGGAGTTCATTATTCAATTCATCTTCGCCTAATACGTAACTGTCGGGACCTTGAAATGGCATTGAGATAGGCTCCGCCAATGTCAACCTTATTGCTGGAGCGTGAAAACCGCATTCGATTGTCCTAGTTACAGTTAGCCAGTATAGTGGTCTGCCTATTCGCAAATGGAATAGCTCAAAATATTTCGGTTAAAACAGAGAAAAAATAATGCGTAAGTACCTACTTACTTAATTAAATATATTTTTTTAAGAATACCTTTTATAACATATTTTTTGAAAAAGCTTATAATTTTTATAACAGGAGCTATCCATCTGGATCTTCAAATACAATGAATATTAAAATACAAATAAACTTTAAAGAAGACCAACATCGCACACAACGAGACCACATCTGTATAAAAAATAGTAAAATAAGCAAACTAGATCCCTATAAAGAGTTCTATTTGTAAGATGTCGTTCACTTTAATAAACTGTATTTTTGTTGTTTGTATAAACAAGATAATTACTTCTTTATATCTTCTACTTTGAGATTTGCTAGTACCGTACCGTTTGTTTGGTAATTTTGGTTAATCATATGCTTACTTTTGTTCGCCCATAGGAATCTTTTTAATTTGATTTAAACAGCCAGTTTATGCTAAAACAAATTACAGTACAATTCGCAATCAGAAAGTCACCGGCGAAAGCTAATTCTATATAACACAGACAGCCAACTGTAATACTATGAAGATTATTATCAATTTTCACATTTTCATATACTTTGAGACAGTAGAGGGGGGATTAGTTGGTTCAGCGCGCGCTACGGTTAGTGGACCACAGAATTATGCGAAACGACTGTAACAGTCTTAATTCCTTTAAGAATAGAGTTTAAAATAATCATTATTGTATGCACAACATCTTAGTTCAATGGCAACTTTATTTCTACACACGCTTTCAGTCTTAAATACTAACAGATAAAGTTCAATTTTGTGCTTTAGCAAATTAGTTTGGGGTAACCAATGCAACTTGTTTCGCCTACTCGCGATATTGTCTAAATAGGCCTTTCGCAAGTAACCCTGTTACACAACCTTCCTTAATGAATCATTATTATTAAGGCTGGCTTTAAGTTAAAATAAACCCTAAATCAATTCTAATAAGTTAGGAAGTTCATCAGCAATATTAACAAAGCTAAAGCTATGGATTGCCATCTATTGGCCTATAGGTTTTCTTAACGTGGATGGATATTGTATTAGGTGTTAGTTTATGCGAAAACGAGCGGAGTAAAAATCAGCGATGTGTTTGGTGGTAGTACTTCATTTTCATCTTATGATAGAAGGCCAATGATGAAAGCGCACATCACTTAAATACATACATTGCTTCTCTACTTCGCATAAATAAAACATTTTTTAAATAATCGAACTAGCGGCGCAACGTACTCGCTACTCGACTAAATTACTAGCATAGTGAGAAGAAAGCTTCACTGTGAAAACTCAACAATATTACTAACATTAAGGCGACAGACTTCAGAAAAGTGTTAACATGATTGTACTAAAACATGTTTTTCTTTTTCTTTAAAAATGAGAAAAGTGACTTTATAAGATTATTTTATTACAAATTAATTTGCAAATTATTTTATTTCTTTAAAAAATACTTATTTTAAGTTAAATACAATTAACATTTTTTTTGAACGGTTTCATCTCGTCCGATCGATGGTTAGTGTCGATAGCGATACCGCCGAAATAGAGAACTTCACCCAAAATTCTTGACCGTCCTTTTGTTGACTACTGAAACATAGTTCCCAAATTCACTGAGCGTTGGATATAACACAGAACCGGTCCTCGTAACGGTGAACTCTAAATATTCATGAGCGTCCCTTGGTCGGCTATGGCCGACTCAGACCCTTTGTCGCGATGCCGCCTCGCCTTTGCCGTCCGTCAAGCGAGCCGAAGATGCAGTGAAAAGACACCGCTGGCGTAGGGTGACGATGATGCGCATTTGTTAATTTTTCCCAAAAAGTTATAGTAAGTATTGACAGTGGACTGATACGTAGGTTAGGTAATGATTATGTGTTATGTTCATAAGGTTCAAAATAAAAAAAACGCTGACTGGGCGTTGAGGACCACAAAAGAATTTTACTGCCACAGTCCACGTTTCGCCAAATAACTGCAGTCTTTAGTCCGTTTGGGGTGGATTTCCCCAAATTAGTATAAGTCTTATTCTAAGAATAAATGCTTAATTACTCGCGAGTAAATGAACTTTACGTTTCACCAACGCTTAACCTAAGGATAAAGTCACTACACTAGACTAGAGTAATTTCTTATACCGATTTTAGCCAAGTTAACCCTTATTCTAAGAATAATGTCATTATTACACCTAAAAATGGCGCGTCGTTTGAGATTGTTGATTGACGAATCTAATAGTAGTGATGAAGATTATTTAGGCCCACGCCCGAGAAGCGATGTGTATGGATTGTCTGCGAATTATATTTTTCGCAAATAATTATCCATTTGGCGGTTTTTTGCTTTATTAAAACGCCGTCTCTCTTTTTGTTTTCTAATAAGTACCTACATGAAAATGTTCCGTTACGATATCTAGCAACAACTTTTTTTTCTGAGGCCATCCAATTAGCAGCTATGCGATTCTCTAAGCGACACATAGACGCAGCGCGCATGGCTGTGATCTGCTGTCTCTTTCCAATTCTATAAATATGAAAGAGACAGAGTCATTTCTCAGCGCTGCAGCAGCCGCAGCTATCAAGGCTTTAGCTTAGAGAATCGCACGGATAAAGGCTTTCTTTTTTCAGGAGGAGCCATTTTAATCAAAATTAAAACACAACAAGCACTCTATGTACTTAAAACAACGTAAGACAATATCGGCTATGATGGTATTGTTTATTGTAGAGAATAAGGTTATTCAATTCCAATCCTAATATCAAACAAACAATGTTATGCCCGAAAATAAAAAAGTTGCTCTCGTACGAGAATCGAGTTAATTGCAACTATAATTTGGTGGTGAATACGCACATTCGTTCGATCCGCTTAAGTTCGTTCAATAGCACAGAGTAACTATGCGAGAGTAACTTATTCTTACAGTAAACATAAAATGTAATAAATATATTGTATCAAGTAACTACGTACAGGTGGACCAACACCCAAAATCAGGAATGGTCCAAAACTGTAATAATTACAAACAAAATATAATTTCCCTGAAGTTTTTAATAAGCATGGTCACCCTACTAACGTACCAGCACATGAGAATGTACCAGCGTTCCTCAGATTTGACGGCTGCATGAAAAGACTCAGAAAATTCTACTGTTCAACATTGATACTTAAAGTTAAATAACAATAGAGTTCAGCTATTCGAGGATTACTTTTACACACAGACACAGCAAAAAGTTCGTCGAAACTTTTTGTCAGCAAAAAGGGACGAAACAAATATTGGTTGCAAGAACATCGGATTAACGATGCACAGAAAATATTGTTGTACCTTTGTACTGTCTGGCGACAATGAGAAACTAATTAAGCCATTACCTTTTTCTATGACGCCATTTTGAGATTTTACAACTTCTAATAATACGTTCTCTCGTTCCTAATTGTCCATTGTCTTTTGTGTTACTCATTTATTTGTGCAGCGAAAGTCAAAAGCTGAATTATAAAATCCAAATGTTTATTGCCTACACTAGCCTTTGTAAAATACCGATAACTTTTGGAACCTACTTTTATAGATTTTAATGAAATGTCAGTTAATATTTATAGTGCCTAATTTAAAAAGAGTGGAAATTACCCTAAACCTTTTAAGCTTTTATTCAGACCATGATTACGCAACACTTTCTTTTCTTTCTTTGAATAATTTTATGTTAGCAGGTATAGTGTTACCCACCAAGTCTCATTGGGCCAGCGTGGTATAGGGCACAATCTCCCCACATGCGGTTGTCCATGTGGAGACCTGGATCCAGGAGCCATACGTTTATTGGCTGATGATGAGGATGATGTTGGTAGGTAAGTGACAAAAAATCCAATCGTATTCGAATTAATCCCATGTATAAAAACTACTATTTAGTACTAACTAAATAAAACACATTTGCGCATGGTTTTGTATGGAGGGCCTTTACTCTACGCGCCTGTCTCGAAGGCCTCCAGTCACATCTTAGAGCAGTATTACTTTAATCTTACTATGCAAGGTTAGCTAACACAATAACAGTTATCATAATTTAAGTTAAGGAAGAACGACTCCCTTTGGTACAGGTGCTTCTGTTTTTAATAGAGGAAGTCTTCACCTAGTATTGTTACAATAAGTCTTGAAATAAATAAAACATTTTATTATTTATTAATATTATTAAGAGGAAACAGTACGTCAGAGTCGCATGCAAAATTCTCATACAAAACACAGAAAAACGACGTTTCGTAGTCCCCTGTTTCCTCCTTCAGAGCTGCACCAATTTTTATTACTTTTTCAGCATCGGTTAAAGAAAGAGATTTCCTATGTCTGTATGTTTGATTTTTGTTCAAACCAGCCACTCAATGTTTCTGAAGACGCCTTAAAATGGAAGAGATTTCGCTAAATTTTGAAAGCTCCTGGTTATAAAGAAATGACTTAATGCAAAAAAATCAAACATATAGACATAGAAAATCTCTTTCTATAACCGATGCTAAAAAAGTAATAAAATTGGTCCAGTTCTAAAGGCGGAAATAGGAGACTACGAACGTCGCTTTTCTGTGTTTTGTATGAGAATTTTACATGCCAAGTCGACGTAGTGTTTCCTCTTAAGGTCTGTATGTAAATTTGCATAGAAACATTAAAGTAATACTGCTCTAAGAGTTGATGGTAAGGCTCCTGGGTCACACTTTCTACGCTTTGTCATTATTATAATATTGACTGGTGTTTTAAAGTATGGCTTCTATTACTCTGAGAGTATGGTAATGCTATTTCATTCGTGCGAAACCGCACAGAGTGCCTAGACAAGTGGCCAAACGCTCACCCCCTGTCTATTCGTAATTCAATGTACACTGCTGTGTACTGTGCCAATAGCTAGTGAGAAATACAACAGCGCGCGCGCATCAGATGACGAATTACGAATACTTAGACCGGAGGTAAGCGTTTGCTACTTGATTAGAGGGGACTGCGAGACCAAACAGGATCAAGTTGAGGTGGCGAAATCTTATATAGGAAGACACACTTTTGGTCGCTAAGTAAGGAAAATCATAGTCTTAGTTTTTTTTTCTTAAACTATAAGTAAACTTTCCTACACTTACACCAATTATCTAGCCCAAGAGAAGCTTCGTTATGAAACTCGTTAAATGGTTACCAGACAACGGATAAACATATATAAAATACTTACATACATACTTATTATAATAGAAAACACCCAGACCCGAGACAATTTAGAAAACAATGATTTCTAAATTAACCTGACCGGGGATCGAACCCGGGACCTCAGAGATGGCGACACCATGAAAACCGGTGTACAAACCACTAGACCAATGAGGTCGTCAAGCTTCAGTTTCTACCTTTAACAATAAAAGAAACGTACGCTTGTTTAACTATTCTCTAAGAAATAACTAATTGCTAGTCTTATAGACGATCTATTGATGAAGACGTCAACATAAAACTGACAAATAGAATTTTTAAAAGCCCTTTTTAAACGGAATACTATACTTGACATTTTAAAGAACCTAGCAATTAACTGTACTCATCATCATTATAATTTTTTTCCTAACATTTTCCCTAACATTTTTCTTCCATTTCATTTCGGTTGTTAATGAGATCGTACGTTTGTAAGTCGAATAAACATTACAACTTAGCGACTCCAAAATGGGGAAAGCAGCTTTTGAGAACAGTTTGAGATTAACGAAAATCTCCCTCTTGATATCGGGCATCAGGATTTCAACGATGAAGCCGCTGACATACTTGGAGAAGTGCTTTGATTTCTACTTGTATTACTTTCATTTTTTATGGCTATACACAGACGTGTGCGGTGAGATAAACTGGTTGATCGAAGGTGTTATGGTTGGAAAAAGTTTTATTGAACTGTCATTGGCAGTACCTTGCATTACTGTCTGCCTTTTAGCGACGTCCAAATCGATATTCCTTTATTTGAACAAAGACATTGTGGTCAGCGTTGTCGACAAACTTAGAGATATACATCCAGAAATAGATGATGATGATGAGTGTGAAGACGAAGAGATGAATAACGAAGAATTGTATATAAATGATGAAAATTTCATAGCCATTACAGTAACCCATACGTTATCAGATATATCACACATCAAAGTGGAGAGAGTAATAGTAAAAGAATCTGCGAAGTTTCTGAAATTCGTAGTGCTACTGCTGTATTACATTTGCGCTGTTGTGGTGGTGGCGTTTCCTTTGATGCCAGTCTCCACAATGGCCTATGATTACTACGTGAAGGGCACATTGGAATACAAGTACCCATACATGGTGAAATACTTCTTTGATTGTTACAAGATGAAGTATTGGCCGTTCGTGTATGTTCATCATGTTTGGTCGAGTTAGTATTTAATTTACTCTTTAAAGTACTCCTAGTAGTGTGAATTTTAATAATAGTGTATATCCTGAAAAAGAAAAACACTTGTGTCATCTCATCAGTGACTCCCTTCTCAGTCATATGAACGCACTACGAATATACTTATATACTTACACATTATTTCTCTTCCATACTGCCTATATAATTCTTCGAGTTCTATACGATTCATACCTTATTGACAGCGTTGTATTGGTTTAAAAGCTGTTTATTCGATTATAATTACGAGTCGGAGCAACTGCCGATCGGCCGCCTGGTAGTCAATGACTAACTAGCGATAAGTCATACATAAATAAATAAAGTCAGATTTCGTTGATAATTATGGGTTCTGTAGACTTATAGGGTTCATTCATATAGTGTATGTCTCTCTAGATTCCAGATAATGTATCGAGTCCTCACTACTGAATTTCGAAAACATTGCATCTGCAATAACGTTAAGTGAGCCAATTAACTGTAAACACTCGTCGCATCCATAACAAAGTGACTCAGTGATGTAACTGACTCACGACAACATTGAAACACCAGATCAACTTATTCCCACAGAAATAGAGTTCAATTTCGAATGAGAGGATTTCAGTTCGCAAGCGTTGGATAGATCTCAAAACAGGAAAAACCTTTGTCAGTTTGTTTTATAAATAGATGCGCCTGTTAAAACAGCTGAATGTTAGTTTAGTTCTAGCGATTGTAAGTATTTACGCTGGTATACTGGGCGTTGCAGCCATTGCCTGGTGGTAGCATGGCGGTCACCCTAACTACACCCTATTTATGCCGCCAAGTGGCATTGTTTTTCAATTGCTGCATAAAAGGTGTAAAGGTATAAAAAGCGTCCATGGGGTTTAGTTGTCGCTTTCCATTAAGTTAAGGGTCAGGGGCGCGCTATTGTCCACGTAGGAGACCTGTGCCCAGCAGTGGGACGTTTATAGGCTGATGATGAAGGGTCAGGGAAAAGTATCACAAAACTCTGCCTTGATATGAAAAAGAAAAATAAGAAACACATACTTGACTGCAATCTGCAATACATTTTCAGCGGTGATAGTCGCCTTGAACGTGTTCGGATCAGACACTCTGTTCTACGCGGTGTGCATATACATACAAATGCATTTCCGCATCTTGTGCCATCGGTTCGAGAACGTCGTCTCTGGATCCTCGGTGTGTACGAGAGCGCAGCTCACAGAAGCGGTTAGGAGACATCAGGAGTTGATTGGGTAAGTGAAAACAAATGAAATAAAAAACATTTATTGACAAATAATGCGTAAAACAAAACAGTACAAACAGAGCGACAAAACAAAGATTACTCAATCTACAAAAGCTAGACACGCAAGAAAACACTTCGTGGTCAGTCAGAAATTATTTTGTGTAACTGTCTGTAACTGTCCCTACCAGTGGAGATAAAAAGCCATAATATTTCCACGTATCCCTAAAATAAAAGCGTCTAAATAGGTTCCACCTATCTCTACCAGCGGGGGCAGGTGGAAAAAAATCCACTTATCCCTACCAGTGGAGATAGCCTGGTAGGGATAGATGGAACATGCGAAGTAAGTGTGTGGTGGCGGCTCATTAATGGAATACTTCTGATACATCTTTTAAATCGGATGACGTAAAAGCGACTAACGGACTATAAAACTGCACAAACATCCAACAGCATAGAGGCGGGATGAGCTCACCAATGTAATTATAATTTAGTGAAAAGTGGACTATGGCAGTGGACTGCTATTATTCTCAAAGGTTTAGTCAGAGAATAGGCAATGAGGAACTTAGAAACAGTCTTAGCGTAGCCTTAACTCGTAATCCTTGCGCGCGCGCGTAAACCCAGCGCTCCTGATGTCAAATTGATATCGAGTCAGCGTTGCATATCAGAATATGAACACTCGGGTCACACGTAAGTTTTCGCGTGAAAGTCGTTAGAGAGTGAACCTTCTGAACAGTAGTACTGTTAGTTATTCTGTGATTATACCAAGACGGAAAACAAAACAACTTTAAAACACACAAGTTAATGTATTCATATTTGACGTTTTTCTAACTTATGTTTATAAAAAAAGATATTTTGGATGGTTAACCAAAATACTAATGTTTTCCAAAACTCATTTTAGACGTTAGTTTATTTTACTCAGATATTTCCTATTTCTATTACCACAATATCAATACGATAATTGGAAATCACATTTATTCCTTAAAGTGTTAGGTAACTTAAGTTAACAAGTCGTTATGATTTACTATTCTTCATTTTTTATCCCAAATAACGATAAATTATAAGTTTTAGCCATTTGGGTCGCTAGGGGAGAGACACTTGCCCTCCATTTTGTTTCGTACCAATTACGTATCTTAAGATACGTTTGTTTACACAGAATTCTATCGCCACGGCTTATATTTCGGTTCGATGCGATACCAGACTATAGTTCGTTAGATTAGTTGTTAAGTCTTAACTACAAGTTAGTTAACTGTTTTTATTTTTTATTAGTATTGACGTCAATAAGTGCCTGTAAAGGTTTACATTGAATAAATAATTTGACTTTGCTTTTGAGTCCACTGACACAGTCCACATAGTACCAAATTACAACTGCACATGTGCTTAGCGTGATAGGTGGTGAGCCTGTCGGCGCCCTATGCTGTTAGATGTATATGCAGTCTTTAATCCGTTAGTCACCTTTTGCGAAACCCAAGGGAAGTGATGAGTTGATAATATTCTTTTCTTTATATAAGTAGAAGGAAAACGAGTAGGCGAGTCACCTGATGGAGAACAATCACCGCCGCCCATGGACACCCGCAAAACCAGAGGAGTCGCAGATGCGTTGCCGACCTTAAAGAAAGAAATAGGGTTAAGGAAGGAATAGGATTTGTGAGGGGGAGGGAGGAAGGAGCCTCCGGAACTCTCACTGGCCGGACGAAACACAACTGCACCAAGTGCCATTATTTCACGCCGGATATTCGTGAGAGGGTGGTACTACCCTTATATTATATTTCTTCTTCTACTCTATCTATTCGCTCTTGGCAGAGCGGTCGTGGTCACTTTGAGTTGTCAAGTTTGGTGGTTGAGGCGGACACAACTCTCCTCACGATTTTCGGCCATCTCTCCCTGTTGGTAGCCTGCCTGGTACAGTCTGATACACTGTCCCCTTTTGCGGATTTGACTTGGTCAGTCCAGCGCATATAGGTGACGTGCCACGTGATCTGGTTCCTTCCACTATTCCTTGTACGACCAGCACTGAAAGAAAAAGAAAAGAGCCGCTGTACCACTACTCAATATAGTTGAAATTGACCTTTTGAAGCTAGTAGCTAGATGGTGTTTCTTCAGCATAAGCCTACGTCCCACTGCTGTTCATAGGCCTTGCCACATGGATGATGATGGAGCACATGGGGAGATATTGCTCCTCCACGCGGGCCCAATGTGGGATGGTGGGAATGGTTTTTATTTTAGTACTTATCGCTTATATTTTTGGGTGACATTTCTATACAATATTTTACAAAAAGACATATAATACATCATACATAACGTCTACTTTTCTGAGGGGTAATAATAGGCAGAGACACAGCTTTACGTTTACTACGGTCCTAAGTCGTGACATATCCTTTGCTTCACTTACTCTAATAACGTTCTACATACATGCTCGTTGGTTTAGGGTACTCTTGATCTGACCTTTAACCAGAAAGTTACCGATCAAAAAAATAAACTTTTATATAATATTATAAAAATATACTATTATAGAAATAGCTACTTTTTTATGAATTTAAAAGAATGCTACCATCCACCCTCTTTACTTGGATGTCGTAAAAGGCGACTAACGGATCAAATACTGCACATACATCCATTCAACAGCATAGAGCGGCGATGGGCTCACTACCTGTCATGAGCACATGTGCAGTTATCATTTGGTAAAACGTGGACTTTGGCAGTAGAATGCTTTTGCGGTCATCATTGCCTGGTCACTGACTACCCTTCGGATATAATTGTCGTGTCTTGAATATATGTAGTAATAGACTGTAAAATTCCTAACAGCTTGGTAGACCGCGTGGAGCTGCTGTACTCGAAGTCGACACTCTTCAACATCGTCACCAGTTCCGTGCTGATATGCCTCAGCGGTTTCATTATAACGGTGAGTAAAGGGCCGTTAATTAGAATATAGAATAGTTATTTATTGTTCACTGTGTACAAATTAATTACGTAGGAAATTTATACCGCTTTTTAACCCCTTTCCCCTGCGTAAGAAAAAATGAGACGTAAACACACACAGTTTACATTAAATTATTTAAAAATAAGGTTTGTTCGGAACCCGTCCCCCCGCATTGTCTTACGTAATTAATGAACGGCCCAGAATAATATAATTTAATGCTATTATTATTATAAGCCACCTTTGTTCCACTGCAGGGCATAGTGTAATCACAGGACCTATATATATTTAGCTTATATTTATACTGTGGTGTGTTGTTGTGTTATTGTTATTTTATTGTGTTGTTGTGTATGAATGTATTTTATTTTTTCCATAAATATAAGAAATAGGCAAATCTCAAATAAACAGAGTTTATGGAATAGAGAAACGAATGAAAGTGTTATTTTGCATAGAGATAACACGGTAGCATTGATTGACTATTTCAAAATATTTTTTTCTGAGAAACTTCACGATACGATATCTGTTTTGTGGCCTAGCCAAGTAATTGTACTTGTTATCCGACTGCGTCAGAAGGAGGGTTATGTTTTTCGAGAGTATGTAGGTATGTACGAGAATGTATGTATGTATAGTTGTTTGGCACGCTCTGAGGCCTGAACGGCTGGATGGATTTTAGCTTGAGAGGTGTCGTTATATTCGTATTTATAATTTACTGTGAGAGTGACACTGGGTATATCAAAATAAAAATAAAAACAAAATGGCGGATTTATTTTTCGTGAGATGGCGTTTTGTGGACACTTCTTTAAATACAAAAATTTCAAATACAAAAACCGCACAGAGTGACGTTTACAGCCTGATTATGATGATGATTGACATTAAAGTGGTTCTGTAGATAGCCGTGTGTGTAACGGGTCGCTTAAAAAAACTACCAACCCCCTTTCCCCTTGGGTAAAAGATGACTAACGGAATAAAGACTGCACATACATCCAACAGCATAGAGCGGTGATAGGCTCAGCACGTACCACGCTGAGCAGATGTGCAGTTGCCCTTGCAAAAATAGCTTGCTAATAATTTTTTCGCGGCCACTTATAAAATATAGAATTTCTAAGATATAATTAAATAAATAATTATAGGTACTTTACCCTAAACTCAGTCTGAATCTGAACTGAGATGAGAGCAAGTACAAAAGTCCTAAACACATTGCAGTTTTTAGAAGTTTAGGCCTCTGGATCTCGGCATAGCATAGATTGAGTTTAGAACAATGTGTGCATTACAATTTTTACAAGATATAATAAATCCTAATCGAAATTCAGCAACTTATTACTGGCCGCGAGAAAAAAAGGCAAGCTACCCCCATACATAATAGTCATTGTCTACTGGTGTGCCATGGAATTTTTTATATTACTGCACCTCCAACAGGTCTGGAGAGTTATATGCTACTAGCGACCCGCTCGGTTACTACCCGTAACTAAACAAATATAGCCTATAACCTTTCTTGATAAATGGACTATCTAACACTGAAATATTTTTTAAATCGGTCCAGTAGTTCCTCAGATTATCGCGTTCAAGCAAACAAACAAACGAACTCTTCAGTTTTATAATATTGGTATAGATATTACCTTTAATTCCAGTTCTCGCTTTTATGCCTCGTACTTCCATTCCTAATACAGTGCCGTGGATAATGGCAGTTGACTGCTTCTGCTGTCTTCATTGCCTAGTCCCTGACTAACCCTTAAGGGATATTAGTCGTGAATCTATTGTGGATGGCTCTCCAATTCACTTCTTATCCTTGTGCAATGCAATTACTTCGGGATAGAAGAAAATGAACAAGCAAATCAAATAAATGTAATAGAATAAGGAAATGTATGTACTTAATTAAAAAAGAAAAGAGATAAAAAAGAGAAAAAGAAAAAGAAAGAAAAAGATAGTAAACAGAAAAAAATAGAAATGAGGAGCTCTTAAAGCTTAAGCTTATTTAATCCCCAAGAAAAGAAAGAAAAAAATAGAAATGAGGAGCTCTTAAAGCTTAAGCTTATTTAATCCCCAAGAAAAGAAAGAAAAAAATAGAAATGAGGAGCTCTTAAAGCTTAAGCTTATTTAATCCCCAAGAAAGAAAGATAAAAATAGAGATGAGGAGCTATTAAAGCTTAAGCTTATTTAATCCCCAAGAAAAGAAAGAAAAAAATAGAAATGAGGAGCTCTTAAAGCTTAAGCTTATTTAATCCCCAAAAAAAGAAAGAAAAAAATAGAAATGAGGAGCTCTTAAAGCTTAAGCTTATTTAATCCCCAAGAAAAGAAAGAAAAAAATAGAAATGAGGAGCTCTTAAAGCTTAAGCTTATTTAATCCCCAAGAAAAGAAAGAAAAAAAGTAGAAATGAGGAGCTCTTAAAGCTTAAGCTTATTTAATCCCCAAGAAAAGAAAGAAAAAAATAGAAATGAGGAGCTCTTAAAGCTTAAGCTTATTTAATCCCCAAGAAAAGAAAGAAAAAAATAGAAATGAGGAGCTCTTAAAGCTTAAGCTTATTTAATCCCCAAGAAAAGAAAGAAAAAAATAGAAATGAGGAGCTCTTAAAGCTTAAGCTTATTTAATCCCCAAGAAAAGAAAGAAAAAAATAGAAAAAACAGACAAACAAAATCCTGCTAAAAAGCGGGAGCAGCCAGTATTTAAAAAAAAAACCTTAGGATTTGGCTCCTCTATAAATATAAACTCACTTCTAATTTCATACCATCATTTAATTCGGTTCACAACTTCTTTAAATATCAAATAAATCAAACTATAAAGATATAAAAGGATTAGGTATCCCATGTCTTTACCAAACCTTCATCCTCTTTTCCAAGACCATGACAATCATTTTCACTTTTTAACTCAAAACTAAAGTCTGCCAGTAAATTTACTGGCAGGCTTTAGTTTTGAGTTAAAAATTGTCTCTTACCATAGACATAAAATTCTCCCAAATCTATATTTCAACAGAATCTATGTATGTTTGTGTATAGATGCTGCAGGACATCAGTGTCATCATAACCTTCGCCACGTTCCTGTTTATGAATTTGTCGCAGATATCACTGCTCTGCTACTTCGGTGATATGCTCATGCGATCGGTAAGACGAACAATTAAAAGGCAATAAGTGTTTTCCTCGAGGAGCTCGATGGCGCAGCGGCTAGCGTGTTCGGCTTGCGGTCTTGCTCGCTAAGCCACTTTCGCAATGGCGGGTCGCTGGATGGGTGACCAATTAAAAAAAAAAACATCTCGAGCTCCTCCGTGCTTCGGAAGGCACGTTAAGCCGTTGGTCCCGGTTGTTGTCGTAAGATGACAGTCGTTAAAACCTACCAACCCGCATTGAGCCAGCGTGGTGGGTTATGGCCCATAACCCCAAGTGCTATTGTCCACGTGGGAGGCCTGTGCCCAGCAGTGGGCCGTTTAGAGGCTGATGAAGTGTTTTCCATTACTTTTTTAGCTGGATTGCCCCCTCAGGCAAATGGCAAACGCTCACTACCTGTCTATTCGTTATTCGTCGTATAACATCATCGTGTTAAAAATACAGCAGCGCGCGCGAATTGCTCGACGAATTGTATAGGGGGGCTAAAAAAAATATTTAAACAATTAAAGAATTAGGCAAATGCGAATTGCTTGGACGATTCGAAGCAAAATTTGTCAGTACACATCTGACTACATAAGTTTGTGCTCCTCCGTGTTTTGGAAGGTAATTTAGTCTGCCGTTAGTTCTAGCTAAGCTACTATCAGAATGCAGTATCTAGCAGGATATAACAGCCATACAGACTAATCGTGTTAGAGGCAAAGATAATAGTCAAAATAGAGGCATGAATGGGGTGCGGTTTGATAATTTCTGCCCTTTTTTAGGAGAAAAGGGACGTAGCATACCCAAAACCAATACATTTACTTAAAAGAGGCCTATTACATCTCGACTGTGATTTTAGTAGTTGTAAGTTTTTATCGTTTTTATCGAAATAGGTAAATATTATAATTCTAATAAAATATTCTAATAAAATAATTAAATAGGTAAATAAATAATTCATGCTTAATATTACAAATTTTAATCTCCACTCTGCAAGAATAAACTGAGTTCGGACGGCCGGCGCATCGCATCATGTAGTAATTTTGCAGTTGTATTTATCGTTTTTATCAAAATAGGATACTTAATAATTTTTTTATAAAATCTAAATTCCTCATGAAGTAACAATTATTCTGGTATAAATTTTGCTTAATAATATTATCATAGATAGGACAAATTCACAGTTAACTTTAAGCAATTTTCGAAGGGTTTGGTTAGGAATAAGATTTTTTCATATTTATATAGAATCAATGACATCTAAAAATTCCGAGGGCGCTACGAACTATATACCACTAACATTCTATTTTTTTTATTTCATTTCTTTAGAACAGTATTTAAATGTAGGAGCTCAAAAAAGTGCCTTCGCGCATTTTAAGAAATCTTTCTCTGCAATTTTGGGTTTAATTAAAAAGTTAAGCAAAATTTACAATATGCGAGGCCGCTACGAATTATGCCAATAGCTATTATACACTATTCACTAAGTCAAAATTGTAAATGTATTTTTGTTTCTGAAATCAAGAACGCCAAAATTGCCCATTTTACTGTCGACTTTTAGAGCAGTACCTATTTCTTTAATGTTACTATGCAAATTTTTTATGGGAATTCCATAGTAAGATTAAAGCTCTAAGACTTGATGGTAAGGTTCTTAAACAGTCGCCTATTAGGGAATCTCCTTTATTTACCCTAGCAGTAAAATAGCTATACTTCTTAGAGGTAAGACATTTCTCGATTTGTGACAAATTGTTTTATTACGCCGTGACGATTGCTAATCCAATTGTAATTTGTATTGTAGAGCACTCAGGTGAGCAGCGCCATCTACAATTCGCTGTGGTACCAGACGGACGAGATTACCAAGAAGAGCATGTTCTTGATTCTGATGAGGTTGGTTTACTTATCTTGATTACTTAGGTTTATTTTTTAGATTTAAAGAGGTTTTTCTGGTTTTTCAAACTAATCAGTAATGTAGTAGGTACTTAGGTAATTAGAGGTTAATGGCGCAGCGGTTGGGGTGACCAGCGGCAGTGAAACTGGGTGGGTAACCAAAATAAAAAAAATCTTGAGGTCCTCCCTGCTTCGGATGGCACGTAAAGCCGTTGGTCCCGGTCGTTGTCGTAAAGTCTAAAAAAACTAATTTCATGTGTTTAGTAATTTCATTAAACACGTTTGTTTACTACTTAATTCTAGCTGACTACACTAATTACTACGTGCTTAGGAACGAGATCCCTTCAGATTATAGGAAGATATTGTAATCATATAAATACGTGATTAGCACATAAGTGGTTAATTTAACGTAATTACACCACAACAATATTTTGTAGTTCAAATTAGTTAAAATTCACACAAAATAAGAATTAATGCAAACTTATCGTGAATGTTAAATTGTGGGTATGTTACATACAACATAAAAAAATCTTACCATTACGTTTTTTGTGGATTTCAATGTTTCCGTATAAAATATTACTTTTATTAGGGATTTACCTACTTTTAAAATGTTTCTTGATGGATAACGAAACTCTATTGCAAACGATTGCACTCGTTGAATTTGTTTATTTTAATTGTTGGCAATGTTGAATACCTACCGGAATAGTAAGTTTAGCGTAGTTAGTAACAAGTTTGTAAAATTAAGCGCTCGGGCCGGTAAATGGAGGTTCGGAATTGAATTCCCAGTTCGGGTTTTGGATTTTGACCCGATGATTTGTGATCACCAACCACGGACCTGAAAAAAGACGTAACCTCGTCTAAATTATGAGTGAAGCATGCTTTAGTGGCCGCCCGTTTAAGGTGTGTGCGTGATTGCGCGCTGTCACGCGGGGCAAAATGGCGGCGGGTTGTCGGACCTAGTGTATTTCTGTGAGTGTAGAGTCAGTAGGACCTTGCATGCTTCACATCTTTTTAGTGTGATAGTACGTCCGTCTTTTTATCAGGTCCGTGTCACCAGCCAGCATTTCGATAGCGTGGTGATTAGGCTAATACCTACCCATAAATTGTGGCAAAGCTTTGATTTAAATGATAGAGACCTTTGTCCAGCAGTGGAACAGTACATTTTGTAGACTATACCTAATTTATTTTTTCTTTGGGCTCAGGGCTCAGAAACCTTGCAAGCTGACAGCCTGCAACTTTGCTGACCTGAATCTGACAGCTTTCACTACGGTAAGTAACAATCCAATGTTTATTTTGGGTAATAATTTCGAGCTCACCATTAAAACTCTCGAGTCATCGCCGAAAGGATAATCAAAAAGTGAAAACGTTGATGTCTCTTCGATTTAAGCGAAAGAGAAAAAAAATCGTAACTGAAGCAAAAGTGTTTGTACTTATAAGGATACTTTGATTCAAGACTATTATCCCAAAGGGTTAGTCAGAGACTGGGCAACGTGGACCACAGGAGCAGTCCACTGTAGTATTAGTCCACGTTTCACCAAATTACAACTGATAACCCCTCAGTCTTGGATTTTTATTGACAGTTTTTTGACACTAACTGTCATGGTCAAATTTGACAGAATCGAGCATAGATTTGCGATAACAATACATAAGATGAACCACAGAACCGAAATAACTAAACTTGTTCATACTAAAGTAGTCTGTAAGTCTATGAAGACACGGTACAAAGTCAAGTGTGTTTTTGTAGGTGCAATCTCATGCGACCGCTTGGGGTTTGAGGGGTAGCAAATAGCAAATAAAAGAATACTTACTGCCAAGTGCCAACCAAAACTATAACTACACATACCTACATACATATAATCACGATTATTATCCCCAAAGCGTTAGTCAGAGATTAGGCAATGAGGACAGCAAAAGCAGTCCTCTACCATAGTCCACTTCTCACCAAATAGCGACTGCACATTTGCTTAGCGTGACAGGTGGTGAGCCCATCGCCACTCTATGCTGTTAGAAGTATGTGCAGTCTTTAGTCAGTTAATCGTACGACACCCAAGAGAAGAGAGGTGGTAGTATACTACCACCTACGCGACTACGCTACGCGACATTGTTTTAGTGAGGCAAACGAGCAGGCGGGTCACCTGATGGAGAGTAATCACCGCCGCCCATGGACACCCGCAAAACCAGAGGAATCGCAGACGCGTTGCTGGCCTTTATGGAAGGAATAGGGTTAAGGAAGGAATAGGAATTGTGAGGTTAAATTATAACTAAATAACTATTTAAAGAAAACTGCCAACCCATCTCTTCCATTGGGTGTCGTAAAGGGCGACTAACGGACTAAAGACTGCTCATACATCCGACAGCATAGGTAGGTTCCACACCTATCACAAGCACACGTACAGTTGTTATTTGGTGAAAAGTGGAAAATCGCAGAGGACTGACTTTGCTGTCCTTATTGCCTAGTCGTAGTCTCCTGACTAACCCTTAGGGGACACTAGTCGTGTGTGTATATATGTAAGTATTTAATTATGTACATGGAAGCAGATGCAATTAAATGACTTTTTTTTCAGATACTCAGCCGATCCTGGTCTTACTTCGCCCTCTTGAAGACAATGTACAAGTAGAAGAGTACCTAGTTATTATTAATAATAATATGGTTTTTTTATTATTAGAATAAGTATAATACTTATATTAGAATAGGCCCAGAATTATAGATTTGTAGAAAAATGTGGAGTGCAGGCCTTCGCAGCTAAGGCAACATGGACACAATCTATGTGTTACTTACATAATAAAAAGCAGTGGCCACGAATGTTTGTTTGGGCTTCGTTTTGCAAATTCTCCTTCGTTCTTCTCTAAAATAATCAGTAGTAATAAGGAAATAGTTGCAAAATACCCATAAACGGGTACTATCTGCTCTAAAAAGTACTTATCCGAAGACCTTGCTCCAAATAAGTAGCCATTATAAAAAGCACTGAAACTTCTAAAAGCGAAGTTGCATAGACGTGATACTATTCCTTGCGTTGTGGAACTAAAAACGCGATAGTGGTACACAAATTTATTAGTTTCACTTAAACTCGCACTCACAACTGTACAAATAAGGTCGAAAACACAAAAAACAGTTGAACGACTTACGACGAATTTTCCTAACAAACTCAAACATGCGATGAATACAACCTTTATTTCTGTTACGATAGAGTCGTTTTTCAAACGTCAATTGCAACAGAGTGTTCATTACCTTTAAAAACATGGCCGTAAGAGCGTTCGAAATTTGAAATTCTAGACCGAATGGGGCAGTCTTTGCTAAATTAAGAAAAGCTGCTTATGTAGTCCTTAACGTTTAAAATATAAGGTTTATTTTGCTAAGATAAAGTTGTAAAAGTAACTTGGCTAGGGGACATGACAGCGGGCGCCCGTGTGTGACGGCATGCAACATACCGGCGCGGCGTATAGTACACACGAGATTATTATTAACTTCACATTTGGGATTGGTCAGCATTTTCCATAAAATAAGAGAAATAAAATAACATGACTTCAGCCCCTTTTTTGTTTTAATCTAAGACTTCAACAAAGACAGTGCTTATAATTAATTCGGTGCACGTTAGAAAACAAAATTTATGAGTTACTAAGCCATTACTCGATAAGTACGTAACGTACAGAATTTTCTTAGATTGAGCTCTACCAGTTGCTTCTTTTAACCTAATTGATTTCTTTTTCATCTTCAAAATATAGCTACAATAATCACTAGTAAACTCTAGATTTTCTGCCTCTGTAGACAATAATGACAAGTCTGATATTTGTTTTCGTCCCCTAGAAAGTCCCACGACAATTATTTCGTTACTCCCGTTTTATTACATCATTTAAAAAAATAGGAAAATACCCTCCCTACCATAAGACAGTTCTGTAAATTTACTATCAAAGATATTATTGACTTATTTATAAGTAATATATCTCGAGATACATCTCAGGATAAACATTCTCATAAATCCCACGTCAGTCTGACGCAGGCCAGGCGGGCGGTATGCGTCTACGTTTTTGTCGCACCATTTTTTTGGAACACTCTTTTCTCTTTCTCCATGTAATCTGTATCGCACGACATACGAAATCTTCGCTGTGTAAAGTTTGGTTTTTTGTACTTCGAGGAATGCATTTTCGTATACCCCCGAGACTGGAGCGATCCAGGGGGTATGTGTGGGAATCGTATGGATGGAGTTTGTCCATACCCTCTAATATTCGTAGTACTTAGGTTTAAGAACTTGAAACATTATCCATACATTATAATATCATTGCCATACATAGTACTTATACATATACAGGATGTCCCAGGAATCAAAGTCAAGCCGAAAATGGGCAATAGGCCAAGTCGTGTTAGATAATAGAAAAATATGAAAAAAAATCTTGGTCTTGTACCTACTTCTGAAATTTTAAGGATTTAAAAATAAATCCTAAAAATTGACACCCTGTCTTCTTTCAAGTCCTGTGACTACAAATGTTAATTTTTCGATAGTTTTTTTGTGTGATGTAACTATGAATAGGTAACCCTTCTGTAAATTACAGTTAAAAATTAAAACAAAACTGTTATTAGATTTGTGCCAAACATTGATTCAAAATAATTACATCAACCAACTTTAACCGACTGTTCTTTAAAAAATGTACTAAGTACACTGTTTTGGCAAGTAAAATTAAAAGATGGCACGTTTAGTCTGGATTCCAAAATGGTATGACACTTACTAATTGCTACTTCTTAATTGAGAAAAAAAATATTCACTTGTTAGATTCCTTTAGTTATGATTTTTATTAAAACAGATTTACAAGGTTTTAAAACAAATGCTCGAACTGTTTGCCTTCAGCTGCAATGCAAGCTATACATCTCTTTAAACATGATCGCGCAATAAGACAGGCGTATCTTCTCGAGCTGATGTATTCAACGGCTTCAACAATTCTTTGGCGCAACTCGTCTAAATCTTGAATAGGTTAAGAGTACACTTTTCCCTTATCGCGCCCCAGTAAAAGAAATCTAAGGGGTTTAAGTCAGGGGAACGGGCATGCCACGGAATTGTACCATTCCGCCCAATCAACCTATCGGGGTATTCTCGATTGAGAAACTCGTACTGTGGGAGCATAATGCACTGGGCAGCCATCTTGTTGATACCACATGCTGCCGTAAATGTTCAGCGTCACTAACTTCTTCCAATAAATCTAGTAATTGATTCTGTAAGAAGTCCAAATAAGCCTGGCCAGTTAAGTTCTAAGATTTTATCACAAATCTAATATTTTATTTAAAACTGAGGCAATTATGTTTTAACTTTTAACTGTAATTTACAGAAGGGTTATTCATGGTTACATCACACAAAAAAAACTGACGAAATGTTAATATTCGTAGTCACAGGACTTGAAAGATCATCACAGGGTGTCAATTTTTGAATTTGTTTTTAAATCCTTATTATTTGAGAAGTACATGACCAAGATTTTTTTTCATATTTTTCTAATAACTAACACGACTTGGCCTATTGCCCATTTTCGGCTTGACTTTGATTTCTGGGACATCCTGTATAAGGTACCTAGATTTGAGATTATTATACCAAAAGGGTACATAGTCCACGTTTCACCAGATTACAAGAACACAGTGTGCTCAGCGCAAAAGGTGGTTAGCCCATCACCGCTCTATGCAGTTAGATGTGCATGTAATAGAAGGGTTGGTAGATCCTTTTAGTGAGCTGCTACACAACCGGCTCATTTGTACATACAGCATGCTCCATTTTGGACAACATTGCGAACTTCTACTTGTAACACGTGACATTAAACACGTCCGCTAATCGCAAAAAGGTCTCATTAAAAAATAACAATTAGTTAAGCCCGTTCAAAGCTTAAACTTCTAAGTTAGGTAACTTTAAAGTGCCAACAAACGAGCACGCGGCCATTGTGATGGTGCTTGCCATCTCGCCCATGGACGCGTGGCCCCGAGGGCATCTCGCGCGCAACGCACACAGAAGCTACAGCTCTTATGCCTCTATGGCCTGTGATTTCACATTTCTAGCACCCTTCAAACCGGAACGCAGCAATGATAAACGTGTTTAGCTGGTGCATTGGCTTCTAGAGGTATGATAAAAATAACCGTTGACATGCCGTTGACCCTCTGAATTGGACGCATACGATATAGATAACAATACAATGATTGAGTTATCGTTATATCATATTAAATTATCAAAAATAAAACGAAGTATTAACCGCCTCTGTGGTCTAGTGGCTAAGCCACCGGTTTCAGAACCAGAGGTCCCGGGTTCGATTCCCAGCGGGGGGTACATCTTTGAGTGCACGGTTTGATTGGTGGTAGGGCTGTTAAGCCCGCCTGGCTAGCTACCACCATCTTATTTGAGTCTGTCGCCATAAGAACGATGTTTATAGCATTGTTGTGTTCCGGCAGTTTGAGATAAGATAGCCAGTTCCTCAGTGGTTGAGGATTCCGGGTGAAGCGCGCTTCCAACTTCGGCCTTATCGTCACTTGCCATCAGGTGAGATGAAGGCCGAGCGCTTACCCGTTGTAGAACAAAAAAAAAAGTACACCAAGTATACTGTCCCACTGCTGGGCAAAGGCCTCCATCATTGTAATCAAGTCATACAATGGATGGGTGTTGGTTTAATCACCACGCTTGCCAAACGCGGGTAGGTGATCACAACCCCGGGCTATCAATTGAAAAATACGAAAGCACTTTACCTGACCAGCTACCCTATCGGCTAAAACATATAGATTTGTTTGAAGCCCATATTTTGTCCTTATATGGGCATATTATGGGCTTCAAATGTCAAATGAAGCCCATGTCCATATCCATATTTTTTAGCCGATAGACCCGCTGGGAATTGAACCTCCCGGGTTCTTGAGGACTTGATATCTCTGGAGAACTGTGGATGTGCATTAGTTTTGTGGTCCTCATTGCCTAGTCTCTGACTAATCCTTTGGGGACAATTGAGGCTATTAGCGCAAAAGTGGTGTAACCCATAATATTGGTGTAAAATACATTCGTTACATTATGATTTTTCAATACAAAGTGTCGTAAGACATCTTTTAGTATACATCAATAGATGGCGTTGAAAACATCCGTTTTTGCACGGGGCATATTAAAGCAAAACAATAAAGCAAGAGTGGTGTAAGAGTAATTTTAATTCCATAAAATGAAGTAGTCTGAGGTTACATCATTTTTGCGCTGATAGCCTCAATATAAGTCGTGTGTATGTAGGTATGTTTGTATGTATGTACCATAGTGATGTGGGTAGCACAGTAAAATGTACAGCACAATAACTGCGACAGCCACAATTAGAATGCCAATGATACCGCCGCCAATTGAATATTCATGTAAAAAGCAATTGTTGTTGTTTTATTAATTTGCAGTCTTTTGTCTCGTCGAACAATTGTGCACGCGGTATGTTGCCTTTTGTTACTTTTTTTTCGCGGCGCGACTGTTTAAGATCTATCTGTGGTAGCGCAACCATAGACAATTTTAACACGTAATATAGTCTACTTGGTAAAATTAAGAGTTTCAATTTAAGTCTATTAATAATTATAGTACTTTTTTATACATTAAATATGGTATTGTATGGATTTAATAAAAAAACACATTCATCTCTACAACGATTAGGTAAAGCCGTTACACAGAATGTGCTCTGTAGTTTTTCTGGCAAGCTAACCTTTGTTGAAGGATTTCTCAAAATCCAAACTGGTCTTAGATTCGGCAGTTTGTATACTTACTTATGAAATTTTTTGTTAGCTATTATTTCCTTAGCTTTGACGTCAATAAAGTAAGCTCTCACAGATACACTTGCCGAAATATTTGTACGCGCATCACTTTAGAACGGCTGTACCTATTTGGCTAATATTTTTTTTGTTGTGTTCGCAGTTGTCAGCACCTTTGTGTGAAATATTTTTTTTGGATATTTGTCACGAGAAACAGGGTGTTCACGCAAACGAAGTCGCGGGCGGCCGCTAGTATGGAATAAACTATTTGACTTTGACTTTGATTCACCACTCACTATAACAGTTCACTACTAAGCTGGTAACTGGAATTAGTACCCCATTGTTCGTTCTTAGAAATATAAAATGGTACAGACGCCAGTATTTCAACGTACCACAAAATGTCAAATTTCTTTAATAAATTTTGAACTTTCTCACTAGGACATAGAGATCAATATCGATTGGTGAGATTTGACAGTTTCTGATAGTTTGATCTGCAGGCGTGTGGACAGTAGAAGATCGGTTCACGGAATACCCTGTGATGTGACGTGATGTATCTGTTTGTTGTGAGAATAATTGATATTGTATTTTTTTAAGAAAAGGTACTGTGTGTAGATCGCAGAAATAAGTATTGTCGTGTCGTGTCAGAAATAAGTGAGTTACAGTTACACGGTGCATTTTTTAAGGGTGGTGGCTGACATACCATGATGTTGTCAATAACCGTATCGCGTAGCGGTGAAAGAATACTACCACCACCTCTCTTCCCTTGGGTTGGGTGTCGTAAAAGGCGACGAAAGCCTGCACACACATCCAACAGCATAGAACGGCGATGGGTTCACCACCTGTCACGCTGAGCACATCCAGCGACCAAGCATTGCGAAAGTTAGCAAGATCGCAAGCCGAACGCGCTAGCCGCTGCGCCATCGGGCATCCCAATATTATCAATTAGTAAAAGGTAATTCAACAAAAGAGTATCCTACTATCCTACTAATATTATAAACGCGAAAGTTTGTAAGTATCGATGGATGTTTGTTACTCTTTCGCGTAAAAACTACTGAATGGATTAGGATGAAATTTGGCATACAGATAGTTTATAACCTGGATTAACCCAAAGGAATTAATAAAAAATATTTATCCCGATATTCCCACGGGAACGGGAACCACGCGGGTGAAACCGCGAGCGGCCGCTAGTATTTTCATGTAAAAAAATTACTTATATATGTACCTACGAAGTACATTTCGCGCGTTTCCCGATAGATTTCCATTTACTACGATTCTGATGGAGTGCATTAGTTACTAATAATAATTTTGCTTTATTTACTCTCTTAACATTATTTTTCATGGTGTATTTTTGTCATTTTTTATTTTAAGAACACAGTCAGACAAAAAAATCGTACCTACCCCAAGTAAAAAGGAAAAAGAAACTTTGCTATACTTGTTGCTACGGTTTTTATAACCGACTCATTAAAAATAAGTAGGTATAACGTCCACCTTGGTTGCAACTTGCAACATCGCTTGTGTAACATATTTTTCGCTTGATTTGATTGTTTGATTTTTGATTTATTATTGAGTAAGGTACATTAAAACATGGCGGCTACTGAAAGTGACAGTTGCAGAGAAAAAAAAACACAATCGTAGTAAGTAGCAGTTAAAAACTTTTTGTGTCCAGTTTTTGAATATGCCACCTCAATCTTTAACTACTCACAGATGGGCGCTTTTTAAAATGTTAATTCCCGAAACTGGCGACATTATTCATGCGTGCGACATGGTTCTACCCCAAAGGAGCAGGTTGCTCCATAATTTATGGTGCGTCGATTGTTCGTGTGTGCAATATGTGTACGCATAGTGTGTGTAGTGTGTGTGTGCGTGTGAATTCACTTGCTAGTCGCGACGGGGGGTGCAACACAAAGGGAGTCCGCAGGGCTGACAAATGTAGAAATAAAAAAATAAAATGAAAGGGTACGAAAGGTCAGAATGAAGTAAATAATCAGTACCTACCTAATGGAAATGGATGGAAAGCGATCACCACCAATGGACATTAGAGAAACCGTAGATGGTGTCGGCCTTTGAGGAAAGAGTAAGTTATCATATAGTACGAATAGCCCTGCCCAACTGGCTCACCTTGGCTCGCGAGGTCCGCTCGCAACCTTTCAAATTTGCCTCGGGTGCCACGGCTCGCGAGCAGGAAGTCCAAGCGTGGCGGCTCGCGAGCCGTGCTCGACCGGTCTGGATATGGCTATTGCGAAGTTCCCGATCAACCCTTTTTTGGCGATATTCGCTTGGGCTCCATTAGTTACTTCCTTCGAAATCCCCGAAAAGTGGTCGACCGGCAACTTCCTCAATCGTACGTAAGTACATAATACTTACATCATACGTCTACGAAGAAATCGTACAAGATGTCCATTAAGTTAGTTCATACCCAGTTATACCGTTGTTGTTGTTAGCCTATTTTGTCCCAATGCTGGGTAAAGGCCTCCTTCTTTCCCTTTTCCGCGGCCTGCCAGAGTGGTCATACCATATATAATTTATATAATTTTAATGAAGAGCCAACCCTAAGCCAGTATCTACGCAGCAGGGGTTGTCTACCAGTCACTCACACAGTCACACACGCGCTTAGCCACTCATTGAGAGGCAGCCACCGACATTTTTAATTTTTGTAATCTATACGAAACAGCTGGTGCTAACCGCGGGTAAAGTAGACTTCTAAAAGATTCGCTTTATTTTTTGGAAAAAAAAATGCATTGAAGTATTTCAGATTTGAACTCAAGTGTTAGAACAATATTTAACTTAAAACCTATGGTAAAGTAGGTACCTACACCTAGTATACAAATAAAAAATCAATTGCCATGTCACGAATGAATGTTCATGTCTGTACATAGGTATTAACTAATTCTTTTTTTGTTGTGTTTATACATAATTGTTAAGACAAGGATTGTTGAAAGAAGTTTTTTTTGAAAATTTCAAATATTATTTACACCATCAACAATAACGAAACAACAACGAATGTATTTGCAGAATTTTATATCATTGTTTACAGAGATATTTCGATTCCCGGTTCTGTATGAGAGTCAAATTAAAAATTTGAATGCCATTTTCATTAAATCTAAAAACGACGCCATGGTTCCAAATAACAGATTTCCCTATCTCTTATAGTTTTTGATTTCTCCCTACTGACTGACCCATTTGGATTGATCACCCTGCATCCTAGAGCCAAATTCGGTGAAGAAGGTTTAAAACAAAAACAAATTATTTCCAATTTTTGTGCATACAAAAAGACATCAATATTAGAGGTTATAAAGTCTTTATGTGGCCTGCATACGTCCAGTCTCTTCGCGGCTGTCCTTATAAGCACGTTGAAAAAAAAATTTATGAAACGTGTCGCTAGAAGCGCTAAAAGCTGTGGTAGTAACCAACCCATCTCTTCTTTTGGGTGTCGTAAAAGGCGACTAACGAACTTAAGACATCTCATGCTCGTATGAGCATGAGATGGCTGTATAGCCAACAGCATAAAGTGGCGACGCGCTCTCACTTACCTCACGCGCAGTTGAGCAAATTCCTAAATAATATGTTTCCACTTTAAAAAAATATTTTATATTTTAAGTTGTTTTTTTTTACAAATTTAACCATAATAGGAAATATAATTAATTATAGAGAAAACTAAAAAGGAACGCGGAATTAGAGGTATTTTCGCGACAATATCGAAACAAAACTGACTTTGTGGCGAAACTAGTTCAGTTGTGTGACTAAATTTAAAAGCATAATATACGGAAATAATAATAAAAGGAAACTATGAAACTAATGCGACTTTTTTAAAATTTAATACCCTTTTAAATTTATTAGTTTCATGGAAATTATCTTTTATTTTCGGTTATGTGACTATGTCACTTTTTACCGAGTTATTTTTTAACTTTACTTTAAAAATATAATATTTGATGTGGTATGTGTAGCTTTTTCGAAAAGTAATTACAATAACTGTAATAATATGTTGTGGCCGCACAAATTTAAAAGGTAAAAATCGTCTAATTTATATATCAACTTCATCAATTAGAAGGGACAGTGACAAAATGGAACTCTTAAAATTAACAAGGCTGCGTTCATATGGTTTAAGATGGCCTAAATACCAGATACAAATTATAATTTGTAAAGTAAATATAATTCGATCACTGAATGTTAGCCGTACTTCTCAATATGGAACAATTTGAGATTATTAAGTATTTATACAGTTAAAAAAAAAATTGGTGAAATAATCGAAACAAGTAATTACAGAAGAAGAATAGTACTTATAAGAAATAAATAATTTTAAATAGGTATGCTTTTCTTATACTTTTATTATTCTTTAATTAATAGGAACTCTCTTAGGTTATAATCACATAATTTGAGATCTCAAGGCAAGATCGTTTAAATGTCGTCAGCAACCTTTTATCTGTAAATTTGAAAAAGAAATTTAAATAAACAGATTTTTTGTAATTTAAGTTATTCATTAATTTGGTCAGTAAGGATTTGCAATGTGAAATAAGCTTTAGGCTTTCTGCCCTGTTGTTACTTGCCGTTCCGATATATGTCACCGTAAAATAAGTCACAAAACGGATGTCACATAATGCTACTTTCTTGTAGTTTTAAATTGTTCAAAATTTACCGATCGCACTTAGCACTATTAACTCTTTGATATTAAATACTATATAAATTTGGTGATGTGTCCAAATAACAATAAATTAAAGTTATGAGAATTTTAATGACAAAACTTGGTCACATACCTGAGCAAAGAAATTGCAACACACAACACTTCAACAGTAAGTCCACGCTATCACTAAAAATTCAGTTTGACAATGTAATCAAAATAGCATCTCACGATGAAGGACGAATGAATGTTGCCATTTAGAGCCGAATTTTCGATTTTAATTTAACTATTTATTTTTGATAAAAATTATGTAAAAATATATATATAAAACTTTTAACTGATAAATTAAACATTAAAAATTGAAAGGGTATTTACTAAACCGCTCGCATACACGGAAACTTTTGGAAATAAAATATTTTCTGACGCCTGCAGATTTGATGGGCTTCAACGTTATAAAATCTTCGTAAATGTAATATTTAGTGAATTATCAATAAAAAGACAAGTTACATATATATTTAATAATATATTTATTTCACTTAAATGTATTTATTCTGTTAGAAGTCATTCATCCCAAAAAAATAAGTGAAGAAATCTGAGGGACAAGGCAAATACAGCGATACATTTTTTTTTAGATTGCTCAGTTGTCATTTAGGGAAAGTAGACTGTGGCAGTGGACTACTTCTGCGGTCCTCATTGCCTGGTCTCTGACTAACCCTTCGGGGATAATAGTCGTGAATATATGTTTGTTTGTATCCCAATTTCCCCCGTGCATCCCAATTTTTGCTGAGTGGCAAAGATGTGTGAGGTCTAGCGTTATCATGATGAAAAACCACAGCCCTTCTGTTGATTAATTCCGGCCGCTTTCTCTCAACTTTAATCTCATCAGTTTTTCGCAGTAGAGTTCAGAATCGATGGTCCATCTTGGTGGTAACAGCTCATAATGAATAATGCCCTTTCAATCCCACCATACACACAGCATCACCTTGTTGCGAGTTAACCCGGGATTCGCTACAGTCTGTGAAGCCCGACCTTCCTTTCCTTTGTCCACGACCTTTTTCGCACGTTCTTGTCGTACGTGATCCACTTTTCATCACCAGTTATCAGCGTCTTCAAAAATGGTTCGGTTTCATTACGTCGTAATGAAGAATCACAAACGAGCACACGGTTCAATAGGTTTCTTTTAGTGAGCTCGTGAGGTACCTACCTAAATATCGAGCTTTTTTGTGTACCCAGTTTTTTCAAATGCGCCAAAACTGTTTTGGTGTCAATACCCAGTTTTTCAGCTACGTCGTAACTACTGAGATGTCTTGCTCCACTTTTTCAAAAATGGCATGCATTTTATCTATTGATATATATTACCTCAATGATTTTATGCATAATAGGGCGACCAGAGCGACGTGCATCTTTGACATCAAAATTTCCGGATTGAAAACGCTTAAACCACAGGACATTGGCGAATCCCATACAAACTTTTGTTTACTCTTTTTTTAAGCGTCTATAAATTAAAAAATTATGTTGGGATAGACTTTTTAATCCTGAATAACATGGTCTTGGGTTTATTTCTCTAGTAAGTCTACAATTAAAGATATTTCAATTCAATGTTTTGGAGGTTATGTCTATCATAATTGGATAAAACAAGTACTTACCTACCTAGTTGTGTTATCCTTTCAAGGATTGGCCAGCACAAGATACAGACCACGAAAAGTGGAAAGAAGGGAGGGTAGGCCTTTCCCAGCAGTGGGAAAATATCGGCTTTTAATAATAACAATATGATTTTTACTAACTAATGACTAGGCAGTATGGTCTCTGACCTTAACCATGTTCCTTCAAGGAACTAATTATAAAAAAATACGTCTTGCCAACTTTAAAATAAAACCGTCATGGCTGCAGTTTAGTTTTATTTTCTATAATTGTGTTTTATCGAATATTAATGTGAAAAAATGGTGGATTTTTTACTGTTAAGTGTTCGTGAACGTGCACGAGTGTTGGTAAATAAAACAAAACAGTGCAACGTCAATTTTTAATTTCTTTCAAGATGTCCGTGAGAGATCTTAATAAGGTCCCACAGCTTTATTGTGTCTCAAGGGGTTTGGGGGAATATCATTTACCATTAAACGTTAATTATCACTCATTATCATCTACTTTATTGAGACTTTATGCAAAGAAAATATTCACTTTAATATACTGGCTAAATGTGCCTACCGCACAAAGTCATTGTTTAAGAGAAAAAAAAAACTTCATTACCCTGAACAGAACAGCCTTAGATTAATGATTGGTCTCGCTACGAGCGCAGCGAGAACAATCATTCATCTAAGAGAACAGCATTAATACTTTACGTATCTTATATAATTGTTTTTATTTCGAGACTTAGACAGGTTTTTCCTGTGGTTTCAAAAATCTTACGAATTTATTTCATCCGTAGTTGTAATAGTGAAATTTATAGACGGTAAAGAATTCATTCAATGGCAATGGCAATGATTTCGCCATTGTCCTTTGTGCTACTCTCACAGACACTGCGCTAGGTCCATAAACATAGCAAATTTTTTACGCGACTTACGATTGCAAGAGTAAAAATCTAAAATGTACCTATCGAATTTCTTCATTACATTCACTCATCTTGACAGTAAGAAAAACAAATGAAAATCACACATTTTGCTAATTTTTACTTTTAATGATACCAAAACCAGCCAGATACAAGGTATAGGCAAAGAGATATTATTACAAGTTCATACATACTGAATATACGCGAAAAGACTTATTCCCCAACCTAATATACTAAGGTAAATGTGATCAATGTGGTTTATTTTAATAATTACCGGTAATTATTAATAATTAGCACACAATTTGGTAAATGTGATACAAACTGTAAAATTTATTACTTTTACCCAATTCACTTTGTTTGATGGCAAAACACATTTTGGAGCTGACCTTATAGTAGATTATTAACCAAGGGGATAAAGCAGTGTCTTCTGTCGCGGGTGACGATTTAAATCGCGAGCGTAACGAAGGACTCAAGGTTTACTCCCGAGCGTAGCGAGGGTGTTAAAAACTTAAATCAAGAGCGATGCAAGGGATTTACGACGAGTCCTGAGTGTAGCGAGGGATTTAAGTTCATCCAAGACTAAGACAGCTTTGTCACCGAGGAAAATACTCTACTTTTCGTACCATGTGCGAAAAAATTAACACAATAATAACATGAGAAAAAAAAATGTTTTAATAAATTCCTAGACTAATATTTTTTTGTCGGAAAAGCAAAGGCATCAAGCTCATATGGCCTCGTCGGTTTTCGTAATTTTATTTAATAATCATAACTGCATAATAAATGCGTATTCCTTTTTTGAAAAAGATGTAGGTATAATGCTTTTTATACAAACTCAATGGTGTAAACACAGATGTAGTTCAGTATAAATTTCGGTAAGTATTCCAAATTTAAATCACATTCTCCTCCTAGAGGATGAATGAAATTCAGTACAATTTTCTTTCCCTGTTTTTAACAGATTAAAAATGACTATTGTTATGTTCGGTTTTTGTGGCATAGAATGCTTAGAGCATTCAACCAGAATGTCACTTTTTTGAGCAAGTGGTACGAAAACCTAGTTTTATCATTTTTTTTTTTTTTTTATAAAAGAGGGAGGCAAACGAGCAGGCGGGTCACCTGATGGAGAGCAATCACCGCCGCCCATGGACACCCGCAAAACCAGAGGAATCGCAGACGCGTTGCCGGCCTTTAAAGGAGGAATAGGTTTAAGAAAGGAATAGGAATTGGGAGGGGGGGGGGGGGAAAAGGGCCTCCGGAACCCTCACTGGTCGGACGAAACACAACAGCACCAAGTGCCATTATTTCACGCTGAATATTAGTGAGAGGGTGGTATTACGCCGGGCGAGCCGGCCCATGTGTGCTGCAACGCAGCGTGGCTCTACCACTCAGTTGGTGTCACTCATTTAGCGCCACCCAGGGATCACGTGTAGGGTCTCAAGGGTAAACCTACGGACGCGAGCAACTTTGACCCCCAAATTAATAATTACCGTTAAAAGTAAATAATTTATCACTTTTTCCGTTATTCTTGATAATTATTAATAATTTCAGGTAATTATTAATAATAACCAATTAATCACATTTACCGTAATATATACATAATACCGGTATCAAATTTGGTGGTATTAACATAACGACGCTCATTATGTCGCATCAAGAACTTTAGGTAAATACCACAGATATAATATTTCTGTGTTAAATACAGTCGGCCTATTCCAATTACTGGTTGGAATGATGATGTATAAGTTATGATGACCCAATCTCCCCATGTGCTGTAGTAATGTTGTCCATGTCTGTCTTCCCACCTGTCTGTCGCCTGTTGTCCTGTCTTCATGCCTGTGCCCAGCAGAAAAACGTATAAAGTTTGTCAAAAGGAGAGAATAAAGAAGCGTTCAAACCGCCTCTGTGTGGTCTCATGGTTAGACCATCGGTCTCAGCTCTCAGACTCTATCTATCTCTCTCTCTCTCTCTCTACAGATACATATTTACCACATACATATACCACAAAATCAGTCCTCTGCCATAGTCAACTTTTCACCAATTAGCGACTTCACATGTGCTCAGCGTGACAGGTGGCGAGCCCATCGCCGCTCAATGCGGTTGGATGTATGTGCAGTCTTTAGACCGTTAGTCGCCTTTTACGATAGCCAAGGGAAGAGAGAGGAGTGTTTTGATTTGATTGATACACTTGAGCGATTTTAGGTTCAGGTTTGATTCCCATCGGAATGGTAATGAGGTGATTAGCCCAACCCCGCGATAATCATTATTCTATGGCTAAGCTGTTGCATGTACCTACCTACTTAGAGTCTTTGGTCCATTAGTATAGCGGTGAAAGAATACTACCACCCCCTTCCCTTGGGTGTCGTAAAAGGCGACTAACGGAATAAAAACTGCACATACATCCAACAGCTTAGAGCGGCGATGGGCTCGCCACCTGTCACGCTGAGCACATGTGCAGTCGCTATTTGGTGAAAAGTTGACTATGGCAGAGGACTGATTTTGTGGTCCTCATTGCCTAGTCTCTACTAACCCTCCGAGGATAATAGTCGTGATTATAAATAGTTATATGTACACTGGCCTGCAAAAATAAGTATCACACTTTTAAAATTAGAATAGAAGTTAGAGATTTATAATAAAAAACTTTTTATAGCAATTTTATCAGCTTTCTGTGAAACTATAGTAAATTATACAATAGTAATATATTTAAGTAGGTATTATGTGTTTTGTTTATCTTGTGTACTTTAAAAGTTATAACTATTTTAAAAGTGTGATACTTATTTTTGCAGGCCAGTGTATGTTTGTAAAAGGGAATAGATCGGTAGTATTCTATGAATGATCCGCCACCACACTCTTCCATCCTACTAATATTATAAACGCGAATGTTTGTATGGATGGATGTTTGTTACTCTTTCACGTAAAAACTACTGAATGGGTTTGGATGAAATTCGGTATACAGATAGTTTATAACCTGGATTAACAAATAAGATTTTTTTATCCCGATATTCCTACGGGAACGGGAACCACGCGGTTGAAACCGCGAGCGGCCGCTAGTCTTTAATAAAGATGAATGAAAGGTCCTTTTTTCCCCGTTGCAATATATTATGAAAAATATATCCACAGACGAATTAAATACGGTACCTACCTATACAATTCATTGAATTAAAATTCTTACAACGAAATACATTCGACTAACTCTCTTGTGTAATGGGAGAATTTGAGGTTATAATGGAAGACGTAGTCGAATATTTTTCTTTTATTTCGATCTCTACGGAGAGTTTTGGAAAAAAGTTGTTATACTCGAACCATACCATACCCACCGTCCTTGTAGCCACAAAAAAAGGTTAACACAAAACCTCGGCGCAGTATTTCTTGGAAAAAGCAACCTTTTTTTTGTGCGCGTGAATGTAGGTAGTTTCTATGTGAATTTCGTTACCTGCCAGCGTTTGGGGGTTCTGAAAGCAATTCTGTTTTAATGCTACGCCGGTAGTCAGTAGGTACCCAATATAGAATAACATCACAATTTGTAGTTGAATAATCTATAAGTCGATTTGATAACGTTAGGGATAGGAAACTATCTATATACTGTTCGTTTTCTATGTCTTTTTGGAAAAAAATCTTTTGTAGGCTGGTTTTATACAATGTGATAGGGGTGGTACTTATAACCTGTTAAGGCTAAGTACTACATCTAAATTCATCGACAAATAAAATAATATGGACTTAAAAAAAGTGATTTTAAATCACAATATAATTAAGAGGGTAAAAGTGATTTTAAATCACAATATAATTTTTGGGGGTCAAAGTTGCTCGCGTCCGTAGGTTTACCCTTGAGACCCTACACGTGATCCCTGGGTGGTGCTAAATGAGTGACACTGACTGAGTGGTAGAGCCACGCTGCGTTGCAGCACGCATTGGGTCGGCTCGCCCGGTGTAATACCACCCTCTCACGAATATTCGGCGTGAAATAATGGCACTTGGTGCTGTTGTGTTTCGTCCGACCAGTGAGGGTACCGGAGGCCCCTTCCCCCCCCCCTCCCTCCTCCCAATTCCTATTCCTTCCTTAAACCTATTCCTCCCTTAAGGCCGGCAACGCGTCTGCGATTCCCCTGGTTTTGCGGGTGTCCATGGGCGGCGGTGATTACTCTCCTTCAGGTGACCCGCCTGCTCGTTTGCCTCCCTCTTTTATATAAAAAAAAGAGGGTTTACGCATTTCGGTTTCGCATACAAATTTTCAAGTCGATATTTTTAATAACCAATTAGCCAATTTTAATGAAACTTTGCATGCTAAAGTAAAATACAGGGATCTAAATAGTTTGTTGAAAACATTTTAAAAAAAGGTTTATTTAGCTGAGTTATTGCGATTTAAAGTCCACTATAGAAAGTTTAAAATCATATTAAATCAGTTATTTAAACGTTTTTTAAAAATGTTTTTAACAAACTATTTAGATCTCTGTATGTTACTTTAGCATGCAAAGTTTAATTGAAATTGGCTTAATGGTTTTTAAAAAAATTGGGAAACCGAAATGCGTAAACCCTCTTAAGTAATAATTTTTTTTCTCACCAAAATAATCTGAAACATACAAAATAAAGTAATTTATTAGTTAGCTAGTGTCATTAGCTACCATTTACCATTTTTTTCATGTTTCTCCGACGTATGAAAACTTTGATATCGCATAAAGTAAAAATGGTCATAAATTATAGGGGGAGGGGGTAGGACACCCCATATTATTTTTTTGTCGATGAATTTAGATGTAGTACTAAGCCTTAACGGGTTAGAAGTACCACCCCTATCACATTGTATAGAATTTAAACCGTGCCTGTAGTCAAGTGGTTAGATAACCTTACGCAAACTCAGTGGTCGTAGGTTCGATTTCAAGCGAGGAATTTCGTACAATTGTACATGTTTGTACTTACTCAGTTAGGTTGGGGATGATGATCTTTTAAGTCAGCCTGGCTGTTACTTTTAACTTTTATTAAATCATACATACAATCTCGACTATTATCCCCGAAGGGTTAGTCAGAGACTAGGCAATGAGGACAGTAAAAGCACTCCACTTTTCACCAAATAGGGACTGCACATGTGCTCAGCGTGAAAGCAGGTGGTGAGCCTATGCCTATGCCCCAGTTTTCCTACGCTGTTCGATGTACTTATGTGCAGTCTTTAGTCTGTTAGTCGCCTTTTACGACACACCCAAGGGAAGAGAGGGGGTGGTAGTATTCTTTCACTGCTACGCGATACGGTTATTTTAACTATTTTTAATCTACTAATAATCTTATTTTTAAGTAAGTAGATATCTAATAATAGGGGCAAGTGCTCTACCTGTGGGCGGCTTTACCAGTGGATAGTCCAAATATATAAAAATATATAAACCATAGAGTCTTAATTTGAACGCATCTATATTGAGTTTTTCTCAAATAGCAACACTAATCAACTGTCATGTCATTTTCCGTTGTAAATGTTCTGAGGAATTTACAGACATTGACTTTATAATGTTTTCATCGAAAAAAGTTAGTTTTGTACTCAAATTACGGTTGAATATTTTTTATAATCAATAAAGTATTGGGTCATTTTGAACCCGTTAAATATATTTTACAGTATTAATGTGATTTTGTAGTGCTTTTCATTCGCCTTCTACAATAAGTTTTGACACTAGTAATCATTTTACTTTTTGTGGTTTACCTCTGGACAGTACTACGAATGTAGTAAGTACCTGTGGGCTGCCCACAGGTACATTATTTTAGTTTTACCTCTGGACAATAATAGTAGGTACAAGTATTTTTTTGCTTCGTTATCTCCTCAGAACAATAATTAGTTAAATTGTTCTGAGGTTATTTCAGTGCCACGGAGTAAGACAGGAGTTAAAGGAGACAAAATTTGAGCGGAGACTCTTACTGAAGCAGTTAATGAGGTTAAAAGTGAAACTTCAACCCCTAGAGCAGCGTCAAAATTCAAATTACCGAAGTCAACAGTTTTCAAATGTACTCAATTATCTAAAGAAGTTGATATTGGTAAAAAATATATACAACTGTAACAGTCGCTTCCTAACAGAAAAGACGTAAAAAAAGTATTTGAAGAAGTCGATGAAAACCTGGAAAAGTGGAAAAAAAATAATCTGGTAAACCTGAAAAAGTACTCGCACCAAAAAAATACGACAGTTAGGCAAACTAACATCAGGAGAACAGGGTGTTACTAATACAATGATTGCCTGTATTAGTTAATGCTCTGGGAAACTATGTACCACCCTTGATTGTATTCCCAAGAGTGTATTTTAGAAAACATATCTTAAAAGGAGCTCCACCGGGAGGCTGCTATAACCAGTCAGGATGGTCTACTGAACCAATTTTCCGTGAATGTATTGACCATTTCATAAAGTTCGTAAAGCCGACAAAGGAAAGACCGGTACTACTCACGATGGACAATCATTATGAAACACACATTTCCATTTCAACAATTAATAAAGCTAAAGAAAACGGCATAGTTTTATTAACTTTGCCGCCGCATGCATCCGACAACCTACAACCTCTCAACCTACAATACGTAGAATAATAACACCAGAGTCAATTATACCATTCTTAAAAGCTGCTCCAAAAAAGACGATACAGCGCGAAAGAAAAGCAGGGAAAACAAGGATCCCCACCGACACGCCAGAAAAACAAGCTATAGAATTGAAAGATCAAAAACGAACAGAAAAAAACAAAAAGGTGATGTCAAAAAAAGAACAAAAATGACAACAAAAATACGCCTAGGAACAAAAAAAGCAGTGTAACAGAACAAGAAAGAGAAGATCATAAAATAATTCCTCTAGTACAGAAGTCAGTGTCGAAATGAGTATTCACACTGATAGTGACATCATTGATTGCCCTGATAGCGATTCTGATAACGAGACAAGGAATAGAATTGATCAAATTGAAGATGCGATTTGGGAAAAAATTAAACTACAAAATCAGAGTGATAAAAAAGATTTTGAGCAGAGCGATAAATCAAAAAATAACAATATTGAAGCTGATTCTAGCATTGCGAATGTAGAGAAAGATGAATGGAAAGTAGGCGGCAACATAATAGGACGCTATTATTCAGGAAAAACGTGGAAATATTATGTCGGAATAATAAAATATATCGATAGATTAAACTAATAAATAAATAATAAATAAACTTTCCTACACTCACACCAATTATCGGCTTCGGCTGATAATATACAACACGCAAAATGCTAACTGCAAGCATAATGTGCAAACAGTCAAAATGTACATACGCAAAATCTACATCATGACAAATGTACAGTACGCGAAATGTACAGTACGCAAAATGTACTTACGCTAAAAGCACATAACGCAAAATGTGTAAAAAGAAATTTATACATTTCGCGAATTGTTTATCCAACACTTTAAAAAAATTGCGATATTTTTGTTGAGGTTGCAAAGTCAAATTATTTATTCAATATAAACCTTTACAGACACTTTTTGACGTCAATACCGTTAAAAAAACAGTAAACTTATTTGTAGTTAAGACTTAACAACTAATCTAACTAACTAATTTGCTCTACCTACCGTTAGAAGTGTAAGGTGATAGCGCAGCTACAGGGGGGCCAACATTTCGTTAGATTTTAGCTACGACGCCGACGCACCGTTTTCGAAATATTTGCGTTTTTATAAAAAGTTACCTTGACATTTTTTTAAGTCCTGAACCCCCTTTGCGAGTTTTACGACACAACGTGGAACCAAGCGAACAATTTTACAAGTCCAAACTCCATACAAAAATATCGCAAATTTTTATAAGTGTCAGCTAAACAATTCGCGAAATGTGTAAATTTCTTTTCACACATTTGCGTTATGTGCTTTCAGCGTAAGTACATTTTGTTAATTTCGCGTACTGTACATTTGTCATGATGTAGATTTTGCGTATGTACATTTTGATGTTTGCACATTATGTGTGCAGTTAGCATTTAGCGTGTTGTACATTATCAGCCGAAGCCCAATTATCTAGCCCAAGAGAAGCTTCGTTATGAAAATCGTTAAATGGTTACTAGACAACGGATAAACGTACTCAAAATACTTAAATACATACTTATTATACATATAAAACACCCGAGACAATTTAAAAAAAACAATAATTTCTAAATTAATCCGACCGGGGATCGAACCCGGGACCTCAGAGATGGCGAAACCATGAAAACCGGTGTACAAACCACTCGGCCAAGGAAGTCGTCCGAGGAGATTGAGAAACCATTACACTATTTCTTACTATAGAACAGTTAAAACTAAAGATTGTTTGAGATTCACAGAAATTAAAAAAGAAGACATTGACAAAGTCCCAGAGTCTACTTTAGTTAAAAGTGTGCGACTAAATACAGATACAGCAAAATCCGGACACATTTATTTTTGACGATGATGAAGACGCCATCTACTTTTTGTTGCAATGATTAGTTTTAAGGAAAAGTGCCATTATTATCTTAGAGATGTTCTATAATTTGATGTAGGTCTCTAATTTTTTTTACACATTTTGCGTTATGTGCTTTTAGCATACATGTTGCGTACTGTACATTTGGCGTACTGTACATTTGTCATGATGTAGATTTTGCGTATGTACATTTTGACAGTTTGCACATTATGCGTGCAGTTAGCATTTTGCGCGTTGTACATTATCAGCCGAAGCCTAATTGTTTACTACTCATGGTAAAAATAGTTTATTTTAAGCCATAAATACTAGATTGTAGTTTCTTTAAGCGCTATGTCCATAGGTTCATTTGTATTGTCCAAAGGTACATTTCCTTGTCGTATACCTGTGGGCAATTTCAAAGTTTTAAAAAGACGTTACAGTCTTTAAAATTTTAGATTGTGTTCAAAAAAGACTGTTGATTATTGTAAGTTGTTTTATTGTCTAAGTAAATCAAAAAAAGTTTAAAGGTAACTTTGATTTTTTTTATTTATGACTTTTGTAAGAAAATCCGGCGAGTATCGACAGGTAAAGCACTTGCCCCTACGCCGTAACATCAATGTATCAATGTTATCTACCAGCATTGTTAAGTAGTGTCCAGAAGTTATTAAATTTAAGTACCTACCTACATAAGAAAGTACCTAATTATTGTTATCAATATTTCTAGGAAGTGTCAAGTCCAGTGCCACAAGCAACACTGTATCTCACGCGGTTCGGGAACCGTAAGTTTTGCGGTATAACAGTGACGCCGCCTAATCTGCCGTAAAGTTTTTTATTAGACAACAGAAATACTAGCTGCCCTACAAGTGTAGTAGGTCACGTGATAGGTTATTTTTTTTATTAGACAACAGAATTGTAACTCCATACAAAAATATCTTTTGAATATTTTGTCTTCTGAACATTATGGCAAATAAAAATATGTTACGGTTCCCGACCGATTAAGATACAATCTGTGATACAATACCGCTTGTGGCACTCTATACACTTTGTACTAGGATGCCGTAATTAAGGCATCGTAACCGATCGTACTATGTTGCCGCTTGTGACACTCTATACACTGCTTACACTTTGTACTAAAATGCCGTGATTACGGCATCGTAAGCGATCGTACTAGAATGCCGCTTGTGGCACTCTATCCACAGCCATAATTCTATTGTTGTTTTTATAGCGACATTCGAAGGTATACAAGAACGTGCCAAATAAACCTAGTAAACCCTGTTTAGGTAGGTACTAGTAGGTAGGGTACGCATTAACTGAGAAAAGATCAAGGAAGAATGCGCATGAATCCGAAGTTAGTTTGAAAAAATCCGTCTATTTCTCCTATTATTTAATCTAACGCTACTATTTATTTTTATTATAAACGTTATTACAGATTAGCCTTCATGTGTTGTAAGTAAATAACAAGCAAATTAATGAAATAAGAAGAAAATCACATCAATAATGATCAATGACATACATAAAAATGTATGACATTGATCATTATTGATTATTAATCTGATCACATTCGGCCCGTGTCCATAACCTATCAACTAATTAATCTATTGTTTTGCCTACAGGAGTTAGTTTGACATAATTTATTTTATTACAAACGTTATTTTGACATAATTTGTATGAAGCTTAGCGCCCGAAATACCTAAATAACCTATCTAAAGATTGTTTAGCACTAGAGTGAGAAGTTTGACATAACTTGTATGAACACTAAGTCAAAAATTTGAATTTAGAAGGCTTACCTAAACTTGTATTTAATTGTTATTTGTATATTCATTAGTGTACATATCTAAGTATATATTATGTACTTTTAAGTATATATTTTGTATATTTATGAATGTATTTTCATTTTAGTGTGCGTGTGCTATCCTATGTTTGTCTCTATCTCCCAACAGTTGACTGGTAGAAAATGCCTAAGGCATTAAGTCTAAACTAGTTTAATCATCGCGAGAACTATATACTGTCTGTAGTAATGCGAAGTAAGACCACGAAGTGCTCAATATCTGAAATTAAAAAGACAAGTAATTAATTCATGCCTAAAGAATTTTAAAAGTACTTTTATTATAATAGGAAGTGTTGTACCTAACACAAGCGAATTATTTCCGGTCAAATTGAACTCTGGTTCTCCGGTTATCGATCCGAACGTTTAAAACGTCAATCAGACACTTTTCTTTAATAAATATTAAGCTAGTAATTGTAAATAAATGCTAATAATTTAATAAGTTAACCGACCTTCATAAAAGCGCGCAGATTGACCTCAGCAAAACCAGCAGCTGTTAGCTTGCACGGATTCTGTGCCCTGCAACAACTAAAAAGTTAGCAAACAACTCAATATTCTCAAAGTGAGATATATGTAGATAGATACATAATAAAATAATTAATTAATTAATAACCGTGTTGCGTAGCGATGAAAGAATCTGCCACCCCCTTTCTCCCCTTGGGTGTCGTAAAGGTGACTAACGGACTAAAGACTGCACATACATCCAACAACAAAGAGCGGCGATGGGCTCACCGCCTGTCATGCCTGAGCACATGTGCAGTCGTTATTTGGTGAAAAGTGAACTATGGCAGAGCACTGCTTTTGCGGTCCTCATTGCCTAGTCTCTGACTAACCCTTCGGGGATAAGAGTTGTTATTCGTGATTATGTATGTATGTAATTGTGTCAGGATAGTAGCAAATATATAGTAGATTGTTATACAAGGGGCTAAAATGACCCATTATATACGAGGTAGTTTTACTCCCGAGCTTTAGCGAGGGAGTAAATAGAAACCGAGTTTTAATGGGTTTTTAGCGCCGTGTGTTACACTATGTTTTTCACTACGAATGCGAGATAATAAAACAATCCAATACATTATGAATTGGTATATATTTTTAAATGTTACCCGTTAGTTGCTTTAACGACACCCACGGGAAGAGAAGGGTTGGTAGTATTATTTTGATGAGCCCATCGCCGCTTTATGCTGTTGGATAGTAGGTATATGCAATCTTTCCATCTCTTCCCTTGGGTGTCCTAAGAGGCGACTAACGGACTAAAGACTGCACATACGTCCTACAGCATAGAGCGGCGATGGGCTCATCAAAATAATACTACCAACCCCTCTCTTCCCTTCGTTGTAGTAAAAGGCGACTAACGAACTAAAGACTGCGCATACATCCAACAGCATAGAGCGGCGATGGGCTCATCAAAATAATAGGTACTACCAAACCCTTTTTTCCCATGGGTGTCGTAAAAGGCGATTAACGGACTATAGACTGCACATACATCCAACAGCATAGAGCGGCGATGGGCTGATCAAAATAATACTACCAACCCCTCTCTACCCTTCGGTGTCGTAAAAGGCGACTAACAGACTAAAGACTGCACATACATCCAACAGCATAGAACAACGATGGGCTCATCCAAATAATTTTACCAACTTCTCACTTTTCTTCGATGTCGTAAAAGGGGACTAACGGACTAAAGACTGCACATACATCCAACAGCATAGAGCGGCGATGGGCTCATCAAAAAATAATTTTATTAACCCCTCCCTTCCCTTGGGTGTCATAAAAGGCGACTAATGGACTAAAAACTGCACATACATCCAACAGCAAAGAGCGGCGATGGCCTCATCAAAATAATACTACCAACTCCTCTCAAGGAATCAGAGATTTCCTTAAAAGCGACTAACGGGCTAAAGGCTCACCACCTAAGCACACGTGCAGACTGTGCAGTTGTTTCTTGCTGAAGCGTGGACTGTGTAGGCGTGGTTTGTGTTGTCCATAGATTCAATTAATTACTAATTTTACCTTAAACTTTAATAATAAATAACTATCTCAAAAAAGTTGTTGAATTAAGTAAACAGTAATAAGTCGAGTTTTTATTCATGATTATTCTATCTAATACTAAATACTTTTTCGTTTTTGTAGGCTCATTGTAATGTGACAGACAAAAATTTTGAAAAAAATACTTTATCCCCTAGGGCAAGAAAAGCGATTTTAGCCCCGCTCTAGAACGCTACAATGACGTTCTTTTTAAGCAAGAGGAGTGAAAAAGCTATTTTAGTCTTTTTCTCTCTGCCTCCGGGGAACGAGCGCGATGTACTTATATGTATGTGTTTTACCTTGTTTGAATCAACAGGACATCCTTTCCGGTGGCTGCATTGTTCAAATACCAGTGGCTGTTATACACTGCGCCGGCGACCTCCATGCTCTGCGAAAGCAGTTCTTATTTGTAACTCCCATTTTTCGATTTAAGATAATATGCACTTTAAAGCCCTTTACACACTGCGATTTCTTGTAGCAACGCAAACGCGATACAGTCGCGATGCAGCAGCGATAAGATAAGATAAGATGAGATGTGTATAGATGAGTTACTTTGATAGACAGAAATAAACGATTTATTTATTTTTTATGTAGGAGTACCTACATATTTACTTTCTTGCTTTTTTTATCCACTAGGAGGAAGCGCTTGGCCATCATCTCACCTGATGGTAAGTGACGCTAAGGCCGAATGAAAGCGCACTTCACCCGGAATCGTCAACTGTGTACTGGCTACCTCCGTTTAACCGCCTCCGTTGTCTAGTGGCTAAGCCACCGGTTTCAGACCCAGAGGTCCCGGGTTCGATTCCCAGCGGGGCGTACATCTTTGTGTGCTCGGTTTGGTTGGTGGTAGGGCTGTTAAGTCCGCCTGGCTAGCTACCACCATCTTATCTAAGTCTGTCGCCACAACAACGATGTTTATAGCATAGTTGTGTTCCGACAGTTTGAGATAAGATAGCCATTTCCTCAGTGGTTGAGGATTCCGGGTGAAGCGCGCTTCCACCTTCGGCCTTATCGTCACTTACCATCAGGTGAGATGAAGGCCAAGAGCTTACCCGTTACCCGTAAAAAATATACTAAAAAATACTTACTAATAAATTATTAATAAAAATACTTTGGCCGATGGCGTAGCCACTGACCACAGAGGCGGTTAAAGGCCTTAGCATCACCTAAAATCGGGTGAGATGAAGCAAAAAAAAAGTGGAATAGTACGACCATAAAATTAAATATTTGCCGATCAGCTGTACTACGAGATTATTTTGCTTCTGTAATTTTAAAATCCGTGTGGTATAACGGCTTTCTAAAAGGAATATTACCAACCCCTCTCTTTCCTTGGGTGTCGTAAAAGGCGACTACCAGACTAAATACTGCACATACATCCAACAGCATAGAGCGGCGATGGGCTCACCACCTATCACGCTGAGCACATGTGCAGTTATAATTTGGTGAAAAGTTGAATGTGGCAGTAGACTGCTTTTGGGGTCCTCATGAAATAGTCTCTGACTAACCCTTTGGGGATAGTAGTCGTGATGTCGTGCATCTACGAACGTAAAATCAAATGTTTGCCGTTCAACGATGCTATGCTTTATTGCGCTCCTGTAATTTTAAAAGTGTTATGTTATGTCCTCACTGTGCTGTTATTTGTTTACGAAACTGGATGGGTCAACACAGCGACAACGCAAATGTTTATTGTTTCACCATCATTCCGTATTGCTTTTGTTATTGTTTTACAATGGTCGATGTATGTTTGTTGTGGTGTTTGTTATGTGTTATCGTTGTCTAAACCTCATTAATTTTAATTAGCTCGGTAATACATTGCTTGCAATCTTACAAGTAAAAATACTTCCGTAATACCGGGTGACCTACACGTATACAATCTGATAGGATGGTACTTCTAACCTGTTAAGGCTAAGTACTACATCTAAATTCATCGACAAAAAAATAATATGGACTTAAAAAAAAGTGATTTTCGATCACAAAATAATTAAGTAATAATTATTTTTCTGACCAAAATAATCTCAAACATACGAAACAAAGTAATTTATTAGTTAGCCAGTGTCATTAGCTACTGGTTGCCATTTTTTCATGTTTCTCCGACGTATGAAACCTTTGATATCGCATAAAGTAAAAATGGTCATAAATTACAGAGAAAGGGGGTAGGACCCCCCATATTACTTTTTTGTCGATGAATTTATATGTAGTACTTAGCCTTAACGGGTTAGAAGTATGTTACCCTATCACATTGTATATTTACATGCATAGGTTCGAGACTATCGTCCATAAAAGGTTATTATATGTATTAGTCAGAGACTAGGCAATGACAACCGCAGAAGCAGTCCTTTGCTAATAGTCCACGTTTCACCAAATCACAAGTGCACATTTGCTCAGCGAGCCCATCGCCGCTCTATGCTGTTGGATGTATGTGCAGTCTTTAGAGGGGTTGGTAGTATTTTTTTAATGAGCCGCCACACTCCTCCTGACCGGGATAACCCTTTAACGGGCAGAGGGATATACATTCCCGCCAAATTTTTAATTTATACAATTGAGATACGGTCGAAAACCAATGAAAAATTTGAAACTGCTGTGACCGTTAAAGGGTTATGTGACTTAATTATATATCGACAAAATATCAAATTATAGCTCCTCTTTGTATCGGGTTGTGGACGTAATAGCAGTCTACAAGACCCCACTATCATTGGGACAAGGTGGCCTAAAGTCCAACCATTGAGTTATTGATTATGTGGGAAGTCCTGAGCCTAGCAGTAGGATGTTTATAGGCTGATGATGATGACGATGATGAAGCGACGAAGCTCTCACCGAACTCATGAGTATATCTCCGAACAGACACAGAAAGAACACCTGCAGCAAACCCATGAACAGAAAGATTATAAACGTCATCTTGAAAGCTACGTTGTCAATGGTCTGTAACAAATAAAAACAATTATGTATAATATAAAGATCATGCCAACAAATACTGATTACTGACTAATATATTATGATTAAAATAACCCAAAAACAAATAATCGTAGCTAAATTAAGGATTGAGAGTAAGTCTTTCGGATTTCTCAATTTATAGCCCATATTTGTTATCAAGAACCCGCATTTGGATATCCACTAATTGAATAGAATATTTAATTCACCTGGGTGCATTAAACGCAGGCGAATTAAGTAAACGAAGTATACATAATGTACCTAGGTGAATTAAGATTACAAATATAATATTTAATTCACCTGGGTGCATTAACGCAGGTGAATTTCATAACTATAGAAACTGTTTTTACCGAACTTACGGATCTCATTTGTTGTTTGAAACTGATTGTTTTAGAAATAAGTGCAATAGCGAGTCGTTTAAATAAGCAAAAGTTGATTTTGAGGTTTGTGTATTATTCTACTCTCCTTTTTATACAGACGTATCTAAAAATTATATGAAATAAAAATTTTACAAAATTCTATCAAAAGTGTTTTAAATGATTGTAATTTTGTATATAACAGTAATATTGAAAATAAATATATATTTTAGGAAAGATTAATCCAAAATTAATATAATGAATCCAAATTTATTCTGATCAGTGACGTAACAAGATATTTACAATTTAACAAACATAGCGCTAAACCGCAAAATGCTTGTCCTGTAAAGTTACCATGATGCTAGTTACGTCTATTAAGCAAGATATGCGACGATAAGTACACAGCCAAAATAGTACACAACCAAAGTGGGGCTATTCAGGCCAAATTTTGGATAAAAAGGTTAATTTCTCATTATTAGTAAGTTTGATTATACCATGATTTATTCTATATGTAAAACGGAGTTACTGATTCACATTTTCGATAAATTCACTTTAAAGTGTGTTTACAAAGTTTATAACGTTACATCTATTTGACCATATTCCCATATTACAATAATTGAGAAAAACTAAACAAAGAAACAAACAATTCTAGAGAATCTTTAAACTATCAAAATATGTAGGTAATTTGTAGTAAAAACTTACAAATTCGTCTTCTTACTAATCAAATTATTCTTATAATCTAAGTAAAACAATTATCGTAAGGGCTATTTATTTTGTTTAGAAACAAGAACCTTAATAAATTAAATCAACAACAAGTATTTTAAAAATCAAAGTAAACAAGGTCATCAACATTAAAAAATACTAATTCAGTTCTCTGTTCATTTATAGCTAACAAGTCACAAGTCTTTATAATCGTTGTAATGTCTACAATATTGATGTTTTCTTTCTTTGGTTTGTTTCTTCTTTCTTTGACACTGTCCCGAATAGCCTCCTAGGGGTGTGCAAATACCTCCGCCCAAAAAATTGCTCCTGGATTCAAGAGAAACACTTAAATTGACAACAATTTATGCTTAAATTGTAGCACAAAACATGCGTCATAGAATAAGAGTTTCACGAAATAGTTTCCTTAACACAATTTAATTTCACTATAGAAGTATTAATAACCTTTATTTTGATATTTTCTCACGTTAAATTTCGTCGACATTTATTGTAGCGAAGCATAGACAGAACTGTCAATTAACAGTTTTTATTAAAGGTTATCTATTAAAGTTTTGCCTTAACTTATAAAAAGGGTGCCTAATTAGCGGTAAGTAGATTTACATAAAAAAATATTTTTGTGCACCGTTCGGCCTGAATAGCCCCTTAATTCCTAAATAGCCCTACTACTTTACGGTAGGTATTTAGTGCATTCCATGGATCTATGATGATTTAATGTCTACATAAGAACTTAATGTCGTTACCGTGATGTTGAATCCGGCGAGACAAATGACAAGAGAACTAGTGAGGAAATTGAACAGAGTTGACTTGGAATACAGCACTTCCAACAGACTGGCTGAGCTGAAATTAAAATGATTGTATTAAAGAACCTTCTCAAAACTGCCATTTAAGCGTTTGAGAAAATTGTCAGTTTAAAGAACTCTTGTTTAACGATAATCATTTATTTACACAAAAGAGAAAGGAAAACCACAATATTAATAAATATATACTTTCACATAAAAACTAAAAACCTAAAAATATCTCAATAATTAAAAATATCTTTGAGCAAACCGCTGCCGCGCGGCAAAGTCTATTTCAATGTCTCAAAATCAATAAATTGTAATTATTTGAACATAATAATATAAAATCATCAAACTGCAACTATCTCAAAAAAATGTACACGCGAAATCATTGCAAAAATCGCTTAAATTAATCATGAAAAAGACAGATTAACTAACAAATATACATGTCTACGATAGCAGACTTTGTATTTAGATGAAACCTCAACAATGATACTAAAAAGCCTTTTTATATTTTTTTTACTTATTGTTTACTTTATAATTTGCTGATGCCATTTCACCAGCTCTTTCAACTTGTCCTTAAACTCATGATTGTTTAGACCCTCCGCAACTGACAGGCTCCTGGAAGGGATCATAATATCCTCGAACTGCCTCTGCAGTAGTTTGAACTGAATCCTGATGTGAATACAGCACGTGAAGAAGAAATAGTCAGTAGCACACATCTGTAGTAGAACTATGCATTCTGAAAAACAACAAGCTGGCAGAGTAAGGGAAAGAAAAATCAAAACATCACAATACATTAGATTTGACAAGGAAAACATATGGTCATAATGTAATAATATTATATAAAATCAAACGCGAGCAGATATAGAGCAATATTACTTAGTAGCAATGTTTTGATAGTTGGCGATAAGTTAGTTAGTGAGTGAAGTGATGAATTGTCTCCTTTGAAGTTTTTGTCACTTATCATCAGATACGATGAAGGCAAAGCGCTTATTCAGCTCAAAGAAGCTGCTTGAGTCTGCAGAGCTAGAGAGCCATTTATAATTTAACTTATTTCTTTATATATTTCGTATTATCTTATATCTTACGAGACGAAAAACAATTCAATCAAATTAATAATCATTTTCTTATGGAATTCATACATACCTGACCAAATCTGATGAATGTACGCAAAAGGCCAATACCGAATATCGAAAGCGTCAAACGGGTACACGTCCAAAAATGGTAACATCAACTCTAACTCGCCCGTTCTGTAATATTTGACAGCAATCACTATTAAAGGGATCAAATCAAAGACCCCTATCATCAAACAGTTCAGCACATTCAGAACTTTGATTACACCATTCAGGAATTTTATCTCTGGCTCTATGGCTCTATCCTCATCGATATTATCAAACTCACTCTTCTTGTGTTCCAGTTCTCTTAAGTTGTTTACCATATTGTGCAATTGTTTCTCATTGAGTACTAGTAGTAAGCCTTTGATGTCACTCAAAACGCTAAGGGTTACGCAAGGAGCAACAAAAGTAATCTCAGTAAAGTTTTCCCCATTTACAATACCCCACAGTACCCATTGTAGGGCACCAACTATATCAGTGTTCAACCACAGAAAATTGAAAAGGAAAACAAAGTTTTGCTTCATATTCCTCTTCCTCGTATCAAGATTTATCCCTGTTAAAGAAAACAGGAATTTGATATTCTTCAAAGACTTGTCGACGAGTAATTCTTGTGACATCTTTCTTGCTGGCAATGTCAAGACTATTTGAAGCTATAATTACGAAGTTCAGTGCAGCATTTAAACGCTCGTTTGATCAGTTTAAAACTATGCAATTTCAAGTAATAATTGATGTGATTCCCATTTTCTAATGATAGTCCAGTAATTTTCACGCTATAATTATGCGCGATTAACAAATTAAAGGTTAACAGAGCAGTATAATGAGCATTACGCTATGTAATTTTCTGTATAACTTCTGATCGGTTATTGCAAGAAATTCATTTAGGAATAACTTTGCCGTTTGAAAGGTTCGTCTTTAATTTTGAAAATGTATCTTTTTTGTCATTAGTGCTAAATTTCCGTTTTCAAATTTTAAATTACGATTCCACTTCATACAAAACTTGTTCGATACACGACACTATACTGTGCAACAAACGCGGCATATATTTAATATGCAGCAAGTAATTATTGTGTCAATGTAAAGCCACACTTTAGAGTTACGAAGAGTATAGAATTTGTCAGTAAATTAATCGATTAAATTATTTTTATTTTAAATGTTTATGTTGTTATTTACCCACCCAGCAAACCTCATTAGACCAACGCTGTTGGTTAACGGCCGAAATTGATAATTAATCTATCTGTTGTTTTTCTTACTACAGTAAGAAATTTGACTTAAGCTCCATACATATTATGGCAAAATTATTTAGTAGGCGAAACAACATATCGATGATTGAAAGGCTAATTGGTCTAAGCAACATTTTTTGCGATATTCAGTTAAATACATTTTTTCTTCGTCGTTCGAGTCAGGTGCTAAATGAGTGACACTGACTGAGTGGTACAGCAACGCTGCGTTGCAGCACGCAGTGGGCCGGCTCGCCCTCTCACGAATATCCGGCGTGAAATAATGGTGCTGTTGTGTTTCGTCCGGCCAGTGAGGGTTCCGGAGCCCCCCCCCCCCCTCCCTCTCTCAAAATTCCTATTCCTTCCTTAACCCTATTCCTTCCTTAAAGGACGGCAACGCGCCTGCGATTCCTCTGGTTTTGCGGGTGTCCATGGGCGGCGGTGATTACTCTGTGTTGCGGGTGTCTATGGGCGGCGGTAATTACTCTCCATCAGGTGACCCGCCTGCTCGTTTGCCTCCTTCTTTTATTAATAAAAGCTATTTTGATTTTTCGATTTTTATAACTTTTGTCAATTATGACATTTGGCTTTTTCGCCATTGTTGTGGTTTTGTCGTTTGTTCTATTTTGCATTAAACCAAAACAATAAGCTTTGTCGTTTGGCCCACTTTGCATTCAACTACATTTAAAAACTGTGTCGCTCACAAATATCTTATGGACATTGGACGTTGCTGAATAATGATGGCCTACGCATCAATATCTACTATAATCTAGTAAGGGTTCATTTTGTTTCATCCTTGTAGTTCCCCTAATGGGCATTCTGCATCAAACTACTTCACTCTGGTGCAACAGCATCATGTTGCATTATGCTCATTGGGCATATTCACTAAGAATATGCGCCATGTTAACTAACAGTTGTTAGTTAACATGACGCATATTCTTAGTCGATGCTTGAGCCACTTTACTTCCAGCTATTTTACTAACGGTATTCATTTGACCATTTTGCCTTTCTCAAAAAATAACTTAAGTATGATGAGTTAAAATGGGCGTAAGTCCAACAGGGTTGGTTTTACTTTCAAAATAAATCTTATTAATTTAATGGGTAATCGAAAAATCTCTAATATTTAGACGATTATTCAATGTTTTTTAAGTTTAAAAAAGTAATGTTGGTAAACCATGCAGATAAAATGTATACTTTTGTTTATCGACTAATTCACGTCAAGAACCATTAGCCAGGTGTCACTGAAAAAGTTCAAAGGGGGTAGGGGTATTATTCTTGAAACTGATTCTGAAAATTGGGTGACGTCGCTTTGTTAGCTATTTTACATATTATGTTAGATCAGTCATTTCGATGTCGTTACCTGACCCTGACGATCCACTCAATGGTTGCGAGCGTGAATACTATACATTACAAGAGGTTTTGTTTCTGTTGGTTTTACGCCAAACCCCCATAGTAAAATACCCATAACCCTTTGATTCGCTTTGGGTTAACCAACATAAATTTTCTAAAATAATACACAATTATCAACAGTAACAGCTTATAAAACTTCCTTACTTACTTAATTAATAAGGGATACACTGTATTAAATAAATCAAAGTCTATAGAATAGGTGTGTATTAAATAATAACAATACAATGTATTTTATATGTACCATCCACTGAATACAGAACAAACGTTCCATCACACTTTTTTAGTATTTTCTTTACGTATAGTACCTACTTAAATATGTAGAACAAAACAAAAACCATTTTGTGTAATTTCACAGCTCTATGTGTCAACGCTTTGACTCCGCCCTCAGAATAATAACTAAAGCATAATATTCTATGACTCCGCCCATTCAAGTCAATACCTTTAATTATTTTCAATTGTCATTCACAGCTATTATTATGAAAATATAATATGTTGGGTACAGAGACCACTTAGGGGTAGAAGGTAATTTTGCACAGAAGGGATGGTACCTGCCAGATTTTTTATGTGGGTAGGCCTCCTTTTTATATATACTTATAATCTGTTTTAGCAATCGACTAGGGTTAGCTCTATTCGCCAAATATCTGTAAATTTGTCAAATAATTCACAATTTTTTAATGCTAAGAAATAGACAGGGAGCGTTCGTTTGCCATTTGTCTAGGGGGGCAGGTCGGCCAAACTGTGTTTAGGATTTAACCTGCATTCAGCAAGCGTGGTGATTAAGGCAATACAACATTATTTTTGGTGATGACTTTATTTTTATTTCGACCTTTTCCCAGCAGTGGGACAACGGACAACTGAGTAAGGCACTTAGCACACAGTCCGCTTGTTTTGCCATCCAAATGTCATGCATCTATCTATCTATCTATCTATCTATCTATGATTCATCTATCCTTCGCCTTTGACCATTAGATGTTCGCAAATCCGCGCCTGTAGTGCGATTCTCTAAGCGCAAACATCGTCCTTGGTAGCAGCGGCTGCAACAGCGGTGAACGTACTATTGCCTACCTATTCTGCTAAATAATTTTCAACGCTGTTCGACACTAGCTCCGCACGGCTGCAAGCGGCGTGATAAGAAATCACTTCTTTGACATTCATTGTAGGTATATAATCGGTATTCTGTAAGTAAAACAGCCTAAACTTTGAACACAGCCGTGACTGCAGCGAACGATGTGACGGCTATAACATATTTTTCACTCCTCTTGCTCAAAAATACCGTCATTGTAGCGTTCTAGAGCGAGGCTAAATTAGCTTTTCTTGCCCTAGGGGAAAAAGTATTTTTTTTTATATTTTTGTCTGTCACATGACAATGAGCCTACAAAAACGAAAAAGTATTTAGTCATAAGTAGAATAGTCAATAAAGACTCGACTTATTACTGTTTACTTAGATCTACAACTTTTTTGAGATACTTAGTTATTAATAAAGTTTATGGTAAAATTAGTAATCATTTGAATCTATGGACAACACAGACCACGTGGCCCACACAGTCCACGCTTCAGCAAGAAACAACTGCACAGTCTGCACACATGTGCAGGCTGTGCAGGTGCTCACCACCTAAGCACATGCTTAGGTGGTGAGCCTTTAGCCCGTTAGTCGCTTTTACGACACCCAAGGGAAGAGAGGGGTTGGTAGTATTATTTTGATGAGCCCATCGCTGCTCTATGCTGTTGTATGTACGTGCAGTCTTTAGTCCGTTAGTCACCTTTTACGACACCGAAGGGAAGAGAGGGGTTCGTAGTATTATTTTAATGAGCCCATCGTCGCTCTATGCTGTAGGATGTATGTGCAGTCTTTAGTCCATTAGTCGCCTTTTACGAGACCCAAGGGAAGGGAGGGGTTGGTAGTATTATTTTGATGAGCCCATCGCCGCTCTATGCTGTTGGATGTATGTGCAGTCTTTAGTCCGTTAGTCACCTTTTACGACACCGAAGGGAAGAGAGGGGTTCGTAGTATTATTTTAATGAGCCCATCGTCGCTCTATGCTGTAGGATGTATGTGCAGTCATTAGCCCGTTAGTCGCCTCTTACGACACCCAAAGGAAGATGGAAAGACTGCACATACCTACTATCCAACAGCATAGAGCGGCGATCGGCTCATCAAAATAATACTAACAACCCCTCTCTTCCCTTGGCTGTCGTTCAAGCAACTAACGGGTTAATTTTTAATAAAATAAACCAATTCATATTGTATTGGATTGTTTTATTTACTCGCATTCGTAGTGAAAAGCATAGTGTAACTAACACACGGCGCTAAAAACCCATTAAAACACGGTTTCTATTTACTCCCTCGCTAAAGCTCGGGAGTAAGACTACCTCGTATATAATGGGTTTTTAGCCCCTTGTATAACAATCTACTATGCTATAGCCGTCATCTATAGCTATAACATATTCTATGAGCACCGCCATGTGCTATGTGTCGCTTATTAGAGCTAATTATTCGCTATTATGTAACAATAAGTCAAAAGGATTTTGAATATACGAACTTCTGTAGGTAAACTAAAAACGGAGTTAATAAATATTTTAAAAAAACGGAACAGTTTTGTTTTGTTACTCGCTATTCGCATGCAAAATCTACAAACGATTGAAAACAATGAAAGACTAAGAAAGTAGATTTATTCAATTTTAATATTTTTTGCTTGCTTCTCTTCTTGATTGCGTGGTAGTTTCTGTGTTTCTAGTTCAACCGTAAATAGTGTTTAAAAGTGCGAAGTATGACCAGGCGTTGCTCAAAATCTGTATTGGACAAAATTATAGCATATTAGCATAAAATATTAAAGACTGCGAGACTAAAAACAGTAATACATATTTTTTTTATTAAATTCAATAGAAATTCGATCAGTTAAAAGTTGGGTGAATTCTGGGGACACCTGATTTAGAGGGTCACAGCATAATATAAATTATAATATACAACACACTAAATTAAATTAGCACTTATAAGTTTACTTAAGTTATGTAGTATTAAAGCATACTAATTGAAACCAATATTTAACAAAATGAATTGCATAAACATTCATTTGAAATTGAAAAATGGGGTGATTTGACAAGCTTTTTATGTTCTATGCTGTTGGATGTATGTGCAGTAATGAGTCCGTTAGTCGACTTTTACGACACCCAAGGGAAGAGAGGGGTCGGTAGTATACTTTCACCGCTACGCGACACGGTTAAAATAAAAGTCAAGTTAAATAAAGTTACAAAGCATTTGCTAATAATAAGTGCAGTACTCCGTGGATATAATTAAAACAATTACCCTCATGAAAGAGCTTAGGTTGACGTCACCAAACTTGTAAGCGGTCAGCCTGCAAGCCCTCTGCGACCTAAAAATAAAAACAGCGACCAAATTATAATAAAAATAAATTGAAAAGTTTGTTGAAAAAATATTTATTTAACAACTACAGGAAGGCGACCAAATTATAACAAAAATTGATTGAAAAGTTTGTTGAAAAAGTATTTATTTAAAAACTAGCGACCGGGAATCGAACCCGTTACATGAGAAAAATAATCATCCTGTAAGCTTTATCATATAGATCGAAAGGCTTCATCTTATGGATTATTTTTTGCTATTTAACATAGTGTCACAAATAAAAGGATGACCATGAATTTTAACATTTCGATCGGTGTGATAAAGCTAAAGGATTATTATTTTTCTCATGTAACGGGTTCGATTCCCGGTTCAACCATGTAATTATTGATATATCTATAAATGCTGTTAAAATTGTTTTTTAAATTAAAATAATGTCTTCTTTCAGTAAAATGTTCCATCTACAATATTCAAGGTACTTTCCCTCCATGTGGCATGTCCGTGGGACGCCCTGTATACATGTCATAATCAAAGGTTTATCCGTTGTCTAGTAACCACACTGAAAGAACAAAAAGGTTGATTTTGCACGGGTTTGCGACACATTAGTTGAATTAACAAAGTGATGGGTTAAAGCAACATGAACAGATTGTTGTTTTCACAGAAAAGTTTTTGTTGATATGAAAACAGTTGTTTTTACCTATTTGTACATGTTGGCGTAACAATTTATGCATAATTCAATATGTAATTGTTGATTTTACTGTTCAAGTTGTTGAAATAACCATTTTTAAAGTTAAATTTACAAAATAAACACGTTAAAACAACAAAAGATATATGTAATAAGTTCAAATTACCGTAACTGATCAACAATACAGTTTTTGTTCATTCAACAAAACTCAAGAGTAGGTGCTACATTAACCCTAAAATTTTGTTGAAATATGGTAAACCCAACTAATAATTTCTTTCCGTGCATTTAACGAGTTTCTTATCGAAGCTTCTCTTAGGCTATATAGATAATTGGTGTGAGTGTAGGAAAGTTTACTTTTTATTTATTATTTATTTTATTTTGAAATGATGCGAGACAAACATTTCGGCAATTGATTTTTACTAATATACTTAGATTACAAACTACTTTCATACTTCACCTTATCAGGATTAACAGCAGGTTCCTGCTCACATTGGCGTCTTTCATATACCACTGGCTTCTGTACACAGCATCGCCCACCTCCATACTCTAGAATTTTATTATTGGTTCATTACCGAAAAATGAGCTGTGTGGGGTAGATTAATAAAAGAATACTACCAATATTACTGAGTGGTAGAGCCACGCTGCGTTGCAGCACGCATTGGGCCGGCTCGCCCGGCGTAATACCACCCTCTCACTAATATCCGGCGTGAAATAATAGCACTTGGTGCTGTTGTGTTTCGTCCGGCCAGTGAGGGTTCCGGAGGCCCTCCCCCCCCCCCCCTCCCCACAATTCCTATTCCTTCCTAAAACCTATTCCTTCATTAATGAAGGAATGGAAGGAAGGCCGGCAACGCGTCTGCGATTCCTTTGGTGTTGCGGGTGTCAATGGGCGGCGGTGATTGCTCTCCATCAGGTGACCCGCCTGTTCGTTTGCCTCCGTCTATTATAAAAAATAAAAAAAAACCCATCTCTCCACTTGGATGTCGTAAAAGGCGACTAACGGACTAAAAACTACACATGCATCTAGTTTAAAAGCAACGATGGGCCCACCACCTGTTGTTATTTAGTGAAAAGTGGACTATGCCAGTGGATGGATTCTGTACTCCTCATTGCATAGTCTCCGACTAACCCTTGGAAGAAGAAGAAGTTAATAATTTTATTAGTCCAATAACGAGAATGAGGCAACCATCATTATGAAAATCATTGAAGACAACAGAAGAGAGGGCTAATTATTCAACTAATCTGACTGCGTTTATGACTTTGAAAAAAAAATTAGTTCCAATCGAATGGTATCGAAGTCAACCAATTTTTTAATACATAGGCTGCACTAAAAGTATCGGGAATGGAATATTTCCATTGTTCCTGGCATAATACAGTGTTTATAATCGAAAACTCTTTGGTTTTATTAATCGAATACCTATCATTTATTTATTTAAAAAAAACGCGGTCTCGTCACAAGGTCTTGTCGAGCTTGTAAAGTCGGTGTAAAACTGGAATTGACTCGAGAAAATTCAACAGCAAAGATTTATTATGACTTTCGAAGCGGTTTAACCTTAGATTAAAACAAAAAGAGTTTAACACAAAAACAGTGTGTTAATTGGATGCTTTCTGCATTTGGTGATGAAGCCCCATCTAAAACCACAATTTATCGCTGGTTTGCGGAATTTCAACATGGACGTGTCAAGCTGTGTGACGATCCCCGTCAAGGTCGCCCATAAACTGCAATCACCCCAATGTTAAATAAAACTTATATATGTTTTGTATGTAATTTGCGTTTAAAATCTGTTCCGAACAATTCAAAACTGCACTCATTGACAAGTTTCACTGTTAAGTAAAACAAAAGATACGAAATAGCACGCACGCAAATGAAAGAGATAGTATAATTTTAATGATTGCACTTCAAATGTTTCTTGTGCAAAGAGTAACATATACATTCTGTGTACTAAGTACCGGGAATTGTTCAATAAAACAAAAAATACAAATTATTCATCTAAATTTAATTTATCGCCTTCAAAGTAAGCACCATTGCTTGCAATACAACATCTCCACCGCTTCACCCAGTCCTCCATACATTTTTCGTAAGCTACTTGCGGTATGGCCTTCAGCTCATTCAGCGAATTTTTTTTTATGGCTTCTATCGACTCAAAACGTTTTCCTCGAAGTGGTAATTTTAACTTGGGAAATAGAAAAAAGTCAGACGGAGCCATATCAGGTGAATACGGTGCTTGGTCGAGAACTTTTGTTGAATTTTTCGCTAAAAACTCTTTCACAATAATGGCTGTGTGTGATGGTGCATTATCATGGTGCAGCATCCATGAGTTGTGTTGCCACATATCTGGACGTTTTCGCCGGATACTCTCACGCAAACGCTTCATGACGCCTAAATAATATTCTTTATTCACTGTTTCTCCCTCTGGAATGAATTCGGAGTGAGCCACACCACGGTAGTCAAAAAAAAACTGACAGCATCACCTTGATTTTGGAGCGACTTTGCCGCGGTTTTTTGGGTTTCGGCTCGTTTTCGAGACGCCATTCTAAAGACTGTTGGCTTGTTTGCATGTCGTACTCATAAACCCATGTCTCGTCGCCAGTTATTATACGTTTCATAAAGGTAGGATCCGAAGAAGCTCGGGAAACCATGTCTTCAGCAACATGTATTCGCTGCGCTTTTTGAACAAAATTGAGCTCCTTTGGAACTAATCGAGCGGCGACGCGTTTCATGCCTAAAATGTCAATGAGAATGTTGTGGACGGACTTAAAAGATATGTTCACCTCACTAGCCTACTCTCTCAAACTCATACGTCGATTTTCGAGCACTAGCTTCTTGATTCTGTCGATGTTTTCTTTGGTCGTAGCGGTTGAAGGTCTACCAGAACGAGGCAAGTCTACTACTACGTCTCGGCCTTCTTTAAAAGCCTTGTACCATTCATATGCCCTTGTTTTTGATATACAAGATTCGCCGTAGGTATTTTGCAACATTTTGAGCGATTCTCCACATGAAATATCATTCGAAACACAAAATTTAAGGCACACTCTTTGTTCAACAATATTTTCCATTGTAAAAATCGCCGAGGACTCAAAACTATAACCAACAAAAAGTGCAGTTTTAAACAAAGTAAATGACAGATCCCACTCAAATTTCGCGCGGTAAATCAGTACAGTGCTACCAACATGCAGTAAAAAAATTAAAACGAACTCTTTTACGCGGGTCTTTTTATTGACATATTCCCGATACTTTTTACACAGAGTAGTATAGTCTTAGGTGGACACTTGATGAAAAGCAAGTATAGGTAAAAATAAAATTTCTTATAAAAGTAAATTATATTTATTGAAAATTTGAAAAATAAAATAATTAATAATGAAAGAAACGAAATAACATAGATATTTTAAATACGTTCAAAAAAAATAACTTTTTGTATTTCGGAGTTATTTTTATGTGCAGAATGGCGAATATTTATGTATGGTTCTATTGAGATGTACTCGATGATTGAAAATGGGTGTCTGATGTTTTGAATGTTCGAAAAATGAGTCAAAACCTCGGACCAAATATTACATGGACAGTCTTACGACGTTGCCGCTTTTACATACGTGTATCAAAGTAAAGTATTTGTATCTCTGTCTGTATGACTATAGTGTGATATGAATAAAAGAGATAGTGAATGTACGTTTGGCAGCGACGCACTGTCGGTGTGAGACGTGTCATTTCATGACCGACCACTCGGTCAAAACATTGCTGGATTGTGCGAAATAATAGTGAAATATTAAGAAATCTTAGTGTTTGTGTTATTTGTGTAATATACAATTGACATAATGTCTTGTTCAGCTGTTTATTGTTCGTCAAAGAACAACAAAAGGAGGTGTGAAAGACCAGGAATTATCATTTCATACGTTAGTGATTTCTCATAATATGTATGCTTTACTATGAGTTTTTTAATAATAAAAACGACAAAACATTAATTTTTGCTAATTCTAAATCATACTATATCGTACACAATTCATAAGAATCAGATTTAAAACCTAATTAAATGTAATTTAAATTCTTTGTTTTTGGCATATTGATTAGTGATGTACGTATTTGTGTATGGAAGCTTTATCGACATTACTAATATTCTTTTTATTATTCTTTTTTTAGGTTCGATAAATGCCCGGAAATAAGACGTGAATGGGTTAAAGCTATTAGACGTGATAACTGGGAGCCTACAAAATATTCAAGGCTCTGAAGACCAGACCTATCGATCGATCGCCGATCGATGGTAAAATGGATTAGTCGACGTCGATCGATAGTTTCTACCAGACCAATCGATCGATGTCGATCGACAATCGGCCGGAAGAAGGATTGGGTGTTAGATCGAGCTGTTTGTTTGATTACACGCGCCGACCGCTTCACTTTTTTTATTTTATTTCGTGCCCATGGATACTAGTCGTAATAATAGAGTTTATTGATTTTGCTTATAGTTGATGATAATGAGTGATGATAATATGAACGTTTAAATACTAAATGATATTCCCCCTAAACACCTTGGGAAGCACTTTAGATTAAGCAACACCGAAAAAGGGGGGAAGGGGAGGGTGAGGGGGATTGTGCAAAGTGCGAAAATACATAGTTTTCAAGATATTTTTATTATGAGGATATTTTAGGTTATATTTAGGAAAAAAAAACAAATATGCTACTAAGTAACCTTTACCGTACCCCCTCCATCCCCCTCCCCCCCAAGATATTTTGTTTTTCTCTCAATGAAGCTAGTTTTCTGTTGTGTAATAAAAAAATAACCTAGAAATTCATGACAATCACTACGCAAAAAAAAAACAAAAACAAAAACCGCTGCTTAAAATGTCATTTGGATAAAACAAGCGATCGTTGGCTTTAAAAAACGGCCGCGTCTAGATTCTTCTGCGTTTGCGTCTCCGTAATAATAGTACCAGCAACATCGTACTGGCCAAGAACAACGAGTCCTTTTCTGAATACATTTCGAAAGAAACTGATGGAATTTAGCCAGGGTTAATCGATCAACGTCGAACGACCGTCGATCGATGGGTTAGACGAACGGTATCCGTCGATCGATTAAAGCTACCACACCCATCGATCAACGTCAACCGACCGTCGTCGATCGATTGGTTAGTCAAACGGTCTCCGTTGATCGATGCCGTCGATCGACGATCGATCGATTGGTCTGGTAACACCCTTAGTGAGAGGGTGGTATTTACGCCGGGCGAGCCGGCCCAATGCGTGCTGCAACGCAGCGTGGCTCTACCACTCAGTCAGTGCCACTCATTTAGCACCACCCAGGGGTCACGTGTAGGGTCTAAAGGGTAAACCTACGGACGTGAGTAACTTACCCCCATTTATAATAAAGAACTAGGTACACACCACTTTAAAGTGATTATATCGATATACTAGTCACATCTATAGTCACGCACACATGTACAGATAGAAAGCTGCACACTAACAAAAGACGGACATGCTAAAAATCCAAAGACTCTGTCCATTGTGATATTTGGTACGAGGTCAAAACATTAGAATTCAAAAAGTTTTTTAAAAAGCGGCACTTTAATTTCTCTACGTCTTCATTGCTAGCAAAATGTAAACCTTATTCATTTAAATGAGATTTTATAACAAATTCGCTTCTTTGTTCACGAACTGACCTGGCCACTCGGAAACCGAATTCATTAAAAGAAAATAACAACAATCCATAATGTATTAAAAATAGTAGAAAAAGAAATAGGCTACTTGACAGTATTCTGAAAAGTATTTTGAAAATTACAAACGCCTAATTTATACCACGTACCTACAATAATTTTTTAAAGCTTTATTTAAAAGAAAAAAACATGTTTTTTTTTTATTATTTAAAATTTAGTGCGGAAACGGTTGGTCATTTGGCTAAATGTCTGTGTCGTCACACCACAATAAACAAACTTTATCTTGAAACCTGAAAGATAGTTTCTGTTTGTTTTGTGAAATGTGGCGTCACACGAAGCTCAATCATTGCCCGTGTTTCGGGTCTTTTAATCCACAGATACTTAAATAATCGCAACATTTTGTTATATTTACCTTTAAAAAAAACTATTCGATAATTATCGTTAAATTATAAACTGCCATAACCGACTTATATCATATTTTATGATTACAACTGTCAAATAACCAATTCAGTGAAACTATTTTAATGTTTATTATATTAGTCCATTACATACAACAGATAGCTTTATAAAAACGATGTTAAAATAAAGAACAACTGGTCTTTAATTGTAGGCATTTAGGTCTATATCAATATTCGATTCTGCACTAACTAATCTATGTCCGCAGCGCACGCATCCTTATCGCTCTAGCACCTAAACATGGCGTCTTTGCGTCAGTTATTAGATTGTTCGGAAAAATAATTGAAATATACTAAATAATCTAGGTATATTTGCATATTCAGATGTGGTAAGAGAACCCTTGTATTTTGTTTACTTTAGAGTCATAATTAATTGGTGCACTTCCGAAACACAAACGATGGCATTTTTGATTTATTTTGGTAAGGACACAGAATTTACGGTGCGACATGCTCGTGAAATTACGTGAAACTTGCATGAACAATTTAGGAGTAAAAAAGTTGTTTTTTCCGATGGATCCCGCATTCGCTCTGTGAGGAGCAAAAAGCGGCTCGCGTTACTTGGTGCGTCAGAACTTTCGAGAGATTCCACGGAGGATCATCAAATGCTGTATACAGCGTCGTATCAGGTGACGAGTCCTGGATATACGCATACGAACCCGAAACAAATACGAGTCACCAGTCACGAGTTTGGGTGTTCGAAAATGAGTTGAAGCCAACAAAAGTTGTTCGTTCACGGAGCGTTGCAAAAAAAATGGTGGCCACGTTTGTCTCCAAAACCGGCTATGTTGCGACTATTCCTCTTGAAGGACAAATAACGGTCAATGGAGAATGTTATACTAGCATTTGTTTGCCGCAGGTCGACTCTAAACTCCGTAAAGAAAACTGCAACCGCCTCCATCACGACAATGCTCTCATACCGTCCACAGATGAAAAGAGTTTTTGGAACAAGAAAACATTGAATTATTAGACCATCCGCCGTACAGCACTGACCTAAGCCCAAATAATTTTTAAACTTTCCCCAAAATTAAGAACAAATTGCGTGGTCAACGATTTTCGTCACCTGAAGAAGCTGTAGACGCCTACAAAACGACCACCATTTTGAATACCCCAACTTCAGAATGGAATGAATGCTTTAATAATTGGTTCCATAGAATGGAAAAATGTGTCAAGTTTCAAGGAGAATACTTCGAAAAACAATAAATATCTTTTCCATTAACAAATTGCACAAATTAAATGAAAATATTAACTTGACTTTGTGAAGTTTAAGCGATTCGTTGATTCGAGTTCAGGATTCAATTTCTTTTATCAATTTAGACTTCAATATGAGCACTTACGAATGTCGCTCGCTACGCCAGCCATCGGTTCGTAAATCTAGGTCTTCGCTGATTATTAGACAGCCTTCGCGATTATTTTTTAATATTTGAAATTGAGATGATAATGCGAGTAGAGTACGTAGATTTTTTTTCTGGGTTAGATAAGATACAATTGCTCTTTTTCTACAACGGGCAAGCAATTGGCCATCATCTCTCTTCGGTGTGAGGTGGCGGTTCGCGCCGTGACAGAGACAAGCGACCGAGAAAGGAGACTGCGACCGGAGACCGCGACCGTCACTTGACGATAGGCAATGTACATGCACTTAATAGTATTAAGTCCATGGCAATGTATACGCGACAGTTCGCGAGCGGGACAGAGACAGGAGACAGAGGCGCGAAATAGGAGACAGTGAGTGAGACAGTCGCTGCCCCGGACCAGTAGTGTCTCGTGTCGCGCTCGAAAAGCACATAATATGTGTTTAGTGTTTATAAATGAATACTTTTTTTGACAAAGACTGTGAAACGTTGATTGAACTGATCAGACAGCACTCTCCGTTATACGATGCATGACTAGACCCCTACAGAGACGAAAATTTGAAGGACAATATTTGGAAGAGCATAGGTAGCTGAAATCATAAATAAAACAGGTGAGTTATAATTTAGTTATTTATTTTTCATAAAATCGATATTCGAAAGGAAACATAAGTGGAATGAACTTATGCAAGCCGTGTGACATGTTGTTCTTCCACTCTACTGCTCCTTGCTGTGACGTATAAAGTAAACGGTTAATTTAACTCTAATATCTAGTCCGTTGCTGTTCGAAAACCCTCCTGTTCCACGTAATGAAACGAAATTTGAAGAAAAATTTTCTTTTTGGTTCCATTAATGTACGGGCATTTGAACAGATTCCAAAAATCCATCTCTTAATAGGTTATGCAAGCAACAGGTCACTAAGATCATGTCAGTGCATGTTTCTGGCGAGTGTGGCAATGAGTTACCGAAAATAGAATTTTACTGCAACCGATTTTTGCATTCGCATAATTTCCCAATTTTTTAATTTCTAAATTTTTGAATATTTTTTTTAGTGATATATCCATTCTCAAATATTCTTAGTCACGTAATTTACACATTCGCTTTCGAGATCACTAGGAAATATTACTATACTTAAGCAGTTTTTCCTATCAAATATCTGTGCTATTTAAAAAAAAGTAGGTAGATAACATTAAAAAGAAATAGATAACTTTATCAACGTCCGGAAAAAAAACTATCAGAAATAGATTAGATTGGGAAATAATGCAAAAAGAAAAAAAGCTTTTAAAAAAATCAACCTCTGGAAAAAAATATATATCAAGAAACGATTCGATTGGGAAATTATACGAATGCAAAAATCGCATGCAGTAAAATTCGATTATCGGAAAGTCATCGCCACACTCTTGTCTAGCACGACAAAGGCGGTAGTTAAATATTTCTTTGATTAAATCCTTTTTTGCTACTTTTCTAGCGTAAGGTTTCATCATAAAAGTATCAAGACTAATGCTTCATCTCCAACTAAAAAATGTGGTAATATTATGATGATTTTTTTACAAATTGTAGACTTTTAGAATATTCCACTATCTCCTTCTTTGCCGTAAGAGCCAACGTCTACTGCAATGAACTTGTAAATTAGGATTTACAACAGCTAGAAGAACAATCGAGTAAAATTCCTTATAATTGAAGTTCAATTCAGGGGCTTTCATTCTCACGTGCTTCCCGTCAATGGCGCCTGTGCAGTTGCGGAATTGCCATTTGTCCCAAAAGCCTTTAGATATGAGCCTAAAATCACTTTCTTTTGGAATAGGCATTAAAATTGGCGCTCTTTTTTATTTTTCAACACCTCTTTAACTATTTGTGAAATATATAAAATGCGAAAGATAGCGAGGGCACATGGATCTCCATTTGCCATGAACCTGAAAAAAAATTACTTATGTTATTATATTTTACAGATTTGGAATGCCGTAAAAAGTGGAAACTAGTCAGGGACTCTTGCAATAGATATAAGCAGAAACAAAAAAATTCAACGGGATCTGCAGCATCAGCTAAAATTTCAAAGTGGCAATTTTATGAACGTTTAAGATTTTTAGAAAACATACCATCAGACAGCACGGGAAAGCTTCTCCAGTGTAGAACAAGAACAGCGAAGCTCCATCAGTGTAGAACAAGAAGTTATTAATTAATACCTCCTCAGAAGTTAGACATGAAGATACTCCTCCCATAGACGCAGACGCGTCACTACATCATACTCCCCTCGAAGCCTTTCCGAAATTGAAAGAGATTCCGGAAAATCAACTAGCAAGAATACAAAGAGAAAAAGACAACAAGAAAATGAATTTATCAAATTTTTGAAGAACAGACATGAAAACCGAACTCAAGTCATTAAAATCTCCAGAACCATTTGATGATATATCGATATTTACAAAACATGTCGAAATAATGCTAAGAAAATTGAGCGCACGTTCAAGAGCAATGGCAAAAACTGAAATATTTAGTATTGTAAGTATGACATCGGAGATATCAACGCTCAAAGTGAACGCCGCTATAGAAGTTTATCCTACAATTCATACTCTCCAACAGGTACAGCTTCATTCGGACACCATACACAGAGTGATTTATCATGTCGCCTATTACCATATAAGTACTTCAAATTCATCATACAATTCATGTTCTCCAATAAGTGCAGCTTCATCAGAACACTGAACACAGAGTGAATTGATTGATTTATCATCTCGCCAATTACCAAATATTTCAAGTGAACAATTTCAAAACATTTTAACAATGAATTCGACCAGAACAATTTCCATAATTTGTCAAATTTTCCTTAGAGTTAGTGCTAATTTTTCTTTCAATGATATTCTTTCTTTTTCATGCATTGTTTCTTTCAGTAAATTTAATACATAGTCAAACTGTGTTTTATTCAGCTAAAAATACTTCCTGCATATATTATCATCAAACATTAGGTGCTTCTTCACTAATAGCGAAAATTATATTTTTTGGCCTCTAGTTAAATATTTATAATTCCTTAATAGGTAATCTCCTTTTGGTTTTATATTTGTAATAATAATATAAGAGCAAATCATCGTCTTCTTCTTCCTCCAATAGAAGTTCTACTACTTGGTTTTCCATAATGACACAAACACAACTGGCTCCATTCCATTGACACAATCTCCGATACTGACGTCTACTCCTAAAGAGACTAAAATACTTGTCTCGGTCTCCGGTCTCGGTCTTAACCTAATATATAGTACATGCAGTAGAGACCAAGACATTTGTCGCAGTCTGCGGTCGTTTGCCTCTGTCGCGGCGCGAACCGCCACCTTTAGAGGGATTTATTAAACGCTGGTCGCATCTTTAAATTATATCTTATCTGATATAATATAATTTATTATTATTATTCTCTTTGTTAAACATACATCATAAGAAAAAATGTTTACAATATTTTATATAAAAAAACATATTTACAATATAAAATATAATAAAAAACTTAACCTAGGTTGCCACCGGCAGCGGGGATAGACCCAAGCTATCGGTGGTTAGGGCTGCAGAGTGAGGAACCTCCTGACAATACGTGCCGTGTCAAGGAGTACTGCCCTCTGGATCTGACCCTTGACCCAACCTTTTAGCGAGAGCCTCTCTAGATGTTGATCGAGGCTCTTAGCTATAAGGCCGTGTGCCGAAACGACTATCGGTACAATAATGGTTGAATCCACATCCCACATGGCGGTAACCTCGTGAGCCAAGTCAAGGTATTTACTGAGCTTGTCCTTCTCGGCTTTCATTATTATTATTATTATTATTATCTCAGCCATGGTAATCCCACTGCAGGGCAAAGGCCTCCCTTCCCTTTTTCCACTCTTCGCGATTAAGGGCCCCTAATGGCCAGTCTTAAATAAATTTACTATAACTGTTTTTCTAAATTAAATTCGAGTCTAGGTCTTTTCTATGTAAAATTAGTATGTTTAATTGTTATCTAGGTTAGCCATTATAACAAGCTGAAGCCTAACTTGGGCTAGATGGTAAATTAATTTGTTGCGAGAAAAGAAAATTATAAAAAAATACAAGGTCGATCCTTGAAAAGTGACTAGCAAGAACAGGATGAGTAGCCGCAGATCGTGCTCAGTGGCGTGCTTATGGAGAGGCTTATGCCCAACAGTGGGCAAGAATAGGCTGATGATGATTATTATGATGATAGTCAAAATTTTAACAGGGCTTAATGCAAAGCTAACTGAGTTGCACCGGGCGTAACGGCTGATCTAAAAAGGTATGCATAGGATTCTTTTACTAGTTTTGCGTTTCAAATATTTATTTACAATGAAACGCGAAGTTTAAAAGTATATGTAGTGAAATACAAATCAATTTCGACCAACAAAACTTACCGACTTCATCAACAAATCTCCGAAAAAGCACAAGAAGTAGATCTGCAGCAAACTTGTGCCGAGGAATGACAGGAATGTCACCATTATCATCACGTCCGATATTACCTGGAAACAAAGGTAACCTTCATTATTATCAGCTTATAAACATCCCTATTAATATATATATAAATATTATAAATATTTTATGGACTGTAAATTAAAGGTCGCTTTGTACTTAGGGGACAATTTTTAGTGACAAGTAAAAGATAGTCGTATCAAAAACATACACAATATCAAAAATAAATATATAAAGGTGCGTTGAGCACAGTCCTACTCATGGGCATAGGCTATGCACACGGGGATATTGAACACAACGCATCACGCTGGCGTATTGCGGGTTGGGTTAAAGAAAACCTTTGGTCCAGAGTAATTAGTGCGAATTTTGTGTACCATTCGACCTCATTAGCGAAAATAAGGATTTGAATGGCAAAATTGCAGCTCGCGTCGTTTGTCCAAAGTGATGGGTCTTAAAAAGAGAATTTTTGTAATGCAACGGCAATGGTTTAAAAAAATATAATAAGCGGAAATAGTTGTTCTTTGCACTTAATAGGATTTATGTATTTTTGTATGATTTATGAAAGATCTCTATTCCACCGTAACTAAATAGGTACTCACCATGACATCAAATCCAGTAAGACAAATTAAAATGGAACTGGACACGAAGTTGCAGAGAGTTGCTTTACTGTAGATATCGTCCAACATAGAGGCTGCCCTGTACATAAACATACGTACTTACACTCACGAAAAAAATCCCCCCCAAAGGGTCACTCAGAAACCAGGCAATGCGGACCGCGAAAGCAGTGCACTGCCGCAATCCACGGACCACGGCACACCAACAACTGCACACGTGCTCAGTGTGATATCACTATACCACTATTACCATTATACCATCGCTGCTTAATGCTATTGGTAGCATTCTGAATAATCTTCATCGTCATCAACAGCCTATAAACGTCCCACTGCTGGGGACAGGCGTTCTGCGTGGACAATAGCATTTGGGTATTGGGCCATAACCCACCACGCTGGCCCAATGCGGGTTGGTAGGTTTTAAGAACTGTCATTTTACGACAACAACCGGGACCAACGGCCGAAGCAGGGAGAAGCTCGAGATGTTTTAAATTCAGCGACCCGTCACTGCGAAAGTTGCTTAGCAGGCAAGATCGCAAGCCGAACGCGCTAGCCGCCCGCTGCGCTATTGAGCTTCTCGAATAATCTAAATTCAAGAAAAATCTAAAATTGAAATGTAAGTAAGATAACTTCGGGCCTAAGGCGCCTTTCGAACAGGAAGAACAGGAATCGAAAAGGAAAACAGAAAGGATTTGTGAATACCAACCCGCATTTAGCAAGCGTGTAACAACTAGATACAGGATTTGGTATGCTTGTTGCATTTTGTGGAGCATTTGTTTTGTGGCATAGTGCCCAGTCAGGGCACCGGTGATTAATCGGGCCTGCCTTCTGCTACCTCCGCATATGATCTTACTCCGTCCTAGGGCGCCTTCGCCTATGAATGATTTTGAGTGTCTCATGACGGGTAGCCCTTTTATTTAGATGTGGTGCTTGAAGGCTTTGTTGTTGGATCTATATCTAGTGTGTGTATGTGATTGAAGGTTCACCTGATGCACTCGTTATGCCACTGCACCAGGTGCCGGAACTTCTGCTCAATTTCCTTCAGACTTTTAGACTTGTCAGCAATCAGATGTTCGATGTCGTGTTGGAGCAAACGGAACTGTATTCGGATGTATGTGCAGAGCGTGTAAAACAGATAATCTACCGATGCTACGTTCGCTATGTCGATAATTTCTGGAACAAATTCTTAATTTTATGGTAACTTTACCTCTCGTCTGTAGGTAAACCATAAATCGGTTACTAACAACTGACAATTGAATTTCTATTATGCCTATTTTAGAGGCAGGTTAAAGCAAGTTATTAATTTAGTAAAATTACAGCCCGCATATAATGTCCCATATTATTGCCAAAAGTTTAGTCAGAGACTAGGCAAAGAGGACCGCAAAAGTTAGCAAAGACTTGATAAATATAAAAAGAAAAGTTTTAAAATCTAAGTTATTTACCTGAGCCAATCTGATGCAGATACACCCAAGGCCAATAGTAAATGTTGTACGCATCGAACGGGTACTTAACCAGAAAAGGCAGCATCAAATCCACCACGTTGTATTTAACGTACTTGTAAATTGTAATGGAGACAGGATTCACCGCAAACGCCACTATCAGTACAGAGTACGCTCCGTTCAGAACCTGCAGCAGACGGTGTAAGAACGACCTCTCTTGTCTTATGACGTTTTTCTTATCGGCCGTTATACCGCGCTGTGTTCCCGGGCGCTCCATATGTTTGAGTACTTCGATTAGTTCGTGCACTTTTCGCGAGCTATAGACGATTGAAAGCAATTTTATATTCGACATGTTGCTGTATGTGATGCAAGGGGCGTTGTAGGTGATGTGCACGAAATCATTGCCGTTCAATATCTCTTCTATTAAGAGGTATACAGCACCGGCAACGTCTCGATTCAGCCAGAAGAGATTGAAAAACAAAATGAACTTTTGTTTGTAGTTACGTCTTTTGTTTTCCACGTCCACTCCGGATATGGTGAATAAAAATTGGAGTTTCCGTAAAGTATTGTCGATGGAAAGGTCTTCGTCTGCCATTTTCACGGTTGATAATAAGTTTGAAAGTTGAGTGTTGAAGTGAGTTATACGAATTAAAAACTTTAAAACACATAGTCATTGTGATTATAGATAAATTAAAAAGTTCCTGATAATGAGCTTAGTTATAATTGTGTTTGTTTTTTCAAGTTTAGTATGTTACTAAAAATTTTTTATTTCTGATAAAGGTTGACCCTTAATTCAATTTGAATACAAAATAGAAAAGAAGAATTGTAGGTACTTTCTTAGTGTTTTCTACATAAAATGACAAGTATTGTTAAATGATTAAAATTTTAATAAACTTTCCGTACTTAGTTGTTCTAAAAATTGTTTTTAAAACCTTTACAAAAAAAACACGAAACAACGCAATCAATCCACTTAGATTCCTTAAACTACGAAAAATTAATGGAAAGGCTGTATGTACCCCAGTACCTTTAATAATGCATACCTACATAATTGTTACTTATGCTTTTCTTAACAATTCGTATTATAAGTGTACCTACGATACAAAACTGTCAAAATTATCTTTTATGTAGATATTTTATATGTTAAAAACATGTTAATATCTAACAAAACACCAGCATCAATTTCTTTCCACCATTTGAAAGATCAAATACAATCTTAGTTAGTGAAATAAGACAAACGCCAATCCGTTTGCAACAGCAACATAGCGTCACACGTACACAACTCCGATTGCAAACTCAACCGGCGCCATTGAGGTATTATAGACTAGAGACGATACCGCGAAGCAATTCGTTGCGCACTGATGATTTGCAGCCGCAAGGTCCACAATCAAGCGAAGGATCACGCGCAATCACTGAGGGCGATAGGCTGCTGCAACTCAGTGCGCTAAAAATTGCTTCACGGTGTCGTCTCTAGCCATAATACCTCAATGACGGGCGCAGTCTATCCACAGATAACCTCAGTCTATCGAGTACCCCTCAGCCTCACCCCGGCCCACTTGTTGCTCAGTGAGAGATGTGCGGCCTCTTTACACACTGAGACATTTTGCAGCGCATCAACCACAGACATATAATGTGGCATCAACCCCCTAGACAAGTGGTAAACCCTCCATATTTATTCGTTAGCGTTTGTCTTTAATAATAATTGTTTAATTCAGGCAACATACAATGTAAAGATGGTAAAAAAGAGGCCCACTTAATATATTCCTTTAATACAGACAAAAACAAAGCACCAATCAAGTTTTTTTTTGTAAGAACGTACTATTATTAGTAATGAATGATACTTCCTTTTCATATCCTGAAATTGTTTGTCAGAAAATCATTAATCATAACATGTTTTTTACTATAAAATTCAATAGCCATAATGTTCAAAAAATCGACATTTTGTTGTCTATAATTATCTTTATTTCAAAAATTATTCTGTTATAATATCGAGTATGGAACCTTGGCACTATGTGTACCTAGGCCATTGGGCTCGTTTCAAATATTCGCGCGATACTAATTTCTACTGTTTATGGTATTCGGTACGTCACTACCGACTATTCAATGTGAAGTTAGTCGCATACCGCCATTGAGCCGGTGTTTGGTGTTATCGACGATAAAACTTTTTTTGGCAAAAAAGTAAGTATTTCTAATATATTTTGAAGTCTGATAGTTTTAAAGGTTTTATAATAGTCACTTAACTGTTATATGCTATCGGTTCTTTTATTCAACAAGTGTCAACACAATAAAAAACTTACGAGATACATAACCTCTAAACTATATATAATCCACCGTTTTGTTGAAGTTGGAGTAGTGTTGTACCTCGGTCACTGTCGATCAGTTGTTCCTTGGTCAGTGGGCAAGGTACAACCTGGATGTTGTACCTTGGCCGGGAGAATATTTTATTAAATTATTTCACACTTACGTAATATATTCCTAATCAAATTTCTTTATTATTTCAGAAATCATGCCGAGACGTAAGGAGAAGAAGAAAAGGACACCTATTAATATGGGTGATCTGACAAATGCGATTACAATGATTAAGGAGAAAAAATTCTCAACTTTCGGTGCTTCCAAACATTTTGGATTACCAAGAACAACTTTGCGTCGTCATTTAAAGCACTGTTTGGAAATAGGTAAGGATGAAAGCAAGTTACATGAAAACCTTGCAGTTAATCAAGTTTTTGATCGCACCGAAGAGCATAGTCTGGTTGACTATATTAAAGACGCTGCACACTTGCAATTTGGATTGACTTTAAAAGACGTGAAAATACTTGCATACCAATTTGCAAAAGCGAATGGAAAAAAGTACCCAAAGAGCTGGGATACAAACAAAATGGCTGGAGATTATTGGCTGCGATTGTTTAGGAAGCGATACCAAAACGAATTGTCTTTGTGAAAGCCTGAAGCTACTAGTTTGGCTCGCTCTTCGGCGTTTAACAAACATATTGTGAGTATAATATTCGACAATTTTAAGAAAGTCCTTTCTCAATGTCCCTCTGACATAAATGCGACTGACATCTGGAATTTAGACGAAACTGGATTGTCCACTGTCCATGTTCCTCCAAAGATATTAGCACCTCTTGGCGTGAAACAAGTTGGGTCAATGACTAGCGCTGAAAGAGGAACAACGGTTACAATGATAGCGGCTATTAATGCAGGTGGTGGTTTTATTCCACCCATGCTGATATTCCCTCGTGTAAACTTTAAGAATTTTATGATAACTGGAGCTCCTGAAGGCAGTATTGGAGGCGCCAATCCATCCGGTTGGTCAAACGAGTCCATGTTTGTGATATTCCTCCAGCATTTTATCAAATATGCAAAGCCTACCAAAGAACGACCTGTCATTCTCTTAATGGACAATCATGAAAGTCATATTTCGGTACCGGCAATACAAATGGCCAAAGATAATGGTGTAAAGCTTATTACTCTACATCCACATACTAGTAACCACATGCAACCATTAGACAAGACAGTTTTTGGCCCTTTTATGACTTATTTTAATACAGCGGCTAACGAGTTACTAATGTCTTCAGGTCATGTGGGAAAACCATTAACTATATATGATATTGCTGGCTTGGTGGGAAAAGCTTTTCCCCTTGCCTTCACACCTAACAATATTTGCAATGGTTTTAGTTTAACTGGTTTCCATCCTTTAAATGAAAATATCTATACAGATGCTGATTTTATGCCCGCATCCTATTCCGATCGTCCACTTATCGAAAAATCACCAACCAGAATTATTGATCAGGTACCTTTTAGTCAGCCAACTGCTTCAGGTTTCGAAGTTATAGATGGAAAATCGCCAACTTTGATATCGCCGGCTATAATACGCCCTCACCCAAAAGCCGAACCTCGTAAAGAAACACGAAAAGGAAGACAAAAAGGAAGATCCAGAATTTTGACCGATACACCAGAAAAGCAAGAAATTGAAAATATAAAGACTAAAAACATGTTTCAACTAAATTTAATCAAGCAGAGTCCATCAATCTTTTGGCAAAAAGTAAATTTATGAATAAAAACAGATTCAATAATGCAAAAAAGATAAAAAGAAGAATTCTATCCGAAACAGAAACCAGTGAAAATTCTACCAACTATTTACACAGTGACACATCTGAAGGTGCCTCCGACAATGACAGCGAAGATGAGAACCTGCAGGCTGAACATGTTAATAAAGAAAATTACAATATTGAAGACTATGTTATATTTGTATATGAAGGTTCCTATTTTGTCGGAAAGGTAGAATCAATATCTGAAGAGGGTGTATTATTGAAATCAATGCAAAAATCACTTAAAAACTGGAAATGGCCTGAAAAAGAGGATTTGAATCTGTACCCGATGAGTGACATTATAGAAAAAATTAAGACCCCGCAAAAAGTTAACAAGAACAGAGAAATTTATTATGTTCCAGAGATACAGAAGTACTGGGATTTCTACTAAATGCTTAAGGCTAAATAATATATCTTTATATTGATAGTGTTCTTATAAAAGCTAGTCCTAATAACTGATTAAAAAGTTTAAGAGAGAAATAATAATTTATAAAGTTAATTGTTTAAACATTTTATTTTCTATTTGCTATATTATAGGTTATATTGATTTGCTATATTATATTATGTGATATGTTCGAATGTACCTACCTAGGTCTATGTGCCTACTAATTTTAAAGTTTGTGATGTAACAAAACAGTGGTTAAAAGTTAGTTGTTTTGGTTTAGAGATTTTGTTTGAAAAGCAAACAATAAAACCACGAATATTATTTTAATTTTGTTCAGAATTTCTAAAGTGTTTTGTTAAATATTGTAATAGACCGAATAAAACGATTTTGGTTAAGAAAACTTAATAATTTGCTTAAATAGTAAGTAGTAGTAAGCCGTAGTACTGGCCCAGGTACATAGGATATGTTGTACCTTGGCCTTATTTACCTTTTATTTTAAATTTTAAAATCTCTGTAAGTATGAAATATACATTTCTGATATTTTGGTGGTGAGTACCCAAATAATTGAAATTTCGAAATATGCAAATATGATTTGTGTGCTGTACGTCAAATCACAATAAAAAATATATAACTAAAAAACTGTCCAAGGTACAACAGGTTCCCTACTATAATAACTGAATCTCCTAATTTTAAATAATATAAAGTCGTATGTCCTAAGTATTATATTATAATAATATAATGTGTATTATTCCGAACGTTAATTTATAATGAAATTGGTAGCCCTAAAAATTTGCTATTAATACGATTTATTGACAGAAACGAATCGCTGTAAATCCGACTCCAGTGTTTTCTGCTTTACCCCTAGAGTGTAATTCAGAATCGCGTAGGTGCGTAGGGTCGAGGCAGCCCGCGGTTTAAAGATCAGGGGGGTTACTCTCGAACGCAAACTCAATCTTAATACAATTCCAATAGGATTAATATGTATCGATATTGGGATAAGTAAAGATAATTCCGGAACGCCATCTCGATAATAATTTGTTTAATCAATTTCCACGCAATTTAATTCCAATGTGGCGCTATTGTAGCTTACAAAAGTGCCATTTGACATTTTTTAGATTTGTGATTGGAAATTGATTAATGCAATTCTGTTTCAAGAGTAGCCTACCAGGACTGCTGTGAGCGAGCCACCGCGGCTGAGGTTGGAGCAAGCCGAAGCAGCGATGATGATTGATGAGCGAAAGCCGTCTGCGACGAGTCTCCAGAACTGACACGCCTATACGACTTCTCGTACTCTACTGGAATTGTGCCGGAGGCTTGGAGAAAGGCGAACGTCCAGCCGGTCCCCAAAAAAGAGGATAGGTCCGACCCAGCCAACTATTGACCTATTGCTGTCACCTCTGTCCTTTGCAAGGTTTTTGAGCGAATCATAAACAGGCAACTCATTCGCTACCTAGAAGATCACTTCATGATTCATGATCGACAGGCGTTCATAACACACCTGTGGGGTGAAGCAATGGACAAGCACGGAGAAGCACTGGCTGTTAGCCTGGACATCTCCAAGGCTTTCGATCGAGTTTGGCATCGTTCGCTTCTCTCCAAGCTTTCGTCATACGGCTTGCCACCTCGGCTATGCGATTGGGTCGCCGGGTTCCTGCATGAGCGCAGCATTCGCGTACTCTGCGAAAGCAGTGCCTCACAGTTTCTGCAGGTGAACGCCGGAGTGCCGCAGGGTTCTATAATATCGCCCACGCTGGTCCTTCTGCATATCAATAATATGTTATCCTTGGGTAACATTCATTGCTATGATCGCCGATGTACTGTACTGTCGTCTACAGTACAGTACATCGGCGTTATTTGGGTCATCGGCCTGCTTTGCCGCAGGGTGCTGCGGCAAAGCAGGCCGATGTAGTGGAGTTGAGACGGAAGATTGTCATTGAGCTGGACGAAGAGTTAGACCGCATTTATAAATGGGGCTCTGATAACCTGGTCCATTTCAATGCCAAAAAAACACAGGTCTGACTGTCACTGCTAAAAAGTCCGCATTTCTCTCCCAACCCTCCTTCCAGAGCAACCTATTACCCATCCAGACTGGTCTCAGTTTCTTAGGTATGGACATAGACAGCGACCTCAACCCGAAGAGCTATATTGAGAGCATTATAACCACAGCCTCACGCCGGAGCAACGTTGTCTTTTGTATAAGACTCAGGTGCGCTCCTGCGTGGAGTATTGCTCTCATCTTTGGGACGGATCCGCCAAGTACTTGCTCGTAGCTCTTGGCAGTTTGCAAAGACGTGCTGTCCGTATTATCGGTAACGATGACGTTACGACCAGTCTGGAGCCGTTACAGCTACGTAGGGACATTGCTTCCCTTAGTGCTTTCTACCGCCTTTACCAAGGTGAATGCTCTGAGGAGCTCTTTGACCTCAATACCTCATCCCTCCCTCTCCTTTCCTTTCCAGATCGACGCGTGCAGATCTTAGAAGCCACCCTCATACCGTGCTGACCATCAAGACACGTACCAAAAAGTTTGGACAATCGTCCTTTTGCCGAACTGCCCGTATGTGGAATGCGCTTCCCGCACAAGTGTTTCCCTCCTCTTTCTCTCGGGTTATTTAAGCGGGGCTTGAAAAAGCATTTATGCAGGCCGCCATAGTGTGAGCGTTCGGCATAGCGTGGTAGCGCTGTGATGAACGCTTTCACTTCTTGGGCTTCACTGGCTGCTTCTCATCAGGCAGAGTGAGGCCATTATGGCGTACCACAATAAAAAAAATATTACGGCAAACAAATTTATCGCATAGTGTATTTAATGATTCCAATTTTATGGCTTGTGATATTATGTAACATTAAATTCGAGCAAGTTATCTTTCGGACAAATTATGATTGGGACAAAAAAGTTATTATGACATTTTAGATTATGGATAAAAAAATTACGGGACAAAATAGAGAACTACTAGACCTCACAACCAATAAATTCCTTTTCCACGTCCTCTCCTCGTCCACAACAACAATGTTAATGGCATTGTTGTGTTCCGACAGTTTAGAGATCAGGAAGCCAGTTCCTCAGTGGTTGATAATTATTGTTCCGGATGAAGCGCGCATCCACCAACGGCTTTATCGTCACAACCATCAGGTAAGATGAAATCCAAGCGTTTATCCGTAAGAGTAAATAAAAAAACACCATTGATTCCACATTAGCTCTACTACAGCTTGATTTTAAATTCATATTTTGAATTTATCCATTTGTATTAATGACGTATGTAGGTGGGGAGCTCGATGGCGCAACGGCTAGCGCTAGTTCGGCTTGCGATGTTGCCCGCTAAGCAACTTTCGCAATGCCAGGTCGCTGGATGGGTGACCAAATTAAAAACATTCTGAGCTCCTCCGTGCTTCGGAAGGCACGTTAAGCCGTTGGTCCCGGTTGTTGTCGTAAGACGTAACAGTCGTTAAAACTCACCAACCTGCATAGGGCCAAAGTGGGAGTCCTGTGCCCAGCAGTGGGCCGTTTATAGGCTGATCATGATGATGTATCTTATGATATCGTAACAACATATTTTTTGTTTTTGTAAATATCGTTACCACTGTATAAAGCTGCGGGTTTCTTGCGGCCGTTCTTAATATAAACTATAAACATGTTTATGAAACAACAATATTTATAAAATAAAAAACAGTCGCCATGTGTAAGGGGCTCACGATCTGTGGCGGTGGGCTTCGTGAAACAGTGTTACATTTGTACCCAATGCCGTGCCGTTGTTTTGCTACGTACGTAACGTAACAGGAATAAAAAGGTGGTTTGCTGTACGCGAATACGGCCAACTGACGACTCCCTGCCAGAGTCGGTGTTTCCTATAAGGTCCATTATTGGGGTCTTCGAATCACGAGTAAACAGGTTACTTCTAGGCAAGCATGTTCCACCGTAGGCCACATCATCACTTACCATCAGGTGGGATAGTGGCCAAATTTGTATTTACCTGTCACACAATAAAAAAAATGAAGTATTAGTGTTTGGATGGTCTAACATACGACGAGCTACCGAGGTATAGTTTTCTTAAGTTTATATAACAATGATCGGGGACGACCACTGCACATCGAAATTATAAGGTAGGCAGAGACCACAGATTTCCTAGTGTGGTGGGTTGTGGCATAAGTCCCAATCTTCTTATTTACTGTTGTCTATCTGGGAAGGCCTGTACCCAGAAGTAAGACTGTTATTGCCTGAAGATGATGAGATATTTTTAAAAGAAAAACCTCTTCTGTCTTTTTGAGAATCTGTCCTTATGAGAATGACCCTTAACGGACGGACATTAAAACAGAAAGCCAGTCCCAACTACTGTATTTATACAATTTCTACAAGACACATGTACGAAAGACTCCCTTTTTGAAACGAAACTCCTAACTACAGTTTAAATGTATTGTAAGTAGGTACATTACTACGTTGTCCAATAATCTATTTGATTTTATGTCAAATTCACACAGCGAATTAGGTGGTAATAAAGGTAGGTAAGTATACTAAAGTTTTTATCATCCATCTATATGCTACGGAAATCTAAAAAAGAAACTTAAAACTCGCATGTTGCATTCGAAATTTTCGAACCACGAGAAAAACGTCTACTCCACATTCCATTTTTATCTGTGGCCCGCTCTATGATTTATGGGCGCGGCGATGCACTTTTCTTTTTTTCTTTACACACAGCAACAAGTGGTTTACGTTCAGAAGCCAGTTGTTGAAGCTGTTTTTATCTTAGCCGGCCAGTTACCTATACGGTTCGATTGATTGCATTCCGTTATATTTGTTTTGGATACAGCAATGTTAATGGTTTCTAAATGCTGCTTACGATGCGATCGATAATTAAATACTTTAGAGCTATTTTGTTTATACTGTTTAGGCAGATTTTTCAATGCTCGTTTAAAACTTAACCATCTGATTAAAAAGTATTACCAATTAACCTTATATTTATTGTCACCTGTAAAAAAGACATGATACGATAATACATTTTCAAAATAGTCGATAGGTACTTACCTACTTACTTTAAAAAACATATTACTATAGGTACCTACTTAATTATACTCGTAGCTAAGACCGATTTTAATAAGGATAACTTTGTTTTCAGCTTTTCTTTCAATGTAATACTTTGTGTACAAAAACATTATTTATGCGTTTGATACAAAAATTCACCCCATTTTAATAACTTTTTTATTTCGTATGACCATAGACAAATAATAATTAAGTAAGTACTTAATCTTTATCAATGATGGAATTATATCACTTCACTTTGTCCTGCTGTAGGTCACAGGTATTCATTTTTTCCTTCTCACATAATAATGGAATACCAATGTTATTTTTATTTTATTTAATTAAAAGTGGAGCGGAGGTCTCCACTCCACCTGATGTGAAGTGGAAATGGACTCCAGGCGCGAAGACCACTGGTGCAGCTTTAAAAAGACGTAGCATCAGTCACCCTAACCTTTAAGATGATTCTTCACGGCTCGTTTGAATGACCCCATATTATAGGAAAGAGGAAAAACGTGTGCTGGTTATCAATTATATTATTTTAATATGATTTTTAAACACACATTAACAGGATTATTGGTTATTAGACCGGATCCAACAGGATTATTGGTTATTAGACCGGATCCATTTAAGAGGTCATAGGGGGAGTTATTTTGCGACCATTTGGACCCCATATAATTTTATCCAAAAGTCAACCATTTTTGTAATTATTGAATTTTATGGTTTTTTTTCAGGGTAACCAATTTTATTCATTCAAAAATTAATATAAAATAAACGAATGCTCCGATTTTAATTTTGTTTACAGTTTTATAGTTTATACATTTCGGGTTTTAAAAACAATTTATAAAATCATAATAATTCGAATCCATACATAAAATACAGGCCGTTGTATTAAAAATAAATAAGGATTTATGGAAAACGCTCTACTAAAAAGTATGTTTTCTAAAAAAAATATTTGTTAATTTAGTCTGCAAATTATTGAAAAAACATCTACACATTTCTAGCTATCCAACGAGGTAAAAAACACTACCCTAGATTACACATTTGTTGAAAAAAATGCGGTAACAAAGAACTTAGGTGAATAATCCAAAAATGTGATTTTTGTCTCGTAACAATAATACTACCAACCCCTTTCTTCCCTTGGGTGTCGTAAAAGGCGACTAACGGACTAAAGACTGCACGTACATCCAACAGTATAGAGCGGCGATGGGCTCATCGTAATAATCCCATTGATCTCCTATCTCCCCCCTTTCGTAAATCCGTACTAGGCTCAAACTCCCCGGTTCCAAGGCTATGCATGCAGGCTTCACAATAAATTTAATTCTCAGTTGGATATGTTTTGCACATCATTATTTAAGCTTAAATGTCAGCTTCAACAACTGGATACTTTATTGTTGAATGCGGGACTACTATCTTTTAAATTGCTTACTACTAGGTACTATAATATACGACTTTTTAATGCATGCAGTGTTTACCGACTTACTATTGTACACTTAGTTTTAATTGTATTATTTAGTAAATATAAATTTATTAGTGTAACAATTACAGGTAAACTTAATAAATAAATACTACCAACCCCTTTCTTCCCTTCGGTGTCTTAAAAGGCGACTAACGGACTAAAGACTGCACATACATCCAACAGCATAGAGCGGCGATGGGCTCATCAAAATTATACTACCAACTCTTCTCTTCTCTTCGGTGTCGTAAAAGGCGACTAACGGACTAAAGCCTGCACATACATCCAACAGCATAGAGCGGCGATGGGAATTGCGAATTTGTTTTGTTTTTTTTTCTTAATTAAATTCATACTCTCAGTTTGAGATTTTACTGCCTGGTTCTCGTTTTATCACATTTATTCTTCAATTATGTAACATGAATTTGTGTTTTTTACCTCGTTGGATAGCTAGAAATGTAAAGATGTCATAATAATAATTTGCAGACTAAATTAACTTACATTTTTTTGGAGAAAACATACAATTAATTAGACCGTTTTCCAAAAATCCTTATTTATTTTTAATAGTATGGCCTGTATTTTCGGTATGGATTCGAATTATTATGATTTTATAATTTGTTATTACGAATTGGAATGTAAAATCTATTAACAAAATTAAAAAACTGTAAACAAAATTAAAATCGGAGAATTCGTTTTTTTTTTAATTATTTTTGAAAGAATAAAATTGCTTTTTCTATAAAAAACATTAAAACTCAATTATCACGAAAATGGTTGACTTTTGGATAATATGAAATGGAGTCAAAATGGTCGCAAAAGACCTCCCCTATGACCTCTTAAATGTAGCCGGTCTAATAACCAATAATCCTGTATAATCACGACTACTGCCCTCGAAGGGTTTATTAGACAGAGACTAGGCAATGAGGACAGCAAAAGCAGTCCTCTACCATAGTCCACTTATCACCAAATAGCGACTGCACATGTGCTTAGCGTGATAGGTGGTGAGCCTATCGTCGCTCTAAGCTGTTTGATGTATGTGCAGTCTTTAATTCGTTAGTAGCCTTTTACGACACCCAAAGGAAGAGAGGAGGTGTAGTATTCATTCACCGCTACGCTACACAGGTAATGGTATAAACGGTTATGATTTTTATGTATTATTTATTATAATAAGATGCTATTACCCCACCTTGTCCTACTGCAGGTGAAAGGCTTCCTTTCCTTTTATAACTAGCGGCTCGCTCGACTTCGTCCGCGTGGACCACATAACCCGTGACGAATTTTCAAAAAAAAATAATTAAACACAATGTCCTAACAATTACGAACACAACAAAAAAGAAGTAGCCAAACAGGTGCAGCCGTTCTGAAGTGATGCGCGTACAAACATTTCGGCAATTGATTTTTATTTACATGAACAATATAAAGAGCATCCTGGGCATGTGTTATTAGAATTTTCAGTAACATTAAGTACAACAAAAGTAACAAAAGTTCTGCTGTAATTATTATAATTACTGTTAAGTTTTAACGACCGACCAACATTATATATTATAACAGACTATAGAGCCAAGTGTAATCAACAGACAAAATAGACTTATGTACCTATCCTACTAATTTATAAACGCGAAAGTTTGTAAGTATGAATGGATGTTTGTTACTCTTTCACGTAAAAACTACTGAATAGATTTGGACGAAATTCGACATACAGATAGTTTATAACCTAGATTAACACATAGAATACTTTTTATCCCGATATTATCACGGGAACGGGAACCACGCGGGTAAAACCGCGAGCGGCTGCTAGTAAATTCATAAAAGTATGTGTGCGCAACAAATTGCTTCGCTGTGTCGTCTCTAGATATAGAATGATTGCCGAACTCTGGGTCAGCTGGGATTTGATAACCTGTATGATCGAGGCTGGTGTTATATTGTACTTACTATTGCCTGGTGGTGTGGCAAAAATTGTAGTTACGTATCCATATTTTTTCACTGTGAATTAAGTATTTGGTGAAAAGTGGACTATCGTAGAGGACTGCTTTTGCTGTCCTCATTGCCTCTGACTAACCCTTCGAGGATAATAGTCGTGATTATGTATGTATGTATATGTATGAATTATGTATTGGCGTTTTTGTGTGAAACCCGTCCCACCCCTTGTAAGTTCCCACATGATAAGTTTCGAGATAAATAGTGTATTTTGTTGTACGGACAGCAAATATGAACGAGCGATTGAATGAATGACAAAAAAAAAGAAAAAGAAAAACGGGAAAACGAAAAATGAGGGTGTATAGTTAAATTCAAGAAGAAATTGACTTCAATTTTATTTTCTCGTTATTAATGTTTGTGTTATTATGTTACAATAAAAGTATTATCTATCTATCTATCTATCTATTATCATTTATTATTTTAATTTTCTTCTTCTCAATAATTTTTTTCTCAGATCAGATTTGCTGTTAAACAATAATTCTCCAATACCTGACAGATTTGCTGTCATACAATAAAATGCTTCACTTTTCAAGTACTTGTATTTGATGCATAGATGTAAGTGTTACAAGGGAGGGGGGGGGGGGGGGGCGGACGTTTTGCCCATTCTTCTTTGTAGGTATGGGTATTGGCTATGGGTAACGAGAGTAATGTGCCCTCCCCCTTGCATTCCGCCCAGCTCTGATGAGTTCGACAGGATAGAGAGTTTGGCTGGGAGGTGTTAATGCATCTGCCGTATAGTCCTGACCTTGCACCTTCAGATTTCCATCTGTTTCGGCCTTTTCAGAATTCTTTAGTTAGACAGTGTGAGGTTAACATCACGAGGGGACTTCCAAAACCAATTGTCGCGGTATTTTGATCAGAAGCCCAAAATTTCTATAGCAATGAGGTCCCTACCTACAAGATGTCAAAAACTTATCGAACAAAATGGCACCTACACACTTTAGATAAATGTAAATACTATATTAAAAAATGTTTGAATGTTCTTAAAAAATGCGAAGAAATTTTTTTCCAACTTGTTTATTATTTTATATACCGGTATTTCCCGCAAACTCCGATTTCTTTTTCTACTCAGTAAGTACCAATGCAGTAGTTCGAAGTATTTAAAACTATAAGTAGGTATGTACTTCATTTAACTTTATTCGACGACCTCCTTGGTCAAGTGGTTTGTACACCGGTTTTTATGGTGTCGCCATCTCTGAGGTCCCGGGTTCGATCCCCGGTCGGGTCAATTTAGAAATTATTGTTTTTCTAAATTGTCTCGGGTCTGGGTCTTTTCTATGTATAATAAGTATTTTAAGTATATTTATCCGTTGTCTAGATATTTAATGAGTTTCTTCGAAGCTTCTCTTGGGCTAGATAATTGGTGTGATTGTAGGAAAGTTTTATTATTATTTATTATTTAAGTATATAAAATAGTTAAAATTGTCCAAAGTAGGTATTGTTAATTATTAATAGCCGTGAAGTGAATCTATGTGTAACAACTTAGTTCAATAAGTCCTGAAACTAATTACTAAAAGTTTTTTGATAAAATTATTTTTTATTCATCAACATATTCTCCTTCAACTGCCAAGTCTCTCTAACGCTTTTCTAATTTTTTTATTAAATGAGTGTAGAAATATTTATCTTTGGCTTTAAAATAAGTCTCCGTTGCTGCGATTACTTCACCAATTTTCTTGCCCTGGAGCATTTTTTTAAGTCTGCATACAGCCAGTAATCACTGGGGGCCAGATTTGGAGAATACGGTGAATGAGGAAGAAATTCGAAGCCAAATTCGTTTAGTTTGGCCAATGTTATCATGGACTTGTGACACGGCGCATTATCTTGGTGAAATATCACATTTTTTCTTCATTTGAGGTAGTTTCGAAAAAGTCGGTGAAGAGTATTCCATGCACATCCCAAAATACAGAGGCCATAACCTTGCCGGCAGATTGTTATGTCTTAAGCCGCTTCTGGTGGCTTTCACGGCCGCTTTCCACTCTGCTGAATACCGTTTGGATTCCGGAGTGAAATGGTGTATCCATGTTTCATCCATTATCATATATCGACGTAAAAATTATTAAACAGTGCAAAACAGCGCTCTGAATCATTAATACGTTGTCGCTTTTGATCAATTGTTAGCATACGTGGCGTGGCACGCATTTTGAAAAAACCTTTTTCATGGAAACCAGTTGAAAACTTCACGATCGCAGCTATCTCGCGCACTTTTACTTTTCGACCTTCCTTCAGGATTTTCAGGACTTGGTTGATGTTTTGTTGAGTCACTACTTCATTTGGACGACCAGAGCGTTCAACGTCTTTTGTGCCCATAAGACCGCGTTTGATATCGGCATACCACCGACAAATGGTTGGTTTAGATGGAGCAGATTCCTGATAACACTTTATAGGCCATTGCTGCGCTTGAACGGATTTTTTTCCTATTAGAAAACAATGTTTTAACAACACACGAAACTCGTTTTTTTCCATGGTTTTCGGAATTAAAAAGTAGCGTCACTTAAATAACTGTAAATCAGTATTTAAATTGTCCGATTTTCAAAAAAATTTAAAACACGTATAATTGTTGTCCGTACTTTCTAAAAATCAAAAGAGTTCTTAATATAATTATGTACCATTTTCAAATAAGTCTCGGGACTTATTAAATGATCTAGTATGCATGTTTGAACACTTCTAACCACTGGTACTGAGTAGAAAAAAATCCTGGAGATTATCTTTGTTATTCCCCGCTGAACGGTGGTATAGAGACTATTCCTGAATAGGCAAGCTACTCTGAGAATAGTGTGTGGTAAAACGTAATTTCGATTTACTCTCGCATAACTGTATAACATAATACACCCCCTGTCTATTCGTAATTCGTAGTACAATGCGCGCGCACTGTTGTATTTTTTGTCAGCAATTGGCACAGTACACAGCAGTGTACGACGGATTACGAATAGACAAATCCGTTGAACCCATTCCTGAGCAATTTTAATACGTGGAATAGGAATTAAACTTTGAAAAACCTTTTCATCTTTTATTTTCTATTCTGAAGTAGGGACTAAACCGCTTCAAGGGTGAGGTTTACTCTCAGATAAGATATAAAAAGGGAAGCGAAAAAATCCACGGCCTATCGCTAGTTAACATATCGCCGGTTCCCATGCGAACAGCTAATAAAAAGCCAGTACGGGGAGTCAAACCTGTCGCCGCGCGCTTCATACCGTGCATAATGATCGGTCAAATTGCAGTGTATCACCCATTCAGGTATTATAACTAGAGACGAAACAGCGTATCAAATCTTTGTGCACTGATTTGCGGCTGCAATGTCAACAATCGGTTGGATCACTCACAATCGCCTCTATGGTTTAGTCATATAGTGGCTAAGCCAGCGGTCTAGAAGCAGAGGTCCTGGCATCGATTCCTGGAGTAATCTTTGTGTACTTAGTTTGGTTGGTGGTAGGCTAAGTCCGCCTTACTAGGCTAGCTTAGCTACCGCACCGTCTTATCTAAAGTCTGGCGCTATAACAGCAATGTTTTTTTTCCATTTATTTTTATAGGGGTTTATACATTTAACATGTCACCCCTGTAGAAACATCACAAAAAAAGAAAATTTACATAAATCTTCTTTTCTGGTGTGGATATACCAGGCATATAGCATCCTAGCTTCCTCCGAGAGGGGGAAAGATAGGATGCTGAATTATAGATAAACCCATTTGATGTTCGATGGTTTACACAATCGAACATCAAATGGGTTTATTTATTTATTATTATTTGGACAGCCAACAAAAACATATACTAACAAAACAATGATACTGTTATAAACATAAGCCTTATCTAAGCACAGTTTTTTCTTACAGACAGCCACGGTATGCGTTGTGGACTTTTTAAATCAATAATAAAACTAATCAAATTTATCTAAAATCTAATAAAATATTAAATATAGTGAAACTAAATACTAAAGGGGGTTCACGTGACGACGAAAAACTTAACTTGCTTGACTATTAAATCTTGTCTAAGAGCAGCGTTCTGAACACATTACATTATAATGTGACATACCTACATTATCTACTATGTCGCACTCATAACAGCTAGTGTTTATAATAGGATTCTTGTCTACCGACAGTTAAGAAAAAAGTCAGTTCCTCAGGGTTGTGGATTACGTGTGATGCGTGCTTCCACCTTTAGGCTTTATCGTCACTACCATTAGGTGAGATGAAGGTCAAGTGCTTACCCGTATTTGATAAGAAATAACAATCACTGAGCCGTTTGCAGCCCATAGGCCGCAACTCGGTGCGCTAAAATTAGCTTTGCGGTGTCGTGTCTAGTTATAACACCTCATCGGTATCACCACGTATCACCGTTCGGTTACTGGATTTTCTATGCAATTTGTTATTAGATGGAAGACTTCCCATTAAACCTCCTTTTTTACTCTATGGTAATTGCACTGCTTCGCTGTAACTAGTTCTAAGTAGTGCATAATACTAGGAGACGAGATCATTTAAATATCCTGATCACAGCTCAATGATCCTGATCCGATTAACTTTCTTATTCTTCTTCTTATTTGACACTCAACGCTGTGGGTTATGACTTAACTATAACCGTGTCGCGTAGCTGTGAAAGAATACTACCACCCCTCTCTTCCCTTGGGTGTCGTAAAAAGCGACTAACGGACTAATAACTGCACATACTTACATCCGACACCATAAAGCAGAGATAGGCAATCCCCAATCCAGGGGCTCTGAGCAGTAATAATTTTAAGAGGTTGTGTTTCATCTCGAATGTGTTTTTTGCCTTAAATGCCCATTTTTGCTATTTGTAGTAATTTTGCAGTTGTATTTATCGTTTTTATCGAAATAGGATAATAAATTCATTATAAAATCTTCATTCCTCATGAAGTAACAATTATTCTGGTATTTTGCTCAATAATATTATCATAGATAGGAGAAAGAAGAATGGGCTTTAAAATAAAGTGTATTTTGTTGTAAGGACAGTAAATGTGAACGAGCGAATGAATGAATAAAAAAAGGGAAATTAAAAAATATGAAAAATGATAGAGTAGATAGGCCTCTTTTTCATTTTTTTTTCATTTTATACGACTCATATAAATCAAATGAATCTGCGAGGGAGGAGTTTAAATTCAAGAAAAAGTCTTGACTTCAATTTTATATTATCACAAGCGGCCGCTCGCGGTTTCACCCGCGTGGTTCCCGTTCCCGTGGGAATATCGGGATAAAAAGTATCCTATGTGTTAATCCAGGTTATAAACTATCTGTACGCCGAATTTCATCCAAATCCATTACGTAGTTATTACGTGAAAGAGTAACAAACATCCATCCATACGTTCCCGTGGGAATATTGGGATAAAAAGTATCCTATATGTTAATCTAGGTTATAAACTATCTGTAAGTATGCCAAATTTCATCCAAATCCATTTAGAAGTTTTTACGTGAAAGAGTAACAAACTAACTTAGTGGAATTTTTCGAAGTTTTTTGGTTTAGAATAAGATTGTTTTTCTATATAAAATCAATTATATTCAAAAATTCCGAGGCCGCTACGCACTTTACGACTATATAAGAGATAACATTCTATTTTTTTTATTGTAAAGTGCCTTCGCGCATTTAATGAAAATCTTTCTCTGCAATTTTGGGTTTAATTAAAAACTTAAGCAAGATTTACAAAAAGCGAGGCTGATGCTACGAACTAAGTCAATAGCTATTCTACACTATTCCATAAGTCAAAATTGTCAATGTATTATTGTTTCTGAGATCGAGAACGCCAAAATTGGCCATTTTACGCAAACAGTCAAGATGTAATAGGCCTCTTAATCTTGACTTATAAGCTAAGACTGGTTTTATAGTCACGCCGCGCCGCTCTGACGGACGCGCCGCTGGGCAGCGTGCTGTTGACTTAGGCAGCGCCGCACATTAAAAATATTAGCGTATATTTATAGGTACTGTGGCGCCGGCAAACAAAGTGCGTTTTCGTACCACTTGCTCAAAAAAGTGACATTCTTTGCCACAAAAAGCGAACATAACAATAGTCATTTTTAATCTGGAAAAAAAAAAAAACAGGGAAAGAAAATTGTACTGAATTTCATTCTTGCTTTAGGGGGAGAATGTGATTTAAATTTGGAATACTTACCGAAATTTATACTGAACTACATCTGTGTTTACACCATTGAGTTTGTATATAAAGCATTATACATCTTTTTGAAAAAGGATAGAAATCAAATTAAAAAAAAATTACAAATCAACTCATCAACAATAAATGTACCAAACAAAAATGTAACTCTCTCTATCAATAATTGGACCAATGTTTCGAATGTTAACTTTTACTTTTAATTGTCATTATTTTTAATAAATGCTTATCTCATATTATTATTTTATTTTTAATAAATGCTTATCTCATATTATTATTGTGATAATTTTTTCGCAAATGGTACGAAAAGTAGAGTATTTTCCTCGGTGATAAAGCTGTCTTAGTCTTGGGTGAACTTAAATCCCTCGCTACACTCAGGACTCGGCTTAAATCCCTCGCTTCGCTCGTAATTTAAGTTTTTAACACCCTCGCTACGCTTAGGAGTAAACCTCGAGTCCTTCGTTACGCTCGCGATTTAAATCGTCACCCGCGACAGAAGACACTGCTTTATCCCCTTGTTAATAATCTACTATTTCATTCCTCATACTCAGAAAGTAGGTCTGAAGTTGCCTGAGGAGAGGGTGGAAAGTAGTACTTTTCCGCCCCAGGGAGAATCGTTTTTCTGACAGGTAGGACTGTCATATGTAGTTGTGACATATTATCAAAATAATACTATACAGGGTATGAAAAGAAGCTTAATAAAGCCGTATTAAACAACATCAAACTAAAAAACAATTATTAAAAATTATTGCTGGGAAACTACTTGAATTTTTAGGTACTTTTTAAAAAACGGGTGTTTTCTAAGACACGCAATGAAGCGCGTGCAACAAAGTGTGCATGTGTGTGTCGGTGTGTGTGTGTGTATACGGGACGAGAGAGAAGTCAATAGGCGAATGAGTGGAATAAAAAAGCGCGCGCATGTTTGCATCCCGCACCCCGCGTGGTCATATAAGTAGTCATTCATGAACTTATTGTTTTCGCTTCATGGTTGCTTGTCTCTCGTGAGCACTTTGGGCACCGTGTTATACGACACTACATGTCGAGCACGATGGCCATGGCGTCTCCTTAAAACTTTTGCTGCCGTTCGCGTTCCAAGGAGTGAGTTTTCGCGCACAACGTCCAAAATTATTGCTTGTTCTGTTTCTGTTCACAGAAAATACGCAAAAACACGCACACAAACTACACAACCACGAACTACAACGCAAAAAAGAAGAAATAAAATAGACGAAAGAAATAGTGTTATAAACATGCGCTTTCGATCACAGATGAAATCGAACTGAAAGAATTTAGAGACACATAATACTATTAATATGCATTGAAGTACAATAAACTAGAGAAGACACAGCGAATCAAGTTTGTGCGCACTAAGGTGCAGCCCATGGGCTGCAAACCCATCAGTGATCGCGCGTGATTCAAGCGATGGGGGACCTTGCAGCTGCACCTTAGTTGCGTACAAACTTGCGTCGCGGTGTCTTCTCTATATAGTTTACTGTACCTCAATGCATACATTCTATCAAAAAAGTTTTGGGAACGGATGATTTATTTATGATTACAAATTCAATTTTTTGGCACAACAAAAATTGAATTTGTTGGCACAACTGTTATCCATTTTGGCGCGGAGTTTGAGTTGCATCTATTATTTAGATTAAATACAGTGCTGTTTTTAGTTAGTTTCTGCACATGTACTCAGCGTGACAGGTTGTGATGTGAGCCCATCGCCGCTCTATGCTGCTGGATGTATGTGCAGTCCGTTAGTCGCCTTTTACGTCGTCACCCAAAGGGGCTAGTGTGTATTGCGAATTTCATAATGGATAAAAACATTGAACAAAGAGCTTGTCTTAAATTTTGCGTCGCCAATAGAATTTCGTGTTCAGAGTCACTGAAAATGTTACAGAAGGCTTACGATGAATCGACTTTATCAAAAACACGTGCTTATGAGTGGTACAAAGCGTTTAAAAGCGGTCGAGATGTGATGGAAGATTTGCTTCGCTCTGGTAGGCCATCAACGTCTATAACTGAAGTTAACATCGCAAAAGTAAAGGAAATGGTGACTGAAAATCCTTATTCAAGTTTGAGAGAGATAGCCGCTGAACTTTCTGTGTCTCACGAGTCGATCCGTACCATTTTAAATAATCACTTGGGTGTGAAACATGTTGCCGTTCGGCTAGTCCCAAAAGACCTGAATTTTCTCCAAAAACATAATCGCATAAGAGTCGCTGAGGACGTGCAAGGTCGAGTTAATTCCGACCCAACATTCATGCAACGCATTGTTACTGGTGACGATACGTGGGTTTACGAGTTTGACATGCAAACTAGTCAACAAGCTTCGGAGTGGCGCCTTCCGACTGAAACGAAACCGAAAAAAGCACGCCAGAGTCGATCAAAAGTCAAAGTCATGTTGACTGTTTTCTTTGACTATCGCGGTGTTGTGCAGTCGGAATTCTTGCCGGAAGGTCAAACGGTAAAAAAAGAATATTATTTGAGCGTTAAGCGGCGTTTAAGAGACCAAATTCGACGAAAACGGTCAAATTTGTGGAAAGAAAACTCTTGGATTTTGCACTAGGGTAATGCGCCTTCGCACAAGGCCATCATTGTGAACGAATTTTTGACCAAATACTCAACTAATACCATCGAGCAACCACCTTATTCACCAGATATGGCACTACGTGGCACCCGTTTTCATTCCGTAGAAGACAGAAAGGAGAATTCGCGGCGTGAACTGAACTCAATTCCGGAAAAAGCGTTTAAAAATGTTTTGATGATTGGATTATTCGTTAGCGTAAGTTTTTGAAGGAGCATACTTTGAAGGCGATATAATAAATTTGGATGATTAACTAACATTTTGTGTATTATGGTTTTTTTCCCGGTACTTTCTGGACAGAGTATTAAATGACACCATATTTATATCTCAATGGTGTCATTTACTATTATGCTAGTTTATAAAGCTCATTGTATGACACCGACCGGCCTGTCAAAATTTAGGTACCTACTTTTAAAAAAACCATGGTACCAACAGTGATATATACACGTTACACTAGATAGGCCCTTCCGAACACGCACTATGTTCCATCATCTGCGGAGTCGACTCGGCACCTTGCTTTAGTGTGGCTTTGACATTCGCGCGTGCGGAGCTGCGAAAATAATTCTTTATTTCTTTTTAAAGTGTAGGTACACCTAGAAGTTTACTACAATCCATTTGTCAAGTAAGTGAAATTAATTGTTATTCAAGTCATTATTATGTAGTTATATCGTATTATTATAATAGAAAAGTTATTTTTTCAAATAGTGTTATTGACAATCTATTTGGGACGCCGCCATCTTGATACCTAAGCTTGATACACACTGCGTTGTCTTTGATCGATCGGCGCTGCGGCGCTGCGATGTCTGTAGCTGTCAAAGGTAGCTGTATAGTGTCTGCAGCGGCTGTAGCGAACTTTATGTCTCTCATTCCAGAATTTGAACAATGGTTTGTATGAACGTTCTTGTCTATACTTCTAGGTCAATGGGTACCAATGAATGATATTATAAACTATAGATACATTACGTTCATAGTAAAATCTGTTGCGTTTAAGGCTCGGACTACATGCATCCGGAATCACACGGAACCGAAAAAACACGGCCCCGGATTCAATCCGTAGCTCAAACAAATATATGAATTTTTACTGCATCGACTACATGTGATCAGGGGCCTTCCGATCACGATTTTCACCCGGAAGCAACCGAAACATGCTCCGGACGTCTCCGAGTACCCGGTCCGTTATTTTTCGGCACGGGGGGCGGGGCCTATCAATATCGTATGAAGTTGTCGAGAAACGTCCGTTCCGGTCCGGTCCGGAGGAATCACGCGCCAGTCGATGACAGACGCTCAAAGCGGTCGGTCGCGTCGCGTGCGCAAGCAAAACTGCAAAATAGTAGTTGATTCCGAGCGCCTCATTATGGTGATAGTAGTAGTAGTATAAATAATAGTACCTACTAGTAGTAGTGTTCGTAGAATTTATCAGGAAAAACCTAATTTTTGTATAAGACTTGTAGAATACATATTCCGTTATGCGGTCTATGTGAAAAGGATGAACCCAATATCTTTTCACTTTCCTCTGTTTCCTATTACATTTCGACTGCGATTTTTACGTGAAATGGCCAAGTTACGGATCTCGGAAACAAAAATACATTAACAATTTTGACTTATTGAATAATGTAGAATAGCTTTTGGAATAATGCGTAGCGGCCTCGCTTTTTGTAAATTTTGCTTCTGGTCTGAACAAAATTGATTGTCGTGTGGTGTTGTATAATTTATTTAACTGTGTATTAAGCACGCTATCAAACACCTTCTAAATCACAGAAAGTTGCCAAAACTTTTTAATTAAAATGTTTACTAGAAAAAAACGCACACACACACACACTTCACCGTGACGTAATACCGCTCGCGCTGGCTTGCAGCACTACTAGAAAAAATTCAAGAGTCTTCTGGAGTCTCGGTAGCTTAGCGGTTAGAGCAGTGGACCGGCAATCCAAAGGTCCTGGGTTTGAATTCCGTTCGAGCTTTCCAGAGACTGGTTGTTTTTTTTTCTAGTAAACATTTTATCCTATATCTATATAGCATTGTGAATGCAAAATTTCAATAATAAAGATTTTTAATTAAACCCAAAATTGCAGAGAAAGATTTTCATAAAATGCGCAAAGGCACTTTTTTGAGCTCCTAGATTGAACTACTGTTCTAAACAAATGAAATAAAAAAATAGAATGTTATCACATATATAGTCTTAAAGTGCGTAGCGGCCTCGGAATTTTTAGATATCATTGATTTTATATAGAAAAAAAATCTTATTCTAAACCAAAAAACTTCAAAGTCAAAGTCAAAGTCAAAATATATTTATTTAATAAACTCAATTAATAAGTACTTTGAAAGAAGAAGTACGTTTAAAAAAGAGTTGGACGATTGTCCAACTCTTTTTTAACCTACCACCCATTCTTTTAACTTCGAAAAATGCTTTAAGTTAACCGTGAATTTCTCCTATCTACGATAATATTATTGAGCAAAATTTATACCAGGATAATCGTTACTTCATAATGAATAAATATTTTATAAATAATTAATTATCCTATTTCGATAAAAACGATAAATACAACTGCAAAATTACTTCAAAATGCGATGCGCCGGCCGCCCGAACTCAGCTTATCCTCGCAGAAGGACATTTGTAATATTAAGCATGAATTTATTATCCTATTTGGATAAAAACGATAAATACAACTGTTAAATTACAACAAAATGCGAAAATGAGCATTTTACGCAAACATCACAGTCGAGATGTAAGTAATAGGCCTCTTAACGGCTACAGCTAAGCATACAAATTCAACTAAAGTTAAACTTTCCATTGTCGACTGGACGACTATCCAACGCAAGTGCTAGAGACCGACTGAGTAAATTTCTCTCCGGATTCAAAACGGAGCGCGTGTAGTCGATTACTTGCCGAATTTGGTTTTTTCCCGGGCCGAACTGATTCCGGATGCATGAAGAAACTGTTCCGAGCAATCCACACTGACAAGTAGATATACGCAACGCGGCAAGACCGGCTCTCCACACGCACGAGAGGTTAGAGTAACATTTAGTCGTAGAGTGGACACTTGATTGAAATGTCAGTACATAGGTAAGAAATAAAACTTCTTACAAAAGTAAATCATATTTATTGGAAATTTGAACTATGAAATAATTAATAATAAAAAAACGAAACAAAATACATATTTTAAATACCTTTAAAAATATTTATTTTATTTCTTTTTTGTCTTTTAGAAAGTTTTTGTATTTCGGGGTTATTTTTATGTGCAGAATGGCGACGCATGTTTATGTATTTATCATTTATGGTTTTAATGAGATGTACTCGATGATTGAAAATGGGTGTCTGATGAATGGTCGAAAAATGAGTCAAAACATTAGAATACAAACTTTTATAATGCGGCACTTTAATTTATCTACGTCTTCATTGCTAGCAAAATATAACCCTTATTCATTTAAATGAGATTTTATGACAAATTCGCTTATTTGTTCACAAACTGACCTAATCACTCAGAAACCTAATTCATTAAAAGAAAAATCATTAATAATCCTTAATTATCAGTATAATGTATTATATATAGTAGAAAAACAAATTGGCCACTTGACAGTTTTCGGAAAAGTATTTTTAAAATTACAAACGCTTATTTTATACCACGCAATGATATTATAGTTATTATAATAATATCATTGATACCACGTACAATTTTCTTTTTCAAAAAGTTTTATTTAATAGAAAAATACATATTTTTCTTTATTCATTTAAAGTTTCTGCGGAAACGGTTGGTGATGTGACATTTGGCTAAATGTCTGTGACGTCACACCACAATAAACATTTATCTTGACACCTAAAAGATAGTTTTTCTTTATTTTGTGTAATGTGGCGTCACACGAAGCTCAATCATGGCCCGTGTTTCTCGTCTTGTAATCTACAGACAAATAATCGCAAAATTATTTTGTAATAATAAAATATTTACAAGATATCTTAATAAAAAAACTATTGGATAATTATCGTTAAATTGTAAACTGCCATAATCGACATATTTCATATTTTATTGTTACAACAGTCAAATAGCCAATTCAGTAAAACTATTTTAATGTTTATTATATTAGTCCATTACATACAATAGATAGCTTTATAAAAACGAAGTAAAAATAATAAACAACTTATCTTTAATTGTAGGCATTTAAATCAACATCAATATTCGATTCTGCACTACCTAATCTATGTCCGCAGCGCACGCATCTTTATCGCTCTAGCGTCAAAACTAGATTGCTCTCTCTTTCTTCACCTGAACATGGCGTCTTTGCGTCAGTTATTATATTATTTGGAAAAATAATTGAATTATACCAAATAATCTAAGTATATTTGCATATTCATATGTGGTAAGAGAACCCATGTATTTTGTTTACTTTAGAGTCATAATTGGTGCACTTTCGAAACACACACGATGGCATTTTTGATTTATTTTGGTAAGGACACAGGAACTACGGTGCGATACGCTCGTGATTGTGCTCGACGCAGACTAAACACAAGACGTCCCAATTAGGACGTATTTGAGTCTTCACATCGCGCGCGCTTATAACATATCTGTTGTAAATAATATGTTTTACATGGATATTATTTCGTCGGAGATAAAATACTAACACATTTTTAAGTAACTTGGTTATGGATACGGATTAGGGATTCGAATTTGAAGAATCGATTGTTTGTATAATTTGTGTGTAAGTGTTTTTTCAAGCATTTCCTCGAAACTCAGAATGTTGTGATTTATTGAATTGATTAAAACTACAATTTATAATTGCACTTGTTTTATTTTTAAGTAATTTAAATACCAAAAAATCAATATTTTTTTAATATTTTACACCTACTCTTACTCCTCTGTCGTCAATTTCTTATTCCTCTGGGAGCAAAAATTAAACAGTTAATTATTTTCTTAACGAGTTCACTAAAATTAGTGCTTAAACCATATTCATGTTTCTAAATAAATCTTCTTTCATTGGAGAATATATTTATTACTCAAATGAGCAAAAAAAATACGACAGAGTAACAAGACAAAAATCACAACCTTGAAGAATCACCCGATTGCTCAATGGTATTTGTTGAGTTTTTGGTCAAAAATTCGTTCACAATGATGGCCTTGTGCGAAAGCGCATTATCGTAGTGCAAAATCCAAGAATTTTCTTTCCACTTTGGCCTTTTTCGTCGAATTTGCTCTCTTAAACGCCGCTCAACGCTCAAATAATATTCTTTATTTACCGTTTGACCTTCCTGCAAGAATTCCGAGACCTCACCACCGCGATAGTCAAAGAAAACAGTCAACATGGCTTTGACTTTTGATCGACTTTGGCGTGCTTTTTTCGGTTTCGGTTCAGTCGGAAGGCGCCACTCCAAAGCTTGTTGACTAGTTTGCATGTCAAACTCGTAAACCCATGTCTCGTTACCAGTAACAATGCGATGCATATATGTTGGGTCGAAATTGACTCTTTCTAGCATGTCCTCAGCGACTCTTATGCGATTGAGTTTTTGGAGAAAATTCAGGTCTTTTGGGACTAGCCGAGCGGCAACATGTTTCATACCCAAGTGATTATTTAAAATGGTACGGATCTACTTGTGAGACACAGAAAGTTCAGCGGCTAATTCTCTCAAACGAGGAATGAAGATTTTCAGTCACCATTTCCTTCACTTTTGCGATGTTAACTTCAGTTGAAAACGTTGATGGCCGACCAGAGCGAAGCAAAACTTTCATCACATCTCGACCGCTTTTGAACGCTTTGTACCACTCATAAGCACGTGTTTTTGATAAAGTCGATTCCAATGATATTTTATGTTTCGATTCATCATAAGCCTTCTGTAACATTTTCAGTGACTCCGGACACGAAATTCCATTCCACGCAAAATTTAAGACAAGGTCTTTGTTCGATGTTTTTATCCATTATGAAATTCGCAATAAATACACTAGCTATACAAACTCCGCGCCAAAATGGATAAAAGTTGTGCCCATCTTACAACAACAATAAAACAAAAAAATTGAATTTGGAATCATAAACAAATCATCCGTTCCCGAAACTTATTTGACAGAATGTATAAACAGGAGGGGGGACAGTCTCAGGTAACGACATCTTCTTTTTTATTTGTCGAAATCTTGTAATGGAAACTTCCAGATGTGAATAAATTAAGCTAGATGACGCTACTTATAATTAAACATTTATGTATGCCCATATTATAGACATTATAATGTAGTAAGATAAAATAAGTATTAGTAATAAATAAGTACTTACTTAATTAAATTGATTACTACTATTTATTGTCGGGGGAGTCACGACCCTCAGTAATGAGGAGCACGACGCGAGGAGGAGGAGGATTTATTGTACCTCAATGCTTAATTAGAACATGATGGTTACTTATTAAAAAATATTTTTTCTGTAGAATTAGTGAAAAATATAATTTCATTGAATTGAAATAAAAATAAAATTTGTTTAGGCTCACACCAATCATCTAGCCCAAGATAAGCATTCTTATGAAACTCGTTAATATGGTAAGATAACGGATGAATATACACAAACAGAAAAAACACCTAGACCCGAAATCAATCAGAAAAACAGTTTTTCTGTAAATTGACCCGACCGGGAATTGAACCCGGGACCTCAGAGATGGTGCGACGCCAGACCTGGTGTGCTAACCACTCGATCGTCCGACTGGAGGTCGTTAAAATGTTTTTGAATAATATTAAATATTTCAATTCCATGAGAAATATTTTAGTTGAGAGAAATTTTATTCTTAATTCCGAAGTTGTATCAATATAAGTCAAAATAGAGCCATAGATAAATGGCGCCAATTTTAAAGGTGAATATTCGCATTCGCATTCGTCTAAATCAGTGCGTAATTTGAAGCCGATCTGAAGGGGTTATCCCGCTAGGGTCACGGACATCTTTATGAGTAATTATTCCTCGTAGGTACACTTTCCTCGTAGATACACTTTTGAAAAAAGTTTGCCTTTATTCCTTATAGATCCACTTTCATATTGTACAGCAAAGCAGAAAAGCGATAGGGATGACAAGTTAAGTTTTGTCACTCGAATTTAAAAAGTAAATAAAATAACAATTGTTTTTTAAATAATGTATCATTAAAACAAATTGGATTCAAACAAGACAAAGGAGTTACAAAATATGATCCCAAATGCGTCCAACTCTAAAGACGTGAAACTTCCAATATATCATAGAACGATTTGAAAGAAATTTACCCAAATGTTTACATTGTCATTAGAATTTTGTTAACAATACCAGTAAAAGTATGCTTCCGCTGAAAGGAGCTTTTCAAATTCATAAAAAAATATTTAAGAAACACTATGGGTCAAGAAAGGCTTTCAGCTTTGCTCAGCAGTTTTATCTATTGACGCAGATATAGCATCTAAGATAAATTACGAACCAATCAATGACCCTTCAAGGATCATAAGACCGCCGGCGGTCGCGAAACAATAGGTTTTTAATTGTGTCCGGTTTTACGGTGCTCCAGTGATTGAAATTCAATAAAACCATAAAAATTCTGTTTCTTTAACTTTTGTTTAATGTTCCAAAGAAGTACCTATTTTTGTTTGTTTCTTAATGAATAAAAAACTGTTTAATTTAAGTGAATTTTTATTTTATATTCCCTTTTTCTTGCATCATCGGAGGGCCTCGCGAAATGTACCTTGCCCACTTTAATTAAGTTTAGGTCTTGCGCCGTCACTGTTAATGCGTTCTTCGCGTCCATAGATTATTCATGTGTTTGTGTAGTAGGTACCTACAGTCGAGGAAGTTGCCGGTGGACCACTTTTCGGCGATATTCGCTTGCGTTTAGTGTTACCATTTAGAAATTTGAAAAGTCCTTCCAAAAAGCCTGACATTTCGATAAAAGTCCGGACTTTTTAATGGAAATATACCCAATTACTTTTTATGTTTTGTTCTTTAATTTTTTAGAAGTTATTTAAGATTAAAGACTTATTTGATTTCACTTAAAATGTAGTTTTGTTACTTTATTACAGAAACCGGACAAATTAAAGAGCCGGACAAAATCCGGACTAGTGCCTAAAAGTCCGGACTTGTCCGGATTTAACCGGACGGATGGTAACCCTACTTGCGCTCCATTCCCACCGCGCGTACGTACGTACGTACGTACAGTAGCGATAGTTTGCAAGCGAATATCGCCGGAAAGTGGTTGACTGGGAACTCCCTCGACAGACATGCGATTCTCTAAGCTAAAGCCTTGTTAGCTGCGGCTGCCGCAGCGCTGCGAAATGACTCTGTCTCTTTCATATTCATAGAATTGGAAAGAGACAGCAGATCACAGCCATGCGCGTAGCGTCTATGTGTCGCTTAGAGAACCGCATAGCTGTACGCGTGACCCTTGGGTGGTGCTAAATGAGTGACACTGTCGGAGTGGTAGAACCACGCTGCAGCATGTATTGGGCTGGCTCGCCCGCCCACCATCTTCTCACGACATACATGCATACATTTCATCACGACTGTTACCCCCGAAGGTTAAGGCCCAATATCCACGTGCTATTGCCACGTGGGAGGCCTGTGCCTAGCAGTGGGACGTTAATATGTAGCTTGATGATGATGTTAATGATAATCCCCGAAGGGTTAGTCAGAGAATAGGCAATGACCGCAGAAGCAGTTTTCTACCATAGTCCACTTTTCACAAAATAGCGACTGCACATGTGCTCAGCGTGACCCAGTGTAAGTTGGCAAGAGCGTCGCCGGCCGATGGCCCAGGGGGGTGGGGGGGGGGGTGGGGGGGAGCCGATATAAATGAAGGGGGCGATTGTAATAAGTACGGTACAAAGTCCCAATGTGTAAACTCCACGACCTCTTCATAGTCTGTACATAGAGGCGAGAAGGGACACCTAAGAGACACCCAAGGGAAGAGAGGGGGTTGTAGTATTCTTTCACCGCTACGCGACACTGTTAACGATATATCGGTTCGGCTTGGAACAATGGCCGTCCGGTGAGTGAAAGTACCGGAGCCATCACATCTCTCCACCCATCCCCCTCTCACAATTTTCACACCTTCCTCAAACATCCTACCTACCCCTTCTTCAAAGATCATATCAACATCATACCCCTTCCTCAACTGATTGATTACTTTCCATTCAGGTGACCCGCCCGCCTGCTCGCTGCCTCTTTTTCACATAAAAAATAAGTAAGTATAGGTAGGTAATAAAAATAATGAAACTAGCAATAAGCACTCAGGTGGCGCTAGGAAACAAATCGGAACAACAAGACCACAAAAGAAGTTAAAACTTTGGCTATCTATATATCTAAGTAGGTACATACCTACGTTCATCTTAAAAATATATATTTTTTTTTTTAAGGTAGGTAAGTAATTGGTAGCGAAGTAAAGTACCTATCTACTTCTACTCGTTTATATTACTAACATAGAATGTGAGTACCTACTGCGGTAGGTCCGTGTAAGGGTAAAAAATAAAGGGTGTGGGTCAATATTGCGAAGGACGAATCTCAGTCACCAGTCACCACCCAGCTAAGTCCGTATATTAAAAAAAAATTTACTTGTTGAGGTGATAAAGTTTACAGCGCCATAAATAGAGTGCGTTCCGTCGTTTTGGGTTGTTTGGTTAAAATTTAACCCGATTGAGTTGCAACCGAGCCACGGAAATACCTACCGAGTTGTTTTTAGCTGAAGTATTCCTGCCCAAAACGAGAGAAAATTCTTCTTCTGTCTCCATTTTTTAACAATGATTTAAACGTCAAATAGCTGTCAGAGTGAAAAATAACCATCCGATTTGATGGTTATTTGGTTGCTGCGCTCAGGTAGGCTACTCTTGAAACAGAATTGCATTAATCAATTTCCAATCACAAATCTAAAAAATGTCAAATGGCACTTTTGTAATCGACAATAGCGCCACATTGGAATTAAATTGCGTGGAAATTGATTGAACAAATTATTATCGTAATAGCGTTCCGGAATTATCTTTACTTATCCCAATATCGATACATATTAATCGCATTGGAATTGTATTAAGATTGAGTTTGCGTTCGAGGGTAACCCCCCAGAGCCACAGAACGGATGATTCTATGCTCTGACAGCCATCAGAGTAAAATTTCACCAAGCCACGGAACGGTTAAAGCGCGCGCCGGAGTGCGCTCGAGGGCACTCGAGTGATGCGACAGAACGCAGCCCTAGGCTTCGTTCCGTCTGCTAGGCTGCTAGTGCTAGGTGGCTCAGAGCGCAGCAACCAAACAACCACTAAATCGGATAGTTATTTTTTACTCTGACAGCTATTTGACGTTTTTAACATTGTTTCATAGTGTCAAAGTTTGCAATTTTATGTCAAAACGTCTCTAAAAATTCCGCCTGTTGTTACGTATTGTTTTACTTTTTTATAATTTTGTTAAATATATGGTGGTATACAAGTGGAAAAAATGGAGACAGAAGAAGAATTTTCTCTCGTTTTGAACAGGAATACTTCAGAACAGGTTATAAAAACCACTCAATCGTTCCGTGGCTCGGTTGCAACTCATACGGGTTAAACACACCCAAAACGACGGAACGCACTCCTAGACGCCAATGTGAGCTTATAATAATGTAGGTAAAACAGTCGAGAAAAGTGGCTCGTGTGCTGTTTTACCGACGTCACATTGACTAGCTGTCATGGCGTTTTGAAGTGTGTGTACATTTCTGTGCACTGTAAAACATAATAATGATTCTGCGAATTATTTCAATAATTGACGAGAAATTATTCTGTGGATATTCTAAAGTATCATGATAAGTGTGTGCTTGTTATAATTAGACGTAAGTGTACGTTAAAATGGACAAGAAAAATGCGATTCGGAGGGCCAAAAGGCAGTCAAAAGTGTTGGAAGATAATTACTGGGATTGCAGCGTTTGTACATATAGAAATAACGCAGAGGCCTTTAAATGTTCGATGTGCGACGTTCGAAAAGGTAATTCAATATGTTATTTATGAGCTAAGCATTCCTTTGTCCTAAATAATCACTCGTAAAGATGTCATAAGTATACATCGATTTTCTGATTTTCCCTACCTAGCTAATACTTTTCAAGTATTTTGGAGAAGCCACGTATGAAAACACTTCAGTTTCCATTGGATACCAATAAAAATCTTATATTTGTTGGTGTCTAGTCATGTTAAATTAGGCCATTTGTTAATGTCTGTAAACTATTCTTAATATCAAGTATCTTGTCCCTACTGGATTGGATTCTTATTAAAAAACAATAACAATCGAATGCTTTACATCTGTACCTACTACAGTTGGAATAGGTACTAACTAACAGCTTGGAAAATGTAAAAATATGCCTTCAAATACCAGACTAAGCAATAATGTCATTATGTACTACTGACTTAGTAAGATTGAGTAAGCTAGCCAGGTGGACTTAGAACATAACCATCTACCAATCTAAACAAGTTCACTTTGCCTTACAAACTTTAATACGAACCATTGTTTCTGGCAACGGCTGTCTAATGATAAGACCACTGACCCTGTTAAATCAAATTAAAAAGTATTTTAATGGAACTGGTCCCGTGTTTGTTGAAAAGTAGCGGTTGTTAACACCCACAAACTCAGTGTGGGTTAACCTGTCAGCTGCCTTTATACCCGACACAATAGAAATTCAATTGTAGGATACTACAAATTGTTTATCCAATATCATAGACTGCGGTTAATACAGTCTTAAAACAACTTCCACAAGCAGGATCTAAACCTGTGCAATTACTAACAAGCCCGGGCTAAATGCCTTACCAATAACGCCATTGGCTTTGTATGTATTCAGCTTGTGTACAAATTAAGTTAACACTATCCCATTAAGGCTAAGACCCCACCAAAGCGGAGATATGCGGAGATGTCTGAAGAGGATACGAGAAGAGATGTTTTTGTGATAAGATGTGTGAATGACGAAATTCTATTGGTTGTTAAAAATACATCTTGTCTCTGCTCGCACATCTCCGCTTTGGTGAAGTCTCAGCCTTAAGCTATTATCAATATGGAATTAATTATTTTACAACGGGTAAGCGCTTGGCCTTCATCTCCTGATGGTAATTGACGTTCAGGCTAAAAGTGGAAGCGTGTTTCACCTGGAATCCTCAACCACTGTGGAACTGGCTATCTTTTCTCAAACTATCGGAACACAACAATGCTTACATCATTATTATGGCAACAGACTTAGATAAGATACATTTAATTTTCATTTTAATTGATGTGATGTTGAGTTTACTCATCTATTTAAAATATTTGATTTTTTTGCATTAATATTGCTCAAAATTAAACACACAAAGTAACTTTTAAAAAAGTCGACAGCCTAAGGTTGGAGTCTGGCGATGACTTTCCGAAAATCAAATTTTACTGGAAACAATTTTTCCCTTCGCATAATTTCCCAATGAAATTGTTTCCTGATATATTTTTTTCCGTATGTTGATTTTTTTAAGAGCTATTTTTATTTTCGCATTATTTCCCAATCTCATCTTTTCCTGATAGTTTTTTTTCCGGAGGTTGATTTTGTCAGAAGCTATTTTTCTTTTTGCGTAATGACATAGTTCTATTTTTTGGTTATATGACAGTAAAAATGTTACCTACCTTTTTTGTATAGTTTAGTAGGTATAGCATATAATTAGAATGGGAATAATTGCTTATAGTAATATTTCCTAGTGATCATGTAAGCAAATGTGTAAATTACGTGACTAGGAATATTTGAGAACGAATATATTACTTTTAGTTAAAAAAGGTTTATTAAATTTACCATCCGGGAAAAAAAAGCACAGAAAGTTAAAAATTGGGAAATTATGCAAATGGAAAAATCGCTTGCAGTAAATTCAATAATCAGAAAGTCATCGCCACACTCTCAGGTTGGGTGGTCAGGGGGGTGGTATTTTTTTAAATTAATACTTATTTTAGCTAAACACGTTACATACCTACCGTGAAAACCAAATTATGAGGATAAAATGTTTGAATTTTATTCAATAATATCTCATTTGTGATAAAGTTCATACAGCAAACTATATTGAATAAGAAAGCTTATTTATATTTTTAAGTCCTTAAAAAATGTTGCTAGCCGCCGGGTAATCAAAATGGTCTATTACGCTATGTGTCAATCTTTAGTCGAATATTGCATCACATCATGGGGTGGTACCGCAAAAACACACCTTATTGAGGTGGAAAGAGCACAGCGCGCAATTCTTAAGGTGGCAGCGGGTCTCCCTTTTCGATATCCTACTGTTGACCTATACCGCAACTGGGAGGTCCTAACCACGGAGCAAAAAGAACCGTGGTCCTAACAGTCAGGCAAACATTCATATTGTACACTGTGTTGAGGAAACATTCCCAACTACTTTATGATCCGAATTTGCATAGGGACAAAAGAAGGAAACACAATGTTTGTACTTCATACAATTATAGAACAATATCCGCACGTAACTTCTTTTGTTACTTAGGCAATTATTTATATAACAGATTAAACTTAATCCTGAACATCTATCCTCTTCACAAATTTGCATGCAAAGCAACCGTCTCAAATCATCTTATGAGTCTAGACTACGAGGCAACAGAAAACCTTTTAAGACCTAGGCAATATTAGCAATATAAGTAATACGTAATTTCCTTGTCCCAATTGTTGAGAATATATGTTTTCAAATTTAACTCTCACACTACACTTACACAACACATAACAATAAAACATAAACACACACATGTAGGTATTTACAATCATATTACAGATTTCTGCAATTTTTATTTATTAGAAAATAAAGGGTTAAGATATGTATGAAGTGGGTATATTTATATAAGAAAAAAAAACAAATCAAATTATACACAGACCTTAATAAGTTGTCTTGTATTATAAGATTATATAGTCTTATGTTAAGTTTGTTACATTGGTCTAAAAGTAATAACTGTAATGTTCATCCCAAGTGTTCACTAATATAGTCCTGAGTGGGGCCTGGTGACTTGTAGACCAGGTTTCTTTGAAACCTACTTCAGGCATCAGTCTCTCACAGATAGGATAATATAATTTTGTCATACATGTATTTCTTACAGTTAAGTACCTTTTGTGATGAGAAAAATAAATAACATTTTCATTCATTCATTTCATTCATTCAATAACTTTTGTCACTCATTTGTTTTTTTATATGATGGATCTCATTTGTTTTTTATTAATCACGTGTAAACACCTGGAGGCCAATTCTCATTTTTCGAGATGTAGTCTCGAATCGAGTTTTGATTTCGATCTTTATCTCGACCATAAAATCTCGTTATTAACATTTTGTTCACGAATCTCCTATTCTCAGCGCTAATCGACTTCGAGTTTGATTCGAATTCGAACATTATCGAGTGGTAATCCAATTTAGTTATTATGAACATCTCGAACTCGACATTTTTCGAAGGAGAGCCGCTCGAATTGCTTCGAGTGGTCGGCAGTGGTCGAGACGTAATTTCGACTACGAGAAGCTAATGAAACGTCAAATAGCGGCGAAATTACGGTGGATATGGAGGAGTTAATTTCCAATTTTGTCGTGGAAGTGATTTAAAATATTGAGAGAGCTCGCTCTCTTTTTTTTAAAAGGTGGAAGAAAACTTTCCACTCCTTAACTGTATATCGGCTTCCAACATTTGTAGAATGCTTCTGCTGTGGCGTTGGGTATTTTTTGTTGACATTGTGACATTGTGTGTGTCTTGTGAATACTAAAAATGATCGTTTCGTCACCAAACAAGCACACAACCACAAACAAAAACCATAAAATTTATCGACTATAGGTACGTCACGTTTTAAACAATACAAGTTGTTTAAGGAAATTAAATTTCATCACAACACAATAAATATAATGATTTTTCGATACTTATTAAAAATTTACTTTTTTAATTAAAAAGCAAGTTCATTACTTACATTTAAATACCTTTACAGTAAAAATATTTGAGGTACATAGTTGCAACCGGTTTAAAACCGGATGAAACGTGTCAAACGGAACGCATCCCGAGTTGATTGCATTAAAAAGAATGGCAATATTTATCAAAAAAAAACTCGAAGTCTATTTCGATTAGCGCTGAGAATAGGAGATTCGTGAACAAAATGTCGATTATCGAGATAGACATCGAAATCAAAACTCGATTCGAGACTACATCTCGAAAAATGAGAATTGGGGCCCTGAATGTTGCCAATACAGTATCTCACTGAATGATAGAACTGTTTTAATAGTCCTTCTATTTTGTTTTCGTCCAGTATAAATAAACTAATATGTGTGTGGGTGGGTATACCACATGTTTTCCCTCCTGTCTATAGTCTATAGTATGTATTGTATGAGTCTTCAAACAAGGCGCGAAGGAAAGAGGCACCTGTTGGCCGGCTGAGTGAGGGTGACTTTGCTACGTCTAACGCTGCACCAGTTGTTTTCGCGTCTACACTCCAATTCGACATAACATCAGATGGAATGGAGTCATTTACCACGCAATTTTTTTTTGTTATTGACGACGTTGTTTGGTTTCTATAGTTTACATCCTCTTTGGTTTACTCGCTTAAAAAAAACCCAATAAGCTTCGGCCCAACCAAGTCCTAGTCTGCCTGCCTATAACCTGACCAAATTCGAGAGCTATCCCCGTTCAGTCGTTGTTGTCTTTAACTTTGCCGGCTAACATTCGTTGACCCCTCCGTGACGTCACGTCTACTCACTATGCGTACATACACTTTCTATTTCATTCGCACGTTTTTGTTGGAGTAAAAAGGTTTACACAACGCTTTTTGGACTATTTCGGTCTGGCTTTGAACTTTTACTCACATGCCATATCATGTAGCTAGGTAGATATCTTTCTCAGGCATTCTACTAGTATACGTGCCATGTGTAAATTTTTACCTACCTATCTATGTAGGTACTTACGTCAGTACGTGGTCCTTTTCTCATTGAGTAGGTATTTGCAGTGTGCTATGTGGTGTCATCTCTTTTTAGACATAAATTAGAGCGTTTGCCGTTAGCTTTCTTTGAAAAAAAAACAGTCATCGTCTCGTCATCAGCCTATGACAACAGCACGTAGGGAGAATGGGCCATACCCACCTAGGTTAGCCAGATGGTATCAAAAGGAGGACATGTCCTCCTTTTCCATGTTTTGTCCTCCCGTCATCCCTTACCTACTGTAAGTCCTCCTTTTTGCTAAACGTCTAAGTGCTACAAACATTGAATGTTTCTCAGAACTGCTCAAGATCTGCGAGTTTTATTTTTGTATTAGCGCACATAACGCAAATGTGGTAAGAGTTTTTCACTGATTAATACTCAGTGGAGCAAAGAGAGGAACAGACTAAGTGTGCAGTCAGTAAAATTTATAATTCTTGCTCAATACAACGTCAAAAACATGACATGACATGAAGATTTTCATAATTATTTGTTGAAAAACCAAGAACTACTTGCAAAAATTGGCAGCTCAGCTAAATAAGATCAAAATGAAGTAAAATAATATGAAAAAAATCGTTTAATTGTGAATGTCCTCCTTTTTTTTTACAGAAAATCCTCCTTTTTAAACCCATCTGCCCTCTTTGATCAAATTATCATATGGCAACCCTATACCCACCACGCTGACCCAATGCGGGTTGGTGGGTTTCAACGACTGCCATCTTACGACAACAGCCGGGACCAAACTAAGGTCCGGTTATGCTGTAAAGGTCATTTGCGGCCACCAACGAACACTCTACAAAAGAAAAATAAGCAGCCTGCAATATATTTTTAATTCGCTCACCCATCCGGGTCTAGGTATTACGCAAGTTGCTCAACTTTCGCGATCGTGTCCCTAACACCCCTCAAGCTCTTCTACTAAAGTCTAAGATGTAAGTCGTTGACACGCCATGTGTGTTGCTACGGCCACATCGAAACATAGAAACGAGTAGTCCTAGCAATGAACTTTCCAAATGCGAATGTTCTGAACAAGTTTGGTGAAATCCTCGGAGTCTACACCGATTGTACATTAGCGGATGTTTGCCTGGGGCCTGGTGGAGGGAAAACATGGATCCTGTGAGTTGAAGCTTTATTGTAAATGTCGCGGTGAGATGCGTATTTACAAACACTGTTATAGATGGAAGGAGAACATACGTACATACATACAGATAATCACGACTATGATTTCCGTAGTCCACTTTTCACCAAATAGCGACTGCACATGTGCTCAGCGTGACAGGTGGTGAGCCCATCGCCGCTCTAAACTGTTAGTTAGTTGGATGTAAGTATGTGCAGTTTTTAGTCCGTTTGTCGCCTTTTAGGTACGACACCCAAGGGAAAAAAGTGAAAGAATAATACCACCCGTATTATTCTTTCACCGCTGTGCGACACGGTTACTTAGGTAGGTACTTACGGTTACTTAAATAGGTACTTAGAAGGTTTTAATATACCGATCTCCTCTAATGTAAGCATTAAAAATGGGTCAAAGCACAATGTTACTATACGAAAGTGATACTAAACTTACCGTTTCGCGTAAGCTGTAGCGGTGAAAGAATACTATTACCCCTTCACATCTCTTGGATGTCGTAAAAGGCGACTAACGGTCTAAAGACTACACATACATCCAACAGCATAGAGCCGCGATGGGCTCACCACCTGTCACGCTGAGCACATGTGCAGTCGCTATTTGGTGAAAAGTGGGCTATGGTAGAAGACTGCTGTTGCTGTCCTCATTGCCTAGTCTCTGACAAACCCTTCGGGGGTAATAGTCTTGTTTTTATGTAAGGGATATGTAAATTGTTACTTCAGAATTCAGAACGGGGCGGTGGTTGCAGTGTGGTGTGAGTTTCAATATATTTGCACTACTAAAACACCAACGTGCCACTGTTTCAAAGTTACCCTTTTGTTTCAAACAATTCGAAGCAAGCAAATGTTGAACGTTTCAGTTTGATCTCTATACCTTGTGGGACAGGATTCAATGTCGTTGTAAATGTGTCGAGTCTACTATTTTGAGACAGACTAAACAGCTGTTCGGGGACGCATAGAGTCTGATATCCAACTTTCCCTGGGGCTGTGTTGAGTTGTACGGTGGATTTTCTGTGTTGGAATATGGTGTTTTAGGAGGCTATTTGCAAGGTATTCGAGGCGTCGTCGATTACCGAACGGTTAGAAGCTTTCGTTGATATTTCGGTCATCTTAGGTTTAAAGCTTGAAATCGTTTTTTACCTCAATTTACGATACACTATTTACGTGGACCAATATTTAAAAAAAAATCTTTTTAATCACGTAGGTAGCAGTGGCGAAGCGTGAAATATTGAGAGAGGTAAGCCGGAGCAAAAAAAATGCTTACCTACTCCGAGCGCGGGCACGCAGTCTTGAGTCCTTACCGAAAATCTGTGATTGGCATCCTGGCTTCAGTCTTGTATAGGCAGATGTATCTTCAGTCCACTTTTACTATACGTGTAAGCACTGAGATATTGAAACAGTGTCTTGCAAGCATAATAGAAGTGGCTTTGATAAAAGCCGTTTGTGGTAAAATGATGATATGATGTAAATTAAACAAAACTTAATCGACTAAGTACTAATAATACTACTTATACTCTAAAGCTATTCGTCTATTCTTTCTAACAAAGTGCGCTAAGACATTATCATAAAAGCCGGGAAGAATCTAAAGCTATTAATGCCGACATCTTACAATTCTACCGATTACTTTGCAAATCTACTTACTCTAAATACGTAATTTCAACTTATTACAATATCTACTTACCGCAAATACCTAATTATAACGTACGTCTTCGTAACTACTTTCTACACACAACACAAATAAACAAAGTCCAACTACAATACTAATCATTCTAATAGGTGAAACTAACTAATAAATTCAAATACTAATAAAACACAGTCATGCATTCAATGATGAATTGCAATTACGTCAAATTATCTGTCAACAGAACACAAACCGAAAACGATCCTCCGTCCCGCTCACGCGTACGCAAATTGTATAACTGTCTCTATCAAGTAACTCGGATAAAGACGGCTTACCGGCTGCTAAATACGCGGGTGGGTTTATTGACCTTTATGTGACGTCATGACGTTTATTTTGTATGGAAGTTTAACTGCCTAAAAGCCGATCGCGCCTGCATCTTATTTTAAAGCAATATGTTGTTAAAAAGCAAATTTTGTTGATTTAATGTCCATAGTGTAGGCAATTTGTAATGTTTCTTTCATATATTTACTTTTTTAATTACTGATTGAGCCATTTCTCAATTCAAGTAGAGAATGGTTGTGTTCTAAACTTCTGAAGGGAAGCCGGTGGGAATCGAGTTGTATGGAACCTTCGTCACTGGTAGGTAGATCAACTGGTGAACCAGCCCACCAGGATACCAGACATAGTTGGCCATGCGCCCTCCTTACTCGACCTTCTGCTGACGAGTCGCCAATCGTCAGCACCGGGTGGAGATCCGAGCTCCTTTAGGTTCCTCGGATCACTGCTTGATATCCAGCACAGTGCCCTTGGCATCGCGCCCGCTAACAGCGGTTTCGAAACGCCAGATTGGGCACTACGCGTCGGCAGACTGGGACGGTATGCGGGAGTATTTTGTATCCGTCCCTTGGAGGCAGTGCTGCTTCAGTGGAAAGGACCTGACAGCTAGCGCGACTGCCGTTGCTGATGAGATAGTGTTATAGGTATGGAATACTATATTCCACACTCATGTCATCAGCAAAGGCAGACGCAACCGCTGGTTCAATCGCGAGTATGCCAGCGTTGTTGAGAGCAATATACATACCGCGCATACTGCGCTTAGATCAGAGGCAAAGCCATGGGGATCCCGAAACTCTAAATGCAGCTTATAATAATGCCACCAAGTCGTGTAAGAGAGCCTACATTAGAACGAATGCCCGCTGGGCATGTTGCACGAGTAGGCCAAAAACTCCTGACGCATCCTACGGGCAGCCGTAGCTACTGGCGTATGGCCAAAGCCGTGCAATCCAACTTCTGTCAACCCTCGCTGCCACCACTGATATGTCCTGATGGAACTTTAACTCACAAGCTGGAAAAGGTCGAGCTCCTGGCCAAACTTTTTGCGGCTAAATCGATGAATGTAATGCACAGCCACCCTCAATTCCTCACTGTGGCCACACAATGTCTGATATTAAAATCAGGCAGTGTGATGTCCGTGCGGAGCTGCAGTCAATCGATGTCCGGAAAGCTAACGGTCCTGATGGCATCCCAGCAATAGTCCTGATAATGTGTGCAGCGGAGTTGTCCCCTGTGTTAACGCGTCTGTCTGTACCGTCTCTCGCTCTCTTCGGGCTGTGTGCCGGAATCTTGAAGAGAAGCTAATGTGCAACCGATCCCTAAAAAAGGAGATCGGTCAGATCCGACTAATTACCGTACCGCCCTATAGCTGTAATTTCAGTCTTGTGCAAGATCCTAGAACGAATATTGAACAAACAGCTTATTCGATACCTAGAAGATCACTCCCTAATTCACGATCGTCAATATGGGTTTCGGCCAAAACGTTAACGGGTTATCTTCTAGCGTACGTCACACATCTATGGGATGAGGCTATTGACAAGCGTGGCGAGTCACTGGCAGTTAGCCTTGACATAGCCAAGGCTTTTGATCGGGTCTGGCACAAAGCTCTTCTCTCCAAGCTCCCGGCATACAATTTGCTTCGCGGTTCATGTCAGTGAACGCTGGTGTTACTCAAGGCTCCGTTCTATCCCCCACGCTGTTCCGTCTGCATATCAATGACATGCTTCCTCTTGGAAACATTCATTGATATGCAGATGATAGCACAGTGCATGGGGGATATAACGGTCACCCAACGGCTGGGCGGGTAGACACCGAAATAAAGCGAGCAAATCTTGTCATTAGCTCGATGGGGTGTTGGACCTCATTTCTAAATGGGGCTCCGATAATCTGGTGGAGTTCAATGCCAAGAAAACACAGGTGTGCGCGTTCACAGCGGAAAAATCGCCATTCCTTCCCCTTCCCTCTATTCAGAGTACATCTTTAGGCCTGCAGAGCAGTATACTCGGTATGGATATCCGCTGCGATCTGAACCAAAAGGACTACATCGAAACTGTGATTAAAAATCCTCACGTAAACTCGGTGTCCTGAACAAGGTGCGGCGATTCTTCACGCCTGATCAGTTGTGTCTATTATACAAGACACAGGTGCGGTCTTGCGTGGAGTATTGCTCTCACTTTTGGGACGGTTCCGCAAAGTACCTTCTCAATGCCTTAGACAGATTGCAGCGCCGCGCTGTGCGCATTATCGGCAATGCAGAGGTCACTAACACTCTAGCCTTTGCAATTGCGTAGAGATATTGCGTCACTCAGCGTCTTTTACCGTTTATACCATGGCAAGTGCTCTGAAGAACTCTTTGACCTCATCCATCCTTCTCCCTTTCTCCATAGGAGTACGCGTGCGGCTCTCCGGAGTCACCAATTTACAGTATCTAATATTCCATCACGCACAAAGAAATTTGGTGACTCGTTTCTTTGTCGCACCTCCAAAAGATGAAATAGTCTACCAGCACACGTATTCCCTCCTACCTATGACATAGGGTCCTTCAAACGAGGCGTGAAGTGGCACTTTGTGGACCGGCAGAGTGAGGGTGACTGATGCTACGTCTCTTACGCTGCACCAGTTGTCCTCGCGTCTGGACTTCACTTCCTCTTAACATCAGGTGGAATGGGTCATTTGCCGGGCTTTGTATAAAAAAAAGGTAATTTTTACGCTCACACCCAAGATGAGTAAGTATTATTTTGAATCTCCTTAAAATGGTAAAACAAATAAATAATAAATATAAATAAACATAGAAAAACACCCAGGCCCAAAATCAATTTAGAAAAACAGTTTTTCTATAAATGGACCCGACCGGGAATCAAACCCGGGACCTAAGAGATGGCGCGACGCCAGACCCGGCGTGCTAACCACTCGACCACGGAGGTCGTCAAATAATACCCTGGTGATCGCAAACCCAGGCTATGAATCGAAAAATCCTAAACAGACTTTTCGCACTCCACTCGCCATTCTTGAAAGAGATTCACGAGATAAGCTCTAACAGTGGTGACTTTCTTTCGAAAAACAGTAAATACTTTCCATCAGGTGACGCGCCTGCTCATTTGCCTCTTGTTTCACCTAACCTCATGTCTTTCACGAAAACTCTTTCCATCAGGTGCCGCGCCTGCTCATTAGCCTCTTTTTTCACCCAACCCCCTGTCTTTCACGAAAACTCCTAAATAGTAGAGGATCCGAGTATACAACGACCTTCACCGAGCCGGTTAATGGATGAAAAGTATTTTATATCAGATTTAAAATGTTAAAAAATATATTGCGAGTGGGTTGGCTGAAAAATTTCAGTCCAGTAAGTATATGATTAATTAAATATTTAAATGTTATTTTTTTAACATTGCACTTGTTTCGATAATAGATAAATTACATAGGTTAGGTACCAATCGAAAGTATGAAGCCTATAGAATATGCAAACGTTAGGTTGACTATTTTTTTCCTGTCATAACATTGGGTAGGCAGGTGTAAACAGGCAAGTCAATATTAGTAATTTGCAACCGTTTGGTTAAATAAATAAAATTTATGTTTATATAAAGATAAACGCATTACAAATACACACACACCAAACCAGTGCAATGTAAAAAATAATAATTTTTGAAGAGACTGAAATTTTTCAGCCAACCCACTCGCGATATATTGTTTAACATATTAAATTTGATATAAAATACTTTTCGTGAAGGTCGTTCTATACTCGGATCTTAGACTAAAAGGAGTTACCTACCTACCAATTGAATTTCTATTGTGTCGGTATAACAACAGCTGAGCTCTTTAAAACAATAACACATCAAATTCTGTCAATGATTCTCCGGACTCTCATGTTTTCTCCCAAAAGGTACATCGACCCGTAAGCCCCGCATTAACCCAGCGTTGGTGGCGGCCCAGGCGGCCGGCACGGCGCCCACTAGCTCCCAGAAGCCCAGGTCGGCCAACTCGCTCAAGAAGAAGAGGAGGTACCCGCCCAGGCTGAGCAATGTGGACAGGAGCTCGGCGCAAACGAGAGAGGTATATGCGCTCGTCTCTTTCAATCTATCATCTGTAGGTATTACTTATTCGTTATGTAATACCTACAGATGATACCTATTACATCGCGAATGTGATTTTTGCGTAAAATGCCCATTTTCGCATTTTGTAGTAATTTTGCAGCTGTATTTATCGTTTTTATCGAAATAGGATAATAAATTCATTATAAAATCTTTATTCCTCATGAAGTAACAATTACTCTGGCATACATTTTGCTCAATAATATTATCGTAGATAGGAGGATTTTCGAAGTTTTTTGGTTTAGAATAAGATTTTTTTCCTATATAAAATCAATGATATCTAAAAATTCCGAGGCCGCTACGCACTATTCGACTATATAAGAGATAACATTATAATTTTTTTATTTCACTAGAACAGTAGTTCAATCGATGAGCTCAAAAAAGTGCCTTCGCGCACTTTATGAAAATCTTTCTCTGCAATTTTGGGTTTAATTAAAAAGTTAAGCAAAATTTACAAAAAGCGAGGCCGCTACGCACTATTCCAATAGCTATTCTACACTATTCAATAAGTCATAATTGTTAATGTATTTTTGTTTCTGAGATCCATAACGCCAAAATTGGCCATTTTACGCAAAAATCACAGTCGAGATGTAATAGGCCTCTTAATTAATACTGTCCAGATGTCCAGCAGATCAACCTTACAAAAATGTCAAATTACTCAATGTATGTTGATTTTTATACATATAATGTACTTACATACATACATATATATAATCAGAGACTATAGGCAATGAGGACAGCAGAAGCAGTCCTCTACCATAGTTCACTTTTCACCAAATAGCGATTGCACATGTGCTCAGCGTAACAGGTGGTGACTGGTGAGCCTATTCGCCGCTCTGTGCTGTTGGAAGTATGTGCAGTCTTTAGTCCGTTAGTCGCCTTTTACGACACCTTAGGTAAGATAGGGGGCGTTAGTATTCTTTTACCGCTACGCGACACGGTTTACGGGTTCTTATGTTCAAACAGTAAAGTTCAAAATGTTTTGATGTTTTCATCTCGACGGGCCCGAAGAATAACGTCATATTTGCAAGATAGTTGTATGTTGTATCACAGATATGACGTGATTCCTCGGGACCGACGATCTATGGATGTTTGACGTTTTGTGGTAGGTTGATCTGCTGGCGTTACTATCAATCATTTAAGAACTGTTTTATTTTACACAGATATACAATAAATATTTATTGTATAACTATGTATGTTGTATAATAGTCATATGACTACTTCAATTATACATCACGACCGTTTCTCGGGGTATGCAATCACAGCTTTCCATTTGCTTAGAAAAAGGGCATTTACGACAACGGCAACTCTACTAAAACATTTGACAATGACGTTTGTCACCAGGTGACGGTGAGCGGAGTGACGGTTGTGATCACAGAGTATAAACCCAAAAAGTCTGTGACTAGCAGTTCCAGCGATATGGAGTCTTCGAACGACGCGCGTCCTTGATTAATCCTGAACCCCCTTCTTCCTATCTTGCGTCTTACCCCTTTGTCCCTAGCCGATCTTATGAAACACTAGTCTCCAACTATCGTCCCTAAAACTTAATCCATATTCATCACGGAAATCACAATTTCTTATTTATTTATTTCTCGAATATTTACTTGCTTTACTCTTACTATATATGAATTTAAAAGTATTTTTGATTTCCTAACTAGAAAAAGTTCTTGTCTAGAAAAAGAAGCGAGTTAAGTCGTTTAATAATACCTTTATTACCTAAGGTTGCAATGAAATTAGATACTTACATCATATTTAAATAAAATAATAATACATTCGAAATTGTGATTTCTAACCTATGTCTTCTCATTCACATAACTCGAAACTGTCTTCAGTCTTCTGATCAATTAAATTATAATTCATTTATAAGTATTTTTATATATTTTATTTGAATGGTATAGAAAAATTGCTTATTGTTTTGGTATAGCGTCGTAAAAAAATCTGTATTGTTAAATCTGTTAGAAAATAAGATTTTTATGTGTGTGTTTTGTAACTAAGTACATACTACCCTACCTACTAATTGATAGGTAGGTACTAATTTAAACAGATGTTTTAAAGCAATTTTTCGATGAATGACACAACAAAATAAATGCAGTTTTCCAGAAAAAAAATCGTCTTCCCGTCACATCTTTTATTAATACTTACTTACTTAAAAAAAATCAATTATCTTTACTTTTTTGATTATAATTATCGAATAATAAATATGTGATCTAAATATGTCTCTAAATAAAGCTTTAGAAAATTCCATATTCAAACTAATAACTAAACGTACGAGTATATACCAGTTTCTAGGTGGTATGGTTTATTATACTGAAATCTGAATTAGAGGAGTTTTGAAAGCATGTAAACTCATAGATAAAAATAATGTATGTAGCTTACTTTTTATTTATTTATTACAACAGTTAAGTAAGTATTAGCTTCTTAGTTGTACGAAAAAAACATTAATAAAAGAAAATGAATGTTGATGATGAATGATTTATGATTAATTGAATTAAGTATCGACTAGGTCTGTTTGTTTATTGCTTTTATTTATTAATATAGCGTCATATTGGTAAGGTAAGTTGTAAAAACAATGAGATAACACCAGCGGCTCACTGCCAGAGTGATTTGGAAAGAGTTCTGTATATAATTGATTTGGTGGTTGGTAGGTAGTTAGTACATAGAAATGTACTTATGAGAAAGAGGAAATAGTGACTATACATCGAATAAAATCATAATAATTTTGTTGGGATGGGCCACAGAAATAGTTCTAAATAGAAGCCGCATTTGTACTACTTTGCGTGTCAAAATAGGGCCCCAAAAGGATAGTAAAATGTCACCTTTCGACCGCGTTTCATTTAGCCGTTGTTGTCACCACCGGACTATTAAGTCGGAGTTTTAAAAAAGGCACTACTTGCGACGTATCAAACTGTAATAAATTTACAACAAAGGTTAACTGAGATAATCAACAAGTTTCCGTTCAGCAAGTCATTTTATTATTAAATTGACAAAAAAAAGTGGCTTGGTTTTCATACAATGGAGCTAACATGCGGCTTCTATTTAGATCTATTTCTGTGGGATGGATGGGCGCTTGAAATTGACACTAAACGTAATCAATTTAGAAATATGAAAAAAATCATTTAAGTATGTTTGTGAAGTGTGAAAATAATAAAACATAAGGAAAGTAATTTTATAAAACTTTAATTGGTCAAGGATCATAAAGACCGCCGGCGGTCGCGAAACAATTTATTTTTAATTGTGTCTGGTTTTACGATCACGGTTAATAAAAACAACATTTTACTTAAATTTAAGTAATTCAAGACAATCAACTTTATTATGTTCTCTTTGTTTCCATGAAGGGGGAATATTAAAGTTAGTACCTAAGTTATTACCTTCATTTGAACGGGATTCATTCGATTTCCCTTGCTTCCTCTAAATAAATGATTATCCGAATACTATTAATGTAAGTACTGATAACGGTAAGGGTTATGTTATAATTGTACAACTTTGTAAATTGTTGTTTTTTATACACCGATGTGTGTAGAAAGGAAAAATTGCTAAAGCTCTTTTGGAAAGTTTACTAGACTCTTGTTGTAAAATGGAAGTAAGTTTAAAAAAACTTTGCTTATTAAGATGGATGAAGTATTTTTATGTATAGTGTCGTCATTGTATGTCTCATTTAATATAAACTACCTACAGTTTGATTGAACAATTTCCTGTAGTTCCGTTTAAAGGACTTTATGCAATCTAGACAATTTCCTGTAGTTCCGTTTAAAGGACTTAATGCAATCTAGGCACCTTAAGGGTGTTACGATATTGGTCAAGTCTGATATTGGTCAAATCGTCAAATGATGTAATTTGCCAAATACGCCATTGGTCAAGTAATTTAAGTACAATTAACAGCAATAAAGATAAAAGTTTTTTTTTTAAACTAAGTTATTTATTAAATTCATTATATATAATTCATACCCATTCATGCCCAACATAACTGTTTTAAACACTTTAAGGGATCTAATTTTTCACTCAATAACTTCTCTATGATTTTTTTTATTTTGGCGTCTTTTATTATGTCGGATAATTTCCTTTTCCTCTCACCTTCTCTCACATTTCAACAAACCGAAGACACGTAAATAATGTATTAATATTGATTTTTACAAATGAAATGAAATGACACATAGTTGACGGGAAAAAACATACTGTCATAATATGCTTCTTTTGGCCAGCATTTTCCGCCTAGATAAACTTCCATAAGATTATAATTTAACAACTAGTACATGGACTTGACCAATAGCGTATTTGACAAATTACATAATTTGACGAAAAGAGGATTTGACGAATTACCAATTTGTTAAATTTCTAATTTGACGATTTGACCAATATCAGACTTGATCAATGTCGTAACACCCCACCTTTATATACCACGACCGGTGCAACTCAGTCGAAATGTTTTTCTTCTCTCTTGCTGTGAAGTTGTCAAGACGGCGGCGTTTTAGTAATTTATCCAAATTTATCCTATCCACCGTCTATACAAATCACTTGTTAAATAGACCGATTGAATACAATAAGCAATGCATGCAATTAGTTAAACTGTTGGTTGTTATTATGTTTAGGTACTCATCAAGTAATTAATTACTGACATTTTACTTACTCTTATTATAGCCGAAACTTCACAATACCAAACTCGATCGATCAGAATCGGTTTCAAGAGTACAAGTTGGCAAGTGCTGGTTAAAAATTTCTGTACACTTGCATTCTATTTTAAAAGTGGCCTGATTTTGACATAAATTTTTCTTTGAATATATTCTTTCAATATTAAATTCATTAAACAAATTAAAATAGTGGTGACGTTTGATGGCTCCTTTTACGTATTTATTTTTAAATGAATTAATTAACATTTTAATACAACATGCATAATATTTAATGTTATTATTTAATATTGTTTATATAACAATTAACAACAACCACAATCCAAAATGTCAAAGGTTTTAAAACGTCAGCTTTAGACTTAATTTATGTACATTAGTGTTTGATTTTAAACAATGTTTATTTGTAAATCTGATATTATCATAATATTTTGTATCATTCATCATTAGTTTTTACTTTTAAAACTTATTTATTTGAATTTGATAATTTATTTATAATCACTGTTTACTTACCCTAAAGGTAATTAATTATTAATTAGCATCGCGTTGGAAATTTAAATATATTCATTAGAAGTTCCTGTAAAATGATATACGGTCTGTCCAAAATGTCTAGTGTGAGTTTTGTTCGTCATTCGATAGCGTTTACGAAAACAACAATTTGTAAGGCATTAGAGAGAGGCACCGCACACATGCTACTTTTAACATCGTCGATCGGCGATTTTGCGACTGTATCGATGCTGCATCACGTTTTGGCGACTCTCTGCGTTCGATCGATCGCAGACTCGGAATTGCGCATTTTAGCGATGCAGCATCGCGATTTCGCAACTTCATGCGTTCGGACGCGGAATCGGGATCGCGCGTTTAAGCGACTGCTCCGCAAAGACATATTTATACATCATTGCTGCTCCGATGCTGGATCGGCAATCTCAATCGCCGCGTTTGGTGTTTTTAACACTAGAAAGCCCAACATTTTTGGCTACCTGCAACGCCCAGCGTCCGTCGAAATGACGGACGCTGAGATTAATGAACTTAAACTATAAAATGAAACTCAATTTAATAGTAAACTATAAGGTATATTGTTAAAAAAACAAATATAAAAATTTATAAAAAAAACGTGCATTGGCCATCTGCGTGGTCCCGGCTCTGATAAAATATTTTCTTGCCATTTGGTTTAAAATGTCTGCGCCATACTTAGTGTTGTTGTAAAACTGCAGTGTTAGGAAGCTTTTGCATTTACCTTAAAAACAACGCGTATCGAATGACAAATGAATAAAAAATGGTAAAATCCACCTATAAACTCATTACTGAAGGTAGTTTGCATCGACTATAAAATTAATTTTGAAAATACCCTCACATTATAAGTCCGTCATTTTGACGCTGACGCTGGGCGTTATAGGTATACCTTGGTATAACCTTATACTAATATCACTTATAGATTACTTAACCATCTTTAAGAATAATTTAAGCAAAAAAATAAAGTAAATTAATTTCATCACATTTCACCAAAAATTTCCGGAGAAAATAAAAAAATAAAAATCGATATCCGTCATTTTGACGGTTTGGGCGTTCTAGTGTTAAGTGTGCGGTGTGGAATGGTGGTTGCTGCATTCAGCTTCTAGAAAGCGGCTAAATCGCCGATCGCCGATGCTAAAAGTAGCATGTCTGCTCTGTCTGGCCCTTAAAGCAGCCGAAGCAGCCAGTACGTACGATCGAAGAGTTTCCGGTCGACCACTTTTCGACGATATTCGCTAACACACCATCTACGATTCTACGCGCACGTTACTGTATGTACACACGGCGTCAGATCAACCTACCTTATACTCAAATTTCTCCAATGAATATTGATCCTTAGGAACTAACAATAAAGTTCAAAATTGATTGTAGAAATTTGACAGTTTTGGGTAGGTTGATTTGACGCCGCTCGGCCGAACGAAATGAAGCGCAAGCGAATATCGCCGAAAAGTGGTCGACCGGGAACTACCTCGATTGTACTACCTACATTTTTTAGTTTCTCTAAGGCAGGCCACACATACACGGTTTCCTGATTAGGTTTCCGTATCAGGAATTCAGATTCGGAGAGCTGAATGCACGCGTTACCTACAAAATATACACCAGGGCGCAAACGTTCGTATATTTTCCATCAGGAAAAAAAAAACTGACGTTCTTTCCGGGCTCTAAACCGCCGTTATACGGAAAAACCGAATGACGTCATTCCGAACGCAGCGCTCGCGTAATTTTCGGTTTACCGGCCGCACACGAACGGACGGAACGGAATTGTTCATTCAGAAACCGCATCAGCGCTGTATTGAAAGGACGTGTGCTTCTGATATTTTTAGTAGATTAAATTGGGTGTTTACATGCAATTAATCACTTAAAATTTAGTTAACTACTAAACTACTTAATACGTGTAAATCAGGCATTATCGCCAGCAACAGTGCCACATAAATCAGCTCGTCTTCGTCCATGTAAAACGTGCTTTCACGAAGGCGTCACTCTACGTACTGGCAATATTAATTTCGAATATAAAAAACAGAATGTATGCGCTAGGCTTACGAAATCAGAATCTGAATTCCTGATACGGAAACCTAATCAGGAAACCGTGTTTGTGCGGCCTGCCTAAAGTGACCGTATGGTGTATAAAACTCGCTCTTGATATTCAGTAGGTACGTGATTGCTATTTCGCTTTTATACCGAGTGTAAAAAGTGCTTAAACTAAGCAAAAATATAGCACAGTAACATTGAACAGAAATAATTGTGAACTCACTTTTATTTGTTATTAGCGGCCCGCCACTTCGTCCGCGTGAACAGCCTGTATTTAACCCGTAACCAGACGGTTCCCAGGTATCGCCCAATACAGAGAAATGTTCGTAATCATACAATGAATACGTAGTTCTCGGCTTCGTAAAAAATCTTTTTACACTCCGTATTTACTAATTCTGCGTTTGTAAATCAATTTTTGTAAGCAACGTGGAATCAACTTAAATTGAAATGGTTGCTCATGTGGATCCACGACCTTATCGTTTGTGCTTAGCTAATAAGTTATCTATAAAATTTGCGATTCCGACTCTTTGTGTTCCATACGTTTGTTTTGAAGTATTTATTGTAGTAATAAGCGGTTCTTTTAAGTTAATCTTATCTTATCTTATCACAACGGAAATAATATTGTAACATATTTTTTCACTTTAAGTTAACGAAAGGGGGCTAATTGTCTAACTTCAACTGCTTCAACACCTATCGCAATACCTTTCAAGTGCAAGTGCATTGCTTTGCCTTCGTATTTAAAACTAATTTTAAAATAATAAAACTAGCGAAGCAATCTACTTCTACTTGAAAGTTATTGCGTTAGAGGTTGAAGTTATAGAATAAGCCTCCTGATCTGCAGTGCAGATAAAGAAGTTGCAAACATTATTTTTTTTTATAAAAATGTATTTATTTTGTAGGAGCTTTGTGATTTTCAATCAATGACGATAATTTCTATAATATAAATAACCAAGGAATGCGACGGATTAGTTAATGCTAGATTGTAAATGTTCGCCAGTAAAATGAAGGTTTAATAACAGTTGATATTGATAGAGACTTTGTAATTTGGCTTGTCTTGCAAATCTATCTAGGTATATGGCTAGGCTTGCCGCGGGACAGGGGGGCAATCACGCTAAATAATCTCAACCAAACCACAACCACGGTAATACCGTGCCACAACTGAACCGCAGCCGTTAGACCTTACTTCTTAGGCATCGTCCTAATACAACGCGATAACGCGATCATCGCGCGATTAAACGATGCGTGCGACCATCGCGTGATCGCGCGATAGCAAAGACTGGGTGTCCTAATAAAACGCGAATACGCAAACACGATTTTGACCGCTCGACACACAATTTGCGACGCGACGCGATCATCGCGCGAACCTCAGTTAGGTAGGACTATTTCATCATTAATAGGTTTGATCGCGCGTTCGCACGATCTAAGTTCGCGCGAATAGATTTTTAAACATTTAAGTCTCGCGAATGCATCGCGCGATCTTCTATTAGGACACCTATTCTAGATCAATATGTTTGATCGTCGACTCGTACGATGGTCGTATCAGCATCTCTTACTCGCGCAATGATCGCGCATTCGCGTTGTATGAGGACGATGCCTAGGCGATTTACGAACTAATTCGTCAAGCAGAAAGAAAGTTCCAATTGGTCAAGTGTGTTTTTACCGCGTGTTTTGGTTCTGATTTGTCAAGCAATGCAAAAGTAATAATTAGTCAAGTCCCAATTTTGTTTCGATTTGCCAAGCGTTATTTTTGTTTCAACTGGTCAAGCCGTCAAAGCCGAATTGTCAAATGTTTTTTTTTACTTAAACACAATTATTAGTGTATTTGAAGGTATAATTACATAGGTGTGTATTCATATTCCCATTAAAATAATAGTAAGATAGTGTCAAGCATGATTAATTTACATGTGGGCAAGATTATTTTCCTTGTTGCGGTTGAATGCACTTTTACTAAGTGGGTAGGTAGTAAACAAGTGCGTTTAATAATTGTCAGTGTAAGTTCTGTAGCAAATCTTGTTTGTTTGTTTTCTGATATGGTACAACAAATTGTTTATAAATAAACAGTTTTCAGGATATTATATCTTTTACTTATTTATTTACGTTATTATTAAGCAGCGAGGGGCTTAACCTCTCAGTCTTGTAATCCAAATGTCTAAAAATTTTGACAGCAGGTGCCATTTATCGGAAATGGGAAAAAAAAACTTTGCGGAAATAAAAAATAATCGACTTTGTTTATACTAAAGTAGTCTCTAAGTGTATCAAAACACGGTACAAAGTCAAGTGGAGAGCGCGGCGCGGATTTTAACCACTCAAGCCCCAAGCGGCCATAATATGGCCATAATATGGCCGCTTGGGGTCGGACGGAATAGCGAGTTTTTTAGGTGCGACCATATTTGGCCGCTTGGGGCTTGAGTGGTTAAAATGTTTTTTTAAGTAATTTTTTAGCATTTGACAATTCGGAACTTTTTATTGACCTGTTGAAACAAAAATAAGGCTTGGCAAATCGAAACAAAATTGGGACTTGACTAATTATTACTTTTGCATTACAAATCAGAACCAAAACACGTGGTAAAAACACATTTGACCAATTAGAACTTTCTTTCTGCTTGACGAAGTAGTTCCTAAATCGCCTAGGCATTGTCCTAATACAACGCGATAACGCGATCATCGCGCGATTAAACGATGCGACCATCGTACGTGTCGACGATCAAACATAATATTGATCTAGAGTAGGTGTCCAAATAGGCGATCGCGCGACTAAAATGTTTAATATTAATAATCTATCTATTCGCGCGATCACGCGATGGTCGCATCGTTTAATCGCGCGATGATCGCGTTATCGCGTTGTGTTAGAACAATGCCTTATGGTGCCATCGCGTTTGACACACGCAACGGCGCTATACCTAACACAGTATACATACCTATTAGGTTATAACTAGTCGGCAGAACGGCTGCGGTTCAGTTGTAGTTTGGTTGAGATTATTTAGAAATAGAAATAGAAATATAGAAATAGAAATATCATTTATTTGCGTAAGAATAAGGTACACAGTAGATGTTTGAAGCAAAATATATAAAATCTGCCTATTCAGCCATTACAAACAGCATGCAAATATCTACAATTAAACATTAAAATTAAAATCAAATTATTGTCAAAGTATAAAAATTCAATTAACGTATTTAATTTAAATTACATATTATTACAATTATTATATAAACATTATTAATTATTAAATGTCAAGTTTTATTAAAAAAATCATTAATCGTATAAAAAGCATGTTCCATAAGCCAGTTGTATAAGGCCCTTTTAAATCTATTAAATGGCAATTCTTTTAAGAATTCAGGTATTTTATTAAATATTGTCATACTCATCCAGTAACAGTTTTTTTTAAAACGAGTACTTTTAGGAATTATAGCGGAGACCAACCTATTGAAATTTCGTGTGCAACGTGGATAAACTTCCTTAGCCTGTTTAAAATAATTTAAATTCTTTTTTACGAATTTAGCAGCTTCAAATATATATAGACATGGAAGTGGTAGTATGCCTAACTTTTTAAAGAGTGGTCTGCAAGGTTCGTCAGGCGCAGTACCACATATTGCCCTTATACACTTTTTTTGAGCTATGAAGGCCCTGTTTATGTCAGTGCTATTACCCCTTATGATGAGTCCGTATCGCAGAACAGACTCAACATAAGCGAAGTACGCAGTAAGGGCTGTATTTCTAGTTGCTGTTTTTGTTACTTTATATAGGGCGTACGAAAACCTATTAATTTTATTGCATACTTTTTCAATGTGCTCTTTCCAATCTAATTTTTTATCAATTTTTATGCCTAAGAATTTTGTTACATTTGAAGTGTTTACAATTTGTCCTTTGTAACTTATATTTAAAGTATTTAATGAATAATTAAAATTTATAAGGCAGGTTTTATCAATATTTATTTTTAAATTATTATTACTAAGCCAATTTATTATTAATGTCATTGTTTTTATGTCATTTACATGATCATTTAATGTTAATTAGTGCGATCGCCCCCCTGGCCTCATCGTACTTATTCGTCGGTTAAATTAAGATAATTTGCAACTGTTTCGCGTAAACGTACAAGACCGATTAAAAGTACCTACGCGTGTAAAGGTATGTTTCCGAGATGAGCTTCAGACTGGAACTGCAGGCAACATTGCGGCTAGCGGCTGCGGTTGACCGCAGTGCTGCCTGCGGTCGCGGTTGCTTCTATTTCCAAGTGCGGCGGCATACCGCGGCTGCACAAATTGTGCAGACAATGCATAAAACGATGCCTCAGTCACTCCAGATACCTTTGTGCGAGACAGCGTGTCGAGTAAACGTCGCAATTTTTATACGAGACACGTGTAAACTCTGCGGTTCGCGACACCATGTGCTGCAGTCTGCGGTCGCTGCGCGCCGCGGTTGCAGGCCGTAGTGTTGCCGCGCTTGGAATCAATTTCATAGAAACCAGTAGTGTCGCTTGCAGCCTGCAGCTGTAGTTTGCAGCCTGCGGTCGTTCGTTCTCCTTATCAACTCGTACACCGTGACCCCTATGAACTTCCCGGCCGGCTGCCTGCGCCGGCGGCGGGGCGGGGGGGTAGGCGGAACGTTTGAAGCGCCTCGGTCATTGACTTTCATAAGATCGTCCGGTAATAAGGGTTCGTACACTTTTTATTGATATTTTTTTATGCTTGTATTTTTAGTTTTACAAGCTAAATAGCTTCTACTGATGATAAACATGAACAGGGTTTCGGCTCCAAAACCAATGAAAAATCTCGGTGTATATATACATTTTATATTGCTGACATGGGACACCCACCACCATACAAAAACGCGATTTGCCGTGTATTCATGGGTCTAAGGCTGCGGGCACGAGATCTGCGTCCTGGGGGCGCGGCGCGGTGGCTGCGCGGCGTTATCCAAGCATCCAAGCATGCATTGAAATGTGAAAGTAAACTAGCGAATAAGACTTTAAACTATCGCGTTGCATTGCATTAAAACTGTTTTAACGGGACTAAACACGATTAATTTTGTAAGTAAGTACATATCTACTTACTGCTTGACGTTTCGGTAAACTAGCGAAGCAATGTACTTCTACTTGAAAGGTATTGCGAATTGCGATGGATGTCGAAGCTAGTATATATTATTCTGTGGTCGAAGTTAGACAATTAAACCCCCCCCCCACCTCCCCCCAATTGCTGCTAACAAACACTGCATGCGCGTATTTGTATGATGGTGTCCCGTATCGGCAACAAAAGTGTGTCTACGTTTGCGCAGCGTCTTACGTTTACGAAACGTCTATTATTGATAAAAAAGGGGATTTTTTTCATACATTTTGATAAATTGACACCAAAATTAGTGGCGACATGCATTTTAGATACAACTGGGTGTAAGGTGTTTACTTTTTTCTTACAAGGCAACTGTAATCTCAAATCAATGATCAGTATCAAAAAAGTGAAGTGATGTAAAAAAAATGCAATTATGACCAAACATGTCAAACTCCCACAAAAGTGCTATCTCCTTTCAGTCCTATTTGACTTTTAAAAATGGATTTGATACTGAAAGAAGTGACTCGAGATTTTAGTGGACTAACTAATACTTCCTTACAAAAAGAGTGATCGATCATTTATTTTTATCAATGCTCAAACTTCACTCTTAGTTATTGTATTTATTCGTGACAAGTATTTATGTTTTTTGCGTTTTGCGTTAATAACGCTTAAATAATCGCGAAAATAACGAAACGTTGCATAACATTACTTGCCATCCGTTGTAGTAATTTTATCAACGTTTCAATATCCTAAAGTTGATTTACACATATCAGTGAATTCACAGTTCCGGCACAGTGCAAAATATTCTTTCTTACATTCTCTATGAATTTTGTCAAAAAGAATACGTCCGTGATTTGCCGGTGGCGGCACTGACACTGAGAGCATTATCACTGACAGGTGGGGATGCGTTCATAGAGAATGAATGAAAACACTGTGACGGTACTGTGCCGGAACTGTGGCTTCACTGATATGTGTGAAGCAACCTTTATTGTATTTGTGTATTTGTTGAATCCAAATTGTAGTAAGGATTTTTTTTTCTAACTAGTTAACAAAATTAGTTTTAAAACTGTATTTATTTGAATTCTGCTAGAAATGCTACCGTAGGTGAATATTTTAGGACTCTATCATAAAATTGGTACTTAAAACAACGGAATACAGATATTTTTGGATGTGGTTTTTATGAATGGTTACTACTTATTTGTTATCTCTAGTTTTTCGACTGGGAGAGATAGTAAAGAGTCCTACAGTATTTAACAGCTAGGTATATGTTAACTGAATGTGTAATTTTAGCCTGTAAATGTTAAGTATTTCTAAGTTTTCTTTGACTGTCGATGTACTGTACTGTATATAAAGAATGTGGAAACGAACATGCCGTATTTAATTTTAAAAAAGTGGAAAAAAATATGATTTTCCCACCTTCATTCGTTTGATTTCACAGAGATGCATTGCCTTGCTAGTTTGATTATTTTAAAATTAGTTTTAATTAAGCAAACTAGCAAAGCAATGTAACTAAGTAGGTACTTGAAAGGTATTGCGATAGATGTGGGAGGTAGACAATTAGCCCCCTGTTCCTCGTTGTTTCTCCTTTTTGCTGTTTATATCTCTTATACTCGTAAGTATATCAAAACAAATTAAAAATAAGTAGGTACATATTGAAATAGCTATTTAAAAAGTCACATTGTGCAAATTGCCTTCAAAGATTACCAACATTTGAACATTACTTTGGTAGATATACCTTGGCCGTTCCGGGTATCTAATTGGATTAATAGACAGCTGAAAAGGCTGGGATTCCATGGAAATATATCACGCTATAGTGCGGAAGCTAACGGCCTAACCAGCCTAACAGTTACTGAGCCTAAGGTTGCGGCAGAGTAGGGTACGAAGTGCGATTTTTTTTAGCTACTAATACGGTTAAGCACTTCGCCTTTATCTCACCTGATGGTAGTGAAGATAAGGCCGAAGCCGAAGGTGGAAGCGCGCTTCACCCGGAATCCTCGACCACTGAGGAACTGCCTATCTTATCTTTAAATTGGCGCCAGACTTAGATGGTGGTTGGACTCTTAACAAGCCGACCACTAACCAAACCAAGTAACTATACACAAATATACTCTGGGAACCGAACCCGGTACATCTGGGTCTAAGACCGGTGGCCACTAGAACAAAGAGGCTTATTCCCAAAGGTCCACGACTCTGTGTTTTCGAAAATTGTAAGTTTATACTTTGATATTCCCAACGGGTCCACGACATTAAAAATAAAAACACATTTTCTTTCCCAGCAGGTCCATGAGAACGTTTGGTACAATCAGCATTAAAAGCTGGGTTATGAAAGGGTAGACATTATACGTAAGTATACAAGCTGTTGTTCTTCGTTCTCTGCAATACAAATAGCACAAAGCACAAACCATCTTGTATCGTTTTTGTTGATTGTACATCGGATAAGTCTCGTTGGCCCGTTGGGAATTCATATTATGAAAGTTTAAAAATATATTTAAAAATTTCATGGACCCAGTGGGAATTGAAGAACAATAGAGTCGTGGACCTTTGGGAATAAGCCAACAAAAAGGAGTTAACAACAAAATAAACAACTAATATTAACAAAAAACACAAACTGCTCTCTGTGCTATGCAGGCTAACCTTTTGATACCGGGTACGCAATTTCACATAAGGAGCGTCTTTGAACAATTTGATCGAGCCTCTGTATGCGACCATCATTATCGGCTATTTTTTTTAAAAACATCACAATTTCACCGATGAGCGGTAGATAAAGTTGTTACCGCGTTGGCAGGCATTATCGACCATCGACAAACCTACAAGATATCCAACGTGGTAAGCGCCGCGCACCCATAAACGGTGCATAAAACACTTTTCAGTGCGGGGCCGGCGGCGGCCGTCAAAAGCAGGTAGCATCGTAACGCGTTTACGACGGTAGTAATGTGCACGGAAAAGTATTCTCGACTGTGGCTAGGCTAACACAGTACGGTTTTTAGGTGTAGTTTTTTTTCTTAAATTATTTTTTCCGTTAAAAGGTAAGGTAACAGCCTGTAACAGTCCCACGGGGCATAGACCTACTCTGTAAAGGTAACTTAATTTCGATGGAAATGAAGTTATTGCTACAATTGATTGGTATTCAATAAATTATTTTCCATCCCTACTTATGTCGATAATACTCGTAAAAAACATCACTTCGGTTATTATTTCTCACATTATTGCGTATTTTTGGCCACCACTAAACGCAGCGTAGTTACACGGCGGGATAATATGTGGCACTTTCCCTCCATATTTTTTTATTTTTCAAAGACACTTCGACATGTCATAAAGACTCCTTTACGATGGCGCCCAAAAATCTTTTTTTTATGTCGCGTTTTAGGACCTTTTTGCGTACTTTGACTTTTTAATAGATAATTGCGCTTTTTTGTTTACTTACATAAACCTATGTAGGTACTTTGTCATCATCAGCCTATAAATATCCCACTGTTGGGCACAGGCCTTTTCCACATGGCGAAATTAGGCCATAATCCCACCACGCTGCCCTAGTGCGGGTTGATGGGTTTTAACGACTGCTATCTTACGACAATGATCGGGACCAACGGCTTAACGTGAATTCCGAAGCACAGATGTTTAAAAATTTATCACCCATCCAGTGACCCGCCATTGCGAAAGTTGCTTAACTAGCAAAATCACAAACCGATCGCCTTAGTCCCGGCGCCATCGAGCTCTTCAATGCTGTACGCCAGTGATGTAACGAATTATTAATTTTTAAGCATTCGCGAATGCGAATGAGGATGCGAATATCTGCTGCCGATATTCGCGAATGCGAATATATTCACTTTTAAATTGGGCGCCGTTTATCTATGACTCTATTTTGACTTAAATTTACTTCGAAATTAAGAAGAAAATCTCACTCAACTAAAATATTTCTCATGGAATTAAAATTCACACTTCAAGTGTCTAGAGGAGGGACAAGGACATTTTTAGCTACCTACCATTTTTTTTCTGTTACGTAATATTTACCTATAATCTGATTTTTCAGACCAGCTTCTTGCTTTATTTTTTATGTTTTAGTATATAATTTTATAAGATAAAAGTTTACTAGAAAAAATCATCCAGTCTCAGGAAAGCTCGACTCCCATTCGAGCTTTCCAGAGACTGGTTGATTTTTTTTTCTAGTAAACATCCTAAAATATCCTTTATCTTTAAAGCATTGTGAATGCAAAAAATTCAATAATAAAGAAACAATTTTAGCCCTAAGAAGTTGAAAAAATAAAAAAAAAATGCAATTTTATATTTAGGGAAAATTAACTTACGTTAATGTCTTCACCTAATTGGCAAAAAAAAGATTGATTGATAAAACAAGATTGATTTTTTAAAATTTTGTTGTTAAAATAAATAATTATAATAATCTGTATTTCTACCATTCACAGTTTCACACGAATCACAAAAGCACAGGGATTTGGCATGCTTAAAATCAGTTCATCCAAATCACTTTGATAAATAGCCGCCAACGTTCATTCTAACAAGTCAAATAATCGCCGCTCTATGCTGTTGGATGTACGGTCGCGGTCAGAAAATGTTTACCAGTTTTGAAATTAGATTCTAAATTACACTTTTTTCACTAAAGTCTACAATGCCATATCAAGTTACTTATTACCTTTCAAAAATTATTATTCAATATGACGCATCGAGTATAAAAAAAGAGATTATTGACCACTTTTTGCATTTTATCTCAATGACTTTTTGATGTTGAAACTCATTTATTTATTTGTTGAAATGACATTTATCAAAAATGATTGTTTGAACATCGTCGTTTGGACAAGAGCATAATTTTACGAAATATATTTTTATAACGAAGTAAAATGGCAAGTTTTACCCTGGAGCAAATGGCTTAAATAGTATTTCTCTTCGAAGATGGACATAGTATTAGTGCTATATCACGAGAACTCAATATTACGCGATTCACTGTGAGGTTTTGGATTCGGCGTCACGGCGATAAAGGGCAAATAACCTTAGATTAAAACATAAGCAAATAACAGATCATAGAAATAATTCAGGACGACGACCGATACTAACTGCCGCGCAAATAACAGTAATGATTCGTCGTTACGAAGAGAACGGTTTCATACCAACTAGTTATTTTGCAGCTTTATATGATGTGAGTGCTCGGACGATCTGACGAGCTTTGCACCTTGCACCGTGCTGGACTACACTATAGACACCATTAAAGTGGAGCTGGAACCTCACTACAAAATAGTCCGGCTTAACTTTGCGCGACAACATCTCGATTTTGATTGGTCGAATACTATATTTACCGATGAAAAAACTTTTAAATCAAGAAAAATCGGAAGATTAACTTTATGGCGCTATAATCGAACTCGGTATGATGAAACTCATATCGTGCCTCAAAACGAGTCATTTCGCATAAACTTATGGGGGTGGATGAGTCTCGACGGTGCCGGAGAACTGGCGTCGTTAGACAATAGGCCTACTGCCATTAATTATGTGTCGTTTTTAGAAGAAGTGATGCTGCCTACTGTGCGTTTAGTGTATCCTGCAACAGAAGTCCTGTCCTACACATTACTTACGTTCAAGATAATGCACCGATACACGCGGCCGCCCGTGCTACTATGGCGTGGTTCAACCTGCACCGTGACATTCGTCCCATTCAATGGCCCACTCGGTCTGCTGATTTAAACCCTATTGAAAATTTATGGGGCTGGGACTGTCAAAATGAAAGAAACCCTCATGCTCTTAGATCGCACTGTGCTCGAGTATGGGAGTATATCAGAGGGACTGATCATGCGCGCGCCTTGTTGCATCTATACGAGATAGACTACGTGCCGTCATAGCTGCTGAAGGAGGTTATATTAAGAGATTTTTGAAGTTTCTATTTTGTTATTTCTTCTTTTAAAAAATTAAAATATAAGTTTTTCTCAAAGACGGTTTTCTATATATCAAAACTTGATAGTAGTCAGTCCATAGTCAGAAACCCGCAGCGTGACGTCATCGGATCGGATATGTAATCGGACGCCCGCCGGGTGCGGGCGGCGAGAGCGGCGGCGGGGGCTATCGGATAAGATGACGTCACGTCACGTCAGTCGAGTGCCAGCGAACTAGGCGAGGTAGTAGTGTTTTAACGAATTATTTATGTACAATAACTTTGTAAATACTTCTCGTATCAAAGTGAAATAAAAACTATTGGTTTTAGAATAACGACTTATTTTATGGTATAAAGTAAAAATGAACTTTTTTTTCGTTTTTCCCAAGTCTATTGTGATACATGGTGGTAAACATTTTTTGACCGCGACCGTACGAGGACAGTTTGGCAACTCAATGACTATGGTTGAATAAAAACGTTTTGCTGTTCTCTCATATTTATTCAATAATTAGGCGATGTATTAAGCAACGCAAATTTTGTTCGGATGTTGATGACGTAGCTGTTGACATTGAATGGGTGACTTCGGCTTTCAAAGTAAATACTTAGTGTTGATGAATTTCGGTGCGCTGGATAACTCCACGGTAGCTTAATTCGAAGAGCACTCTAATTGTCAAAAGGGTGCGGGTTCGAAAAGTGCTCGTGGACATTTTTTCAACATTTTCCAACTTTCAAGTTCCAAAGTTTTCTTTCATCAAAATTAGAATTCACCTACATATACATACATACATTTTATCTCGACTAATATCCCCGAAGGGTTAGTCAGAGACTTGGCAATGAGGACAGCAAAAGCAGTCCCCTACCGTAGTCCACTTTTCACCAAATAGCGACTGCACATGTGCTCAGTATGACAGGAGGTGAACCTATCGCCGCTCTATGCTGTTGGATGTATGTGCCGTCTTTAGTCCGTTAGTCGCCTTTTACGAACACCCAAGGGTGGTAGTATTCTTTCAACGCTACGCTACACCTTGATTGATTTCAATTGTATTGATAACGCTCACCGCTCCGCTCGTTACCACACTACGCCCAGATGGAAACGTCTCCGTCGGCGATGTCAAAACCGGTAATGCTTACGTGCTCGCTTTTAAGATTTTGTTTTACGGAAAGTGCCGTCGTACGAGGACAGTTTGGCAACTCAATGACTATGGTTGAATAAAAACTTTTTTAATATTTTTTTTTGTCTCATATTTGGAAACTCAATACGAAGCGCATGCCGTTCTTTTTTATAATTCAGCAAGCTTTTTAAAAACATAAAAGTTAGGTGACTTCTAATTATTCTTTGAAAATGGAGAAAGGCGAGTTTCGAGTGCTAATTAAACATTATTTTTTACGTGGTAAAACCTTAGATTAAAACAAAAAGGGAAGATACGGCATTAGCGTCTCGTGAGTGAGCCGCCAAAATTAGGCCTAAAGGCACAATTTCACTAAAGGCACAATTTCACTTCAGTCGCAATTTGCCGAGCGTACCTACAGGCTACATCGTACTATTGCGGACATTCTGCTGTGATAAAAAGAGAAAGACGCTACTCCGCAGTGGCGTCGGAATCGGTCGTACGTACTCGTCTGTTGCGAATAGAGATGGGCATTTACCCGGTAAATACCCGACTTGTGGGTAAATACCCATTTTTACCTATTTTTACCCACCCATTATTAATTTATACCGGGTAAAAATTAAACTCATTTTAATTTAAACCAATTATTGAATTTGGTTATAGATACTATTACATACCGACTAAAGCATATTTTTAAGTAATTCTAAGTCTAATTCTTAGTGGAATTCTATTCATTTTCGAGCTGAGGCACGACTTTTGTTTATTAATGTTCTTATGTTAGTTATCATTTCTAGTTCAATTTCTGTTGTAATTATATTATCATGTCTGGGACGTGCACCCTGGTATTCCTTGTTCTTTTAGGTATTTGACATACGAATTACGAAGTTCCCGGTTTCTAAAAAACTACTTTTTTATAATAGATGGGCTTGCTCTTGGCCACATTCTTATCCTTAGAATTAAGAAGAATCCGACGATGGAGCGAGCTTGCCCAGAAGCAGCCTATTCACTCGGGCTTTAAAGATGTTGGGCTATATGCACTTGGGAACACAGACGCCAGCAGGGAATGCCACACCTTGGCTATACGCATTATGAATGAAAACGAATAGCGCTTGGTGCGTATGAGTGGAATATCAAAAGGGTGGTAAGTAACCCGCCGTACGTCTGGACTCCCGATACTAGAAAGGGGACGGTGAAATGAGCTCGTGTAGCTCTAAAGCACACTCTTCGAAGTACAACCTGTAAAATACCGACAAGCTTGCAACTGAGCGACGGACGGTGAGCGAGACTGTGAAGCTTGGTTTTCACAAGCTTATCGGCACCTATTAGTTTCCTGGCTCTGCGTTCTACTGAATCGAGCGCGGCAAGTTGATATTTTGCTTAGCCGTCCCAAAGGTGGCAGCAATACTCTACGCATGACCAGACTTGTGCTTTATACAGCGTGTTAGTTGAAACGAGGGACATATTATGGGAGGACATTGGGTATTCGATTCCCGATCCCATTCATTAAAAAAAACATAACCTTAATTTTTTGCATAATTATCCTATTAAATAATTTAGCGTATACACTAAGCGCGGGAAAAGATCATATGTGCCGACTGACGGCGCCTCGGTCACTTTGCTTTGCACACCCCGCACGCACCCCCGCGAGACCACCCCCGCCCCGCGGCGCGTGCCCCGCCGCGGGAGGGCAGTCGGGCAGTCTGCGTGATCTGCGTCTGCGCTGCGCTGCGCTGTGCGAGTCGCCGCCGTTGCTTTGTACTTCCGCGTTCGAACGACGTAAAAATGCCTCATCAGTACACTAACGAAGAATATTGGGATATGGTTCGTGCCTACGCAATAACAAATAGTGTTCGGAGGGCCATCAATCTCTACCGTGAGATGTTTCCAAATCGCCATGCTCTTTCGTACAAGCTGATGTTAGGAGTCAACCACCGGCTTCGAACATATGGCCAGTTCATGGTGCCGACACACGCACACGGACGAGGCGGAGCTCCACTTCCTGTCGACCTGCAAGAAGCCATCATCGAGTACTTCGAGCAAAATCCGCAAGAAAGTACCAGAAATGCCGCCAGGCGATTCGGCGTATCACACTGGACTGTGTGGAAGCTCCTCAACGTGGAAAGAATGCACCCATACCATTTTAGACCCGTACAAGAGCTCGGGCTCAATGACCACGAACCGCGAGTAAACTTTTACCGCTGGTTTTTGGCCAATTTAGATAAAAACATTTTATTTACAGACGAGGCTACCTTTACTAGAATGCGTATTTTTAATGTACATAACGAACATTGGTGGAGTAGTGAAAATCCCTATGTGACGCGACAGGACATCGATTTAGTGTTAATGTGTGGGCAGGTATTTTAAACAATTGCTTACTAGGCCCATATTTCATTGAAGGTAGACTTGACAGTGCATCTTATTTAAATGTTTTAAATAGTGTGGTGAACGACATGTTGGAAGAAGTGCCCCTCGGTTCGTTACAAAATCTGTTTTACCAGCACGAGACGGCGCGCCCGCGCACTATCAGGTACGAGTTCGTGAGTTTTTATCAAACCATTTTGGCGAAAGGTGGATAGGTCGGGGAGGGCCAGTGCCATGGCCCGCACGCTCTCCCGATCTCACCCCGTTAGACTTTTATTTGTGGGGTGAACTAAAAAGACTCGTGTACTCTACGGAGTATTCAACTAGGGATGAGTTAAAGGTCCGCATTACGGAAGCCTTTAACCACGTACGAAATAATCCGTTTGTGCATAATCGTGTTAATAATAATATGCGGAAACGAACCGAACTATGCATAGAACGAGGTGGTGCTCATTTTGAGCAATACTTGCGATTAGTGTAAATAGGTGTTATGAATAGCTGTAAATAGCTGATTAATCGTTGTAAATAGTTGTGATTCCCTTTTTCAAATACGCCAAAACTACTTAGGTTTGTCATTTTGCATGCTTTCTTGTTGTGACTTAAAATTTAGATTTGTATTGCATAATTTACCAAATAACTACCTACTTATTTAACTATTAACCATTTACCTAAGTATTTTTGCCTGTCCTAAGCCAGGTTTAAAGTATGAAGGAAAAACGAGTCACACACACCGAACACGACAGTATTTCTTTATTTGTTTATGTTTATCCTGGCATAAACTACCATTGGATAAAATATGTCCCTCGTTTCAACTAACACGCTGTATAGAGTTAGAAGCTGTCCCGGCGTGAAATATTCCTTAACCTTATTTGGAACACCCAGCGTTTTCGCCGCAGTTTGAGCCTTAATTTCGATGTTGTTGCCCAAGTTGAGATTGGAGGTCAACTTCATGACGAGGAGATCGAAGTTGTCGGTAATTGGTACATCTACTCCCCGGAAAGTAGGAGCCAGGTTAAAAGGACTCCATCCGTTAAACGAACTTCCTCTCCGCCGACCCTTGCGCTAGACAGATACCTCTTTGTGACCGTGCTGTAGAGATCGTTATTATATACCAAGAAAAGGGTAGCAGAGAGAACAGAACCCTGAGGGACCCCGGCATCGATAGCCATGAGGTCGGAGGAACAGCCATCAATGACTACTCTGATTGACCGTTCACTTAGGAAGTCCAAAATCCAGACACGAAAATCAGCAAAGATGCCGTACGCTGGAAACTTTCTCAGCAAGCCAGCGTGCCAGACCCGGTCAAAGGCTTTCGATATGTCAAGCGACACGGCAAGCGCTTCGCCATGCTTCTCGGTTGCCTCGCCCCAGCAATGAGTAACGTACACCAGAAGGTCCCCCGTGGAACGGCCTCGCTGAAAGCTATATTGGCATTTGCAAGCTTCCAGGACTGAGGCCGCTCTAGTAAGAAGAGAAAGGCGGTACAGACGCGTTAGAATCGTAGACAATTCAGGCGCACAGACCCTAAGTAGTCTAGCTGGAATCCCGTCCGGGCCGTTGGCCTTATTTATTTTATTTCATAAAAATCATATAATTCAAATGACGCTGGGTAATGTAATTATCATTCTCCCTGTTACTGCAAGCTGGCAATGTCGCACGCGCAAAATATAAGGTGACTGCTAGTGCTAGAAACCACTAGAAACTTCAAGGGCTGGTCAGGTCAAGTGTTTTAAAATGACAAAAAAGGAATTCGTGTTTTTTTTTCATTTTTAATCTAACACTTAACATAATAATAATTACAGTTAAAAAAAGGGCCCGATCGGGGGGCCATTTCTTATCTTGTAACTCATGCTCCTGTCCCTTCGGGGAGGAGGTCTAGGAGAGGTAGGGCCTTTGGAGGCGACAATCGGCCTGCAGCGGGTGCCATTGGGCACCGATAACCTACGCTAGGGTGGTTCGGTCACCACTCTGTATGCGCCCATGCTCGTGGCAGGGATCGGGTGAACTCCTCACCTTCGACGCCACCCCCTCTTCAATCGGCTCGGCTGTCCACTCCACTTATGGTGGTGCTTGGGATCCGTTGGCGCAAGGCCATCTCCCGCCTCGTACTAGTAGTAGGGGAGGGGACTCGGGTCCCCAATAGGAAATTGTTGCCCACCTGCGCGTTGCTCCCAAACCAGAGACTGTTTTGCTTCCTACACCCTCTGTTTGCGTTTGGGGCCTTGATGGCAGCGCTCGCCGACTCACGCCCGGTTGGACTCAGGGCTGTATTGTGTTGAGTTGGCTTGCGAGTTGGTTGGGCAACATCATTAATATATTAATAATAATATTTTCATTTTATGCGCGTTATCGGAACCATAACATAACTTGATGCTATCGATGCTGTCGTTGGACTTAACTGCACCTTAAACACGCACATTTCATTTCAGTTGTAAAAGGAAAATAAATGGGGTCTTATTGCACTTTGCAGACTAACGTAGGTACTATTCGCCCAGCTGACGCGAACGGGTCAACAGACGATGGTCGGCAGGCCGGCCGTCGTTGCCCGCGCGTTGTAAATAATCGTTATTTTGAATTGTTTTTGATTTCTTTTTCTTATGTTATTGCTTTAAAATAAATACTCAAAGACTATCTGATTTAATTAAAAATAGCAAAAACACCAATTCCTTTTTCGTCATGTTTAAAACACATGACCTGACCAGCCTTTGAAGTTTCTTGCGGTTTCTAGCAGTCCCCATAATACCGCACGCAGCCTCTCGGCCCCCACTCCACGTGGTATTTTTAGTACGCGAACATGTTCATTCGAAGTGCATTTCAACTAGCTAGATCTGCGCCATTTTGTTGTGTTTTAGTTAAAAATAGATGTTGATTAAAGATTTAAAATATAATAAACTGTGTTTTATTTGAAATCAATATTTTATCTTCAATGGTCAAGATCGAAACTAACACCGTAGATCGTTTTAAGGATAGTATTATAGACAGTATTCAATTTTTACCCGGTGTTTAATAAAAATACCCGGTATAAATGGGTAAATACCCTTTTTTACCCTTCCTCCCAATTTTACACACCCCAATTTTTACCCACCCGCCCATCTGTAGTTGCGAAGCGACCGAGACGTCAACGCGCTACTCGCTGACTCCCTCGCGCTGACGTTGAAACTTACTACTCTGTCTCGCTCGCTCGATTTACACTTTTATAGGTGTGCGTGGGTGAATGTTTGCATATGTAGTTCAGTAGGACTATATTTTGATTGACTACAAGTAGGAGCATGCCGTATCTTCCCTTTTTGTTTTAATCTAAGGGTACAGCACAAAGTAAAGACAACCGTGTCGCGTAGCGGTGAAAGAATACTTACTACAACCCTCTCGCTTCCCTTGGGCCTTGGGTCATTGGCGGTCGTAAAAGGCGACTAACGGACTAAAGACTGCACATCCAACAGCGTGGAGCGGCGATAGGCTCACCACCTGTCACACTGAGACATGTGCAGTCGATATTTGGTGAAAAGTGGACTATGGTAGAGGACTGCTGTTGCAGTCTCTGACTAACCCTTCGGGGATAATAGACGTGATTAATTATGTGTATTATTATATGTTTCTATGTACAAAGTAAAAACGATAGTCTTTATTTTGTGATTACCGTGCGTGAAGCCTGTGAAACTGCTTTATCTCAGATTTAACAAAATAAAGGAAAAGTCTAAATATTATTTATAGGTAGGTACTATAAAACATTATTGTAAAAGATAAATAATTTAGTGGCGTACGCAGTTTAATATAATTTCTATGATGTGATGTGTGTGTCACATCACACTACTTGGCGAAAGATATAACGCCGTATTCACGACTGGATGTTACGCGTTGGCAGAATTTGTCGGAGTAATCTGTTTATGCCAAGGAAATGTGATGGCGCGCTGAAAAGTATAATTGAATGGCCAAAATAGAAACATGATTTGGAATGTGGACAGTATTTTATTATAGCCAGTGATACATTTCAAAAAGAACAAATTGACGGTCATTTGTTATTTTTTTTCTCTTAAATAATGGCTTTGTGCGATCAGCACATTTAGCCAGGGTCAAGTTTTTAACAGTAATTATTATTTTCTTTACAATAAGTGGATGATAATAAACGTTTAATGGTAAATGATTTTCCCCCAAACCCCTCGAGACTCAATAAAGCTGTGGGACTTTATTGAGGTGTCACACGGACTTCTTGAGATGAAAAGTGATTTTGCACGGTTTTGTTTTTTTGACAACACTCATGCAGGTTCACGAACACATAACAGTAAATAATCCACCATTATTTCACATTAATAATCGACAAAACACAAATTATAGTAAATAAAACAAAACTGCGGACATGACGCTTCACTTTCCCGCCAAGAAGTCCGTCATTTGTTGTTCGTAGCGTTCGTATTTAATTTGGTTATTTAAGAACAATATACTCACCTACTTATTTTATTCTTAAAGATAGACATGGATACTATCAGCTTATAAACGTCCCACTGCTGGGCACAGGCCTTCGCACATGGACAACAGCACGTGGGAACATTGGGCCATACCCCACCACGCTGCAGCTGGCTCAATGAGGGTTGGTGGGAATAGCTAAAAAAAAAGACTGATTTCGGCTAAATTTTGAAGGCTCCTGGTTATTAAATAAATGATTTAATGCAAAAAGTCACATAAAATCTCTTTTCGTACCACTTGCTCAAAAAAGTGACATTATAAGCCACAAAAAGCGAACATAACAATAGTCATTTTTAATCTGTTGAGTTAAAACAGGGAAAGAAAATTATACTGAATTTCATTCATCCTCTAGGCGGAGAATGTGATTTAAATTTGGAATACTTACCGTATATACGGAACTACATCAGTCTGTGTTTACACCATTGAGTTTGTATATAAAGCATTATACCTACATCTTTTTTAAAAAGGAAATAAATAAAAAAAAATAATTACAAATCAACTCATCAACAATAAATGTACCAAACAAAAATGTCACTCTCGCTATCAATAATTGGACCAATGTTTCGAATGTTGACTTTTACTTTTAATTGTCATTATTTTTAATAAATGCTTACTTATCTCATATTATTATTGTGTTAATTTTTTCCAAGTAGAGTATTTTCCTCGGTGATAAAGCTGTCTTAGTCTTGGGTGAACTTAAATCCCTCGCTACACTCAGGACTCGTCTTAAATCCCTTGCTTCGCTCGTGATTTAAGTTTTTAACACCCTCGCTACGCTCGGGAGTAAACCTCGAGTCCTTCGTTACGCTCGCGATTTAAATCGTCACCCGCGACAGAAGACACTGCAGTGTGCTTTATCCCCTTGGTTAATAATCTACTATTTTTAACCGATGCTGAATAAGTTATAAAAATTTGTCCAGGGGCCCAAGTCTGCTAATTTACGAATGGCATAGTTGAATCGCAATTGGATCGCATTGTAATTGTTTGACACATTTTGTATTCATAAATGAGTAAGAGAATACCAAATGTGTCAAACAATTACAATGCGGACTTGGGCCCCAGTTCTGAAGGAGGACAGGGGACTACAAAACGTCGTTTTTCTGTGTTATGTATGAGAATTTTGCATGCCACGTCGACGTAGTGTTTCCTTAACATAACATTATACCTACTGTTAATAGAGATTTTTGCATACCTATTTATTTGAATTACTTAATCATAGTGTATTACAACAAACAATAAAACATTATTTTAATGATAATGGCTTTTAATTTATATCCTGACCTATTAAACAAACTCGACGTAACGGATAGAATAATAGAAAGCAATATTATGCAAGAACAATAGACTCTCAGACTCGACGTAAAGGGAACAATTCGATTTAACGACTACCATTCTTACGACAACCAGGACCAAAGGCTTAAAGTGCACAGGATGTTGATGCCGTTTTTTCTATTAAAATAGCAATAAGTGACATACTTACTGCTTTAATAGAATTTTTGACATACATACTACTTTGTAGAACTCGGAGGAACTACCCTCACAAAGGACACAAATCCTCCGCTCTTCTAGAAAGTCTGCAGACTGCACTCGCGTAGGAGACCATCTGCGTTAAAGTTAGGTCTTGACGCCGAATCAGAACCCGCCGAAGCGCGCACTCATAAGACTAGCATCTCAGAAGAGTTTCCACGGATCACGTGTAATTCACTGCCTATTTTCCAGTTAGGTAACCGGAGCTGATCATCATATCCAGACTAGTACCGGAGATGCCAACAGCAATGTCCAAAACGAACCATCGAACAAAGCTGCTGACTTAAAGGGAAACTCACGTTCCCCGCAGGACTTTTCGCTTCAGGCCCCACCAAGATCGCAACTAAGCTCCGCACGCTGTGCATGAGTTTGGAAGCCCTGGCACACACAAGCTAACCACAAGCCACTTTGAGTCCTACCCACGTCCGGGGCCCGCCGGAGGCGCCGGTAAGGCCACAACCAGCGGTGGGCGTGAACCGGAACCCCGTAGAACCATTGAGCAACAAACAGCCGGACCCTTAGTTGCAGCTGCGAAGCCCTATCCACAATGGTGAGTAGATAGGGGCATGTACTTATCTGCAGTATTTAGTCCGTTAGTCGCCTTATACGACACCCAAGAGAAGAGATGGGTTGGTTTGTGAAAATCATCACTAATGGTCCAAATTGGCATTTCTACCTCTACAATGGCTACCATCTTTCGTTTGACGTTTATTAAAGCCAATTTCGCATCAATGAAGCATCGTACACATCGTACAATCGTCGCGAAAAGTAGTTTCATTGTAGAAAGCAAATTAAATTCTGTTCGGTCGCAAATCGATATCCATTGTGGAGACGGTTGTACGCAAAAACCGCTTTGTCAACGCTGCGAATGGCTTAAAACGTGTAAGAACCCAATCATTGCTATCTACAAAACGTCATAGTTTGTTTCCAATTTAAAAAGTTGAGATCACTTGGTAAGCATGTGAAAGAATAGCGTCAATAGAGCCTATCAGTCCTCCTAGACAAGTGTCAAACGTTCCAAATCTATTCGTAATTCGTCATACACGTACAAACTACAAAACCATTTAATATTGCTATGCACAGTTCTTCTCAAATGGATGCACACATGAGAAGGTTGGGCCACAACACAGCATCTTACGGCAACAACCAGGGCCAACAGCTTTACGTGCCTTTTAAATTTGGTCACCCAACCGGTGGAACACCATTTCGTAAGCAGCTTAACATTTACGATCTCAAAAGTGTAGTCTAGTCACTATAAAAAAGCTCTGACGATCAGTCTCACGACAGTAGGTAGTAGCATCGGGCTCCGTACATTAACAGCGCGGAGGATTTAATCAAGCCTCGATGAAAAATGCCTGCGGGACCCTAGTAGCGAAAGCTTGTACTGGCCACAAAACAGTTCAACGTGGTGTGCTAAAAGAAAAGAAATACACTTTTAAACTTTCGCGTACTATTACATGCATACAGGCATACTTACATATAATCACGACTATGTATCCCCGAAGGGTTAGTCAGAGACTAGGCAATGAGGACTGCAAAAGCAGTCCTCTGCCATAGTCCATTTTTCACCAAATACTTAGCACATTTATTGAGCGTGACAGGTGGTGAGCCCATCGCCGCTCTAAGCTGTTGGATGTATGTGCAGTCTTTAGTCGCGCACTACTTATTATAAACAAACATTTAGACGGGGATTAACGCTAATTATAAATACTTAAGAATCCTACGCATACCTTTTTATACCCGACGTTTCGACCGAGTTGCACCGGTCAACAAAAAAACAAGTAATTATCTAACAACTACATAAACTAACACATACACATAGAAGTTGAGGCAAAGGCTTAGCTCATACATAAAAGAGTTTGGATGTATCTAAAATATGTATTTAAATTCCTAGAGTTCCAATTATAATATAGGTACCTATTTAGATATTAATAACTATAATTAAGTAAATATATAATTTTGTGATTTAAGTCACTTAATAATTTTGTAACCTAGTAACCAAACATTGCTAGTAACTAATAAAAAATACCTACATTGATTATTGCATTTAAAAAAGTAGGTAAACATTAAAATTATTCTAACATAAAAAAGAATTGATTAGTTTCATTTTGGACAGTTAGTTTTAAAACAATAAGTAGGTACCTAAGCAAAGACACAAGTGCCATGAAAAAAATTAAAATATTTCGTAGTATGCTTATTCTGTTGACAGTACAAGGGTGGATTGCAAAGGGTTGCAAGTAATGAGAAGAATGAAAAATGGCTGCCGCCGCCCCTCTATATATTAAAAACTAGCGGATTCCTCTACCGCCCGCATGCGGCGCTGCGATCATTGTCTATGACTCGCTCATTTTCCGACTCGTTGCTATAGATAAATAACATTTTACTAAAGGATGGTAAACGCAAAATGAAATCTAGCCTTTTTGAACCCACTGCCTCTTTCTGTTTAAGCCATTCGCCTCGGTCGCTGTTAGCACAACGTTGCCAATGCCAGATATTTTTATTGTCAAGTCGGGATTTTAAAACTTTTTGAGCTATAAAAGCGGGATTCTTTCGTCGAAAGCGGGACATAAGTAGTAAAAAAACCGTATAAAATCAGATTTTTTTTTTTAAGTTTTCCTTTTTATTTGAGTTTTAAATTACGTTTACGTGACAATAGGATGCAAAAATAGCCATAGCAAATATATTTTATTAAAAATATGATATTTTAAATCAGTCCACACTTGTCTTTGTCACCCGGCCCGAGCTTCCTCAGCACGAGACTCGAGTACTTCGAATTATCCCCGAAAAGCGGGACTGAGCCTGTCCCGCGCGGGACAAGTTTAATTATGATTTAAAAATCGGGCCCCCTTACTCTCGAATCCAATCTCAATGTCGATATCAAAGCCGTCAAATAACAATACAATAATAAGTGCGTACTCTTGACGCGCTTAAATTCAGGATCAGATTGAAATCGAAATCATGTTCATATCGGAAAGATAAGTATGAAGTTTGCTGCCAATAATGTCATCGATAGTGAGAACCTTTTGTGTTTTTGACGTATCGATTAATGTAATGCATAATAAAAATCCACTTTAATATCTAAAATTATAGCTGTATCTAATTAATGAAGTTATAACTCATTTTATATCAATAAATCCTTCAATGTTAAGCAGAATTTACAAAACAATATTGCATTATTTAAAGTGACATCAACATTTTAGGACGTATGAAGCGCTGCTTTCGCCTTGAAATGCTTTAAAAAGTAAAAAATCTGTCTGTGGCGTTGTCTGTCTGTCTCTGATTTGACAACATCACTTTCTGTTATGAAGGACAATAAATTATTACCTATTAATTTTCTGCGATGTAAGATCTAATAAATTTGTTTGTTGTGAAAGTGAAGATTAATGTTACACTTGCTATAATTGACCGACGACCTAAGTTTTACTTATTTCACCAATAGTCAATTCAAGTGACAGTGAACGTTTCAAACTTTCGTAGCGTCTTGAAAAATATTTGGGATTATGAATCAAATATCATAAAATTCATTGTTCACCTTTATTTTATAGTATTGGGCTCAAAAAAAGACCAATAAAAGCTCAGTATTCGGTTTTGATGAATGAGGCAAACGGGTAGAGGCAGTAAGGAAAGTGGTTGGACCGTCTCAGATGCAGTAGAGCATCCAGCACAAGATATTTTTGAGGCACAGACGTGAGGTTGCCAATGCTCTCCAACAAGCAGCAAATAAATAAATAATGAAGCTAATGAAGACATGTGTATTTTTTTGTTATCTGGATTAAATAATTGTAAGCAAGCAGTAGGTATACAATTGTGTGTTCGGCAATAAATTTTGCTGAATAGTATTATTGTTTTATTAAAAGAGTACTTATTTGTTTTGTAAAGATACTGAGAGTTAAAGAAACTGAATATAACCTTACTTAATTTACCAAAGAAACTTTATTTAAAATTTATTATAAATCATATGAGGCACCCAGTTCCCCAATACCTAAGCAACGTTAGGGTTCCTGCTTAATTTTAGCTAGTTCTTAGAGCGTTTCTTAAAATAAGAAAAGAAAGAGCCAAACGCGCCATCATAGTACTTACAAATAAGTAGGTACATACTCGTATATACATATATTGAATCACGACTATTATCCCCGAAAGATTAGTCAGAGACTAGGCAATGAGGACCGCAAAAGCAGTCCTCTACCATAGTCCATTTTTCACCAAATAGCGACTGCACATGTGGTCAGCGTGACAGGTGGTAAGCCCATCGCCGCTCTATGCCGTTTGATGTATGTGCAGCTTAGATTAAAACATTGTATTAATCTAATATGTGCAGTCTTATAAATCATTTATTTAAGTAGTTATCAAGTCTTATCACATTTCACACATTAATAATCTTTAGTCAGTTAGTCGCCTTTTACGACACCCAAGGGAAGAGACGGGGTGGTAGTATTCTTACACCGCTGCTTAAAAATGAGTAGGTACCTATTTACCGAAAAATACGTAAATTCAATACACATAAAGTACCACTTTAGTTATTATGACAATGTCAATTGACAGCCAATTTATACACCATCAGAATACCAAATTTAACTGTCAAAATAGCGTCCAGGGTACGAATTTCAACAAAACTTAATGTCATTTAGTTCACGCAATATCCGCGCGACATGAATCCATTTTATCGCTAGTGTCGAAACTCAAGAGTACGAAAATTTACAATACCAATTCGATCCAATAGCGATCGGTTTCGAGAGTAAGGGGGCGGTCGCTGTGTGCTATATAGCCTGTTCTAAGTGCAATGCAACCCACCGTCTTATTAATATCATCGACTCCTCTAGCCAATTTATTATAAATTATTATTTCTAATTTCATTTTATTTAAGTATACAATTTAAAATGTAATGTTTAACTAAGAAGTTACTAAACCAAACTAATGTCCTTTACGCGAATGCAAAATTATACACTTTGTTGAGACTGAAACACGACTGAACTCAGCAAAAGTATTTAAATAAGTATCTACTTTCACAATAAATAATAGACAAATCCTAGCAAAAAGGCAAGTCGCCCAATGACTAGCTTCTTGCGAAATTGTGTTGTATTCGTAATTGCCAGGACAAGGTTTGTTTAAAATAATTGTTTTAGAACATCTACGGGAAATGTGGGAAATGCCTTTTAAATATGAAAAAAAGTTTAGTAGTTTAGTAATATGATTGTTTAAAATGTATGCAACCCAACACGAGATGTAAGTTTTCGTGAGAAGAATAAACCCAACTAGCAAAATTTCCACTTACACACATCCCAAAAGTATGATTTTACCAGTCTTATATAATTCCGGTATACTATAAGTGTGGATTTTGGCGCAGTTAATAAGTCTATTCACCCCTAAATATACCTTAAAATGGTCTCGAGAAGTGTATTTCCAATCTTACAAAATTCTTGCCGATGCTTTAATAATACCAAACAGACTTACAAATGACTTACAAAAGCATCCTTTATGGGCGTTTATAATGCATTTACTAATGCTGTTCTAAGTGTGATATCACTAGTACTGCTCTTTGCGAGCTTTTAGTAAGAGTGTAATCACAATCCGGCGAAAGGATTGCCAAGAGCTCGTGAAACTTTTTTGAATAATAAGAAGAGTGTTAAAAACGTAAGTATTATAAATTGTCCTGTTTAATTAACTTTCCTACAAAATGTGTAAGTAAAATTTAATGTTTGTTACGCATTACTAACGGTTATTAAATTGCGAAGTCGGTTTTATTGAGTATTTTGAAATAAGAATCACAATATTTTTACATCACAATATAATGTATCTTTAATAATAAAAAAATATTATATTAAAAACGAAAAATATCGAAATGTCGCTATTACCACCAATCATGCCTTATAAGGGCTTTAACAAGAACAATATAAGTGCATTACCATTGTTTTAAGGTTTATATCGCGGCCATGGCTCATAAACTTTAGGGTTCCTTATTAAAGTAGAAGTAGAAGTAAAGGGAAGTTCCTGGTAGACCACCTTTTAACTTATTTGCAATGCTTTCGAATTGTTATTGCAATTTATGTAAGCTTCTAAGATATTTGACGTGCTAGTACTCTTTAATAACTTTTACATAGTCACTTCTAAGATCGAGTGATCTTACAAAATGCATTTATAAGAGTTTATTAAGAACCAAGGGTAATTAGGCTTATAAAGTGCGCGTATAATACTACTGTTTTACAAATGTTATATAAAGTAAGCTTATATATATCTTTAAGAATAAGTTATAAGAAATAGTCGATATCTAACAAAACACTTCGTAAAGTCACTTTTAAGATCGAGTGGTCTTACAAAGTGCATGTATAAGTGTTAATTAAGACTCAAGGGCAATTAGGCTTATTTTTATTTTCTTTAGTGTGGCTTATAAAGTGCGTGTATAATACTATTGCTCTTATAAATGTTATGTCAAGTTTGCTTATATACGTCTGTAAGAATAATTTATAAGTATAACAGCCGATATCTAATAAAATACTTGGATAAGTCACTTCCAATACATACAGTGCATGTGTTTGATAAAGAGAGGTCAATCAATGTCCCTGCGCTCTGCTAACCTCAAACTGTGTGGTCCAGATGGGTCATGATGGAGGCGCGGGTTTGCACGCCTGCGCATGGTTCACCTTCCGGTGTGGAGGCGCGCCTCGCGCATGACTGGGCCTCCAGTCCGCTGGTAGGTGTGTGCTCCGCGCTGGAGCACCCCTGCCCGTGTAATGCTGCCACCGCTGTTGAGTGGTCGGTGAAGCCGCTCCCGATCTGTTGACACACAACAATAATAAATGGAGTGGTCCACCAAATGCAATGCGGCGTTGAGGCCTATAGTTAAAGAAAAGGCCGCTGCGCCTTGCCATACGCCGCCTCGTAATTACAGGCAGCCCTTGTCGATCATGGCACCACGTCGTAGCATGACCCGTTTGGCCGCACTGTGTACAAGCCGGGTCCATGCTGGCTGCTGCAGTCAGCGCCGCCAGCCGCGCTGTAGTGTGTCCTGGCTGCGGCTGTACAGTGGGATTCGCCTGGCGTCCCACTGAAGCCTGCGCCTCTGATGGCGGCAGGTCAGGCTGGGAGGTCGCTACGACCCCCGTCTCATCGCCGAGGAACTTTAGAAGCTCCTCCAATCCCGGCAGAGTAGCCCCACCTTTCTCTGCCGTTTCCCGTTCAAACCGGGAACGAACGTCCGTTGGCAGCTTGTCCAACACAATGTGTACCAGTAGCAGCGAACACTCGGCTACTGGCAACCCTAAATTTCGCAACGCGGTACACGCAACTGTGACTGGCGTCAACAGCTGCGTCTTTAAGTCCGCCCGATTGGCTACCTTAGGTAGCGACAACGATTGGCGCGCGTGTGCGTCTACCAATGACCCTTCTTCCACTTCGCCACCCAAACTTCTTAACTGGTGGGTAGGAAGCCTATCAGGTATCCTGGGCCCTCCCATTGGTGGCGGTGTGGATGGCTGGACATCCCCTATCCGTCGCCTTTTAATGTCGCAGGCCGCCTGGACGACATTATCATTAATCTCCATGATTTGGTCGAAATCATCCTCGTATGCCGACCATACGTTTTTGTGGGATGTTGGAGCAGTCTCCGACAAAACCACCATGGCGGTCTCAACCGAAGACACCCGCTGCCTTAACTGCCTGGCTCGCTGGAGGATGACATCATCGCAGCCCCTCCGAGACAGCAGATCCTGCGTATGCACGAACCAGCGCAGCTGCGTTGCAGAGACTGCCTCCGCCATCGCGTTGTCAGCAAAAAACAAATAACGAGGAATTAGATTATATGTCCAACAATAGCACAAAGACAGAGCAATGTTCCCTACTAATGTAGCCTTTTAATTACAATGTAGCCACAACCAAAATTAATAAGTACATAAAAAAACTTAAACGGGTTTGCAACAAGAAGCGCACTAACAAATAATGTGCAATTATTATTATTACATAGTCCCTATGCATAAATCAACCAATTTAAACCAATGTAATAATCAAATTAAATTTTAAAATTGGTTTTCAAAAATGAAGGCACAAACAAAACAAAATGTGCTATTATTATTGTATAAACCGTTATATAATAATCCAACCAAATTTTACATATGCCGCTGTTTAGAACAAAACAAATCTATTCGGTCCCAAAGAACCAGAGTAAACAAAATGAATGTTTAACTAACATCACACAAGGATGAACCAGTAATCAGGCTTGAATTGATTCCCAAAGAAAAACAAAAATAAAAATAAAATAGAAATGTTCCTTAATACTACATAGGTACACAACTATGTTAACACACAATGTATAATGCAACTACAACATTGATATGTGACTACAATATGATTATACCAAATGAAATGCAATAACAAGTATTGCACAGACTGCCATGCAATCAAAACAAAGCAATAAATCAACCCTAGTTGATTCTGAAGCAGCCACAATAAACATTGAATGTTCAATTAAAATTTACTATGTAAACAAATTGATTTCCAAAGAAAAAATAAAATAAAAATGTTCCTTGATATTATTATTACATACGCCACTAGGTAAACAAGTCATTTACCAAACAAATGTTAAAAATAAATGGAACTCAAATTGATTTCCCAAAAAAAACTACAATAAACAAAATGTTAATCAATTTATAATGTAACATAACTGCAATATTGATATTGGGTCTACAGCTTTGCAATCGCTAGACAACCAAACTACAAATATTGTGAATCAAATGCCTACAATATTTAAATATGTTTTCAAAATGAAAACAACAAACCAAATCAAAAGTACCACAATTTTCAATGCTTTAACTTTAAATTCTAAATTAAGTTTTCAAACAATCAAGGAACAAACAAAATGTTTAATTATTTGCAAACCGCTAGAATCTTAAAATTCAGTTTGCAAAACAAATGCAACAATTAACATCAAAATATTTATTTGTTGTCCCAAATCGACACTACCCTAGCGAGACTAATTCTAAATTAAAGTTAGACAACAAAGCAAAAATAAACTGCCACAAACAGTTTTAATCAGTAAGTACATTAAAGTTGTCTGACAATTACACCGCCCCGGTGAGTAGATAGATTATTACTCAGATAAATTCAAAGCAAGTAAATACTGTACTGTGATATGATTTTAATCCAACCAACAGATAACCATAGTTAACCACATTCTAAATTTATAATAAACCAAGAAACATATTCCTAACTTTACTATTATGCAAGTAATTACAGCAAGTTAAGTATGACAATTGCACTTGCAATGACTTTCCGCAATGAACTTCCTACATACTCAAAGCATTCTAAATGCGAGACAAAAACCAAATTAATTTTTGTTACACTGACCGCAGTGAGACAATCTTACATAACTTTGCTGTAATCACACAACAAAACCTACATATTACAACATTGCATTCTGAATACAATTTAATATGCGGTTGCAAACAATCTTAACACTAAAACTAATAACTAATTACTTGAGGTCCGTAGACAAAACCACGCTCTGGTTTACCAAAAATTGTTTGATGTAGACTATCTATATCAAACAATTTTTGGTCCAAAACAATATGCATCAGTAGGAGCGACCACTCGGCTACTGGCGACCCTAACTGTCGCAACGCATTAACGCAACGCATCAGTACTGAGGAGTAGCCGGGAAGCTTAGGGCCTTTCAACCACGCTCTGCTACCAAAAATGTTTGATAAAGAGAGGTCAATCAATGTCCCTGCGCTCTGCTAACCTCAAACTGTGTGGTCCAGAGGGGTCATGGACCGACCTCCCTAAATATAGTTGCTCTGCTACCTTTTTACTTAAAACTAACGTCTAATTATAAGAAATATAAACTAACTTACGTACTAGTCCTCCTCTCGTCCGCCCGCGCTGTTCGCGGTGCTCCCGGGGACTCGCCGGCCGCCGGCTGCCTTCTGTGGTACTGGTAGACCGCGCTCCTGCGCGTCTTCAGGTTGGTGCTGTGGTGGTGGAAAGGCCCTAAGCTTCTCGGCTATCCCTCAGTACTGATAATCTTAGAATCATACGTACCACTGATGCACAACAACACTTAGTCCACTTAGTTTAAACTTATTAAAGTTCACACTCCAACGCGAGTACACTGCGTGGGTCTCATAACCAAAGGGGCCAAAATGCCTCGTGCTTGACGACCACTGTCGAAGCTCCAATCAATTAATTGTTTGTCACTAGCTCGCCCTGGTACTAATGTTTTACACTGTTTAATTATTACGGACCCCCGAATCAAAACAATATGTGCCCCTCACAACAAATTATCAATTCAAAGTCAATATTCTCTACGCGACCCCGCGGTCAAGTTCCTAACCTCTCCAAAAATTCAACGTGAGTCTGTGTGTCACACTGACATTGACAGCCGTCTGTCAAATACAAATTAAAACTAACACAAAGGGTTGCCAGCCGTAAGTGGCCATTTTGTTCCGAACAGCATGTATAAGTGTTATTTACGAATTAGGCCTACAGAGTGCGTTTATAACACTAGGTACTGTTCTTATTGATGTCATTTCTCGTATTCTTATATAGGTACCTACTTCTAAAAGTTTTTTTACAAGTATATATGCTCTTATAGCTTAAAAAAAACTTATGATATGCCATTATTAGGGTCTCCGTCTTAATCAGAACGTGTATAAAAATTATTTGAGAACATTGCTCTTAAAAGCTTTCATTTCTAAGGGTATTTTGCTAGCTGGGAATAGACGTACCTACTTCATAATATAAGATGACTGCTAGTAACCGCAAGAAACTTTAAGGGTTGGTCAGGTCAAGTGTTTTAAACATGGCAAAATTGACAAAAAGGGAATTTTTGTTTTTTTTTTTCATTTTTTTAATAAAATTATTTATTTTGTAAATATTAATTGGATAGTCTTTGAGTATCTAATTTATTATAAAACAATATCATAAGAAAAATAAAATGAAAACAATTAAATATAACGATTATTTACAACGCGCGGGCAACGGCCGGCCGGGCGTTAATGTTACAATAGGCCTGTGTCGTAAATTTCAAAAATGGCTTATTTCGATAGTTTAGTACCTGTATTACCCCAAAAAAAATAATATTTCATAATAAAAATTATATTTAAAACACATATTTTAAGTTTGAAAAGAATATTTTTAAACTGACGTAAAAACACAAGAGTCTGGCATTATAGGTCAGCGGACTGGGATGAGATGCGAAGTTTTTTTGCGTCCTACCCATGGTGGCGAGTTTGCTTCTCGCTGGATGATCTTGATGTCGCCGCCGACTCTGTCGTTGATGTGATACTGCATGGAATGGAACTTTTTAATCCGAACTCTGTGGTTCACATTGGCGGCAGGTCCCAACCATGGTTTGGACGTTGCTGCAAAATGGCGTCTCGCCAAAAGCGACAACATTACCAAGCCTGGGCTAATGCGGTGTCATCAAAGGATCCAAACACCAGTGCGCTCAGAAAGAGGTTCAACTTTACCGTCAGGTCCTTAAGGACATTGCCAAGGCGAAGTCATCATTCATAAGTGAAATTGGCGAGAGGCTAGTGCGTTTCCCTTCAGGTACGCGTGCGTTCTGGTCTCTCGCGAAAGCTACCTTAGGGCAATTTTTGTCAGCCGTCCCTATCCCTACCATCATTGCACAATACCGATGACTGCCTGGCCCATACTACAAAGGAGAAAGCCGACCTCTTGGGCACTCTTTTCGCATCAAACTCGACCTTGGACGATGGGGAAAACTCTCCACCAACCATACCCGCATTGCGCTTGTTCAATGCCAAACGTCCAGTTCCTACAAAGGTCAGTTCGTAAGGCTCTTTTTTCCTTGATATCCATGAGCTCAAGGGCTTGGAAGACAGCCCTTGTCCACCCGATTCTCAAAAAAGGCGATCGCTCAGATTCAAACGAATAGCCATCACCTCTTTGATCTCCAAAGTAATGGAGACCATCACAAACCGCCAGCTCTTAGGGTACCTAAAAGAAAACTAGCTACTAAACGATCGCCTGTATGGTTTTCCTCGCGGTCGTTCGGCTGGTGATCTTTTAGTGTACTTTACTCACCGATGAGCGGAGGCAGTCGAGTGTAAAGGGGAGGAGCTTTAACGTAGCGAAAGCCTTTGACAGGGTATGGCACAGGGCTTTTCTCTCTAAACTTTCATCATACGGGCTTCTTGAGAAATTGTGTTTGCGGGTTGCCAGCTTTCTTTCTGTAGCATCAGAGTCGTAGTCGACGGTTCGTGCTCTGACATGAAACCCGTGATTGCTGGAGTCCCGCAGGGATGTGTGTTAGCCCCTACTCAGTTTCTTCTGCATATCAATGACATGTTGCATAACAACAGCATTCATTGCTATGCGGACGACAGTACGGGGGTAGCGCTCTACACCGGACGAGCTAATTTTTCTCTGGAAAGCGTTATCGAGAGCCGAAATAAACTTGTGACCCGCACCGAGAACATGTTAAGTCATGTCTCAAATTGGGGCCGACATAACCTAGTCCACTTTAACTCCTCCAAAACACAAGTTTGCGCTTTTACCGCAAAAAAATATCCCTTCGTCGTACATCTGAACTTTGAGGGAGCTCTCCTTAATACCAATCAGACTATTGGAATCCTTGGCGTTGATATTTCGAGTGACGTTCAGTTTCGAGGTCATGTGAGAGGTAAACCTAGGCTAATATTGGCGTAATTTTAAGTTATAATAAAAGTACCGAAAGTACCGAATTTCCCGGGAAACGGATTGTCAGTACCGGTACTGCGTAAAAAGTCAATTTCCCGGGAAATACCGGGAAAAATCGGTACCGGGAATTCCCGGGAGCATGCCCTAGTATGTACACTGAAAGAACAAAAAGGTTGATTTTGCACGGGTTGGCGACACTATAGTTGAATTAACAAAGTGATGGGTTAAAGCAACATGAACAAATTGTTGTTTCACAAAAAAGTTTTTGTTGATATGAAAACAGTTGTTTTTACCTATTTGTACATGTTGGCATTCATGCATAATTCAATAGGTAATTGTTGATTTTACTGTTCAAGTTGTTGAAATAACCATTTTTAAAGTAAAATTTACATAATAAATACGTTAAAACAACAAAAGATATTCAACCATTTGTCGATTACCAGAAACAACAAAATAAATTTGTTATCTATGCCTATTTCCAATAGTTGATTTAATGTAAATTTTAATGCTGGAACCAAGCTGATTGGCATAACCCATTCAAATGTTTGTCTCAACCGAACAACAAACAGTTGGGATAACAATATAAGCAGGTAAAAACCACAGCAAGACATAAAGTTAAACCAACACTTTCGAATGGTTAAAGGAACACCCGAATGATGGTTAAAATAATGATATGAACGGGTTAAATCCTATACAAAAAAAGTAATGACACGACCCATTAAAATGTTTGTTTTAACCGTGACACAAACAGTCAAGATCAAGAAGTCAACAGTATTAAACAGGTAAAAACAACAGCAACACATAAAGCTTAATCAATATATTCGAATGGTAAATCTAACTCAAGAGAAAGGGTTAAAATAACAACATAAACAGGTTAAGTCCTATACAAAAAAAACGATTGACACAACCCTTTCAAGTGCTTGTTTCAACTGTCACACAAACCGTTGGGATAGCAATATACACCGGTAAAAACAACACCAATACAAAAAGCTAAATTAACCTGTTTGAATGTTTAAACTAGCCCTTCAGAGTGTTTGATTTAACCGTCACATAAACTGTTGGGATAACAATATAAACAGTTAAAAATAACAGCAAGATTTATAACTAAATCAACAAATTCGGATAGTTAAACTAACTCACGAGCTAGGGTTAAAATAAATATATAAACAGGTTAAGTCCTGTACAAAAATTATCGATTGACACAACCCTTTAAAATGTTTGTTTTAACCGTCACACAAACAGTTGAGATAACAGTAATAAACAGGTAAAAGCAACAGCGACACATAAAGTTTAATCAATATGTTCGATTGGTAAAATTAACTCAAGAGCTAGGGTTAAAATTCTATTTCAAATGTGTGTTTTAACCATCACACAAACAATTGGGATTGCTATCCCAATATATTGCTATATAAACAGGTAAAAACAACACCAAGCAAAAAAAACTAAATCAACAAGTTTAAATGGTTGAGCTAACGCTTTCAAATGTATGTTATGTTATAACCGTCACACGAACAGTTGGGATAGCAATAAAACAGGTAGAAATAACAGCAACACATTAGGCCAAATCAACATGTTCGAATGGATAAAATAATAAGATAAACAAGTTAAGTCCTACAGACAAAAAAACGATTCACACAACCCTTTCAAATGTTTATTTTAACCGTTACACAAACAGTTGGGATAGCAATATAAACAGGTAAAAATTACACCAAGACAAAAAACTAAGTTAACAAGTTTGAATGGTTGAGCTAACGCTTTCGAATGTATGTTATAACCGTCACACGAACAGTAAGGATAGCAATAAAACAGGTAAAAACAACAGCAACACATGAGGCCAAATCAACATGTTTGAATGGATAAACTAACTTACGAGCTAGGGTTAAAATAATAATATAAACAAATTAAGTCCTAATCAAAAAAAACGATTCACACAACCATTGCAAGTGTTTGTTTGAACTGTCACACAAACAGTTAGGATACCTATCAATATAAACAGGTAAAAACAACAGCATAACAAAAAGCAAAATCAACGTGTTCGAATGATTGAGCTAACGTTTTCAAATGTATGTTGTTAAATTAAACGCTACCTAAATGCTAAATACGAGTAATCTGAGATACAATTACTGTGTCACATAACTACCTACAATACAGACAAACCGACATGGCGAAACTATATCAATATAATTGTATTTGCTTTCGTATATCTGGCTCAACCGATTTTCGTGAAAATTTGTGAGCGAGTTCGACACCTATTTATAGTTAGGGCAAAATGCTTTTGTATGTCCGGCCTTAAGATCTTGTTTTGGAAGATAACAAGATGAAAAGTTGAATTAAACGCCATATACTTACCTACCTTAATAGTGTAGTAGGTACCTACTGTTAAACGAGCTTTGATTATTTAATGGATTGTCGAAAACGGCTGTACTTAACGATTACGATGTTTACGATATAATTAGTGAGTTAACAGGACACAAACTTCTCAAATGTTTGTTTTAACCCTTTTACAAATAGTTGAAATAACAATTTAAATAATGTGTGCTGATCTGCTGGCAACGTCGCAAATTACTATCTGCGCGCGCTCAAGAAGCAAGGGCGTCTATTCACGAGAAGTTCGGCTATGCGATTCTCTAAGCGACACAGACGCCGCGCTGTGCTGCCGACTGCTTAGTTGAACGTGAATATTCGAATAAAGTGCACGCACGGCTTGCAGAACGACGTACTGCAACGTCTGCAACTGCGTGCTGCGTACTGAGTACGTATTTGCGGAGGTGAGGTGGACAGTTAAGTGTGTTATGGATTTAGGTAAGTGTGCGGACATATAAATGTGTTTTAATATAAAAACGTGTATCTACCCATCTAGCACATAAGTTTTATCGTGTTTAGTGTATTTTTTGCCGTAAAACGCGACCAGCCTGGGTACCTTAATTAAATACTTAATTTGTTTCGTATATTTGGCCGAATAAGGTATTTCGGCGGAAACAGTCAAACGTTTTGAAGGTACCTACGTGTTTATTGTTTTCGTTGTCTGATTACTAAAGCTTAGCGCCACGCTGCGTGTCGCAACGCAATCGGTTACATACATTTTGCATGAACGTGGTAACATTAGCTCATAGCCAATTTACACATCCTTAAGTAAGTAAAAACTACGTGTGGACGCCGGGCGGCAAGTAGGTAAGTCTGTCTACCTATCGCATTAAGTAAGCAAGGAAGTAGTAAGTTCAACTTACTTACTTACTTATGGGTGTGTAAATCGGCCTTCAGTCCCGCGTGTCGCCACGTTCAATACAAAGCTTTGTATTTTAAGAAAGGAAAACTGGTTTTAACGTAAAATAATGTGTTATTTTAACTAAAGGAAAGGAAAGGAAAACTGTGGTTTTAACAAAAAGTAATGTGTTATTTTAACTAAAGCAAAGCTTTTGATTCAACTGATATATATCGGTTGAATCAAATAAAAATAATGAGTTACTTTAACTAAAGGAAAGCTTTTGATTCAACTTATATATATCAGTTAAAATAACACATTATTTTTCGTTAAAACCACAGTTTTCCCTTCTTTATATAAATGTTTAATTGTGTTTACAGGGCACATCTTTGGAGGCGGCAACAGCAATGTTGTAATATAATATCACCGCCGTCAAGCCCGGCATTCAGTAGTAACAAACACTCGAAATCCTGAAGAATATCACGCGTAAGTGTTTGAATGAAACATTACTTGTAAATATTTTTAACCCACAACGCAAAGAGAGGGGTGTTATAAGCTTAACGTGTCTGTCTGTGTATCTATCTGTGGTATCGTAGCTCTCAAATGGATGAACTGATTTTCGTTTAGTTTTTTTTTGTGTCATAGATGATTTTATCTCGAGTGTCTTAGCCATGTTTCATGAAAATCTGTTCAGCCGTTTGAATATCATCAGCTCTTTTTTTTAGTTGATGACGGGATTTGATTAACTTCCTTATGTTCTATCGATTTATAATACTTTAAACCTATTATAATTACTATCGTCACATATATTATCTAAGTTCAAATATTTTTATTTTCCAGGCGTCGTCGCGCCGGGGCAACGTCTAGCGGCTTGACTGCGGGCGTCTTCTACGAGACGCAATCTTTCGTAGCCGAAAGTATGCCGCGACGGGCGGCTGGGTAATACATATAGACTTTAAACACTGTGTACATGATTTAATATCGTTTAAGATTGTAAAAACCGTCACCAAATTGTTTAAAAAATAAACTTTTTACCGTATGAATCGTTTTTTAATGTTCTTTTTACAGTACCTGCTATGTCAAACCAACTTGTTTTCTTAGTTAGGCTAAAGATATGTATATCTATGTATTAGTTAGAAGATACTTTTGTTTAGTGTCGTGTCTACTTTCTACCTACCTTCTATCTGTGTGATTTAAATAATGTTAGGTCATTCTATTTTAGTGTCTTAGTGTTGTATTAACCTAGAATCTATAGTATTTATGACAAAGCCGTTTTGTTGTGTAAACTTCTACAAATTTTGTTGGGAATACTAAAATTGTTTTGTACCTATTATCAACCTAGACATAATAGTATTCTCAACAAAACAGTTTTGTTGTGTCAATAATTTTTGTTGCATCTACCTGTCCTCTTAGCACGCTCGGTTATTTGTCCGAGGTAAAGCATTTGTCCCTCTCGCACACGCATATTTGCCAGAAAGGGACGAATGCTTTATGTCCGTCATAAAGCTTAGCGTACCAGCCTCACAGATAAAAAACTATTAAATCAACCTCTCAAAATAAACGTTGGCTTAACACGAGGTACAATGTAGAGTCAACTTCCGCTATAATTGTTAGAACCATTTGAATTATATTGTCAAATTAACTACTTTACAATGGTATACGAGGTAAATTTCAACATGATTCAAGTTAAGGTGATCCATTAAGAGGGTTTACGTATTTCGGTTTCCCATACAATATTTCAAGTCAAAATTTTTAAAAACCAATAAGCCAATTTTAGTGAAACTTTGCATGCTAAAGTAAAATACAGGGATCTAAATAGTTTGTTGATAACATTTTTAAAAAAGGTTTATTTGGCTGAGTTATTGCGATTTCAAGTTAATATAGAAAGTTTAAAATTGCAATAACTCAGTTAAATAAACGTTTCTTGGAAAAGTTTTTAACAAACTATTTAGATTTTATTATTATATAAATTTTATATCTATATTTTACCTCAGCATGCCGAGTCTCATCAAAATTGGCTTACTGGTTTTTAAAAATGTTGACTTGGAAATTTAAATGGGAAACCGAAATGCGTAAACCCTCTTAAGTATATTCACCCTAAGTTGAATAATTATTTGACAATATAATCCAAGTTTTAGTCCTAACAACTATAGCGAAAGTTGATACAACATTACAATGTTTGTAATGTTGTATCAACTTTTAACACGAGCTATAGCTCGTGTTAATCCAACCTCTACTTCCAAAGGGTTGATTTAATAGTATTTTATCAGGTAGATGCAACACAAACGCACATATTGACACAACAAAACTGTTTTGTTAAAAATACTATTATGTCTAGGTTGATACTACAAAATATTTTGAGTGTTCCCAACTAAATTAGTAGATGTTGACACAACAAAACTGCTTTGTTAAAATTACTTTAGATTATGGGTTAATACAACACCAAGACACTTATTGCCTCAAAAAACTACACTGTTAATTTTACCATTTAATTGAGGTTAATTCAACAAAACGCACATATAGATCTAACTAATACAGCAAAAGTTGGTTCAACAGTGCAGGAATGTTAACCCTACCCATACTACTGGCACAGTATAAATATGAGCTAAAGCAGTAAGGAAGCTACGTACAAATGCTCGAAACGACGCACGCCCACAGACGCACGTCTTTACAGGGCCCCTAAGCGGACATCGCAGTGCTCTCAGTAGCGCGTATCGCGTCGAGACGAGATGTATTGCGTGCGCTGTGCGCGCGATTTTTAAAAATGCCGCGAGTGTATTGCGTAGTTATACGGCTGCTTGAACTCGGCTTCTTCAAAACCGGAGCTTTCATTTTTTAAACTTCCTGCTGATGTTGAAAGTGTTTTAAAAAATGATTTATTTTTACTAAATAAAAAGCTTTTTATTTTAAATAAATCGTTTGGTTGTTTAGATATTTTTTGAGCGCGCGTTATTTTAATGGTGAAAAATAATAATAATTGATACTACGAAACTTCATCGTTAATAAACTTTGCTTTGAAAATCGATATCTGAGGATCTGTGTGGTTTCTGACAATGAATCCGGTATTAGAATCAGAAAAAGTAGCCGCCATAATGAACATTTTAGTTATTTAACCGATTGCTTTGAAAATCGATATTTGGGGACCTGTGTGGTTTCAGATAACGAATCCGTTATTAGTATGAGACAAAATAGCCTCCATTTTGAACTTTTTAGTTATTTAACCGATTGCTTTAAAATTCGATATCATGGGATCTGAGTGGTTTCCGACAATGAATTCGAGATAGTAGAATGAGGAAAGTAGCCGCCATCTTTAACTTATTAGTTTTTAATTTTTTTAAAGTTTAAGTGAAAACCCTTATGCTTTGTTAGTTATCTCAAAAAAGCGCTAACTAACTGAGATACAGCGCTAACTAAACAAAAACTTTTTCAATTTTACAAAAATTAGAGGACAACCCTAACACTCAATTGGCGCGTAGGTATATAAAACAAGAAAAAGGCCGAGCTTCCGTACTGCTTTAGCTTATATTTATACTGTGCTACTGGTGTGCTACTGGTAAAAACAACTAAATTCCACGGGTTGGTGCTATATTAACCCCTTGTTAGAGGGTTAATTTTACCATTTTAATGAAATGTTGAATCAATAAATATGTAATAAGTTAAAATTACCGAAACTAATCAACAATATAGTTTTTGTTCATTCAACAAAACTCAAGAGTAGGTGCTATATTAACCCTAAAATTTTGTTGAAAGATGGTAAAACCAACTAATAATTTCTTTCCGTGTACGCCTCCGCCTGGGTCTTCCCAAGGGGATATTGTGCTATTACTAAGTAGTTACTTACTACAATTATACGATCCTGGCTAACAATTACAAACTCTTGTTAAATGCGAGTTGGTTGGCCATCAGTCTCATCACAAATGCATTATTTATGTATGAATGTAAAATTAAATTCGCTTTTTGAGCTGGACAGTCAACTTTGCCTACGATGTAGTCTTTCCGCTACGGATGATTCATCTTTGACCGTGGCGTGTGTATAACGACCGTTTCGCTCGTGCAGTTAGTTCCCGTAGCGCAGAATAACCGTCGAAAAGTGAACCCCACCATGAATATAATTACCGGACAATTTACCCCCTTATCGATAAAAACATCGGTAAAATAGGTATCGTTGCAATATGGTTTGAAAACCAATTTAACTTGACCTGCGCAATCTTTAGTTAAACTACCGGGTTGTAATAAAAGAGAAAGTTCTTTTTATGTTGGTGGTGTGTAGCGTGCTGAGATCGTGTGATAAGGACATATTATAAATTGCGCCGTCCCGTCTGTCTGTCTGTCACGAGGCACGCGATGCGAAAAAAACTAAGACTACAGATTATGTTTAGTTAACATTCGGTTTGGATGTGGTAATTTCCGATGATCGAAAACTAGATAGATAGATAGATAGATAATACTTTTATTGTAACATAATAACACAAACAATTAGATATAAAAGAGCAAAAATACAAAGTTACAATTTGGCGGTCTTATCGCTTAAAAGCGATTTCTGCCAGACAACCAATCAAATGCTAATAATATTGATAAACGACGCGCGACATTCATGTGACGTAGCTTCATTAGGCTTAGTTCCTAAACATTTACTTACACCACAACTGAAAAGTAGGTATACAAGAGAATTATACTTAAATAATACAAATATTTTTTTTTTTCACTCTTTCACCAATTATGTATCTATTATATGTATGTAGCTCAAGTTAAGAGCGTTTTAACATTTTACATACATAAATCGAGAACTTGGGAGAGTTTCTTGAACTGATTTAGGTCATATACTTACCTAATTTATTGCTTTAGCTTATTTTACGAACGAAACGAAAATTGCAAATAGTTCATGAAGTTAAAATAAACTCTTCTTCCAACAAAATATTGTATATTATAATTTTAAGGTACTTCTACATAAATCGAGAACTTGGGAGGGTTTCTTGAACTGATTTAGGTCATATACTTACCTAATTTATTGCTTTAGCTTATTTTACAAACGAAACGAAAATTGCAAATAGTTCATGAAGTTAGAATGAACTCTTCTTTCAACAAAATGTTGTTTTATAATATTTAGGTACTCCCCTCCGTGTGAAATAGCCGTGGGCCGCTCGTGTAGAGAGCTATTCAGAATTATTTACTTATACAATGTGATAGGGGCGGCACTTTTAATTTGTTATGGCTAAGTACTACATCTAAATTCATCGACAAAAAAAATAATATGGACATAAAAACACAAAATAATTAAGTAAGTAATGTTTTTTTCTCACCAAAATAATCTGAAACATACGAAACGTCATTTATTAGTTAGCCAGTGTCATTAGCTACCGTTTGCCATTTTTTTCATGTTTCTCAGACGTATAAAACCTTTGATATCGCATAAAGTAAAAGTAGTCATAAATTAAAGGGTTGGACCCCCCATATTATTTTTTTGTCAACGAATTTAGATGTAGTACTTAGCCTTAACGGGTTAGAAGTACCACCCCTATAATATTGTATAGAGTTAGACTTAGAATCAGATAAACCCACAAAAAGTCAAGTACATTCTAAATTAAAATAATTATTCTAATATAGAAAGACTGCACATACACCCAACAGCATAGAGCGGCGATGGGCTCAACACCTGTCACGCTGAGCACATGTGCAGTTATCATTTGGTGAAACGTGGACTGTGGCAGAGGACTGCTTTTGCGGTCATCATTGCCTGGTCTCTGACTGACCCTTCGGGGATATCTAATAGTCGTGATTCGTGAACATGTTATCTATAGGTTTATTGAAGGAGAATGACCATTTTACTATGATAGGCTAGTTTTTTTTGTTTTTTAGCTACCTAGCGTAACACAGCGCTTTAATGAAATAAGTGGTACTTAATCAATAGCAGCAATGCTCTGAATTATGAAGAAAAAATTACATTACAAAATGTCATGCGGGAGTTTGAAGCTATCTTCATTTTTATCTTAAGACTTTTTAGGTATTTTGAGGTTATGACAACTGTTATCGTATGACTATCAGTTCAATTCAACATTTATTTATCACTTGACTCTTAACGCGGCGTTCTATAGAAAACCTTTTTTAACAGCAATCATTAAGTATAACTTAACAGAACACTTTTGATATGTGAATGATTAAGACGCAATAGATATCGAATAGGCTGGTTTGGTCATTCTCCTTTATTACTCTTACACTAGGTATGTACTTAATTATATTTAATTGAAACCCTCCAAGCTCCTTAAGGAATAATTCAGCGTGTTCGTATTAGAGCTCTATGTAGAGCTACCTATATGTATAAAGTTATGTAGAGCCTGCGTTGTAGAGTACCGACCACCGCCTCCGGGTTGTTTGCTCGAAATAAACACAGCCGTCCGTATAGCTACTTATTGTAATAATGAACGAGTACATGTGAGGGCGTGAGTGTTTTGTGAAAATATTTTTTTTAATAATCTGTCTGTACAGGATGTTTGTAATGAGGTAAGTAGGTATATAATCATAACCGTGTCGCGTAGCGGTGAAAGAATACTACCCCCCTCTCTCTTCCCTTTCGTATCGTAAAAGGCGACTAACGGACTAAAGACTGCATATATTACTTCCAACATCATAGAGCTACGATGTGCTCACCACCTGTCACGCTTAGCACATGTGCAATCGCTATTTATTTGGTGAAAACTTTTGACTGGTGATGATTAATTACAGTTATTTACTATTGACAACTCTTTCGAATAGACAGGACAGGGTGCGTTTGCTACTTGTCTAAGGGGGGCTGAGCGGGCAGACCATGTTATATTACATAGTTTTCTTAGGTTGTGTTATAATTGTAAGCCATTCAAGATTGATATTGATAAAGATATTGTCGACTATACATTTTTTTAATCGTATAGATCTTCTTTAAACCTTAGTGACTATTTAGAATGTAAGTCAAATGAAGTTTAAGTAGAAGTATTTAAAACTGTCCAGCGAGGTAAATTAATAAATTCTTATAGTTACCTATCCAAAATTGCTAGCAACAAACTGGGAATATTGCCGGCAACATTGGCGGGAACATTGGAAGTTTTCGTTATTATTATGATACTTTATTTTTAGCTTTTATTTTAATTATATATGCAGTAGTAAACTGAAGTTAGTTCAAGACAAATATTTATAAATTTCTGCATAATTAACCAATGCTCTCAGTAAATTCCCACTTTGGAAACATTTCCGGGAACGCTGCCAGCAAAATTTCCAGTCCTCGGCAATATTCACGGGCACGGTACATCACACTCATAGTCATAATCTAGCTTACGTAAGCCGTAAGTATAAGAGTTTTTATAAATTGCATTAAAAATTCACAAAAACCAAAAGATCGTATAATATTATTTACTTGTCTTTTAAGTAATTTTGATTTGATTTATAGAATCCTCGGATAAAAACTACTTTAATATGTATCTGCAGTAAGTTAATAACAATTATGAGCGCTTAGCCAGCCACTCGGCTACAAGGAGGTGAATTTTTATTTATTGCTTTCTATTGTTTACGCGAAAACTTCACATTGAAATGAAATACCTACTTTACTAAAATAAAACTTCAAATGTAGTCAAACACGTGAGTTCTTTGTAAAAAAATGTTTCTTTTCATTGTGAATTTTTACTTTAATAAAATGCCCTTTCCAACGTTTTGCTTTCGCCTGTACCGCGCGGTATGTATGCTAACCGAATGTTTGCACATCCGTCCGTACCTGCCTGCTCGCAGCGCTATACTTTGTGCATTCAATTTAATTATAACGCACAAATAAAAAATTATGGCGTCTAACAAAAACACTAAGGGTAATTCACTCACCCCCTGTCTAAATCGTCGTACAATGAGCGACTGCTGTATTTTTCACTAGCAGTTAGCACAGTAAACAGCAGTGTACGACGAATTACGTCGTGCACTGCTGTGTAGTGAAAAAAAGTACAAAAATGAGTAGGTACTTTGACAAAAAAAAAACAAAACAGCGTCTAACAAAAACACTAATTCACTTACTCTTTTACTCATTATGTCTTAACAAAATGTATTTCTGCATAACTATTGTATTTATTAATGTACAAAATAAAAATTGAGTTGTTTTATGCTTGCCGTGTGGTATATCTAGTGTTGGCCATGACTCGAGTTCTTTAAGCCCTATTTTCGGGACTGGACTCGATGTTTCGAGACTGGACTTGTAATGAGAGCTCAAGCCTTTTTGTCAGTGATAAGACTGATAAGTCTCACGAGTCTTTACAATAGGACTCGAGAACTCGAGTCTTTTTACAATAATATAGAGACGACGACGAGACGAGAGATAAGACAAGTTCATTGCTAGTGCCGAAGTCTTTTTAGAAACAGTGAGTTCCATATCCATGTTGTTGATATACTTTTAGGCGTTCGTCAACCACCTCCACAAGCGAGCCAACGACGAGTGCGCCGAAGTGGCAAAAAGAAGTTCAAAGAGTACTACTTCGATCAATGATCGAACAGTTAGGAACTACATTTTTTTATGGAAAAATACTTGCCCACACAGGTGACGCCTTAGCAAAATTTATATAAATATACAACTTGAGTTCCACAATAAAGGCTCAGTTCTATGAGTCGAATCGTTTTGCATTAGGATTCGACAAAAGGACTCAAGGCTCAGAACACAGGACTCATTTTAGTCGGAGTCTTGTGAGCTCAGCCAAAATGAGTCCAGTCCCTGTCCTGGCCACCACTAAGTAGGTATATTATCTCACTAAAAGTATACTACCAACTCATCTCTTCCCTTGGGTGTCGTAAAAGGCGAATAACGGACTAAAGACTGCATATACATCTAACAGCATAGAGCGGCGATGGGCGCGCCACCTATCACGCTAAGCACATGACATGTGCAGTTGTTATTAGGTGTGCCGTGGACTGTGGCAGTGGACAGCTTTTGCGGTCCTCATTGACTAACCTTTTCGGTATAGGTAATAGTCGGGAATGTACCTACTTATGTATGTATGACTAGCGGCCGCTCGCGGTTTCACCCCGCGTGGTTCCTGTTCCCGTGGGAATATCGAGATAAAAAGTATTCTATGTGTTAATCCAGGTTATAAACTATCTGTATGCCGAATTTCATCCAAATCCATTCAGTAGTTTTTACGTGAAAGAGTAACAAACATCCATCCATACTTACAAACTTTCGCGTTTATAATATTAGTAGGATTTGCGGCTGCAAGGTCTACAATCGCTTGGATCACTCACAATCAATGACGCGGCTGCGCCAAAGTTCACCTAAATTTTCAACTCCAATAATCGGAACTCGGAAAATATTCTTCCTTACATTTTTCATCCTAACAATCACAATTCCTAACTTCTCTGTTTCTAATGTTCATAATTCCGAATCATTCAACTTCATAATGTCTAGCAATGAACATCTTTATATAGTAAGTATTTTGTTTTGGCGTCTGATATGTAGTGTCGAATGCCGGCGGTGCGACGCACGCTGTTGCGAAAAACATTTCAAGTGGTACGCCCTTGCGAAAAGCCGTTTTATCGAAAATCGCTAAATCGAATGACAAACTCGCGAACACTCTTGTCACGAAATCTCTTTTATATGTGGTACGCTAGATCGATAGTTACGGTATCGAAACCCATTGTTGCGATTAGAGTGCCTATTCAAATATATATGGTAATCGAACTCACGACCTCGATGAGACACAGCAACTTACAATAGGCTTGATTCGTATTTAGAAGGAAGGGAAATAAAAAATGTAATGTTTGATTAACTTTTTATTTAGGTACTACCCAGAAGTATAGAAACAAATCAAATTTGTAGGTAACAAAAATAAAAATAACATCCGGTATCCGGATGGGATAAAATTAAATATGAAATAAGTTAGTTACAACTCTCTTTATAGAAATAAAAAAACACTCCCAAGAAGCAGTACTACGAGTATTATTCATTATGTAACTAAAATAACAATAAGTAATATCTGAGAAAAAAAATAAACACAAGTCTGAAACATTAAACAAACTCAGTATAGGTGAGTATTTAGAGCTAAAGTTCTTATAAAGTCCAAAGTGCTAATTGAATTTTTCTTTTTAAAATAGCTTCTTTAACATTGTCTTTCATTTTCATTTTCTTTGGTGGCGCCGTCAAAATTCTCTCAATTGTGTGCATTGTGGTTTTTGTTTATCAATGAGCTTTTGAAGACAGGCGTACAAACCAAGTTTCCGATTTCCATTAAGCTATTCCATCGCTGGTGCCATTGATTTGACTAAGCACTCATCGCAACGATTGATTTCGATACCATGACTATCGACCTAGCTTACCACATATAAAAGAGATTTCGTGACAGCGTATTCGCGAGTCCGTCATTCGATTTAGCGATTTTCGATTCAACGGCTTTTCGCAAGGGCGTAGGTACCACTTGAAATGTTTTTCGCAACAGCGTGCGTCGCAACGGCATTCGAAACTACATAATTATCAGACCCGGTCACGTGATAGGTTAGGTTATATTTTTATTAGACAACAGAAATACTAGCTGCCCTACTCCTGTAGGTCACCGTTATATTTTCTTTTAATATGAGTTAAAATATTATGGAAATTATGTTTAGGGATAAAAGCGTTATAAAAAACTTTTTAGTTTTTATATATTTTCATTAAGTGAGTAGTAAGGGAGTTTAAATATATTTTCATCAGTGATATTATTAATTATAATTTTCGGAAACATGAGTCTTATTGAACATCGTCGGTAGTAAGTAGTACAAATTGTAGGTATAAACGAAAACTTTAGGAAGAAAAATTTTAGGAAGAGTGATCATTCCATTCGGATTACAAATCGGTAGGAAAAACGATTTCGGGTAAATAACTATAAGTGAGCTAATATGGACCCGTTTACAGCTCATGGGCCGCAACTGTGTATGCAATACGTTGCTTCGCGTGGTTGTCTTTAATTATTATATTAATACCTCAACAATTTTTGTGATCGAATTCGAATGGTAAATGAAAATAGCACTGGACTCACATGAATGATTTCAGTCTTAAAAACGTTCATTGAGGGCTTCCGTGCTGGCTCAGTAAATGTGACTGAGGGGACTCGGTCTATGCAACACCTGCTCACTTGAGGGTCTACTCTCTTTCTCCGAAACGAAATTTAGGCCGATTTTCCCGATTTTCGTTTGCTTGTTACAACGGTATCTATTCTTTCCGAAATTTCGTTTTTACAAAATTGGTTTGGCATTTGGTTTTTATTTTTAGAAAATTGCTTCCAAAATCAAAAGTAATGGAAAGCGCTATTACCTAATAGCCAACGAAAATCGGCCGAAGTTTCGTTATGGAGAAAGAGTGTAGGCCCTCTGTCCTTTATGCCCTACTTCGTGTACAATGGAGGATTTAGTCGAGGCCAACCAAGTTCCTTTATCATCATCATCATCCTCATCATCATCAGCCTTTCAAATCAAAAATGTTTATTACTTCAACATACATTGGCTTTCTTAAAATTAGCTTGGAACTGTCTAGTACAAGTATTATAAAATACCTGTAGATGTTATAAAATGCCTATATAAATGTTCACTGCTATACATACCTAGGCCTCTCCAAGAGCACGCCTCGCATCGTGCTCGGTGCACTGAGGCTATTCCCATCCAGCTTATCTACTATCAACTCTTAGAGCAGTACCTATTACTATAATCTTACTATGACAATTCCCATACGAATTTTGCATAGTAAGGTTAAAGTAATACTGCTAGAGGGATAGTATGGCTACTGAGGACTGCTGACGAGGCAGCTTTCTGGTCCGAAAGAATTAAGCTGACGCTGACTCGAAAAGAAGAAGAAGCGATTTACAAACAGAAGCAACTAGTTTATAGGTTTTTCTCTAGTGCCCTATGTTTGTTGTATAATATACTTGATGTTTGATTTTCTGCGTTAATAACGCCCAAAAAACTTTAACTTTTATAACGAAACTTTAAAAAAAAAATTTACTAGTCATTTCGTTATCTTTATAAACTTGGTCTAGAAAAAAATATTTTTTTTGTTAGTCCTATATTATAGGTACCTAGATTTTGTACCGTTCATTTGCGTACTTAATCTTGAGTGCCATATCAATAAAACTAATATTTAAAAAAATAGGAGCTTAGGAGAGCTTAGGACCGATTCCCATAATATGGTTGACATACAAGCGTACAAACACAGCAGCAAAGCGTTCATCTGGCTGTATATAAATATTACTCAGCCCACACGCGGCACCGGTTAAAAAGAAAACGGCGGCGCGGCCATTTCCCGGATTCCCGCCGAATCAACAGTGACAATTGACATTTCCAACCAAAATGGCGAAAGCGCGCGAAACGCACCAACATAAAAATATAAAAACAATAAACGGGACGAGGCGGGCGATATGCAAAAATTTAACGAAAATAAAAGGGAATAAATAAAATAATAAAAAAATATAAATCCAGTCTTTTTGTTTTCCGTTGCTCGGATGGGCTCTCGATGTAAAAAAGCGCCCGCTTCTAGACAGCCCGTCAGCCGCTAGCCGCAGCGCGTAGTAACTGCACTTTTTGAGATTTTAACTTTTTTACAGTTTCATTACTTGTAATGTTTATAATCTTGATAATGTTTCAGGATCAGCAAAGGGAAAGCTGTGGTCTCTGCCTGTCTACCCCTCTGAGAAACGGATTGCCACTGTGGTCTAGTGGCTTAGCCACCGGTCTAAGACTCAGCGGTCTTGGGTTAGATTACCAGCGGGGGGTACCATCTTTGTGTATTTGGTTTGGTTGGTCGTAGGGCTGGTAAAGAGCTCCATTTTGGGTTGCATAAATAAAAGAGGCATATTTTAAGGCTGCATAACGTTTTTTGGCATTCTCTTCGTTTCGCATTGTTTATGTTTCTTTAATGTTTCCTCCTCCATGCTTTATTTGTTTTGTGGTGTATTTATTATTCAACGCTTGCTTTGCAGGACGTCGCACATACAGTTTACCATCAGAACTTAGTCTATTTATCTTTTACTCATCAGAAACTAAGACTTTTTTTTAATTGATTAAAAATTAAAAAAAAGTCATCAAAAGTCAAGTTGATTAGAAATCCAGTCTAGCTCGTCGGTGCTGCCTGTTGACGAGCGGTACTTTCCATGCGATTCTTCCAAACAATTTTGCATCATTTAATCGTTACAAATTGTACGTGCGGATACTCCTAGCCTGCTGCCAAAAACTTTCCTTCTTAACGTTTCTGAGCCCCTAAAGCGATCATCATCAAAGCATTTGCTGCCCGAACAATATAGAATTCTCACGAGATGTCGTTTTTTGAGATTTAGGTTTTCGAAATACGTTATTGGTAGTGTGAAATTTCTGAAAGTGATTGACCGCGTTAAAAACATTAGTTTTTGAACATTTTATATGATCAGCAATCTTTTTTTATGACCAATCACATTCATAAAGTGCAATTATAATTTTTCTTTTAGAAAGAATCGCAACTTTTTTGCATTCCTATGTTTTTTGATAAATCATATTAAATATTTAACAACATGTAATTGTAGACTTTAAAATGGCGCCTAAACACTTCCTAATTAGAGCATAAAAAATATTTGAAAAATTTTGAATTTAGATCTGTTTTAAAACGAAATGTTTGTTTATTGTCTCGAAACATGATTAAAGTTTATTTGATTTGTATAAAATATTCTGAGTTGAAACTTAAGTTATGATAGTACATTTTTACGTGGTTAAAAGTAATTGATAATAAATCAGTGCAAAGTTATTTGAACTAGATTTCATAAAATTGAATTGAATACTACCCTTTCTTTATTATATGAGCACAACTGTATGTGTGAAAAGTAAAAGTTCCGCGATCAATCATCGTAGCGTTTCGCCTGTGCACGCGCGAACCTCTATATCTCTCTTATCTTTGGTCCCATACGGTGGTGTGGTCTGTTTCGTAAATTTCGCCTCCACTTCGCTCTGTTATCGACGTCATCATCGGAAACTTGCCACTCTTATGTCCCATAACACTACATCTCTTCATCATATCTTATATTTATAAAGTTCTCCCTCTCGCAGTAGCACATCGACCCATATTGAGGTCTTATGTGAAACCCCGTCCTATCACTTTGCTTTCTCAGTAAAAATGACGGTGTTTTATCGGGCCTGCCTTTTACTACCTCCGCATAATGATCTTACTCCGTCCTAGGGCGTCTCCGCCTATGAAGGATTTTGAGTGTCTCACGTCGGGTAACTTTTTCCATTCGGTAATGCCTGGGTCTATATATCCGTGTCTGTGCACACTCAGACCGACCGGACCGCATGAAATGACGATATACCAAGTTTCACCAGTTGCGACCTTCTGCCGTTGGCCCGCTATATTTCAAAGTGGGCAAAGTACGTTCGCGCTATAACTATGTAGGCGCGTAGCGGCGGCGGGACGCTCCGGGTTAGGCGGCGGATCCACTTAAGGCGAGGGCTACGCTATACACGATATTATAATAATAATAATAATAATAATAATAAAAATCTTTATTTTCTCTCCAATAGTTACATTGTATAAGATTATAATGATCATATCAGATCATATCATAATTATGGTAATAACAAAAGAAGTGTGTCACGGAGTGTATGGGATAGTTAGAAGGGGAATACCCAGCGTACTTAGATCAAATCGGTGACGTTCTCGTCAAAGGTCAGCTCAAGAGAACTCTAAACCGACGAGCATGTATGAAGAATGAAAACGTTGTGGTTGTGAGAGTGAAGTTAACTTATTTGCTTAAGCAAAGAATGTGTGTTAGGTGAGGATCGTAGCAATGAAAAGCCGTGGTCTCTGCCTACAACTCCGGGAAGCGGGCGTGATGTAGCTATGTATGTAAGTCAGTAGTCGGTCTCGTAAATCGGGGCTGGAACTCTCTGCTTGCTGTTCAAAGTCAAAGTCAAAATATATTTATTCAATAAACTCAATTAATAAGTACCTACTTTGAATCGTCCAAATCTTTTTTAACCTACCACCCATTCAGGACATAATTTTTTAACTGTGGCAAAGAATGGGCGCAAGAAACCACAGCGCACAAAAGCAACGACATTTACAAACAAAAAAAAGAGTATGTCGTTACCAGGTCAATACAAAATATGAATTTAAAAAATAAAAAAATGATGCAATACAAAATCAATGTAGTATCAATTAAATAAAGATAATTAGAAATAGCTGTTGGAGTGCTTGGAGCATTTCAGATCCAAGCTGTTTTGTCTTCTGTGTAATCTGACACTTTATAATAAGCTTTTTTATAAAGCTTTTCTTTGATTTTGATTTTAAATTTATTAAGATCTAATTTCTGAATATCATTTGGTACATTGTTGTAAAATCTTACACACAGATCCTTAAAATAATTATTTATTTTATGGAGCCTAGTATAAGGTACTGCTAATTTGTTCTTTTGAATATCACTGTTTTTTGAAAACATTCCAGTACTTTTATGAACATAAATCAAAAAATGTATTGTGATGCAACTGTCATTATATTTATATTCTTAAATCTCTCTCTGAGAGAGTCGCCAGCCTTTAGGTAATAGATTGCTCGAATAGCCCTCTTCAGAAGCACAGAGATAGTTTGAATGTCGGCAGCATTTCCCCACAGTAAATGCCGTACGACATTACACTATGAAAGTAACTAAAATAAACTAATCTAGATGTATCAACGTCAGTTAACTGACGGATCTTCATTACGGCATAAGCCGCAGAGCTAAGTCTATTCGACAATTTAGCTATATGTGGGCCCCACTGAAGCTTGGCATCTAACGTGATGCCTAGAAACACAGTGGTGTCCACAGGATTCACATTCTTATCTTTAATTTGTACACTAGTTGTTACTTGCTTAACATTAGGCAATACAAATCTTACACATTTGGTTTTTCCCCCGTTTAATAGCAAGTTATTTACACTAAACCAGTGAACAATCTTTGAGATCGCATTATTCACATCGTCATAATTTGGGAGTCGTCGTTTCACTTTGAATAAAAGTGAAGTATCATCAGCAAACAATACAATCTCATGACTGTCTTTTACAAAATAAGGTAAGTCATTAATATAAACCAAAAACAAGAATGGACCTAGTATTGAACCCTGCGGAACTCCCATTGTAACCACTGATCCCGGAGATCTTTTACCGTTAATGTCGACCTTCTGAATCCTGTTACTCAAGTATGAGATTAGAAGGCTCAAAGAAGCATCCCTAATTCCATAGTGGTTAAGCTTCCTGACCAAAGTTTCATGTAAAACACAATCAAAAGCCTTGGATAAATCACAAAATACCTCTAGGGCATCCTGTGATTCCTCCCAGGTATCAAATATTTGGATTAAAAGCTCAACACCGGCGTCAGTTGTAGAGCGACCCCTAGTAAAACCATACTGTTTACAATGTAAAAGTTTATTTCTATGAAAATGAATTTGAATTTGGTCTAGCATCAACTTTTCAAAAATTTTACTAAATGTGGGTAGCACAGAAATAGGTCTAAAATTAGAGGGGTCAGAAGTGCTACCTGATTTAAACAATGGAATTAATTTACTATGTTTTATTAGGTCAGGAAAAACACCACAGTCAATGCATTCGTTAAATATGCACGCTAAAACTGGAGCTATTGTCATAATTACTGATTTAGCGACATCTACTGAAGTACCCCACAGATCAGCAGTTTTCTTTTTATTGAGAGTGTTAAATGTTTTTAATATATCTATAACACAATTTTTTTGAAAACTGAAATTACTTTCACAATCTTTAACATTCTCCTTCAAAACAGATTCAGCTACAATGGGGGAGGAAATCAAAGCTTTTGTAGTTGAAACTGGAATGTCAGTAAAAACCTCTCAAATGCTGCAGCAACATCAGCATCAGAAGTCAAGGTTTTATTTTCACAATTTAAATTGTACTCATTATTACGACTTCTGACCTTTCCTGTTTCACTATTTATAATATTTCATGTCATTTTTATTTTGTCATTACTATTCTTAATCTTAAAACTCAGATAGTAGGCCTTGGCTAATCGGCATACTCTTTTAAATAACTTTGAATAATTTTTAACATATAATTTGAAGTCGTCGCTGGTGTTAAAGTTGCGTTCACCATAAAGTTCATAAAGGCGTTTCCTACTTTTGTGAATACCAATTGTAGCCCATTTATTAAAAGATGCAGTACCACTAACCGAGATCTTTTTCGGAACAAAATATTTATTAAATTCTGAACAATATATGTTAAAAAAATCATTATAAAAGACATCAGGGTTGTCACTGTATTCTAAATAATTTAATTTTGTATCTAGATTGCTTTTAAAGCGTTCCAGCCGACCTGCAGTTTTTGGCACAATAGTGATATTCTTTTTCATCACTTGCTTACGCTGGTGTGGAAAGCTGACCACAATGATCAGAGTCCAGGTTATTAATAATTTGCTTAGCCAGTGGTTTTTTATTTGTATATATGTTATCAATACAGGTGGCCGAAGTGGCAGTTATTCTTGTCGGCTCCAAAAATAAATTATTCAAATTGTATGATAGAAATAAGTTTTTAATTTTAGTTGACAATGTGGAGTTTTCTAGCAAATTTATATTAAAATCACCGCAAACAATTATTGTTTTACCTACATTGCGGACCTTACGCAATGTCTCATCCATAACTTTTTCAAAAAGATCATACAATGCTGAAGGAGGTCTGTATACACTTATCACAACAAACTGCTCCAACTCCACACAAGCTATTTCTATTGTTCGCTCAACCGAGAGGCTTACTATGTCTTTGAGTTCCTTTAATTTAAACTTTTTACTAACAATAATTAAGGAGCCACCATGTATTGCATTTCCTCGACTGAACGAACTTCCTACCAAATGATTCTTAAAATTGAACATGAACTGATGGTCTCTAAGCCAGTGCTCGGTAATGCAAAGAATATCAATATTATTACAGTCCATGAACAATTCAATCTCTAAATCTTTGCCCATCATTCCTTGGATGTTCTGGTGAACAATGTTCAAGGATTCTACATTTTTTAAATTCAATGATTGACCGGGGCTTTTTATAAAGCTATTTTTACATTGATTTAATTTCATTTTATTTGCAAACATTTTGCAAGAGAGTTCCTCTTTTGACTTATAATTTAATTTCAATAATTTGCTAGAGGTGTCCTCTATTGTCTTATAATCTAATTTAAATTATTTGGAACATATTCCAAAGTCTGAATTGGCATGTCAGTATGTTGCAGCTCAATAGAAGCTAGCCATGTTATTGGCTAAATACTTAAAATAAAATGATAGCGAATTTGCTATCTGTCGCTTAAAATAAGTCTTAAGATAATATTTATCTTTTGTCAATATAAAATTATTATCTAATAATTTATTTATGTCAATTATTTCTACTTTCTTTTCATAGAAAGCCATTGTATTCAATGTCAAATTAAGCTTAAATCTAAAATTATTTTCTTCGTGTGGCAAGTTTTTACTGTAAGGAAGTGTGAACATTATAATTTTTGGAATTTTTAAAGAAAGTAATTTTTCATAAAAGTTAACTAATACTTTTTTGTTCACATTTCCCCTTTTCCCAATTAAAATAATAACAGTTCCTACATTACTAAGGTCATGTGCAATCAATTTTTCCATTATATCATGGTATGTCAAACCAGGCATACAATAATTTAAGACAGTTTGCCCCTCAGTGTTTAATAATTGACCCAACCCTCTTCCAATTTCATCACTAAACATTAGAGTGCTACTTTTAGTACATTTATTGTCTTTTTGGTAAGAAATATTGGAATTCAAACTGGACAAATCATGGCATAGCTGCTTAGGAGGTGAGGGATCACACACTGGTATGGACATTGAATGCTCCGAGGCAGCCAGGCCTGCCGCCAGGGATTGCCTAGACTCATTATGAAAGTTCTCAGTCCGAGAACTATCCCAAAGGTTATTTAGGGCCAGTATGTATTCCCCAATCTCCTTCTTTGAGGACTTATATCTAGTAGTCATACTTGTTAATGACTCCTGCAAACTAGTTAACTTATAATTTAATTTTTCCATTTCAATGTCATATTTTAATTTATTGCTTTCTAATAATGATGAACACTCATTAAATTTATTAACTAATTGTAATCTTTCTTTAATTAATGTTACATTTTTCTTCATATAGACTTTTATTTCATTAAAATTTGAGTTTTCTTAATACATTTATTTAATTTAATATATTTTTTTAATTTATTCCTGCTACATTTAACAGGCTGGATAGTGGCACTGGAATAAATACTATCCTCCTTTGTTAAGTCAATTGTTACCAAAGGATTAATATTAAATGAAGCAGAAACTATTTCAGGCGCACAGCTAACTAACTCATCGAACAGACTTTGGTTCTGTATTGCAGTTACTTGTAATTTGTCACATTTTAGAGTACTTATACTACAATTAGCCTCATGTAACTGCTTTTCCAACCCAGAGATACGCACAAGGGCCTGCTCATACTCATCCCTGCATTGGTCGAACCCGTCTACTAACAACTGAAGCTTGTCCCGTTCCTTATTAATATAATTACACTCAGAATGTAATGAAGACATCTCTTTTTTCAATTTATTGTTTCTATCCAGTAAGTCCAACATTTCCTATTCATTGTCATCTCTTTCCCTACTCAATTGTTTGACTAACTCCTTGGATGCCTTCAATTCCTGCAAAGCCAGGTGGAGCTTACTTTTCCTGACGAGCCAAGGCCTTTCTAGTACCAGTATACATTTTGAATTGATAAAATGTTTAATGTATAGCAATTAGAACCAGGGAGATACTCAACCAATGTTATAAAGTTAACTGAAATTAAAAAAAAGAGAAGTACCCTTTTTAGCAAATAAAATAAAGGTGTACTTAACTAAAATGTTCTCATTAAATGTTCATGGTCCAGATCCATCTACGTTGCTTAAAAGCGACGGTATTAGGATTTTAGCAGCTAGGGTACCTCGGAGGAGAGTCTCTCATATCACAACTCAAGGTCGCGCCTGGCATTGGTGTAAGCGTAAAATAGCATTTTACCTACATAGTTATAAAAAGGAAATTAGCAAATTAAAGCTGTGATCTTTGTCTACCCCTGCGGGTGTGATGTAAGTATGTATGAAATATCTAATTATGTAGTTAAACCGCCTCTGTGGTCTAGTGGTAGGATCGACGATCTCAGACGGTAGAGCTTTTTAAAGCCTGGCTAACTACTATCATAACTATCTCAATATGTAGCCAAAACATTAATGTGAGTAACAATGTTGTCTGTTGTGTTCAGACAGTTAGAAATAATATAGCCAGTTCCTCAGTTGTTGAGGAATCCGGGTGAAGTGCGCTCCCAACATCGGCCATTTTATCACCTGACATCAAGTGAGATAAAAGCCAAGTGCTAACCTAAATTAGATTAAAAAACGTTAGATAAAAAAAGAATTGTGTCAGGAGGATCCAGCAAAACCACTAACCAACCACCTCTAAAAGATGGAATAGTTACCAGCATATGTTTTCTCTCCTCCCCACGACATGGGGTCCTTCAAACGAGGCTTGAAAAGGCAATGGTCTATGGTCATCATCATTCATTTCCACTTAACATCAAGTACCTAGGTGAGTTATTTGCCGGTATAACTGTTTAAAAAATATGGAAAGCTGTATTCGTTGCCTACCCGCGGGAACAGACGTAGGTACGTATTTTAACTTGTTTGTTATAACCATAGACAAATAATATCAGACCTACTTGTGATAACTCTGCTGCTCTGCTATTACTTGTGTAGATTTGTAAAAAATTAACAATTTGAATATTATATTTTAATCGATTATAGCGTTCGGTGGTGAACAATGTTTTCAGTAGAGGAGCACAGCCGACCGTCGTGCAAGACAAGGACGGAGAATAAGACGAAGGGTTGCTCCGAGACTTAGCAAGTACAGAGTTTCCCGCCTCAGCACGCTGCGCACAGAAATACCGTCCAACATGGACGCGCGCCACCATAAAGTAGTACATTTAAAATACACGCCAGAGAGATAAGGAATTTAATTCGGAGTCCTTTATTTTACATTAAATAACATATTTTATGTCATCTAATTTATATGAAAAAAATCGTCATTTTTTGCTGAGTATGTTCATGTAAAAATATCTGAAGATATTTTTGTTATTTTGGAGATATTACGTATGGAATCGGAGACGAGAGATGGAATAATTCGCCGCCTCTAACGCGGTACTTTATGGGAACTTCGTAACAATAGCAGCAAGGGGGGAGAGGCGCGCACATCAAGTACCGTATACCGTTGTTCGCGAACGTTAAGATAATAAATTCATTACTTTATAGACGCCTCGCCTAGAGAGGATATGCCAAGATAACAGTAACTTTCGTACGTCGTATATACGCGTTGTACGGTAGGTACGGATTTTTTCTTGGACGTCGGTCTTAGCCCTAGGCCCGGTTGTCTAGCGAATTAAAAAAACAACGCTGCGTAGCGTGCTAGAGTTGTGATTTTGAAAATGGAACACGCTTTGTGTTTTGTTTTCTTTTTTTTCTTTTCAGCTGTCTGTTGCGCTACGTGGAGTTCGTAAATGTTTTTAATTTTCATTTGTGCGGCAACGAAGGGAGAATATTAGACTCGAAAGTTACATGCCATATTCTAATGTAGCTCGTTCGTAGCACAGACGGCGTAGTAAGCACGCCACTTTAGGTTTTATTGCGATATCCAAAGCATGTACCTAAAAAGGTTCATGATAAAAAGTTAGTCCTGACTTATGACAGTTTCCGTAGAGTGACTGTCCAAAGTTGAACCAAATAGAGATCGGAATAAAAACTCTATGGTAAGTAGGTATTTACCAGCATTTGCTCGGATCTCTTTGATGGCCTTGTGATTATAATTTTAAGGCAAATTATAACTTCAGAATACAGATCAAGCTGTATTCTGAGATTAAGTACCTATGGGTAGGTAACGTTCTGTCTACTACTCGTGGAAATTAACATAGAACATTACCTAAGTAGGTAAGTACCTACTTACCTAAAAGGTACATAGGTACAATAGGATTTGACTCTGCACCAGATTCTAACTTATTAATTTGTAAGTTCATGGCAACAATATTTAACAAGAACTAAACTCATATTTAAATAAATAGGTAGGTTCATATAATAGCTCGTGTAATAAAACTGAACGAGTTAAGATCACGCATAGTAACAAGTAGGGGCCAAGCCACTTTCGCAATGCAAGTTTCTGGATAGGTAATCAAATTTTATAAGCTATCCGCCCTTCACCTGAAAACTCCCTGCGGATTAGCTATCATACCACCAAAAAAAAACATAAGTAATTTTCAAAATGGGCATCCGGTCCCACTGGCTGTATTGGCTTAATTACCACGCTTGCAAAACCCGGGTTAGTGATCACAAACCCGGGCTATGCATCGAAAAAATCGAAATAAACTTTGCCTGATCTGGATAAACATTGGACCTCCTTTTAGCCACTCAGCCAGCGAGGCGTGTGTAAAACACCTAAAACACGTAAAGTATTTAACCTAACCAAACCGGGTAGGTACCTACCGGGGTGAATAAACTTTTTAGGCACTCCTTTGTGGAGAAAATTTTATATAACAACGAATAATACTTAATACCTTTCGGATCTCAGAGGTGAAAACTTCTAAGATTTGATGAAGCAATGTTGACTAAAAACATAAGCATCAAGCACTGACAAATTTCGACGGTTGGAAGCCAGACCTCGGTAGCCAAGTGGTTAAGGCAGCCGCCCGGAATGCGGAAGGTGCGTGGTTCGATTCCCGCCTGAGGTTGTCGTCTTTTTTCAGTGTTTAAAATTTTACTTAAGTATATTTAATAATTAAGCGTTAATAAAACGCTAAAATATAAAACATTAACGAATAATATTTTTGTATGATGAGATTTTTAAAAATGCAACATATTTCAAAAATATATGTGTCGCAATGTCTGAACTCTATTTATTGAGTTTTAAGGCAAAAAGTGACTAAGAGTGGTTTTATTAATCGCCTGCCGGCGTTACTATTTTAAAAACGTTAATTCAAGGAATTAAACCACAACGTTCTGAATAAAAAATAATAATTTATTACAGTCTAGACGCAGTCTTTTTGCATAGTCACATTTATTAACACTTAAATTAAAAGTTATATTGAGTTTAATCTGCACTGCGTTACTTTGGTCATATTTTATCCCCAAACTCGAAATAAATCTTTAAAGGTAACAATCAGCGTCAAACACTATAAACATTAGGATGTGATAAACTTTAATACACTTAATTATAAACATATTATCGTTAATGAAATCCTTCAAACTTAAAAATAACCAAGGAACATTTTGGTAACGCAAGAGAAAAAATATGATGAATGAGAAAGTAAGCAATTACTTTGCCTTCTTTCTCCAGTGTTATAATTTTTTTAAACAATACAATTACTAAAATGGCTGCTTTGGAATAATCAACACACAACACAACTATGTTGAGTAGATTTTGAACTCAAAATAAGTTCTATGTCCTTTCTTTGCGATATTTGGTGTTGGCAATTGCTGGATAATGTCACCAAATTCTTGAATTCTTCTTCTTCTTTCTTTATCTTTATCATCCATTCGTCCATCTGAAAGGGTGTAGCATTTTTATTAACTTTTAAAAACATTACCTTCACTTCTCCGTCTTCCTCCATATCTGGCAATGCTATACATGCCTAATGTGTGAACTTTGTTTTCGCAATTTATTTTAATACGCGTTAACTAGCAAGTAATTACCATCTCATTTTTTTTAATTTTTGCCATAACTTGAGCAAGCTCAAGAAGAACCAAGGTTCTTCTTCTGAAGGTGGACCGTTTATTTCTTCATAAATTATGATTTGGCGTTGGTTGGTTACCAATATCCTTAAATTTTATAGAAATTCGAATAGCAATCAGCAGATCCTCGTCATCTGTAGACCATTACAGGCGTAGAGGCACCTCTTTACATTTATGCAAATTGGGGACATTAGTAGTTATTGATTCCGTTGTCATAATTGGGGTGTTTAAAGCAGAACTATCATTATCCTTTGTATAGTCAGGAGTAGAATTTGTAGCTATAACAACTTCGTTTTCGGTTTGACATTCACTTTTCAAATCATGTCCTATCCTAGGATTAAAGCAATCACAGAATCTTTTTTTGCCATAACATTCTGTTTCACAAAAGCAGCCCAATTCTCTGTAATTTCTTATTCCGTAACAACCCGAAAAGACTTGGTGCACTTTCAAAGTGTCAATTAGTAGTCGGATATTGTTGGGAAGAAGTTTTTGTTGATCATGGATATCTTTTTCGTCAATGAGATACAGCACAATTTTACTGGCATCTTTCAGTTTCTCATAAAATTGTTTAACATCAGCAATGTCTTGACCATCAGCCACAATTTTATACGAAGATCTCTTCAGGAAATCACCGATTCGAAAATATGAGCATTTAAGATTGGGATTTCCGTTCTTGAATGTTTTGTATAAGGATTTAATTGTAAGAACCTCTTCTAAACTAAACTGAACTTCGATTCCGTTCTTTGTTAAGGTTTCTTTCTTTCCAACCGTAACGCGCGAATCTATAGAAATCTTTGATTATTTTCTTTAGTTTGGTCTCTCTATTCAAAGATGTACTAGCTGTTAGAATTTTGTCAACTCCTACTCCTACTACTTTGTATACCCACAGCCGAGTTGTCAAATAACCGGTAATAATAATAATATTTAACCACAATGTTTCATAATTAGTAGGTAGTATAAAATTAAAATAAATGCTGTAGCATAAACCTATTAATTTTGTGAAATTGATACCTTTAAGTGCATGTAAATGTAACGCCGGAGAATGTAAGACCACTTTCATATGGAAGTGGTCTTACATTCTCTGGCGTTACTGGTAACGCAGTAGAAGATTTAAGGAATATACCCTATTACTGCATCTACATTAAATTAATTTCCATTTTACGGCATCGACTTTGACCTCAGACCAATATGGCTTCGATAATTAGTAATAACATTACAAGAGGAATAATATTTTATTATCAAGATTTTGGCGGTAACGCAGTACACTAACAACAAACCCACTCGCACCACTCGAGAGCTCACGCCACTCTGATGAACAATCGGAGCGACGTTGACCGTGTCGAATAATGTGTACAAATGGCTAGCACACGAGCTAGATACTCGTAGTGTTGGCGACGCGTATAACGCTATCTCTGTCTAAATTTGTGAATATGGTGGTAACGCAGTGGATGTGATTTTTTTACTCAGTGTTAAGGACAAACAAATAAAAATTTGTTAAAGATGTAGGGTAACATGCCCAGTGTGCCGGCCCCCTCCAGTGCCCGGCCGTGCGACATGATTTTTAAATAAAACAAGAATATTTAAATAAATTTGAACCTAAAATCAATCCCCTTAAAAGTATTTTGAATTACCTACAACATAGACACAGCGACATCTACGGCAAGCTAAATTTTCTACGTTTAGTTGTCATCTAAAAGTGGAGGTCAGTGCACGCGTGACAATTTAACCACAACTTAATAAAAAAATTAGTGCAGAGGTGTTTTCAACTGGTTAGTTCATGCATATTTTGTTATAATACCAATAAAATTTTATATTTAATAACACGTAGGTATGTCTATTTACACGATTTAGTTGTTAAATATGACTCTTCAACGCCCGTTATTTAAAAAAGATGGGGGCCGGTGGTCTGGAACAGAAAATGGCTATTTCCAGTGTCCGGCCCACCCCGGCCGGACACTAGCAATAACGGTACCATGATTTTTATGTATTTAACATTACTTAGGGTGTTGTGAAGCGTAAATAATGTTAGTAGTGACAGACCTTAGCATTAAACCTTAGTTATGGCCAGTATCCGGCCGCCGATATCAGCAGAGATAAAAATTATAGGTAAAATTACTTGTATGAGAATAGAATGGCCGGAATACTGGTAGCTATGACCGGATAGCCGGCCCTTAAAATGACTAAGCGGCCTGACACTGGCTATGGTAGCAGTATTCGGCCATTATCTACTTCTAAAAAAATTGTCTGTTTAATAATATTTAGTAACGTTCTATTATTAGTAAGAGTTTTATTATTCTATTTGCATTTTTATAAGTATTACGTTTTGTTATTTATTTGCAATTAATATTTAGAAAAAAAAGGATTTAATTTAATGATTAGTGCTGGTTGCAAAGAAAAATCCATTAAAATAAATAGTTTAATTAAAAAAAAATATATATATTATTACGTCACATTTACTAAATAAATGTTTTGTATTTTCATTACTTACTTTTTATTTTTTATACGTCTTTATAAATAAAGATTTGCGGTTCATAAAATCCGAAAGTAAATCCGTAGCACATTAGTAGTCAAAAATCCTTAGATTGTGGGATCATTACAATATAATCCTTATTCATTTACTTTGAGAGTTTATTATCCATTCAATAGCTGTAGGTTTATATTTAGGTGGCCGAACACTGGGTAGCTAGTGGTCGGTCACTAGATAAGTGTGGCCGGACACTGGCAAAAACGTTCTTTTCTGAAAATCTTTTATTTATATAAAAACTGGCAGTCTTTGTATATTATATCAGTCTTAAAATTAATCTTGAACATATTTCTGGCATAAAAAAAATATATTTAAATACTGAATCCTCTAAATCAGTTATATATAAGTGAATTAAGTCAGCTGAGCGCTTAAGAGGCCGGAGACTGGCCATGTTACCCTATGTATTAATTCAAGAATTGTGTTTGGACGGTTTAAATAAGAGTGTGATTGTTTTTTATCTAAATACAATGTAAAAATACAAGCTTCTTATGTAACTTATTAAAGTAATGCTGAGAAGTATCATTATGGGTACCATCACGGACAAGGGCAAGGTTTATTACTATGTGGAGTATTTTTCCATAACTGCATTACTACGAAACTAACAAATAATGATAAAAAAAACATTTATAAGATATTGAAAACAGTATTGGAATAGCTCTAACTTTTTAATTAACTTAAGTTCTTTTCAGTTCAACGTTTTATATGGTCCTTTTTTTCAATATTATTAATGAGGACGTAAAGGGAGTGACTAAAAAGTTGATTCACCCACCTACTTACAATTAATAAAACTCGGGAATCGAACCCGAAACCACGACTTAGACTAACCACTACACTATAGAGATTATGACCCTGATCACTTTTGTTATCGCTCCGAATATTGGAGCGACCAGAATGCACTTTGCATAACTTATTAGTGTAACGGCGAAACGCTACGGGCAGACCGCACTACCTATATACGTATACGTGTAAATACGTATATGTACGTATACTTACGAATTGAATGCACGCAGTCGCGCGCGCGTGCGTGTCGCGTTTGTACGACGGACGAGTGGTTTTGATACTTGTACATCAAAACATATATTTACGACTATTATCCCCGAAGGGTTAGTCAGTGATCAGGGGGGTTACTCTTGAACGCAAACTCAATTTCAATACAATTCCAATGCGATTAATATGTATCGATTTTGGGATAATTAAAGATAATTCCGGACCATCTCGATAATAACTTGTTCAATCAATTTCCACGCAATTTAGTTCCAATGTGTGCTATTGTCGCTTAACATTTTATAGATTTGTGATTGGAAATTGATTAATGCAATTTTGTTTCAAGAGTAAGCCTGCAGGCCCAGTCAGGCAATGAGGACCGTAAAAACAGTGCACTGCCACCGTCCATGTGATGATAACAGCACGTGTGCTCAGCGTGACAGGTGGTGAGCCCATCGCCGCTCTATGCTGTTGGATGTATGTGCTGTCTTTGGTCCGTTAGTCACAAAGAGGGGGTGGTAGTATTCTTTCACTGCTACGCGACACGGTAATATAAAATTTAAACTTAAAAAAATTGTTTGCCTGTAAAGTCGGTTTTACGGGCGAAGATTTTACGTGACAACGTCTTTTTCTCGGTAGAATATTTATTGATATGAATATAATTAAATTGCACAATAGGAACAAGGAATTGAATGAAAATAAGAATTGCACAAATTTATCATAGTTGAGTGGGAGAGAGACGCAAGGCATTCGGCGGGCCTCTCTCTCGTTCGGTGACTCATCGTAACGTTACCCAGCGTTACACTTTTTCATAAGTGACTCCCAGCCGCAACCTAATTTAAGACGTTGTCACGTCAAAACCGTTGACCTTTACCGATCTTTCTAAAATCCATTGCGTGGCTTAAAAGGAGAAAGCGAAGCCACAGACAGGTAAACGGCGACTTTACTTAATAAGATGTGATGATGATAATGATGGTGGTCACTTTTTATATTAATATATCGTGCAGCACGTTTAAAATCTAATTACAAGTATCAAGACTATTTATACTGCGGCTCAGTAGCCGGAGCCACAGACCAGCGTCCATTTTATATATAAAACATAATGTATACTGCGCCTATGTACATATAGGCTATGTCCGTAATTGTAGAGTTTCATATACCAACCGTAACGATGGCAGAATTCTGCCCAGGGGCTCTACTGTCACCTCTTAGCAGTAGGTATTACTTTAATTTTAATATGCAAAAGGACCATGGGAAGTAACGTCCCCCACCATCCAACAGATTTGAAATTAGTGTCATTTGAAGGGTCTAGTAGGATAGATATTTTTTTACTATGGCGACATTCTTCAAATACGTGGGATTTAGGTTATAAAAATATATTGTTTTTGAATATTTTTTTTTCCATAAAATAAAATTACAAGAGCAGACCAACCTCCACAGGCGGCGCCCGTTCACGAGTATGACATGTGAATTAGCCATCGCTTCGCTCTACCATGTTTTAGGGAACGTAACGACCCGACGCACATGCCACCACCGCAGAGACACTTTGAGAGAGCATGACACACTCGAGCAACTCTAACTAAAGCAAGAAAACAATAAAAAAGTTTTTTTTTTATTATGAATAAACCCAATACTTTTTGCAACTAACACAGGTACTTTATTCTTCTTTGGGTCCCAATGAACAAATTGACACGTATCCCATGACTGTTGAGCGTGGGGACGGGGTTCATACAAAATCCCCCATGGTCCTTTGTATGACAATTTGCATACTAAGATTAAAGTAATACTGCTCTAAGTTTGTAGTGAGGCTCCAATCTGACTGAATGGCGACCACCTTAATACCAATTTCTGCCGTCAAGTAGCATTGTTTTACATTTCTTCGTTCCGATTTGAAGGATACCTACTAGATCCAGTGAAATTACACGGCGTAGAGGCATACAAACTGAAGCTTCATGGTGCGTTGCGTTAATCTGTGTTTTTTCACCTACTATACCAAGAGCAAAGGGACAATTTGTAGGTACTCACTCACCTATGTTAAAAGTCAAAAATTAAATGAGCGACAGGTTATTAATTTCTTTCCCATAAATGAACACTGTCGTTTTCCAATAACAACCAATGATTGCATTTTTTCCTTTGTCACGTCATGATATTATGTTGCGCTCGTAAATTTTTACATGCACGCATGCTTGGCAGCTCGTTTGATGGTAATCCCGCCGCTACCATATGGTTATAACCTAATTGGAGGCTGTGGTACGATGGTGTTGCCTCGGGCCGGCTAAATCTTGAGCGGTGGTATTCGGATTATGGCTTTAACGTTAGATGCAAAATATGTTTTACCTTAGATAAAGAAACGATGAAAGCAATGACTACATACATACAATCATATAATCACGACTTGTGTCCCCGGAGGGTTAGTCAGAGACTAGGCAATGAGGTCAGCAAAAGCAGTCCTCTGCCATAGTCTACTTTTCACCAAATAGTGACTGCACATGTGCTCAGCGTGACAGGTGGTGAGCCCATGGCCGCTCTGTGCTGTTGGATGTATGTGCAGTCTTTAGTCCGCTAGTCTGTCACCGCTACACGACACGGTTACCAATCAATCAATCAAGCAATGACTACCTCGAGTGGAATGGGCAGTCATTTTTATCAACATTTTGTTTTCTTCGAGTCTATTTGAGCGTATTAATGCAAATAATCAAATAATACGAATGTACTCTATAGTGAGAAGCACGTTCGTTCGCGATTTTGCCAGTTACAGGATCACTGTCCAAAAAATATAACAATATGTTAATCAATTGTTATGGCCGTAATTATGTGAGATGCGGGACTGTTAACCGGTTTATCATCTTTTTTGTAATGCTGGTTCACTGGATGGGTAACCAAATTAAAAACATCTCGAGCTCCTCCATGCTTCGGCACGTTAAGTCGCTGGTCCCGATTGTTGTTGTAAGATGGCAGTTGTTAAAACCCACCAATACTCCGCATTGTGCCAGCGCTGTGGGTTATGGTGTTTAAGGCCCTGTATATCCATGTGCAGTTGTGACAAAATGTTCATTAATTTGGCAATGTCTTTGAGGGCGAAGAACCTGAATAATTCTGGTTTCAGATACTAGATTAAATTACATTACATAGGAGGCATACTTAAGAAGTGAGTAGCTTCTCTGTGCGTTGCGCTCGTTATGCCCTAGCTCGGTGCCGCGCGCCATAGGCAAGGTGGAAAGCACCATAACAAGGGCCGTAATATGCTAGTTTGCCTACTTATTAACATAAATAATGTAGTTAACAAATCTGTGAGCATCTTTAATATGCAAAAAAAAATTCTTATTATAGTCTAAAAAAAATTAATCAGTAGAACAATGTACCGAACCGTTTTACCGTGTCGCGTAGCTGTGAAAGAATACTACCACCCCCTCTCTTCCCTCTTGGGTGTAGTAAAAGGCGACTAACGGACTAAAGACTGCACATACATTCAACAGCATAGAGCGGCGATGGGCTCACCGCCTGTTACGCTGAGCACATGTGCAGTCGCTATTTGGTGAAATGTTGACTATAGCAGTGGATGCGGTCCTCATTGCCTGGTCTCTGACTACTAACCCTTCGGGGTTAATAGTCGTGATTATATGTATGTACCTATTTAATAATGTACCGAACGCGCCATCATTACCTCGAATGCATCACAAGGGTGCGACCGGGGATTAAATAGGTACGAATTACAGTAATTTCCAACTGCATTCCTCACGATAGAGGACGCTAGTGAGTTGCGTGTTAGTAACACTACCTGCCTCGGAGAACTTAAGCTTTTTGTATTTATTTATTTTTCAAAACATTTAAATTATTTACATTGTTTACACGTCAATCTTCACCGGGTTGTTATGCCTTGGAGAGTTGCGATTCATACATAATCTTCTTGTAAAGTAAAAAGCCTTAACTTAATCACTGCTGACCTTATAGTAAGAAATCATGTTCGTTTTTACCTAAGTACATACAATGACAATATGTATATGTGAGTACATAATTATATAATATCTTAGTGGTACAAAAAGGAAAGAAAAATACCTGTTCGGTAAGGTGCTGGTTCAAATCCCGCTCGTAAACACTTTTTACCAAAAGATATTACTTACAACTTTTTTTTTTACATACCAACGAAAATCATAGCTTTATTGCTATGCAGAGAGATTTATTAGATAAGTATAGTTAGATTTTTTTTTATAAAATCAGATTTTTGTATTATGTAGAGCAAGGCCATCAGTATTTTTCACCTTGTAAGTCCAGCACACCCTTGCAACAACCTCACTTGTTATCAACGTTTGACGACCTCCGTGGTCGAGTGGTTAGCGCGCCGGGTCTGGCGCTGCGCCATCACTGAGGTCCCGGTCTCAATTCCCGGTCGGGTCAATTTAGAGAAAACTGTTTTTTCTTAATTGATTTCGGGTCGGGGTGTTTTTCTATGTTTATGTATATTTATCCGTTATCTAGTTTAACCATATTAACGAGTTTCAAAAGAAGCTTATCTTGGGCTAGATAATTAGTGTGAGCTTAAACGAATTTTTTATGTTTTATTTTAATTTTAATAAACCACAATGAATTCTCACCTCCTTGGCCGCCCGGAAACCGGAGGAGTCGGGTTAAATTTTTTTTTATAGCAGAAGGAGGCAAACGAGCAAGCGGGTCACCTGATGGAAAGTTATTACCGCCGCCCATGGACACCCGCAAAACCAGAGGAAATGCAGACGCGTTGCCGGCCTTTAAGGAAGGTATAGGCTCGTTTCTTGAAGATCCCTAAGTCGTAACGGTCCGGAAATACCGCCGCCGAGAGCTGGTTCCACAACACTGTAGTTTGAGGCAAGAAATTTCTTGAAAAACGCATAGTTGTAGACCGCCATCCATCAAGGTGATGTAGATGGAATGACAGTCGATTGCGTGTTTTTTCAATTCCCAGGTCTGGTTTAGTTAGTCAGTTAGTTAAGAGGCCTAGCTATTACATCTCGACTGTGATTTTTGCGTAAAATGGCCAATTTTGGCGTTATGGATCTCACAAACAAAAATACATTAACAATTATGACTTATTGAATAGTGTAGAATAGCTATTGGAATAGTGCGAAGCGGCCTCGCTTTTTGTTAATTTTGCTTAACTTATTAATTAAACCCAAAATTGCAGAAAAAGATTTTCATAAAGTGCGCAAAGGCACTTTTTGAGCTCATCGATTGAACTACTGTTCTAAAACAAGTGAAATAAATAAATTATAGTGTTATCACTTATATAGTCGAATAGTGCGTAGCGGCCTCGGAATTTTTATATATCATTGATTTTATATAGGAAAAAAATCTTATTCTGAACCAAAAAACTTCGAAAATTGCTATAAGTTAACTGTGAATTTCTCCTATCTACGATAATATTATTGAGCAAAATTTATACCAGAGTAATTGTTACTTCATGAGGAATAAAGATTTTGTAATGAATTTCTTTAATTTATCCTATTATTTAATTATCCTATTTCGATAAAAACGATAAATACGACTGCAAAATTACTACAAAATGCGATGCGCCGGCCATCCGAATTCAACTTATGCTCACAGAATGGAGATTTGTAATATTATGCACAAATTTATTGTCCTATTTCGATAAAAACGATAAATACAACTGCAAAATTACTACAAAATGCAAAAATGGGCATTTTTCGCAAAAATCTCATTTGAGATGTAATAAGCCTCTTAAGTGCGATTCGTATTTTTCGATGCATAGCCCGGATTTGTGATCATATCAATCACCTACCGGCATTTGGCAAGCTGATCAAACCAATACCCATCATACATACTTATAATCACGACTATTATCCCCGAAGGGTTAGTCAGAGACTAGGCAATGAGAACAGCACAAGCAGTCCTCTTACCACAGTCCACTTTTCACCAAATAGCGACTGCACTGTGCTCAGCGTGACACGCGGTGAGCCCATCGCCGCTCTAAGCTGTTGAATGTATGTGCAGTCTTTAGTCTGTTTCTCGCCTTTTACGCCACCCAGGGAAGAGTAGTAAGTAGAATTCTTTCACCGCTCGGGTCAATTAAAAAAAAAACTGTTTTCTAAAATAATTTTGGGACTGGGAGTTTTCATGTACCTAATTGTCTGTTTATCCGTTCTAGTTAACCATTTTAAACAAGTTTCAAAAAAAGTTTAACTTTAGACTACTTAAGTAGTTAGATATTGGTGTGAGCATAGAAAAATATTAGGTATTATTTTAAGATGGCGATTTGCTTTACTTTACTTTGATTTCCATAATCCTTTGTCCAGCAGTAATACAATGAATGACTCACCAAATCTCACTCGAGTGAACACTATTGCGTTTGCGCGCGACATGTGTACAGTGCACCGACGCAGTTCCGGCCCTCCGTGCACGCCCGCGGCGCACACCTGTATCCGGCGAGCCGAGACGACCGCGACAGTATACCAGCTGTTGTATATAGATACATACATACACTCAAGAAGGGTTAGCCAGAGACTACGCAATGAGGACCGCAGATTCTGCTTCTGAAGCACTGCCATAATCCACGTTTCACAAAATAGAAGCTACACATGTGCTCAGCGTGATGGGTGGTGAGCCAATCGCGGCTCTATGCTGTTGGATGTATGTGCTGTCTTTGGTCCGTTAGTCGCCTTTTACCATAGATTTAGTGACGTATACTAATTTTCTACCTACGTCACCCAAGGGAAGAGATGGGGCGGTAATATTAAAAAGGCCGCCAGCACAGCACATAATACTATGTGAGGAGTAACTATTCAAAACGGCTTGTTTCCGGTTTTCAGATTTTTTAATTTTTTGATGACAATCGGTACTTTGAGTGTACCCACATCATATTATGTGAAGTGTTTGGTGTTAAAATACTTACTTATCTGGGAAAATGGTCATAAAAGGTGCTTTCCACAACAAAGTAGCTTATTTCAGGTTATTTCTTGGCCATATTAATTATGTCAACATAATTATCTAAATGACTAATTTCTGCAACATTTTGTAGGGAAACTTGACAATACGTATCAGAAAAGCTTATCTCTAGGCTAGTATCACAGGATTATTTTGGAGGGTGGATAGATTGCTTTAGAATCCGAACTTACATTTATATATATTGGCAACACCAGTATGCAACTGGTCTATGGTCAATGAAAAAAATATTAAACGTCACCGGTAATGTCAGGATCCTATCAATTCAAATTGTCAAAGTTATTTTTTGATAAACGAATAGTGTTTTTGTATAATTAACGGTTTTTCTTGCTGATGAGATTAATTTGGATTAATTTGAACTGTGCATAATGGATTAAACGGTGCAGGAGTTAAATTCGGGCGGAAGGAAAAGGAAATCCAGACATAATAGCCGGACAAGGTAATCGTAAGTAGTTTTCGACAATGTATGAACGTTTGATAATGTTATCAATGTTTAATCAATAAATATCAAAAATAATTAGGATTCTTTGGTTATTTTTTTTTGTTAGCACAAAGAAGGCAGCAAAAATGTGAATCTTTCACCTTTATTTTCTAGGAGTGCCGAAACAAAATGGCTTATTTCTAACAAGCGTCGGAACAAAACGTCTTATTTCATAAAAGTTTGCAAAAAATGACTTATTTCTTTAAATCATATGATAATAACTCGTAATAATGAAGACTTAAAAAAAATAACAAATGGTAAACTATTTACTAATGTACCTAAATTATGTACATAAAAGTTACATAATTAAAAATGTAGTAATATGTGTTAAGTATTCCTATTTTTGTTGTTTCTGAAAAAAAATATCATACTAAAATAAGGCGTTTTGAAGAGTCACTCCTCAACTGTTGTATATAAATAGATAGATACATAAGTACTATTAGGAATAAACTCAATAAAATTCTTCACAATAACTATCTATTAAAATCGTCGATCAACAATACCAACTGTCTGTTGATCGAATATTAAAATATAGTGTTTTACAACAACCACCAAAAGCGCGGAAGCCAAACTGTCAAACTTTGGCAACTAGTGCTGTGGTACGTTGACCATAAGGATGTGCTAATCGATTGATTAAATTGATTGGACTGATAACCCTAAAGGAGGGTTAGTCAGAGATTACCTAAGGCAATGAGGACCGCGAAAGCGTGGAACTGCAATACTCGACGTTAACTTCACAATATGACAATTTTCAAATGTGCTCAGTTTGATAGATGTACGTATGAACAGTATTCAGTCCGTAAGTCGCCTTTTATGACACTCAAGAGAAGGTAGGTAGGTAAGTACTATTTTTGAGCTGCCACCACACAGCTCAACTTTTATTGTAACATCACAATACATAACATAAAACTTAAAAAACAATCAAAAAGAAAATATATAATAGATTTATTTTGAAAACAAAACATTTTAGTAACTAAGCCAAATTTTAAAGCAATAATGTTGTAGGCTTACAGCGACATCCAACGTCGAGTAGTACAAAATGATGGATGCTACGGGGCGGTGCTATCACGGCGATATTCAACATATATAAATGTTGCTATTCTCCGATAGATGGCGCACAAAACCAGTTCTATGATATTTTGTATAAAATTAATTAATTGGTGTCAGCATTGTTAATTGTAATGAAATTATTAATTACTGATTTTATTTATGTGCTCTGAAAGAAGGCACATAAAGCTATCGGTCCCGGTTGTTGTCTTAAGATGGTAGTCGTTAAAACCTACCAACTCGCTTTCAGCGTAGTGGCCCAATTTCCCCATGCCTTGTTGTCCATGTAGAAAGGCCTGTGCCCAGCTGTGGAATGGTTATAAGCTGATGATGAGATGATTATATTTTACCCAGTTTTACCCAATTATAACAAGTGCTCTGCAATGGTTCGAGTATCTGGGTACTACCATTACTGTTCTGAATAGCCAATAAATAATAAGTTAATAGGTACATAAACCTGGTTCCTATAATATTGTCTAACTTCATTCAACACCTATCGCAATACCTTTCAAAGGTTCTTACCTATTGTATTTGCAACATCAACCTAGAATATATTTTCAATTTGCTATATATTTTTTTATTATCTATTATTATTGTTTTTGTTATTTACTATTCTATGTAGGTAGGTACATGATTAGTTTTTTATTGGATATACTAGATATAATAATTGTAACAGTAAGTTACGGTTCATAATAATTATATTTCGACAGTTTACAATCTTGCGAGATAGATTAAAATCTTACAGTACTTACAATGTTACGGTGACATATATACCTACATATTTTTGATAGCAATGTATCATGCTTTTTTTGTTATTTTTTAATTTCTATCTGTTTTGTGTACCTTAAAAAATAAATAAATTAAAGCCTACTTAGCACATTTCATATAAGTTGATAGCGTAGAAGTACATTGCTTTGTTAGATAAATAGATAGATAGATATAGACTTTATTGCACAAACACAAGGAACAGTTACACATGACATAAACTTAAAAATTTGTATGTACAAAGGCGGTCTTATCGCTGAAAGCAATCTCTTCCAGATAACCTTTGGTAAGCGGAACCTGAGAATGAGGAAGTGCGCAAGTTTTAATAAATTAGTATAATGGATGGACAGTAAAAGAATATATTTTTATTTATAAACATACATACATACATAGATAATTATATATAAACATTATAAATAAACTATAACTGTTACTCGCAGGTGACAGAGCCAAAAGATGCTTGTGGAGTTTAGCCTTATAGATGAACAGTAACTTGGAGTGACGAATCTCATAGAGTAGGTTATTCCAAAGAAAAAAGCCTGGACTGTAAGCGAATCCTTGAAATAACCTGACCGAGTAAAGGGAACCTTAAGCACGTTATCAGACTTGGACCTGAGACCACAGGTTGATCGTCCTCGAGAAATAGAAAACTTTTTTTAAGGTAAGAGCGTGTACGAGGATCATACAGCACGTTAAAATCGAAAATGAGGATATGCTCCTCACGACAGAATCTTATTAGATTGCCTATTGGCAGCCATTCGAGCCTATGCCTGTATTCAGACACATGGTCGAACTTGCGCAAGCCGTAAATGAATCTAATGCAGAGACTTTGAAGACGTTGTAACTTGTTAAGCAAGTCCTCATTAAGGTCAACTAAACAGACGTCGATATAGTCTAAAATCGGTAGAAGAAGAAATTGCGCAAATTAAGGCTAGCGATCATACTCACAATATCATCAACCCTACCTTGGGGGCCTGATAATAGATTTGCAGGTCATCAGCATACAAGTGGAATTGACAGGAGAGGAGTGGAGTGAGAAAATTGATAAAAATCGGAAAGAGGAAAGGAGAGAGGACGCCGCCCTGGGGCACACCGGCAGTGATATCGTTAGAACTAGACAGTTTGTCATTGGCGCGGAAGCACTGCCGCTGGTAGGTAACTACGAAACCACTTGATTGCCGTATCCGAGACTAAAAAAGATTTCAACATAGCCAGAAGGATATCGAAATCAACGGCGCTGGAAGCATTGGAAAAGTCCAAAAGAACCACGCTGTCAACCGCTGATTGGACATCCCCAGGCGTATAATATTCTAGTATATAGGTCGGATACTTTAGTCAGAGCGGAAATAGTGCTATGCCTCGGGCGAAAGCCAGATTGGAAAGGGCTGAAGAAATTATGTGAATTAACAAAGACTCTGACTTGGTTGAGGACAAGGCGTTCAAGGATTTTAGAAAGAAAAGGAAGAATGGATATGGGTCTAAAGTGAGAACGTAAGGTAGGGTTCGAGGTTTTAGAGATTAGTATGACCACTGCCTGCTAGGAAAAGTGCCGGAATTGAGCGAGAAGTTAAAAATATGGCAGAGGATAGGGACAAGGATATCAAAACCTAACAGAATCATCCTGCGGCCAATCCCATCCATGCCTTCGGCATTAGATTTAACGGCTCGGATATTGCTTTCAACTTCGCGCTCAGAGACGGGCCGAAAGCAAAATGCAGGATGCTGTAAAATAGGAGAGGAAGAAAGTGATTTCAGTGTGCTTTGCTTTAAATTGTAAGGGATACAGGAAGGAGCAGAAAAGTGTTGTGTTGTGGAGGAAAGATCCAGATTGTTAGGAATGGAGGCCTTAGCCTTACCAATACCTAGAGAATTTAGGAATGACCACACTTTAGCAGGGTCACCATTTGCTACAGAAGAGTGTATGTGAGGACGTTGCGCATCCCTGCACAGTTTAGTTTGGATTGGTTGCTAGTTTGGTTTCCTAAAAAGAATTTTTAAATAATCAATCATCGCGCAGCAATGTACTTTTACTGCTTTTACCTCAGTGTGTTGAAGTTAGACAATTAGGTTCCCACGTTTGTTACTATTTTAGTTAGTAGCGAGATATTACTTCGCTACCTACTCTGACTAATTAAATCAAAATGAAAAATAACCAAACTAGCCAAGCAGAGCACTCGCTATCGAATAAATTAATCTCCTAATAAAAGTAACCAGTAGAAGTAGTACTTACTGTTAGGTTTAGGCACGGTAGTACTACTAGTTATTCTGTGGTTTAGGTACGTTCGGCCGGCGCGCCTCCCGGGCAGGCGTGTTTAGTAATGGAAATTTTATTAATTTCATTAGCACGCTATTTTCCATATGTCAGCATGCTACGAGCTAATGCTATGCTTTTTGCTTATATGATTTTTCAATCGTTAGCCGCCGCGCGCCCGTAGTGAATCATAGGGGGCGAGCGAGAAGAAAATTCATTTCATTCGCAGCAAAATAGCAATAGCTGATAACCTCCTAAGCTGCTATTAGCGCCGCGGGCGTGAACCAGTGCGGTGCGTTATGTGTTCATGTTACCAGCAGGACGCAAAGAAAAGTGATTTTAGGCAATGAATGTTCATTCATCAATAATTAATTTTAGGAACTATGATTACTGCTAATTTACTATTAGCAATTAAATATTATTGCTAATGCTAATTATTCCATCACTTATGACAGTAGCATATATGTATAATACTATATGGACAGTAGGTTGCAGCTCGGCTCGCACGGCGTCGCTTGTTGAAGTCTGCGGGCACGAGATTGGCGACGGCCGAGCAATGGCGACGCGACGCGACGGCGCCGGCGCGGCGACGCGATGGCGAAGCGGGGCGACGACGCGCGATATCTCGCGTGGTCACAAAACTTGTTGCTCCATGTCGCTCTAGCTAGAGGTAGTGTTGTGAGCAACATGTGTCACGTCATCATAACACAAGTTTACGTCAAAGAGAAAAATTGGAGCCAAATCTACTAATGAGAACGGAGTTATTATTACCTAGAGATGGTGCTCATCCAATAAATGAAGGAAGAAGTACTTTGGGCGAAGTTTATACCCTTTTTACGAGCTAAAGTGCGATCCAACAAAATTTTACAACTATATCAGAATGAGTTTACACACATTTGATTACATTTTAGAGAAAATAGAAATTATTAACAATCTTTTTGTTTTTATGGTGAACATTTTTACTGTCCCATAGAGCAGGTTTTGACAAAATACACGAGATACCTAAATTATTCAAAATCAATTTCAATTTCCATTAGGTAGGATGTTATTATAACATTTTTCAACACAACACTTCCGCGCCGTCGCTGCCGAGTCGCCCGTCCATCGTTCGATCGCATCGCCCCGCCATCGCCCGTTTCGTGCGCGTCACCATAGGTGTTCGTTCATGTTGTTGTATGCATCGCCGCCGCCGTCGCGTCGCCGTCGCGTCGCGTCGCCATCGCTCGGCCGTCGCCAATCTCGTGCCCGCAGACTAAGGCCCCTTGCACACGGCGTATTTAAAACGCGCAGACGACGCGCGTTTCAGGAACGTGCGTCGTCTGCGCCGTAGATATGCCGATTTTTGCGTTTGTATAGATTCAAACACGCGTAAAACGCGAAACGCGCTTGTGAAGCGCGCTCGAAACTCGTTTGAAACTCCTAAAAAGGGGCGGAGGAGGGGCAGAGGGGAGCTGTATCGGCGCGTATACGCGTAGTGGACGCGCGTTTCACGATCACCCCCGTGTGCGTAGGTTACAAGGTTGCGTTCGAATCTCGTTTGAAGCGCGTATACGAGTGTCATCTGCGCGTCGACTGCGCGTTTAAAATACGCCGTGTGCTAGGGCCCCTAAGCGAACGATTATTTTGATACCTTGCGGCTCAAAGGGCGTAACCACCAAAACACGACTTTACAGGAGAGCCAAAAAACTAAAATTTAAATTTTGTATTTGTCACAACTTTGTTGTTATTGATCATATAAATATGATTCTTACACCAAAATTCGTTGATTTTTGTGGTGCATAATATTAAAACATAACGTTTTAAGAAATATTTATAGTTTAAAAGGTAGCTGGTTAATACGCCTCACAAAATCAAACATAAGGGGTTATTTGGTAACCATGGGGCTTTTTGGAAAAAAATAATATTTTTGAACGAACGCAAACAAATTAACGTGAATGCAACCTTTTTATTCTCTAACATTTGGTAATTATAAAGTATATTTTCTATGTCATTTTGTATGCATACCAAATAACCCCACCCTGGGGGTTATTAAGAAAGGCACCTTCTTTTTTAAAATAAACCTTACTGTTTGTTCATTCTATGTTTTTATTTTTTATTTTTATAGAGTTATATCTGTATTAAGTAACACATACTTCTTTATCTGTTAAAAATTAAAGGAAAAATAAATATTCAAATTTTATCCCTACTTTTTTAACAAATAGCCCCGTTTTACGGTATGTCTTTTATACCCCTTAAAATGACTGCTGCGTTTAGTAACGCAAGGTGTAATCACCAACTTTCAAAATTAAAATGATAGCTTTATCGTTCTGGCATTATTTTATTTAATTTTTTGGGTTTATATTACACTACTTACGGCTATTTTTAGTAGAATAGGTCAATTTGGCAACCTTTACTCTATCAGAGGCTTGTTTAGAATATTTATAACTAGGGAAGATTTGTATTTTTGGATTTTAGTAATGACAAACAAAATTTAGGTAAAAGGCTACTAAACTTTTTCGATTGTTGAATTGTTGGCAGATCCTGAAGAAGGTATTATATACTTAATAAGACAAAGTAATTGAACTACGAATTATTTATTACAAATGCTAGAAACATAGTTTTGTTACGTTTTTACGTTACTTATTCATTACTTACCCACTCGCGACTGTACTTGATAAGTGCAAATCGCCGGATTTTTCTATGAAAAGTTACGATATAAAGAAAATTAAATTAAACAGTAAACAAAATAATCAAAGTTTATTTAACCTCGGGGCATACCTATGTACTTTAGTTAGTTTAATATTCATAAATGACTTTTAGTCATACGCATAGACGCCCTACAATTTTATTTGAGTGTGTCGTTTACGTCCAACACTTTGATGATGCCTAATAATGATTGCTTTTACGTCTAAAAATACGAAACAGTCTACATTACATGCCTTGAAATGTGGGGACGTGTTCACCATTGTTTTCAGAATCTGAGAACTTTAAATATACAGTTCAATAGCGGAGAAAAACTGAATAAGATGGCATTCAAAACTTATTTTATTTACTTATTATATTTTGGCCAAAATGGTGGTTACGCCCTTTGAGCCGCGACGCGAGGTAGGTACCTATCGATTTTTATGCACCGAACAATGACTACTAAACGATCTTATAATGCGTATAGGAGATACTGTTGTGTTTACGGGTGTCTAAATAAAAGAAAGAAAAAAGAATCTGCTTTATTATAATATATTCGAGCTACTTAAATATCCATCGAGTGGGAACCTCGCTGCGCTCCTGCCTTCAAATCGATATCGAGTCAGCGTTGCCTAACGGAATATGAACGCACGGGTCACACGATAAGTTTCAATTTAGCGTGAAGGTCGTAAGGGTACGCAATTTTTTATACCTAAACATGACTTTTGTTAGAAAGTGAACCTTCTGTACGGTAGCCGCACTATTGTGATTATGTGACAGAGGTATTGGTTAGACCCGTATCGTGGAGGACGTGGGTTCGATTCCCACCTGAGGTAGTCAACTTTTTTGGGTGTCGTAAAAGGCGAAGACTGCACATACATCCCACAGCATAGAACGGCGATGAGCTCACCACCTGTCACGCTGAGCACATGTGCAGTCGTTATTTGGTGAAAAGTGGACTATGGTAGACGACTGCTTTTGCTGTCCTCGTTGCTAAGTCTCTAACCCTTCGGGGATAATAGCCGTGATTATTTTATGTATACATGTATATGTAAAGTATGTTTGAGCATTATAAACGCAAGAATTTAATATCACGAATATAATAGTTTTAATATTTTTACATACAGTTGGGGGTTAAGTTACTCGCGTCCGTAGGTTTACCCTTGAGACCCTACACGTGACCCCTGGGTGGTGCTAAATGAGTGACACTGACTGAGTGGTAGAGCCACGCTGCGTTGCAGCACGCATTGGGCCGGCTCGCCCGGCGTAATACCACCCTCTCACTAATATTCGGCGTGAAATAATGGCACTTGGTGCTGTTGTGTTTCGTCCGACCAGTGAGGGTTCCGGAGGCCCCTCCCCCACCCCCCTGTTCCCAATTCCTATTCCTTCCTTAAACCTATTCCTCCCTTAAAGGCCGGCAACGCGTCTGCAATTCCTCCGGTTTTGCGGGTGTCCATGGGCGGCGGTGATTACTCTCCATCAGGTGACCCGTCTGCTCGTTTGCCCCCCTCTTTTATTAAAAAAAAAAAAATACATAATTTCACGTCTATGATCCCCAAAGGGTTAGCCAGTACTAACTTTAAAAAAATTAGATACCTCATTGTATTAGGTACTCAAGCGGGCACCTAACTTCTACCTACCTACCATGGAAGTACTATGCGAAGAAAGCCATTGTCACCATTACGGAGCCACAGAGACGCTATATGCCTGTATTATCTTAAGCAGACTTGAGCTCCTGGGGTTCAAAGGGGTTCAAATGGGGGCTGGTCGATTGCAAATTAATTTCAGGTCGTATGCGTACATGGTCGATTGCAAATTCATTTCAGGTCGTATGCGTACATGGTCGATTGCAAATTCATTTCAGGTCGTATGCGTACATGGTCGATTGCAAATTCATTTCAGGTCGTATGCGTACATGGTCGATTGCAAATTCATTTCAGGTCGTATGCGTACATGGCCGATTGCAAATTCATTTCAGGTCGTATGCGTAAGTACATGGTCGATTGCAAGTTTGGCAAGTTGCGAATTTGGAATATCGTCATAAACGTGGACGGTAACTTGCGTTTCTGGTAATAGTACCAGGAACTATGCAAGGAAAAGGAAGTTTCGCGATGAACCTTTAAAACTAATATTTTTCAAAGTAATCAACTACTTACGCAATTACACAAACCTGGAAAGGTAAAAGAAAAAGAAAACACAGAATAAGAACACAAAACTGGCACATAATAAAACAAACAATACTGTTCCGTATATGAAGATATTATATTTTCAAAGAACATGTATTTTTATATTTTCAGCATAATTTCGGTCAATACAACGTGTGAAACAATACGACCCACTGTTTATTTTTATACCATTATATTTTATGTAACAAGTAACTAATATCATTTACTTTAATACCATAGTAATTATTGTGACTTTATCGACGATTCCACTACACACTTTTGAGTCGATACGAAAGAGGTCGCTCTTGGCTGCAATGTGTAATCAAACATAGAGCTTCAAAAAATGATTAAAAATGAGGAAATATTTTAAAAGCGAAAATCTCACTTTTCAAAAATGGAACTAATCATTTATTTTTTTCTTTTTAACTGTTCGAGTACACACCGCAGCATTCTATACATCCCGCCTACCATACAAATACACTCTACATTCAGCGACTGTGTATAAAAAGCCATAAATTTTTGCGAACACTATTATTATCTGTGATTTAAATTAATAACAAGTTACAGTATATTCATAGACAATTCTTGGGAAGAGAGTACCACAGAACAAAAAGATAGCATTTAGAATTCTACAAAAAACAAGTGAGTTGCCGGGCTGTTATATTTTTTTTAAGAAAGAATGTCAACTAGGAAATTGAGAAAAAAGTTTATGTTTCGATGTTTAACTTCATTTCAAACTACAATCCAATTCATATAGGCTACGTATGTTTTTTTAAACAATAATTGCTTAAAACAGCAATAAGCTTTTCTGTGGTTGTACAAAACGTGGCTTAAGAATAAAAGTACTTAACTAGACGTAGTACAAACAATTACTTTTATCGGATATTAACGAGGGTGAGAAATTTAAAATATGTTACTTTTCACAAATTGGATTTCGATCCTGACGACTATTTATTATTATCACAAATACAATACTGTTGTATAGACAATTGTAAAAAAGCTCACAATAATAGGTAAAATTACAGATGTGGGTAGTTACAAAATAGCTGCCGTAAACGGAATAGGTATATATTGACTTTTCCACGAATTTACTCATTCCATCTCTACCAGTCAATGCGAGCGGACGTCTCTCCAGCAAGCGAACGAGGCATTTGATATAGAGAGACTAAAAATAAAAACATGATTTACTTTTAATTTTACTTAGAATGTAAGGCAGTGCTTCTTTTGACAATGTACAAGCGTTATTCTCACAAATATAGTTTGAACACCGACAACAATTTCCTAAGGAAACCTTTAAAGGAAGAAGCCTATTAGAGTACCATAGATACATAGAGTAATGATATGCCGACTGTCAGCTTGGAATGCCACCTTTATATACTTTGTGCATGATATGTTAAAGTTTTTTTTAAAATTATAATCAACGACAAAACGTAACCAGCTAGCAAAGAAGTCAAATTAGGCAATGTGTCCAAATAAAGATTTTCAAATGAACACAATTATTTAATTAATGTGAGTGTGTATGGTGAACAATATTGACTAGCTATTGTAATAACGGTGTAAATAATTTACCCTAAAATTAATTATTTATTTCTCTAATCAATAACGACTGTCATTATTATTGTTGTCGTAAAAATCACTATAGTTCTATACAAAGGATTCGCAAGGATTAGACGATCTAAGCTACACATTTGCATTGAAGTTTAATAAAATCTATTACAGGATAAAATATCGATAAAACAACATTTGAAACAATGCAGATAATAATAAAATTTCAATATAAATATTTCACTAGTTTTTTTTCTTTAAAGATAGAAAATAGACACCGAGCGTGGATTTACCTAGATACAGGTTAGTTAAAATTATTGCTATAAATAGGTATACATTTTTTGTTAACAAGTGCAAATAGAATAAATAATTATACGTTTGGTTCCGTTTCGATTCACTATTACAAAATACTCATTTAGCTCCGCGAAATTGAGACCTTAAAAATATAGATTCTAAAATTAAAAATGAAACGAACGTTTTTTTTTCAAACAAACTTTTTTCTAAATATTTATTTACACATTAGAAATAAACCTCCTTTGGTCATATGGCACGATTGATTTTCGAATGTTCACGTTAGGTTAACTTTTTTTTTCAAAATGGCGGTATCGCGTTTCGATATTGCAAGCTACGGCGCATGTTTCATTCGGCTTTGTTTGGCAGAACGTTTAGTTATGCTGGAGTGAATAAGCGATGATTGGTAAGGTAGCAGTGATGGGGTGACAGGTGGGTGATGCTAATGCCACAAACACATTTAGTTTTTAACTTAGCTGTGACGGGCGTCAGAGTACGGTTGCCGGGATGTCCTTCTCCTGCAATAACAACAATACATTAATATACAAACTCACACATACCAACATTCAGATGAACCCTGAAAACGTAACACGTTTTACTACGTCGGTGGGAAACTAACCCTCACTTTTTCAACGTTTCGTTATCTTCGAGTTTATTTGAGCGTTATTAACGCAAAAAATTGAATATTACGAACTCTCTCTTTTTGGGAATTTAAAAAAGAGTCTTTAAATTTAAACATCTTCTAATTTACTTTTCAAATCATTATTAATAACAATTTTTTGTAATAGGGCTGAAGGTAAACCCTTTTAGTACCTCAGTTTTTGGCACACTTTTAATATACCTTTTTAATCTGTGGTCAAGTACTGACTGAGTCATTTACCATTATCAGGGTTCAATCTGAAGACCAGGCGACAATAAATAGCATTTGGAGATTTCAGACCATAGGCCACCATAGTTGCCCAACGTGGGTAGTTATTAACCACCGCCATATAAAATTAAAACCGGGACCAACGCCCCAACATGTATTCTGAAGTACGAAGAAGTATTTTTCAGGTGTATTAAAGTAAATCGCATTAAATGATAAAGCGGTGAATTATTGTGAGCCTTCTAATATTGGCCTGTGATGTGATGTGATTAAAGCTCTTGTATTCTTTCTTACAATACCCAGAGATATACTGCCAGGCAATCTGCATCACTGACGTATGGGCTCCTGGTGAAATAATGTCATGAAGGCAGTCACACTAGTGCCGAAGCGGTGGATTGCTTCACTACTTCGCGTTTAGTTTCGGTGCCTTAGGTGAGGCAAACCTAGTAGTTGTCTGATAGCACAATATTGAAACACCACTCCTTACTTACTATGATTACCTGGTACATACAACGCCGTCTACAAAAGAGTAATTTCTTTTTTTTTGTCTAAAAACATTTCAAACATTTAAATGGTTTTACAACAGATTGCGTTAATACCTAAAACTAGGTCAACCTTATACTTAGGCACTTATGCTTTAATTGTAGCAGTTAATTAGCAACCTTGTAACAGTATAAGAAACCAGTTCAAGAAATCGTATCAAAGCTTCGATACCGCAAGCGCGAGGTCGGGCACGCTACACCTCTTGTCCACTATGGGCGCCTAGTACTCAAGGATCCATTTTATTCGAGGGCTGTAGCTTTAGATGGAGCCACCCCGGGGGATGTTAGTCCAAGTGTCAATACGTACAAGGGGTCTAGATGTCCAGATCTCAGTTATTGTTCTGAGGTCCAGATGCCATAAACACCACAGGTCAATTTGGCCCAAGTGTTAAAATGTCCAAAGAGTTCTAGTGCCCAGATGCCATAAACACCACAGGTCATTTTGGCCAAATGTCCAATGAGTCCTAGTGTCTAGATGTGTCATTACTGACACTAGTCAGTATGTATAAGTCACAGACGTAATAGTACATGTGTCCTAGAAATCATGATGTCCAATCCAAAAGCTTTATAGACAAAGACGTCTGAACATTTTTAAAGCGTTGTTTGATTTTAACGGCAATAATGATTTAATGCTTTGCGGCAGAAATAAGCAAGACCCATACGTGTCTTTACGATTATGATCTCTATTGCTATTTTAATATTTTTTATTATGACCAGTGCCCTTATTATGTTTTGTTCTGTTCTGACATTTGATATTAGTTCTCGAACCAATTTAATTCTCGATTTTCTCTCCGATATTAACATTGGCTGAAGTGGTTCTGCCTATTAGACTTCTTGGAAATTGGACGTTTTAACAGCTGGACTTTTTGGCAAATGGACGTTTTGGCAACTGGACGTGATATTCACTAGACGTAATGGCAATCAGACGATTCGGCGACTGGGAATTTTGACAACTGGAGGGTTCATTGGCATTTTGGCAGTTAGATATTTCGGCATTCGGACGTTTTGGCATTTGGATGTTTTGACCAATAGACATTTTGACAACTGGGTATTGTATCCGCTAACGCGATTCGGCCCCCCCCCCCCCCCCACGCTTTGGCACCTTGTTTGGCACTTGACACTCGTCGAGAGGCAGACATAATGGCGATGTAGGGATGCCGGCGCGCGATTGTATACAAAAAATAATTTATGAAGACATTGCTTACAAAAAGTTTTTTTTGTGTTGCCTAAGAATGGAACTTGAAAAGTAATGACAAAAAAGATGGATTTAGGGTTTCTTTTAATAAATAATAGGTTCTAAAGTCCGCCTAACGTAAATTTTGATGATTTGGTTCACCAAAACCTTTAAAGTAGTGTTAAATAGTTGAACTTTAATGGTTTATACTTTAAAAGGCGCGCTAAACATATTCTACAAAAAACTATTAATGAAAAATTTAAAAAAAAAATATATATATATAAATTTACACACTTTCTCTCGGTTTTTTTTTATTTTTAATATATAATTTCTCCATAAATACAATACATAGAAATAATATTACTATTTTTACTAAAAGGATATTTAATACATATATAAAACATGGTACTTTGAATAATAGCTTAAATAATTAAATATTGACGAAATTAGTTGAAATAAAGTTTTTTTTACTACTTTTTTTAAAATTAGGAAATAATTTACTTAAATTAACTTACCTCCCTAAGTTGTGTGTTAAAACGTTCACGAGAAACACTATTAACTAAATAACAAAACAAACAACTCTTTACTACTTTTTTATTAATTTATAATATACCCTTGTCTGTCGAGCGATCTCCTGGAGGTCGCTATCTGTCATACGTATTTCAATTTTTTTTTCGGTATCTCAAAAAATGATTTGCAGTATTGCTAAAGGCTAAACACAATAGGGGATACGTTTCGAACACAGTAAAAATAGAGTTAAGTCAACTACATATAAGCAGTTCCAGTACAAAATAAATCGTTATTATGAGTTAGGGACATAGCTGTCCCAGTGCCAATTTACTGAATTTTTTTTCTGGGATAGATTTGTCCCAGTGCCAAACAAGCGGGTATCCTTGGACGTTTTGACACTTGGACTAACATGCCCCGGAGGCCTTACTAGTCATGTTTACTTGGTACATACAACGCCGTCTACATTGGAGTTAGGTCGCAAATGTGGCATCAGTGAACAAGCGGTGGGCGAAACGAAATCCTCACTTGCATTCATAGTTGCCTGTTGTACAATGCCCAGATAATTACACGTCAATTACATTATTGTCGACGCAGAAGGCCAGCAGCACAGACGGGTTTTGTGGTCTGTGAGTAGCAGTACCGTTTTTTTACTCATGTGCTAGCAGGCTGTCCGCTAGCGTGAGGCTGGGCACATGGCACAACGCACCTCTTGTTCATTATGGGTGCCTGGTACTCAACGATCCGTTTCAAGGGATGGAGTCAGACATTAGTGCCAAAGCGGTGATCATTTCACCAGCAAGGTGTCTGTGATAATACGCAGCTAGACTTAGCATCTGTTTGTTGTTATCAAGCACTATAGATTGGACACACCACCACACCTTAGTAGTCATGGTTACCTGGTACATAAAACGCCGTCTACGCTGGAGTTAGGTCGCAAACGTGGCATCAAACCTCGCAAAGCGGTGGTCTCAGCGAAGCGAACACACTCGCATTCTTAGTAGTCTGTCGTACAATACCCAGACAATTACATTGTCGTCGCAGACGGCAAGCAGGCTGTCCGCCAGCGCGAGGTCGGGCACTCCGCGCTCCTCGGCTGCCATTGGCGCCTGGTACACGCCGCCCTCGATCTCCACTATACGCTCGTTCTGTAATTTTTTTCATCATCATCATTCATGGTAATCATAAAGCTGCAACAGCTGGATATAAAAGATAACCGAAAGTTTTAACATGTCCTTCGATACAGACCAAATAGATAGTCAATTAGGACCAAGAAACCGGAGGTCGCAAATAAAAGCTTTTCTCGTTATTTAGAAAAAACGCGGACTTAAAAAAACTTTACATAAAATTAAACATCTCCTTAACCATTTCCCAAAATGTCTTAAGTTTCAATTAAAACTATTGGAAATTCGGAATGATTTAGTTAAATTCAGTAAAAAAATAAGGCAATGCGAAAATGGTAAAGGCATAATATTAAAGGCTGCACAAAACCGAGCTTACAATGATTGGCATTGTCGACTTGTCGGTCGACTAATCGGCAATTCGATAACCGATTAGTCGGCTAGTCGGCAAATACGATAGTCTGCTTATCTCTAAAAATTACACATTATAATACCTTTGAGTACCTACTGAGATATTTTAGAATGTTCGTTTGAATGTTACAGTGATCAAAGCAAAAGAGATAAATATGTTTTTCATTATATGACATAATTATACTGATTTAATGAGTAAGTATTTGATCAAAATTTTACTATTTTCTAGCTAGGGTTAAACTTTGGTTATAATTGTATATATAAAATACATAACTGTTGTTTTTTTTGTTGTTTAACTTTGACTATACATAAGCGTTTCGTAGATTTAAAATAGGTTGAGGATAAAGTCTTTTCGCGAAATGAAAGTGAAAGTAGGTGAAAGTACTTTTTTTTAATTTTCTCGATTTAATATAAAATAATAAATAAAAGCATGAAAGGTGTAATAATAATTATGAGTATTATTTATTTAATTTACAATGTAGAATACACGTTTAAAACAGAATAAACCTCATATTTTTTATATGTGCCAGATATGACGCGTAGTACCGGGCGATAGACACGGGTCGAACCCACAAAAAAACCGCGCGCAGTTCCTCTATTCGGTGCCGTATTAAAACATCTGTGGCGTTGTAATGCCGTCTTTGTCCCACTTTATACATTAAAACAAAACAAGGAATAGCAATAGTTTTTAGAGCGAAATTCAACTCTAAATATATACGGGAAAGAGCGACCTCCAGGAGGCCTCCGACAGGTGCGGGTAAAAAATAGCGACCTTCAGGAGGCTCCGCCAGTTTTATTTTTCGTCTATTAAACAGTACCCAAGGAAAGAGAGGGGTTCGTAGAATTCCTTAGTGAGCTACTACACTTTACTGTTTATACACTAATTATATTATTTTATACAAACAACCAGCGTCGTGTTGTTATCCATGTGGGAAGACCTGGGTCCAGCAGTGGGACAATTATGGACTGATAACGATTATACTTATTTAAATTAAAAAAAAAACAGAGTAAAAGGACGATTATCATAAACCGAGAAGTCATGGGTTACCGAATTATTATTGTACGCGGTTTTTAGGTTTATCACAATCTTGGTAGGATTGTTGTGTTCTTAGTATCTAACAGCGCGTTAAGGATTTCAGGTGAAATACATTAGAAGTCTAAGCACTAACATCAGGTAAGATGAACACCAAGCACTTTCCCGTTGTGCAATAAAATAAAAGTAATAAAGACTTTTATAGAAAATTAATGACCACGATTACCTCGATCTTAAGCCTATTGAGCAGTCTTTCTCGCTCGCCCTTGAGCGCGTCACATCTCGCCGTCTCGCTCTCGTCCAGCACCCCCTTTACCTCCAGCTCCGCTATTTGACTATCCTTCTCTGTGATCAGCTCTTCCAGGATGTTTTGCCTGGAACATTACTCGTATAAGTTAACACTTACTGTCTGTTATTATTTAGCTGCAGGTTAAAGAAGTAAATTTTTTTTGGCCTGTGCCCAGCAGTATGACGTTTTTAGGCTGATGATTTAATTTGATCACAACTCACACGACCCGCGCCAAAGTATGTAGCACACCGTCCCTCGTGTCACGGCAGCGCTGCAGCGCTGTCTGCAGCCGCTGCAACCGCTGCATCAGCGGCGAGCATGTTTCGCAGCTTAGCGCTGAAGCGTTCTGAAGCGACTTGATGCGCTGCTCCATTTTGCGCATCTACAAAATCAAAAGATGAGATTAATGTTTGTCATACAATTCAAAAGAACATATAGAATTCTATAGTTTTTACATGTGATTGAAGATTAGTGATCGAAGATTCTATTTGATAAAATGGCGAAACACGATTGATAAAAAATTATAATTTCATAATTTTATAACCAGGCGCCAGCTTGTCAGTCACAGCTGGACATATGCCTAAATTTGAATATAAATTAAATCTTTAAACATTTTCTGACATAGTATAAATATTCATAACCATATCGTTTCTTCTGTTCTTACAGTTTTCAAAGTAAAACTTAGTAGAAGAATTGTAATTTGATTTCTATAATATCATTGTATTAATAAGAATACGCTCACTTAACATTATGTGTCTTTAAATTGAAATGGCAACTACTAAGTAACAAAAGCAAATTTCAATTACCTTATGTAGATTTTCGATTCGTTTTTGTTCTTCTTCATAGAATACTTTCTCTCTCTCGGCCGCTATCATGAACGATTCTTTCAACGCATCTTCCAATTCCAATATTCTTTTAGATTTGTAATCCGCTTCAGCGCTTCCTGACTTTTTGTTGATAATAAGTTCTAATTCGTTGATCCTTTCGTCTTTACTTCTTACTACTGCTAATAGTTGTTCAAATTCTGCTATGTTATTATTCTCTCTCAGCGCGTCTTCTAATATGGATACACATCGCTGCTGCTCAATTATTTTCGAATTCTTCACGGCCATTTCTTTGGTTAGATCACTTATTTTCCTTGTCAGTTTCTGTACGTTCGGTTGTCTATCCCTTTCCATGGAGTCCAAATCGTTGTAGCTTCTACTGAACCGGCACTTGTCAAGCCTCTCTGCTACCTTACCACTCTTTTGCAGCTCGAAAAAACTCTTGCTTCTCTGTATGCTACTCAGCTCCTGCCCTTTTGATATCTTTAACAGCTCTGATAGTATAAGTGACGATTCATTCAGTTCAATCTCTAGGTCTATCACTTTCATTTTGCTCTCCTCTAGCCTTGTTTTCAGATCATCCTTCTCTTTCAGCGTTTGCGTCAAATCGGTTATAGCCCCAATTTCACTTTGCCTTGCTCTGTTCAGATCCTAATCGAGGATTACGGTGTTTAAAAGAAAAATGAAAATTTATAAAAACCAATAATAAGTAAACAGATTTTATATCAACAATAAAACTCAACAATAGATTTTTAGTAAACTCAAAAATAACTCGAGAAAGGTCAACATATCGTATTAAAATTTTATTCATATTTAAATCGATATCTCGCATAACAAGATAGAAAGCTGGGTAACATCGACTAATTAGTGGACAGCTTACTTCATCTAAATACATGTTTACTTAACAGTTTTACATTTTTTTATATATCAATACTTAAAAAATTATTCCCGCTGAACACGATTATTATTTTTTTAAACATCACTTATAAATTATCGCTAAACTAATATATAATTAAGTTAGTTGTGTGCTGGATACAGTGATCGAATCGAACAAACCTGATACATGGTCGTCGGAATATCAACGAGATGAATGTATTATTATCTGAACACATCATCAATATATACTCAATTTATATAAATACCGAAAACATTATCTTAATACGAAATTGCGATTTTATACCTTATGATATTATTGATAATATTGATAATTCGAAAGACGTGGAATACGGAGTTGTCGCTTACGGAGTGTTTGTAATTGTATCGACGGTTAAAGAAAACATAATTGAAATCAAAAAGAGCAAAGAAATGAACGACAGTCTTGGTGCGAAGAACTAACTTAGAAAAAGCTTTTGAGGAAGCCTGCGGGTCCGGCCTGCGTGAAACAAAACGGTTAGTATATGTTAGTATGTTAATAATGAGATCACACATGTTAAAACATTCAAAATTACCATGGACATTAATGTTAGAATAATTTTAGAGGGTTTTTTTTAACCATTGGCTTCCACATCTGAAATAATGGTTTTTCAAAGACAACCAAAATATGTTAATGATCATGTTAATAATTAGTCCAACATTAATTATAGCTTTAATATAAGTATTAATTAGGTATCTAATTTCAACACAAAGTTTTAGGAAAAACAAGTTATTAACAAGAAAAATATAACGATTTAAACTGTAATGCGTTTAAATAATAATGTTGTTATGATTTTCGCGGTGTTGTAAATAGATAAGTAAATTTAAATAGTATGAAAATAGGGTAGGTCATCCAGAATTTATAAATATTTTTGTCTTAAACTATAAACTCATTACCAGCGATTGTAGAGATTTTTAATTAATCTAGTACGTTAATCGATTTAGACAGATGTTATTTAATGGAATCGAAAATCGAAATTTACTAAATAAAATATTAGTTATGTGAAAAGATAATAAACAGTTCATTAATGTACAAAGCATAGTTGTACACACGCCTGCAGCTCAATATATCCAAAACAGTCTAATTTCTTCAACAATGATCCTTATACCCTAGACTAGAGACAAAATTCAAACTGAATGAAGAAATTTGACATTTCGTGGTATTTTGAAGCGCTGGCGTCTGAACAACGCAACGCTATAGTGTACAATACTTTATTGTAAAATATACAAATAATAATGTACAATACATTATTATTTGTATATTGTACAAATAGTTATAACAAAATTATTTACCTCTTCTCTTTGTGCTTGTGCTTGTTGCTGACTTTTCATTTTGGCTTGAAGGTTCCTCACAGATCTGAAAATAAAGTAACAAAATAATGAATAAGCAATGGACTTCTTCTTCTTATTTTTGTAAATTGGAATTCAGTACTGTTTATACCATGACTTGCAACAGTATGTAATTTTGTTGCTAATAGTTTGAACTATGATTTTTGACTAATGTTGTGTCCCAACCCCACCACCACCCCACCAACCCCATGCGCTGTTGTTCATGTAGGGCCTGTGTTCATCAGTGGGACATTTATAGGCTAATGATGATGACGAAGATGACTAACTACTTAAAAACCTCTGCGTTTTAATACATAGGTATGATGATCTCTTGCAACATCTGGACCAGCTACAGCAGGCTTTCCGTCTCGGTCGTAAAAATTATAAATTGAATCGACATGAAGCGTTTGCCACTCGTCCAGGGACGCTGTAGTTACTTCTTCTTTTAGAATCAGCGACAGTTAAACTGACCTAGATAGTTCTTCCTGACCAAAAATCTGCCAAGTCAGCAGCCTTCTGGTTCGCCTCGACTAAATCCTCCATCGTGCATGAAGTAGGGCATACGGGATATGTAAACAGCTGTTCCATCGTCTGCGGGGAGACTCCAAATTCGCATTTATTTGTGCCAGCAAAATCCCCCTGTACTTACTGTTGCTGTGCTGTGATGTGCCGGTAGCTGCTCATTAATAGAATACCATCCCATCTCTTCCCTTGGGTGTCGTAAAAGACGACTAACGGACCAAAGACTACACATACATCCAACGGCATAGAGCGGCGATGTGCTCACCACCTGTTCTGCTGAGCACATGTGCAGTTATGATTTGGTGAAACGTGGAGTGTGGCAGTGGTTTTTTTGCGTTCCTCATTGCCTGGCTTTTGACTAACTCTTCGTGGATAATGTTCTTGAATATTAATGTATGTATGTACATACTGTTGCAACTCCATTATCTGCTTCTCCTTCTGCGCCTGTTCTTCCTGTGACATTTGGACCAGCTGCAGAAGTCTCTCCGTCTCAGCGGTGAGCCTCTTAGCCTCCTCCTTAGTGCTCTCCAGCTGTTGCTTGAGTTGCTCTGCATCCTTCTGTGAGTCAGTCAGCTTGCGGTTCAGGTCTGACACCGCTGCGGTGCTGCCGCCGGCCTGGAAGTTGGCAGTAGTGTGTTTGTGAGTGAGAGAGTGTTGTGTGTGTTTTTGTATGCTATTTTATGTACTTTTGTTTCTGTGTCAATATGTAAATGTTAACTAGTTCTTGACAATTAGATTAATTTAATTTTAGTTTATTAATATAGTTTCGTCAAATTCTAACATTAGTTAATAATTAATACGGTTTTGAAATTAGCAGCTATTGTCAAGGGCTGACTATGTACAACACCAATTAAAGCGTTAATTCTCTTTTTATATTTTGTTTCAACATTTTGAATAAGGAAAATTTTACTTTCACAGGCTGAGTTCAACACGTGATCGATTTGGAAAGTTTAGTGTTATATACATAGTTTTTACGTGTTCCCAAACCTTACAGTATTTGGTTGGTTTTAGCTAGCTTTAGGATTTTAGTTTATTCTGTTAAAGTCCATCAGATACAAATAAAATTAAAGTTACAAGTTCGTTCGTTCGTTTGTCTACCGACCTTCCTCAAAGATGCTTCCATTTGGTCCATTTGCTCTTTCCTCTTCTTTAACTGTCGATCAATCTCCGTCAGCGACTTCTCCTTTTCTTCCAAGTCTTTCCTTCTATTCTCGATCGTTCTTCTCTGCTCCTCAAACTGTTTTCTCGCGTCTTCGAGCTTCTTAAATTCTTCTTGCAACTGCCTCTTAGCTTGGGCTGTGTCGTCCCCAGCTCTTGCGCTCTGAGCGCCAGCTGCTTGTAATTTCTTGTTCGCGTCGTGGAGATCGAGCTGTTTGCAAAAAAGATCCATTAGAGAAAGTAATGGCTTAGGACACAGCACACAAAATGCCTGCATACAAAACAATAGCCATAACCGAAATCACTGTACTTGTTTGAAGCTAAATAAGCTTGTATAAAAGCTGATAGTTCCAAAGAGATATTATGTAAACGTTTATCAAGCAGACTTTTTACATATAACCACGCAAAGTATAAACTGTTTATCGCAGCCAAATAAATGATTGTATATAACTTTTACAAAAACATAAACATTTTTTTATTTTCAATATTATAACGACATATGACGCAAATATACACAAAACAGTAGCGAATGCGGCTGAAAAAGACAAGTGAAAAGAATTAAACATTTGATAAACACATGAAGCTTGCAACTTTGCACCCGACATCATTGACACCATAGAGACAGGATAACTATCTATACTGAAGTGTTCTGAATGTAAGGTGCAATTATATTGTTTATTTAAATCAATTACAACAACCATTCCCATGATAAGTCGACGTCAAACACTGATGGAACTAATAAAATAATAAAATACGAATGAGGGGTTGGAGGATGCCCAGCGGGCTGTGGGTGGCATGCTACTATACACAATGTACATGACGCGCGATAATGGTCACAAACAAAAATCAAATGTAATGAACATCGAAATTAAAAAAGCTACTTCTTACATCGGTGCAATGATTGAAGCAACAACGCACGCGACTGGTCTGCGGTTCAATCGAGTTTACAAAATTTCTAACGATCTTTTTAAGTTCGCCGATTATCCAAAAACAGTTTCTGTAATTTTAGATTGTGTTTCTCTTCATTAAACATTATACTTTAAACAAACTCGAAGTACAAGAGCCCTGAACTTTCGTTTGTTTCAGTTTAATTAGGTTTTTGTAGAATATCCTCGTTTAAACTCGATTCAACCACGCATTGCCGCCCCGACAGCCGCTCGCCGTAAGGCTATCCTCCAACTGACCTGGCTCTTCTCCAATTCCTGAACGAGCATCTCGAGCTGCGCCTGGCACCGCTCCCGCTCGACGGCGAGCGAGCGGGCCTCCGCTTGGGCCACTTCAAGCTGCTTTTGCACCTCCCGCACGTCCGACGGGCCCCGCGCTTGCAGCTGCTGCAGCTGATGCTGCTGTGCCTGGAACTGTTTTTCCAATGACTGTAAGCGATGCTGGCATTCCGAAAGCGCTTTCTCCGCTGAGATCGCTTTTGTCTTCTCCGCTTCGACTGCAGCCCGCCATTTGTCCAACTCGCCCACTTTCTGCGCTTCCCTTTCGGCTTTCTCCGCTCGCTGTCTGGTTGTGTCGCGGTCTTTGGTGACAGCTTGCACTTGCTGCTGCAGTTTCGCGATCTCCCGCTCGCGATTCTCGAGAACAGCTTTGGCACCCCGCTCTGAATCTTGGGCCATCTTTCGCTGCTCTTCTTTCAATTTGCGCACTTCCTCGCGTTGCTTTTGCAGTTCAGTTTCAGAAGCGTTCAGTTCTCGCTGGAAATTAACGAGCATGTCCTGCGACTTTTCTAATTGAGCTACGAGCTGATCGCGTTCGATCGTTAGCTGTTTAGTGTCTGCCTCCAGTTTCACTATTTGCTTCTCTATAGCATCCGCTTGTTTGTCTCTCTGTTCTAATATCGACGCCATCTTTTCTCTGTCTCTCACTGATTGCGCGAGCTCTTGTTGGAGTTTCACTAATGTTTCTTGCGTTCGGTGATCTAATGTTCGCTGTTGCTGTTCTATGTTGCGTCTCGTGTTTTGTATCTCAGCTCTCAGCGCGTCTCGCTCTTGCTCCATTTGTCGCATTTCCAGGATAGTTCGTTCGAGGCGCTCGTGCATTCTACCTAACTCGTTAGTCATTCGGTCGTATTCCACTCGTGTAGTTTCGTTGGTCTCCTGGTATTTAGCTAGATGCATCTGTGACTTTTCGAGTTCCTTTGCCAGTCGGCCTGCTTCCATTTCTGTGGAGTCTCTTGCTTGAATTGCTTTCTCGAGTTTATCACGCAGGCGTTCAATTTCTAGACGATCCTCAGTCCTAGCTTTATCACCGGCGACCGCTTGAAGCTTCATCCTCTCAATCTGAGTCAGCTCGCTCTTAAGTCTTTCATTATCTTTATCCAGTTGCTCTGAACGCAACTTCAGTTTCTCGCACCTATCCCTGAACTTTTCGCACTCAATATGAGCACGTTCAAGGTCAGTACGCTGCTTCTCTAATGCCGCACTAAGTTTGGTAACTTCGCTCTTGGAAAGCTCTAACTGTATGTTCAGTTCGTGAAGTTTCGTCTCAGCCTGTTCCTTCTCTGCTTGTAGACGCTGAATGTCCGCTTGCGAAGCTTCTTGGCGTTCACGTTGCTTGTCGAGTTCTGCCTGCATTCGGTTTAGTTCGTTGGTCCACTTGTCCTGTTCGAATTGGTATTTACCTCGGAGGCCTTCGATGCGTTCGAGCTCCGAACGCAGACGGAGCACTTCCTCCTCGGCTTTTCGGGCTCGTTCCAGGTCTATTGTGGTCTTCTCTAACCGCGCGCGTAGTCTTTCCACCTCCAGCTTAGTCCTCTCATGCTCTTCTTTCGTATCGTGATACTTTCCATAGCGCGCCGCATATCTCTCTGCTTCCTCCCGAGCTCCACTTGCATCTTGTTTGACCTTGTCTAATTCGCCTTGTACTCTCCTCAATTCAGCAGCAACTTTGTCATGCTTATCATACATTTTCTCAAGCTCGAGCTGTACTCTGGCCATTTCTTCCTGAGTCTTTTCGTTAGATGCCTGAGCTTTACCACATTGCGTCATCGCTCTATCGTACTCAAATTGCAATCTTTCACCGTCAGCGATAAGTTTTTCTTTCTCCCCTTGGAGCCTTCTCAGTTCAATTTGGCTCTTTTCGTATCGTTCGCGCACCATTTCAATGTCAACGTGCATTCTATCCATATCTTCTTTGGCTTTCTCCTCTTGTTCTTTAGTCCTGGCAAATTGTAAAGAAGCTCTATCATACATTTCCTGTAGTCGGGCCAGTTCATCTTGTGTTTTCCTCTGGTCTTCCCTTGACTTCGTGGATACGTGTACTTGCTTTTCCAGCTCGAGTTCGATGCGGTCTTTATCGGCTTCAAGAATGTCGATCTTATTTTGCAGTCTGTAGATTTCGTTTTGAGACCTGTAAAGAAATCAGATCTTAGTGCATTATAAATAAAGTCTCTTTTTGCTACTAAACACAAGACATCGCCACCAACACAAGACGACAGCCAGAACAAAATGTACCTATCATACTTTTCAAGCATTTTCTCATATTCTTTGTGCGCGGTATCTTTCTCTTCGATAGTCTTCTGTGTGGAATAGAGGGCCTTGTCTAGTTTCTCTTTAAGTATCTCAAGCTCTGTTAAGGCGTCGTCCCGTTCCATCTGAAAATATAACATTTTCATTATGAATGTCCTTAAACTTTCACGTTTAAGTTTTTGAAGCTAAGAAGATCTTTATTACAGTTTTAGTATATTTTTTTGTACATTCTACTTTATGTTAGTAACGTGGTGAAATAAATTTTTTGACCATCGCATCGTCCAATAGATTCATTCTAAGTAGAAGATTTTATTAAAATCGGATATGTAGTTTAATTTATTACCTCCCACAATCAAACTAGCCAATTTACATAGCATGTTGCTGGATTATTCATCAATATTATGGAGGTTAAAGTAGCTTGCGTCCATCGGTTTACCCTTGAGACCCTTCGTCAAAAATAATATTTATTGCTTATATTTTTTCACCACATACTGTGTGTGACTTGATGTGAACGAAATTTTACCAAAATTAGACACAGTCAGCTCAGGACCGCAATCAGTGGAAGAAATGGAGGGAAGCCTTTGCCTAGCAGTGGGACAGTGAGGGCTAATATTATTATTAAATTATCTTTTTAGTTTCTTAGGACGTACCGTGAGTTTCTGATGCTGTTGGTGGGCCTTTTCCCACCTCTCTCTGAGTACGTCCAGTTCAGTCGCTGCGCTGTCACGATCCCTAGCCGCCCTGTTGGCAGCGGCAGCGGCAGCCTCGGCACGCTCTCGGCAACTGGCCGCTTCCGCAAGAGCTCCATCTCGCTCTTTCTGGATGCGGGTAACGAGGGCCTAAAGAGAGGACAAATTTTTAGAAGCTAGTCAATTTTTGACGTGACAACGTCTTATAAATTGGTTTGCCGGGTGACACTTCAAGAAACTGCGTTACGCTCCGCTCACGTTATGCGCTCACAATGAGAGCGAGTGAGAGGCACGCGTCCCTTCCACTCGGGCATGGTTAGCCCGCCTAAGAGCGAGAGAGACAGACATAAAAAGTGAAAGGCACGCGTCCCTTCCATATTATTTCATCCTTCTTCCTACTATACGAATGAATATTCACATTAAAATTATTTTACCACTCAAAGTCGTTGTCACGTAAAACTTTCGCCCGTATACCGACTTTACAGGCAACCAATTTTTTTTTTCATATTCATCTTCGCTAAGGACTCTTTACACGTGTCTTTCGTTTTCTTAACCATACCATCTTCTTGTAGGAGGTCGATTGAATATTGAGAGGAAAGAGGAGCCCTGTCCTTGACCAAGAAGGACTTAAACATGCGTTTCTTTAACCTAAAAAGCTGCTTTATCAAAAGTGAATCTTTGGTGGTACACGTATATATAAAGTAATGTTTTTCTGCTATCTAATTTATGAAAGAATTCATCGACTTTTGCTGTTATCCGTACGCAAAAGATCAAGGTTCATTTTCAAATATCTAAATTGAAACATAAATATACAAATTCTATAATTCACCGCGCCGCCGGCCTTTACTTGATAAAAAATGTAAGCGTTACATTTACATCCCCCTACGCATACTTACAGAACCTTAATTACATGGTAAATTATTAATTTGCAACCTTCATTTGTTATTCTTAAGAAGGCATTCCACGTATCCTGGGAACTTTAGTTCTAATGTTGAACGAGTAATGTATAGAATAAAAGTACTATGTCAAAATTTGGTCCTTTAAATGAGGAGTGAAGAGGCAATTTGCGGATCGGTAAGGTGACGACGCGACGGCCAGTGCCGCACAATCCTGCCTCGTAAACTGTCTTCGCATCAAGACTTCGCTTCAGGTGAAGCCTAGTAATTTTACCGGCTTTTGCAATATACTTTACTACCACTAAACCACTACCACCAAATATACCACAACCCATTCGCTACTGCTTGCTTGGACAACAACGTAATGGTATAATATACATTTACCAGTATTATCCTCAAAGGGTTAGTTAGATACTAGGGAATAAGGACCGAAGCAGCCCACTGCCATTGTCTACGTTTCACCAAATTACAACTGCACACGTGCTCAGCATGATAGGTGATGAGCCCATCGCCGCTCTATTCCGTTGGATATAAGTGCAGTCTTTAGTTCGTTAGTCGCCTTTTATAACACCCAAGAGAAGGGAGGGTTGATAAAAATGCAAGGAATTAACATTCCTCTAATTTCGCACACATATTGTTGTTTATTGCGTTCATAGTGCCCGAGTAAAACTTTTAGATTCACCTTTGTTTTCATCTTTTCTTTTATTATATACCTAGTTTTTATTATGATTGCGGATTGTATAATTTGGTAACGACATATTGTTTTGTAAATGTTGTTACTTCTATAATATCTTCTTATATTATAAAGCTGTGGAGTTTCTTGCACCCGTTCTTCTCCACAGTTTACTGAATAAGGAAATTATGTTTTTTTTATATTTTTTGATGTTTATAGTATATATTCGATCTACGACACACTCGTTAAAACTGCATATTAGTCAAGGGATGCCAAAATCTTATTTTTTTTGTGTCAGTTAACGGCTCCTTTTAAAAATACCTCGAAAGAAAGCCATTTTATGACTCCTTTTCATACATAACGTACACTGCAACTATTTCGTATTCCTCTCCAGAACTAGATAGACTCATTAAATTTGACCATCACGTATCGACGTTAAACCATCGTTTCATTTTGAAGCTGTAAAGTTTTGCGGATTACGTGCGCCGATTACGAAGTGGAACCTACTACATCCATTATTTATGGAAAATGATTAAATATACAATAAAACTATCCTCTAACGCAAATTTAAAAGGAAGGAAGGATCTTTACAAAATCTCGTTTCTCTACTTCTGACTTTTTGAGAGGGGATGACTAATAGTGAATTGGAAAATGTAGAAAAACATTTAACGCGCAGGATTCGAACCTGATCTGGAAACGAAACCTCTCGAAACCATCTGACAATAAGGGTCAGGTGCTCTTCCAATTATGCTACCGTGGCCATATTCAGACCGCCAAATTTCATCAACACAACTACTTTTTACTATGAAATCCAACGGCGCCCATTCAATGTCATCAACTGTGCTGCACTTCAAATTCTGGGGTAGCAAGATAGTCGCAGCAATTATTATAGCCCACCCAACTCTTTACGCTAATTAAATATCAGTATTAACATACATAAAATCACGACTATTATCCCCGAAAGGTTAGTCAGAGACTAGACAATGAGGACAGCAAGAGAAGTCCTCTACCATAGTTCACTTTTCACCAAATAGCGACTGCAGATGTGCTATGCATCGCCGCTCTATGCTGTTGGAGGTATGTGCAGTCTTTAGTCCGTTAGTCGTCTTTTACGACATCCAAGGGAAGAGTATTCTTTTACTGCTACGCGACACGGTTGCCAAAATACCATTTCAGCAACCATTTCACTAAACACATCCGTTTTTATCACCACTTTATTGTTGCCTATTTGTGTATCGTTTGCATACATTGGCACATAAATTGAAATTTCGTTTGCCGATAGGTACTCTAAAATCGGTGTGTTCGACACACTACGATTTCTCGATATGCTAGCTATCTGAGATTGGGAAATCTGGTGAGGTTTTAAATTCTTTATTGTTTTTTGTGATATTTTTAAGAGTATCGATGTCTCAGTGGCCAAGCGCTCGGCTTGATATAAGGAGGAGTTCAATTCCCAGGCCGTGCAAAGTGTGTTTTTAGATTTTTTCGATGCGTTGCCCGGATTTATGATCACCAGCCTGCATTTGCAAGCGTAGTGATTAAGACACTACCCATCAATTTAGAGATGACTTGATTTCAGTTATGGATGCCTTTGCCCTGCAATAGTTTTCAGGCTTTACTTCACTTTTTATTTTTAAGAGTGGGCCGATCATATTATAGGTCATACCAATCACGTATCAACCGCTGGGGGTAGACGTGTTTTAAAGTGCACCGCGACTCTGCAACCGTAGTAGATCCCTACCGACACTGCACACCAAAGGAAACCGTAGCTGCTATGTCAGCGACTATCACGGCGCCGTACATTTGTCAATCCCTACCAAACAGAATACAAACATGTACCTGTGTGTGACGTTGTCCATGTGGACGGACCTGTGCCCAGCAATGGGACTTTTATAGGGTGACAATTTGATTTTGGATTTGAAGAACTTTATGATACACATACCTGCGCCTTACCGCGTTTATCTCGCGACCAGCTATGCTGTGTCCCTCTCCTTCTGGAGATCCTTCTGGAGATTGTCCCCTTGTCTGTCACGAAGATTCCTAGCGGTTGCTAAAAATTCTATTGTCTGGTACTACGACAGCTAAGCTCTTATGACACATACCTGCGCCTTATCGTGTTTATCTCGGAACCGGTCTGCGTCCAGCTGTGCTGTATCCCTCTCCTTCTGGAGGCGGCCCGCCTGGCCCAGCGCTTTGTCCAGCTGCGACTGGAGTGACTCAAAGTCGTACGCCTGCTTCTCACGGTCCACTTGCAGCTAGTGAGAGGAAATGTGAATTGGATCAGTGTCACAATTTTCTACACGCAACTGGTGTAAGTAAAAAAACTTAGTTCGACCCATAGGTATAGATTTACATAGACATCACAAATGCATGTACTTCGCGTGTCCGAAAACCCCGACCAAGCGTCGGGTAGGTTGGTCGGCGCTAACTTCAGTCCGCGCGCGTCTGTTAAACTAAAATAAAATAAAACTAAACTAAAAAAATGCCTCGTTTATGATAATTAACTGCAATAGCCCAAAAATTTCGAGCACTCAAAGGCAGGAACGTAACGGCGGCTGTGACGTCACTGTAGGTGTTGAAAAGTCGGCACGCTTGCTTTCAATACAAACCGTGATACTTGCGTTATCTATGTAAATCTATTTCTGTGGTTCTACCTAAAGTTTGATGCTTCTTATCTTATCTTAGTGGGGCCTGCGCAGGTCTCCCTTTCGCAGTAGCACGTCGACTCTTTGGCACCCTTTGAGATCTTTTGTACAACCCGTCTTAGCATTCTGCCTCCTCAGTGCAAATTACTGCTATAAGCTTGGCACTTTTTTATTTTTATTTTACAATTGTCACACCAAACATAATCTTTAAGGGGGAAGAGCCTAAAATCTTCTGGTTTCGGGGAGGGCGACCCCAGCATACTAACTATTTTCCTGTCACTCTTGACTTGAGAGTCACAGTCACACAATAGGTGTTCATGAAATGATGACGATGAGTAATGTCCTACCTTTCTGTTCTCAACAGCGGCCTTGTCCATTTTCTCCTGCAGCTTGTCGATCTCGGAGTGAGCGTTGTCGAGTGCGGCTTGCAGCTTGTCTTGCTGGAGCTGGGCTTTGCCTAGAGTGGCTTGAGTCCTCTCAAGCTCTTCCCGAGCCTTGTCCAGCTCAGCTGTAGCCTTGTCCCTCTCCGAGTGGAGACGGCTGATCGAGGATTGGATTCTGTTGGGTGAAAAGAGTTTTATTATTATAAAGTATATGAGCATATGTAAGTAGGTTAAGTTAAGTTGATTTTTGCGTCAATGACACTGAAATAAACTCGAAGATTACGAAACGTTGTAAAAAATGACAACTTTTTCGTCTCCATCTAAGGTAAGTAGTCGTTTTTTTCGTTCAAACTGAAAAATACGGTAACGAGTTTGCTACAGCATAGTTGTTATATAGACTTGTGGCGGTTTTCGTATCACTGTTTTAAGCTATTGCGGTACTTCCTTTAAATGGCTATTTTCAGATTTTCAAGATTATAAGTAACCATTGGTTTACAATCTATTAGGGTACAAACTTATATCTGCCATTCGCAGACTTTTAGGATAAAAGATTACAAAAATCGGAACTTTTACTTTCCCGTGTGCTAAATAAAGGGAGGCTTTTATTTGTAAATATTAATTATGAGTATGTGTAAATGTTACATTTCTACTTTTACAACCACACACGAGTTTTACTCGGGACTTGTTTCTTAAAAAAACTACTTTTCTCGGTCCTACTCTTTAGTTACAAAATGAAGTGTGATTTACGAGTTTCTAAATACTGAAATGAAATATACTTAACCTGAAATATACGGAATTATAGGATAATCAAGACATTATGATAGCCATTAAGAGCTAGTAAAAGCTTCCATTAAATTAATTGCCGTAATTATGTTGATTTCCTCTAGTTAAATACGAGATAATAAAATAAAAGATTGCTTCGAAACATGCGACTTTAGGTACTTACTTGTTTAAAATATTTTTTTTTCAATTATGTTAAAAACTTATTATTAACATCTTATAAACATCATCCTGTATAAGTATAGTGTACCACTGCAGGGGAAAGGCCTCCATCATAGAAAAATCAAGGGAACGCAACAATTGATGAAGGTTGAATTAATTTAATTCCACACATAAACGTAAATTAACCATGTCGCGTAGCGGTGAAAAAATACTACTCCTTGGGTGTCATAAAAGGCGACTAACGGACTAAAGACTGCACATACTACTAGCAGCATAGAGCGGCGATGGGCTCACCACCTGTCACGCTGAGCACATGTTCTGTTGCTATTTGGTGAAAAATGGACTATGGTAGAACTGCTTTCGCTGTTCTTCTTGCCTAGTCTCTGGCTTACACTTCAGGGATAATAGTCGTGATTATAAGTATGCATGTACATAAACATAATTTTAAAAAATAGGCCATAATCTACCACGCTCCGGCCTAATGTGGTTTGGTGAGATTAAACTGGCAGTTGTTGACAACGACAACTAATAAAGTCTGTGGCGGCGCCACCTACCTGCATGACGCCGCACATAGTTCGACACGAAGCAAACACCTTACCAACCGTGTCAACAGATGGCGCCACAAAAACCAATTCAACGACATCTCCATACCGCGACAGAAAATAGTACGGGGAAGCCTGCATCGCGGTAGCGAAATTACACCACCTCCTTCGCTATATATAGCACCTCCAACTACCATCCGTTGGACCTCGGTGTCCGAGCTATACCACCCAGCTCGGAGGAAGATCTTCCCTTTTCCTTCCTCAATGTGGCATCCATCCTACCTACCTTCGGTTTCCCTACAAGTCTAACGATTTTTTTCTAACGAAGAAAAAACGCGACTCGAACACGCTAGAGAGCCTTCGAGCTTCTCAACCTAGTTCAATTGTCCTTACGAATATGTGAACCTTATTTATAATGAGTACCACTTAAGTACCATATTTCAAGCGAAATAAAAAGCCTTTGACTTGTCTACATAATTAAAATACTCACCGGTCGTACTCTTCCTTCAAGCTGTCCTGCTCAGTTTGTGCATTCTCGAGTTTCGCCTTCAAACGGTACACTTCGCCTTGCGATTTCTCCACTTTCTCCTGGAGAGCGCCAGCCTCGGCATGAGCTCTTTCAGCGTCCGCTTGCGTAACCCTCAACTCAGCTTGAGTCCTCCTCAACTCAGCAGCAGACTTGTCAGCCTTCTCTTGGACTCTATCAAGCTCTTGTGACGTTGTAAGTGTGCTCCTCCCGAACGTAGTCTGAGACCTTTCCAATTCATGCTTGAGTCTTTCGTTCTCCAACTCAAGTCTAGCTAAGCGTTGCTTCGCTGCCTCCCAGTCCGCACCAGATCGACCAACTTCGCTGGCAGCCTTATCAAGTTCCGCTTTAGATTTGCCCAGTTCAGATTGGGAGCTTTCTAACTTGGCTTCTAGACGATCTTTCTCAGCTTGAGCCCTCTCAAGTCTAGCGCCAAGTTTCTCGACTTCACTCTCAAGTGCGTGCAGTTTCATTTTATAATCGGCTATCTCTCTCTCGTGTAGCTCCCTCTCTTCGTTTTTTTCGTGCTCGGCTCGATCCCTCTGTTCGCGAAGCTGTTGAATTTGCTTCTCTTTGTCACCTATCACTTCTTCTAGGGATGATAGTGCTCCTTCAGAGGAACAATGGTGCGCTTGCATTGCATTGAGTCGAGCTCTAGCCATGTCAACTTGGTTGTCTTTCTCCTTTAAAAGATCTTCCAGATTTTCAATCTGAAAAAAAATTATAATGTAAAAATGAAGAATAAAAAGTCTAATGTCATTTCAATTAAAGCGGGACTTAAAAATATAAATAATAATATTAAACAAACAATAAAGCAACATAAAAAATATAAATAAAAAATAAACGTACCTGGGATAAATTTCAAACTACACAAATATACTTAATCAGAAATAAAATAAAACAAAATCACAAAACAAATAATGTAATGTATATAGCGACTAATAAAAAACATTCTGGCGAACAAATGAGAAACGTATCCTTGATAGGAATTAAGTTGTGAACTTCAAAGAGTTTGTCGTAACAAGACCGGTATTAACCGAACTTCTTCGTAGGGTTTGGTTAACGAGCGGGAACTTTATCTTAGACTTTGTAACATACGTGGGACGGCTAACATGTTTAGACTTTATATTAATCTTGGGGGAGATATTAAACCGATAACTTTTGAGTTGATAAAATTATAAACCTTTATATTATCGACCACACGTACATAAATTTACGTTCCCTAAGTTCAGACTATACTACTATGCTCGTTTTTAAACTCACAAGCCGCTGAAAAAGTCAATGGTAGAATTGATAGGTTTATAACACATCGATAAAGTCATTATTGTGTCAGATTTTTTTTTATAAAACCGTTATTATGAATGCGGTATGGACACATTCATAAAAGTCTTATTAACCTAGCAGGGGTGTGATTATGTTCGATCCTACACTTGACTTAAAGTGAATGCACTTCAAACTTCAAGTTCCGATCAAGAGTGACCTTTGTGATGTTATGTTAGCTTATAGTCAAATTTAGAGAATGTCTATTTGATGACGATATGCTTGATGTCAGCTTGAGTTGTCAAATTATTTTCCAAATTCAACTCACTTTTGATCGAACGTGTGGGTTGAAGTGAGCACGTGCTTGCGATCGAGCGTTACAGAATTGACATACTGAGCTTGTATTAGCAGAGAGATTCACGTCAGTAGTCTAAAGAAGCTATAGTAAAGTACGGCCTTCTAATGTTCCATGGCGGGGCAAAGGCCTCAATCATTAAATCATGTCATCACTACAATTGATGAGTATTGTGTGAATCAGCACACTTGCCAAACGCGGGTTGGTGATCATAAACCCGGGCAATGCATAGAATAATGTATCCGTGCGGTGACGGAGAAAGAGTACCAATCGACGCCCCTCTCTCCGTCCGGTGGGTGTCGTAAGAAGTGACTAACGGACTCTTTTGAGCGATGATCTGCTCCACTGGTGTTAGGGCTTGACCCGTCTGGTTGGTGACCACCGTACGCATGGTGTAAAACCCGTCAAGTGGCTGCTTGTCGGTCGCGTTCCGGAATCAGCCACCGTATAACCAGAGCTCGAGAGGATGATGCTGCGATGTATTTGGTCTGGGGAGGCTTCCGTCAAACCAGTGCAAGGAGGACTTCGTTAACCTGCCGACCAGGGAGACCCGTAGAAACGGTTGTCCCGCTGGCCGCCCGTGGCACAGTACAGGAGCCCAAGCGAGCCTAACCAGCTCGTGAGGCTGCCTCACCATGCCACGCATAATCTCGGGGTGGTCCGTCGTGCCGGTTGATGACCGGAAGGTGGGGTCCCGGCGGCCATTCCCGGGGGGGTTCAGGGGCCCTTCCGTTCGGCACGTTAATAATACTCGTCTGTGGGCTGATTCCTGGGGAAACAGGCCACCACACTTTGACAATTCGCATCGCGGCATAATTTTCTCGATTCACGCCTCTCTCTTTCCACTCCTAAAATGACAGCGCCTAACAACAAAACTGGTACTACAGCGGTGCACACCCCCACCACGACCTTACCGTTTGAGGTGGAGTTCGCTAACATCCGCGGACTCCATGCAAACCTCAATGCCGTCCACCACCATCTTGAGACGGCAAGGCCAGCAATGTTGTTTCTGACGGAGACGCAAATAATCCGCCCAGCTGACACCACCTACCTGAACTATCCCGGCTTTGAGCTTGAAGAATCCTTCAAAGCCAAAGCCGGAGTTTGCTTATTCGTTCGGGCGGATGTTTGCTGTCGCCGTCTGCGCTGTCTGGAGGACCCTTCCTTCTACCTCCTAGTGGTACACGTCGACTTAGGCTCTCATTGCCGTGTCTACGTCTGCGTCTACCGACCCCATAACGGCGACATGGAGACAACTCGACTAATTGAACATCTTAGTCGGGTAGCAGATGATGCGCAGGAGCGGTTTCTCTCGGCGGAATTGGTGTTTTTGGGGGACTTCAACGCCCACCATGAGTTGTGGTTAGGTTCCTCCAAAACAGACCATGCACCAGCACTTTCACCAAAAACTGCCCACGCATTCGCTCTCACGCATGATCTGACGCAACTGGTGAACCAGCCCACCAGGATCCCAGACATAGTTGGCCATGCGCCCTCCTTACTCGACCTTCTGCTGACGAGTCGCCCAGCTGTATACCGGGTGGAGATTCGAGCTCCTTTAGGTTCCTCGGATCACTGCTTGATATCCAGCACAGTGCCCTTGGCATCGCGCCCGCCAACAGCGGTTTCGAAACGCCAGATTTGGCACTAGGCGTCGGCAGACTGCGACGGTATGCGGGAGTATTTTGCATCCGTCCCTTAGAGGCAGCGCTGCTTCAGTCGGAAGAACCCGACCGCTAGCGCCACTGCTGTTGCTGATGAAATAGTATTAGGAATGGAATACTATATTCCACACTCCTATGTCATCAGCAACGACAGGCGCAACCGCTGGTTCAATCGCGAGTGTGGCAGCGCTCTTGAGAGCAAACAGACGGCATACCGCACTTGGATCAGAGGTTAAGCTCATGGGGATCCCGAAACTCGCTCGCTAAAAGCAGCCTATAATAATGCCACCAAGTCGTGTAAGAGGGCCTACATTAGAGCGGATGCCCAGCGCGTTGCACGAGTAGCCCAAGAACTCCTGACGCATCCTACGGGCAGCCGTAACTACTGGCGTCTGGCCAAAGCTGTGCAATCCATTTTCTGCCAACCCTCGCTGCCACCACTGAGATGTCCTGACGGAACTTTAGCTCACAAGCTGCAGGAAAAGGTCGATCTCCTGGTCAAACTCTTTGCGGCTAACTCCCGGATCGATGACTGTAATGCACAGCCACCCTCAATTCCTCACTGTGGCCACACAATGTCTGATATTAAAATCAGGCAGTGTGATGTCCGTGCGGAGCTGCAGTCAATCGATGTCCGGAAAGCTAACGGTCCTGATGGCATCCCAGCAATAGTCCTGAAAATGTGTGCAGCGGAGTTGTCACCTGTGTTAACGCGTCTGTACCGTCTCTCGCTCTCTTCGGGTTGTGTGCCGGAATCTTGGAGAGAAGCTAATGTGCAACCGATCCCTAAAAAAGGAGATTAGTCAGATCCGATTAATTACCGCCCTATAGCCGTAACTTCAGTGTTGTGCAAGATCCTAGAACAAATATTGAACAAACAGCTTATTCGATACCTAGAAGATCACTCCCTAATTCACGATCGTCAATATGGGTTTCGGCCAAAACGGTCAACGGGTGATCTTCTAGCGTACGTCACACATCTCTGGGGTGAGGCTATTAACTAGCGTGGCGAGTCACTGGCAGTTAGTCTTGACATAGCCAAGGCTTTTGATTGGGTCTGGCACAAAGCTCTTCTTTCCAGGCTCCCGGCATACGGTTTGCCTGCTCAGTTCTGTACCTGGATTGCCAGCTTCCTGCATGAGCGTAGAATCCGTGTCCTTTCGGATAGATGCGCTTCGCGGTTTATGTCAGTGAACGCTGGTGTTCCTCAAGGCTTCGTTCTATCCCCCACGCTGTTCCTTCTGCATATCATTGACATGCTTCCTCTTGGAAACATTCATTGCTATGCAGATGATAGCATGGTGCATGGGGGATATAACGGTCACCCAACGGCTGGGCGGGTAGACACCGAAATGAAGCGAGCAAATCTTGTCATTGAGCTCGATCGGATGTTGGACCTCATTTCTAAATGGGGCTCTGATAATCTGGTGGAGTTCAATGCCAAGAAAACACAGGTGTACGCGTTCACAGCGTAATAGTCACCATTCCTTCCCCTTCCCTCTCTTCAGGGTACATCTCTAGGCCTGCAGAGCAGTATTAACATGCTCGGTATGGATATCCGCTGCGATCTGAACCAAAAGGACTACATCGAAACCGTGATTAAAAATGCCTCACGTAAACTCGGTGTCCTGAACAAGGTGCGGCGATTCTACACACCTGATCAGTTGTGTCTATTATTCAAGACACAGGTGCGGTCTTGCGTGGAGTATTGCCGCGCTGTGCGCATTATCGGCAATGCAGAGGTCACTAAAACTCTCGAGCCTTTGCAATTGCGTAGAGATATTGCGTCACTTAGCGTCTTTTACCGTTTAAACCAGGGCGAGTGCTCTGAATAACTCTTTGACCTCATCCCTCCTTCTCCCTTCCTCCATAGGAGTACGCGTGCTGCTCTCCGGAGTCACCAATTTACAGTCTCTAATATTCCATCACGCACAAAGAAATTTGGTGACTCGTTTCTTTTTCGCACTTCCAAAAGATGGAATAGTCTACCAGCATACGTATTCCCTTCTACCTATGACATAGGGTCCTTCAAACGAGGCGTGAAGAGGCACTTTGTGGGCCGGCAGAGTGAGGGTGACTGATGCTACGTCTCTTACGCTGCACCAGTTGTCCTCGCGCCTGGACTTCATTTCCACTTAACATTAGGTGGAGTGGGGTCATTTGCCGGGCTTAGTATAAAAAAATAAGAATAAGAAGAATGATATTTTTTTTTATTGACGCTCACACACAGATTATCACAATAAATACCTACAGCACATTAAAACAGAAAATTATAAACAAAATAACACAGTACAAATTATAAAATAACATAAAATATATGAAAAAAGAAAAATAACGGGTGGTTAGTGTGTGTGAGGCCAACAAGGACCCTGTCTCAGCAATATGCTGCCACGTCTCTCAAAGTTGGGCAGAGTGACGAAGTAGCGCTGATATTCTGACAGAGCCTTAAAAATAGAGCATGAAATCCGCAAAAATAAGCTTTGCCCAATTGAAATCAAGACCACTGAGTGGCACTGAGACCACTGAGGCCACTGAGGCGAGCCCAAGCTATGAGTTTTGAGCCATAATTTCTGACATTCAAACCAAAAAGTTACCAACAATAAATATTAAATTGGATATCCAAAACTGTATAACCGCATCATAACCATCAAAAGTTCACTAAATTCACCGTTTAATCGTAAATCGATAATACGAATGAGGTCACTATATAGAGAAATAACAGTTACATGTTGTATGTACGTAGTAACCACCAGTCTACATTCGTTTGATGTTAATAACTGAATATCGTGATATAGGGCGCGATTAGTGGAATGCATGGGGGAAATCGAATGGAAAGCCTTCGGTGACCACTGTTTAATGTGTGCCATCGTATAATAGCAGTTAATTCTATCGGAATAAGAGTTAAATTGCAATAAACATAATTTAATCCGTTTAAATCACAAAAATGTGACTAGCAGTCTGGCGCGACTTCGTCTCTGTTTCGGATGTGTGCAACTTGTTTGTGTTGCTTAATCTCCTACTAATTTTAAAGTTTATGCGATTATCTTCCCGAGATTCTGTAATAATTCAGTCACTCGGTTAGTAAATGATAATTATTATTATACATATACATAAATTATAGATAGTTCGTTTTAGGTCACAAATTTTATCACATATATGTGTATAATGTAAACGAATTTAATACAATACAAAACATAATTACTTTAATATACGATACAGCATTTTAAAATGTGGTTGTTCTTGCGCAGTGCAATAATTAAAACAATATAATTTATATTGAAACTAAATAATAAATATTAGATTTTTATAGTCAATATATTTTTAAGTAGGTATACTTATCTAAAAATGCATAATGGTGGTAATAACGAATACCTAATAAGAAGACATAAGGCCATCCAAAATAACGAATGTGGAAAAATGTTTAACACATTTTTGATATTAAAGTATCATAATAATTTAGCATCAAGGTTGACAAGACCCATGGGAATGCAGATATCCAAAATGTCCACAGAATATCAGGGAGAATACATAATAGAACAATGAAAATGTATTAATGTAATAAGTATAAAATTATTTTGTTTATTATAACTAGTCTAAATCGGTAAATAAACGGTTAATATCACAAACACCAAACCAATTTAGACCTATATTGTGACACAGCATTACATTTTTGATGGATTACAAATCAATACGTCTACAATGCGACAGTAGTCAAATATTTTGTACTTACTCCTTACCGTACCTTGAGTTTCGTCAATTACAAAAAGTTTACGAATCCCATAAAATATTATTATGTAACTTTTGTGACTTTATGAAAATAAAATCTTAGCTTATCATTATTGAATTATTTGTTAAAAAAAGTTTTTTATATTATTAATATTAAAATCAAAATTGAATTTATATTTACAACTGACAAAAACACCAAATAATTAAATAGAAACAATAGCTAAATAAAAGAATTATCCCAGATTATATAACAAATATAGTAACCTTGTGTAATACATAAAAGTAATTATAAAACATATGCAATAAATAAAAAAAATGCTTAGTTACCGATTATATTTTAGGACAAGTCGTCATCTAGAACATTTTCATTAAAGTGTAAACTGTCTATTTCGGTTCAGATAGTAATCGTCAGTAGACGGAAATAGACGGTGTTTTAGTTTTAATTTACAAATGTTGGTCGCTTCCAAGAATTATGATGTTTAATCTTACTATTCCTAGTGTAAGACGCACAAGTTCTCGTGCTGTAAATTCCATGCTACATTTCAAAACTAAATATAAGTCTCGAAACTCCTGCCTTACTTTTAAAAGTCGTACATTCGTTATTTGGTAAGCGTATCTTCGTTTAATATACATATAAGTACTACACTTAGGTTAGGTTTTCACGGAATGGACTTCCACACAATTTTACAAAATTTCGAAAATGCTATTATTAACGGGGCAGGAATTTTTATTTCATAGGTAATTAATGTTCCTATTCAATAATTTACGACTTTCAAAAGACCAGATTCATCCTAGTTAGTTTCAAATATAATTAAAAAGTATACTTATTAAAAATACAAATCACAAACCTACAATTTCAACCGTAGCAAAACAATCTAGCCAATTCCAATTCTACGGTAACAGTCTCGTCCCATTGACTTTACCTTCCTCTGCAGTACGTTGATCTTCCGATCCTTGATCTCCGAGTGGTCACGGAGCTCTGCCAGCTCATGTGCAGCTGCCAACGTTGCTGCTGTCTTCTTTTCCACCACCCTGCTCTTCTCGTCGAGACGCGCTTTCAGTTCTTCCACCTATAAACGGACTTAATAGTTATGCACAGTTCTCAAATCATCATTAGTATTGACACTGCCAATGGATTTATAATTATTTATCAATGCCAGAGATACATTATTATTATTTTCATACAGAGGAAAGCTTAGCTTAAGTTGTATTGTCATATTATATGAATGAATGGCTATCTTTAGGAAAAAAAGGTTTCATGAAAATAATTTTTGTCATCACTCATTACAGTAACAGAAGACGATTAAAAAATTATAAGTGATTCACAAATTTTTAGAAATTGTGACTAATTTTTATCTTTAAATACACCGTAATACGCTGCAGCCCTTGACGAATTTCCAAAATTTTATTTCATACAAACCTTGCCCTGACAATTACAAACACAATAAAAAAGCATTAGCCAAATAGTTGCAGCCGTTCTGAAATGATGCGCAAAAATACATTCGCTGATTTATATTGATATAGAAGATAGATATGAATCTGCTAGCTAGGCAAATAACTGAAAATAGTAAGCATGTAAAAAATAATCACGTACTTAGGTACTCCGTTTTAAAATCAAAATTCTTAAGAAATATTAACATACGAAACTCGAACGTCACAATCAAAAATGTTAGTTTATCGTTAGATCTCGCATTTGCATTGTTAAAATTAGTAAGGGAATCTCACATCCGTTTGGAGCATGCTGTAGTGTTCCTCCTTCGCGCACAACGATTCTTTCAGCACCGCGATGTGGCGCTGGTAGTCCTGGTGCTGCTCCTCCAAGGCTTTCATCTTGGCAGCCATGGCCAGGATCTCCTGATCCCTCCTCTGGATCTCCAAACGGAACTCGTCCAACTGTTCATCATTCCACCATCCATCCGACAGTCGGTATAAAATTAGACAAATCCAAACAATCCATTAGTAGAACAAACGTCAACCATCAAGATTATAAAAAAATACAAAAAGAACTATCTACAAAGGCAAAAGTGATGGCGGAAATGATAACTGATGTTAAAACTTTAAATACTACTTAGTCATATTGTATGGTCACCAAAGATACAGAAGTTAGTGATGTTACCGATGTATGAGAAGCGACGCAAGCTTGTTACACGTTTGTTAATTACGAACGAAATGTTTCCAGCACCTTTTGAACCACAACGGTGCCATGGAAGACATTTCAACATACTCCCGTAAAATTCGTTATAAATTACAGGCAGCAACAATTTTTAAACATTCACTCTCACTGCATTATATCAAATTTTAAAATCGTACCGTATCGTGAACAAGTTTCGAATATTAAAATGGACAGTTATCGCTGGAAAACTTTCTATACTAATTACTAAATATATGAAAAAGTTAGAAGCCTTGATGAGTCTGTAGAAAGTTTTCCAGGCTTGGAATAGCTAAGTATCAAAAGTTCGACAATCAACATATTGAGATGCACGGGCGCCTATGTTGTGATACATTTGTCTACCGATACTGTGACAGACTGATGAGCTACATGAGAGATCGGGTCGTGAGCTGATGACGGGTGGCGCGGGGTCGAAGCTGATCGGTACATGTACTGGATTGATTGCGATCACACCGAAAGCACACCATGATCAAACCATAACAGTTAAAAATGAATTTAATTAATATTTACTCGAAGAATTAGTTCGATGCATACGATCTCGACAGTCTTAAATTTGAAACAGTCTATCGATAATCATCAATTTGGTGTCAGCTTAGTCAATCTCACATTTTTCATCTAACCGTACAATTACATCTAGAATATACTCGCATCGCCTAGGGCCCTACTTAACAAAAATATCTCAATCGACATCTTTCAAGAATATAATTCCTCTTATATTAATAAAAATAGCTTTAACAACGAACAAGTTCACACAAAAATATTACGAGTCAACACAGTCGGCGACGACTTCGGCTAATTTCGGACTTAAAGCGAGAAATTGACACGGTAACTCGTCTGGAGCGACGGAGTCACAGAGTGGTGGCACTATAGTACGGCGAGGGCCGGCGCAGCACCGGCGTGCGCGGGGGCCGCGCGGGGGGCGCGCTCGTGCGTCCGTCCTTCATGACGCGGACGTCGTTCAGCAGAAAACTTACTTGTCTCTTGAAGGGAGGGTCGGCCTTATCGTATAGCGAGGCGTGGGAGGGCGCGAGCGAGGGCGGCGGCGGCGACACGAGCGCGGCCAACTCGCCTTCGAGCAACGCGACCTGGCGCTCGAGGGTGGCGATGCGCGCTTCCTTGGTCTCGAGCACCGCCGTGAGCGTCGCGCCCGCGCTGCCGCCGGGCAGACCGGCCGCGGCCAGCGCCCGCTCCAGCTGCGTCTGCAGCGCCCGCAGCGTGTCCGCCGTCGCCTTGAGCTCCTGCCAGTCACGCGACACGGTCAGCCGCCGCCGCCGCCCGCGCCCGACGGCGGCCTACATACAACCTACCTACAACAGGCGACGCGTCTCGACGCCTCGCTGGGGCTGCGGCGGCGTCCCGGCAATTTACACCACCGCAGGGCGATATACGGCGTGCTACACGGTGACTGCGCATCTCTGATGGTAGCAACCTTCGCGGTGAAGCCCTTCCAGGCTCTTCTCACATCAGGTTCCTACCTACGTACAATTTTGAAAACGTTCCGGAACAGGCCCTATAACTGTATCGTTGCGTTGTTTTATCACCACGCACTGATGTGGGATTTGGGATGGTTGGTCACCATGCATCACAGTTACGTCTATATCGTGCCCTGTGGTAAGATGTAAATTGTTGGGACTCCTATTTCGCGTTTGTTTATGAACTGAACAATTATATTGTTGTAATCGCGGGATTTCGGAGAAAATGCAGCCCCAGATGAAGGCAGTGTAAAAGAAAATTTTGCATCTAATTTAATGATTGCTCAACTGAATGCCCAATAATAAAACTTACGAGACGGTCTAAGGTTATTGTGACGGGGACATAATGAGCTTCTAAACATGCAATGTCGTGATCTTAGTCGTGTTTGTGTCGATTTATATTATTTTTCCTCGTGTGTGTTTGGCCGAATTGATACAACTTTTATTTTTGATTTAATTTTGATTTTGTTGACGTGTGAAAAGGAGGGCAGTAAGAAAAAGGAAAATTGGTGCTCAGGGGGACAAGCTTGAGTGTCATAGGCTTGGAAAGACCGTGGAAGTGAAGAAGCAAGAGTTGACAAAATAGTTGTGGAGACGAGTAGTTTGTTAACACATAAGGCTTCGCGACAGACACATTTTGCTTAAGTCAATGAAAAAATGAAACTATCAAGAGCAATTCTAACAGAAACAGTGACGATGATGAAGGTATCACAAAATAAAACGCCCATGTGGTTACACTATTGTACACAAATTTAAGGAAGCAGTGACATGCACAATATACAGCTACATTCAATGCAGGAACCGTCTTGGCAAAGTATCCAGTGGCATGGTACACACTGAAAACTTAACCGGCGACGAAGAACTTAAGTAACATGCAATACGAACAGGCGTATGTAACGATAATTACCTGTTTTTGTGCCATCGCTTGCATTTGTTGGAACATTTGCCTTTCCTCCTCTTTGCCTGGAAATTGTTACAACTTGATGATTGCTTGTTTTAAAGACATAAATAAAATAACTTTTCAAAGTTAAGTTGAAATTTTTTTTTACGATTAAAGTTTACAAAGTGCCTTGAACAATTAATTCAATGACGCCAACAAAAACGAAAATTGTAATGGCAATCAAGGAGCGTCTCCTGGTGATGGTTTTACAAGGTGGTTGTCATACAAATTCTCGTAAAGTGATCTAATGGTGTATAAGACTTGCACTCAACCTAGTTTAAATCGGTCTCATTGAAGTTAATCAACGCAGATAAAGACAATCTATATACTACGGCCAAATTCGATGAAGATTGTTTGTGAACAAATTACTGTCATCTTTTGTGCAAATATCTATAACTTGAATTTTTGTTGCTTTTTGAAAAATACACCATTGTTAATTGTTTTTTCGTGATTCTCTCTTATAAAAATGTAAATTCCGAATGATATTTGCACAAAAAAATTTCAATAAACACATTATTTATCGAATTTAGCCTTAGTATAAATCAGGTTTAGATTTTTCTCCACGATTAGGAATAATTTTATTATGACAACATATAAGTTTCAAAATTATTTAAGAACCCAAGTAAATTGAAACATCTATAAAACACATTATTCACCACAATGACCAGAGAAGTAAATCACACCGATTAAGGAACGACAAGAAAATTATGGTTTATCAAATTTCAGTTCAGCATAAATCTATCCAGCCCTCTGATTTGATTAAGAGCTTCGATGGCAAAGCGGCTTTACTAATGAGGAACCAATTTTTATTATTATTTTCAATTCACAAATTCTGTATTAAAATCAAAAATGAAAATAGGTTTCTACCCAATTTAAAAGCTCTTGTCCTTAAAGAATTAAAAGCTCTTGTCAGATTAAAGAAAACAAAATCAAATGGCTACATTCATTTTAGATTTCTATACTTATTAAAATATTCAGAAAATCAGAATATTGAACATGTCTTAGTTTGATAATCTTACATGTCGTGTCGTGCGATCTTATAAGATAAACTACTTTCGCAAAGCCAGATAACACTGGATGGGTGATCAAATCAAATAATGCCCTTCCATTCTTACCAATAAAGTCAAACTTTAGATCCCGGTCGTTGTTTTAAGGTTGGCTGTCGTTAAAACCCACCAATCCGCATTGGACAACCAACCTGAATAACCCACCACATGCTGAAGTAGAAAACACTGAGCCAAACTCGAAAAACAATGTTTGTAAACATAGTGTTGACATTTATTTGTACAAATATCTGTCACGGGAATCATTAAAACACTAGGCGAGTAATTTAGTCATAGTAGGGGTACGTTGCTTCGCTAGTTTGCTTATTTGAAACGAATTTTAGATTATTAGAACTAGCGAAGCAATGTACTAATACTACGACTAAATTGCTCGCCTAGTGTCATAACGACGACGCGCGACGATATATGTAACCAAATTGACGTACCCATTCCTTTGTTTTGCAGCATTTCGAGTAGTTTTTTGATGCTCTCATCTCTGGCTTGTAGCGTCTGCTTTTGCGTCTCGATCCTCAGTTCTAGTTCCTGTTGATAAAAATAAAATAGTAATTATTTAAGAGTTAAAGTATTGTGTTATTTGCCGGACCGGAAAACAAACAATTTGGAAAATCCTTCTACAAGTTAACTCATGTTAGCTTATTCTAAGAAGACTTACCCGTTTTGTTATGGTATTGGATTTACATTATGTACTTACTTCGTGATGTAACTACATAATGTAAATCCAATACCATTTATGTTTTTTCAGAATCGGTTAAATAAAGATATTTTCTATGTCTGTATGTTTATGTTTTTTGCATTAAGTCATTTATTTTACAACCTTCAATTTTAAAGCCTTCAAAATTAAGCTAAATCACTCCGTTTTAAGGCGTCTTCAGAATCATTAAATGGCTGGTTTAAAAAAAATCAAACATGCAAACATAGAAAATCTCTTTCTTTAACCGATGCTGAAAAAGTAATTAAAATTGGTCCAGTTCTGAAGGAGGAAACAGGGGACTGCAAAACGGCATTTGTCTGTGTTTTGTATGAGAATTTTGCATGCCACGTCACGTAGTGTTTCCTCTTAATAAGTAGAATTGTTGTGTTCTGACAGTTTAGAGATAAGATAGCTGGTTCCCTAGTGCTTGAGGATTCTGGGTGAAGCACGCTTCCTTCGGCCTTATCGTCACTTACCATCAGGTGAGATGAATGCCAACCGCCTACCCGTAGTAAATTAAAGGAAGTAAAGAATCTCACCTTGATGGTGTCCCTTAATATAGCTATCTCCCTTTGCAGGTGTTCGTTCTCCGCGAACAGCTGTTCCATCTGCTGCTGGAGCTCTGGTGCTGGTTGGCGCATGCGCAGTCTTAGTTCTTCTTCAAGCTGTCGAACGAGCATCGCTTGTTTCTGCAAAAAAGGTAATGGACGTTTAAAAAATAATTTATGTTTAAAATTGTTACAATCCTTTTTTTTAATTACTTTTTTTTGTTATAATAAGCTAGGCATTTGTGTTAATGTTGAAAATTCCACCCTCCACCCTCCTTAAAGAAGCACATTTTCTATCACACATCAACATATGAATATACAACGAATTAATTAAAAATATTATAAAATATATTTAAATAAATTTCCGCGAAGTAATTAAGAAGATTTTGCTTTTTTTGTTCACAACCAAATTTGACACAATGCTTCTGCCGTCAGTACCTACTCTATAAAGCTTACATTTTGCTAATACATTAATCTAAAATCGCTTTCGTAACGTTCTACTGTCTCTCAGTAGGTAATCTATACCCTGTGTCTTTCGATGTTAAAAAACTATAGATACACGGTTGCTGCTTATAAAACGGCATCACAAAACAATGGAAAAATCAGAAACGTGCCTTGTTTTGAATTTTGTTTCAACTAGCTTGAATCTAGCGAGCCTAGTTCCAAAGTGATTTAACTCCAATAATATTTTTTTTTAAATTTGTACTTTAGTCGCTAAAGTTTAAGGTTTACTTTACAATAAATGTTTATCTATATATCTCGTTTCATTTCTGTTGTTGATCTATGGATATATCTAAATATTTACGCGGGGACATTATTAGAGTTTGATTTTGTATTGGACCTAATATTTATTTGATCAAAGCCAGTGTCTATGAAATTGCTTACGTTTTACTAACGTAAGTAATTATTTAAAAATCGTTTTACTAAATGTTTTTTCTAACGTAACGTTGGCATTTTCCTTCGAAGCCTCATTGTTCGTACAGCAGCGATCAAGTTTGATATTAGTTCGGAGAGCGAGGGGGGAGCTGTTACAAACTCGTTTGGATCCCATTAGGATCCCGCGACGCTATATTGTAATAGTTTTATTAGTCGTATGACTGGGTAATAGTGATTTTATATAAAACAGCAAAGGGTTTCGATTTCGATTCCATTCGACAACTGTTTCGATCGCTGCATTTCTAGCACAAACTAAAGTTTTCATGCAATTTATAGTGTCTGTGTGGAGCGTGCGTGGAACAGCCCTTACCAAAATTTCCCGCTTATTGGTGTGTGTTAAAATCAATATCAAATCACATTACTTTCTTCACTTTGTTATAATCTTGACATATTTGTATTTATTTTATACAGTTAACGTAGAACCATTTTACACTAGCTTTACACAACCAGTATAACTGATTCCTACGGTTTCATGTGCCTTCCACTTGATCAAGAAGCGGAAGAACAGAAAATTTCTATCACGCCCGTTTTCCGGTAAGGAAGACATAGTTCACAACAATCCATTTGCTGCAATCCTGATAAACTTCTTTTAGTTCATTTACGTTTTATGTATAATACGCTTTCACGCATATACCGCTAACCCGATTTTAATTACTTGGCTACTTTTTTTTATTGTTGTAAAATTAACGTGAGCAAATCCGCGGGCAAAGGCTAGTAACTTCATAAATACATGTCGGTACATTTACGCAAATATTCGGAAAGCATGCTGAATACGCCTTTTGTGACATAATAGGTCAGGTGCATTACCATCTTAACTATAGTGGCTCCGTCCAACAACGAACGAACGCGACGAAAGTTGTAATCAAACAAATTGCAAGTATCAAGATTGTACAGCTCGACTGAGATGTTCCCAACTTCACAAAATCTGTCATAAAATTGGATTATTAAGGGTACAGTAAAAGCTGCCTGTTATATATTCATAACGGGTGCGAACTGTAAAGTTTTATTACTTGCGCTCCGTTTGGAATATTGCGACGAATGGATACTGCTTACTCACCAACCCGCATTGGGCCAGCGTGGTAAGTTATGGCCCATTCTCCCAATGTGCTGTTGTCCACGTGGGAAGGCTTGGCCCAAAAGTGGCTTCTATGGGCTGATGAATCTTTAATTATTTATTTAAAAAAATATTGGTATTTAAATATAGTATGGGTAATCTAGATTTTTTTTAAATGCAGTTAACCAATTTTGATACAACAATATCGTACTTAACTAATTTTGATCTAACAATTAGCACTTAACTAGTTTTGATAGATAGTATTTTGTATAGGAATGAACCAGTTTTGTTTGAAGTTCAATTGGCTGAAGTATGACGATGTTTCTAAGTTAGCGCGGACGAAGGCGCGGACGGGCCGCTTGTAATATAATAAGTATATAAATATTTAGGAACAGACTTAAAGAGAATAATAAAAGGAGGAGGAGCTCGATAGCGCAGCGGCTAGCGTGTTCGGTTTGCGATATTGTCCGCTAAGCAACTTTCGCAATGCTGGGTAATAACTTTACAATAACTAAGAAGTTTTAAATCATACATTAAAGCAGTATTTAATTCTCTATTAAACACAATTTATTTCATTATGCTTGCATTCTTAGTTTCCGCGATTTATAGGGTTCTTTAATAGGTTAGTATATGTGACCCAGATTCATTGCTCTCGAGTGTAGTTTTATACATAAAATATGTAATTGTAGGCCTTAATCCACCATTCCACTACAAATTTGTAACGAAATATAAAAGGTTTGCTTGAAAATTTAATTGTTGAAGCTATTAAAACTTATCTATAAAACGAAGACTTCAATCATAATTCTTTTATCTGCAAAGATCTTAGGATCTTACAGTACCTACCTATAACCCAAAAATATCAAATTCCATCTTGTTAAGCATTTTATCAGTAGAAAATAAATATCTTATTTTTTATAATCCAATTAGTTAGAGGAAAATGAACAGGAGGGAAAACATAAGTACCGCTATTTTATTTGACCAAATGAAACATATTAAGCTTACTGACATTTGCTGGACTTTTTGGTGGGAAGTGAAGATATGTAACCGCCTCTGTAGTCATGTAGCTAAGCCACTGATCTTAGATCCAGATGTCTGAAGTTCGATTCCCAGCGGGGAGTAATTTTGTGAACTTGGTTTGGTTGGTGGTAGGGCTTGTTTAGTCCGCTTAGCTACCACCATCTTATCTTAAGTCTGGCGAATTAACAACAATGTTAATAGCATTGTTCTTTCCGACAGTTAAGAGATAAGATAGTCAGTTTGTGGCCCGACTTCCCCAAAAGCTTTTATGAGCTTGTACCTTGCTATAAATTATGTTCCTTATATTAACATGTCTAGTGTAAAGAAAAAAAAAGGGAACTTTTAAAAGCATGTATATTATACGTTTAACTGTGTAGCTTACCATAAATATTTAAACTATTCAAAATGACCACCTTTAGCTTTTACACAAATTATCTCCAAACGTCCTGGCCATTCATCTATGGCCGCACGTACCACATCCAATGGTATCGATGCGGTTGTTTTCACTAAGTCTGCTTTTAACGACTCGATAGTTCGATGAAGTTTAGAGCAGGCTTTCTTCTCTAAAATTTCCATACGCAATAATCCAAAGGATTAAGATCAGGACTTGCAGAGGGCCAATCTTCAGAGGCGATGAAATCTGTTAAATTCACTTGTGCTTCGCTGGTGCTTAGTCTTGTTAAAATATTCATTGTTTACCAGCGAGCACAGTGTTACTTAGCGGCTTAACCACCTTCTCTAAAATATCGCTTTGGTAGTGTGTCCTGTCATGTGCTCAGCATGACAGGTAGTGAGCCCATCGCCGCTCTATGCTGTTGGATGTATGTGCAGTCTGTAGTCCTTTTACGACACCCAAGGGAATAGAGGGTGGTAATATTCTTTCACCGCTATACGCGACACGGTTGATGTTGTTTTCAGTTCAACAATAAGTTTACTAGTTTGGAACTAAGTGTAAAGTATACGCAACTACTATAAATAAACGAATCTACCCACATGAAGGGGCACTAAAAGAGATCGGACTATAACCCATGGCTCAATGCAGGTTTTAACGACTGCCATGTTACGGCCACGACGGCTTAACGTGCCTTCCGAAGCACGGTGGAGCTCCAGATATTTTAATTAAAGCTATCCGGTAACCCGGCCTTCAGTTAAGTTGCTTCACTTTGAAAGCGTAAGAAAAGAACGTGGCAACTCATTCTGAATTGACTATAATAAAAGTTGGTCAACTTGCACTTCCATCACTGAAGAATGTGATACACATACGTACTTGTTATCACCAACAATCTCCATTTTTTGCGTTTCTCCTTATGTTACGTCAAGTGACAGTTTATCTTATGAGAACGTCATTAAAAGTTAAAGGCTCACCATCATAATAATTATTATTCTAAGGGCTCACCTACTAATTTGGAGTCGTGAGGTTGTCGGTGAAAATAGTAATCTCTCTCTTTTTTTCTCTCTTAGACTACACAACTGCTTGTATTTTGTCTCTATTACGCCATTGTGATTCATTCAACAATTACACAACGTAGCCAAACAAAAATAAATCTACATTTCGTAGCACTCATTAGGCGCCGTAGCCGTAGTAGCTAACGTGTAACACAGCGTAGCCCGTAGCGATGCTATCGCACTATCCACAGAAATAGATTTAAATAGAAGCGGCATAATATATGTTATCTCAATTGTGTAAAAACCTACCTACCATTTTTTCGGTGTCAATTTAATAACAAAATTACTAACTTAGTAATTTTTTAGAATTCTACTTATTATATGTCCGGTGCTGACAACGGCTAAATGAAACGCGATCGAAAGATGAGATTTCACAATTCTTTTGACACTATTTTGGCCTGCAACGTACGTACACATACCGCTTCTACTTAGATCTATTTCTGTGGCACTATCGATTCGCCGACAATTGGAATTTTCGGAATCGTCATAGTTTCACGAACGCCTTCATTATTTACTCGTGTGCTTGAATTGGAATGGGGTGGACGTAAAGTCAATCAATCAGTTATATTGTAGGAAGTCAACATTTTGTGGAAACGGAAAATTGTTACACAAATTGATTTTGAGTAGAAATTTTTACATAAGCGGCGAATTAATAAGGCGAGATTGAATGGGATAGTTGGAAGGGGAAGACTTCAGCGACCGTACTTAGAACGACGATCGGTGACGTCTCTTTAGAGGTCAGGTCAAGATTACCGTAAACCGATGTGCATCAGCATGTATGAAAAACGTTATGAGAGTAAGTGAAGCAAAGGATGTGTGTCAGGGTCGTAGCAGATAAATAGCTGTAGAATAGAATAGAATAGAATAGAATAAATCTTTATTGTACATCTGCTACATAATTTATAATACTGCTTTTGTTTTATAGGAACTACGTTCGAAAATCAAGGATCTTATCCGTGTTTAAATGCAATAAGTCTACTCCTCTCATTGGAGCCAATCTAATCCTTTTTCATATATTCGCAGAAAATCCTGTATATGTCTTTTCACAAATTTACAGATTTCCATTTCCGTGTCAATGTTAAGATTCGTTTTTCTATAAATATAATACGTACCGATTCATCATTGTATCACTAAAAATGGTAACTTATGGGACGCAAAACGTTTTTCGCCATATACTGACAATGCATCATGTTAATGGCCATAATCGTCCTTTGCCATAAATCTTTATACCTAGCATAACTTGGTATAAAGACTTATGGCAAACTACTTTAACCTAAAATAGATAACATAAATGGCCAAAATTTAAAAGACATAACTATGGAAAGGCGTAATTTCGATAAGCATAAGTAAAAAAAGGTATATTTTAAGGGGTAGTACGTACATAGTTATTATGGAGATAAATATACATTTTAAATCTCATTAAAAGTAACCTTAAAATCCCCCCTCCCCTCCTGTCACTCAGTAGTTCTTAACATGAGAGTTACCATTAAAGAATTAACAAAAAAAATCAACCCTCTCCTCTTTCTAGTAAAAAGGCGCCCAGTTTCACAACAATAAGCTCCCGTCCAATAAATCACCGAATTCTTTGCCCAATAAACTGACAGCTATAATTGGCAAAGATTTGTAAACCATTCGATTCTGCAGGACGCCCTCCCCGCTCCCAGTAACTGGGGATAAAATTTAAATTGCGCCAATGACAGCTGATTAATCCGTCCCCTTTGACATGGGAGAAGAGGGTGGGGGGTGAAGGGACTTACGCTCCCAGAGTACGGTAGTATCGATTTTACTCGTTCGAACCGATATGGCGTGGAGTAAAGAGGTTTTGTACATTCGTAACATAGTTTGTAGTGTGAAGAGCTGAAGGCTAACGCCCTTTAGAGCGGCAATCTTTAGAGTGCCATTTTAAAAAAAGTTCGACTCTTTTTCTTCTTTGTACTTAGAACAAAACGGAAAGTTGGCGTTTGTTAAATAGTTTTTGAGACGTTTTAACCTTTCAACTGCGCCGCGCACTGATTAGTGCTCAATTAATGGAATTTCTATTGTGTCTGGTGGCTCGGCGTTCTAAGTGTTAAAACGATTTAAATTTTAAGTCGTTTAAATTTAAATTTTAGAACTTTTTTTATGTTTTTAAAAATAATCTGTGCTTATGTGGGTAAATTTATATGGCCGTGCTGGGTTTGCTGGGCTTGTTGTCCATGTGTACAGGGCACAAGCACAGGTTTTCCCACATGGACATCACTACATGGGGATATGGGGCCATAACCTACCAAGCTGTGCTCCCACCACCCACCACCGGTGACCCGGCATTGCGTATCGCAAACCGAAAGCTTTTATTGCTGTGCCATCGAACTAATTAAAACATACATAATGCAGATGAATCTATGAAGTCTTATCTTAACTTAATGTTTTAAATAAAGTAAAATATTTCATTCAGATTTAGGATGTAAATTCTACAAGGTTTGATGAGACACTGTTGCTATAAAACATAAAGTCGTTGAAAAATTTTGTCAGGTTTAACCAATTACACGCTGGCGGCTGGCTAGTGGTCAACGCAGCCGCCTGGATTGCGGGGACGTGGGTTTGATTGCCATTTGTAGGTTGTTGTGGGTAGAAAATATAATGTTCCTTGAAATACAATGTAATTTGATGGCGTCCTACACAGCCCACAACAACCCAGCGGGATCTTTGACACCGAGGCACTCTCAGCGAACCCATTCACTCTTTTCCCGCCAATCTTGCGAAGCACGTCAGTGTGGAGAGTGCTTCACTCATCCAATAGTACTCGACGCGCTTCGATAAGTGTTATGTGGAAAAGAGCGATTTCGAAAGCACATTCGCTTCGAGCGAACAATTTCGATAGGAAGTAGGTATCTACGTCTCTGAATTGGTTTTAAGTGATTAATTTTGATTTTATTATTATATCTGTACATATTACTTTTTATACATACATACACTGCTCACCACTATGCTGTTGGATGTATGTGCAGTCTTTAGTCCGTTAGTCGGCTTTTACGACACCCAAGGGTAGTACCTATTCCATTAATGAGTCGCCATCACACAGCTCCTAATGATTACAATATTAAGAAAGCTAACCTTGTTGATAAGGTAAAAGTCTTAACAATCTTTTCTAACTTACGATGTAGGTAGGTAACTAACTAGCCATGTGGACTTAAAATAAGCTGGCTACTATTGGAAATCAAACCTAAGTCTTCTGGATTACCCCTAGACTACAGAGCTAACCGCATTATCTGCATTTATAATTTCTTAAACGAGAATTTTTAAGGACTTCCACAAGATTCAGAACGGCTGATAAGAAAGAAGAAAAGCAAGTAAGTATACAAGTTATACTGCGCTGTCTTGTATTAAACATTTCTCATAGTAAATAACCTTATTACAGCTATCAAAGATCTAGAGGCGACTCTCAGTCAGTGCCTCGGTGGCACAGTATCGTTTTTTTTTCATCTCTCCCGTACTAAAGCGGTGAAAACTACCCGACTGAACCTTTTAAAACTTTGCGAGCGAACAACCATTCCCGAATGACACTGCAGAGCATAGAACTTACGTCGCTAAAGATAAAGTTGAAAATTGTACGGCACCGTTATTTGCACGTGAATGGGCCACTCAAGGAAACATGACGGAGGCTGGCAACATTTTGCCGCAGCAAATTTCGTTGTATTTCCGTCACTGGAGGTTGGTATTATTATGTGTGGAGAGAAACAGAATTTTATTAACGTACCTACTTAAACATTTTCAAACCAAAGGAAAAAAAGGGTTATTTTGTAGTAAAGTTGTAAAACTTAATTAATAATATTGTTTTGCCATCAAAACTAAATCAAAAACCTACGTAGATTATTAAACTAAAGAATAAGAAAAAAAAACTAAGGAAAAAAATACTTTTCATGTACAGTGTGGTAACATTCTTACAATACTAAGTTGTAAAATTTTATTACAAAAAGAAATTCAGTCGTTTCTGAAAGAAATTCAGAAACGAATAAGTATGATGGACAGGTACTAAAAGGCTATATAACATTAGAACTTCGATCACATCATTATAACATGGGATCGTATTAAAACATTACTATTAGTTAATTTAAATAAGCATCTTCCGGGCTAAAAATACAAAAGCAAAATTCAGAGCGAAGTACCAGGCACACATAATTTGTGTGGAGGTCGCGAGTTACGTTACGCTTCCGCGGGGCGAGGTCATCGGCCGCCACCCGTCGGATGGCGCTAGCGTCGCCGCTTCATTGATCCGCGAGCAGTTTGGACAACCGAAAATAGCAATCTTGTTACGCAACTGCCGCCATTCAGGCTGCTGTTTCCTTCTTAATTTTCGTCCTTTGCAGCTACTGCAGAGCAGACTCTTTGGAACACGTTTCCTTTTTTAAATTATTTCCCGCTCGACTACAAGGATGTTGCTTTTTAATTCATTAAAAGAGTTGGTTACTCTTTCCTTTTTCGATATTTTTCCTTTTTTAATTTAATTCTCGCCGAGTTTAAGGCTTTTGTTTATTCATTAGAACTGCTTGATAGTTTTTTTTTATTTCTAGAACAGCATTTACTACGCTCTATTTGCTGGCTGAGATTAAAAATAGGATGTGCTGTGCTAATGACCTATTTATAAAAGATTTAGATAAAGCTAAGGAAAATTAAATAATTACAAAGTTACATGTGGATTATGTGTTTTTTAGAATCAAGTTAATAATTTAAAAATCTGGTAGAAAAATAGAAAACGATAGTGAAGTTTGTCATCTTATAGAAAATTCGAATATTTTTAGTACCGACGGGAAGCGATACGCAATATAGAAAGTATTTAGGGCAGAAACGTTTCAGACGTGTCATGTGACACGCTTTATAGAGCTGTTATTAGAACTTTAATAGAACTATTTTATTAGTTAAAAGTAGATGACATAAATATTGGTCGTTTAGAAAGCCAAAGCGAACTTTTTGTTTATTTAGGAACAATAATTAATGTTTATATACTTCTTCCTTCCTTTTCAACCGATTTAAAAAAGGAAGAGTTAATTTCTCTCTTCGATCATATAAACTAGATATAGTGCGTTTCATCAAATAGTTCCTATGCCGTCATGTTGGCATTCCTGTCTTGCCAACTTAGTAGATTTTCCCCTAAAACTAATTTAATTAATTTAATAAAGTTAATTATTTTTCTTGTCATCAAGTGGTTGAGTGATTCAGCCTACTGAAAATGAAATTCTATAAATCCACTAGAAAAACCACTAGCCACTAAAAACAATATTTCGCCACTAAAAGGCGGGGTCGAAACCACCACTTTTAGTGGAAAATCCACTAAGTTGGCAATACTGACAGGAAACAACAGGAATGCCAACATGACGGCATAGGAACTATTTTATGAAACGCACTAACACGATTGCTGCTTGAAAAACGGCACCACGAAACAAGGCACAAAATACAAATCAGAAATGTGCATTTTTTTGCTTCAAAATTTCGAATTTAGAACTTTGTTCCCACTTGCTTGAATCTAGCGAGCCTAGTAGTTCCAAATCCAAAGAGATGTAACTCCATTTTTATTGTACTGTAGTGCCAAAGTTTAAGGTTTATTTTAATATATATATATTTCGTTTCATTTCTGATGTTGATCTAAGGTTATATGTTTTGTCGCGGGGACATTATTTGAGGTTGATTTGTATGAGACCCTGCATCTATTGTTTTTAGGATCGAAGATTTCTATCTTTATTTCGCGTTCGCGGCTATTTTTGACATTTTCTTATTATTTTATATCAAGTTACTTTGTTTTAACGTATTCAGTGTATTTCAATGAAAAGATACAATTGATATATACTGGCCTGCAAAAATAAGTATTACACTTTTAAAATTTCATTTTTTTCAAAACTACATAAGTTAGAGATTTAAAATAAAAAACTTTTTATAGCAATTTTATTTTATCAGCTTTCTTTGAAACTGTAGTAAATTATACAATACTAACATTTTTAAGTCTTATGTGTCTTGATTATCTTGTGTACTTTAAAAGTTATAACAATTTTAAAAGTGTGATACTTATTTTTGCAGGCCAGTGTAGTTTCTTCTAAGAATTCGAATAAATGTTTGTTCTGAATTTGAATCTCCGTATATTTGTAAAATGCTGCAGAAAATAATGTAAGTAGTTACTACTAGGTACTACTAGCTCTATACTGTGACACTGCTAGGCACATGCCCTCCCTTCTACATAGACAACTGAACGTGTGCAGATTAGGACATAACCCACCATGCTGCTGGCCCAATGCGGGTCGGTGGGTTATACTCGAGTAAGCATTACAATTTTACTTATCCATTTCTCTCAGCAACTTTCGTTCCGCTCTGTTTATTTAAATGGTAATAATTGAATGTCTTTCCGTCACACTCGCGTAGCGTCACGGCGAGTAAGCACGTCTCTCGTACTTGTATATCGAGTTACGGACCGATAGTTATACAAATTTTGAACTAAAACGCTATAGGCCCTTTAGTACTTAAATACATAGATTTACGACTGTTATCTTCAAAGGGTTAGTCAGAGACTAGGCAAGGAGGACCGCAGAACCACTACCATAGTCCACGTTTCATCCAAAATACAACTGCACACGTGCTCAGCGTGATAGCTGGTAAGCCTATCGCCGCTTTATGTTGTTGTCTGTGCAGTCTTTAGTCCGTTTACGACACCCAAGAGAAGAGACTTTTACTGCATCGGAATGTCCATGCAGGAAGACCTTGTTGAGACCAGCGTGCCACGTTTATAAACCACCTTATACATTATATACTTAAGGTATATGATGATTTACATGCATTTCCTTATCAACGCGACACATTAATAAGACCGTGTCGCGTACCGGTGAAAAAATACTACCACCCCTCCCTTCCCTTGGGTGTCGTAAAAGGCGACTAACGGACTAGACTGCACATACATCCAACAGCTTAGAGCGGCGATGGGCTCACCACCTGTCACGCTGAGTACATGCGCAGTCGCTAGTCTCTGGCTAACCCTTCGGGAATAGTGACGCTTTTGAGAAGTGGTGCTAGAGGAGATGCTCCGTATTCCTTGGACAGCATTTCGGACTAACGTCTCTATATTGCGAGAACTTAAAATCTCCTCGCAGCTGTCATCCGAGTGCCTACGCAGAATTCTCGAATACTTCGGTCACATTGCAAGGAAACACGGTGACAACCGAAAAGCTCATCGTGACCGGCAAAGTAGACGGGAAACGGCCTCGAGGACGCAGCCCAATACGTTAGTCTGACCAGATCCGCGCCACTCTTTAACTCTTCAGTTCACACCGCCCTCCACACCGCCAGAGACAGAAACAGATGGAGAAAAACCATAAGAAAAAAAGTGATGCAGAAGGGAGGTCACGACCCTCAGCATTGAGGAACAGGACGCAAGGAGGAGGAATCGCGATTATATGTATATATGTAAAACTAATATTTAACGCCCGCCTTTGCAGCATGGAAGACATTTTATTGCCGTATAACGAGCTGAAAGCGATTTTTATTACCAATCAAGCTGCTATTAGAATATTTTCGTAGGAACAATTACGTTTTATGAGGCTCATAATACTTTTCTTCGTCTAGAATGAGATCACTAATATACTTATCTTTGCTTTGCGTGAAAAGGAGGCAAACAAGCAGGCGGGCACCTGATGGTAAGCGATCACCGATGCCCATGGGCACACTGTGGCTAAACCAGAGAATTCGCAGTTACATTTTTTTTTTTGTAAATGTCGTTGCTTCTGTGCGCTGTGGTTTCTTGCACCCGTTCTTTGGCACAGTTAAAAAATGACGTCCTGAATGGGTGATAGGTTAAAAAAGATTTGAACGATTCAAAGTACTCATTAATTGAGTTTATTGAATATATATCTTTTGACTTTGATACAGCCTTGAGGAAGGAAGTAGAACCTTTCAGGATGGCGATATCAGTGCACGCTGCTTTTGCGGTTGTCATTGCCTAGTCTCTAACTATAACATACAATGTTAAACATATAATCACTGTGTATTGTGCCCGAAGGGTTAGTCAGATACTAGGCAAAACAAAACCAGTCCTCTACCATAGTCCACTTTTCACCAAAATAGCGACTGCACATGTGCTCAGCGTGACAGGTGGTGATCCCATCGCCGCTCTATGCTGTTGGATATATGTGCAGTATTAAGCCCGATAGTCGCCTTTTACGACACCCAAGGGAAAAGAGGGGGTGGTAGTATTCTTTCACCGCTACGCGACACGGATACTTTAATTAAGGGACTAAGACCCATAAGGGAAATAGTCGTGAGTGTGTGGACGAGTATGTATATGATGTATTTTTTGATATACAGGGTGATCAATCCAAATGGGTCAGTATGGAGAAATCAAAAACTATGAGAGATAGCAAAATATGTTCTTAGGACCATGGCGTCGATTTTAGATTGACCTAATAAAAACTGCATTGATTTTTTTGTTAAATTTCATACGTAACCGCGAGTTGAACCTGCGGTCTCTGTCTCTGTTAACAATGTAATAACGAACTCCAAGTTTTTCCACAATTCTTTCGCTGTGTATGCAGCTAGATTGTGGAATAAACTACCGGATACCATTCGTGAGAGTTCATCGGTTGAATCTTTTAAATAAAAGCTGAAAGAACACTATCTATCGCACTAAATCGATTATCTGTAACTTATATTAAGTACATTAGTTTGTATATAATATATCATCATCATCATCATCAGCCAGAAGACGTCCACTGCTGGACAATCTTGTGCTGCTTGCATCCAGCGGCTACCCCCGACCTTCATCAGATAATATTTGTATAAATGTAATTATATATTTGCATAATTATATTTATATATGTGTTGTTTATATGTATTTATATTGAAGTATGTATTTTAAGTAGTAGTACGTATAAAGGTATAGCACTTACTCCCGTATATATCTTTTTCCCACCACAGCTAGGGTTGACTGGAAGAGATCTCTTCTAGAGATAAGTTCACCTTCGTATTATTATGTCTCCTGTGTCTCAATGTATTTTATTTGTGCAAAAAAGTAATAATATAAATTCTGTAAGTTATCTTATTATATATAAGAATCTTAGAGAACACATGTTCTTATTAAATCTAAAATAGACGCCATGGTTCCTAAAAACAGAATTCCCTATATCTTATAGTTTTTGATTTCTCCCTACTGACTTCTTTGGATTGATCAACCTGTATAGGCTGTTTGATGATGATAGGTTGATACCTTTTTCGTATGTAATCTTTAGTCCGTTAGTCGCCTAGTCCGTTAGTTGGCAGTTTTCTTTTTATAATGAACCGCCACCACACAGCCCTTATCGCATTCTTAGCAAAATATAGACCAAACTCAAAACGTTGATAATTATACTGAAATATCGGACTTCTAAACAGCAGAGTGTAGAGCTTAGTTTAAAAACATGGAAATGATTTATTTATTTTCTTACATAAGTAATGTAATTGTTTAATGGATTTTAATTATTTAAAAAAATAGATTTTTACTGAGAGGACTTAATGTTTGCATGCTATTATAAAATGAGCTTGCTATGTGATGTATGTATTTCTAATGTAACATCTTTATACCATGTCAAAATGCAAATAAATAATTATCTTGTCTTATGTTATCTTATGTTGGAGTATAGGTAATATACTACCGCCTTACAAACTGGCTACTTAGGTCACTATAAACCGTCGTGTTTAAAAACAATTATGTGAATCTACGCACACATTGTTATCGTGCTTAATTTTATTGTTCTCTATGACTACGTATTTTTAAATATTTAATGTAGTCATGTTATTTGACTTAGTGAATAATAATAAAGTTCTTTAAATCTAATATACTTACTTACATAATATATAAAAAAGCTGTATCACTCAGTTTAGCAACTATTCGGACACAACTAGATAACGTATTCATAACATTCGAAACAAAGTGGGCACTTCACAAAAATGACGTTTTTAGGCTAAGCTAGCCATCCAATACAAGATAAGACTTTATATCAGAAGTTTTGTTTCACTCTTCCTAAATGGAATACCTATCCTATTAATATTATAAACGCGAAAATTTGTAAGTATGGATGGATGTTTGTTACTCTTTCACGTAAAAACTTTCGAATGGATTTGGATGAAATTTGGCATACAGATAGTTTATAACCTGGATTAACATATAGGATACTTTTTATCCCGATATTCCTACGGGAACGGAAACCACGCGGGTAAACCCGCGAGCGGCCGCTAGTAAATAATATTTTGATTTGTAATAAAACACTTTTTCATAAGCGGCTTGCATTTTCTTTCAAATTCTTTTATCCCGCAGTGTAATTAACGCTCGGCTCGATACCCCGAGGTCCCGAGTTCAATTCCCAGGTCGAGCAAAGTATACATACATACATACATATCATCACGACTATTATCCCCGAAGGATCAGGGACTAGGCAAATGAGGACCGCAAAAGCAGTCCTCTACCAATAATCCACTTTACCAGATAGCGACTGCACATGTGCTCAGCGTGACAGATGGTGAGCCCATCGCCGCTCTATGATGTTGAAAGTATGGGCAGTCTTTAGTCCGTTAGTCGCCTTTTACGACACCCAAGGGAAGAGAGGGGGTTGGTAGTATTCTTTCACCGCTAAGCAACACGATTATTAATATAAAATTGTGCAAACCAAATAACAATACTTAGTCCCCCATTAGTATGCCAACTCAACAGGTAACACTACAATCAAGTCACTTCACGGTGGACGTTGGCTTGCCGCCAAAACTGACAGCTACGCGAACTATTGTTAATTGCTTCCAGTCGAGAGAAAGAGGAAGAGTACTATATATCTAACGACTCTGTCCCGCCAGCGTTCGCTTGTAATTACCGAGCAATTGAGTTGTTTGTACGTTTTTATACTTTTATGAAACGTCAAGTGTCTACTTGTTACGACGTTTCGTGAGTTTTCTCTTTTCAACATTTGTTATTCGAATTGAAATCATTTAGGTAAGTACTACATGTTGGAATGGTGTGCATTGCAATTTTACATACAAGTTATCAATACTAGAAAACAATGTAACGCCGTGGGATAGCTACATATCATCTAGTACTGACGGTCGAGTGGTTTGCACGCCGGGTCTGGCGTCGCGCTATCTCTGAGGTCCCGGGTTCCATTCCCGGTCGGGTCAAATTAGAGTTAAACTGATTTTCTAAATTGATTTCGGTTCTGGGTGTTTTTTCTATGTCTATGTATATTTATCCGTTATATTACCATATTAACAAGTTTCAAACGAATAAGTACTTTATCTTGGGCTAAATAATTGGTGGGATCGTAAACATATTAGCGTAACATCACACTGAGCACATGTGCAGTCGTCGAAAATTGGACTATGGTAGAGGAATGCTTTTGTTGTCCTCATTGCCTAGTTTTTGACTAACCCTTCGGGGATAATAATCTAAATTATATATGTATGTACTTTATTCATTTTCTTTGAGTTTTCGAGCTCCTGCTCGAGGCTCAACGGCTAAGGCGTTAAGTTTGCGATCTTGCCGTTATGCAACTTTCGCAATGCCGGGTCACTGAATGGGTGACCAAATTAACAAAACATCTCTTCCGTGCTTTTGTGGTTCCCGGTTGTTGTCTTAAGGTTGTTGTTTAAATCCAAAAACAACTCTTATGTTGTAGGAAAAAAGGGACTAGTGTGACAGACACACACGCTACATAAATATAATCACGACTATTACCCACGAAAGGTTAGTCAGAGACTAGGCAATGAGGACCGCAAAAGCAGTATTCTACCATAGTCCACTTTTCACTAAATAGCGACTGCACATGTGCTCAGCGTAACAGGTGGTGAGCCCATCGCCCCTCTATGATGTTGAAAGTATGTGCAGTCCGTTAGTCGCCAAGTCGCTAGGGAAGACAGGGGGTGGTAGTATAATTCACCGCTAAGCGACACGGTTATTTAAAAAAACTTATTTGAGTATTAAATAAAATATTATTAAAAACGTTACCTATATAGGTATAGGTTGCCACCAACAGTAGGGATAGACTTAAGCTATCGGTGGTCAGGGCTACAGAGTGAGGAACCTCCTGAGCAGTGTCAAGGATACTGCCTTTTGTATCTGACCCTTGATTCAACCTTTCAGCGAGAAACTCTTAGCTATAAGACTGTTTGCCGGAAGGACTATCGGTACAATAATTGTTGAATCTACATCCCACATGGCGGTAACCAAGTGAGCCAAGTCAAGGTACTTACTAAGCGTGTCCTTCTCGGCTTTCACGAGGTTCTCATCATGAGGAATGGCAAATATGGCTCGGCGCTGAGATCGGTCGACTACAACGATATCAGGTTTATTAGCGACAATAGTCCTGTCCGTGATGGATGATAGAACGATCCCAGTAGAGCGTTGCAAGACCATTTTTGAGAACTGGCGCAGGTGCGTACTTATAGTACCTACGGCAGCTCTGATTCAACAAGGCAATATATCCAAGAGCAAGCTTTTATAAATATTAATATCACAGTATCTGGTTTCTACAGAAGTATGACTGTCGTGAAAGTTGCTTTAACTCTCCCAAGTCACGTTTAGGTAAGTTTGCAAACCGACCCTACAATAAAATCATGAAAAAGCACAACTGTCTAGCCTTGTAGGGTCACCAAATCATAAAAATATTTTCAAATTTTGGTAATAATACATCCTACTTCCTACTAATATTATAAACGCGAAAGTTTAAAATGGCGACCGGCCTCCAGGAGGCCGCTTGACACACAAGGGGATAGGATACTTTTTATCCCGATATTCATACGGGAACTGGAACCACGTGGGTGAAACCGCGAGCGACCGCTTGTAATGTTATAGTTTTATTATTATTAAGTAAACGTAATTTTATTAATTATTTTGTGGGCCATTATTAAATAAAATTAATAATCAAATGGTGAATAAAGTAGTTTCCCAGCAAAGATTTATTGTACTCAATGTTAGATATTTTATTGCACATGATGCCTATATTTAGGCTTCGTTAAGGGTTCTTATACACTCTGTATTAATAAACTTAAGAACACTTTGAACTCCCAATGCCATCCTATCCATAAACATTTTGGGAAAAATTATTTTAAACATTGGCAACCCTTAAAGCAGCCAGCGCTTAGTCTATGGCAGGGGCAGTAACAAGGGAAATAGGTCGTTATAGCACTACCAGCTGTTTGCTGGGGCGTTCGTTATGCCATTGTGCTGCAGGCTCTGTGCGCTAACAAAGATCCTCATTAACTGTATTTTTCGTTGTCTATTGTTCGTAATAAATATTTTTTAAACAGTTCTGTGTTGCGATCTGGGGTGCGGTTCTATAACGCTCATTCGTAAACTCGCGTTCACTTCGACCTTTGTGACGTTATAACGTCACAATTAGTGTCGAGGCGAATTTGGAAAATGTGGATTTGATGAGGACATGCTTGATCCGCAACGAGTTATCAAATCAGCGTTCTCTAAATTTGACTCTAAGATAACGTTACAAAGGTCACTTTTGATAGCACTGTTTAGGTCGAAGTAAGTGCGAGCTTACGATCGAGCGTCAGAGAATTGACTAGCTGAGTGTTGTGTTAAGTATTTTTTTTGTTGTATTTGTAATTGCCAAGACTGACAGTTTAGAGATAAGATAGCCAGTTCCTTAGTTTGTTTCGGGTAAAGTGCGATTACACCTTCAGCTTTATCTTCGAATTGAAAAAAAATGTGTAGGTTCGTAGGCAATAATAATTGAGACTTCTTGACGGGAAAGTGAAGCGTCATGTCTGCAGTTTTGTTTTATTTTATAAAATTTGTGTTTTGTCTAATATTAATGGGAAATAATTGTGGATTATTTACTGTTAAGTGTTCGTGAACGTGCATGAGTGTTGGCAAATAAAACAAAACAGTGCAACATCACTTTTCAAATTCTCTCAAGAAGTCCGTGTGAGACCTCATTATTAAGTCGCGAGGGGTTAGGGGAAAATCATTTACCATTAAACGTTCATTATCACTCATTATCATCCACTGAATGTAAAGCAAATAATAATTACTATTAAAAACTTGACACTGGCTAAATGTGCTAAGCGTTCGAAGCTATTATTAAGAGAGTAAAATATTAATTGTAAACCGTCTCTGCCTACCAGTGACGAAGGTTCCATACAACTCGATTTCCACCGGCTTCCCTTCAGAAGTTTAGAACACAACCACTCTCTACTTGAATTGAGAAATGGCACAATCAGTAATTAAAAAAGTAAATATATAAAAGAAACATTACAAATTGCCTACACTATGGACATTAAATCAACAAAATTTGCTTTTTAACAACATATTGCTTTAAAATAAGCCGCAGGCGCGATCGGCTTTTAGGCAGTTAAACTTCCATACAAAATAAACGTCATGACGTCACATAAAGGTCAATAAACCCACCCGCGTATTAGCAGCCGGTAAGCCGTCTTTATCCGAGTTACTTGATAGAGACAGTTATACAATTTGCGTACGCGTGAGCGGGACGGAGGAATATCGCTTTCGGTTTGTGTTCTGTTGACAGATAATTTGACGTAATTGCAATTCATCATTGAATGCATGACTGTGTTTTATTAGTATTTGAATTTATTAGTTACACCTTCAGCTTTATATATGTAAAACTAATATTTAACGCCCGCCTTTGCAGCATGGAAGACATTTTATTGCCGTATAACGAGCTGAAAGCGATTTTTATTACCAATCAAGCTGCTATTAGAATATTTTCGTAGGAACAATTACGTTTTATGAGGCTCATAATACTTTTCTTCGTCTAGAATGAGATCACTAATATACTTATCTTTGCTTTGCGTGAAAAGGAGGCAAACAAGCAGGCGGGCACCTGATGGTAAGCGATCACCGATGCCCATGGGCACACTGTGGCTAAACCAGAGAATTCGCAGTTACATTTTTTTTTTTGTAAATGTCGTTGCTTCTGTGCGCTGTGGTTTCTTGCACCCGTTCTTTGGCACAGTTAAAAAATGACGTCCTGAATGGGTGATAGGTTAAAAAAGATTTGAACGATTCAAAGTACTCATTAATTGAGTTTATTGAATATATATCTTTTGACTTTGATACAGCCTTGAGGAAGGAAGTAGAACCTTTCAGGATGGCGATATCAGTGCACGCTGCTTTTGCGGTTGTCATTGCCTAGTCTCTAACTATAACATACAATGTTAAACATATAATCACTGTGTATTGTGCCCGAAGGGTTAGTCAGATACTAGGCAAAACAAAACCAGTCCTCTACCATAGTCCACTTTTCACCAAAATAGCGACTGCACATGTGCTCAGCGTGACAGGTGGTGATCCCATCGCCGCTCTATGCTGTTGGATATATGTGCAGTATTAAGCCCGATAGTCGCCTTTTACGACACCCAAGGGAAAAGAGGGGGTGGTAGTATTCTTTCACCGCTACGCGACACGGATACTTTAATTAAGGGACTAAGACCCATAAGGGAAATAGTCGTGAGTGTGTGGACGAGTATGTATATGATGTATTTTTTGATATACAGGGTGATCAATCCAAATGGGTCAGTATGGAGAAATCAAAAACTATGAGAGATAGCAAAATATGTTCTTAGGACCATGGCGTCGATTTTAGATTGACCTAATAAAAACTGCATTGATTTTTTTGTTAAATTTCATACGTAACCGCGAGTTGAACCTGCGGTCTCTGTCTCTGTTAACAATGTAATAACGAACTCCAAGTTTTTCCACAATTCTTTCGCTGTGTATGCAGCTAGATTGTGGAATAAACTACCGGATACCATTCGTGAGAGTTCATCGGTTGAATCTTTTAAATAAAAGCTGAAAGAACACTATCTATCGCACTAAATCGATTATCTGTAACTTATATTAAGTACATTAGTTTGTATATAATATATCATCATCATCATCATCAGCCAGAAGACGTCCACTGCTGGACAATCTTGTGCTGCTTGCATCCAGCGGCTACCCCCGACCTTCATCAGATAATATTTGTATAAATGTAATTATATATTTGCATAATTATATTTATATATGTGTTGTTTATATGTATTTATATTGAAGTATGTATTTTAAGTAGTAGTACGTATAAAGGTATAGCACTTACTCCCGTATATATCTTTTTCCCACCACAGCTAGGGTTGACTGGAAGAGATCTCTTCTAGAGATAAGTTCACCTTCGTATTATTATGTCTCCTGTGTCTCAATGTATTTTATTTGTGCAAAAAAGTAATAATATAAATTCTGTAAGTTATCTTATTATATATAAGAATCTTAGAGAACACATGTTCTTATTAAATCTAAAATAGACGCCATGGTTCCTAAAAACAGAATTCCCTATATCTTATAGTTTTTGATTTCTCCCTACTGACTTCTTTGGATTGATCAACCTGTATAGGCTGTTTGATGATGATAGGTTGATACCTTTTTCGTATGTAATCTTTAGTCCGTTAGTCGCCTAGTCCGTTAGTTGGCAGTTTTCTTTTTATAATGAACCGCCACCACACAGCCCTTATCGCATTCTTAGCAAAATATAGACCAAACTCAAAACGTTGATAATTATACTGAAATATCGGACTTCTAAACAGCAGAGTGTAGAGCTTAGTTTAAAAACATGGAAATGATTTATTTATTTTCTTACATAAGTAATGTAATTGTTTAATGGATTTTAATTATTTAAAAAAATAGATTTTTACTGAGAGGACTTAATGTTTGCATGCTATTATAAAATGAGCTTGCTATGTGATGTATGTATTTCTAATGTAACATCTTTATACCATGTCAAAATGCAAATAAATAATTATCTTGTCTTATGTTATCTTATGTTGGAGTATAGGTAATATACTACCGCCTTACAAACTGGCTACTTAGGTCACTATAAACCGTCGTGTTTAAAAACAATTATGTGAATCTACGCACACATTGTTATCGTGCTTAATTTTATTGTTCTCTATGACTACGTATTTTTAAATATTTAATGTAGTCATGTTATTTGACTTAGTGAATAATAATAAAGTTCTTTAAATCTAATATACTTACTTACATAATATATAAAAAAGCTGTATCACTCAGTTTAGCAACTATTCGGACACAACTAGATAACGTATTCATAACATTCGAAACAAAGTGGGCACTTCACAAAAATGACGTTTTTAGGCTAAGCTAGCCATCCAATACAAGATAAGACTTTATATCAGAAGTTTTGTTTCACTCTTCCTAAATGGAATACCTATCCTATTAATATTATAAACGCGAAAATTTGTAAGTATGGATGGATGTTTGTTACTCTTTCACGTAAAAACTTTCGAATGGATTTGGATGAAATTTGGCATACAGATAGTTTATAACCTGGATTAACATATAGGATACTTTTTATCCCGATATTCCTACGGGAACGGAAACCACGCGGGTAAACCCGCGAGCGGCCGCTAGTAAATAATATTTTGATTTGTAATAAAACACTTTTTCATAAGCGGCTTGCATTTTCTTTCAAATTCTTTTATCCCGCAGTGTAATTAACGCTCGGCTCGATACCCCGAGGTCCCGAGTTCAATTCCCAGGTCGAGCAAAGTATACATACATACATACATATCATCACGACTATTATCCCCGAAGGATCAGGGACTAGGCAAATGAGGACCGCAAAAGCAGTCCTCTACCAATAATCCACTTTACCAGATAGCGACTGCACATGTGCTCAGCGTGACAGATGGTGAGCCCATCGCCGCTCTATGATGTTGAAAGTATGGGCAGTCTTTAGTCCGTTAGTCGCCTTTTACGACACCCAAGGGAAGAGAGGGGGTTGGTAGTATTCTTTCACCGCTAAGCAACACGATTATTAATATAAAATTGTGCAAACCAAATAACAATACTTAGTCCCCCATTAGTATGCCAACTCAACAGGTAACACTACAATCAAGTCACTTCACGGTGGACGTTGGCTTGCCGCCAAAACTGACAGCTACGCGAACTATTGTTAATTGCTTCCAGTCGAGAGAAAGAGGAAGAGTACTATATATCTAACGACTCTGTCCCGCCAGCGTTCGCTTGTAATTACCGAGCAATTGAGTTGTTTGTACGTTTTTATACTTTTATGAAACGTCAAGTGTCTACTTGTTACGACGTTTCGTGAGTTTTCTCTTTTCAACATTTGTTATTCGAATTGAAATCATTTAGGTAAGTACTACATGTTGGAATGGTGTGCATTGCAATTTTACATACAAGTTATCAATACTAGAAAACAATGTAACGCCGTGGGATAGCTACATATCATCTAGTACTGACGGTCGAGTGGTTTGCACGCCGGGTCTGGCGTCGCGCTATCTCTGAGGTCCCGGGTTCCATTCCCGGTCGGGTCAAATTAGAGTTAAACTGATTTTCTAAATTGATTTCGGTTCTGGGTGTTTTTTCTATGTCTATGTATATTTATCCGTTATATTACCATATTAACAAGTTTCAAACGAATAAGTACTTTATCTTGGGCTAAATAATTGGTGGGATCGTAAACATATTAGCGTAACATCACACTGAGCACATGTGCAGTCGTCGAAAATTGGACTATGGTAGAGGAATGCTTTTGTTGTCCTCATTGCCTAGTTTTTGACTAACCCTTCGGGGATAATAATCTAAATTATATATGTATGTACTTTATTCATTTTCTTTGAGTTTTCGAGCTCCTGCTCGAGGCTCAACGGCTAAGGCGTTAAGTTTGCGATCTTGCCGTTATGCAACTTTCGCAATGCCGGGTCACTGAATGGGTGACCAAATTAACAAAACATCTCTTCCGTGCTTTTGTGGTTCCCGGTTGTTGTCTTAAGGTTGTTGTTTAAATCCAAAAACAACTCTTATGTTGTAGGAAAAAAGGGACTAGTGTGACAGACACACACGCTACATAAATATAATCACGACTATTACCCACGAAAGGTTAGTCAGAGACTAGGCAATGAGGACCGCAAAAGCAGTATTCTACCATAGTCCACTTTTCACTAAATAGCGACTGCACATGTGCTCAGCGTAACAGGTGGTGAGCCCATCGCCCCTCTATGATGTTGAAAGTATGTGCAGTCCGTTAGTCGCCAAGTCGCTAGGGAAGACAGGGGGTGGTAGTATAATTCACCGCTAAGCGACACGGTTATTTAAAAAAACTTATTTGAGTATTAAATAAAATATTATTAAAAACGTTACCTATATAGGTATAGGTTGCCACCAACAGTAGGGATAGACTTAAGCTATCGGTGGTCAGGGCTACAGAGTGAGGAACCTCCTGAGCAGTGTCAAGGATACTGCCTTTTGTATCTGACCCTTGATTCAACCTTTCAGCGAGAAACTCTTAGCTATAAGACTGTTTGCCGGAAGGACTATCGGTACAATAATTGTTGAATCTACATCCCACATGGCGGTAACCAAGTGAGCCAAGTCAAGGTACTTACTAAGCGTGTCCTTCTCGGCTTTCACGAGGTTCTCATCATGAGGAATGGCAAATATGGCTCGGCGCTGAGATCGGTCGACTACAACGATATCAGGTTTATTAGCGACAATAGTCCTGTCCGTGATGGATGATAGAACGATCCCAGTAGAGCGTTGCAAGACCATTTTTGAGAACTGGCGCAGGTGCGTACTTATAGTACCTACGGCAGCTCTGATTCAACAAGGCAATATATCCAAGAGCAAGCTTTTATAAATATTAATATCACAGTATCTGGTTTCTACAGAAGTATGACTGTCGTGAAAGTTGCTTTAACTCTCCCAAGTCACGTTTAGGTAAGTTTGCAAACCGACCCTACAATAAAATCATGAAAAAGCACAACTGTCTAGCCTTGTAGGGTCACCAAATCATAAAAATATTTTCAAATTTTGGTAATAATACATCCTACTTCCTACTAATATTATAAACGCGAAAGTTTAAAATGGCGACCGGCCTCCAGGAGGCCGCTTGACACACAAGGGGATAGGATACTTTTTATCCCGATATTCATACGGGAACTGGAACCACGTGGGTGAAACCGCGAGCGACCGCTTGTAATGTTATAGTTTTATTATTATTAAGTAAACGTAATTTTATTAATTATTTTGTGGGCCATTATTAAATAAAATTAATAATCAAATGGTGAATAAAGTAGTTTCCCAGCAAAGATTTATTGTACTCAATGTTAGATATTTTATTGCACATGATGCCTATGTTTAGGCTTCGTTAAGGGTTCTTATACACTCTGTATTAATAAACTTAAGAACACTTTGAACTCCCAATGCCATCCTATCCATAAACATTTTGGGAAAAATTATTTTAAACATTGGCAACCCTTAAAGCAGCCAGCGCTTAGTCTATGGCAGGGGCAGTAACAAGGGAAATAGGTCGTTATAGCACTACCAGCTGTTTGCTGGGGCGTTCGTTATGCCATTGTGCTGCAGGCTCTGTGCGCTAACAAAGATCCTCATTAACTGTATTTTTCGTTGTCTATTGTTCGTAATAAATATTTTTTAAACAGTTCTGTGTTGCGATCTGGGGTGCGGTTCTATAACGCTCATTCGTAAACTCGCGTTCACTTCGACCTTTGTGACGTTATAACGTCACAATTAGTGTCGAGGCGAATTTGGAAAATGTGGATTTGATGAGGACATGCTTGATCCGCAACGAGTTATCAAATCAGCGTTCTCTAAATTTGACTCTAAGATAACGTTACAAAGGTCACTTTTGATAGCACTGTTTAGGTCGAAGTAAGTGCGAGCTTACGATCGAGCGTCAGAGAATTGACTAGCTGAGTGTTGTGTTAAGTATTTTTTTTGTTGTATTTGTAATTGCCAAGACTGACAGTTTAGAGATAAGATAGCCAGTTCCTTAGTTTGTTTCGGGTAAAGTGCGATTACACCTTCAGCTTTATCTTCGAATTGAAAAAAAATGTGTAGGTTCGTAGGCAATAATAATTGAGACTTCTTGACGGGAAAGTGAAGCGTCATGTCTGCAGTTTTGTTTTATTTTATAAAATTTGTGTTTTGTCTAATATTAATGGGAAATAATTGTGGATTATTTACTGTTAAGTGTTCGTGAACGTGCATGAGTGTTGGCAAATAAAACAAAACAGTGCAACATCACTTTTCAAATTCTCTCAAGAAGTCCGTGTGAGACCTCATTATTAAGTCGCGAGGGGTTAGGGGAAAATCATTTACCATTAAACGTTCATTATCACTCATTATCATCCACTGAATGTAAAGCAAATAATAATTACTATTAAAAACTTGACACTGGCTAAATGTGCTAAGCGTTCGAAGCTATTATTAAGAGAGTAAAATATTAATTGTAAACCGTCTCTGCCTACCAGTGACGAAGGTTCCATACAACTCGATTTCCACCGGCTTCCCTTCAGAAGTTTAGAACACAACCACTCTCTACTTGAATTGAGAAATGGCACAATCAGTAATTAAAAAAGTAAATATATAAAAGAAACATTACAAATTGCCTACACTATGGACATTAAATCAACAAAATTTGCTTTTTAACAACATATTGCTTTAAAATAAGCCGCAGGCGCGATCGGCTTTTAGGCAGTTAAACTTCCATACAAAATAAACGTCATGACGTCACATAAAGGTCAATAAACCCACCCGCGTATTAGCAGCCGGTAAGCCGTCTTTATCCGAGTTACTTGATAGAGACAGTTATACAATTTGCGTACGCGTGAGCGGGACGGAGGAATATCGCTTTCGGTTTGTGTTCTGTTGACAGATAATTTGACGTAATTGCAATTCATCATTGAATGCATGACTGTGTTTTATTAGTATTTGAATTTATTAGTTAGTTTCACCTATTATAATGATTAGTATTGTAGTTGGACTTTGTTTATTTGTGTTGTGTGTAGAAAGTAGTTACGAAGACGTACGTTGTAATTAGGTATTTGCGGTAAGTAGATATTGTAATAAGTTGAAATTACGTATTTAGAGTAAGTAGATTTGCAAAGTAATCGGTAGAATTGTAAGATGTCGGCATTAATAGCTTTAGATTCTTCCCGGCTTTTATGATAATGTCTTAGCGCACTTTGTTAGAAAGAATAGACGAATAGCTTTAGAGTATAAGTAGTATTATTAGTACTTAGTCGATTAAGTTTTGTTTAATTTACATCATATCATCATTTCACCACAAACGGCTTTTATCAAAGCCACTTCTATTATGCTTGCAAGACACTGTTTCAATATCTCAGTGCTTACACGTATAGTAAAAGTGGACTGAAGATACATCTGCCTATACAAGACTGAAACCAGGATGCCAATCACAGATTTTCGGTAAGGACTCAAGACTGCGTGCCCGCGCTTGGAGTAGGTAAGCATTTTTTTTTGCTCCGGCTTACCTCTCTCAATATTTCACGCTTCGCCACTGCTGCCTACCACTCCAATCCTAACACACAAATGTGATGGCTGGAACCAAAAATAAGGTTACACCTTACTTTATCAGACTACAATAAAGACGATTATAATTGGCAGGCACATGTAGGAATACCATTACTACAACATTATTGATTGTTTAAAATTAAACCTAGCCACCGTAGCCACTGTAGCTAGAACTATTTCGGAGCAATTTGTTATTTCAAGCGGATCTCTATTTCGACTCAACACCAAAACGGAACGGGTAGTAGGATCTAGATCATGTCTTGTCAATCTATTAAAGTAAAAATCTATTGGCAAATGTAGATTTAGCATTCTCAATCTTTTATCTAAAATAAAAATAAATTGACATATTTATACCGAGCATCAATTGAGAACGGCTCGATCGATTTGGCTAATTAGGTACTTGTTCGATGTGATCGTAATTGTCAGATCAGAACAAAAATAAATATTTTAACCTGTTTTTTAGTTTTTTTTCAAACCGTTACTGCCATTCTTGGTCACGAAAACAGTTTTTATTTGTTAGATAAATTTATTAACACCAGATTATAGTTAAGGCAGTCAAGATACTTAAACATTGTTATTTTTAGATAAATGGTAAGCTCATCCATTTAATACAAGTAGTCTCAAATCGTAAATTTGTTACTTCATAATTTATTCACCTTCCTTAAAGTTTTGTTCTAATTACCAAATAATATAATATAGATAACAACAAAATAAATCTAAAATCTAATCTATCATCTTGTCTTATTTGCAGTTAGCATACCGAACAAAATAATACTTACTATGTACTTCGTGACCATGTCAAAACACTTTCCCTTATGTAAAAAGGAAGTACAAAATTATGCCATATATATACTGGCCTACTCCGCCTACTCGTGACTCCTTGCCAACTGGGATTTGGCAAGAAATCTAGTCTGGCAAGTTATTTCTCCAGACAACATTAACATTTTTCGGTTACACTGAGAGACAGATTAATAGTTCTGCGGTATAGAGTATAAGTAGGTACTGTGGAGTCACCCTCTTAGACAATGGCTTCGCGCGATCAGCACATTTTAGCCAGTGTCAAGTCAGATATTATAATAGTAATTATTTTCTTTGCATTAAGTAGATGATGGTGTGAGAATGAACGTTTAATGGTAAATGATATTCCTCCAAACCCCTCGAGACTTAATAAAGCTGTGGGACTTTATTGAGATCTCACACGGACTTCTTGAGAGAATTTGAAAAGTAATATTGCACTGTTTTGTTCTATACACTCATGTACATTCATGAACACTTAACAGTAAATAATCCACCATTGTTTCCCATTAGTATTAGACAAAACACAAATTTTATAAAATAAAACTGACGCTTCACTATCGACGACGTCTATGCTATGTTAATGTTAGTGCTAGTGCACTAACAGGTTCTACGTTTAAATAATAAATGAATAAAACATATAATTTGAAATTAGAATGTAAAACGTCTAGTTAGAGGGAGGCCCCCTGAGCACGGATCTTTTATCGGCCGATAAAGTGACATTACACGATAAAATTTGACAGTTCAAGTACTACCGATGTCAATTTGTCGACGTCTAATGTCACTTTGTGGGGGAGTGGGGGAGAGCGGCCTAAGATCTTGCCGGCCCCAACAGTCAACCTCACCTGCACGTGGTGCTCCCTGCTAGACAACGGACGAGGCTCTGGCGACCGAGCAATGGCGGTATAACCACACGCCTCACCGGGCAACCGCTGGGATGAGGTTTCAAGGACCTTGGTGCTTAAATGGCCCCTAAAAGTCTGATGCAGAAGGCAACGGGAAACCACTGCATTATATTCCCAAGAAAATCATCATGGATAATAAGTACGGAAAAGGATATAACGAAACGTCATGCGATCCGGCTAACGCCCGGCGCCACCTACCCGGGCGAGGTGGTGTGAAATGTGCTACCGGCCATGCGAGCGTTAATCACCAGGCGCCGCATGGAAATATGCTACTGGTGCAAATGGATCGAACGCTGAGACAGTATCAGTGCGACATCCTCATCGCATTGGGACTTGGAACATGCGTGGACTGAATATGGTCGGGAAGCTGGAAATCGTGGAAAGGGAAATGCTCAGGAAAAAAATTGACATCTTGGGACTTAGTGAAACACACTGGAGGAACTCCGGTCATTTTACCTCAGACGCCGGAAATAGGATTTACTTCTCTGGACCCAAAGATGAGAGTAGCACACCAAAACTTGATCGATTTGTCCTAGAATACAGACCAGTTAGTGACAGGGTCATCACAATCAAGCTGAACGCTATACCTTGCAAGCTGAACATCATACAAGTATACGCCCCAACTGCAACAAACTCCACGGAGGAGGAAATTGAAGATTTCTACGGGACTATATCTCAGACCATCAAAGAAATCCCAAAACGAGAGATCACAATGATAATTGGTGATTTTAACGCGAAAATCGGATCAACCAAGGACGACCTCAACCTGTGCCAGCTGGTCGGTGGGTATGGCGTAGGTGTCAGGAACGAAAGAAGTGAACGACTCCTACAATTCTGCAGCGAAGAAAACCTCACAGTCATGAACACCTGCTTTAAGAACCATATTCGCAGACTCTATACATGGATAGCTCCTGGAGATAGATGTAGAAACCAGATTGATTTCATCATGATCCAGACAAGGTGGAGATCGTCGGTCTTAAATGCAGTTACATAACCCGGGGCCGACTGTGGAAGCGATCATCAGCTTTTGGTAGCGACTCTTAGGATCAGGTTGAAGAATATACAGAGAGCAAAAATATCAAAACCTCTCGCTAAGGTAAACCTCCAGGGATACAGATGCGCGATTGAGAGCAGACTTTCCGACATGTTAGAACCCAATAAGAGATCGGAGGGAGTAACAAAATAGAAATCCCTTAAGGAGGCAATAGTTAAAGCGGCGTCCGAAAATACATTGCCACGGTCAATGCTGAAAAAGTTTATAACACCTGAAACAGCCAACGTTATCATCGAGCGGAGAGAACAAAAGGAAAGAGGTTTAAGAACACCCGGTGATCTGGAGCGGTACTCACAGCTAAACAGAGAGGTACAGAAACGCTGTCGACAAGATAAGAACGCTCAGATTAACCGAATATGTGCAGATCTTGAAAGACACGCAATAAAAAACGAGACTAAAGATTTATGCCGCAAGCTGAAAGACCTGACTAGGACACGTAATGTGCAAACACGTGTCATAGAGGATGAATCCGGGAATATTCTTTGCGAACACCGCCAAATTCTGGAACGATGGAGACGATACTGCGCGGAGCTCTATGACACGGGTGACACTGTCCAGCCTTGTGTTAGGTGGGAACCTGAGGAACTGGAGCCTGAAATTCTTCCAGCAGAAGTTGAGCAGGCCATAAAAGCCTTGAAAAATGACAAAGCTCCATGTAGAGATGGAATACCAGCGGAACTGCTGAAGAATCTTGGTGCTAAAGGCATGGCCCTCATGGGGGAGGTTTGCAACCATATCTGGCAAACTGGTCACTGGCCCGATGACTGGACGGAATCTGTCTTTGTCCCCCTGCACAAAAAGGGTTCTACTAACAAATGCAGCAACTACAGGACCATCGCCCTTATCTCACACGCCAGCAAAATACTTCTGCACATTCTGAACGCACGTCTTAGAAACTACCTGGAGCGGCAAATTCCCGAAGAACAGGCTGGTTTTGTGAAAAGGAAAGGTACTCGAAAGCAGATTCTCAATGTCCGCCAAATCATTGAGAAGAACCGTGAATTTAATACCCCAGTCGTGATGTGTTTCATAGATTACGCGAAGGCCTTTGACTGCGTGAGATGGAATAGCTTGTGGGACGTGCTTATAGAGATGGGTGTGCATAGGCATCTGGTAGGTCTGATCAGTTCTCTCTACGCAGACAACCGCTCCTATGTCAGGGTCGACACCGACTGTTCTAATGTGTTCGCAACAAAGAAAGGTGTGAGGCAGGGCTGTATTCTGTCGCCTATGCTTTTCAACATTTAAGTAAGGCAACGGAGAACTGGGAGGGGGGTTTTGCTGTGGGAGGAAAGAAACTTTGCAACCTTAGATATGCTGACGACACAACGCTTTTAGCTACTTCTATGGAAGAAATGCAACAGCTAATGCAGAAAGTTGAATCCGAAAGCGTGTGCATGGGTCTCTCTATCAACAGAAGTAAAACCAAGCTAATGATGGTAGACAGAGCTGGATACCTTTCGAATACGAGCACAATCCCTAACATAGAAGTGGTCCAGCAATTTAATTACCTCGGATCTCTAGTCTGCAATGACGGAAGCTGTGTGCCGGAGATAAAGAGAAGGATTGCGATAGCAAAGGACGCAATGTCTCGTCTCCAAAATATCTGGCGAAACCGAGGCATCACAAACAACACCAAGATGCGTCTAGTTAGATCACTGCACTGGTCTTCCCTATTTTCCTCTACGGAGTGGAGACATGGACTATTCTGGCTCGAGAATAGACGCTTTCGAGATGTGGTGCTGGAGAAGAATGCTGCGAATACCGTGGACAGCCAAACGCACTAACATCTCAATTCTGTCGCAATTGAACGTTAAGGATCGATTGTCTACCTTATGTCATCGTCGCATACTGGGCTATTTTGGCCATATCGCCAGACGTGGCGACAGTAGCTTAGAAAAGCTCATTGTGGTGGGAAACGTGGAAGGAAAACGTTCACGAGGCCGGTCCCCGACCAGGTGGTCCGACCAACTGAAGGAAACACCAACAACCCGCTTCTACGCCGCGGTGAGGATGGCCACAGACCGGACCCCATGGAGACAGTTCGTCCAATCCAAAGTGCTGCCGTGATGATCACGATCCTCAGTCATGAGGGAACGACCGAAGAGAGAGAGAATGTCACTTTATCGGTCGGTAAAAGATCCGTGCTCGCACTGCAGTATCGATAAATTTCTGTAACATCAAAATACATACATACACGACTATTATCCCCAAAGGGTTAGTCAGAGACTAGACAATGAGGACCGCAGAAGAAGTCCACTGCCATGGTCCACGTTTCACCAAATTACAACTGCCAATGGGCTCAGCGTGATAGGTTGTGAGACTATCGCCGCTCTATGCTGTTGATCTTTTAGTCCGTTAGTCGCCTTTTACGAATCCCAAGGGAAGAGAGAGGTTGGTAGGTCTATTTAAGTGAGCACACATACATAGCTCCTCCGCTTCTCCGTTGACGAATAAAAATAGATTGTAGTAAGTAACCAACGAACCAAATGTACATCCACTCTTAACTCCTAGAAATCTAATTTTCTTTGGGATTACATGTATCCCATCCTTTGAGATTTCCTTAGGGATGAAGATTTAAGCATGTTGTACTTTTTGGACGGCACACAAACTTTATGCCGTTTGCCGCGTAGTTTTTATGAGTGTGGCGATGACTTTCCGAAAATCGAATTTTACTGAAAGCGATTTTTCCATTCGCCTAATTTTCTAATTTTCCGATTTTTTATTTTCTGTGTGTATTTTTTCCCGGAGGGTAAATTTCTGATTTTTTTTTACTTAATGTAATATATCAATTCTCGAATATTCCTAGTCACGTAATTTACAAATTCGCTTACATGATCACTAGGAAATATTACTATAAGCAATATTACCCATTCTAATTTCTATGCTATTTAAAAAAAATATAGGTAACATTTTTACTGTCATAAAACCACAAAATAGAACTATAAAATATCGGGATATTGGGACTATAAGATGCTGCTGGCTGACTGACTGCTACTGCTGAGATCCAATGAAAGACAAGCTGCTGATAAGACATTACATATCTGAAAAAATAAAACGCTAGAGAGAAAACACTAAATTCGAAAATTACGCGAGGTACGAGTAGGTTCGAAAATTACGCGAGGCAGGTACTCACAACAAAGATTTTTGAACTCAAAAAATATCAAATCTCTCTCACAGCTACAGTTGCAACGGAGGATTGCTCATCATAACATTAACAACTTTACTATTTTTCCACAATAATGACTGAAAACGCACACACTACGTTTAATTGGAGATAACCTGTAGAAAACAGTGTTTTTGCTGTTTATTGACTCTTGTCATTTATTGTCAGTGAGTGACATATTTTAATTTATGAAATTTTTTATATATAAATAATTATTTTTTATATAGAAAACGATAGCCTGGTTTTGGTCATTCTCCTTTGGTGAAACGTGAACTATGGGCAGGGGACTACTAGTTGAGAATCTATGTAAGGTATGTATGTATGTATATATTTAATTTTGTCCAAGGAGGTAGTTAGACCTTAGTCAACGCACTCCGAGTCAAACAGATCGGAGGCGTTCTCGTTAGAGGTCAGGTCAAGAGTATCCTAAACCGACGTACATCTACTAACAATGTTATGAGAAGAAAAACTCAACAAAGGATGATGTTTTAGGCATAAAGTTACTATCTAGGTATAGTAACTTTATGGTTTTAGGTAAGCGACATTATTATCTTTACCATCAATCATGAAATATAGAACTTTTGCACATGGGCATGTTTAATGCTGTGATATCCGAAGAGCTAGTGAAACAAACTTCAGGAAGACACTTGCGCACTTTACAACCACTTAACCATAGACTTTGACTGTCATTTGTCTAACATTCTTTTTTTAAATAAAGTAAGTAATCAAATACTATACTTCATTTGAATAAACGATTTGTTTGCAAATAAGATTGTAGCTTTCAATATGAGCGAGTTTAATACGCTAAAAGGTTTTACTATTAGACCTTTTTAGTAGCCACTATTACCATATTTTGCTATGTTAGTTTCTAACGATGCTGAAACAGCGATTTATTTATAAATGAATTTTTTATTTCGTAATTAACATCTCGGTAGCCGAGTGGCAAAGCAGTCGGTCTGATACCCGGAGGTCCAGGGTTCAATTCCCGGGTCAGACAAAGTGTGTTTTCGGACTTCTCGGTGCATACAAATAGTTTATAACCTGGAATAACACATAGAATACTTTTTATCCCGATATTCCCACAGGAACGTATGGATGGATGTTTGTTAATCTTTCACGTAAAAACTTCTGAATGGATTTGGATGAAATTCGGCATACAGATAGTTTATAACCTGGATTAACACATAGGATACTTTTTATCCTGATATTCCCACGGGAACTGGAACCACGCGGGTGAAACCGCGAGCGGCCGCTAGTTCGGTATACTTATACTAACTCTGTTACAATAACCATGTCGCGTAGCGGTGAAAGAATGCTACCACCCCCTCTCTTCCGTTGGGTGTGGTAAAAGGCGACTAACGGACTAAAGACTGCACATACATCCAACAGCATAGATCGGCGATGGGCTCACCATTGTCACGCTGAGCACATGTATACAGTCGCTTTTTGGTGAAAAGTGGACTATGGTAGAGGACTGCTTTTGCGGTCCTCATTGCCTATATAGTCTCTGAGTAACCCTTCGGAATAATAGTCGTGATTACATGTATATGTGTAGGTATGTACTTATGTAATTTTGTTGATTATTGTCATAGCTTCTACTAAAAGTGCTACCGACGCACTCTATGGTTGATTGGTAGATTGAAACCATAGACAACGGTAAAGACAAGCTTAATTTGAAATGTGACGGCTTAGAGTATTTATTGTGATGGTAGGTATTTGCATATTGGGCGGCAGTTGTTAGCGATATATCAAAGAAGACGATTGTGTGTCACCAAGAATTTGTGCTGAAAATTAAACGGTGTCAGCATGGAAATAAATCAGTTTGGTAGCTTGAGTTATTGCTTAATATACTTACTCATAATAATTATAATTGTAAAAATAAGGTTACTTATTTCAATTCAATTAATGCGATACCATGGAATAGGACAGAAAAGAACAGAATAAAATAAAATAGAAAATAAGGAATATAATACAATAATATAAACCGTGTAGCGTAGCGGTGAAAGAATACTACCATCCCCTCTCTTCTCTTGGGTGTCGTAAATGGCGACTAACGGACTAAAGACTGCACATACTTCCAAAAGCATAGAGCGGCGATAGGCTCACCACCTGTCACGCTTAACACGTGCTGTCACTATTTGGTGACAAGTGGACTACGGAAGAGGACTGCTTTTGCTGTCCTCATTAGTCTCTGGCTATCTATTCAGGTATAATAGTCGTCATTACATGACTGTATGTATGTAAGTAGAATAGAATAGAAATATAGCCGCCTTATGACGGAGGCTGCTTTATTCTGAGTTCTTACGTCAGTCGTCGGCCAACTGCCGTTGTTCGTGTGTAAGTGCGCTTAATCTACTTCTGAGGCCAATCGTACATACAAGGCGTACAATACACACAGGAGCTCGATGGCGCAGCGGCTAGCGCGATCGGCTTGCGATATTGCCCGCTAAGCAAATTTCGCAATGCCTGATGGGCGACCAATTAAAAAAAACATCAGAGCTCCTCCGTGCTTCGGAAGGCACGTTAAGCTGTTGGTCCCGGTTGTTGTCGTAAGATGGCAGTCGTCCAAAACAACCAACCCGCTTTGGGCCAGCGTGGTGGGTTATGGCCCAATATCCCCGTGCTATTGTTCACGTGGGAGGCCTGTGCCCAGCAGTGGGACGTTTATGGGCTGATGATGATGATAGACACGTCACGTCCGCTTTCTGGAGGGATAGGCAGAACCCCAGATTTCCATTTGCTATACGATCCTGACGCACATCCTTAGCTTCATGAAGCTACGATCCTGACGCACATCCTTAGCTTCATGAAGCTAAGGATGTGCGTCAGGATCGTATAGCAAATGGAAATCTGGGGTTCTGCCTATCCCTCCAGAAAGCGGACGTGACGTGTCTATCATCATATCAGCCCATAAACGTCCCACTGCTGGGCACAGGCCTCTTACTCTCATAACGTTCTTCATACATGCTCTTCGGTTTAGGGTACTCTTGACCTGACCTTTAACGAGAACGTCACCGATCTGGTCTAAGTACGTTCGCCGAGGTCTTCCCCTTCCAACTATTCCATTTACTCCGCCTCGTGCTTTTTTGTAATTCTTTTTTTTCCATCCTCTCTACATGACCAAACCATCTTGGTATACCTTTCTCAATTTTTGTCACTACATGAATCCACATTGAATGAAGATTCATTTTACACCTCCCTCTTATCTTATCACGCTATTTCTTATCCGATCCTTCTAAGTCTTTCCTCATATTATACTTCCTAGCGATCTCATTTCTACGTAGGCGTACATTAATAATGATGACATGATACGTAAACATGTATAATAAACAAACGTACGGGCTCTCCGCATACCCGTGTATACGATTACGCTGCGACATACTTATTAGCGTTAATACTTGCTAATCCACGCCTCGAAAGGCCCGTCGAGCCGTTGCTCCCGGCCGTTGTAAGATGGCGGTCGTTAAAATACGGATCTACATTCTTCAACCGCCTCTGTAGTCTAGGGGCTAAGCCACCGGTCTTAGATCCAGATGTCCTGGGTTCAATTCACTGCGGGGGGTACATCTTTTTGTACCAGGTTTGGTTGGTGGTAGGGCTTGTTAAGTCCGCCTTTTATCCGATCCTTCTAAGTCACTACTCATATTATACTTACTAGCGATCTCATTTCTACGTAGGCGTACATTAGGGTTGTTCCGTATTTAACCCACATAACTCAACCCACTAATTAATTTTTCCTTACTCAACCCATTTCTATTCCTTACTCAAACCACAGCAATATTTTAATTTTTAATTCCTTACTCAACCCACATGTATTCCTTACTCAACCCACATCAAAATTATAAAGAAAACACCTATTTATGGGTACGGTCTGACCAAAAACTAATAGTGCCTGTTACTATTTTGTTTTTAATACATTAATTACGGTTCATAAAATAGATCATCTACTATATTCCGCTATGAAATAAAACTTCTAAAAGTGGGACATAATAATAATAAAAGTTAAATCAATTCTTATGAACCTTAATAGGTCAAAGATCATAAGACCGCCGGCGGTCGCGAAAGAATCGATTTTCTATTGTGACTGGTTTTACGGTGCTCAAGGGGTTAAGGAGGTCTCTGGACAGGTAAAGAGTAAGAGTGAAATAGCATTATCTTTCTTTCATCTTCGGTTCTAGTATTAAACAATGGTGATAGAGATAGCTATATTTTTTTTTGTTTGTTTGTTCTGAAAGGGCAAACATTAAGATGGTCACTTAATCAGCTGCTCCCTTACTGACCGACTGAGCTCATCTTATTATATTTAAGATGCACCAAGAGCGAGAAAGTGACTTACGCTATGTGGAATCACAACGAGACCGTCAATTTTGTTGTAAAAAGGATTCCGATTTCATTATAGAAGAAACAATCAAGATGGAAGTACAATCTGGCGTTGTGTGAAGTGACCGGGATGCTTTGGCAGTGTAAAAGTGTTAAATCAAGATGTTTTGAGAGAAGGACCTCATTGTTGTATCAAGCGAAATAAAAAAATGTTGTTAGAGGCTTTGCAAAAATGCAAGAAAAAAATGAAGTCGACTAAAGGGAAACCCATACCGACCGAGTACCAAACAACTTTATTATCACTAAATGATCGGGGAATCAATCTCATATCAGACGAACCAAAATTGAAGAACATGAAAACTGGTATCTATATTTATGTTTGTAATAATCAAAGTTAATTTTATATTTTATTAGTAGAAAGAACCCGCGCACACTTTTTATGAAAATATTGCCTGCATGCATTTATGTTCATAAAAGGTGTCCGTGGGTTTTGCTCATTTCATTTTATTCTTGTTGATTAATATTATAATTATATGATTATGTCCCACTTTTTGAAGTTTTATTTCATAACGGAATATAGTATATACATGATCTATTTTATGAACCGTAAAATTAATGTAAGATTAAAAATAAAATAGTAACAGGCACTATTAGTTTTTGGTCAGACCGTACCCAAAAACAGGAGTTTTCTTTATAACTTCGATGTGGGTTGAGTAAGGCATACATGTAGGTTGAGTAAGGAATTAAAAATTAAAATATTGGTGTGGGTTGAGTAAGGAATAGAAATGGGTTGAGTAAGGAAAAATTAATTAGTGGGTTGAGTTCATGTAGGTTGAATACGGAACAACCCGTACATTAATAATGATGACATGATACGTAAACATGTATAATAAACAAACGTACGGGCTCTCCGCATACCCGTGTATACGATTACGCTGCGACATACTTATTAGCGTTAATACTTGTTAATCCACGCCTCGAAAGGCCCGTCGAGCCGTTGCTCCCGGCCGTTGTAAGATGGCGGTCGTTAAAATACAGATCTACATTCTTCAACCGCCTCTGTAGTCTAGTGGCTAAGCCACCGGTCTTAGATCCAGATATCCTGGGTTCAATTCACTGCGGGGGGTCATCTTTTTGTACCAGGTTTGGTTGGTGGTAGGGCTTGTTAAGTCCGCCTGGTTGTAACCACCATCGTAAGGGTAAATTTTCAGAGCGGATTTATTTCCGTCATTGCGGTGGCTAATTTATTATTTCACATTTTCACCCCAACCAAATAAATGCGCTTGATAATTAAAGATTAAGATGCTGTGAATCTAATCATTTGTGAGCCACCCTTTAGAACACAGTATTTTCGGAGATTTTTTTTGATATCCATTTACTACGCTGGAAGGCTGATGAGTATTGTATTTATTAATGTATTCCGCTAACGAACTGCAGCCAATAAAATACAATTGGGGTTAATTTTGTAAAGAGAAAAATAGACGGTGAAACGGCCAGACGCAAAATTTTAAGTGAATTCCTATTATACGTTGGAGTTATTAATATCGGGCAGAGTGCGAGTACTATTCATAAACGAGAATAGTGTATTTTGACAGTATGAAAAATAATGTTGTTTTTTTCATTGCCATCCGCGTAGATGTATACTGATTTTCACCAAAAACCTAACTACCAAAAAATAACGATATGACCGTAATCGATTTTGATTGGCTTAATTTACAGTGACGTCATACGTATGTAAGTAAACATCCACAGAGCAAGTAAGCATTTTGACAGTTTAAATAATCAGTATTCAAATGTGGCAGGAAAGTACCTACCACGGGAATATTGTTAGAAAGTGGACTGTATTTACTTAGGTGTTGGAATCAAACTATTAATTTACACAATGCTTTCGGTATTATAATCTGCCTTTTACAACTACCCATAATATGGTAAAAACACTTACCTCGACCAGCTTTCTGTGGAGACGCGATCTAACGCTCGTTCTGCAGTTCTTGGTTCGGTTTAGTGTTGAAGTTTTCTATAGTTTGCAATGAACGTCACACGCAATTTTCTGAGCAGAAGGTTAATTTTTAATTTAATTGTATTTTGTATTGCTTTTTCTAACGAAATACCTACTTATTTAATATATAATGAAAATAAATTTGATTGTACTGTCCTTACACACCAATAAATGTTATGGGATGGCTTGTAGAAACATGTCAATTAATTGAAATCTCTAACTAACTTAACTATCGCCCTTTTCTATTCCCGACAGGGTCCATGATGTAGGTACATTTACAATTTACACCTTTCTGTAACATAATGGTTAGCTACAAACATTAGCTGGGGCATTTAAAATCAAACTGTTAATAACCAACCACAGCGTTTACAATTACAGCAGCAAGTAGGTCGAGCTACTCACAAATCGCACAACACGTAGAGACACAACTCTATAAATTAGTTTGCCCTCTTTATTCCAGTTACGTAAGCGGCGTGAGACGGGATCTTCATCCATTGGGCTAACGAGAAAAGTTTTGCGGTAACGCCACCTATGCCCAAAGCCCAATGGACATAGGCCAGTTTTGTTAATGTGAAAAGCAGGCAAACGAACAGTAGGGTCACCTGATGGGAAGTAGGTAATCACTGCCGCCCATGGACACACGCCAAACCAGATGAGTCGCAGATGCCCGCTAGAGATGAGCCGAGTACTCGGTTACTACTCGGTACTCGGTATATTTGGTGTTTTTTTATATAAGTAGGTACTGGTACTCGGCCGAATAACTCAATTCAGGTGATGAGAACTCGGTGTAAGAAATGTAGTGAAAACAAGCTTGTTAATTACTAACTAATTAACAAGTAAGAAATAATATATTAATTAAAAATTTAGATAAGTATTAAAAAAAGATATAATTACTTACAACAAACAAATTGCAATACATATGTAATGTAAATAATATTTTAAAACAGAAACAATTAATATGTGAAATTTAGTTTGAAATAGGACATGGCAGGGAAGGGACGCATGGGTGTTTCCCTGAGGCAGCGGGAGGGGTCACAGACTCACAGCGTTTCTTTACTCATGTGCTCACAGCACGCTTGCCGGTGTCGCGCCGTGATCCTGTAAAAACTAGTTTTTACACATCAAAGCGATTGTATTGAACCGAGTTAATGGGCCGAGTACTCGGTTCGGCAATCATTAAAACGAGTAATACTCGGTTACTCGGTAAAATCAGTACTCGGAGCATCTCTAGTTGCCGGCCTTGAAAAAGGAATAGGACCTTTGAGCAAGGAGTCGTGTAAACCGTGTCGTGTAGCGGTGAAAGAATGCTACCTCCCTGCTGATTTTGCGGTCCTCATTGCCTAGTCTCTGACTAACCCTTCGGGGATACTAGTCGTGATTATATGTAATGTTTGTAGGAAGGAGGAGGAATTGTCGAGGGGAGGGAGGGGGGGGGGTACAGATGGTATGATGGATGGATATACTCACTTTCAGTCACCGTACGAAACACAACAGCAACGAACGAGTACCATTATTTCTCGCCGATCGTTGACGATTTATACGTCTAGCGGTTTCAGCAGCGTTAATTTGAGGAAAAAACAGTTTTATCAAATGACAACTGCATAATATGTGATCATCGTGGCATCTTTGGCCGTTAGTCTCCTTTTACGACACCCAAGGGAAGAGATGGATCAGTAGTATTCTACACAGCTCAAGCGTCTAAGACACACACATAACCATAATAATACACTCACACACACTAATACGTTGTGCTCATTCGCTCGCTCGCATCGTAAATTAGAACGGATTATATACCAGGTACTTAAGAAATTGTTCAGTCGGCCATTACAATCTTAGTAAGCCCCCGAACGTAATTGGTCAATGTTTACTATAATAATAATAATATGAGTTAAACAGTTACTGTTCGTATATTTTTTTAGTAGGTGTCCTTGCGGTGGCGCCATTATTTTGGCCGGACACGCAACCAAAAAGCCTGACTATGTCCGGCTTTATCCGGACGCCTGACAACCTTAGGCATTTGTCCCACTAACGGCGAGTAAACGACTAACTTATCGGCTATTTTATATAAATTAAATAGCATTCCAACAAAAGAGATGCATATATAAATAGTTGATCGCTGACTGTTCACACTGCCGGCGAGCACTCGCTCCACTAGATCGTCGCAGGGCCCTGATTCTGTATCGCAATCTATAGATTCCACACTTGAACCTTACCGCGCACAAACGTCAAACACATACGTTTTTGGAAAGATATCGTAACTTTTTAAGGAATTAACGTGGTTTTTAAACAAGGAATCGTTACAGAATAAGGGCCCTGAGCGATAAGAGCTATGAAAAATAATTCTCGCTTATCGATACTCGCTCAGCAATCACAACTCACGCCGAGAGACCAACCAGCGGCAGCGGTCATATCCCGCCAAGAGGACAGCTATGCGATTCTCTAAGCGACACATAGACACTGCGCGCATGGCTGTAATCTGCTGTCTCTTTCCAACTCTGTGAATATGAAAGAGACAGAGTTAATTCTCAGCGCTGCGGCAGCCGCTGCTACCAAGGCTTTAACTAAGAGAATCGCACTGCTGCACGCTCGGCTCGGCCGCCACGAGCGAGTGGCGCGAGTAATCGCCCGACTCACTCGTACACTCGCTTATAGCCCAGCGACAAAATTATCAGAATTACACACACAGAATAATATTCTACACACTCGCTTTTCGCTGCTCGCCAACTCCTATCTAGTTCTAGCTCGACTCGCTTCTCGTTCACCGTCGGCGGTAGGACAACTGCCTAAGTCGTGAACCTATACAGACGGCGCGTGTGACCAATTACTAAATTAGATATCCCGTAATCTTGAGGGAATGTATAAAAATCTATTCTCAGCGAATGACTACCACAAGTCTGTAAAGCGTTATAGTTCCTAAGATTTAATTACAAAACAGTCAGTCAATCACTCATTTTGTAATGGAATACTTCGCTTTCACACTTAAAAATCCAGACAGCGGATCTACTGCAAAAATCAAAACACTGCCAAAATAATCATAAACACGTAATTACATTGCGCGATTTACTTTCACACGTTTCAACGCTGTTCTACAATGGACATCTATGTACAACAAACGTTCTTTAGCATCGATCTTTGTTGCAATATCCTGTCCTATCGAATGAAGCTTGCTGATAAGTGTGGCGATTTGGATGCTTTAAATGATGAGTCATTAAAATCGTTGGATGTTGTTATACTGCGATCTGTTTGAAGGAACAGTGGATGCTGTGTGTCTAAGTAAGGATAGTTACTAGTCATTACTTCTATGTTGATGATGCACCATGTCGCGTAGCGGTGAAAGATACTACCACTCCATCTCTTCCCTTGGGAGTCGTTAAAGGCGACTAAGGGACTAAAAACTGCACATAAATCAAACATCATAAAGCGGCGATGGGCTCACTATCTGTTAAGCTTAGCACATTAGCACAGTCGTGTGCAGTCGCTATTTGGTGAGAAGTGGACTATGGTAGAGGACTGCTTTTGCTGTCCGCATAGCCTAGTCTCTGACTAACCCTTCTGGGATAAAAAAGAAAATTTTTGGATACTTATTCATCACGGGATACAGAATGTTCACGCGGACGTATAGTCGCGGGCGGGTCGCTAGTTTCTTTATAAAACAACGAATGTACGCATTTCGGTTTCCAATACAAACTACCAAGTCGAAATTTTTAAAAACCAACAAGCTAATTTTAATGAAACTTTGCATGCTAAAGCAAAATATAAGGGAAGATAAATAGATTGTTGAAAATATTTAGCATGCATAGTTTCATTAAAATAGAGTTATAATGGTTTTTTTTAAATTCCAATTTCGAATTGGAAGTTTGTTTGGGCAACCGAAATGCGTAAACCCTCCTAACAACTTGAACAAAAGTTTTTAATTTTTAGTAAGTCAATAAAAAAAATAAGTACTTTGAAAACTTTACTATTACAAACCGAATAGGTACCTACTTATTTAAATTTGGAGGTCGTTCTTTTGTTTATGTTCGCGTTACGAGTTTATTCATAACAATAATTATGCTGCTTCCATAAAGATCCCACGCACGTCTGAAATAATGCTTCACGGCTATTTTAGTAGTACAGTTAACGACAGAACTGTGCGGCTTAGTATTAAAATAATACTACCAAACAAACCATCTCTTCTTTTGAGTGTCGTGAAAGGCGACTAACGGACTGAAGACTGGCATTAACCGTTTCGCGTAGCGGTGAAAGTATACTACCACCCCCTTTCTTCCCTTGGATGTCGTAAAAGACGACTAACGGACTAAAGACTGCCCACACATCCAACGGTTTAGAGTATGTGCAGTCGCTATTTGGTGAAAAGTGGTCTATGGCAGAGAACTGTGCTTTTGTAGTCCTCATTGCCAGTATGATGTTATGTATGTATAAAGCGGGATGGGCTCACCGCTTACGCTGAGCACGTGTGCAGTCGCTATTTTTTGAAACGAGGACTGTGGCGGTTGCATTGCTCTGCTTTTGTGGTACTCATTGTTTATCTTTATTATCTCTGACTATATACATACATATAATCACGACTATTATCCCCGAAGGGTTAGTCAGAGACTAGACAATAAAAACCGCAAGAGCAGTCAACTTTTCACCATAGTCAACTTTTCACCTAATAGTGACTGCACATGTGCTCAGCGTGAGAGGTTTTATCGCCGCTCTATGCTGTTGGATGTATGTGCAGACTTTAGTCCGTTAGTCGTCTTTTACGACACCCAAGAGAAGAGAGAGGATGGTAGTATTCTGTCACCACGCAACACTGTTATACCTATTATGTTATGATAAGATTGTTTAGTGCCTCGTACGCCTTATCTTTTATTAAGACTCACAAACTATCAAAAATTAATACAAACGATTGTGGCCCACTGTACGTAGACAATGAAACCCCTTTTTGCATTTAAGACTAATAATTAATTCTTCAAAACGAATTTTGAGCCTGAATGTTTACTTAACCATTTCTATTGTAGGTTTCCACATTATTCTGTTAATTATTCCACATTATTCTAAAAATATGTAGGTTTAATTATTTAGACTAGCTCTTTATAAGCAGTTTAATATATAAGTACGTTTATTTAGTATATTTAACATAGGTAGGTATTATTTTGTCCCTAAGGTTCGTAGTAGTTAATTCTCTTAATTAGCGGCCTCGCTATGTTTAAGCCAATTTCAAGTAGTATTTGTACAAATTGTAATCATTGGTTTATACGGAAATTTGAATTCAAAATGGAGTCTCACATTGTTATTAATATAAATAGGGTGAAACTCTCCCGTTTCGTACTAAATTTTTCTAAGATAAAGTATAACATTATACTAGATATTTTTATGTTTCCGTGAGTGAGCCTCCTTCAATCAAAACTTAATTTTTTTTACCAACTTGAAGTACCAAGAAAGCTTGAATGAATAAGGTACTAGTAAAGGAATCGAGTGAAGTAGGTCACAGGACGGAAGCAAGCGGATGTATGATCTCCGCCTACCGGAAAACAGGTAAGGATATCTAACGTACGATTTTATTATTGATCAGCACACCCAGACAAGTGGTAAACGCTTCTTGTCTATTCGCTAGCGTTTGTCAATAGTAAATTGGTAGATAAGTGTAGATACTTGACGAATGCTAACTCTATTCGATCGCTATCACACAAAATACCTACATAGTTAAATAAAGAATAGTTTTTAATTGTTTTCTAAATAAAGAATTATGTTGCTTGAATATGCTCTTTAAAAATTACCAATATAGCGTTCACTAAATTCTGTTCCATATATCATTACGCCACTTAACTAGGCACCAGGTTCCTCCACGGAATGCGCTAGCTACGCAAAAAGGCTATGTTTTCATTATCAGCAGGAAGTACATGCAAGATGATATTCTCCATTTGATTACTTTGCATTGTATACATGGAGTCATAGCATAGCGACTAAGGGCCGAAATTTATAATCAATCTATTTATAGTTTTTTACAACTAGAGTAAAAATAAATACATAGGGCCTTAATTATGAACTATGCATTATTAGTTAAGCATTGTTTTGTCTACGTCACACAAACGTTTAGAATTTGAGTAAAAGAGACAAAACAACAATGTTAGATAGTGTAAATTATGTTACATTTCTAGCTCTAGTAGTCAAAACGACAGATGGATAAGTTGATAAAAATTAATTTTGGCCGCAGCACGCTCGAATTGCGATCGTAAAAAGTTACGGATACCGCAATGGCTTGTGCGCAGATAGGTAAAAACTCCTGTTGACTTCGTTTTGAAATTTTTGAGTTTATTTTTTGCCTACTACCTATTTAACCTCAAGTAGGTATTAATAATTATTATCTTTATTAAGGGGGTGCAGCGCGATCGCAAAAACTGACATAGTCTCTTATTGAACTTCAAGCAAAATCAATAATATTAATATTTAAAATTAGAACAATTCTGTTTTGATGTTTCAGACCTAGTAATTCAATTAAATTTAATTCTGCAAAATTTACAAAACCATCACGCGCTTGTTTTAAAAATTAAAATTTACTTTTTTATGAAGGGGGTGCCCTGCGGAATATCAATACAAATATTTTCATGTAAGAGTTATTGTTTTACTCGTAAAATTAAGAAAGTAGTTGAAAAAATCTGTTTTTAGGATTCATTAGATTTATGTATTGTTTCAACAAGGCCATGATGAACTTATGCAATGATCAGGCTAACTTACATAAGTAACTTTTAATAATTCAGCGCATAGTACAAGTGACTTAAAAATACGTAAATTCTCACAATTTCGTGCAGGACGCGTGACAGGGGGTCAAAGTCAAAGTCAAATTATTCAAAGTCAAATTATTTATTTAATAATGTAAACCTTTACAGGCACTTATTGACATCAATACTAATAATAAAAACAGGTAACTAACTTGTAGTTAGGAGCCCTATTACAACTCGACCGTGATTCCCATCTCATGTGTGATCCCATCGCCGCTCTATGCTGTTGGATGTATGTGCACCCTTTGGTCCTTTAGTCGCCTTTTATGACACCCGACAGTAACAGACCTTTCAAAACAAAATCAATTAAGATTAGAAAGTGCAGAAAGTGGAGCACCACTCTATCAGTGGATGAATTAAAAAGAACGACGAAACTACTAGGAAACTAGGAAATAGCAATAAAGAACTTTGTCAGACGCAGACACTTTCCGAGATTGGCTTGGATTGGCTCGGATTGGCGCAGATTGGCTCAGAGCTCATAGCAATGTCTTGTCGTTGTACAGACGTATTGGTATCATCAAATAGATCTAGTAAAAATTAATATATTTGTCGTTACTAGTAAGTTATAAAGAAGAATACACAGCACAGCACAACACAACACAGCTAAAAATGACGTCCTTTATTTAATTACAAACCTTTATATTACAAAATATTAATAATCGTTTTGCGTAGCGGTGAAGAATACTACCACCCCCTCTCTTCCCTTAGGTGACGTAAAAGGCGACTAACGGACTAAAGACTGCACATATTACCAACAGCATAGAGCGGCGATTGGCTCATCACCTGCCACGCTGAGCACATTATGCAGTCGCTATTTGGTGAAAAGTGGATTATGGCAGAGGACTGTTTTTGCTGTCCTCATTGCCTAGTCTCTGACTAACCTTTCGGGGATAATAGTCGTGATTATATTATGTATGTTAATTTAATTATATTTTTGTAATACCTACTAACTTACTTTTTGTAATACCTAGCTTTTAAGAATAGGTACTTATTGTGACTATGGACTGCTAGTGGATGGTACGTTAAAAAGATGTTTTGGAAGATTTGAAGGGCTTCTTAATTAAGTTTCTATTTATTTAATAAGGCATACACAACAGGTCACATCTTTATTACTTACAAAATATAACTCATTATAGGACAGAACTAGACTGAGACCCAGTTATGGGCGTGGCATGGAGACACAACATGACAGTTTTACACATAAACACTTTTACAAAAGGCACGAAATAATTAAAACGATTATACACATAGGTACTTACAGTAAGGAGACTAAGGGATGATTTATATTAGAGCGGGCCGTGCACGGGGCGTGTCCCGTCCGGGCCCGGACGACGCCGCTGACTTGAGACGTTGCATACATTCTGTTTAAAGCAGTTCATATTACACCGTGCATGATCCGTGCCCCGCGGCCCGCTCTATTAAAAATACAAAATGTATTGCAGCGTCTCAATTCAGTGCCCCCGTCCGGGCCCGGAAAAGACACGCCCCGTGCACGGCCCGCTCTAATATAAATCATCCCAAACAAGTACGCGAAAAGTTTACGGAATAAGTAGTTTTTGACATTTTTCTTTCTTTTTGACATATTATATCGCGCTTGTCCCGGTGGGGTAGACAGTGACCACAGCCTCCCATTTCCTAATGATCTTGATACATTTCTTTTGCTGCTTTGACTTTCATTACGTTCTTCATCAAAAAGCGACTGCACATGTGCTCAGCGTGACAGGTGGTGAGCCCAACGCCGCTTTATTCTGTTGGATGTATGTGCATTATTTAGTCCGTTAGTCGCCTTTTATGACACACAAGAGAAGAGAGGGGGTGGTAGCATTCGTTGTAATCTTCCTCTACAATAAAATTCAGTCACTGGGTCTTACCGCACCATCATTTGTAAAAGATTTTTCTAGAACAGAAACCGAATCCTATGAAGGATTTTGTTTTTGTCGCATTGCACTGCTCATAATCCATATAGAGCACTTTATCCAATCTTCTTTTATTACCTGCTCTTATGTTACTGGGGAAGGAGGAAGCAATATTTACTTTTTCTACCACTCTCCTCTTTTAGCCGTCCTGCCGGCCTAGCATGCGCAACACGAAAACTCTTCTCGACCCGTTTTCTCGTGGTTTATTGATTTATCTCTAATGTCTATCGACACTAAAGACAACATGGATGCGCTTAGAACTCTACATAATATGTCATTTTAAGTTGTCATATTAAGGTTTGTAGACAAAACTACCACAGTTCATGCAAAAACTACTGTTAAGTCTATTATTGACATATTATGTAGAGTTCTAAGGACATACATGTGTCTTTAGTGTCAATAGACATTAGAGATAAATCAATAAAACACGAGAAAACGGGTCGAGAAGAGTTCTTGTGTTGCGCATGCTAGGCCGGCTAAACCTGAACAATCCCCTCTTCCACATTCATAACATACACACTTCCATACATACTTACTCTTACAGTACATACATCACGTTTGTTTTCCGGAGGGGTACATAGATAGATAGATAGATATTCTGGGGGTTAAAGTTACTCGCGTCCATCTCGGCAGAGCCACGCTGCGTTGCAGCACGCATTGGGCCGGCTCGCCCGGCGTGAAATAATGGCACTTGGTGCTGTTGTGTTTCGTCCGGCTAGTGAGGGTTCCGGAGGCCCATCCCCCCCCCCCTCACAATTCCTATTCCTTCCTTAACCCTATTCCTTCTTTAAAGGACGGCAACGCGCCTGCGATTCCTCTGGTTTTGCGGGTGTCCATGGGCGGCGGTGATTACTCTCCATCAGGTGACCCGCCTGCTCGTTTGCCTCCTTCTGTTATAAAAAAAGAGACCACAGTTTTCATTTGCTACGATCCGGTCCTCATTGCCTAAGTAGTCTTTGACTAACCCTTTGGGGATGATTATATATGTAGGTATGAGAGGTTAAGACATCTTTTAAGCATACGGCCCGAATGTTGGTACGTGGTCACCCCTTCACTTAGGGAAGTTTCCAACACCAGAGGTTTGTAAAAAACACACGCATTGTAAACCCTGTTAAAGCTTTTCACTCCATTTTTTAAGAAGTAATGGTTCTTCAGGCAGGCAGCTCATTCCACTTCATAAGCGTAACTAGGTGGGAGGAATTTCCTCTTTGAAACCGATTTCCATCTATCAACGCTTAATTAATCGCCCTTTTAGTGACATGCGTTTCATCTAGTATCAAAGGCGGCCTTAAAAGTGATCTCTTCCAGACGACCGTTGGTTTATGGAACCAAGTAGGTATTGGTAGATAATAAATCAAATATATATATTTGTAGACAAAAATATTAAGCACATACTTGTACATTGATATAAATAACATAAATACATGCATTTATGGATTTATCTACTCAGTGTTCCGATCCATATTTAAGTAAGTACAGTGGTAATTTATCACTTGTCAATGTTAAACCCAGTCTCCTTATTGAATTTTCGTACAGAGATGTTCTAATTATGGTAGCTATAATAATAGTAAAGTAGCTATTAAAGTAATCATAGATAATTAAAGCAAATAATATAGAAACTTAATTCATTTTTTTCTAGTGGCTAAAACTCAAAAGCCAAAAAGAGAAAACCAGTAAATCAAAACCAGTCGTAGATAATGATTTTTTTACAGTATGAAATGAACGCCTTCGTAAAATCGTTTTACTTCCGCGTGGCGCTACTGTCGCCACTCAAAAGAGGTGAGCTTAATTTTATCTATGGCACGTAGGTACGTTCTACATCAGGAACTGCAGCCTGCTTTACATAAAATCACATGAATAAGTATCTATTACACGATTTATAACGACTACCTTGTTTGAGAGAAAACAGAAACACCTTTCGAATTCACCCAACTTTATCGGTGACACACCTTTTCGATATATCTGTATTGTTCTAACTATACCTAACATACTCGGAGTAGTTCGAAGTTCGTATTTAAGTTTTTACCCCATATTTTGTAGATTATTGAAAGGCTTTCCGTCCTATAGTTAAAGTCCGTCTCGAGTTGTAACATTACATTGTGTCAAATAAGCGTTGTGTCTATGATTAGGAGTTTTCAGTAAGACAAAGAGTCAAGAAAATTGGAAAACTGAAAAATCAGGAGACGTTTTATTTTTTCCTTACCTCTGCTTAGCATAGGATACTGACCTGATTTTCCTGATTGAGCAGTTTCAGTTGGTCATTGATAAGGCTGTACTTGGCGCTCTCCTCCTTCCTCAAAGCTCGTTCTTTCTTCAGCTCTGGACTCCAAAAGGTCTTTATGCTGTGCATGCTGGAGCCCAGCTTCTGATTGGTCAGTTCTAGTTCCTTTTTAAGGTTGCCCAGCTCCCGTTGTAGGTCGGAGTTCTGGGATTGTAGTTCGCCGAGGAAGAGAGGCGGTGGCTCCCTCCTGTAGTACTCTTCATCCGGGGGTGGTGGTGGGTACGCGCGGTCGTAGTCGCGCTCCAGGGACTGGTAGCGGAGGGGTCTGGGTCGGGCTCGATGGTGGGCGCCAGCGGAGGCCGAGCGGCCCCGCTCGTCGGGCGCTGGCGACGGCTCGTCATCGCGCGTGAGGTAGGGGCTGCGACGCGAAGGGCTGCGGTCGACCTGAGGCAGACGCCCGCGCGTGCCGCCCCACTCCTGCCGCCGCCACTCCTCCCGGCACGGCGGCCGCTCCTCTTCGCCGGCGTACTCGCGGAGATACAGCTTGACAATTTGCCCGCGTCACTGGGAGCGCATTGTGCGGACTGCGCGGCGAATACGCGAGCACTGACTGTGTGGTGCGGGCGGCGCATCGATCGCGGGTTGTCGTGCGCATGCGTGGGGAAGCCGCTCAGCAGCTAAAGCGCTGCCGATTGATTGAGACTATTCTTACATTCGAGATATTATGCTGTTTTTTTAATTCTTTTTTGTAATATTTAACTGACCTGTGTGGTGGCGGCTCATTATTAAAAGAATATTACCGACACAAAACTTCTTTAGATGCCGTAAAAGAAAAAAAAACATCTGTCTGTCTAAAGCGGCCATGGGCTTACCACCTATTACACTGAGCACATGTGCAGTTGCTATTTGTGTGGCAGTGCATATTGCCTAGTCTCCGACTAATGTTTCATACATACCCATTAAATAATAAAATTAATTACTTCAATTGTTGGAATTGTGATTGCGAATTTGCGACCAAGATGCGGACGTTTTGATTGGAGGCTAGCCTCGACATCCTCAGGGCTTATCCGATTACCGGCTCAATCGGACCGTCAATGGAAAACCATTCTCATGTCATGGGAGTTTTGACAACTGTCTTTACAGACAACGTCATCATCAATCTAGAAGAAGAGAGATGAGCTGCTGATAAAGTATTACGTGCTCGAAGATACTCTACAAAGTGGGGCGACTAAAAGAAGAGATTAAGATAAGATTTTCGATGCACTATTATCATCCTCCTACTCGGATAAGCGTCGACACAGGCCATGATAGATAGCCAGTTCCTAGGTGGTTGAGGATTCCGGGTGAAGCGCGCTTCCACCTTCGGCCTCATCAGCACTTACCATCAGGTGAGATGAAGGCCAAGCGGTTACCCGTTGTGGATAAAAAAAAATGAATAATAATAGAATCTGTGAAGATTGGTGGTTTTAAACCATGTCGCGTAGCGGTAACAGAATACTACCACCCCCCTCTCTTCCCTTGGGTGTCGTAAATGGCGACTAACGGACTAAAGACTGCACTGCACATACATGCAACAGCTAAGAGCGGTGATGGGCTCACCACTGTCACGATGAGCACATGTGCGGTCGCTATTTGTTGAAAAGTGGACTGTTGCAGAGGACTACTTGCCTATAGTCTCTGACTAATAATGACTAATGATGATAGTCGTGATTTTAAGTATGTTTATGTATGATGGGTTTTAACAACTGCCATTTTACAACAACAACCTACGGTTTTGCGTGCCTTCCGAAGCACGGATACTTAAATATAAGACAAGTAATTGACACGTAATAAACGAGTACTTATCAATAATATTCAATTTGGTCGTACACAACTGCATAATTTTAAAACTTATATAAAAAGTAGGAACAAGTAGGCTCTAAAAGAAATTTCTTTGACATGCATACATATAATCACGACTATTATCCCCTAAGGGTTAGTCAGAGACGAGACAATGAGGACCGCAATATCAGTCCTCTGCCACAGTCCACTTTTCACTAAATAGCGACTGCACATGTGCTCAGCGTGACAGGTGGTGAGCCCATCGCCGCTCTATGCTGTTGAAGTATGTGCAGTCTTTAGTCCGTTTTACGACACCCAAGAGAAGAAAGGGGGTGGTAGATTATTTTAATGAGCCTCCACAGGTACTGTCATATCCAATAAGCTAGCAAACGTGACGGTAGGTAAGGATTTACCTACGCATAAATTCTGCCTTGTGTTACGTCTCTACTAAGTATGCGGTATCAGCCGCAGTTAGTTCCTGTCCAGTTTTAACAAAAGAATATCAAGAACAACGATGTTTTATTTTATGTCTGCCCACTATTACAAAACACACGTTTGTGAAAGATTATGTGCATAATCATACATGGTACATACAGTCATACATAACGCTTTCCACATCTTTCTGTGTGCTACGATCCTGACAGACTTCTTTTCCTTTGTTTACTCTCATAATAACTGTAAGAGCAACAAAAAAAATCCTACTAATATTATAAACGCGAAAGTTTGTAAGTATGGATGGATGTTTGTTATTCTTTCACGTAAAAACTACTGAATGGATTTGGATGAAATTCGGCATACAGATAGTTTATAACCAGGATTAACACATAGGATACTTTTTATCCCGATATTCCACGGGAACGGGAACCACGCGGGTGAAACCGCGAGCGGCCGCTAGTATAAAATATCCGCAAGCCAGTAGTGCGCAGATACAAAGCAATACAATCTTACAAAAGTGTTAAATCGATATTCTATTTTCATGTTATACCAAACCGGCCTTGTCTATAACACTGATGGCCAAAGATCATTTAAAAAAACAAACAAACACTAGTAAAAAAGTCTAAGTCTAAGCATCACCAATTATTATTGCGGTCCAACCAAGAAATAGTTGAATTCTATTTATAGACCTCCGATTTCAGCATCTATCTACCCGTGTCACACGCTTTCTAGCGTAACAGCGCTTTATGAAAGCGACTCCAAGACACCTCTTATCCCATGACCTACTTGTATCGGCTGTCTCTTTCGCGCTTCACGAACATATGTATTGCCGTCTCTATTAGTAGTAAGGTCGAGTTATGTCGGTCAGAGAGCTAGTAGTGATCGGGAAGAGTGTAGGGTAGAACGTTGGGAGCTGCTGTCGACAAATCTTCCTTTTAAATTGTCGATAGACGACATAAGATAAACATTTAAGATCCGTAAAAGACATGTCGTCTAAGGGTAGTTTGAGCGCACTGTGACTGAGTGCATAGATTATTTTCTTTTTTACATTCCATTGGTTTTTTACACATAAATCTTAAGCAGTTGTCCCACCAACGGCGAGTAAACGACTAACTATAGGCTATTTTCTCGCACAAGAAACGTACAAAAGATTCCGAGTAAACAAAAGAGATGCATATATAAATAGTTGATCGCTGACTGTTCACACTGCCGGCGACGACTCGCTCCACTAGTTCGTCGCTGAGCGACAAGAGCTATCAAAGATAATTCTCGCTTAGCGATACTTCTATTTGCTCAGCGATCAGAACTCTCGCCGAGAGACCAACCAGCGGCAGCGGCGCTTATAGCCCAGCGACCAAACTATCAGAACTACACACTCGCTTTCCGCTGCTCGGCAACTCGTTTCTAATAAAATTCTAGCTTGACTCGCTTCTCGTTCATCGTCGGCGGTGGACAACTGCCTTAACTCTGTCATAGTAGCCTATGACAGAGTTAAGGCAGTTGGCAGACTAGCTCGTAGCACTAGAAGAGGTTGCGACGTCTGTAGCGTCGTCGTAGCTACACCCATGACCTCGATGTAGCACGCTAGTAACTGTTGTATCTACGTCATTCGATAGGTGCTCGGCCAGACTGCACGCGCGAGCGCGGTGGCGGCGCGGGTGCGAGGACGCCCTCGACGACACGACGTACTGTTCGTAGTCAAGCGCGCGGCCAGCCCGCGCGGTTAGTTTTTTTTTTTTTTATTGAATTAACTTTAGGCTCTTTTAAGGCAAACGTTTCCGTGAACGGGTATAGTATGGGTCATCGGTATTTCCCTATGGGGAACCAATAACGGGATAGGACGAATGTGGTGATTTCTTCCACAGAATGGAGGACAAATGGCGAAATGGGTATTTAGGGATCAGTTTGGGAATTGGGCTGGTTTGAGGGAATTGGGATATAATTTAGGGAAATTTAGGGGAAACGGAAGTTTGAAATAATTAAGTGCCAAATTTTTGAAGGGACTTGAAGTCCAGTTTTAAGATGTGAAATTGCAGGGAGATACGGGGGAAGACAGAAATAAGAAATAGTGGACAAAAAGGAATTTTGATTGCTAAGGATGAAGTTATTTGAGGTGTTTGTATACATTTTTAGTTTAGGCTAAGTTTATTAAAAGTTTTTAATGTTAAAATTTGTTTTGAAATTTTTTTAGTTTATTAATATGTTTTAAGATTTTGTTGAGTTGTTCAAAAGTTAATGATTTTAATTTAATTTATTTAACGTTATGATTTTAAAATTGTTTTTATAAGATGGTTTAGTTAGTTAAGATAAGTTTTAGTGCATGTTGGAGTGTGTTGTTTATTAATTGTTATTAGGTTTAGTTGTTTCAATTTATTTATTTATAAAGATTTATTATTTAATACATCTGAAGTTATTATTCGGTTATGGTGATTTTTGGCTATTTTATCTGTAAATTTTGGATTTTAATGTTAAGTTTATTAAGTTTAAGTTAGTTTATAATGTTTGTTAAGATTTAATGAGTTTATTTTTATTTGTATTTGTGGATTTTAATGTTAAGTTAGATAAGTTTAAGTTACTTATATTAAGTTTAAATTACTTTATAAAGTATATTAAGATTTAATTAGTAAATTTTTATTTGTAATTTGTGGATTTAAATGTTAAATAAGTTAAGTTTAAGTTGATTTATTAAGTTTTATGAGATTTAATGAGTTTAATTAATGAATGTTCTGTTTAAAGTTTAGCTAAGTTAATTACCGTAGTCCGATTGGTTCTGCAGACGCAGAACCATGGACTTTATACGAGGAAATTCTTTTATATTTGTTGCATTGTGGTTAGCGTCCACCCTAGTAGTACCCATGCGCAAATTGTGTGCTGAGCTTAGCCTGATTGTTCTTGGATGGGCACTCAGGGTTTCTTGTCCGACTTACACTTTGCCTTGGTATGGCCATATTGAAGACACTGGTGGCATTATACAAACCTGCTGAAGTCTTCAACGTGGACCCTACTATGATCCACGTTGAGCTTCCCGAGAGCGAGGATGGTTTTCCGCATCTCGGGAGTAACCTCAACAACGGCGTTGTACAACACCGGGTTCCTGTTCGAGGTCAGAAAACATATGCGGGACAGCTCGACGTCATTTTGCGTCACGAGGACCCCCACTAATTCCTTGCGGGTGACATCCTTGGATATCCCCTTGAGGATTAGGAGTGGTGGTCGTCGCTTCGATAGTTTTGCAGCGAAATTATGACTGTCAGCGTGACGGGCAATGGTCTCGTCGCATTGTTATCTGCTCTCGAACTCAACCCTGAGTTTGGCGTTAGTGATCAGCAACACTTTAACTGGCGCGTATTTGGGTTTCCGGAAGGATATCTCTTTCTTCCAGAGAGACATCACTTCCGGAGGCTTCAGCGTGCAGTCAAACGATGAGACGATCATGGCGGGGTATGTTTCGGGTTTTTTTTTGTTTTGAAGTTTCAGACCTATAATTGAATTAGAGCAATATTTTTGTTCCGCGAAATGTGCAAAAAACGCGCTTGGGTTAAAAATAAAAATTTACTTTTTAAAGACGGGGGCGACCTGCGGTATAACTATACAAATATTTTCATGTAAGAATTATTCTTACATGTGTAAAATTAAGAAAGATGTCGAAAAAAAATGTTTTAGGAGTCATTACATTTATGTATTGATTCTTTTTGTTCAAAGAATTAGTTTCAAATTTTAAGCTGACTTACATAAGTTCTATTTATGTGTTTAACTAATTCAGCGCATAGTATACGTGACTTAAAAATACGTAAATTTTCACAATTTCGTGCAGGATCCCCTTAACTTTTCGTAAGCTACGAGCCAGTTGTAGCATTAGAAGAGGTAGCGACGGCTGTAGCGTCGTAGCTACACCCTTGAACTCGATGTAGCACGCTAGCAGTACCTACGTCATTTTCCCTAAGGGTACCTAGTTTCAGCGCATTGTGACTGAATGCATTGATTTCATTTACAATTGTCTATTGTTTTTTTAACAAAAATCTTTACTTATAATAAATCTTTTACATTTTTGTAATTGTTTTTAGAAAGACTAAAGACTAGCATGTAGCACTAGAAGAGGTAGCGAGACGGTAGTAGCGTCGTAGCTACGAACGCCGTACCAATGAGTCGATGTAGCATGCTACGCGTAGTTCAACTGAAAGTACCGCTATTAGGTAAGGCCACAGACCTATTATCAGTCTCACAGTACGCGCCGTTCTGTGCGGACGCAGCGATTGCAATTTAATTTAAATCGTGTATCAGACACGTAACGCGGCGCGAGGCGCCGCGCGAACCACCACCATGAGCGACAAACTGGTGGTTAACGAGCTCCTCGCCTTCCTGCAACAGAAGCTGGACGTGATGGATGAAGTAAGTGCGGTGCAGATATGCAAGTCCAGCTTCAGCGAGGACGACATACCTGCGGCCAAGAAGCTTCTGTTTGCATCTGTAAACAAGAGTGACCAGATGGTGTCTCATCGCCGTGATGGGGCACCGAAGAGCCTGCAGGAAATAATCACGCTGCTGAAGGAGACCGACCCTGACGACGTGCCGACGTTTGTGGCGAGGGACCTAAACAAGCTCCCTCCCGTCACGTTCGACCACTTCGACGTAACCTGCTTGCTGAAGGACATTGTGACCTTAAAGGCGGGCTTGGCGGACGTGGTGCTAAAGTTCGAAGCATCACAGAATACTGTGAGTGAGTTGCGCAAGGAAGTGGATAGTTTGCGCGCATCACTCGCAGTAAGTAGGTCAGTCGATGACTCAAACGTCAACACGCGGCGCGGTGCATTAGTCAACGCGCCGCGGCTGAGTTTCGAGTCAGCATTTTCGACGCCGACCTCGTCGCCGTGCAACGCTGACGCAGCCGTTGCCCCCGCGCGCACGCCGGCTCGGTGCGCCCCGCAGACGCCGGCGCCGGCCCCCCGCGCCCTGCAGTCGCCGGCCCCCCGTGCCGTGCAACCCGCTGTCGTCGCGCCCCTCGCGCCGCCTCCGCCGTCCACCCGCCCCGCGCCTTCGCCCGCGGTGCCGCACGTGACAGCTGAGCCTGAGCCTGTCACCATCCAAACGAAGCCCAGCCGACGTGACTACGCCTCTGTTGCTGCTTCCAACCTAAGCGCTCAGAGAGTGTCAAAGCATGCCGCCGTGGAACGAGACGACGACGGTTTCGTCAAGGTCCAAAGGAAGAGGGCACGCCATCACCGGCCGAATCAGAACCGTTGCGGTACCGCACTGACAGGGCCCCAGTTCCTGCTGCGTGCTGCGACGCCGACTACGCCGATGTACCTGTCGCGCCTGCACCACACCATCACAGTGCAGGATGTGGTTGAGTACATTAAGACAAAGACCAACTTCCTTCTGAGGGTGGAGCCGCTGGAATCGCGACATAATGTCAGTTTTAAGGCATTTGTGGTGCGAGTCCCTGGCTATAAGCTGGACGACACCTTTATGAAGGAGGACTTTTGGCCGAAGGGCGTGGTGTACCGGCGTTTCCGCGGGAGATTGCCTACCACCACCGAAACAGCACAAGCCAGTGCTAAGTAAATTACTAACATAGTTTTAAGTTATTATACTAACAATAAATGTTTATAAGCTATGTATATGTTAGTTTTTAAGGTATGTATCCATGGGCCTGTTATATTGTAACTTTGTTGCCTGATAATAAATAAATAAATAAAAAATAAAAAAATATTATACGTCTGTGGGTAAGGCTTACTTTTCGGGGCCACTGCTATAAACTGAGGTCGGCCCATTTATTTTAACGGCCAAATTCGATGAGGAATGTTGCTAAACAAATTACTGTCATTTCTTTTTGCAAATATCTAGTATCATTCTGATTATTACTGATTTTTGAAAGAAAGACACCATCGTTAACTAAAGAGGTGTTTTCTCGTGAATCTGTCAAGAGTTAGTAAAAATCCGAGTGACACTAGATACTTACGCGAACAATATTGTCTGTCACCTAAGTTCAGATATCTCACTAACCAATCCCAAGAAATACGTATTTGTTTATTTATTTAAAACTACAAAACTTTATACAACCATTACAGATAAAAACCCAATGTGATCTGATATATTTATTAAATGTAAATAGTTTTATTTACATATCTTTTATGGTTGAAATTTTGCATTCACAATGCTATATAGATATAGGATAAAAGGTTTACTAGAAACAAAATCAACCAGTCTCAGGAAGCTCGAGTGGAATTCGAACCCACGACCTTTGGATTGCCGGTCCACTGCTCTAACCGCTGAGCTACCGAGACCCCAGAAGACTCGTTCAATTTTTCCTAGTAGTTTGATTTAGGCTGCAAGCCAGCGGTATTACGTCACTGTGAAGTCTACCGTCACATTCGAAAGAAATACTATTGCAAGTATTTAACAATCGATAAAGACGTGATTGCTTATAAATATCTTTTATTGTTGAAATTTTGCATTCACAATGCTATAGATATAGGATAAAATGTTTACTAGAAAAAAATTATTTACATTTGTAGCAAATGACAAGCAGTGCAGTACTTGTGAACTCACTCAGTGTACGTACACCCAATCGAATATTATTTATTTATCTATTTACAAACTTACAAATATAAAATATTCAGGACATATTCAGTTAGGTAAGTAACTGCACTGTGTAGTTGTTTAATTTATTTATTAGTCATCATATCTCTCTCTATTCGTCTCTAAGTATAAATCATCGGATTAATGTAAATACCTAGGTATGTATCTTAAATTATAGTTTTGGTTAGGTCAATAGGTCTGTACCTCTGTAGGTCAAGGTGAAGTTAGAAAAGTAAGTTGATCGCGAAGCAGAGCAGAGCGATCGTCTTACATTTCGCGGTTACTTTATAACAGACAACAGATACCCCTTTCTCTTTTTATATTGTTTGGAGATTCAGTTTTACTGAAAGTTTTGTTATTTTGAAACCCAATATAATTATTTGATGAATGATATTATTTCCAAGTAATTCTGAAGTTAAAATCGTGTTTTAAATATAAGTATGGTCTCTGTCTAAAAGTATCGGAGGAAATATGCGATCTCTATCTGTTTTAGACATTGTCTAACTTTAGAAATCTGTTTGTAGGAAGAGCGTGTTGCGTAGCAGTGAAAAAAAACTACCACCCGCTCTCTTCCCTTATGTGTTTTAAAAGGCGGCTAACGGACTAAACACTGCACATACACCCAACGGCATAGAGCGGCGATGGGCTCACTACCTGTCGCGCTGAGCACATGTGCAGTCGCTATTTGGTGAAAAGTGGACTATGGTAGAGGACTGCCATTGCTGTCCTCAATGTCTAGTCTCTGACTAACCCTTCGGGGGTAAAGGTAGGAAATAGGCGTGATCTATGTATGTGAGACGTGTAGTAATGCGGCTCATTGAAAGAATACTACCTCTCTCCCTACTCCCTTCCCTTGGGTGTCGCAAAAGGCGACTAACGGACTAAAAACTACTGCAATGCGCGTGCTGCTTCATTTTTTACTAGCAAATTGGTACAATATGCAGCAGCTCGCAGCGGTCTTGTTCATATTTAATATGAAACACTCTGCCTGACCTGGGATTGAACCCTGGATCTAAAGTTATCGGGCCAAGCGCTAACTGGGCCACCGAGGTTTTTATACTAAGTAGTTTGACTTAAACCCCGTTAAAAACTTTGTGTACCTACTAAATAACTGTGGGTTTGTTTATTATACAAATACACCAACTTAATTTCTTCGTATACAATATAATAATAAGTAGGTAGGTACATATTACACTTCTGGACACATCTATTGGCCCACCTTAGAGTTTCGGTTTCTATGGCCCCTACTTAAATATGATTGCTAGATTAAGAATAAGAATAAGAATAATTTATTTCTGCATAAAAACTTAGTCTAAATACATCAAAACTTATTAATACCATTCGTCCACATAATAAAAATAATGCATAACAAGAGTGCAGCTATTATTGTAAGTCATTTAAAATTAAGGTTAGTATTGCAAAATAATCGAAATGATACCTATGCTAAGTAAACTAGTTTACCTATCTTTTAGGCATCTAATAAGTGAATGTAGGTTAGTGCTTACTTAACATTTTATTAGATAACAATAAATTATAATATCTTATTAACAATGCTATCGGGTATTTCTCCGCACCCAAAGTTTTCAATGTCTGGAGGTTTATTTCCGTAACTAACTGACTAATTGATCTGCAATTTTTTTCAAAGTGTACCTTAGACTTTTACCCATATGGGACAAATAAGGTTTGTTTAATAATTACAATTTAAAAATATAAAAAAAAATTCAAAAGTCGTTCTTCTGATTCATATGACGTGTCCGTTACCCAGTTTTCTGAGCAAGAGTGACAGTATTTTGTTTTCTCATTGATAAATCAATATCCATTATAGTTATATCAAAACAAGATTAGTTGTTTACTAAGATAAATATATTTGGTACTGATTATCTGCGTTACTTCATAAATAAATAAATAAATACTGAATGTCCGGCACAAAAGTTTGATTCATATGAAGCGCGCTTCATTCGATCGTACTAAGCCAAATACGAAACATCAGGCGATCATTCCCTGCGCGGGAGGTAGCCAGTCGCTCGACAGACTTGGCAGGGAGGTGGCATGCGGCTAGTTCGGCTTCGATGCCGAGACACAAAGATAAATACTTGATTAATATGTGCTTGGTTCACCTGTGTTTCTGATTAATATGTCTCATCAAATAATTAGGTTAAACAGTTTATAAACTTGAATCTGCTCGAAATATAATGCAATTGGGGTACTGATACTTGGGTAAAAATAACAATCCTGAAATGTGGATGTGTGGTGACTTATAAATGATTTTAGGCATAATTCTGATTTATATGTGTCTGATTTATATGGCAAAAACCCCATATTAATCAGGATGGCACGCATTTTGTTAATCACGCATTACTAATCACACACACCAGCAGCGTAAAGATACGTTGCATTCCGCGTCGTAACCTCTAGCCACTTTTAGTGTACAGAGCTCTCTGAGGTGCCAATAGCGTTAGTGCTAGCCTATCGCTGTGAGTTAAAGGGTTTATCATTATAAAAAGTGTTTGACTGTATTTTATTTTTGTCGTACCACCTTTTTAAACATTTCTGCTTTTTGCTATTGCAATTTTTGAAATAATTTGTTGGTATACATACTGTAGTAGACAAGCACGTAGCGCGGGGTAAGTAATCCTACCTTCTGAGCCAGGGGTCATGGGTTCGATCATAAAGGGTTTATCATTATAAAAAGTGTTTGACTGTATTTTATTTTTGTCGTACCATCTTTTACATTTCTGCTTTTAGCTATTGCAATTTTTGAAATAATTTGTTGGTATACATACTGTAGTTGACAAGCACGTAGCGCGGGGTAAGTAATCCTACCTTCTGAGCCAGGGGTCGTGGGTTCGATCTCCACCCAGTACAAACACTTTGTGATGAACATTATGTTTGTTCTGTGTCTGGGTGTTACATATGAGTATATTATTTATATTTTTGTAATATTGATAAGATTTGGAGGTTTACAGAACGTTTTCGGATGGAGAACGTACGAAAGGATCCAGACAAGTATGCTGTATGGCAAGTGAAAATGCGAGAGACCTATTTGAAAAGGAAGAGCGAAATTCTAATTCTATATGAGTCAACAAAATCACCTTTACCAATCATTCTAGCACCAGTTTTGGCAAGATCTCTCAGGGTGCGTTTCCCAAAGACTTATGCACCAGTTTCACACAAGTGCAGAGTGCTTTCTACAAGAGTTACAGTATCCGATCTACCAGGGTCAACCACGATGCGTTCCTGAATGACTCCTGTACCAGATTCACCATTCACCAATACTTTCCCTAATATCTTTTGTACCAGATTTACCAAGATCTCTTAGGGCACGTACTCCAATAAGTCCCATATCAGATTCACCCAGATCTCTCAGCCCACAAACTCTATTATTACTACATCTACATGCTTCGAAAACCCACAACGTTTACAAATAGCTCAACAAAAAATGTCAGCAATGAAGAAATCTCCCGGAAAACTACAGAAAAAAGCTACAACGATTACATACTTTAAGAAAGTGAAAAGATGTGCAGAATCAACATAAACAAAAAAGACAAGAGATAGATGAATCTGATAATAAGAAGTTACATCTGTTTAGTAATGTTATTAATACATTAGTAATTAGTCAAACTTTTGTCGCTTTACTTTCGGTGGATATGTCGCTTCACTAAAATTACCTACTGAATACATATTGACCGATTTTTCGGACTAGATTTTCATTTTTATACCTAATTCTGATTCATATTTACAGATCCTGATTCATATGGCCCCAAAAAATGTAAAGTCCCAAAAAGATAACTATCTCGAAAACCGTTATATTTAAATGTGTCCCTCTTTCAAAAATATGTATCTTAGCATACCTTCTTTCATAATAGTATGTAAATAAATAAATAATAAATAAATAAATAAATTTTATTTATTATGATTTATTTATTTATAATACTTAGTATGTTTTGTAAACCCAAAAGTGAAAATAATTTTAGGCCATATGAATCAGCTGAAGAACGCAATCTCCGAGAAATACTCATGCTATTAAAGTTACAGTACGTATGTTTTGTAAACAATGATTATAATTTTGCTTAAATACTACTAGAATTATTTAGTTGAAGAAAATTTTAAGAAGCTCATTGATCACTGATTTATGTTCATAAGAGTAGATTATCCTTCATAGTCAATAGAGCTGTGGTACCTAATTTCAGCACCTTTTCTCGCTGGGCATTGTTCGTCTCCCGTTTTGTGGTGGCTGGGCTTGTTAAAGCGCTTACATGTAGCACACGCGGCAGGTTCTTGGCGTTTGCTGCATTCCTTGATGGAGTGTCCAACGCATCCACAGTGTCCACAGGTAGAGTCTGACTCACGACAATACTTAGAGGAGTGGCCATACTGCTGACACTTGTAACATCTTGTTACAAGTGTGAAGTCTCTGACTGAGCAAGATGTCCAATTAATGAACAGTCGCTCCTGTGATATTAGAATTTTCCTCAATTCAGGTGGTAATTCTTTATGTAATTACAAAATAAGGCATCTTTTTTACCAGATTTGTGGCTAAGTCTAATGGAGCTAAGGAATTGGTCTCGATGTATGTGTGAATGCTTGTCCGCGATGTTCTGTTTATACAGACATTCGAAAACTTCTTGTTCAGTGTTATTGGCGGGGACTCCTAATAAAATTATTTTTGGCTTTCTTTTTTTAGTCTCTTCGACCTTTAGCCCTGATGTTTTGAGCTGCTCTGACTGTTTCAGTTTCTCAAGGTCTTCTTTCCCTTGTGCGCTAATAATAATGCCTCCATCTTTGGTCTTCCGCATGCCACGGATACGTAGTTTGAGCTCTTCTGGCTTAATTACGGTCTGAATAAGCTTCTTTGTGTCCTCGCTCGTTTTTTCTTTGTCCTGGGGATAAATAACGATACTGCTGGTGTTAAGGGGATGGACAAGAGAGTGGTTCCCCTTCCTAACGATTTCGGCAAAAGATGTGTTCTGATTTGTTGCATTTGGAGCAGAGCGGATACACTCTTTTAGATCCTCCAGTTGGTCTTCTAGTTGGGTGGTTTTCCCCTTTTGCTCGTTCATGTTGCTAATCGTAAGCTGTGCTGAAATATATTTTTGTTTCAGTGACTGATATTGAACAGCCAACTGAGACACACCTCCCATGACGCTCCTGCTGATGCTGCTGATTTTAAGCTTTTGTTATGAATTTAGCTTTCCTTCACATGAGATCGAGCAAATATCATTCAAGCAATGCTCGATTTTTGACAGCCAGCTCTGTATATCCATAGTCGAGACTGCATCAATAGTGGGCGCTACTGGTTCTTCTTCATTTTGTCGTCGACGTGGTGGGCTCCGGGACGTCATGTTGCTCCGGTTAAATGGACTTTCCATTATTGCGTAAATTACATCACTTAACAGTTACTGACTGAGCAAAATTGTCAACAATTGCATGACCGCGATGCGCTGACCCCGATCTACGCGGAAGCAATATTGACACAGTTAGGCGCGGAATTTATAGTTATTTAATTATTAATCATAATATAATAAATTTAACAGATGGCCCGTCCATCTGCTAGCTCTATAGAAATTTCACTTGAACTTGATTGAACAAAAACTATCGATGCAGTTTTAAACCTGATACATTTAACCATCTTTTTCGATCGAATTGTTTTAAATTTGAATTCAGAATACCACACGAGATGGAGCTACCCCTAACAAGTCGGGTATGCGCCTTGATGAAGGCAGTTGATTTTTGAATAAAACACATGTTTTATCAAATAAATGTTTAATTTAATAACGCGTGTTGCCTCCATGGGCATCTACGACAGCTCTCATACGATTAGGCATAGAGTTTATCAACCGCTCTATGAAATTTTGAGGGAATATCTCCCATTCCTCTTCTATGGCAGTTTTCAACTCCTGCATCGTCTGGGCAACTGGCTGACGAGCCCTAACATGTCTTTTTAGCTCGTCCCACATGTGCTCAATCGGGTTCATGTCTGGGCTTCTGTCTGGCCAGTCCATAACTGTGATGTTCACATCCCGAAGATATTCCCTGACGGTGCCGGCCGTATGGGCTCTTGCATTATCATGCAATAAAAGGAAATTTGGGCCCACATGGTCCACGTATGGCATCACGTGAGGTTCTAAGCACTCACGAATGTACCTTTCAGCATTTAATGTTGGCAGCCGTGGTTCCGTAATAACCTCAAGTTGAGTTTTGCCGCTCGCGGATATACCGCGCGCCCCAGACAGTCCATGAGCCACCGCCATAAGCAACCCTCTCTTCAAAGCAGCTTTGTGCAAAACGCTCTTCCTTACGTCGGTAGACCTTCTTCCTTCCATCATTGCCATGTAACGCAATTTTAGACTGATCAGAAAAGAGTATACGCGAGTGAGTGCGTGCGAAATGAAGACGCGCTGTTCGGTGGGCTCGCGTTAGTTTATGGCCATTAGCTGGCTTGTGTGGTGGTACCATATTGCGTTCTTTTAACTTTCTCCGAACAGTTCGAGCGCTCACAGATACTCCGTGGAAGTCGCGAAGTTGGTTTTGTATCTCAATGGAGGTAAGGTGACGTTTTCTCAAGCTGGTCGTCACGATGAATCGATCCTGCCTTTCAGTTATGACCCGAGATCGTGGCTTTCCTTGGCGACGAACAAAGCCGCCGCCAGTCTCTAGGTACCTCCGATAAACATTTCGGACCGCAGATCGACTTAAATTAAGTTGAGCACTCACATTTCTTTGGCTGTGTCTGGCCTGGATAAGTGCCACAGCTTGGGCGGCGACTTCAGGCGAAGTATCCATAGATTATTGATAGAACCTCACCATAATGTTAAGAATAAGTAATGTTTGTTGCAAAACCAAAGCGAAAAATCACACTTTCAAGAAATAAATCTAAGTAAACCAATAAAATCAAGTTTTCATAGTATTCGATTGTTTGATATCAACGAACAGGCTCCAAATTGTCTTTTGTTTTTTTTAAATTCTGTGTTCGAAATTGAAAAAAAAGACTATTGAATAAAATTATGAATGTGCCTGGTTCAAAACTGTTTTAAAACTTTTTGCTCGACCTAATATAAATTTTTAGCTAGGACTAAACGAAACTGAAAATGCAAGGTGGGCCAATAGATGTGTCCAGAAGTGTACAACTGATTGAAATGAAACTAACTGAAAAAGTTTTCCTCAAAATAAAACTACTTGATTCAGGATGAAAATGTAAAAAGGTTTCATTGGATACCAAAAATTGTGTAAGTGCATTGTAGAGTGATAATCATTTTACGTTATAAAGTAAAGTAGCTGTTTTCGTCTGTGGTTCCGCTTTATTCTTCTAAGCCACTAGGATTTTTAAGTGATTTTTACCTTTGATTATTATTGTCAAAGGTTTTTGCTAATAGAAAGGGCGATAACTGAGGATGGCTTTTGTTTATAATCTGTTGATATTTTGTACAAAATAGCTGAAGTATGAAGTATTCTAAGTTAGCGTGGACGAAGGTGCAGGCTAGCCGCTAGTTAAAAATAAAACGAGGTTGCTTAGCTATATTAGATAAAATCAATTTCCGAAATGTTTGTTCGCGCATCACTTCAGTCAGAACGGTTGACCCCTATTTGGCCAATTCTATTCTTGTTGTGTTTGTAATTGTCAGATCAAGGTTTGTATGAAAGACATTTTTGGAAATTCGTCACGGGATACAGGATGTGTGTATAAGAAGACGAAGTCGCGGCCGGCCTAGGGGCTAGTATACCATAGTCAAGTCATATCAAGTCAAAATATATTTATTCAATAAACTCAATTAATAAGTACTTTGAATCGTCCAAATCTTTTTTAACCTACCACCCATTCAGGACATAATTTTAACTGTGGCAAAGAATGGGCGCAAGAAACCACAGCGCACAAAAGCAACGACATTTACAAACAAAAAAAAGAGTATGTCGTTACCAGGTCAATACAAAATATGAATTTAAAAATATAAAAAAAATGATGCAATACAAAATTACAATACAATGTAGTATCAATTAAATAGAGACAATTAGAAATAGCTGTTGGAGTGCTTGGAGCATTTCAGAACCAAGCTGTTTGTCTTCTGTGTAATCTGACACTTTATAATAAGCTTTTTTATAAAGCTTTTCTTTGATTTTGATTTTAAATTTATTAAGATCTAATTTCTGAATATCATTTGGTACTTTGTTGTAAAATCTTACACACAGACCCCTAAAAGAATTATTTATTTTATGGAGCCTAGTATAAGGTACTGCTAATTTGTTCTTACTTCTAGTGTTTACATTGTGAATATCACTGTTTTTTGAAAACATTCCAGTATTTTTATGAACATAAATCAAATTTTCATAAATGTATTGTGATGCAACTGTCATTATATTTATATTCTTAAATCTATCTCTGAGAGAGTCGCCAGCCTTTAGGTTATAGATTGCTCAAATAGCCCTCTTCTGAAGCACAAAGATAGTTTGAATGTCGGCAGCATTTCCCCACAGTAAAATGCCGTACGACATTACACTATGAAAGTAACTGAAATAAACTAATCTGGATGTATCAACGTCAGTTAACTGACGGATCTTCATTACTGCATAAGCCGCAGAGCTAAGTCTAATTGACAATTTAGCTATATGTGGACCCCACTGAAGCTTGGCATCTAACGTGATGCCTAGAAACACAGTGGTGTCCACAGGATTCACATTCTTATCTTTAATTTGTACACTAGTTGTTACTTGCTTAACATTAGGCAATACAAATCTTACACATTTGGTTTTTCCCTCGTTTAATAGCAAGTTATTTACACTAAACCAGTGAACAATCTTTGAGATCGCATTATTCACATCGTCATAATTTGGGTGTCGTCGTTTCACTTTGAATAAAAGTGAAGTATCATCAGCAAACAATACTATCTCATGACTGTCTTTTACAAAATAAGGTAAGTCATTAATATAAACCAAAAACAAGAATGGACCTAGTATTGAACCCTGCGGAACTCCCATTGTAACCACTGATCCCGGAGATCTTTTACCGTTAATGTCGACCTTCTGAATCCTGTTACTCAAGTATGAGATTAGAAGGCTCAAAGAAGCATCCCTAATTCCATAGTGGTTAAGCTTCCTGACCAAAGTTTCATGTAAAACACAATCGAAAGCCTTGGATAAATCACAAAATACCCCTAGGGCATCCTGTGATTCCTCCCAGGTATCAAATATTTGGATTAAAAGCTCAACACCGGCGTCAGTTGTTGAGCGACCCCTAGTAAAACCATACTGTTTACAATGTAAAAGTTTATTTCTATGAAAATGAATTTGAATTTGGTCTAGCATCAACTTTTCAAAAATTTTACTAAATGTGGGTAGCACAGAAATAGGTATAAAATTAGAGGGGTCAGAAGTGCTACCTGATTTAAATAATGGAATTAATTTACTATGTTTCATTAGGTCAGGAAAAACACCACAGTCAATGCATTCGTTAAATATGCAAGCTAAAACTGGAGCTATTGTCATAATTACTGATTTAGCGACATCCACGGAATTACCCCACAGATCAGCAGTTTTCTTTTTATTGAGAGTGTTAAATGTTTTTAATATATCTATAACACAAATTTTTTGAAAACTGAAATTACTTTCACAATCTTTAACATTCTCCTTCAAAACAGATTCAGCTACAGTGGGGGAGGAAATCAAGGCTTTTGTAGTTGAAACTGGAATGTCAGTAAAAAACCTCTCAAATGCTGCAGCAACATCAGCATCAGAAGTCAAGGTTTTATTATCACAATTTAAATTGTACTCATTATTACGACTTCTGACCTTTCCTGTTTCACTATTTATAATATTCCATGTCATTTTTATTTTGTCATTACTATTCTTAATCTTAGAACTCAGATAGTTTGCCTTGGCTAATCGGCATACTCTTTTAAATAACTTTGAATAATTTTTAACATATAATTTGAAGTCGTCGCTGGTATTATAGTTGCGTTCACCATAAAGTTCATAAAGGCGTTTCCTACTTTTGTGAATACCAATTGTAGCCCATTCATTAAAAGATGCAGTACCACTAACCGAGATCTTTTTTGGAACAAAAGATTTATTAAATTCTGAACAATATATGTTAAAAAAATCATTATAAAAGACATCAGGGTTGTCATTGTATTCTAAATAATTTAATTTTGTATCTAGATTGCTTTTACAGCGTTCCAGCCGACCTGCAGTTTTTGGCACTAAAGTTTTTTCATAAAATAAACAAAACGATAATAGCGCGTTTCAGAAGACTTACCTACGCTATCTTTTAGAGTACCGAGTAATCTGGTCCTACTTTGCTCCTAGGGAGGTAAAAATGCTCCACTTCCGAAAAATTATTTAATCTGATTTTGCGTACTATTTACTAGAATATAATATTTTCATCTAAAAATATTTTTTGATCTAGCAACACTAGTGTTAACAGATGTCAAAGTCAGCCATTAATATTTTCTGTGATGAGTGGGAGAACTAATCGCTCTACAAGGTGAAAATTTGAAAGTGAGTAAAATCTATTTTGCATTACCTAAACTTGTAATGAAAACAAAATGTGATTTTTAAATTGATCTCTCATAAATAAAGGTGATTTTATAACACATCTGCTTTCTATTACCCTGTCCTATCGGAGCAAAGTAAAAATGATAAAATATACCTAACTATTCTCCATTTAAAAATTAAATGACAGACTTGTGAAGAGAAATTACGGAGCAAAGTTACCTCCTGCATAAGAACTACTTTGCTTCAAAAGAAATAAAAAATTTAAAATAGTTGGTCACTAAATACAATAATATACTTAATGTCAGTTTAAACTTTAATAGTACTATTATAAACACAATACATGACATTACTGATTTAAACAAGATTTAAAAAGAAGTAAAATAAAAAAAAAAGTTGGTGCAAATTTAAACAATTTTTTTCACGTAGTACAACTTTTTTTTTTTCAACTTTACAACGGCAGGGATGCAAAAATTTCTCACACATGTCCTACATTTACTGCAGTAAATGCCAATGTTTTTTTGACTTAAACAAAGAAAGGAATTGTTTTAAGGATTTTCATCTGGTTTTGAATTAAATATTCCTTTAAAATATCAATATTATTCCTTAAAAAAAGAAATATTTATACATATTTATAAAAATAAAAACAATTACCATAACTGCATGTTGTATCATATAAGATTTATTACCTTGACTGCATGTTGTATCAAATGTGAGATTTTGGGTTTATTATTGGGTGGTCTATTATTTTGGTCTTTAATAATCAAAACAAAAAAAGATTTTTTTCTAGTGCACCTATTAGGCCGTAGAATCACGTAAATTAATTTGAGCCAAATCAAAAAATCCATGCGCTAAAGGGTTAACAAAACACTCAACGGGTTAATAAGAGTACTTACCTAGCGAGATTTTTTGATATTTTTGTTTGGTAGTGTGCGAGCTCATCATGATGAAGTACATTTACATTTAGTATGGGATTGTGTATCAAGTTTTTATCGAATCGAAGGTCCAAAATGAATATTCTTCTTCTAACAGCGAGCATCACTAGTCCCGAGTTTCAACGATGAATGAAAAGCGGAGAATTGCTAACAGTGCGCGCTAGGGAGTGCAATCTTGCAGCAAAGTCTTCAATCTCGGTATTTGCAAGATTTAAGAAGTATAATCTCGCAAGATCTCGGTGTTCCCGCCAAAGCCGGGACGCCCATTCAAATCATACCGCCAGCTGTAAGGTGGTTGACTCAGCGGTTGTTGACGACCGCGTCCGCCTATCTGCCGCGGCGCCACCGCTGCGCGACCCGCGGCCGCTCGCTTCGTGAGCATACCGCGCCGACTCAGCAAGCTAGCTAGCTACCGCGCACGCCACAGCCTGACCGAAAAGGTTTATAGTGACTCCGGAACCTTAAGTGAGGAGAACGCCTGAATGCCTATTGTTTAGTGTAGTGACTGTGCGCCAGGAAACCAACCTACATCGCCGCCCGTGGTCAGCTCGTCTCCCGGTTTCTGTGACTCATCATCCCTGTAAGTACTTCACTATCCATACCTACCCAGCCCATAACCTTTATTACGTCGCTGTTACTGCGAACGCCTTTCGCCGTAACATTTTGGTCCAATCGAGCGCGGAATAACCGCTAAGGTTCAGCCCTTATCAGAACCTAACTTTATTTTAATTTTCAATTTTAATACAGTCCGCTAAAAATAATTATTTCCGCCCATAATCTAATTCCTACCATCATTTCTAAATTCATTTGTTTCCGTAACTTTACCTTTATCTCGTGGCGAAACGGCCTGCCCCAATAAATGTTTTTGTCGGTACTCGTAAAACAATTGTGTTAGTATAGCTGGCCAACGTACACTTATATTATTTTATTTTTATTGTTGATTTTGTGTATGCATTCGATTGTCTGATCACAAATCGAAAGTGTGATGCAATGTTGTAATGTTGTTGTAATCTAAGCGTGCTTGTGTGTGTACCCAAATGATTTTTGCCTAATGATACGTTGTTCATACTCCTAACGGTAAATTAGTAGTTAAATTATTACGTTACGTAGGGTATTATAACGAGAGATGGTTTTCCGTTTTATTTTTTAATGAATTTTTTATGTTCGTGTCGTGTTAAATCGGCTCAGATCTCGTGCATGCTCACCACGCGTGCCAAGTAGCGTGCTTTATTTTTTCGCTCGTGTTAATTTTATATATTTTTTTTTGTTTTTAATTTTAGCCTTGGCAATCGGCTCATTCTTGTGCGTGCTCACCACAAGAGCATAGTACTTCTACACACGTTTGCCCACTTGTGGGACACAGACAGAGTGTCCCAACTTTTTTAATTAAGTTTTTATTATTCGTTTATTTTTATTTTTTTTGCGACCGACTCATTCTTTGCGCTAGTGTCCGCTACAGGTCCGCCCGACTGTGAGCGCCTTGCCCAATAGTGGGCTACGGATAACGTAATTTTTTTTTATTTGTTTTTGTATTGTTTGTTTTTTGTTTTGCGGTCGGCTAATGTTACGTACGCGCGTTTAACAAACACAGACATACATTTACACATGCGTTTGCCCACCCGTGGGCCATATACAAGGCGTCCCAACTTAGTTTTGCTTTAGACCATTTGCCATTACCTTAGTAAACATATACGTCCATCCCAACTATAGAATATGTACAGGGTGTTGTTCTTTTTACTGCCTTTAAATTTGTTTTTTTTTTTTTTTATTTTTTTTTTTTGTCTCCTTTTATTCATCGCGATGCCGACCAAGTCACAAGCCGCGATATTTATGAAGGCCGCCAAAGCTATACACCAGCTCCTAGAGGTGGGATCAAGGATCATTGCTGGCGACACCAAACATTCCAGAAAGGAATTCAACGTGCGTTTCGCACAGATACAGGGCGTGAAGGACAAGCTGGACTCAGTGTACTACAGCATTCTCGACGAGGAGAACTTGGACGAGGGGGTTGAGAGGACATACACTGAGAACCACACAAAGGCCTCCGGGGCGTACCTGGGGATACTTATGGCTAGGGAGGAAATCTCACCCTCCACGTCATCCCCAACCCATAGCGCTCAGCCCAGTTTCGGCGTCAATACGCCTACAGCCGTCCTCCCCAAGATAGCGCTGCCCAGGTTCACCTCAAAAGTGGAGGTGAACTTCGCCCTCCTTTATTGCACTATTCAGGAGTTTGACTGACGACATGACGACCTTGTCGGAAGCAGTCAAGCTCCACTATCTCTTCTCAAGCCTCAGCGGTGAGGCATTAAGCATGGTGTCCCACCTAAAGGTCACCAATGAAAATTTTGCCGTGGCCATGGACATCCTCACCAAGCGGTACGAGAACCGCCGGGTTCTCATTGATAGTTTTGTGGACATCATCCTGGGGCTGCCAAGCATCCATACGCGCTCGAACATCCGCACACTGTTCCTCACGCCGCTCATATCGGCTCAGTGTGCCCTCAACAATTTAGATTTGCCCATAGGAGACGATTACGTGTTTGTGTCAATAGTGGTGCGGAAGCTCAAGGGCGAGCTCCGCACGCTATTTGAACGCAGGCACGGGTCTAGTAACACCCTGCCCACGTTAAGGGACCTTATCTCCTACCTCGAGGAGCACGCGCGCTGTGTGGAGACAGAGTTCTCCAACATAGCCATGGCTCAACCCATTCAGCCCCAGCCCGGCCCTTCTAGTAGCCGCGCGCCTCCTCAGTTGCCCCATCACACTTATGCTCAGATGGCGCAGCAACAACCCGACCATTACCGTGGCCGTTCCTCAGCTCCATTGCCTCACCGCGCCTATGATCAGCCTACTCACCAACCGTCACGCCCAGCGCAGCGAATGCGTCACCGCCCATCCACCTCCCCGGCTCGCAGTCAGCCCTTCCCCGTCTACTCGGCCTTCCAGCAAAGCTGCTCCTCATCATCGTCCTCGTCCTCTTCCTCACGCTCGACGTCCTACTGTCCCTATTGTGCCACTAGGGGACATAGGCTCATGACGTGCAGATGGTACAATGCCCAGCCAACGCAGGGCCGTTGGGACTTTGTACAGGCACGCGAGCGCTGCCAGCGTTGTCTCGGCCCTCACTACGAGAGCGAGTGCAGGTCAAGGGGGGCATGCAAGGACTGTGGGAGCTCCAACCACCACACGTCCCTACATCGACCAGACGACCCAACGCACTCAGCTCATTCGTCTGTACATATACCCCCACCACAGCTAAGAGAGCACTCGAGGGACCGTCCCAGAAACAGCAGGCGGCACGAACCCGCACATGCTAAACAGGTGCAACCCAGCTCTGCTCACAGAGCCAGCCCGCCCAGGTCCGGTTCGCCAGGTAGGCCCCGCGAACGCCGCCAGCAATTATGACTCCCAACTATCACGGAGCACCCTAGCGAAGAGGCAGAACAAGACCATGCCCATTTAGCCCATGTCCCATTAGCCCATGCCCAGTCAACCCATGCCCACACAGTTGATACATACTCAGCTCATACAATTTCAGCTGATACTCAATCAGCTCACTCACCTTCTGTGCCCACTGGCACACCCATTTTGTTGCCAACCGTCTTACTAAGAGTCGCGGACGTACATGGCCATATTCACACAGCCAGAGCTTTATTGGACTGTGGCAGTATGCTGACATTAATAACGTCACGCATGGCACGACTTTTGAACCTGCCATCAAAACCCACTTCTTTAAAAATTACAGGAGTTGGGAATCAGCACAAACATGAGTCAAAGGCGGCAATAACAATAGTATGCCGACCCACTCACAATGATACTCCTACAATCACTGCCACAGCTCACATTTTAAAAAACGTGACTGGCTACCTTCTTTTAGAGAAGGTACCAAACATTTCCCACGTACTAGGCCAGCCACCCGTGCCATTGGCTGGCCAGCCTTACCACACACCAGCCCCGATCGACCTCTTATTGGGGTCGGACGTTCTTGGCCAGGTGTTGGACGGGACTAAGGTCTCGTTGGGCCCGGGCAAGCCCATAGCCTTTGGCACGATTTTCGACTTCGCGTTGATAGGACCCATTGAAGACTTGTATGCGCAGCCGGCGCAGCAGGTTAACTCAGCTCACGTCGTTAGCTCACAACCAGACCCAGCTGAATCAGCCGAGGACATACGTCAGAGTCTGGAAAGGTTCTGGGAGTCTGAGGAGCCCCTCCCTCAATCTCACACTCATAATGATCCCCTGGAGGAACAATGCGAGGAAATCTTCCGCCCTACCACTACACGCGATCCCTCAGGCAGATATACGGTCGCTCTGCCCTTTCTAAAGGACGCCCCTCAACTAGGTAAAACTCACCCTATCGCATTACGCAGATTCCTCAATATTGAGAAGAAGCTAATGGCGAACCCGTCTCTGCGTTCTAAATACGTCGACTTTATGGCCGAATACATCGACTTAGGGCACATGGCTCCCTGTCACCCAAATACATTCGCCCATAAACCTTACTTCTACATCCCTCACCATGGCGTATTTAAGTCAGGGTCGGACAAGCTGCGCATTGTTTTTAATGGTAGGTGCAAAAGCTCCAATGGTGTCAGCATAAATGAATGCCTACACACAGGCCTCGCCCTTCAACAGGACATTGTGGACATCATCATGTCCTTCAGAACGCATCCAGTCGTTTTCAGCACTGACATCCAGAGGATGTTCAGAAATGTGCTGGTTGCCCCAGACCAGAGACGGTATCAGCTGATACTATGGCGGTCCTCACCAGATCACCCTCTGCTCACCTACGCCCTCAATACAGTCACCTACGGCTTAAGATCAAGCCCATACCATGCAATCCGCACTCTGCTTCAGCTGGCTGATGATGAAGGCCATCGCTACCTTGGAGCCGCTCAGGTTCTTCGCAAGTCTATCTTCGTTGATGACATCTTGTGTGGTCATGACACAGTTGAATCCGCCCAAGCACTTCAGGACGAGTTGATAACTCTGCTAGACTTAGGCGGCTTTCAGCTCAGTAAGTGGACATCTAACTCGCCTAAGCTGCTCGAGAGATTCCCCGGCAACCAATGCGACATGCCCAAGGACTTCGACATAAACCCAGAGTCCACGTCCATTAAGGTCTTGGGTATACAGTGGAGCCCTCAGTCAGTCGAGTTCACCTACCGCATCTCTCTGCCCCTCATCACACATGTCACAAAGCGGTCTATTTTAAGCACCCTAGCCTCACTTTATGACCCAAACGGCTGGGTTTCTCCCGTTATCTTCCCACTCCCTCTGAAGTACAAACGGAGTGGCACCACATCTCAGAGGATCTGCCGCTGTTGTCTAGCATTCGCTTCCCTCGGCACGTTTGTGCAAACAAAGGCTCAGCTGCATACTCGCTTCACGGGTTTGCAGATGCCTCTGAAGCCGGGTTTGCCGCCGTTGTTTATCTCCATGAGCTCGATGCCTCCGGAGATACTTTGGTACACTTGATTGTCGCCAAGTCGCGAGTCGCACCAATCAAGAATCGCCTCACAATCCCCAAGTTAGAGTTGTCAGCCGCCACCCTACTCTCCCAGCTCATGACCCGTGTGTCGGTTCAGTTATCGGCCCATATCAGTATACAACAACACATATGTTGGTCAGACAGTACGATAGTCCTGGCCTGGCTCAATACACCGCCTCACCGTCTTCAACCCTTTGAAGCCAACAGGGTAGTCAAAATCAGCTCAGGCTCACCAGAATGTACCTGGCGACACGTACCTTCCGAGCTCAACCCGGCAGATTGCGCAAGCAGAGGGATGTCTGCGCAATCCCTGTCAGCCCACGACCTATGGTGGTCTCCCACGTGGCTTGGACAGCCTTCTGAGTCTTGGCCTGCGATGCCCTTAGCTCTGGGCCATCACGCCCTGCCCGGCCTTAAGCCCAAACACGTCCCGTCACTGGTCACAGTGCCCGGTCTTGACTTTGACCTGCTCACTCGGTTCAGTTCACTAGACAAGCTCGTCGGAGTGACAGCTTGTCTAAAACGCTTTCTGCACAACTGCAGACACCACCCAGATTCGCGACGCTCAGGCCCCTTGTACGTCAGTGAACGAAGAGAGGCCCTACTTTACTGGGTGCGCAGTGTTCAGCACAATGAGTTTGCAGAGGACATCCACCGCCTTCAAACTGGCAAAATCTGCTCCGTCAGACTCCAGCGGCTGTCACCTCTCATTAAAGATGAGCTCCTTAGAGTTGGTGGACGACTGTCCCATGCGTCTATCCGATATGACGCGCAGCATCCGCTCATACTTCCCAGCTCTAGCCCACTTGTAGACCTTATCATTGACCACTACCACAAAATACACTGCCACCCTGGCGCTGACACTTTACACGCTATCCTACGCCAACAATTTTGGATATTGTCCGCGCGCCGTATTATTAGACACCGAGTTTTTAAATGCATTAGATGCTTTCGATGCCGGGCCCAGCCGCAAGCGCCCATCATGGCCGACCTGCCAGCCGATAGAGTTACGCCTCAGCCAGTATTTAGTCAAGTCACGACCGATTTTGCCGGACCATTCCTCGTTAAATCTAGTACCCTACGTAATGTTAAACTCTTAAAAGCGTACTTTTGTATATTCGTGTGCCTCTCGACTAAGGCGGTTCATTTGGAACCGGTCTCGGACCTCAGCACGGAAGCGTTCCTCGCGGCATTACAGCGTTTTATAGCACGCCGCGGTGCCCCGGTTCTCATCCGCTCGGACTGCGGTACAAATTATGTAGGCGCTAGAAATCTGCTCATCGAAGTACAAAACTTTCTTGCCTTGAATAATGACACGATTGCGAACAAGCTCGCTGGTCAGCACATTACTTGGTTGTTGAACGTCCCTAAGGGACCATGGTTCGGTGCGTTACATGAGATCTACGTAAAATCAACAAAGCAACTTTTATATCGCGTAATTGGCGAACAACACCTCACATTCGAGGAATTCTCCACACTTTTAGCTCGAATCGAAGCGGTCCTTAACTCAAGACCTCTCTGCCCACTTTCGTCTGATCCTTCAGACTTTGAGCCGCTAACAGCCGGACATTTCCTTATAGGCCGCCCACTAACGGCCCTTCCCGAACTATCCGTGGAAGATAGGCCGATCTCCACACGTAGGCGATTCCAGATGGTACAGGCCCTTTCCCAGCGCTTCTGGACGCTGTGGACCCAGTCCTACCTTCATACCCTCCAAACCCGCTCCAAATGGTTGTCCCCATCCTCCCCTCCCCGAGTTGGCGAGCTCGTCCTCATCAAGGAGGACAACCTGCCTGCCCTCCAATGGAGACTGGGGTGCATTGCTCGCACCCTGCCTGGGAAGGATGGCGTCGTGCGGGTGGTAGACCTGGACACCGCGAACGGACATCTTCGGAGGCCTGTATTCCGGATCGCCAGGCTCCCATTGGATGAGCCCACCCTGGGCCCCGGAGGATGTTCCCGCCAAAGCCGGGACGCCCATTCAATCATACCGCCAGCTGTAAGGTGGTTGACTCAGCGGTTGTTGACGACCGCGTCCGCCTATCTGCCGCGGCGCCACCGCTGCGCGACCCGCGGCCGCTCGCTTCGTGAGCATACCGCGCCGACTCAGCAAGCTAGCTAGCTACCGCGCACGCCACAGCCTGACCGAAAAGGTTTATAGTGACTCCGGAACCTTAAGTGAAGAGAACGCCTGAATGTCTATTGTTTAGTGTAGTGACTGTGCGCCAGGAAACCAACCTACATCTCCGCCCGTGGTCAGCTCGTCTCCCGGTTCCTGTGACTCATCATCCCTTTAAGTACTTCACTATCCATACCTACCCAGCCCATAACCTTTATTACGTCGCCGTAACACTCGGTATTTTGCGAGATCTCGCAAATCTATGAATTATACTGAATCATTTATTAAAAATATTATGAATTATTCTAAAAAAAAACTCCTTAGAAAACACATCATATCTGTAGTGTCTTCTGACAACTGGCTTCGGATGTTTCCTGCCAAATACTTCATAAAGATTACATTTGATGACATGATGGCACTTTTTCACTTATAAAAACCAATATTCCTGCAAACTCACTTTTTTACTATTAAAATCAATCAGAACACTTTGCGAAATCAAATAATACGTCACAACACAATAGTCACAGAAACAATTATAATAAGGCGAAAAAATAGGCAATGCCTGCCAGGCACTCCGCGCAGACGCACTATTGTTTTCTACCCAGGATCGCACACCCCCGTTTCACCCTAGCACTGATAGAAGAACTGGGCGAGACGTGCGTCTCCGCGGGAAGTCAGTTTGCGCCTCGCTAGAGTATATTGTTCTGTGGTTTACGTGCGGCCGCGCTCTCTAATGGTCATGGGTTATGTTGCTGTGCAATCTTGCAAATCTTGCGAGATCGCGCGCGAATTTGGCTGCAAGATTAATCTTGCAAAATTGGTGCAAGATCTCGGTATTTCGAGATTGCACTCCCTAGTGCGCGCCTCGTAAATTACGAACACGACGGATTGCAGGTGGCGCTAATTTGGTTTAATTATTTGGTTTACGTGCGGCCGCGCTCTCTAATGGTCATGGGATATGTTGCTGTGCAATCTTGCAAATCTTGCGAAACCGCGCGCGAATTTGGCTGCAAGATTAATCTTGCAAAATTGGTGCAAGATCTCGGTATACCGAGATTGCACTCCCTAGTGCGCGCCTCGTAAATTACGAACACGACAGATTGCAGGTGGCGCTAATCTGCCGTGTTAGGTACTCGTGTGTACGTACAACACTCCTACAAATTATGACGGTACCAGGGACCGATTATTTTATTATTCATTCAATATTAATTTATTTCTGTATGGGAAGCCCTAAGTCATTCATCGGTCAAATAACAATGAAATTGCAAAACGCAAAACATAAAATAAGTAGTTAGTAGTTTAAATAATAATTATAAGTAGGTAATAATTTATGTTTGTTCAGAATCAAGAGAAGAATCGATTCCACAAAAAAATGGATTAGATCTTGTCAAAAAATATTAGTTACTTAAATAATATTATAAATATTATAAAAAATATATATTTTCAACTACGTATATGCAGCTTCTTAATTTTTTTAGCAACGTTATTGACTCTCCGTTAAAATGCTATCGCGTCTGAAGCAACATCGCAATCGCAGACTTAAGCTGCGGTCCCACGTCCTGATTTTTGGCGCGCCCAACCTCGCCAACAGGCCGCGGGAATCAACGCATCCGATGAAGCCTGCCGCGGCGTGCCATCGCCTGTGCGATCCATCGGCCGCACCACGCAGCGCCGCGTGGGACGAGCTGAAAAGACGGGTACGAGGAAGATATCCAGCTTCGGCGACGATAGAAAATCTGAAAACTGCTTTGGTCGAAGAGTGGCAGGGAATTCCACAAGATTCCGTCAGAAAACTCATTCGGTCAATGAGAAACCGTTTACAGGCAGTCATTAGGGCCAGGGGGTAATACAAACTATTGAGGAGGGGATAAAATACACAGTATTCATTTAGACATCCACAACTTCAACCTTTTGCGACAATTCCCTATATTTAGGAGGAATTTTATTAATTTTAAATATTTTTGATATAATTTGATGGTAAAAACCCAACCCATTCAGAATTCAAACTCGCCGAATAATTTTGACAAAGTACTTTTGTTTATCGCTCATTTTATGGAATTAAAAAACTCAATAGCAGTTATTTTGTTTGTGAAATTTACATAATATGTAAAGAAAAGTGTTCATAAAATATTTTTCTGTCTTTTTGAATAAATACTAGAGTAAAAACGGATATTTATGTGTTTATCCATTTTGAGTACCTAATTATCCGGATAAAAACCCATCACTAGTCAAAGATACATAGGTACCAAGTCCGAGTTTTGTTCACTATGTACCTATTTGAAATTGAACAAAAAAATAATCGAAAATCTCGATTTAGTTTAGCCTTAGTGACAGCTTCTATTAGAGTATTATCATAATATTAAGATTCTTATATTGATTATTTCAACTTCAATCCGCTAAAGACAAAGGTGTATAAATTATATCCTTAAACCTTACCAAAAATAGAAGAGTAAAAAAAACAAAAAGTCATTCTAAAAGTGAGGTTATATAGCCTAGCTAGTTTATTTTATTTAAATTCCACAATTGCAATTGTTTCTATACAAAAATGCTGCCTCCTGCTAGCGGGACTGGTAGATATTTTGCTAAAGCAGCTAAGTCCATTCGTTTAATTCGTCAGGGATGTACTAATAGACCGTTCTTCCACATTTCGGTAACTCAAGTAAGTTTGGTTGTTTTCTTATTAATAGGTAAAGTTTTATTGCATTTCATCAACGTAATTGCCTCTAAAACGCCTTTATGGCCACTGGACAAACACTTGCTCCTTGAATAGGTACTTATCTCATGCACGTAGTTTGTAAAATTTTTTTTGGTTTATTTCTGTAAAATTACTTTTGACCTTAGAATAATTTACGTACTTATAGAAAGATTGTCTTCATATAAGCGCTCTGTCAAAAGTAAAGCACTAAACCGATTCACTTCACACTTTCGTGACGATTAGTTGCTTGCGCTCGGCGACACGCACACGTACTTGTAACTCCGTAGTGTACATTGAAAACTCGGCGTTTGGCTCCAAAAAAAGTGCTTCAAAATGGTCGCGCGGACTTACTTTCTATACGTAATTATTGTACTTGTAACTCCGTAGTGTACATTGAAAACTCGGTGTTCGGGAGCCACATCTGGCTCCAAAAAAAGTGCTTCAAAATGGACGCGCGGACTTACTTTCTATACGAAATTATTCTAAGCTTTTGATCTACGTTGGAGTTATGTTTTTCCAGAGAAAAAGACTAAACAGCCAACCAGTAATTGAACAACTTGGCTCCTACGACCCTGTGCCAAATGTGAACAACGAGAAACTAGTAGCACTCAATTTGGAGAGGATTAAATACTGGCTAGGAAAAGGGGCTCATGTCAGCCCACCGGTAGCGGAGATACTTGGTGAGATAAATTCTTATTTTAAGAGCAGCAACAACCAATTCTTTCATGTTTAAATTATATAATACTCTTAGCAAATTATAGACCTAACTCAAAATGTTCGTATTTTTAAACTAAGCTGTAAACTCTGCTCTTAGTGTATATTTCTTAAATCAAAATTTTGAGTCTTTCTATATTTTACTACTTTCAGTGTTTATTTTATTACCCAGGTTTATATCGATTTCTCAATATGCTGCCCAACCTGAGAATGAAGTTCTCAGGATACAGGCAGAGTGTTTTGCCACTTAGCCACCAAGGAGTTTGCTTGGCTGAGCTCAAACTTATTGGAATTTACATACATACATGACCGCAAAAGCAGTCTTCTGCCATATAGTCATTAGAAATTACAGGGCATACTATGATCACCTCATACCCTTGCTGTTCCAAATGTGCATAATCTGTGGTGGCACTGGTGGCTATCAATATAAGTGCCAAAATCTGTTTTAGAAAGTAATTGACGCAATGTGTTTGTATTTCAGGACTGTCTGGATTCTTCCCAATCCACCCGAGATCATACATGACTGCTTGGCGAAACAGAAAAGCAGAACAAGAAAATCTGGCTCTACAAATGGAAACTGAGAAAGCCAAAGAAACCACCACATAGTATAAATAGTATTTATTAGTTTATTGTTAGTGTTGTTAATAAATGTAAAGGTTAAACATAATTGTATGACTTCTTCCATCACACAAATACTTACTTGGATTTTTTTAAGTTTATGCATACCAACACCATTCAATAAATTTTGAATGAAACACTTTTAAGAATCTGCTCATACTTTTTAAAGAATTAGGCCCCGTGGCCTTGTCTTGAACTCTTTAGCAATAAAAAGATTTTGGTTATAGAATATAAAAAACGCAACTGAATTTGCAAAAAGTGTTTCATTTTAGTTACATAAGTAACCAATTAGGTATATCTTTGTAAGTTTTTATTTATAATTAGAAAGAAGCAATCAAGCAGGTTGGTTACTGGATGGAAAGCAATCTGCCCATAGACACTCGCAAAACCAGAGGAAAATGGACCCAAACTTTGTCCACTTGTAGGCGAAATAGCAGTTAACAGCGAGTGTACTTGCCGTTTACAAACATCTTTCCAAACTATGTCTTGCAAACAGTTGGCGGAGAAGTTCAACTATTCAATAGAGTAAAAGGCTGCCTGCCTGCCAAGTGTGAGCTTACATAAAGCAAAACGCTGATCTATTATATTAATGTAAACTACAATTTTATGTTCTCAAAGAAATCCACTGCTGAACATAAGTCTCTCGTCTCTTTCATGCCACTGAGCCCGATCTTCGGCTGTTCTGGTCAAACTGCTTTCAGCCACCTTACGGTTGTCGTCGCTCCACAGTCGTCAGAGGACGTCCTACTATGCACCGACGACCCGACGCATACCTTTTTATACCCGGTGTCTCGATCGAATTGCACCTGTCGTGAACACGGGCTAACTGCCTATGTATAATTTGGTTTTAAAGGAATGCAAAAGTTTAAAAGTGTATTCGCCTAATACAGCTACGACTTTGGCTCAGATTGGCAGAGTTAGATTACAAGTGAAAAATCCTACAACTAACTGAAACAGTTGGAAGAATAGCAAGTATTAGTCTAAGGGCCGAGTATAGAATGACCTTCACCGAGAAGGTTAATGGATGAGAAGTATTTTATATCAAATTTAATATGTTAAATAATATATCGTAAGTGGGTTGGCTGAAAAATTTCAGTCCAGAACTATTACTGGTTAATTTAATATTAAAAAAAAATATTTTTTTTACATTGCACTGGTTTGGTGTGTGTGTTTGTAATGAGCTTATCTTTATATAAACATAAATTTTATTTATTTAACCAGACGGTTGCAAATTACTTATAATGACTTGCCTGTTTACACCTGCCTACCTAATGTTATGACAGGAAAAAAATAGTCAACCTAACGTTTACATATTCTATAGGCTTCATACTTTCGATTGGTACCTATGTAATTTATCTATTATCGGAAAAAGTGCAATATTTAAATAAAATATTTTTAAATATTTAATTAATCATATACTGGACTGAAAGTTTTCATCCATTAACCGCTCGGTGAAGGTCGTTGTATACTCGGATCCTCTACTATATAATAATATTTCACAAACAGTCGAAGATATACCAAGTCCGAGTTTTGTTCACTATATTATATCGACTGTTGACAGGCTAATTGGTCCAAGCGACATTTTGTAAAACTTGCAGTAGGGACGGATTACTATTTGTTTTTAGGAAAAAAAACATAAATAGACACCTATCTAATAGACTTTGATTTATAAACTACTGAATGGATTTGGATGAAATTCGGCATACAGATAGTTTATAACCTGGATTAACACATACGATACTTTTTATCCAGATATTTCCACGGGAACGGGAACCACGCGGATGGAACCGCGAGCGGCCGCTAGTCTATCATATTAATGTAATTACAATTTTATGTTCTCAAAGAAATTCACTGCTGGACCATAGGTGTCTCCTAATACATGCCACTGAGCCCGATTTTCGGCTCTTCTGGTCAAACTGCTGCCAGCCACCTTACGGTTGTCGTCGCTCCACAGTCGCCAGAGGGCGTCCTACACTACGTTTGCCGAAGCGCGGTTTTCACTCCAAAATACGTCTGCCGCAGCCTACTGCCACTTCAGCTTGCTAATACTTCAAGCTGTCGGTTACTTTGGTTCTCTGGCGAATAACCGCCTCTGTGGTCTAGTGTAGCCACTTGATCTTAGACCCAGAGGTCCTGGTTTCGATTCCCAGCGGGGGATACGCCTTTGTGTACTTGGTTTGGTTGTCAGTAGGGCTTGTTAAAGTCCGCCTGACTAGCAACCACCGTCTTATCTAAAGTCTGTAATGGCGTTGGGACGGAGACCCGAAATGAAACAATGTCTTGCGTTGAATCAAATTCCCTTTATCCTCTCGTGTATCATCTTAAATACTAATTAACATCACATCTATACGTGACTAGAGGAAGGACGCCTTGTCAATCAGGAAGACCTTAATTATCACGTACTATTGAGTACGTGCTGATAGTGTAATTCACTATATCACACCTCCCCTGAAAAGGCTAGGCATCCCTTCCCTGAAAAGTAAACTCTTATTTTCTAAATATCTTAGTCCTATTCTTATGAACTATATATTCTTTATTATTCTTTAATATTTTTACGTTAGTACCTAGCTCTTCTAAAACTTCAAATGGACCTAAATACAAGTCATTCAATTTATTATAATTTTCATTCTTATACAAGAGTAGATCACCTTTTTTGTAGTGTACTTCCTTACAATCTAAATCATAATTAGTTTTTCTACTTTGTTTTGATATTAATAAGTTGTTCCTGGCATCATTATGAGCTTTTTGCAATCTAAATTTTAACTCCGATGGATAATTGTCGTATACATATAAGGGATCAACTTTACTAACTAAATTACTAGGTACGTTACATGTTTTCCCAAAAACTAGTTCATAAGGGGAGTATTTGGTACTAGTATTTACAGAATTATTATAAGCAAAGCACCAATATGGTATCCAGGTACTCCAATTTGCCGACTGATTCTGTGTTTGTATTCTCAAGTAACATCCGAGATGTTTGTGCCAGTTTTCTAGCGAACCTATACTCTCATGATGATAGGGTGTTGAATTTAACTTATCAATATTTAGCAATTTACATACTGTTTCTAACGTGGAATTAATAAATTCCGTTCCACAGTCAGTCGCAATAACCCTGGGAGTACCATATCGTAAAATAAAATTTTCAGTAAAAACCCTAGCAACAGTTTCAGCTGACTTATCAAGTATTGGGTAAGCTTCTACAAACTTTGTCAATTCGCATTGTATTGTTAATATGTATTTATTACCCAAATTATCGACCTCCAACGGCCCCACAATATCTAAATATAATTTTTCAAAAGAAGTAGATGCTGTAGTGGTTATTACCATTTTCTCTTTATTATTTTTATTACAAAATTTCTGCTTTTGGCAATCTTTACAGCGAGTCACATATTCAGTTATGTCTTTTTGCATATTACTCCAAAAATATTTTTTTCGAATATTCTTAGTCATTTTATTTATGCCTACATGACCACTTGTCGGCAATAAATGATAATCATTTAGTATAACACGTATCAAGTCTTTATTTGTAACATGTTCAACTTGGTTATTAATAATACATAACCGCGGTAATTCTTTATGTTTCATGAAAGTTTGGGTCAAAATTTTAATAAACTTTTTATTAAACCCATTTTTAATCACAACGACTTCTACAATATTATATTTTTTACATAATGCACTCAGTTCTCCTATCGTTGCGTCTCGGCGCGCCTCCGTTAGTAGAGATTCCTGATTTATGTAAATAGTAGAGTCACTAAATAACATATCACCCGTCTGTGAGACGTATCTTTTCTTTTTCCTCAACTTCACGAAGTTTTCATACGAACAAATATCTAACCTTACATCATTTTGTGATTTCTGCATAATATCTACCACTCTTGGTTGCCTATGATCAACAGGGGGCTCAACCCTGCTACTTCCAGAGGTAGCGGGTTCATTATTTTGCTCCATGGTTCTTTTCATTGAACGGGTTACTACCCCCAAAAAATTTGAATTTAGATTTTTTAACTCGTCTGATGTTATAATGACTCTCGATAAGGCATCTGCCGTTACATTTTCGGAACCTTTTATGTATTCAATATCGAAATCATATTCTTCTAAACAAAGTCTAAACTTAGTTAAACGGCTACTAGGATCTTTTATGCTAAATAAATGAACCAATGGTCTATGATCTGTTAATACTTTAAATTTTCGTCCGTATAAATATGGTCGAAAATGTTTTATAGCCCACACTACCCCTAATAACTCTTTATGAATGGTTGGGTAGTTTATTTCTGAACTGTTTAATTGTCTGCTTGCATAAGCTACGGGCTTATTATTTCCATTTGATAATACAGCCCCCAAGGCTACCCCTGACGCATCGGTTTGCAACCGGAAAACATTATCTTTTCCAAAATCTGGATAATCTAAGACAGGAAATGAACTAAGTGACTTTTTTAAGGTCTGAAATGCCACGTCACATTCTTCCGTCCACTGAAACTCGACATGTTTCTTACAAAGACGGTTTAGTGGGTACACTATTGTGGCAAAGTTTTTTATGAATTTTCTATAAAAGTTCGCAAAAGCCACAAAACGACGAATCTCATTTACATTTTTAGGTACTGGGAACTTTTCCAAGACCTCGATTTTACTGTTGTCTGGCAACACCCCGTTTGGCGTTATAACATGCCCTAAATAATTAATTTCTTTCCTCAAAAATTCGCACTTACAAGGGTTTAGTTTTAAATTAACTGACCTAAACCTCTCAAATACACTCATTAAATTTGTATTATGCTGCGATAGGCTTTTCCCGAAAACTATTACGTCATCGAGATATAGAAAACATATCTCGTGATTTAAACCCGATAGAGCCATAGACATAAGTTTAGAAAATACGCTAGGACTCGTTTTGAGACCCATAGGTAATCTTTTCAGTTGATATTGCTTATCAGCTGTAAAAGAAGTGAATTTCCTACATTCTGGTGATAACCCTAGCTGGTAATAACTAGAACTGAGGTCTAAATGAGAATAGTATAAGCATCCCGAAAGTGAGTCAATAATTTCTTGTATATTTGGTAACGGGAACTTTTCGTCTACTATTTTTTTATTTAAAAGTCTATAATCTATTACGATTCTCCACTTTTTTTCACCGCTACTGTCAGCTTTTTTCGGAAGTAATAATAATGGAGAAGACCATTCGCTGGTACACTCTTCGATAATATCTTCTTCTAACAATTTACCTACCTGTTTTATTAACTCAGCCTTCTGAGCGTGCGGTATTCTATACGGTTTGACATAAACAGGAGACGCGTCATTTTGCAGTTTAATGTTGTACTCGTATAAGTTTGTAACGGATAGCTTATCACCCGGCATATGAAAGATATCTGCATATTTTGCACATATTTTCTCAATAGACCGTCTCTCTTCATCACCAAGATATGTTTTTAATTTAAGAAAATCGAATAGTTGTTTAACCCTCTCGACAGATTTTCCGTTTTCCGTATCAAAAGAGCATACGAAATAATCCGAGTATTTTCTAATTTTCGGGCTAAAGAAATAACTTTACATCTTCTTCCCGTGTGTTTAAAAATCGCACCGGAATCTTTTTCCCGTCTCCTACTACCACGGCGCCTGCTACAAATACGCCTGCAATAACTTCCTCCGCTAAAATGACACATTCGCCCTTTATCTCTGACGAAATTTTACGACCTCACATCTCCCTGGAATAGTCGTTATTATGTTTTTACCTAAGCCTAATTCTAGACTTATCTTATCCTGTAATGTAACCAGCTTATTTTCATAGTTAATTTTACAACTATATTTTAATAAAAAATCTTCTCCTAAAATTCCATCATTTTTACAGTGGAAGTTGCTAAACACATAAAACTTATGCCTAAAATTATAATTGTTAACACATAAGTCTAGATAAACATAACCTATTGATACTAAATCCCCACATACTCCTTTAATCTTAATTTCATCCCTTACTAGCTTTGCGTCGCGGGACACGCTACGGAGTTTATTTAACCAATCTAACTTTAAAATTGAAATGCTTGCTCCTGTGTCTACTAATAGAGAAATTTGAGTTTGACTACAAGTAAAACAAACGTAATTACCACTACCATAACTACAAATATCTACCTCAGCGCTATTCAGAACGAAAAAAATCATCGCTATGATGTTCGTTCTGACGTATACTCTGACGTTCACTTTCGTTCTCGTCATTAGACTGTTCTGCTGAGTCAACTAAGAAATGTACATTCCTACGTTTATTATGAGGTGACGTAAACCTGGTGTTGCGCTGACCCTGAAACCTATTCGAGTTATAGTAGGCACGACCCCGACCTTGCTGACTCGTCGCGTTGTTGTTACGTGACTTATTATATTGTTGATGATAGTTTTTATTTATCTTTTCAAATCGCTGGTTCGAAACATAGTTAACATAATTGTTTATTGGTGGTTTCACTACCGAGTCTTCTTGTTCTAAGGCTATAGTTATTGCCTGCCTAACTGTGCTTACGGACCTAGACGTAACTATAATGCTTGTACGAGCATTGTTTAGGCCGTCAGCGAAACGCTTGATAGCCATTTTTTCATTAATCGGCTTTAATAAATTATATGCCGACTCGTCTCCATTAGCCTGTGCTGTACTTAAATCGTTGGACATTTTTTCGATTTCACTACCAAACACTTCTATGGTCTTGTTTCCTTGCCTACATCGTAGCATTCGGTCTAAAATGGCTGTGTATGATTTTATCGGAATTAAAACATTTTTTATATCTTTTATTAGGTCTGCCACAGACACATAAGACTTATTAATTTTTGTTTTAGCACTGCTAGAAAGACGAGTTTTTAAAACAAAATTGATTAACAGAGGCTGGTCCTCGTTTCTAAGGGTACTACTATAATACTCTATTCCGTCTATTAGTTGGTTAATTTGCGTTTCGTCGCAATCTACTACTGGGAGGAGCGTGAGCGCGACTTTTAGATCGAACGTGGCCATGGTTGTGATCGTTTCTGAATGATGCGGGTTAACGAGTGACTCGATTTCCTCAAAATTACATAAAAACTTTGACGATATTGCTTTTGTTATTTGTAATTCTACAGCATCTATCCCTTTTTTACATAAGTCTGCAGATATTTGTTCAAAAATATTTTTAATTTCCTTTGCTCTTAAAAACTTATTCTGCCCCTGAGCGGAATAACGTTTGTCCTTACTTAATTTAATAATAGAGTCTCTAATAGCCTTAAGCTCACTCAAGAGTTCTGACAGGTTTGCCATGAACACACTTTAGAAAAAAAAAAAAATCACTCACACACACACATAGATTCTTGGTAGCATAGTTATATTAATTCGTGCTGGCTTACACGTTCTGTGCTGGTCCAATTGCCCGTCGAACCGCTCTGCGTTCTACCTCTTCTAATAGTCGTGCGTTGAAGTAACGTAGCAGCCTAAGTACTATATAGCCCGCTAGTACAACGACGATGGTCAGTAAAAAGATCTCTGAAAGTTGCATCCCAACGGCCAAGGGAGTTGATGCTGCCGCCGATTGAGTTGGTGATTGACTGACAATAATATTGTCTTTAGATTGTGGGTTTCCCATAGTTAAACAATTTTGGCTTACAGTTTTTCTTCTTATTTCCTTCGTCCTTCTTGTAGGCCCGTGTAGCACTATTTTCCTGATATTTTGTAGACTTCAACTAGCGATTTCGCGGCGCGGACTTGTGACACCATGTCACGGTCGCCATGTAATGGCGTTGGGACGGAGACCCGAAATGAAACAATGTCTTGCGTTGAATCAAATTCCCTTTATCCTCTCGTGTATCATCTTAAATACTAATTAACATCACATCTATACGTGACTAGAGGAAGGACGCCTTGTCAATCAGGAAGACCTTAATTATCACGTACTATTGAGTACGTGCTGATAGTGTAATTCACTATATCACAAGTCTGTCGCCATAAATGTTGTTGGGATCCGACAGTTTAGAGATAAGATAGCCAGTTCCTCAATGGTTTAGGATTGAGGGTAAAGCGCACTTCCACCTTCGGCCTACCCGTAGTGGATATGTAATAAAAAAAATAATTTCGTTCCAGATTCGATCCCTAACACAAAGCAAAGCTTTCCATAGTTCGCCGAGTGACTTCCAATTTGTGCACCAGTCACTAAACTCAATGTGCCTTACAAATTACAAATAAACAGAAAATCGGAATAATTATTCCGTGTTTTGTCTCTTTTACTCTAATTTGAAATTATGTTTACATGACAGGAACAAAATAATAACTATTCGTAGCTTAATCTGTTTATATATATAAGGCACAATGAGTCGCACCGTGAATGTCCACGTCTGTTAATAGGTAGTACCTACAGGTAGGACACACTGATTGTAGACATTTGTCTTAAAGCTTTGTGGTATTCTCTTCTCAGCCAAGCGAAAAGCGAAAAAACGGGCCCTACCGCCAATCAAACAGCGTACAAACATGTACCCGCCGCCTGGAATCGAACCCGGGATCTTTTGCTTAAGTATATTAAGTTTAAGTACTTAAATAAAGAGATTGACTTGATTTTATTTTATTTAAAATCTATGCATTCGGAGACTGCCACCGCTGTCATCTAGTTTATAGGGATAGGGGTATCTGTGAGGTAATTGTGTAACTTCAAAATCACCTTTGCTAGTTTGCTTATTAAAAAATAATTTTAAAATAAACTAGCGAAGCAATGTATTTCTACTTGAAAGGTATTGCGATAGGTGTTGAAATTAGACAACTAGCGTCCTGTCCTGAAGTACCTAAATATTTTTATTTTAATAGTTAAGATAACTATAAAAAACTATTCTTTGCGTTTGAAAACAAATAAAACGCAGCTTACAATGAATTCCTTTTATTAGTTACGTGAAAAAATTACAAGACAACAATTCCTTGCTTGAATACAACTCGACTGTCGACCAATACATCGAAGGCACGCAAACATCGGTAACACGGAGATAGGCCACAAGCACAAACATGATTACAACTCCTAACTACGAGGCCGGACAGACCATGATTTCGAACCTTACAAAAGTATTATAAACTCAAATTAATACAGCATAATTTGTATAATGGCAACAAGGGATATTTTTATACGGACAACACTAAAACAACTAATGGTACAAACTTAAGAAAAAAACTTTAAAAAAAAAACATTACTAACATTCCTTGAGCAAATGCGTTTTACTGCAAACGAATTGTGTAAGAAATTCACCGTTGTACTAAGAGATCCTTACTATAGGGAATTTAAAAAAACCTATATTGGATGTACCTACTTTATTTGTATTCCCAAACATTACTATGATCTAGACAGAAAAGAAAGATTTAACTAGAATTTTATACCTAGCGGAAAAGAAGTAAATATATGCGTTCAAGATTATACAAAACATAATATTAGAAAACGTTAGGTACAGTCCGATTCAAATAGAATAACGTCCGTGAAGTTAGTCACAAGTCGCGTCGCAGTAGCGAATTTAGGTGTCAGCGGGGCGTTACAGCGCGGGGAGGGCGATGCACCCCCGCCCGCTAGCATACCGCACCCCGCGGTGGCCCTCCCGCCCTGAGGGCACGCGATGTACCTGCGCGCACCGGCACTCGCAGCTAAATTCACAACAGCCATCCTAATTGAATCGATCTGTACAATAAAACCGATATTTAAAAGATGGCAACTCCTAATTTAGGGTTGGCAATTTTGACAAATAAGTCTTATTCCGTCATAGCACTGATTTCAAGGTAATATTAAAAATGTATTGTTAGTCAACATAATTATTACAAAATATTAAAATTGACTTGTTGTTTAATGTGACATAATTAAGAAATCCAGTGCTGTCAATAATTGTATACTATTCAGCAGGCTAAAAGGCCATATTCGAATGCTTAATACATTATTAATACGTTATTATAAAATTTAAAGGCCAGTAATTGCATTGCAAAGCTAATAAAATTATAGGGTGCAGATATAAAAGTTTGTACTTTCGCTCCCCAGTATAAAGTGAAAGAGACGTTAACTCTTAATCGTTCTTTCTTACAGCATCTGCTACCAAGCGGGTGGCTGAAAAAAAAACAATAAACATTAAAAAAACAGTTTATAAAATGAAATAAAGTGTCCGACATTAATGAGTACACTTTATATTTTAAGGTATTTAAAGTAAGCAGTATCATAGCATACGCAATTTATTTGTACAAAAACATATCACAGGAAATCGGTAAGGCACCAGACCATAGACCACAAAAATTAAAATTACCAGTGAATAAAACATTTTTCAATGTTACTGTTTAGGTAAAAAAAGATAAATTATTCAATACTTAGGTACAATTATAATTAATTGCTACTAATTGTAATGAAAACTAAAGATAGTTTAAAATCTTAAACTACCTATATTATAAAAAAATCATTAAAGTTAGTTGTTACAGTTTCAATGTTAGTTACTTTAGATATGCATACAGCAATTGCAGGTAAGGATTTAGAAATAAATATTATTGGTAAATTAGGAAGTTATTAAGTAAGTATTATCTGGCAGAAACACAAAACTAGGTAGTTTATTAGACAGGCATAGTTTAAAATGGTCTTTATTAGCCTCAAGTTAGTAGTTACACACAGACAGACTAGCTAACACAAACCACGAGCAATCCACACTATACTTAGCATTCTTAGTTACCTATAATTGAAAAGTACAACGAATGAGGCTTGTTGAACGCATTTCTAAATCTATGTGTGTAGTCATGTTTATGAGACGCGTTAAAAGAAATAAACAAAAGTTAAGCGCAACAATGGCGCTCAATATAAACACCGTGCAACATTATTATCAAAACAAATTATTTCGAATGGTTAATATCATTTTTATTTGTGATTAAAAGATTTAAAATTAATTTGTGATAGCAACATTTTAATCTGTCTAAAAATGTTTCGTTGCGTTGTCAGACATGTTGAGGTTGAGCATTCCAGTGTTGCATAACGAAAGCGAATATCTACATGGCTATGAGGACACAACTTTTAATGACAGTTACTCTAACTACGTACAAACAAAATGTTCAAAACGTCCCTTTCTGTAAAAGGTGTAAAGTAAGTATCATTATCTAAGAAGGATGATATATAAGCAACATACTACGCGACAAGTTCAAAATAAGGAAAAAAATAATTTCTCAAAAATCAGCAAAACTTTATGGAACATGATTTATGGTGATTTCGAAGTTATTCTTAGGAACTGGCTAACCTACCTCTAACATAGCATTCTTGTTATGTCGACAGACAGATAAACCACAGAAAGATAGAGATACAAGATAATAGCTATATAATAGTAGCCAGGCCAGGTGGACTTATATAAAACACCAACCAAGCCAAGTACTAACAGTACTTCTAGGTCTAAAAGTGGTTTAAACTCGGTAGACCAAACTACCTTTTCACTGCATTATGAGATTTATTTATATTTATATATTTAATTAAGTATCTATTATTCTGAGATTAACATTAATATTTGCAATTAATTTCATATTAAATAGTATCAAGATAATAATAGATTTATTGTAATTGACCGGGACGCGTAGCGATGTAAGAATACTACCACCCCTTCTCTTCCCTTGGGTGTCGTAAAAGGCGACTAACGGACTAAAGACTGCACATACATTCAACAGCAAAGAGCAGCGATGGGCTCACCACCTGCAGTCAGCCCTCTGCTTTTGCTGTCCTCATTGCCTAGTCTCTGACTAACCCTTCGGGGATAATAGTCGTGATTATATCTATGTATGTGTGTATTGCAACTGATAGAGTCGCTGGTTGGATTTAAACCAATATTTATTTAGTATAGTGACTGACATTATCACAAAGTCAAACACATGTAATTCAATCACCTAATCTATGCTTTTACTTTTGAGTCTGTGGTAAGTGTGTGATAATGGGTTGTGTATCACTGCTTAGTAAATTAGCTATTGTTCTGTTTGATACGTCTTGTTGATTGGTTTTAAAACCACAACAGTTAAATTAAGAAGTTAGGGTAGCCCTTACTTTTCCTAAATCTATTGATTAGCGTTGAAATATGTACTTACTTAAAAAAAATTATAAACGCGCCAGTCTAAGAAACGTTTTCATTAAAATAAGAAAAACATACATAAGGATATTACGTTTAAAGCAAGGAACAAAGACAATTCAAAATTTACCAGGGGCTTTGACTAATTTACAATAATTAGAAAATAATGAGAATTAAAAAAAAATAGTTAAACTTTTCTGCCAGTTATAAATGGACATTGAAAGCGATGTGTTATGCGGCGGTTTGTTTTGTCAAGCAGTAATTATCACTTTTTTCACTTACCGATGTTGATGAAAATTGTGTAAATGCTCTCTAATCAGCTTTACCTACAATAAACGAAAGTGTTTAGCTACCGGTATGTAATTATGTATTTTCACAGACGAATATAAAAGTGTTTAGAAGAATCAACTTTAAATATTTAAGTACTTTTTTTTAAGTTTACCAAAATCTATCATTCTAAGTAAGCTATTTAATACTATGTCACATTTTACACGGTCTGTGACAGCTCTGACAAACTATACTTATTTCCATTCAAAAAATACATTTAATAAAATGTTAATTTTTCAATGTTTAATAATAACATTAATTTTGAGCATTATTATGAGTAGTTCTTCCACTAGCTAGACTATATTATATATATATATATATATATATATATATATATATATATATATTTACATCCAGCTACGCATTTGGCGTCATGCATGCTGTGCATCATTACGACGTCCTCCAGTTCAGCTTACAATTTAGATCATCTCTCTGCGAATGTTTCTTAGTTTTTTGATGCCTTTCTCCGTAGGATAGTTTATTTTGCGATTATTTTAATTGTGGCAATATTCTTCTTGCAGTCGTGCCCAAACATTTATGAACTCCATTTCATGGTGATAAATTTTTGGCTTCCTGGATATACTGATTATCATTTACTTGATGCGCTGACATTTTCACGTCCTCCTGATTTTGTAAATGCGACGTTGCCAGCAATGCGTTACCTATCTCTTTCTTTCACCGAATATTTTAATGTTGGGTCCAATTTGACAGATGTCTTTAAAATTGTTAACCAAAGTTTTTTTTTATTTAAGAGGGTTTACACATTTCGGTTTCCCATACAATTTTCCAAGTAGAAATTTTTAAAGACCATTAAGCCATATTTTATGAAATTTTGCATGCTAAAGTAAAACACAGGGATCCAATCGTTTATTTGGCTGAGTTATTGATATTTTAAATCGCAATAACTCAGTTAAATAAAGGTTTTTTAAAAATGTTTTCAACAAACTATTTAGATCTCTATATTTTACCTCAGCATGCCGTGATTCTTAAGTAAAATTTTTGCGGAAGGTGCGTAGTTCGATTCCCGCCTGAGGTTGTCGTCTTTTTTCAATGTTTAAAATTTTACTTAAGTATATTTAAGTGTTAATAAAACGCTAAAACATAAAAACATTAATCTATAAACGCAGCTTCATCTTAACAGAATGTTCAAATATTTGTAAAAATATTTCTTTCGGATCTCAGAGGTGAAAACTTCTAAGATTTGATGAAGCAATGTTGACTAAAAACATAAGCATCAAGCACTGACAAATTTCGACGTTTGAAAGCCAGACCTCGGTAGCCAAGTGGTTAAGGCAGTCGCCCGGAATGCGGAAGGTGCGTGGTTCGATTCCCGCCTGAGGTTGTCGTCTTTTTTCAGTGTTTAAAATTTTACTTAAGTATATTTAAGCGTTAATAAAACGCTAAAATATAAAAACATTAATGCCGAGTTTCATCAAAAATGGCCTAATGGTTTTTAAAAATTTCAACTTGGAAATTTGTATGGGAAACTGAAATGCGATAACGCTTCATTAAAGAAACTGACATCAGTTTTGGGTTCATCAATGTGATGCCTTAAGGTTTGATCTCGATCTAAATAAAAGTGCAGCGGCCATCATAAATAGCCGCTGCACTGAAGTACACAATTTATTATTTAGCTATAAGGGTCAATATCGATTCGAGAAAATTGACAGTTTTGGGTAAGTGGTTCTTCTTGCATTCCTTGGGTTCTGATTTCCTAAATAAGTACTTATATTCTCTTTTTCCTTTAAAGATGATGTTCTACTAACTATCCAAGCCCTAAGCTGAGGAGCTACCGTACGCCCCTATATTGATATCTGGCGTCCGTTGTTGGCATCTGGCATCCGTATATTCATGTCTGGCGTCCGTATATTGGATATCTGGCGTCCGTATATTGCTATTTGACATTTCACGCCAGCTCTTATAACATCTTGAGCATAATATGTGACAAGTCGGACAGTCCTATTTACAAATTCATATTGCGTAAATGCCTCGGGTTCTGGCTTCCTAACTTAATTATCTTTATAGTTTGAAATACCTAGGCCCTTTGTTGAGGAGCTACCGTGCGTCTGTATATTGTTATCTGGCGTCCGTATATTGAAATGTGGCGTCCGTATATTGATGTCTGGCGTCCGTATATTGCTATTTGACATTTTAACGCCAGCTCTAACAAACATCCTGAGCATAATTATGTAACAAGAGAAAAAAAGACAAAAACCGTACCGAAATGCTGGAAGCTTGGCAATGTGCAGCCAGTACCCTAAAAGGGAAGTCTCATGCTGACCCATGCAACTACCGACCGATCGCTATCAATTCCATACTCTGTAAGGTCATGGAAAGAGTTCTAAACAGTAAGTTGGTATGAGGAGCTGAGGAGGTCATTAACTTATAGGTATGTACCTATAAGTTAATGACCTCCTCAGTGACTGTCAATATGGCTTCCGCCGAGGAAGCCGGGGATTTCGACTGGGGATCTTCTAGTTTATGTGACGCACTACTGGGGTGGGGCCCTCGAGATGCACGGCGTAGCACTTGCCGTATCACTGGACATCTCGAAGGCTTTTGAAAGGGTCTGGCACGCAAGTCTGCTGCGCAACCTTTCTGCGTATGGTGTCCCCGCTGTAGATATTATTATATGTACTTTTGTAGTTGGATAGCTGATTTTCTGACGGAACGATCGATCAGAGTAGTCATCGATGGCTGGTCCTCTGACTCAGTGGCTATTGATGCCGGAGTTCCTCAGGGGTCTCTCTGCGACGCTTTTCCTGTTGCACATCAATGACCTGTTGATACCAGGAATTGTTGGGTATGCAGATGACAGTACTGTCGTAGAGAGATACCTTTCGGATGCAAACTGCAGTCAAAAAGCTGGGCGTCCTAAATAAGGTCAAGTGATATTTCACGCCGGGATAGCTTTAAACTCTCTTTAAAGCTGAAGTCCGATCTTGTATGGAATATTGCAGTCACCTATGGGACGGCTCAGCGAAATATTACTTGTACTTTGCATCTGTGTATATTGATAGTGACAGTAAAGCGTCTCAAAACTATGAAATTAGTGATTTTTTGAAAACAAAGATTACTACAGTGAACATCTATCGCTGATCGAATCGATCTATCGTGAATATTTGTATTTCTTGTTACTTTTTTAGATTATTATTGTTTAAAAATTATTATCCTAAACATGAAGGAGTCCTACCATATTGTATTTACCTGTAAGTGTTTGTTACACTTAAATAATGTTACAAACTTAATTAAGTAATTTAATGTATCAGTGTAAACAAACGTTGGTGAATTATATAAAAAAAAATACCAAGTAACTGCACTGGACACGATTCAACGCAGAGTTGAGAGGCTAATTGGCGACAAAGAACTGGTGAAGAGCAAGTTTCACACCCTAGCTCACCGCCGCAAAGTTGCCTTTCTGTCGGTCTTTTACAGACCTGGAACTCCATGAGCTCATACGGCCATCCCCTTTCTTCCATCGGACATCCAGACGCACTGCGGGCTACCACCCTTTCTTGGAGGATATTTCTAAATATCGCACAAAGCACTACTCAACATCGTTTATACTGTGCACAGAAAAGGAGTTGAACTCCCTCCCTGCGTCTGTGTTTCCGAGTACTTATCTTAAGTATCTTCAAAGCAAGAGTGAATAGACACCTTCTGGGTTAGCTCGCTCCATCGTGAATCGGCTTGATTGGGATCAAGAGCAAACCCATTTACAGAAAAAAAAAAAACTAGTCGGACAGTCCGATTTACGTATTCATATTGCGTAAATGCCTTGGGTTCTGGCTTCCTAACTTAATTGTCCTTATAGTTTGAAAGGCCTAGGCCCTTTTTTACCGTGCGTCTGTCTATTGTTATCTGGCGTCCGTATATTGTTACCTGGCATCCGTATATTGACATCTGGCGTCCGTATATTGACATCTAGCGTCCGTATATTGATGACTGGCGTCCGTATATCGGATATTGCTATTTGACATTTCACGCCAGCTCTAACAACATCCTGAGCATAATATGTGACAAGTCGGACAATCCGATATACGAATTCATATTGCGCCTCGGATAGTGGCTTCCTAACTTAATTGTCTTTATAGTTGAAAGGCGTAGGCCCTTTGTTGAGGACTTATTATATTGTTATCTGGCGCCCGTATATTGCTATTTCACAGTTTGCGCCAGCTCTAAGAGCATTCTGAACACAATATGCGACAGGTGGGATGATGAAAGAACATGTACACACGCCAGCACATCAACCTACCTACCACAAAATGTCCAATTTTCTTCAATAGACTTTGAACTTTATGCCTTAAATATATGGTTAAAAATGTATTAAAGAAATTTTACAGTTTTGGATAGGTTGCAGGCGTCTGTACATTTAAATTTTTTATTAATTATTTATTAGTTTTATGGCTGATTATTCAATCATTGGATAAAACTTATCCTTCTGATAAAGCATTACGCAATCAAGCTAAAATGTCACCTGTTTAAAAAAAAAGTCATTTATGACAATACATTTTTAATAAGTAAGTATAATAGATTACGATTTATGATAATAACTAGCGGCCGCTCGCGGTTTTACCCGCGTGGTTCCCGTTCCCGTGGGAATATCGGGATAAAAAGTATTCTATGTGTTAATTCAGGTTATAAACTATCTGTTTGCCGAATTTCATTCAAATCCATTCAGTAGTTTTTACGTGAAGAAGTAACAAACATACACACTCACAAACTTTCGCCTTTATAATATTAGTGTGATATTGTATTTTAGTAGGCACCAAACATTGAGTAAGCTGGCAACGTCGCATTAGCGGACGCCAAATTTATATGAATACGTCAGAAAAGAAGCGCGTTTAATACGGCTGTGGATATACGCACGACACTAGCGCCGCACCTCTGCTGAGATTTTTTTGGGAACTATCCAGTATTTATTTGCAGCCATTACAATAAATTTTTGGCTTCCATCGATTTTTGTTCTACGGCTAGCTTGATCTTAGAGGCGCCAAGTGTCATCGATTAAAAAAGTGGCGTCCGGTATGCGGACGTCAAATAGCGGTGGACGCCATTTTAAATGTAATTTCGCCTTCAGTGGACGGAAGTTTGCTTGTGGGATATATATATATATATATATCTATTACACTGTCCTTTAATATACATATTAAATATTATTGTAATATTTTGCCCATAAAGCTGTTTAATGTTTTTTTGCATAAACTGTTGTTGCTTTAACTTGGAAAGTAATTTATGTATAGTTTGCAAGAGTGGTGATGAAAATAAAAATGTAAGTACTCCTAATGTGTTAAATAATGTGTCTAATTTGACATAATTATATCTAAAATACCATGACAAATCTAGGTACAAAACATTTTAAAAATAAACATACACTCCGCTTTAAAAAAAACAATCTTGAAAATGCGTTTGCACAAATCTCATTCCGAATACTTTTTCATAGATTGCTCTATCTTGTAGTTTGCTCCTTGCACCAACTCATGGATATTACAATCTTAGAAACAAAAAAAGAATAGTCTAAGTACACTATGCCCACATAATTTAGAAAAGAAAAACTTGGAAATTTAAATAAGGATCTAACTATTTTATTTTTATACACTTTATTCAACGCAGGAAGGTTTTATTTTAGTCTGCCATTTAGAAACAAAAATATAATTTTAAAATTAGAGTTTATATTTTAGGTGTGAAGTCTACTGTGCTTCTATACAATGAGTGTTATGATTGATTAAAGATATGCACCCTAGCCTGGTAGTACTTATTATGGTCTATTTTAGAGACGAGCACAACAAACAAATGTACCCGGTGCCTTCACAATGCGTACAATCAAGCTTAGCGGCCAAATGCAAAGCAGAGCGATGGCAGTAATGTAGATATACCTTCTACAAACATTTATAGATCCTTGAGTGTTTTGCTGAAATCTTTCATCGTCTTATCCATGTGCTTATTAAGATTTTTGACGACGTCTTTCAATTCTAAAATTATTAAACATGTTTAAAAGTTAACTTAATATGACAAATTCAAGGAACTTGAGACTTAGGCCTCTTCCTCATAGTAGGCCGGCCATGGGCAGAAAATACAAAATCTCGTATGTAAGTTTTGTAAATACCTACAACCGGTATGAATGTGTTCGGGGTGTCTTCCAGATCTTGAAACTGCTTGTTGTATAGTTCTCTGGTTGAGGGGGCAGCAGTGACGTCATAAGGATGGCCGCCGACGGTTTTGTTTTTCTTCAATTGTGGCGCACCTATGCGGTCAATTTGCTTGTGCAAAGTGTCATTTGAAAGCTTATTAAAGGTACTTTTATTACTTTTTAGACATCTATAACGAAAACATTTTCGTTACCTACTATGATCTTTTTTCATTTTTCTCGGAAACGAGTAACTTTATCTGAATAATAGTTATTTTACAAAACATGCAGAATTTTATGAGCTATCTATAAATATAAGGTTCACTTAAATTCCTCAGTGGTTGAGGATTCCGGGTGAAGCGCGCTTCCACCTTCGGCCTTATCGTCACTTACCATCAGGTGAGATGAAGGCCAAGCGCTTACCCCTTGCCAATAAAAAAAAGGTCGAAAAACATTAGCCTAAACTAATGTTTTTCGACCTAATGCGAAAACACAATTATGTCAAATATTATAATGACAAAAAAAAAATGCCTAACCCGTTATGCCAAATTAAACTAGAACAAAAAAATAGTCGGAAAAAAAAGGATCCCGTTTTCTTCAACATTCTCAAGTTTTTCCCTTCAATGAAAATGGTATTTTTAAAAAGTACGGAACAAATAGTACCGTGTTAGTCGAGAAGAGAGTCTTTCCGTCCCGTGGCCGCAATCCATTTTTCTTTTATGATTGGATCATGTGGGAAACTAAATTTTTTTTAAACTCAATTGAAAACATAAATACTTAAAGTATAAACATAGTCGTATATATTCAAAAGATAAATAAATGACATGAACACATTAAATACATGAACCCTAAAGTTATTACCCTAATTTTTTTAAGCTGTCGTGTAAAATTAGGAAATGAGCTGAATTTTATCTACTAAATTGGCTTTTTTACAACATCATTCGTCTGTCGGATTTTGATTAAAATCGATTATTGAAATATGTTGTACAATGAACAACACTAGTCGCTAATTTAACAGACGAATGACAAATTAACTGTATCACGAAGTCGAAGCGATGCGCGACAGTATCGCTTGTTCTGATTTTCATCGTCTTAACACACAACGCCAGATCAAACGCTCAAAGCAAACGCGGCATCGTAATGTAATATAGTTTACTTAACGTAAATCTGTAGTTACTTAGGTATATTCTGGAATCACAACGTGGAATACTTAAAAAATTGTTTTAAAATGAATTTACGCATGATATAATTTCAAAATAACTTCCTGTGATAGAAAATATGTTCTTGTCTTTCTTTGGGTGCTCGAAAGTTTTGGGCTATTGCAGTTAATTATCACGCAACGAGGCATTTTATTAGTTTTTGCGGCCATCCGGTCGCAACAACAGACGCGCGCTGACTGAAGTTAGCGCTGACCAACCTTGACGCTTGGTCGGAGTTCGGATACGCGAAGTACCTACATACTTAACCTTATCTATGTAAATCTATATCTGTGGTGTCAACCAAAATCACATCACCTTTAGCGATTTTCTCGTTCATACAGTCAACCATACAGGAATAAGCTGCCTTGGAAAGTTATTAATCAAAAAATAAAAGTAATAACAGGCCAAGTTCTCGTGATACTTATTTACTTCTTCAGTGATTTTTAAAAAATAATGAAATCTGAGAATTAGGAACCTAAGCCAAGTACCTACAGTCAATGCAAAGGGAACGGATCCACCTAGCATTATATTAAATGTATGGTAAGGGGGTCCATTCACTCCACAGATGACTGTACCGACTTACACGTACAAATAGACTGAGCTAACTGACGAAGTCACAGATTCAACTTAGCATGTTTTCAGAGATCCAAGCTTTCATAGCCTATCGTATTTTGATGAAAACTTGCAATCTCCTATCTTGGAAACTATTCTCTCAGAACTGCAAAATGTTCCATACTTAGTGCTTTTCATTCGGTGACCTTACACTTCACGTAAAGATTAGTCAATACAGTTGAAATGGTTCGTGAAAATATTGCACACAGTTTGCTCGGTTTGCTAGAAGTTGGCAGGACGCACTTCGTGCGATGAATAAACACTCTTAGATGAATAAAAGCTGGATGGAAATGATTTATTTACAATATAAGTAAGTACCTACTAGGCTGTCTGGCACTTGTCCGCCACCTGACCTGATGGAAAGTGACGATACGGCGGCGTGGCGTACGAAGGTGGAGCATGCCTGTCTACTTAGAAACAGCCTATTCAATATGGCCTTGAAGGAGTCCAGGTTGTAAGTACCTACGGAACATACTAGCAGGCAAAGCGTTTCATTCCATAGCTGTTATCCATTCTGTGGCTGTATGCATTAAAAAGGTCGTGCCAAAGCGGTTTGTGCGGATAGCTGGTCTATCCCTCTTCGCCCCAAAGGCGCGAAACGCTCTCCCTTACGTCGGTAGACCTTCTTCCTTCCATCATTGCCATGTAACGCAATTTTAGAATCATCAGAAAAGAGTACACGGCTCCAATGCTGCTGAGTCCAATTTAAATGAGTGCGCGCGAAATGAAGACGCGCTGTTCGGTGGGCTCGCGTTAGTTTGGGGCCATTAGCTGGCTTGTGTGGTACCATATCGCGTTCTTTTAACCTTCTCCGAACAGTTCGAGCGCTCACAGATACTCCGTGGAAGTCGCGAAGTTGGTTTTGTATCTCAATGGAGTTAAGGTGACGATTTCTCAAGCAGGTCGTCACGATGAATCGATCCTGCCTTTCAGTTATGACCCGAGATCGTGGCCTTCCTTGGCGACGAACAAAGCCGCCGCCAGTCTCTAGGTACCTCCGATAAACATTTCGGACCGCAGATCGACTTAAATTAAGTTGAGCACTCACATTTCTTGGCTGTGTCCGGCCTGGATAAGTGCCACAGTTTGGGCGGCGACTTCAGGCGAAGTATCCATAGATTATTGATAGAACCTCACCTTAATGTTAAGAATAAGTAATGTTTGTTGCAAATCCAAAGAGATAAATCACACTTACAAGAATTAAATCCAAGTAATCCAATTAAATCAAGTTTTCATAATATACGATTGTTTGATATCTTAGATTAAAACAAAAAGGGAAGATACGGCATGCGCCTACTTGTAGTCAATCAAATTATAGTCTTACTCAACTGACACGCATTGACGTCTCTCGGTCGCTTCGCAACAGACGAGTACGTACGACCGATTCCGATGCAACTGCGGAGTAGCGTCTTTCTCTTTTTCATACAGCAGAATATCCGCAATAGTACGATGTCGCCTGTTTGCTCGGCAAATTGCGACTGAAGTGAAATTGTGCCTTTAGGCCTAATTTTGGCGGCTCACTCACGAGAAGGTAATGCCGTATCTTCCCTTTTTGTTTTAATCTAAGTTTGATATCAACGAACAGGCTCCAAATTGTATTTTGTTTCTTTAAATTCTGTGTTCGAAATTTAATAAAAGACTATTGAATAAAATTATGAATGTGCCTGGTTCAAAACTGTATAAAAACTTTTTGCTCGACCATTTTTTAGCTAGGACTAAACGAAACTGAAAATGCAAGGTGGGCCAATAGATGTGTCCAGAAGTGTATAATTATACCAGCTATCCACACAAACCGCTTTGGCTCGACCTTTCTAGTGCGTACAGCTATGGAATGAAACGCTTTGCCTGCTAGTATGTTTCGTAGGTACAACCTGGACTACTTCAAGGCCATATTGAATAGGCTGTTTCTAAGTAGACAGGCATGCTCCACCTTCGTACGCCACGCCGTATCGTCACTTAACATCAGGTCAGGTGGCGGAGAAGTGCCAGACAGCCTAGTAGGTACTTATATTGTAAAAAAAAAGCATTTCCATCCAGCATTTATTTATCTAAGAATCTTTATTCATCACACGGAGTGCGTCCTGCCAACTTCTAGCAAACCGAGCACACTGTGTGCAATATTTTCACGAACCAAACTGTAGGTATTGACTAATGTTTAAGTGAAGTTTAAGGTCGCCGAATGAAAAGCACTAAGTATGGAACATTTCGCAGTTCTGAGAGAATAGATTCCAAGATAGGAGTTTGCAAGTTTTCATCAAAATACGATAGGCTATGAAAGCTTGGATCTCTGAAAACATGCTAAGTTGAATCTGTGAAGTCGTCAGTTAGCTCAGTCTATATTTGTACGTGTAAGTCGGTACAGTCATCTGTAGAGTGAACGGACCCCCTTACCATACATTTAATATAATGCCAGGGGGATCCGTTCCCTTTGCATTGACTGTACTTGGTTTAGGTTCCTAATTCTCAGATTTCATTATTTTTTTAAAGATCACTGAAGAAGTAAGTAAGTATCAAGAGAACTTAGCCTGTTTTTCACTTTTATTTTTTGAATAATAACTTTCCAAAACAGCTCATTCCTGTATGGTTGACTGCATGAACGAGAGAATCGCTAAAGGTGATGTGATCTTAGCTGACACACTGTCATGTCATATGACTTTGCAGGCCGCCGCACAACCCCCGACGACGTACCCACGCACGCTTGGCTTGGACTCGTCGTGATAGTGCTCGTCGCTCCAGATTATTAGACACAGCACAGTCGTTTGAAGTCGTATTTTGATAATCCTTATATTTATGGATAGCTCATGAAATTCTACATGTTTTGTATAAGAACTATTATTCAGATAAAGTTACTCGTTTCTGAAAAAAATTACGAAGAAGTCCATGGTAGGTAACGAAAATTAAAATGAATTCAAAATATTTTTGTAAATACAATGTTTTCGTTATAGATGTCTATGGAGTGATTAAAGTACATTTAATGAGCTTTCAAATGAAACCTTGCACAATCAAATTGATAGCATAGGACCACAATTGAAGAAAAACAAAACCTTTCGCGGCCACTTTATGACGTTACTGCTGCCCCCTCCACCACTTTAGAACTATACAAAAAGCAGTTTCGAGATCTGGAAGACACCCCGAACACATATGGATGTGCAGGTGAACAGGTATGGACCTGTTGTAGGTATTTACAAAACTTACGAGATTTGGTTTAGAGACGACTTTTTGGCCGTTGGCCGGCCTACTATCACCGGATCACTGCGTTTTCGTTTCGGTACAGGCTCTGAATGTTTCCGGTACGGTATTGTTCATTCGATATTGTACAGTCGCGTCAACATGACGTCTTCAGAAGATGATGTGTGGAGTGAGGCACGCGGCGGAACTGGCGAGAGCGGGGTAAGCTGGCCGCTCTGTGCAGATTCTATGCAGAGGCGTATGCGCTCGGTAAAAAATCTGTAGATTCAGTGTAAAGGCGGTACCGAAACGAAATCGCACCGGTCCGATGAGGAAGAGGCCTTAGGTAGGTACGGTAAAAGAACAACGGGACATTTTGTATGGAGCCTGTACCCACCTCGTAGCATTTTAGACTAGGTGTCATAAGGCAAAAAAGCCTGATTGGATCTATACATATTGTTTGCCATTGCCAGTATCTCAAGCGCACTGATTGGATCCTTAGGTACATACCTATTGTTTGCCATTGCCAGTGTCTCAAACGCATAAGAAATTCGAATAACAAATGATAAAAATTGCAAAAAACGATCTTTAAATGGCGCGCGGGGTGAACTCACAAAGGGTTTTCGGCATATTCAACGTCGAATAACATTTTTATGATGTGAGCTACAGAGTTGTCGCCATACTCTAAATATACATGTATTTTTAAACAACTGTCTAATGGTGCTACTCTTATTATGCTACAAGGTGGGTACGGTAAGTCCCATGTGCTTTGCTGTGAACAATAACGTATATTGGAAAAATTGTAAATGTAAATAATTTTCTACAACATATTTGCATGTGTAGGGCAGACCTACTCGCCTAACCTTAAGCAGAGCCGACGTATTAGTATTGCTACCGTGGCTATGCTAACCTATTTGGTGGCCTGATCCAGCTTGTGAAAAGGTAAATCGCAAGATTTTATCACCTTTACGGAACTGTTACCAATGTGTTTGACTTGTTTATGACATTCATTTGGTGATAATGTTATCACTAATCTCTCGTTACAATTTGGTCACTGCTGCGTCTTATCTCCATGGAGATAGCATGTATCTGCTTTTATAAAAAATTTATTTAAACTTGTTTTATTAACTTTTGATAAGTATGATTTCTTCTCTAAATTAAGTTGTGCTTAAAAATATAGAAATCAGTAATGTTATTTATTTAATAACTGGCAAATCACACACACATGGAAAGGAATCGGTTCAAAAACTGACTTTTGTGAAAGAGAGAGATATCATCAAAGGTAAAAAAATGCAAGAGAAAACAAACACATTACGATTAAGTAGTCGTAATAAAATATGTTCCTTAAATAATAATATATGACGGTGGTGGACCTAAAGGAGGTGAAATCTAATTTTACCCTGAACCTGAACTAAGCACCTACTTATACAGGTTTAATCCATCATGGTAACTAGTTTTCATAACCAGTTATGGAAATGGTCTGTTTTGTCATTGTTTCATAACCAGTTATTAAATAAGACAAATTTGTTCATTTTCGTAATCGTCTTTTGTAACCAGCTACGAAAATGTATTATTCCTTCTTTTTTCATTACTCTTTATTATAGTGTCTAACAGTCTGGACACAATGCTATTATAATTGTTGTTATATATATATTTAGATGAGATAGTAAAAGGTAGCTATGCAGACTTTGAACTTGACTTCAAACGCAAGGGGTTTGAGGGCAATATTCAGTTATTATCTTTTAATATTCCTATTATCACTCGTGCTTGACGCAGCTTGACGGTTCTCAAAAATGTTTGCTTACATGAGTGGTTGACTTTATGCTGGCAAGCTAGGACTAGCTATTGACAATTGCCATACAATAATAAACCTTAGGGTGGTCAACCGTCGATTAACATTATTGATAGTACTTTAAACAGAAAATATTTTACATTATCTTCTTTACTTTGACACTAACTAAAATTGGCTACTTGACAGTTTTCGGAAAAGTATTTTAAAAGTTACCAACGCTTATTTTATACCCCGTGCAATATATCTTTTTCGAAAAAGCTTTATTTAATAGAAAAAAAACCATATGTTTCTTCATTCATTTCAAATTTTGTGCGAAAACAGTTGTGAAATGTGACGTCACATGAAGCTCAATCATGGCCGTCCGTGTTTCGGGTCGGATTCATCCACAGATAAAAAATAGCAAAATTATTTTGTAAGAATAAAATATTTACAAATTATCTTAATAAAAAAACTATTAAATAATTATCGTTAAATTGTGAACTACCATTTCCGACACATTTCATATTTTATTGTAACAACTGTCAAATAGCCAATTGTGCATTTTTCCTTAATGTTTACTTACACGAACACAAAAACACATAAAATGAAACAATTTGTACGAATTAACTCGCGTTTAATTTTAATTTTCTATTGACGTCTCACCACCTGCCTGGGACCCCATCAAAGAGTTTATTATATCCCAGCCCAAACTCCACACTGTAATACCAAAAGATATTGTAAGCTCATTTGGCGTAAAACAGAACGCACTAGACAAAAAATAATGGATAATTAATCATGATACAACCAAACTGAGTCTCCTTGTGACCACGGACCCTGTAAATGTCTCTAAACTTCATGATACATTAATATGCAAAAGTTGGTAATCCGTAGAAAAATGTTTCATTACAAATTATCTCTCTAACTTTGACATTAGCCAAAAGAGAACCGCTCCGAGTCTCTTAAAAAAAAGTTTTCCATTATGTTTTTATGTTTATTACCAAACATCAGGATAAAATAACACCTAACTGTAAAAACCAAACGCGAGTTAATTCGTAAAAAGTGCATATTTATTATTACAAAGATAATATATTTTTTAAAATTAAGTTCTACCAAATTTTTCACATTGGCTCACGATCACGACCGATATTCATAAATCTGTATGTTTGCCAAGTAGAGTTTGAAATTAAGTAATTTGTATGAAGCCGAGGTAAAATTTCTAACTCTATTAAAAAAAACAACAGATAGATTTATTATTAAGGACGTAAAAGTGTCACCAAGTCATAAAAAAATAAAGAAAAAGGAAAACAAAGAGAAAAAAGATTTAAAAAAAAAAACATCATAAAATCATGCATTGCGTTCTTACCCGAGCTGGCGATGTTGTCGATGCGCTCGTGGTGCTTCTGGTAGTACGGACGGATGACGCGGTAGTAGATCACCAGCGAGCCGTTGTATTCAGTGGGCAGGTAACACCATATTATGAAGATGCACTGCAATTGGAGTTAAGCGATGTTTTATATGAGAATAACAATTAATTACTTACAACCATCGATCACATACAGGGTTATTTTGGACGCCCCGCCAAATATTTTGACGTGATTCTATAGCAGCAGTACAACCAAATAATGAAATAAAAACATATTTTTTTTACATTATTGTCTCAACTTTTCCTTATGAAAACTAAAATTATTGTCACCTAGCGTGCGGCCTATCGCAATTATCAAAGCGCATGCGCGTGAGCGCTGTTATTCACCCCGTGCACCAATGATAGCGCGCCGTCGCCACAGAGTTACCAGATACTTCACTTAGTAGAAAATTACCAATACCTACTGCTATAATAGCCTACAAATATTTAAACTATAATAACCTACCGCGCGATCCCAGAGCAATCGCAGGGCTGCTGCCTTTTTGATAAAATTAAACAAACATAAATAACTATTTGTGTCTATTTTATCGAGAACTGTGAATATGTTCTGACTATAGGTGGTAGTTTTAAATTGTATCGTTTATAAAATATATTTTTTCATAAATTGGTGCTGACATCATCATCAAAAGTAAATAGAGGTCAGTGTGTAGGTAAAATAAAAACTACTACTGCACAACAAACTCATCTATTGCACATAAGGCACCAGACGGCATCGTAGGTACGCGTACAAACGAATGGAACAATTAAAATTGAACAACGTGCGTGCGCTTCGCTTGCTAAAAACCGCACTGAATTTGGTCCGCAAACGGCCCGAGACCGCTCGGCCAGGCGGTAGGTAATTATAGCGCGCAAGTATATGGAGTGAACTGCCGTCGCTTAGACTGCGAGGGTGAACGCACGCACCTAGAACTTTATGGTATAAAAAGCAAGCAAAATATTGTAATTAAAAAAAGAAAACATTCATTTTTTTAAATCACATATTTTATTATTACTTTTACTTTTGGCGGGGGGTCCAAAATTAACCCTGTATATAATCTAGATGCACTATAAATACTCTCATTTCTATTTAAAAAAAAGTCTGAACATAAGAGAATGAACCTAGATGTTTAGGTACCCTTTCGTTTAGTAGTGTGCAAGCTAAGTCTAGTAATATTATTCTGTGGCTAAGTGTCAACATGAAGAAGTGCTCCTTCAAAAGTTCTAGCAAAACACATATTTTACTGTAGCTGCTCATACATACATAGATATAATCCCCGAAGGGTTAGTCAGAGACTAGGCAATGAGGACCGCAAAAGCAGTCTTCTGCTGTAGTCCACCTTTCACCAAATAGCGACTGCACATGTGCTCAGCGTGACAGGTGGTAAGCCCATCGCTATGCTGTTGGGTGTGTGCAGTGCAGTCTTTAGTCCGTTAGTCGCCTTTTACGACACCCAGCATCACACAACACAGCATAAAGCGGCGATGGGCTCACCTTTTATCACGATGAGCACATGTGCAGTTGTAATTTGGTAAAATAAGTGGTAAATATTTTGGTGGTGGCAGTGGAAGTGGACTGATTTTGCGGTCCTCATTGCCTAGTCTCTGATGACCGGATGGATGACCAAATTAAAGTATCAGGAGCTCCTCTGCGCAAACATTAACAATAACAAAATTAGATTTTAATCATAATATGGTTACTCAATTCAATAAACAATATTAAATATTTAACTGATACTTTTTATCTAATTAGTCAGTTAGCAAACATACTTTTTATCAATTAAAAAGCGATTGTTGTTAACTATTTATAAATATTAATCATAATGAAAATAATAATTATTTAATATGGGACAGTCAAGGTTGTAAGGACATCGCATTGTGGATATTATTATCATTCATTTGTTTAATCAGCCAGCTTTCAAAACATAGATAACAAAAAAAGTTAAAACAATGCCATGTTGTCATTTGCACTTAACTGCAGTTCAGTATTTATCGTATGTGATATGCACTCGGACCAAATATTACATGGACAGAGTCTTACGACGTTGCCGCTTTTACATACGTGTATCAAAGTAAAGTATTTGTATCTCTGTCTGTATGACTGTAGTGTGATATGAATAAAAGAGATTGGCAGCGACGCACTGTCGGTGTGAGACGTGTCATTTCATGACCGACCAATCGGTCAAAACATTGCTGGATTGTGCGAAATAATAGTGAAATATTAAGAAATCTTAGTGTTTGTGTTATTTGTGTAATATACAATTGACATAATGTCTTGTTCAGCTGTTTATTGTTTGTCAAGAACAACAAAAAGAGGTGTGAAAGACCAGGAATTATCATTTCATACGTTAGTGATTTCTATTAATATGTATGCTTTACTATGAGTTTTTTTTATAATAAAAACGGCAAAGCATTAATTTTTGCTAATTCTAAATCATACTATATCGTACACTATTCATAAGAATTAGGTTTTAAACATTAATTAAATGTAATTCATAGCCTTTGTTTTTGGCATAATGATTAGTGATGTACGTATTTGTGTATGGAAGCTTTATCGATATTACTAATATTCTTTTAACTATTATTTTTTTAGGTTCCCTAAATGCCCGGAAATAAGACGTAAAAGGGTAAAAGCTATTAGACATGATAACTGGGAGCCTACAAAATATTCAAGGCTCTGTTCCAAACATTTTGAAAAATCCTGCTTTGTTAAAGTTTTTAGTCTTATGTAGAATAATCATGAATAAAGACTGCGCTAAAAACCCATTAAAACTCGGTTTTTATTTACTCCCTCACTAAAGCGTAAAACTACCTCGTATATAATGGGTCATTTTAGCCCTCTTGTTTAACAATTTACTTTTAGATCATCTTAAACCCTTTCGAATTCCGCGTCTTTTGAGCCCTCATTCGTCCTCGTGGCTTTAAACCTCAGGGTATCACGGGCGAGTCGCACTTTCAGCGAAATTGGGGGCCCTACTGGAGCGAACGAAAAAACATTTTCAATGTTAAAAAACTTAATACAGATGCAGTGCCGACCATTTTTGAAGGTTATCCATCTTACTATCAATCGGTAAGATTAGTTAATGTCACTACTACTACACTGTTGCCCGTAAATGTTTACTATAATGGAAATAGGCCTTCTTCCGAATGGGCACTTAGTTATGATGTTATATTGCTTCTGAAGTTTTAAAGACTGTAAATTTTAGATTGTTATTGCCATTTTATCAATTTATTTTTTTTATGATAGAAGGAGGCAATCGAGCAGGCGGGTCACCTGATGGAGAGTAATCTCCGCCGCCCATAGACACCCGCAACACCAGAGGAATCGCAGATGCGTTGCCAGTCTTTAAGGAAGGAATAGGTTTTAGTAAGGAATAGGAATTGTGAGGGGGGGGGGGGGGGGGAAGGCCTCCGGAACCCTTACTGGCCGAACGAAACACAACAGCACCAAGGGCTATTATTTTACGCCGGATAATAAAAAAAAATACCGGGTGGTATTACGCCGGGCGAGCCGGCCCAATGCGTGCTGCGACGCAGCGTGGCTCTACCACTCAGTCGGTGTCACTCATATTATTCGTGATTTTGAGTAAATATCAGATAAAAATGGATAAAAACTAGTATTTATCCATTTTTGATAAATATCAGAGTGCTTACTCTTTGGATATTTACCCACTGCCCATCACTAGTCTCAAGGGTAAACCTACGGACGCGAGTAACTTTAACCCCCAATTATAATAATGAACTAGGTACACACCACATTAAAGTGATTATATCGATATACTAGTCACATCTTTAGTCACGCAAACATGTACAGATAGAAAACTGCACACTAACAAATGACGGACATGCTAAAAATCCAAAGACTCTGTCCATTGTGATATTTGGTCCGAGGATATGCACATTAAACAATTAACATTGTTAACCTATAAACGTCCCACTGCTGGTCACAAAACATCCTACATAAATACAAAAGAGAAGAGGAGATTGAGCCATAATAACCCACCACGCTGGCCCAATGCTGCCGCGAGGGTTTTAACAACTGGAACTAACAGCTTAGCTAATCACACACTACGCAGATACGGTAAGATATCTGTATCTGAGCAGATATCTTTCAATATCGCTCTCTATATAAATCGTGTCCATGTCTACAGCTTCCTCATTTGACATAGAGAAATTCTAAGCATGCCATATTTTTGTGCATATTATGTGCAATCAAACGTTTCAGTGCTAATTTTTGTGCCACCACAACTTCGTTACTATGAGTTGTTCTATGTGTGTAAGCTGGAGACACGTGTCACCAGCTCGCACACGCCCGTTAAGACAAACCAGTGAGGTTAGGGTTTTAGACAATAGCCAGAAATTTTGTGCATAATTTGTGCACTAGGAACAAAAAAAAACTAACCATCACACTTAAATACTGTTGAAACTACGATCATAAAACTGTGTGCGAGCTGGAGACACGGGTCTCTGGCTTGCACAGCTGTATCTTCGTAATTGTTTAAGCTACGGTTATGAATTATACCTCAAAATTTTGTGCAGAATTTGTGCATAAGACACAAAAATTTTCAAAACTATAACTCAAAAGGTTTTTGAGCTACGAACCGATAAGTATGTGTAAGCTGGTGACACGTAACACGGGCTAACACATGGTGAATTACTGTAACTGTATAAGATAGCGCTTCGTTTTAAAGATCAAATAATACGTTATAATTTGTGCACACACGAGGCAAAATTTCAAATCTCTGGGCCTCTTAATTTAAAAATTATAAGCCAAAAACAGTTTTCCCGCCAAAAATTTCAAAATAATGGCTCGGAAGCGGCTAAGCGCGCCGTTGCCGTTCCGTGCGCTACACTATTGCAATCGAGTTTGAACTTGAGAGCTAGCATTATTTAGAGTCATTTTAGTTTGCGCTCCCGATCGTTTAGTTTCTATACCGAGAATTTTAGACTAGGAGACGACTGATATAGGAAATTGGTTAATTTAAAATAAAAGCAAAGTCTATTTTATTTAGGAATGTTCATAAAATATTGCTATGCTTAGTTTTAAGTATTTAGAATAACCTCATTAATATGATAAGTAAGTGATTTTGTCTGTTTTTATTAGGTAGCTTTCTCTGAGCTAGAGACTTGCAACTTTGAACATAGGTCAGAACTGGATGACAATGCAATATTATGGTAGCATTGAGCTGATCTGATGAATCAGCCGGAAGAAGGCCACAGGATCTCTGTAAGAAAACCATGCAACCACATTCAAATCTTCGCGCAAGCGCGATAATGTGGCCCTAGCATTACATTGGGGGCATTCCAGCAGACTAATCGCAAAGTCATCGATCGCCATAGAGTACCTGCATTTATTTTTATTTATATAATTACATTTTAAAATGGGAAGTAATAAAATCTAATATTAAAATAAATTACGTTCAATGGTTAAAATTTATTCTGTGACGGTCGATAGCTATTAGTTTGCTAGAATGCATCCATTCTTTATAGAATTAGGCTCAAATATTCAACCATTTGTCGTTCTGCACTCCTCCATAATGTTTATCATTATGCCAAATCTAATTATTTAATTGTCTCAACAAAAAAAATAACTAAGACATTCGTGTGTGAAATATCTAATATAAAAAGTAAGGTAGGTTATTAGGTACCTATAGTGAAACTAAATAAGTCGCGTCGCGCATCGCTTTAACAGACGGCTCTTAGTCTAAAAGTGGCAATAGTGTAGCGCACGGAACGGCAACGGCGCGCTTAGCCTTTCCAGAGGCATTATTTTGAATTTTTTGGCAGTAAAACAGTTTTTGGCGTATAATTTTTAAACTAAGAGGCCCAGAGATTTGAAATTTTGCCTCGTGTGTGCACAAATTATAACGTATTAGTTGATTTTTAAAACGAAGCGCTATCTTATACAGTTACAGTAATTCACCATGTGTTAGCCCGTGTTACGTGTCACCAGCTTACACATACTTATCGGTAGCCGTAGCTTTTTTTTTTATATATAAAAGAGGGAGGCAAACGAGCAGGCGGGTCACGTGATGGAAAGTAATCACCGCCGCCCATGGACACCCGCAAAACCAGAGGAATCGCAGATGCGTTGCCGGCCGGAATAGGTTTAAGGAAGGATTAGGAATTGGGAGGGGGGGGGGGGGAGGGGCCTCCGGAACCCTCAATAGTCGGACGAAACACAACAGCACCAAGTGCCGTTATTTCACGCCGAATATTCGTGAGGGTGGTATTACGCCGGGCGAGCCGGCCCAATGCGTGCTGCAACGCAGCGTAGCTCTACCACTCAGAAACTTAAAACAATTTTAATTTTGAAGATACAGCTGTGCAAGCCAGAGACCCGTGTCTCCAGCTCGCACACAGTTTTATGATCGTAGTTTCAACAGTATTTGAGTGTAATGGTTAGTTTTTTGTCCCTAGTGCACAATTTATGCACAAAAGGGGAATGCCCACGGCCCATATTACTTCAGGCCTAGGAATGGACAGTTATACATTGTACAATAGTTGAATATTTTAGAATTGTATGTGTATCAGGTACCTAAAAAACGTATAAAAAACTACGCCTCTGTTTCTCTCCCATTATTTATTAATAAATATTAGGACAAAAAAAAACAACATTTTGTTTAATCTTTTTTTATTACTCATTCTCATACAATACTAGAATTTCATCCAGAAATGGTGCAGGAGGTATTATGTTTACCTCATGTCTTGCCCAACCTATGTACCACAACACCGTCATTGTGTGGGCACAGCAACCCACCGTACGCTTTCCAACTAGACAATTGCAGCAATAGTGCTGAATCGCATCCCTTCCACTACAATTATTATTTATTATTACATAAACAAAATATACTTTTCGGCTGATGTGCCTGCTTTGTATTTTAGCCCGTAAAAGCCAACAGTTATTTGATAGTAATTCGCCCGGTAGGTTGCTATTTTCATCTCTACATATTTCTATACTATATGTACCGTTGGCTCTAATATGTTCTCCGTAATAGGATCTAGCTTGTTTTATTTGATAAGTACCACAAGCAATCAATATAAGTTCACTCATAGTTAATTGTGGAAAGTCGTTTAAATTATTAGAGCCAACGGTTATGTTTACAAATTGAGACCTCCTGCGATTTAAATTAAATTGAATTACATAATCAGCTAAATTATTTTCAGTGTACATTTTTTCATTTATAATGGCCAATATCTGATTAGCATCTTCTCTGTTCATTATTCTGGGATGAAATCTATTTATTAAAGCAGCAGCTATTGCAAAATCTATCATAACATGAGTAGATGCGCGATTAAAAAAATCTTGGCGAAACAGTTTAAATGCTTGTTTAAATACTCCGTTCACAACTTCAACTACCCAGCGACATATGGTCACCTTTCTCGAATGATTCGCCTGTAATGTCGACAGCTGTGTTTCACCCTCTTCTAGAGATGCGGGCACCTGAGTGGAGTAACCACACTCTGTTAAAAAAGGGATTGCATCTCTAAAACCCCTATCCAATATAAACACATCCCCAGGTTGAAAAAATGATCTCATGGGCGAATTTTCCACAAACTCATTCCTAAGTATTTCGGCATCCGATGTAGTCGCAGGGTAGGGTCCTAGTACATCTACTATATATCCATCAGAACATACTATGAGAAATGGTTTTACCAAGTTTCTGAACTTGTGAAGGGAGTATGTTTGTTTTTGGTACCAATAGTTAGAACTTTTCTGAATGTATATATATGTTCCATCCATAATTACAATGGGCTTAGTCTGGTTGGTGCTTCCAAATAGTCCATTAGGAATGACTAAGTTCCTCTGAGCAATATCTTCCCTGGTAATGTGCTGTAAACCTAAGTTTAGGGGAACAAAATCTTGGTTTAATATTTCTCTTGCAGTATTCATTAATCTTTCAAGTGTGCTCCGTGGGATTCTGAATAAGGTAGATAATCTTTGATCAGAATCTCCTGTTATCAGTTTCGTTAAATAAGCCGCAAGTCCAGTAGCTCCTCTGTGGCTATTATTAAGTCGTGGAACTTCTAGCAATATCTGCCTAAATTGATGCTTAGACATTCCAAGCCAGTAGTAGACTAAGTGGTCATCACTATCATCTATGTTTTCAAAGTCAATATTGTTGGAAATCCGACTTTTTAACAGAGATGCGAAATCTTCAATGAACTCCGCAGTGAATGTGTGGTTTCCATTTTCCACATTAATTAAATGAGTCCATGTATTGCTTCTCAGGTGAAAGTTACATATACGGCAGTTAGGTGGAACATAATATGAGTAGTCACAAAATAATCTTACACGTATAGCTGTAGGAATATGTATACGTTCACCTTCATTGCACCCAGGAAAAATGCAACGACTTTCTGTATTAGCAGCTCTCTTGTAATTGGGAAGGTATATATGCCCTGCATTACTGACACTAGCCGAAGAAGTTGATGCAGTTTCTTGAACAAAATGTACGGATGCTCTGTCTGCTCTCTGCCAGCAAGGATGGCAAATATGACTTGAGGGTGTTACCTGAAAAATATATTTTATTAGTGACTTCTGTTTTGTATGTAAAAATATAGAAAAATTACTTTATGAGGTCATGTTGTTAAAGTTCCAAGAGCCTAATGTTCTACATGTACATAATTGACAACAGTATATTAATAGCACCCCACATTTGGGTAAATATAATATGAATAAATTATCATTAGCTTACCACTCGGGGTTGAATCCATTCCGCAATCACATTTCTTATAAGGTTCTCTCTGTCGGTATTAGTGTGCAATAAGTGGCTTCTTAAGCGCCTTAAAGAGCAACCACAATTAATGCAAACATTTAGATGGCCGACTCTTCTTTCCGGTTCTTCTTGAGGTGCAACAAGGTTCGCACTAGCATTCACCCAACACTGGTGGCAAACAAGACTCTCTCTTGATACCTAAAACAAATAAAAGTGGAATCTGTGAGTAAATATAAAATAAAATGATAATATAGCACACTCATTCTTCTCGCGGATTTCGTAAAAGAAACAAGAAGACTAATATAATCTTAAATTAAAACACCTACAAGTTCACCATGAATAATTGAACGTTTGGCATACCTCCTGTCTATCCTTTTGAATACAAGGCATACACTAATATAGCTTTAAGTATGTATGAATGTAGAAAACAAATGTTTTGTTTTTTTATTTACCTGTTGTGGTTCAACCCATCGTTGTATTGCAGTGAGAATGTCTTCGGAATCCAAACTGTGTCTCTGAATCCTCGACACGTCAATACCACAATTGACACAACGTCGATCAGTCATTGTAGTATTGTATTGTTGGAAGTCAAAGGCAAAAGGAGCTGCGATCCTTAGTTCGAGCCGAAGCAGTCGTGAATCGTAAGCACGGAGTCCGTAATACAAAGCCAAAGTCGTCGTTGAACGTGAGCACTGAATCCGTAACACAAAGCCGAAGTCGTTGTTAGTGAGCACCAAGTCCGTATACCAAAGCCAAGTCGTAATTAAAGATACCGGAGAATAATTAGAGCGCATCCACATTTAACGTAAACGAAAAAGCGAATGACGTTAAAGATTAGTGTTGCTATTTAAATAACTCTAAAAAAAATACTTAAATCGATTGAGAATTCTTATTCTAATCGATTTTACTCTTGTAAAAAAAAATGATTTTGTTTAAAGCGACTTGGTTTTATTTTTTTAAATCCTAATGTGTTTGTAAATAATCCTTTTTTAAGAATAATATCTTAAAAAAAACTATTTCTTTTAATTCATAAAATGAGTTTTTCTTTATTTTTTTGTGAATCGATAATAATCGATAACTACTAAAACGGTGGTATAATAAAATGCCTGGCAACTCTTTCAAGTAATTACGTTTATTCTGTTGTCTAGAACAATAAAAATACTTTAATATTGAAAATGAACTTCGAGCTACTGGCGGACTTTTCAATAAACTTAAAATTCATAACTTATATTATCAATTTTAATATACAAACGCATTAAGTTATTTAGAGCTGTTCATGAACGGCCTCGAATGGGCTTTCTCCTTTCTGGCTATTGTCTAAAACCCTAACCTCACTGGTTTGTCTTAACGGGCGTGTGCGAGCTGGTGACACGTGTCTTCAGCTTACACACATAAAACAACTCCTAGTAACGAAGTTGTGGTGGCACAAAAATTAGCACTGAAACGTTTGATTGCACATAATATGCACAAAAATATGGCATGCTTAGAATTTCTCTATGTCGAATGAGGAAGCTGTAGACATGGACACATATAAATCATATGAACCAACACACACAGCGCAGATAATTTATCGTACAGTATCTGTGAGCACCGACATATACCGTCAGATGGTGAGATTATTATCTGCGTATACAAATATATCTGCAGATAACATCTGCCGTATAGGCATCAGTGTGAAGGATTCCGAGTGAATGTATCGTCTCATATATTATCGTATCTGTTTAGTGTGTGATGCTTTCAGATAAATAAGTTTTTATACGCAGATAAAATATTACCGTATCTGCGTAGTGTGTGATTCGCTTTACGTGCCTTCCGGAGCACGGAGGAGCTGTATTTTTTATTTTTTGTTATGCTTATACCTATTTTATATGATAATTTACCAACATAGGTTAAAAGATATCATTACGGCATGTTATCCTTAATAAGAGCCAAAACAGAATGCCTTAATTGATAAAAGTAAATTCTACAATTTCATGAAATAATAAGCTATCGTTGTTGGCTTTGTAGCTTTGTTGGGTTTTAGGAAACATTTTTATAACGTTATTTTGTGACGTATCATTTGTTTTATCAATACAATAATTTGGATTATTTTATGAACTTAATTTGGATTATTACGAACATTTTTAATCAAAACTTATCTAAAGAGGTTGAGTTGTTCTCAAATATTATGCTTACTAGCTCACAGCATTTCAAATTTATTAAAGTAGATTTCCCAAGAAAGCACTTTTCTAAGGATTAAAAAAAATTAGCATTAGGTCAAGCATTTTCATAAGAAAATTTATTTTAAAATGAGAGATAATTATATCTCTTGTATAGATACAATGACATGCGAGTCGTTGCTCTTTAAAAGAATACACAAGTATAGAACAATAATGGTTTTTATTATTAAACCAACATAGAGTTCAATTTCGACTAAGTTACTAAGGTTAGCCTGAACTTGATTGTATGCTTTGTGAATAATATCTACTGTCTGCGTTATACCATACCTATTTACCTACCTCTAATAGTAGATTGTTATACAAGGGGCTAAAATGACCCATTATATACGAGGTAGTTTTACTCCCGAGCTTTAGCGAGGGAGTAAATAGAAACCGAGTTTTAATGGGTTTTTAGCGCCGTGTGTTACACTATGTTTTTCACTACGAATGCGAGAAAATAAAACAATTCAATACAATATAAATTGGTTTATTTTATTAAAAATTAACCCGTTAGTTGCTTTAACGACACCCACGGGAAGAGAAGCGTGGTAGTATTATTTTGATGAGCCCATCGCCGCTCTATGTTGTTGGATAGTTAGGTATGTGCAGTCTTTCCATATCTTCCCTTAGGTGTCTTAAAAGACGACTAACGGGCTAAAGACTGCACATACATCCTACAGCATAGAGCGGCGACGGGCTCATCAAAATAATACTACCAACCCTCTCTTCCCTTTGGTGTCGTAAAAGGCGACTAACGGACTAAAGACTGCGCATACATCCAACAGCATAGAGAAGCGATGGGCTCATCAAAATAATACTACCAACCCCTTTTTCCCTTGGGTGTCGTAAAAGGCGACTAACGGACTAAAGACTGCACATACATCCAACAGCATAGAGCGGCGATGGGCTCATCAAAATAATACTACCAACCCCTCTCTTCCCTTCGGTGTCGTAAAAGGGGACTAACAGACTAAAGACTGGACATACATACAACAGCATAGAGCAACGATGGGCTCATCAAAATAATATTACCAACCCCTCACTTTCTTCGATGTCGTAAAAGGGGACTAACAGACTAAATACTGCACATACATCCAACAGCATAGAGCGACGATGGGCTCATGAAAAAATAATACTATCAACCCCTCTCTTCTCTTCGGTGTCGTAAAAGGCGACTAATGGACTAAAGACTCGCCACCTAAGCACATGTGCAGACTGTGCAGTCGTTTCTTGCAGAAGCGTTGACTGTGTGGGCGTGGTCTGTGTTGTCCATAGATTCAAACAATTACTAATTTTACCATAAACTTTAATATTAACTAACTCAAAAAAGTTGTAAAAAGTCGAGTCTTTATTCATGATTATTCTACCTAAGACTAAATACTTTTTCGTTTTTGTAGGCTCATTGTCATGTATGTGACAGACAAAAATTTAAAAAAAATTACTTTATCCCATATGGCAAGAAAAGCTATTTTAGCCCTGCTCTAGAACGCTACAATGACGTTCTTTTTGAGCAAGAGGAGTGAAAATGAAGTTGGTAGATGAGTAATACACAAATGCACCTTTCAATATAACATAATAACAAACTATACTTTAAAAAAAAAACATTTGACATCCTTGCTATCCGGGATGCTGGTAAAGCTCTATTGGTCACTCAATTTCTCAGAATATTTTAATAATGCAGGTATTATTTTGTCACCATTTTTTTTAAATATAATTTTAAAGTTTATGACATCACACTTTATCTAATCTTTCTGGAAAAATGTAGACTCGGTATGTAGGTATATCATAATCAGCACGAAAGTAAGTCAAATATGCCAAAATTATCAACTTGATAAGGCAGATCGTTAATAAATAATCAACTGTTGATAATTCTCTCAAATGTATTTGCTAATAATGAAAATAGGGCAAACAGTGCACAAAAATAGTAATTAGAGGTGGCAGGAGAGTAAAGGCGCTACCTCACTCAGCCTTTTCTTCATACTCAAAAATCATATAATTCAAATAACCTTTTTACAAAGTGCATTTGAATTGTCCAATCTTCACAAACTGTCACCTTCCCATTAGAAAAAACATTTTGAAGTAACTATTCAAACAAATACAATGGAGCTGAATAGTTATTACTTTTGTGTTCCATTTGAAAAAGTTATGTTTATGGCTGCAGACAGTTTTACTGTCACTGGTTTCAGACTTCATTTAAATAACTCTATATTCATTATTATGACTAATGTAAGATGAAAGAGAATAAATTGTAATGAATGAGTGTGTTGTGTGTAGGCGAATCATCAAATAAGCTAAGGGAGAGGACCCCTCTTCTAATGAGTCATTTCCAGTGTTTCTAGGCAACATGATAATTTATATAATTAGAGCTGTATATTGAAATACAGCCAGCATTAAATTGATAAAAGCACACTAAATTATGAATTAGATGTTCATATTAAGTAAAATAGGTTTTTCTTTTTTTGTTATGTTACAATCTATATTTGCTAGAATCAAAAATGTTGACAGTTTCACTCTCTCAATCAAATATTCTCTAATCACTAATCATAAAAGTAAGATTTCTCTATCCTAGACAAAAAAAAAAAATTTGCCTAAATGTTTTAATTACATTAATCAATTAGATGCAGGCTGTACACAATGTGACCAATCATTTACATAGAGGCACTAAATATTATATGATACATTCTTGATATTTTTATTAAGTAAGAGCAATGATGCTAGAACTGCTAATAATCATGCCATATCAGCTATTCATACTCCTAGAGATAAGAAAAAATTACTTATAAAATATAAAATTGCAGATAAAACAGATAAGATAAAACAAGATGATTCACAAGTATCATTGGAAAAGTTTGGTGTCTTTAGTTTTTCTAGCATAGCCTAGCTCTTACAGAAATGATGATGAAAGCAACGTCTTTTAGAACAGTTCTTGGTTAGGATAAGTAGAAAAAAGGAGTAGCCATTTTTAAGATATTCAGCTTATAACAGCAATTTCATAAATTTCTGTACACTAGACACTAGAGTCAGTAACTTCAAGTATTTGGTCATTCAACTAGCTTTGGAGTACCAGAAACTAACTTATAATAAAACTCTCGTAATAATTCAAGTCTGCTGTAGGGTTTGCTCTGCAGATTTTAAGAGTAAAATTTTTGAATCTACAGGGATTAAATTAAAAAAGGAGTGTTTTAGAAAATAAGCATGTCGGTTTATGTTTATGGAAGTTATGTGCTACATTGAACAAGTTAATGATTTTGTGATAGATTTCTCTTAATTTAATTGTGACCCAAAATTCAACTTTGTAAACTACTTTCTCTTTGTGATAACAATAGTTAAAGACCTGAACTTAAGTGATTAACTAAACCCACTCTGGGTTTAATGGAAGCGAGCCAATAAAGTACTTTACATTTACGTTACTATATTTTGGAGGTTAAACTTTAAACCTTGAACTACCTAGTTTAAGACTTCAAGTTATTCAAAACAGGTAATATTTTAAGGTTATTTCAGTGTAACGGGTGAAAAGCTAATACGAAAATATAGTAATGTTTTAAAGATTGGTAGAAATTTTAAAACACAGTGCACAAATTTAGGGAGGTGGGGTTGGGGGAGGGAGGGGGGTAAAGGGGTACCGCCCGGTGTCATTCCCACTTATAGGAGATACATAGTTATAGAGATATAAGCATTTGAATTCTCTTTAAACTAACATTAAAATGTGTGAGAAAGGTCATTGAAGATGGTTAGGAGGTGGGGGAAAAGAGATAGAAGAGGGAGGAGAAAGGCTTGGATTTTATGTGGCTGTGCACGAATTTGTGTAATAAAAGTATGCTACTATTCTAAGAAATCCAGAGATTCTAATGCTGATGTTCATTCTCTGCGGAAATGATTAGTTTTCAAGAATAGGTCTCTAAAGTTTTATTAGTTTTCACAAAAATTACTATTGATTTTGACATAATAATGTTTTGACGTTTACAGATTAATAGATGAGACAACTTTTCGTTTAAAAACTTGCCAAATAATACAAGATAGTTCACATTCACATATTGATATTTTGTTCTTTTTAACTAAAAAATGCAATTTTTTTATTCTTATTGATTAAAACATGCATTTTCCTTTGTTTGACATTCCGTTTCTATCCTTAGTCACGTGATACTGGTCACAGAATCGAAATAGTCAACCCCAACTCCGCTTAGTACTAGTCTGCCCTTCCCTAGAGTGTATATAAAAAGCCAGAGGCGCGGAGGGAGGGCAGCCCCCGGAAGCTGTCACTACGTTTGGTTACGCAGAGGCGGAGGGGCTGCACTTACCGCAGCGCCGGAGCTGTCACGGACCGAAATTAGGGCGATAAATTATTGATTTTAAGGTTAGAATTTACAAATTTTTAAAAATTAATATCTCTAACTATTCATTTCCGCAGTGTGGGAGTACTACCAAAGGGTAACCCTTCGCCCCCCCCCCCCCCCCCTCCTTAATTCCTGCGCAGCTATATAAAATTTTTACCTAATAAATTACTAAGCTATCACGTGACTTACAGGAGTAGGGCAGCTAGTATTTCTGTTTACTAATAAAAAAATAACCTCGAAATTCAAGACGATCGCTACCCTGCGCTTGGCGATTATATCGTCGATCGTCTTAAATTCCTAACCTATCACGTGACCAGCAGGGAGTAGGGCAGCTAGTATTTCTGTCTATAAAATGAAAATAAAACACCAAGAATTATACTCAAAATGTCAAAAGCTGCATTAGAATCTCTGATTTTTTTTATAACAAAGTGCAATACTCGTTTTATACAAATTCGTGCATTGTGTTATAAGATCCAAGCCTAAAGATTATTGTGCTGTCACATTTGGTGATTTAAAAGAAATGTTTTAATTTCTTACCTTTATTAACCAATAGAGCGGGAACCATCCAACAATAAAGTCCGAGAAGTATTCCACGACGGAGAAGCATGCGAACACCACCCAGTACGTCAACCATTTAGTGTCGTCATCTTTCAGAGGCGACTCCAAAGCCTTCATCGACATGTACGCTGGGTACACGAACCCAATAACGTTACATATCAATTCAGCTCCGAAACCGAACACTAAATATAAACCGGTGAACGCGACTAAACCTGCAAACGAACCAACGTCAAAAAAACTGCTAAGGATATAAATAAACGTGGAAAAAGTAAGGTACTCACCGACAAAAATGTAGACTCTGTTGACGCCGGTTTTTTGCTCAGCTTTGTCAAAATATTTGGTCCACGGCTTATTCTTGTCGACGAGGTTACGCTCTAAGGTGTCTTTGTACTCTTGCAATTTGGAACCCATTGTTTTAGATGGTTTTTAGGTATTTTTTTAAATTGTGAATGATTTTTACCAGTACGCCCGCGGCCACGACTCGTTGATTGACAAGACAATGAGTAATGAAATGACAGACATCAGACAGATCACCGACACCGAACAATGATGGCGGACCAATTTTTTTTTAAATTATTTCATGACCATGGATGGATACTAGTCCTTCAGTCGTAATATTACTGATAATAATGAGTGATGATAATATGAACGTTTAATGCTAAATGAAATTTACCCCAAACCCCTTGAGTTCCAGATGTAAGTAGAGAATGTAAAGATGTGGGACTTTACTGAGATATCGCACAAACTTCTTGAGAGAATTTGAAAAGTGATGTTGCACCACAGACATATAAGAGTAAGCCACAGACATATAATAGAAGCAGACCAAACATTATTTCACAACTACATAGATGAGAATAAAACAATATTTCTACTTCTTTCTCTCCAACCACAAATTAAAGAGACTATCTCGTTTCTTTTTAATGTCGCAACACTTCCACACACATAGACAAACTGGACCGTGAGGCAAAACGCCATCTTGATAAGCTACAATTAAGCTGAGATGGGTCGTCGACGTATTTTTCGTCAACGAAACTAGACCGTCCACTACCGTCCATCGACTAGTCGATCAACTAGTTGAATTCGTCGACTAGTCGACGCGATAACGGCAGGCGTTGAGGCGTTCAATTCAATTGACTAGGCGCGGTGTCTGGTCTACGGGCGCGACTCTTAGAGCATGCGCGACTCAACGACGCGCGACGGTGTCTTTACTAGTTTTTTTTGCGCACTATTTGAATGAACAGCAAAATTACTTAAAAAATGTACAATCAAGCAATTTAATCTTCCCTTAATACTTTTCCCTTCTACTTTAAAAAAAACAACAAATATCACCTCCTACGCGATATACCTACTTATGGTTCAAATTGCTATGTCCCGACGCCGACGATATTATTTCAACGAACGCATGAACTTGTAATAACCGGATACGTTTACACGTAGTCGCGTTGTCAGTAGAAAGAACGCTGTGGACTCTCAGTTTAGCCGTCTATGAATTCAACTAATTCACGACTGAACTATAGACCGTCGAAGCGTCGATTGAACGTAGACCGTCTATTTAAACCGTTCGTTGATTCAACGCCCATCTCTATGCTACAAATGTCTTCCTACTAGACTTGTCAACAAAGGACGTACCAGGAGATTGTTTTCGCTTATTTTTTGTGATCTAATAAAGTTTCTGAGCCAAAAGTACTAAAATAAAATGGTGAAGTGTAGTGCGCCCTTGTGCGGCAACTCCTCATATAGAAAAACACCTGAAATTACGTTCCATTGGTAAGTTTTGTTGTGCCATCTAATCTCATAATGTTTTTTTTAGTCATTGTGTGATTATTATTAATCTTTCGGCATTGTACAAGTAGTGAATAATTGTCATAAGTGCAAATCTCGTAAAATCTTAACGTAAAGTAGTTTCTGAAAGATTCGTGTGGTAACAATAATAAATTATATTGTAACTCTGATCTCGTTTGACGTTTCATATACTTGTACAATTTTAAGGGGCCGTATTTAGGCTCCAGTTTTGTTTAATAGGTATATTATAAATGTATATAACTAATAATATGATGTCACACTATCTGATGTATTTTATTTATATATGTAGGTATTTATATTTCTATGTAAAATATTTATTTATTTATTCATTATATTATATATTGAATCTTTGTTATGTAAGTATGTTATATTTTTTGTAGATCTGTGTATTTTGTATATATTTATGAAGTTGGTTGTAAGTTGTTGTTTTTCATTTAACATTCATTAATGTATCTTTTTTGATTTATCGCCTTACCTAGTCTCCTACATCCATACCGGTTGACTGGTAGAGAATGCCTTGTGGCGTTAAGTCCGCCTTTTGCTGTTTTTATGTGCAATAAAGATTAAATAAATAAATAAATAAATAAATAAATATTTTTGAAGATTGATTAGATTTAAGTACTTATGCAATATATTTTTTCATTAGGGATAATTTAAATATGAGTAAATTATTTTTATAATATTGTTAACTTAAACCCTACCTTACTTACCCTTTTAACCCTATGATAGTAATAAGCATGTATTCTTGTATGAAAATGTGCATAAAATAATAACTTTTTACATTTGTTTTTCAGAATTCATCTAAATCTTTACTTAAAGATCCGGTAAGAAGCAATGCCAGTGGAGATCATGTTTTGAGGAATTTGCAAAATTTACAGCCGAGTACCTCAAGTGCTGTATTAACTACATAAAGTATGTTAACGTAAGTATTATATTGTTGTACAGTATTCTAGGGTATAACATGAAAAATATGGGTCTGAGCAGTCTCTCAACTCTGTTACTTTTAAATATACAGAAAATGATAAATTTATTTGTTTTCAGAAACCTTCATCATTACTTCCTGAACAGACTCAGTAAAAAGTACCCCGGATATAATTTTTTCGGGACTTGCAAAATATACAGTTACCCGCAGTCAGGGTCGCTGACTACTCGACCACCCGGCGGTCTTATCACTAGTTTAAAAAATTGTGACATTATTTATTGTAATTTTTATTTTTATTAAAAAAATACTAGCAGAGTATGTATGTATGTTGTTTTTAATTACTTATTTAATTTTTTTTTATTTTACCTCACGGTTCTACTACGAGTATTTCATGCATTTTATTAAGAGATCTATTACATCTCAAATGTGATTTTTGCGTAAAATGCGCATTTTTGCATTTTGTAGTAATTTTGCAGTTATATTTATCGTTTTTATCGAAATAGGATATAAATTTTATATACAATCTTTAATTCTAAAGAAGTAACAATTATTCTGGTATAAATTCTGCTCAATAATATTGTAGATAGGAGAAATTCACAGTTAACTTAAACCGATTTTCGAAGTGTTTTGGTTTAGAATAAGATTTTTTTTCTATATAGAATCAAAGATAGCTAAAAACTCCGAGACAGCTACGCACTATACGACTATATAATAGATAACATTCTAATTTTTTTTCCATTTCTTTAGAACAGTAGTTCAATCTAGGAGCTCAAAAAAGTGCTTTCGCGCATTTTATGAAAACCTTCATCAATTTTGGGTTTCATAAAAAAATATAAAAATAGCTATTCTACATTATTCAATAAGTCAAAATGAGTGATGTATTTGTTTCTTGGATCAAGAACGCCAAAATTGGCTATTTTACGCAAAAATCACAGTCGAGATGTAATAGGCCTATTAAGTTAATGAGGTGGCGTCGCAGCCAGATACAGATACAGACATAGCCTGCCTGGCACTCAATGATAGATAACTTAGCATTCCACTGGTGATTTTTTTTTAAAATTTAATGAGTATCTTCAAATGTCTATAAAATATAAAATGATCCTCTTTACGTAGGTATAACATTATTATAGATGTAGGTAGGTACTTGAGGTCCCTTGCGTGCCTGAGTTCAGCCCCTTATATTGTAAATGTGTGCATGAAATTTGTCTGCAGGCGTGATGGGCACGCTTTTTTGTTGTAATGTTTGGTCTGCTTCTTTTATATTTTATATGTCTGTGGAGTAAGCACTGTTGTGTTTTATTTGCCAACACTCATGCACGTTCACATAACAGTATAATCCACCATTATTTCACATTAATATTCGACAAAACACAAATTATAGAAACTAAAACCAAACTGCAGACTAGAGATGGGCGGTGGGAAAAAACCCAACGGGAAACAACCGGGTTTTTTTCCATTTTGGGAATAAATGGTATTTATCAGGGATAAAATCCAAATGCTGGGTTTTTTCATGCAATTATCACGAATCTTATTATTTCTTCATTTAAGTATGGACATCGGTAGTATTATTGAATGAATTGACTTTTTTTAAACGATACTATTTATTTTCACTGCTTGCTAAGATATATGGACTCTCTTGACCAACAAATCTTGTATTGAGAAAATTAAATCCAATTCTCCTACCAAGTAAACTTGATTCAAGTTGACACTTTATGTTAGTATGGATGACAGTAGCATTATACGTCAATAGTTTCTTACTGCGCTAGAGGTTCCGACAGTATTACCTTTATCTATGGCTAGAGGTTAGAAATGCCGAAATAAAACAAAGCACGAAATATAATAGTTATTTATTACGTATTAAAAAGTATTGTGCTAGAATATTTTTCTAATGCTTAATGTACAATTTTAATTACTATCGCTGCTGTCATTATCATAACATTCTTCTGTTATTGCGTTCATATCACAAAATTCGATTTCTTGTGTATTTGTATTTGTGCGCGATGTAGAAGGTTGTTCGTCGTAAATTGGACTAACTATTGAGCTAAGTACTACTCCAGGAGTAGATATGGGCTCGTCATCTTCATCGTTATTATCATCTTTATGTTTATGTAAAAGGTTCCAGTTATTTATTGCTGCCCTGTCTGTAGTCAGTCTATTAATTTCTTTACTGATTGTGTATATGAGCAAACAAAGCTCAAAGCTAACTCCCGCAACAACTTAATCTCTCGTTTAACGTCAAGTTTATGGGGTGCCAAACCTCATGTACTACGGACGTCAGGGCTGGCACTCTGCTTCTCAGCTGGCGAATAAGCATGCCCAGTGTGGCATCGGGCCGCTCATGCCAAAGAGGTAGACGTCGCCCTGAACGAAACATGCAGAAAAATTACATGTGGTCTCAAATCCACTCCCCTTATGCTATACCCATTATCTGGTATAGCATCGCCGCAAGTTCGCAGAGGTGTTGCTTGCTCTCTGGAAAAGCTAAGGCAAGAATCCGACAACAGGCACTCCCTGTTCCAGCACCATTGAGAGGCCCGCTGCAAACTATGGCAGGAAATATGTGCACCAACACCCTAAAGAGGCCCGCTGCAAACTATGGCAGGAAATATGTGCACCTCCACCTAACTCCATTGAACCTTCAGAAAATCTTCCCCCTGGCAATAACCTAGCGTGGCTCACATGGAAATAGCTTAACCGACTCCGGACCCAAGTGGGCCGCTACAGATCGAATATGGCCAGATGGGGTAATACTGCTCTGAACTCTGACCGCTCCAGAACAAGATATGCGGCATCTGATGTTATGCCCGCGTTGCCTTTACACCTGCACGTTGAAAGAAAGACCTGAATGAAGCTTCTCCTCCTGGGGTGGCAACAGCGGAATATTGGGCCAAACTGTTTAACAATGCGTATATATTGAACTATCGATACGACGAAGAAGGAGCAAGTGTGCTGAATGATCGTTCAGTGGCTGCCGAAGTGCAGGGAGCAGTCAGAAGGCCTACTGCAACTCTACTCAGCAATTTTTATTTACACAACCCTCTCCACCAAACGACTGGATCCATTTCTGTGACATTCTTCCAAATAAGTGATCTACCCCATAAACCTTGTTTAGCTCTACAGTTGGCTAAATCGACAGAAATGTCAATATTAGCAATTGGCCTACTTCATGGATAAATTCCATGGCATTCACCTCGTGCTCTTTATCCAAATCAACACCTTGCGATCTTGGATCTAACAAATATGCAGCGCAGTGGATTGGTTTAATGCAGTTATTTGTTAAAAAGCTTGTTTAAAAATCATAACGAGGAAGGTTCTTATGAAATATAATGTAGGTAGATATTAAAACTATGCATCTAATGGCATTCAGTTACAAAAATATTTTAAGATATTATAGGAGAATGTGCAAATATGTATGAAGTGTGGTCTAGGTCGCGGCCATTTCAGAGACCGTTTTCTATTTATTCTTCATCACAAATCAAATTATATTTAATATGAACACAGACCCGTATTGTTTTTAAATAAAAAGTTATACCACTTTGTAAACACTAAATCTGCTTTTTTTACCTGCTATTTTTTTGTGTCAATCAACCTATTGTTGTTTTAGGGATACGGGAGCAGGTAGTCAATATGATATTGTCTACCCGACCCCTCGCACGCCGCACCCACACTCCCCACACCCTTGCGATGCGCTCGCGCATGCAGTCAGTTGACTGTCGACCATAGAGTAACTTATATATAGGGTCTGTCGACTTTCTTCAGTGCAACTACCTACTTCTCGTTTACGTTCTCGCTGTTTGATTTATTAATTTCTAATCGTTTACAACTTGACTTGCTCACCGGATTTAGAAAAGTATTTGTGAATTGGACAGTGATTGTGTATTGGATCGACGACTAGATTCGACAATTATGTTACAATTAATCTCCGAAGAGTTTGTGTTTCATTGGTTTTTAAACATGAAGATGTTTTTACTTTAGACAGAGGGTTTTGAGACTCTATTCCAATTATAGAGAGTTGTGGATATGAAGCTCTTTCTGGTTGTTTTGTTGTTTAGGCATATGCGCCTAAACAACAAAACCACCATATGAAACACAGCTCTCAACTATCCAAGTAAATAAGTCGAGACTAGTTACGATTTGCCGTTGGGTAGTTGAAGCGAGCAAGACTATTTTAACAGGCATATAGATAAAAAAATAATTATACAAAAGCTATTTCTTAATGTTAACATGATGATGCAGAAAAGAAACACATTAGAAAACGAGAACCAAAAGGTTTACAGATTTGGCCATGACCATACCTAACAATTGACACCAGTTTTGGAAGTGGCCGCTACCTAGACCAATTGCCCATTCTTCTTTGTGTTTCGTACCCAGTTTTGCTCAACTTGCAGCGAATTAATAGAATAATAAATAGGAAAGTCATGGAGTCACATCAAACTTAAGGCAACCTTGATAAATATATCAAGGTATTGAGATAGGTTTAATGACATCATACTCGTACATTATTAGATAAACGTGTTTGGATGGGGGGCCGCCCACCATACCCTTTGGCAAAATTTAATTACAGATTTAACTTTTAATAGTTATTAATTTATAACTACGTTATTATTAAAGCGTTGGTACGATGATATCAAAAGAACAGCTGGGTTGAAATTGATTAACTCTGCACAAGAGCGGCAAAAGTGGCATGATTTGAAGGAAGCACCTCTAGGGCTAAAAATGGCTGAAAACAAAAAAATAAATACGTTAACCAAAACCAACAATAGATACGATTATGTTCATTACGTTACAAGTAATTTATATAAAATTACTAATTTTACATTCAAACTTACCGTTTAATGCTGTTTTGCTAAGCTGCAGTAAGTATCACAGTCCGTGAGCGTAACAGCATTTGACAACTGCAGCCCAAAGCGTATACATCAAAAATCCAGGTCTACAATAATATAGAAAACAAAGAAACACAAGTGCGCACGGTATGGAGGCGAAACTACGTATGACAGATCACGACACGAACCGATAACGCAACGGCCACTCTCTCCCTTTTGCTCGGAACTACCTCACTTCCGCTACGTAACCCTTTCATTTTTCGCATTTATTTATTGGTCATCAATATCGCCGAAAGTTACATGTTACTATAAAATGTTCTTACATAATTCCATTTTAGTTTGTATTTATTATTCCAATTGTTTGTGGAGTTGTGTTATGTAGTGTAAATTTGTTTTTATTTTCTATATATATTTGTATAAATTGAAAAAACCCCAATATTTTCCCGTTTGGGAATTTTCCCGAGATTTTTCCCGGGTTTTTACCCAAATTTGGGTTTTTTCCGGGTAAAATCCCATCCCTACTGCAGACTGACGCTTCACTTTCCCGCCAAGAAGTCCGGCGGACCCTCATAACATTATCTAAACTGAGGGGGGACCCATTTCATGGCTGGTGTTGCCAGTCAATAATTTGAATTTCTAGTTACCGACTTATAAAAATATTTTCTCTTTTAACTATAACTCTGAACATGACTAATATAAGAAATTAATGTTAGGTTTTATTGTGCACCTATGGTTTTTGTTTTTCACGATACAAAATGGACAAAAAGGTCTACCTGCCTACTTTTAATTTACGGGAAACATTTTTGTACAACTACCTACAAGAGATCCTGCACTTTTAGACTTAATATCGTCAGCGTCGATTTTTTTCAAACACTGACCTACCTATCAAGTTATAGAGAGAACTGGAGAACAAACTCCTCCATACCTATATACCTACTTGAAGCAAAAAAAGACCATGACTGCATTCTATCTCGCTCCGTAGCATAGAATATAATAGTCCGTAGATCCCCCTCCCCTCTTTCTAAATTAGAAATAATTGTCATCCACCTTAATTTAATAGAATAGGTTTAGCAAAGTCACTATGAGGCTGTAAATGGAAGAGTCTCAATTCTCATCATAGGTAGATCTAATGTTTTGTGACAAGAGAGCATATTAGTGCTTACTCACATCATGTATTGTATATGTCAAGGAAAGTTTAATATTAGGTAGTTATGTCATAAGAATAAGAATAAATATGTAAATACTCTTTTATGCAGTGATAGGAATAGGTAGTGCCTATTTACTTATATAAGGCTGCCAACTTTCCCGAACTGAAATGGGGGACAGGACAAGGATTCTTTAAGGGATCGTGAATAAATAAAATAAGGCGAATATATTTTTTAATTAAGTAAGTCTACTAAAGGAAATTTACATGGTGTTTAAAAAACATGAATAACCCTATAAACATCGATAGGCTTCACCATGTCCCCTCTAATCTCAAATTTTAACGTTAGTAAAAATATCACGATTTTTAAGATTTAGGACTTGCGTCTGATACATGCTCTATGGTTACAAGTACTTAAAATAAACGTCACAACACAAACAAGGTTTGTTTTTATCATGTCATTTCTACAAATAAAGAGGTTTCTCGATCTAGTTGTGTAGCATGAAAAAAAACCGTAGTTGGGTTATTTTTAAAAACTACAAAAATCCAATATCTTAAAAAACGTGGTATTTTTTAGGTCAAAATTTGAGATTAGGGGCCCCATGATGAAACCTATCGATTGTTAAAGGGTTATCCATTGTTTTTGGGACATTACGTATACAGCGTGTCCAGAAAACGAACGATAATCCTTTAGCTGCGGGTGGGTCACATCATGTTCTACCGCATTCTGGAATTTTAGTTTAGTGAAAGTCTCACGGTTTTTGTCTCAAGACGAAAGTCTCGATCAGTGTATGTTGCCAGTGATGACATACGATACCGAAACGTGGTTGCTCACTACGGGCCTAAATAGTCTGGCTCAAAGTCACGCAAAGAGCAATGGAGAGGGCTATGCTCAAAGTTTCACTACGTGATCGAATCAGAAATGAGGAGATTCGTAGAAGAACTAAAGTAACCGACATAGCCCAAAGAGTCGCCAAGCTCAAGTGGCAATGGGCAGGGCACATCGCCCGTAGAACCGATGGCCGTTGCGGCAGAACGGTTCTCGAGTGGCGACCGCGCACAAGAAGACGCAGTGTGGGCAGGCTTCCAACAAGGTGGTCCGACGATCTGGTGAAGGTCGCGGGTAGCCGCTGGATGCGAGCAGCACAAGACCTTAAGACTTTAAACCCATACTAATTATTTTGTATAATTGTCTGTCCGTCTGATTTTCAGTTTGTTAGGTGAAAACTAATTAAGTAGGTTTTAATTAAAAAGATTATTGTAAAAATGTGTTTTAATAGACCAGTATACCCTCAACTTTACTACGTCAGAACCGTTACTGGTTGGTCAGGCATACGTGACTGTCCTTTGAATATTTTTTTTAGTTTTCATGTTTTTTTCAAATATTTTTTTAAATAATTGAATAGTTTTTTTATACTTGAACATAATATACATTTAATTTAAAGTTGGTATGGTGAAATCTAAATACATCACTAGTTGTTGTATTAATATACAAGTTAAGTATTGTGTTTTCGTAAACAAGTAACGATCATGACAATTTTTTACAAATTACTAACGCAATATCTCGCACACAACTGAGTTTTTGTGCTAATTTGCTATACAGTACAATTAATTAATCCATAGACACAATAAAAACCCAATCATAAGTTCTGTTTTCATTCAGGAGCAGTTTATTCTTTGGTAACGGTCATGACCAAAAACGTAATCCAAGTTTCTATTTCTTTCTATATTATTTAAAATAAGGGTTATATTAAAAAACAAATTCATTTCTAGCAAAATTTAATAAATTCATTACTCGTCAAAACCAAGAATTAGCTAAAATATATAAAACAATATCAATAACCTATTTTCAAAGGTAGGTAGCAGTTAAGAAAAATGTCCATTAATCCTCTAGTGGTTTGCACCGGAGCATAGATCTCCGGAGAAACACCGGTGTTCTACCGGTGAAACTAATCGGTAAAAAATACCGGAGAGAAACCGGTATTCTCCGGTTCTACAACTTATAGAGCCAAATAAAAAACATGTTTTATTTATTGATTAACGATGTGTTTATTAGGTACCTACCTCGGACCAAATATCACAATGGACAGAGTCTTTGGATTTTTAGCATGGCCGTATTTTGTTAGTGTGCAGCTTTCTATCTGTACATGTGTGCGTGACTAAAAATGTGACTAGTATATCGATATAATCACTTTAATGTGGTGTGTACCTAGTTCGTTATTATAATTGGGGGTTCAAGTTACTCACGTCCGTAGGTTTACCGTTTAGACCCTACACTTGACCCTTGGGTGGTGCTAAATGAGTGACACTGACTGAGTGGTAGAGCCACGCTGCGTTGCAGCACGCCGGGCACGTTGGGCCGGCTCGCCCGGCGTAAATACCAACCTCTCACTAAGGGTGTTACCCGACCAATCGATCGATCGTCGATCGACGGCATCGATCAACGTCGATCGAAGTTGATCGACTGGTCTGGTAGCTTTAATCGATCGACGGATACCGTTTGACTAACTAGTCGATCGACGACGGTCGGTCGACGTTGATCGATAGGTGTGGTAGCTTTAATCAATCGACGGATACCGTTCGTCTAACCCATCGATCGACGGTCGGTCGACGTTGATCGATTAACCCTGGCTAAATTCCATCAGTTTCTTTCGAAATGTATTCAGAAAAGGACTCGTTGTTCTTGGCCAGTACGATGTTGCTCGTACTATTATTACGGAGACGCAAACGCAGAAGAATCTGGATGCGGCCGTTTTTTAAAGCCAACGATCACTTATTTTATCCAAATGACATTTTAAGCAGCGGTTTTTGTTTTTGTTTTTTTTTTGCGTAGCGATTGTCATGAATTTCGAGGTTAGTAGTTTCGAGGGAGATAGAGAGGAGAGGGATGGAGGGGGTACGGTAATGGTAACTTAGTAGAATATTTGTTTTTTTTTCCTCAAAATAACCTCAACATAAAAATATCTTGAAAACTATGCATTTTCGCACTTTGGCTCCCCCTCCCCCTCCCCTTTCCCCCTTTTTCGGTGTTGCTTAATCTAAAGTGCTTCCCAAGGTGTTTGGGGGAATATCATTTAGTATTTAAACATTCATATTATCATCACTCATTATTATCAACATAAACATAATCTAATATTACGATTATTATCCATGTACACGAAATAAATTTATAAAAAAGTGAAGCGGCTGGTGCGTCTAATCAAACAGCTCAATTTAACACCCAATCCATTTTACCGGTCGATTGTCGATCGACATCGATCGGTTGGTCTGGTAGAAACTATCGATCGACGTCGACTAATCCATTTTACCATCAATTGATGTCGTCGATAGGTCTGGTAGACACTATCGATCGACGTCGACTAATCCATTCTACCATCGATCGATGCCGTCGATCGACGATCGATCGATTGGTCAGGGAACACCCTAATATCCGGCGTGAAATAATAGCCCTTGGTGCTGTTGTGTTTCGTTCGGGCAGTGAGGGTTCCGGAGGCCTGCCCCCCCCCTCCCCCCGCTCACAATTCCTATTCCTTCCTTAAATGGCGGCAACGCATCTGCGATTCCTCTGGTGTTGCGGGTGTCTATGGGCGGCGGAGATTACTCTCCATCAGGTGACCCGCCTGCTCGTTTGCCTCCTTCTATTATAACAAACAAATAAAAAATAATAATTTGTGTAGTAAAGTGAAGAGCAATACTTTTTACTATTCATATTCCCGCCCATATTATTAAGATTCAATTTTGAACTAAGGCTAAAATTTTTACTGTACAAAAAGATTTTTCAAAATGTTTGAAACAGAGCCTTGAATATTTTGTAGGCTCTCAGTTATCACGTATAATGTACATTACATTGAAAAAGACGTTACGCAAGACTTAAACAAAGAGGTTATACAAAACATATATCATCTCAGTCCTCGGCAAAATATTTTATAATGTCAGACCGAAGTCTGTTGGGTGGGTGAGACAAACAAAACATCGGGTAAAGGGGCCCGCCCTTATTAAACTTATGAATGTGTACTTTTAATAGGTACACATTCATAAGTTCAAGTTCAAGTCAAGTTTTGTTTTATTTTAAACTTTTGCAAGGGTTGTAGCAGACTTTAACAAGGATGTAATGTTTTATTTTTTTATTGTTGTTTTTTCATTTGATCGACTTTTTTAAATGTTTTTAGATCGCACTCATGGAGCCTCCTGCTAAGAAAGCTCGTGGACTTCGGTCATTACAACAATTAGAAGCTGCAATGGCAGCTCAACGGGCAGCGGCCGATTATTAATCGGCCATTACATACATTTAAATGTACGATCAAGTAATGGTTGGTCTCGCTTAGCGAGACCAATCATTTATCTAAGGATTAAGTATTATTTTTTTGTTTTACGATTGTTATTTTTTGTTTTCTTTATTATGTGTCTAGGTAAGTACCTATTATCTAGAAAGTATATATAGTATCTAGTAAGTACTAGAACAACATTCTTATTCATGTGGTTTTTATTGAGGTTCACTAGTTTGTCCATTACGGCATTGGTAAAAGTAAAGACACACTAAAAGTATTAAGTGAAACCAGTTCAAATTTTTCATAAGTTTATCAAGGTCCACCAAATTTGTTGACTTTTTTATGTCTTTATTTTTGTTTAATGTCAAAGGTTTATTTAAAGGAAAGGATACTTTGTTGAGGGATATGATAATTTTATTAATATGTTGTGTTGGGAAATATGCTTTGTCACATTTTTTTGTTCTTTAGTATAATAAGGTCCATAACTATTTTTCTCGTTGATTTAAGTGTATTCATAGATGTGATTTCATGCCAAATGATAGTATAAGCTCTATGGAACTAAAAATATTGTGTTAATTTTGGTTATCTAATTTAGTGTAGACTCAAAGTCATGGTCCCTATTAAACTACGTACCTTTGTTTAATAAGGGCCATAGAAGAGGTTTTAAAAATGATTATTTTGAAGCTAAAGGAATGTTCTGCGCCCATACATTGTTAGCCTAAGAACCAACAATTATGAAATATTCTTTTCTAGGTTCGAAATTGCAAGTAAATGACTGTAAAAACAAAGATTTTTGACGGACACTCCTGAGAACCTAAATATCAGGAAAACTTGATGTTATGTTTAATTACAGAATTTGAGAAGTGATGTTGCACTTTTTTGTTTTATTTGCCAACTCTCATGCACGTTCACTAACACTTAAAGAATCCATCATTATTTCACATTAATAATCGACAAAACACAAAATAAAGAAAATAAAACAAAACTGCAGACATGACTTCACTTTCCCGCTAAGAAGTCCAGAACGTCAACCTTTTTTTTCTTGACCATGTATACTAGTCCTTCAGTTGTATTATTAGAGTTCATTGATTATGCTTAAACTGATGATAATGATGAGTGATGTGATGATAATATTATGAACGTTTAATGCTAAACGATATTCCCCCCAAACATCTTAAGTTCCAGTAAAGATGTAGGACTTTACTGAGATCTCGCACGGACTTCTTGAGAGAATCTGAAAAGTGATGTTGCACTGTTTTGTTTTATTTACCAAAGAACGTCAACTGCACAACCAGTGTTGCCAGATCTTAGAGCCAGTCTTCCGTAATAACTGCCAAATTCCGTATGAAATCCGTATGGGAAGTTTTATTTTATTTTAATGGACAAAACAGGTTACTTATAGACATGTAAAATATAAACAAAAAATATTTTATCGTAAGGTCTATAGGTTGAAACTCTAAGGTATGTATGTACATACTTACAACTATATAGGTATAACTATATCAATGAAAGTAATAAGATAATTAATAACGGCAAAACAATATTAAAACAATATAGATGTCAGACAGACACATTATTGATTTATAACAAATTATTTTACGTGTTGCTTGCACTAACACTAAATAATAACTTTAACTCTCTCTGGCTCTCATTCTCATACTAGCCGACCAAGAAAATATCTCAATGAGCATCATCAGAGCCATAGTTTTTACTATGCAGTTTGCTGGTTCAGTTCTGTAAAAATCTATGAAAATTAAATAAGACTTGCTAGTTTACGCAGAATCAAATAAAATGTTATATTTCTTAGGAATAATAAAAGCTATTAGTAGGTACTACTTATTAAAAGTTATTACTCATTAAGAGCATTTGCCTGAAAAATCCGTGTGCATTCATTGTCCGGTTAGAACAATGACATTATTTTACGGACAAATCCGTATATATGGCAACACTGTGTACAGCAGACTACAGTAACGTCAGTCAGTAAGTGACACAGCACCGCAGATTAGTAAAATTCTCCCCATTGAAAAAGCAAAAGAATCTTAAGTTGACTAACGTTTACAGTTTGGAATAAAATGCGATGTATCGTATTCTAATGACGCTTGGAGTATTTGGCACTAAGTATATCGAGTCAGCCATGCATGCATAATATTATTAGGTTTGTTTGTACATATTATAAATATTTAGGTCACAAACCTTTAATTCACTGGCTGAATGCACTGAACTCTCAATATCCAACCCATAATAAAAAAATGATACTCAATATTAATGTCCAAAAAGTTCTTTTTATATTGGTTACCTATCTAAAAGTGTCCGCCAAAATCTAAATACTGTTAACTGTCGTAAAAAATAAGCTAAGAATTATCATGTATGTCATGTTTGTGTTGGTTCTTAAGCTAACTTCAACAATGTCCTTTGACAGGCTAAGGCAAAAATTGTACTTGTTATGTAAAAGAATAAATGTTCTCCTAATGATCCATTTTTTATTATGAAGTTAGGTGGCCCTTGTTTGCCGCAAGTACCTTAATTGTAATAATGGGCGATTTTCTGACAGCCCAAATTAAAAAGTAAAAATTAGTTCAAAAACACTCCATAGATGGCGTTTTATGAAAGCCGAGCCGTACCTACCTAAGGGCTGTAATAAATTCTACAATTTTGCTTGTCTACCAAAAAAATAAAAAATAGTACTTACCTATTTTCATTCAGGACATCCAGGACCTATTTCTATTTTGGAATGGAATAAATATTACGCAGCTATAGTGCGACATAAAAGAGTAGAAATTAAATAATTCAGAACTAAATTCACTAATTTTTTGGCAACATTGATTATCTGTCATTAATGTCAAGTGGTTGTTCAACTCTGTCTGTGGTTACGATATAAATTGTTGTTTTAGTGATATTTCTACATTCCTGGATTTAAAACACTGATAACATGATTATGACCATCCGTGGCAGTTCTCGTAACATAATATATAAGGTTTTTTTTGCGAGGTTTGGCAGAATTTCAATACGGAACTTTGTTAATCTGGAGGATATTTACCAACGTACAGCAGATTATACTGGTAAGTAAGTTATAAAAGATGTTGAAAGTATAATTATCTAAAATATGCCTATGCGCAATCGGCTAAATTCCGTGAAACAATCAGTATTTTTAAATATTTTTAAAAGTTTTGGGGTTATGATATTACAAACAAAAATGTTGGTTATTATAGTTCGACTCGAGAATCTTGAACTTTTGAATTTATTGGGACATTTTATCAAGTGTAAGGCTGGCCTCACACAGCCGGAATCGCTTTCTGAATTAAGAATCTTAATTCAGATTCTGAATTCAGAAAGGCCGGAATACCATACAATATCAGTATGCTCCACACACATTCTGATTTTTCAGAATCTGAATTTCTCAGATCGATCTGGAAGAATGAGCGGACGAGCGTCCGGAATTCCGTGTCTGAATATTTAAGATTCTGAATTCAGAACGCGCGTATTCCCATACATTTTATATAGAGCGGCACACACATGCTGGAATTCAGATTCTGAATTATTTCAGTGTTGCCATTTTTAGTAGGATCCTACTTTTATAGCATTTTTAAAAGTAAATTTTAGATATTTAGTTTGTATGTTATCTTATTGATACGTTGCTTTAATAGTGTTTAATTTTCGATGTACTTCAATTCTTAAAAATTATAAAGGTAAATATGGTGCATTTTTATAAACAACGCTTAGCAGTTTTAGCAGGATTTACCATAAATTTTTATTTTTATATTTTGTTTTTAAAAAAATTGATAGCAATATAAGCTTTAATGAAACTCGTTAATATGGTTAAACTAGATAATGGATAAATATACATAAACATAGAAAAACACCCAGACCCGAAATCAATTAAGAAAAACAGTTTTCTCTAAATTGACTCGACGACCGGGAATTGAACCCGGGATCTCAGAGATGGCGCGACGCCAGACCCGGCGCGCTAACCACTTGACCATGGAGGACGTCAATTGGTAGGAACAGAGAAAAAAAAATGGCAACCCTGGTTGAAACAGCAAGCGGCTAGAGACGTTTGCTTATGCCGGGAGTCACAAGACTACTGATCAATCTGAATTTTTAAGAATGTGTGAGTCAAGGTGCCGGAATTCAGAATCTTTAATTCAGATTCTTAATTCAGCAAGCCATTCCGGCTGTGTGAGGCCAGCCTTAAGGGGTAGAATGTGGTAAGTATAGTAAATTATGTGGGTTGGCTTTTGAATCGAGTCGCCTGAATTTGAAGAAACTAACACTGTGGGGGGAGGGGGGGGGGGGGGGTCTTAGGGGTTCTTAAATAAAAGGTTTATTAACATTTTAGCTGCCGCTATTGCGTTAAAATATTTAAAAAACCAATTGAAAGTTTTGCCAAAATCGGCTATAATCAGAAAAATTACACGTTTTTAGGTAATACAATACCATATTAACAGAACCGAAGTGTGGGGACGGAGGGGGCACAGCCCCCCTACGGGGGGGGGGGGGGTCGGGGGGCAAAGCCCCCCTCCATGAAAAAAGTCTAAAAAGTTAATTAGGTTAGGTTAGTAAGTATGTTGACTAAAACACGCGAGCCGAGCGAGCGAAGCGAGCGTGCTGCGGGAGCGGCCGGCGAAGCGCCAGAAATGAGGTTTTTGTAAATTTCCATGTTTTAAAAAAAGTAACATAACTTATAAATTACTTGTCTGCGGCAGGAGGGGTAAGTGGGACTCCTCTCTCCTCCCCTTCTGTTCCCCCACCAGTTAAGGAGACTCGATTCAAAAGTTTTACCATGATACATAACTTTAAAATAGAAGAAAATTAACATAACTTAAAAACTACTTGTTTGCGGCAAGGGGGGTAAATGGGGGGGTAAGCCTCCCCCCACTCCTTACCTTCACCACCCCCACCCCGATTCAGGCGACTCGATTCAGAAGTTTTAACAATTATGTTTATAACTCAGTCCATAGGACTGAAAAATTTTGGTTTTGTTATTTTTTATGCATATATGTTTTTATTGTTCTAGGTGTGTCTGAAAGTACTGTGCGGAGAATAGCTAAACAAGGCTCCGAAAATGGAGGAAATTTTTTGACTCCCGCTAAACACAGAAAGGGTCGACTCACAAAGGAACTCGATGACTTTGATATGTGTGCAATCCGTCAGAAAATGTTTTTTTTTACACTGTAAAAAAAGAAATACCAACAATATGCAAATTAATAGCTCAATTAAGGCATCTTATTGGCTATGATGGAAGCCGCGAGCATTTGCGAAACTTGAAGAGTATCTTTACTTTAATTTATTAGTTTTATATCTAAATAAAAATAAGTTATAAGTACAATGGCTGTTTTTGTTAAGTACTACATACAAACTACTCAAATTAATTATTTTAACGACCTCCTTAGCTGAGAGGCGAGCACCCCGGACTTGGCGTCGCCATCTCTGAGGTCCCGGGTTCGATTCCCGGTTGGGTTAATGTAGAAAACCAACTTTTCTATATGGTCTCGGACCTGGGTGTTGTGGTACCGTCGTTGTTTCTGATTTCTATAACATAAGCGCCTTAGCTACTTCCTTTATATCAGAGCAATGTGTAAGTGATGTTTTCCAATTATATAAAAATATTAAATAAAAACAAGTATCAAGAACAATTTGATCGACCTATCAGGGTTGCTATGTTAACGACAACAGCGCCCTCATTTATTTTCTACTATTTTATGTCGCACTGTACACGTGTTCTTTATGGACTCGCCTTTTACTAAACGCCATACTAATCTATGCCAAGCGCCATCTATAAAGTCATTTACCAACCAATTTCTTTTTTTATTTGATATTGCATGTATGAAGAATGTTATGAGAGTAAGTGAAGCAAATTACGTGTGTCAGGATAGTAGAAAATGGAAATCTGTGGTCTCTGCTTACCCCTTTGGAAAGCGGGCGTGATGTACCCACCTATGTATGTACCTATGTATTATTGTAATTCTCCGTAGGTACACCAAAAGCTACCAAAAGCTTGTATAACTACAACCTAGAGACTATTGTGATGCACGTAATTATTGATTATAAGTTCAGGCTGTCCCATTTATTTATTAACTTAAATCACATAATTTATACGTATCTAACATTGGCTTGTATTGGTCATCTTGTCAGTACAATAATGATTGCATCATTGTATTGGAAAAGGATGATCCCATGCTCTTGGAACCTAACCTGTGGTTCTGTGACCCTCCAAATTTGGATCACCTACAGGTTATTGGGGTAATACTACTACCCACCTAGTGCGGGGTAATTGGTGCAGTAGTATACGGGACGGGAAATTACACTCTCACTACAATTTGTCACTTTTAGAGCGCGGACAACGTTTCAAGTTTCTTTAAATACTTACTTAAATTATAATACTTATGTTTAAAGATTCTTTATTTCTCAAAAAAGATAATATATCACTTACATGAGAAAAGAATTAAGTAATGACGTTAATACATACAGGCACCGTTCGCTGTATCTGTATTACAAATATTTCCTCACTTCACTTACACTAAGTATTGTTTTTATATTTCATTAATTCACTTCGCAAACATATTGAGCAAGTTTTGCTTTAAATGACTTTAAACATTCAACGCTTTTTAATGATGAAGGTAGTTTATTAAAAAACTGTGCTCCCTCAAAAGTAAACATTCGTTTGCCATAATGGGCGATTTTCCGAGATCAAAAAAAAAGAAATTGGTTCGTAAATGACTTCATAGATGGCGCTTAGCATAGATTAGTATGGCGCTTAGTAAAAGGCGAGTCCATGAAGAACACGTGTATGGCTACGTAATATTTATTCCATTCCAAAATAGAAATAGGTCCTGGAGATCGTGAATAAAAATTTGTAAGTACTATTTTTTTATTTTTTTGATAGACAAGCAAAAGTGTAGAATTTATTACAGCCCTTAGGTACGGCTTTCATAAAACGCCATCTATCGAGTATTTTTGAACTAATTTTTATTTTTTAATTTGGGCTGTCAGAAAATCGTCCATTGGTTCGTGCTTTGGGTAGAACCAAAAAACTGGCGCGTCTCGTTGCGCGTTTCGATACTCGCTGCGTTATTGATATTGAGGTGTGGATGGTGTTCGCGCCACAGCGCGACGGATAACCGTCTCTGCGCCGGTCAATTAAGGTGCATATTGGTGCAACGAATGTGCAACGAATGATCGGCCAATCACAGCGAGGTGACAATTATACTCGACGAAGTGTTCGCCCGCGCCGCCGGCACTGGGCAAGAGTAGTGTGCTCCGAGCCTTCAAAGAGAATCCACGCGCGCGCCCGCGCTAGAACTCAGCACGTGAACAACCACGTGTTCAGTGTATGTGACTTGAGAGCGCTGTGTTTACCAGCCCAACTACCCTTAAAACGCCTCCGATCAGTGCCTAGTGGAGTGAATTGTGTTGTGTGTTGCTGCCTTCAAGCCCGCGCCCCCGCGCCTGCCTTCAGCTCCAACCAGCTCCAGCCCGAACCAGGTAAGCCCCAGAAATTCCCTTATCTCCTGCCTAACCCTTGTTTCGCCGCTGTTACGGCGAACATCTTTCGCCGTAACATTTTGATCCTTTACGAGCCGGATACACCCAGTAACAGTCCACTAAATTAAACCCTACTTTACACACTTCATTTTTTTGCCTCGACTCGTGCCGCCACCCATACACGCCCACACAACACCCACACAATGCACGCCAGCCCAAACACCTCTTACTGCCCTTACTGCAGAACTAGGGGGCACAGACTGATAGCATGCTCCCGCTACAATGCGCAACCGACACAAGGTCGGTAGGACTTTATAAAGGCGCGCGAGCGGTGCCAGAAATGCCTGGGCCCACACTACCCACAGGAATGTAAGTCGGTGAAGGCATGCAGAGTGTGTGGCATCGCAGACCACCACACGTCCCTTCACCGACCGGACGACGCCACACAGCATTACCAGCCGGAATCGGCGGCGCGGTGGCTCCCGCCCGCGCTGCGGGACACTCCGGCAAAGCGACCCAACGACAGAACGCTGCATGTGTCCTCGCATGCACAGCGGTCGCATGAAGGGTCGCAGGAGTAGGTACATGTTACAGTAGACATTCAGCCCCACATTATTAATACAGTCCACTATTATATATATATATAGGATAACTATTTCAGCCCATTAACTATTTCATTACATGTTGGTCATTCGACCCGTTAAAATAATATTTACTCATATTTCGTAGTTATCACGTAACTTAATTTTAATTTCTGATTTTTAAATTTTATCGCGTAACATTCCTAATTTCATTACCTTACATGACCCTTTCTGCACGATAGACGTTGCAGGGTGCATTGCGAGATATTATTAACCTACCTACAAAAATAAATTAAGAACGTGTTCCAAGAACAGTGTTCGATTCGTGTTATATTTTTACTTGCTAATTAGGTTGCACATATAACTTTAGGTACGTATAACACACCCGCGTCTAGACGACGATATTGTTGTTTTTCCCGTTTTATTTTGTAATGAAATTTTTATGGTCGTGTCGTGTTAAATCGGCTCAGATCTCGTGCATGCTCACCACGCGTGCCAAATAGCGTGCTTTATTTTTTCGCTCGTGTTAATTTTATATTTTTTCTGCTTTTAATTCTTGCCTTGGCAATCGACTCAATCTCGTGAGTGCTCACCACAAGAGCATAGTACTTCTACACACGTGCAACCACACATCAGCCTGCAGCACACAAACACATGTAGTCAGCCCGCACCTATACGGTGCATGACATCAGCACGCGCCCCCTGCGCCTCTGCGCCCCCGCGCCCCCACGCCATTGCGTTGACCCGCCCCCTGCGCTTCTGCGCCCCCGCGCCCCCACGCCTTTGCGTTGACGCGCCGCCTGCGCTTCTGCGCCCCCGCGCCCCCACGCCTTTGCGTTGACGCGCCCCCTGCGCTTCTGCGCCCCCGCGCCCCCCCGCCTTTGCGTTGACGCGCCGCCTGCGCTTCTGCGCCCCCGCGCCCCCACGCCTTTGCGTTGACGCGCCCCTGCGCTTCTGCGCCCCCGCGCCCCCACGCCTTTGCGTTGACGCGCCCCCTGCGCCCCCGCGCCGCCTGCGCTTCTGCGCCCCCACGCCTTTGCGTTGACGCGCCCCTGCGCTTCTGCGCCCCCGCGCCCCCACGCCTTTGCGTTGACGCGCCCCCTGCGACCCGCGCCGCCTGCGCTTTTGCGCCCCCGCGCCGCCTGCGCTTCTGCGCCCCCGCGCCCCCACGCCTTTGCGCTCACGCGCCCCGTGCGCCTATGCGCCTTCGGCGCTTCGCGCCCCCGCGCCCCCTGTGCTTCGTGCGCACAGGCATTCAGCCCTCATACAATTATACTCATACAGTCACACACGTGCATTCCTCTCAGCGCATCATATACACACCCACTCGACATTAACTCAACACAGCACGAATCGGGGCTGTAGTCCCCCTTTAACTTCCATTCCTTCCCCCCCCCCCCTCCTACCCTCTGGGGCCCGGGAAGATGTTCGCGCCACAGCGCGACGGATAACCGTCTCTGCGCCGGTCAATTAAGGTGCATATTGGTGCAACGAATGTGCAACGAATGATCGGCCAATCACAGCGAGGTGACAATTATACTCGACGAAGTGTTCGCCCGCGCCGCCGGCACTGGGCAAGAGTAGTGTGCTCCGAGCCTTCAAAGAGAATCCACGCGCGCGCCCGCGCTAGAACTCAGCACGTGAACAACCACGTGTTCAGTGTATGTGACTTGAGAGCGCTGTGTTTACCAGCCCAACTACCCTTAAAACGCCTCCGATCAGTGCCTAGTGGAGTGAATTGTGTTGTGTGTTGCTGCCTTCAAGCCCGCGCCCCCGCGCCCCCTGCGCCCCCGCGCCTGCCTTCAGCTCCAACCAGCTCCAGCCCGAACCAGGTAAGCCCCAGAAATTCCCTTATCTCCTGCCTAACCCTTGTTTCGCCGCTGTTACGGCGAACATCTTTCGCCGTAACAGATGGTTTTATTCAATACTTTTTGCATGAGCATGCAGGTGTGGAATGCAAATAACTGTTTTATATTCATAAGACATGTTTCCATGTAGATCTTAGAGGTAGGTGTGAGGTATGCATAGTGGAATAATAATTTAATTATTTTATTTTGTGCTATTTGTAGTTCTGACAACTTAGTTTTTGAGGCACTGCCCCATATTTCTATTAAATAAATTAAGTGAGACTTTACAAGTGAGTTATAGATAACAAATCTTGCTTTGCGTTTAATATATCGAACTATAGGTCGTAGGGAACTCATCAACGACGATATTTTTTTTTATATGGTTAATATGTATGTTCCATGTTAAGTGGGTGTCAATATGCAAGCCTAGTAGGTATTTCTCGTGTGTTTTTTGTTGTTTAAGTATGTTATATATTGTAGGTGGGTTATATAGCGGAATTGATTTGTTTTTTGCTTTAAAAATTATGTAAGAAGTCTTAAATAAGTTAATTGTTAAAAGATTTTGTTGCAACCAAGTGGTGAGAATGTGGAAATCTTGTTGAGCGAGAGAAATTATGCTGTTAATTGATGATCCGAAATAGAATAGGCAAGTGTCATCCGCACATAAGGTCACGTGACCGTGTAATCCGATTTTATCAATGTCATTAATGTAAATAGAAAATAACAAGGGTCCTAATATGGATCCTTGGGGAACACCACAGTGTAATGGAAGAGCTTTACTTTGATAATGTTCTATTTTTACAATCTGATGACGATCTTTGAGGTATGAATTAAACATTTTGAGTGCATTATCGCTGATACCTATAATTTCAAGGTTTTTTAGTAAGATTTAATGACTTACGGTATCAAATGCTTTTTTTAGGTCTATAAACACACCCAAGACAATGTTTTTTCTACCAATATTGTGTCGTATTTTAGTTACTAAGTCGAGTGTTGCAGCTTACGTGTTACTTTTTGGTCGAAAGCCAAATTGTCTATCGGTAATAAAATTGATAGAATTCAGGTACGTTTCTAAGCGTTCGTGTATTACTTTCTCTAAGATTTTTGATAGCACCGGCAAAACAGAGATCGGACGGTAGTTGCCTGGATCTGTTTTTGTTCCCGATTTGTAAATTGGTGTCACTTAAGCTAGTTTAAGTGAATTTGAGAAATGACTTTCAGCCAATAAAATGTTAATCGATTCAGTAATTGCAGTGAAAACGCAGATTGGTGGAAATAAATATATATTTAAATAGACAGAGATGAACAGTCGTAGCAAAAGTTTGTGACAACAGTGTGTCAAAATAAGAGTCTATCAACATTCAAATACTTACATGACAACACTATAAAAAACAGCCAGTGTCCTTATTTTAGTAAATAGTTTTTACACCTTCCCGTAATAAGGACACCATGTATCTAAGTAAATAAAACTAACAAACACAATACTATACACACCTTAAAACTATAAACACAAGACATTTTTAAAACAAATTGATAACTACATACAACACGTAATACAAACAAATGACGGCACAAATAAAGTAACATTACAAACAAAACTAACTTAACCCTAACAATTTTATGCACTTCTGATGTTTGATTTTGGGCAGAGGTTTTGTCAAAACATCAGCAGGCATGTGATTTGTGGGGATGTAATGTAATGAGATGAGTGTGTCGTCCAAACAAGTGCGTATGAAATGATACCTAATGTCAATGTGTTTGGATCGAGAATGATAACTGTTGCTGTGAGAAAGCTTTAGAGCACTTTGATTATCACAGAACAGTTTTATGGGTGTGACTGTGTTCATGAGATTATTTACAATGGACTTTATGTAGATAGCCTCTTTACATGCATCGCTCAGTGACATGTATTCGGCTTCCGTCGTCGAGAGAGCAACCGTACGCTGTTTGCGGGACTCCCAAGATATGGGTGCTCCACTGAACGTAAATACGTACCCTGTGTACGACCGACGATCTACGAGACACGACCCGTAATCGGCATCCGCGTAGCCCGCAATGTTGAGGCTCGATGTTTTGTCGTCTTGAAATCGTAGACCCATTGATTTTGTCGCTTTAAGATAGCGAACGACCCGCTTAGCGGCTCGCCAGTGCACCTCCCCGTAATGTGTGTTGAATTGGCTGAGAAGTGACACAGCATGAGCTATATCAGGTCTCGTGCCTATGGCAACATACATTAGGGAGCCGATGAGCTGCTGGTATGGAAGATCTGGGCGTTCGGCTTCTTTGTCAGGTAAAATCAGCTTGAGTCCAGGTTCAAGAGGTGTTGAGACAGGAATGGCGTCGTTCATGCCAAATTTATGTATTAGTTTCTCTATGTAACTGGTTTGGTCAAGTGTAAACGTCCCTCCGGCTTGTGTTACACGCATTCCAAGACAGTCTTTTAATTGGCCTAAATCTTTAACGATGAACTTTTTCTGTAGCTCCTTTTTGAAGTCATTTTTCATATATTCATTGTTGCTAAAAAGAAAAAAGTCATCAACGAATACAGCGACAATTAAAAGATCACTTTTATTTCTCTTGAAGTATACACAATGCTCAGTCTCAAGTTGTGTCATTGAGAGACACGCCATGGCTTCACGAACTTTTAGGTTCCATTGCCTCGGAGCCTGTTTTAAGCCATATAGTGACTTTTTAAGAGGACACACTTTATTTTTGTCTTCAGGAGCATAACCTTCAGGTTGCTCCATGAAGATTTCCTCTTCCAACTCGCCATTCAGGAAGGCAGTCTCCACATCCATGTGGTCAACTTTTAAATTCAATTTAGCTGATAAAGCCAGTAGGATTCGGATGGATGATAGTCTTGCGACTGGTGAAAAAGTTTCACCGTAGTCCATGCCATAGACTTGTGTGAAGCCTTTTGCTACAAGTCTAGCTTTGTACTTTACTATTTTTCCATCAGTGTCCCTCTTTATTTTATAGACCCATTTATTTTTTATTATTTTTCTATCGTTAGGTCTGTCCACTAAAGTCCACGTTCTATTTTTTATGAGACAATCATATTCAGCATTCATAGCTTTAATCCATTCATTTTTTCTAGCATCTTCCAAGGCTTCTTTATATGTCTCCGGTTCGGAATGAGAAGAAACCAAATAGAGAATCCATTATTCGCTGGAAAACGAATTGGAGGTCGACGCTCTCTAGAAGGATATCGACTCTCACTTTCTTCGGAAGTAACAACAGCTGGTTCAGGTTCGAGTTGTGGTGTCACTGGCGGTGGTACTGAAACAGTAACGATTGGAACCTCTGCAGGTATAACCTCAACTGAACACTGATCTTGAATGGGAACTGATGGCTGTAATTCACGCGTGGACGTGGGAGTCACATCTTCTATAAACGGAGAACTTGAATTGGATGAAGATGAATGTGGAGTAGTGGATTCGTGGATATCAACAACATATGGAGTCGTTACTCTTGGGGGACTATCGTTAGAAAGTTGACTTGGAGTTGTCGTAGGACTTGTCAGAGACTTATTTTCAATGAAAATTACGTCTCGGGCAATAATAACATTCTTCGGGTTCCGAGTATCGATTAAACGATAACCTTTTGAGTGTTCGGCGTACCCTACAAATATACACTTTTGTGTCTTGGCGTCAAGTTTCTTGCGCTTTTCCTCTGGAATAAGCACGTGAGCTTCACAACCGAAAACTCTAAGATGAGAAAGGTTCACCTTAGTACCAGTCCAGACTTCCTCGGGAATCCTGTTGTTGAGCGCTGTAGTGGGGGAACGATTCTTGAGGTAAATCGCTGAACTTACGGCTTCTCCCCAGTAGGCTCTTGGTAGACCAGCATCTTCAAGCATTGACCGCGCTTTTTCTATGACAGTACGGTTTACTCTTTCCGATAATCCATTCTGCTGTGGATTATATGGTACAGAAGTTTGGTGAATAATTCCATTATCTTTTAAAAAATTCGACATTGGTCGATTAACAAATTCTCCACCGCAATCTGACCGGAGTATTTTAATTTTGAGACCTGTTTGGTTTTCAACCAAACTACGAAATTCGACAAACTTATTAAAAACTTCGTTTTTATGTTTTATAAGATAACCGAAAGTTTTTCGTGAAAAGTTGTCGGTAAAAGTTAATAAATATAGAGCACCTCCAAAGGAATGCGTACTCATCGGTCCACAAACGTCAGTGTGAATGAGCTCTAATTTATTACTTGACTCCTTCATAGAGGATATAAATGGTCTCTTTGATAATTTACCTCGTATGCAAGACACACACGGTTCGAATAATCTGTCTTTAAAGTCTATGCCCACTTGTTTATTTTTTAAGACGTTGACAGCTTTGTGATTCAAGTGTCCCAGGCGACGGTGCCATAGCAACGCTGTTTGTAAACAATTTGTCAAATTAGCTTGGTGGCAGACGTCAAGCTTGTACAAATTATTGAAATTGGATGCAGTTGCGACAATTTGTCCGGAAACTTTACAGTTTTCTTTTTGCAAAATTGTCGCACCACGCTGGGAAAATAAAACCACAAATCCGTCACGTACAAGAGAACTCACCGACATTAAATTGGATGCTAACTTAGGGACATAGAGCACATTTGAAATAGTACTCATATCATTATCGCTACTTAGAGGCAAACGCACAGTACCTGATCCTTCACAAAGAATCTGGTCATTGTTGGCAACGAAGATTGGTTTCAACTTCTTATGCAAGTTCTGGAAGCAGTCGGTATTGCGACACATGTGTGAAGTTGCTCCCGAGTCTAGAAGCCAATCTTGATTGTTTTGATGACCTGAGGGATATGGAGTGAAAGAAGATGAAAGTGTTATATCTGATGTAATATTAGTTTTTGAAACAATGTTTGAATTTTTATGTTGTTTTCTTTTTCTACAATTTGAAATTACATGCCCAAACTTATTACAAAATTTACACTTTACTGATTTGATGCTAGAGTTGGAGGCCGAAACTAATGCACTAGGGGAACAGGGGGAAGATTCTTCGCGGTGAAATTTCAGATCTTCTTTCAGAAGGCGCGTGGCCACTGAGTCGGAAGAAATATCAACACCGGAATTTTCTATCGCCATAATCAAGGGTTTGTATTCTTCTGTTAATCCCGTTAACATTATCACGCCCACAAACTCATCACCAGTGGTCGGAGTAGGTATATTGATTTTAGATACTTGCGTCATGATATCATAACATGGACATGCATTTCTTCCGGAATGTACCGGAGTTTCCAAAAATTTGGTAAATAGAGTAATAAAATAAAAAACCATATGTAAGCAAACAAAATTGTTTATTGTTAATACAAATAATCATTATTACAGTTTTATTAAAAATAATTATTTTTAATCCTCATCGGTTACAAGTTCTACATTTTGATTTTCTGTCTCTATACAATTAAAATAAATAACTATAATTTTTTCAATATTTTCTAATTTTAAGCTATTTCTTTTAACATCTAAGATCCATTTGTAAGTGGAAAATGATCGTTTAACATCTGTAGATGTCAATGGAGCGAATTTGAAATAAAGTTTCTGATTATTTGCTACGCTTTTTTCAATACTCTCGCTGTATTCTCTAATTGTATCTAAATCTGGATTTCGTTTCATAACTGATTCTATTTTATTTTTTATATTCTCATTATTGCACTCGTTAAGCGTAGCCCTTACTTGATCAAATACTAAAAGTGAATCAGCTAGAGATAAATTTTGTTTTTGTAACTCTTTTAGGGCTAGTAGTATAATAGAGTAATTTTCTTCAATATATTTTAAATCATTTTCTAAATTTTGTTTTTCCAAAATGTTTTTTGCGTTTCGTATGGCTATAGCATCAGAACTGCTCAAGCAGGATAAAACTTCTTTTATTTTATCTAAATGTTGAGCGTAGTAAGATGCTGCCTGTAACCAAGTACCCCATCTGGTAATGACTGGTTGCGGAGGCAACGGTAAGTCAGGATATTTTTCTTTTAAAATGTTTACCCTACTAGGAGCCTTTAAAAATACTTTTTTAACATTTGATATAAGAATATCAACATCGTTGTATTCTGACCTTATCTGCTCACTTACACGATGAAGAGCGTGCGCCAAACATGTCACATGCTTCATTTCAGGTAAGTAATGTTTTAAATTTCGCCCTGCAGATAGCATGTACGCTACACTGTCAGTGCAAAGCATTAAAATATTGTCAACTTTCGCTTCAAAAGTGTTTTGCCATAAATTTTCTAGACATTGCAGTACAAATTGTGTTATTGTTTGTCCATTTACTGCTGTTAGCATTTTACAAGCAATCAAATAAGGCCGGCCTGCACTATTACTAGGATGCAATGGTTTTATTAGGAAATTGACTATGTATCGACCAAAAATGTCTGTTGTCTCATCCAGCGATATCCATAGTTTCTCATTTTTATTAGTTTCATAAATCGAATTGATTTTATTCCTATAAAACTTCTCCAAATAAACTTTTCGTAACTGTGATTCGTCAACCACTTTACGATTGGTACAAACGCAACAACAAGTACTGCACATATATTTCTGAAAAAACTCTTTGAACGCTGGATTTTTCATTTGCGACCAAGGAATATTGCATAGAATCAGGAACTTAATGAGGTCGAAGTAAAATTCCTCTTGCGGTCTCTTAAATTTTCCTTGATGTACAGCGCCTTCAATGTGTTTGGTAATGTTGCCTCTATTCACAGCTTTCAAATGACTTTCACACTTTGTACAGTATATAGTGCCACTAGCGTTATCGTAAAGTAGCTCAGGATAGTGCAATAACCACTTTTGCACTGTTTCAGCCTTGACCTTTGCCATATTTATTTATATCTCACCTAAAACAATGATTTAAATTTACAATATATACATACACAACTGTAAAGTCGATAATGAAATTCTGTTTCATATAAAGTGTTTTTTTTAACTGAAGCGGTGATAGCCCTGCGGTGTGCGTACCGGACTCTCATGCGCTGTGATGATTGCTATAAAGTGATTTTTTTAACTGTTTCCAAGTTCTAAAACCTTCTTAAATAGTGAAAATAATTAAAACTTACCCGTACAAAAACAACTTCAAATGGGCCCAATCCAAGAGTAATAAATCGATGTCCGTAGTTATAAGCCAAATTCGTCGTTTTAAGTAGATTTCAGAAGACAGTAAACAAGCCAGGGTCAAGTCAAGATATTCACAACACATAAAATAAGCGCACTCCACGAACCGAAATAAGTGAGTGAGCCACTTGGTCTGGATGTCGGTGCGAGCGCATTGTTTTCGAACAAACAGTCAATGAGTCATCCTGGATACTTGATTCTAATTGGTCAGATGCGTTGAGCATAGAGATAAGAGGACAAAAGACCCTGTTTGCCGGATGTCGTGTGTTGAAATGAATATTATTATTATATCATTTTATACATGCTTAGGCTTTTACTCCAACACTTTTACTACAACAAGGTTTTTACACACCAGTCATTTTTTACTATTAAATTCTGGTCATCTACGCCACTAGCAGCATAGCGTTGAGAGTATTGATACATTTTTAACTAGTTTCATGTAATAATTTCGATGTTTCGGTATTTTTATCATAATAATCCGGAAACTCGGAGGAGTATCCATATTAACATTTACGTTTGATGTCAGTGACCTTAATTCAATATACCTACTCCGACCACTGCTCATCACTCAACCCAGCATCTATCTCCAGTAACTTCTCTTGTAAATCCCTGATGTAGTTAACATAGCTTTCCATGTCACCAAAGTTTGTCATCTTCGTGTTGAATAACTGCCTGAGCAAAGTTAGTTTTCGGTCGAGACCTCCGTCGGCATACTGGCACTGCAGTTTAGTCCACGTTTGTTTTGCTGTCTTTGCAGACTTGACCGTTGAGTAGATACGTGGAGCTACGCTTAGACAGATTTTCGCTCTAGTCTGTTCATCCAACCTTTTATAGTCTTGTCTCTCTGCTGCAAATATTTCTGGTGATTCGACGCACTTCCATAAGCCACAATCGACCAGGAACATTTTCATTCCGAAACTCCAGGACCCGTAATTGGAACGTCCTTCCAACTTTGGGATAGGTGGCACACCGCTGGCAATGACCGCTGGTCCAGCTTGAGCAGGAACAGAGGCATAACGGATATCACCCTGCGCTCGAGGGCGATCTTCAGCTGTAGGTGGCTCACTCATTTTTGCGTGAGATACTTTTGACCTGTAAGGTTAAAGGTCTGGGCCCATAACCTGCAGTGAAAACGCAGATTGGTGGAAATAAATATATATTTAAATAGACAGAGATGAACAGTCGTAGCAAAAGTTTGTGACAACAGTGTGTCAAAATAAGAGTCTATCAACATTCAAATACTTACATGACAACACTATAAAAAACAGCCAGTGTCCTTATTTTAGTAAATAGTTTTTACAGTAATGACATCTGCAATTAATTTTTTGATGTATTTCAAACTTTTCGTACTGATAACATCCATGCCCGTGCTGGAATTCGGATCAAGGCCGTCAATAATGTATATTATTTCATCAGTTGTACATGGTTTAAATGATAAGAGTTTCGGAGTGTCGTGTATGATGGGTGGTGATGTCTGTTCGTTTTGGATATTGTTGTGAGGGTGTGATAGGATTTTAACATTGAAAATGTTTTTTCGTTCGCTCCGGTGTAGGGCCCCATTTTCGCTGAAAGTGTGTTTGCCCCGTGGTATATAGTAGTTGAGGGCAATGAGAACGTATGTAGGCTCAAAAGACGCAGAATTTGAATGGCTTTCAGATAGTGAAAAAAAATTTTTGTAAAAGTCAATAACTTTTTTCGCAAATTGAAAAAAACAAAAAAAAACCTTGATTTTTTAACACCTTCCCTCGTAATATCTTTGATATCTCGTGAACGAGGTCGAAAATCGAAAAACTGAGAGAGACGCCTAGAGATATTGAGACGGGGAACATTTTATGTTCTATACTTTTTTTTGTGGGAGTGATAGGGTGGGCGGTATGCTCCCCCTTAGCGCGCGTGGAGCGTCGCCTTGAGGTGTTACTCGGGAATCATAGCCCTGTGGAACTTCGCAGCTTTGAGATACGAAAATCTATTAAGACTTAATAGACGCGGAAAATTTAAGAGCTTTATGATAGTACAAAAAATTTTGGAAAAACCGATTATTTCTTTTGAAAATAAAAAACATCAAAAAAATCAATGTTTTATACGAAGATCTATTAGGACTTAATAGACGCGGAAAATTAGGGGCTTTAAGATGGTATAAACAAATTTTAAAAAAACGATAATTTTATTTGAAAATATTTTTTTTTTCATTAATAATCTATATAATAGCTAGGTTCATGTTTAATGGCTTTTCAAGTCGTGTAGAGCACGAGATCTGTGAATTTTTTTTGCAAGTAGGGATCCGATAGTAGAAAAATATTGGTTAAATATGTTACAGATACCTTCAGGATCAGTTATAGTTTCCGTTTCAGATACTAATATTGAGGGAACACAGCTGTTTTTGATCTTACGATTAGATAGGTGGTTTATAAGGCTCCAGGAAGACGTGGGATTGCTTTTACAGTCGTGAAATTTGCCGTAATAGTAAACGTCTTTGGTATTTTTGATTAGGTTAGTCACCTCTCGTCTCGTTTGTATGTATGTGTTCTCCAACGTGACATTCTCGGGATCTTGTCTATGTTCAGTCCATAATTCATTTCTTCGATTGATTGCGTAGATGATATCTTTGTTTATCCAATCCTTTAGTGGAGGGTTTAGCTTTTTGAGCTTAGTTAGTTTGCATTTTTCTATGTAATCTTTTATTGTTTCTTCTAGCTTGCTGTAGTCTCTGATCTCGTTATCAAATTTGTGGTTCTCGATGGATGTGTATAGTTTTGCATAATCCATAGCTTTTTAAGCAATACTTTTAATCGGAGGTGGTTTGTATTTCTTTACTGACAAAAAAAATTGTTTGTGGTCGGACAATGGGACACATAAAGCTAAATAAAAAAATGCATTTTTTTAATTTGTACTCACGTGTTCCAGTATTGCTTTTTCGTTGCAGTTTCTCTAGTGGCGTATTCCTTAACAATTTTGTTAAGTATTTTGTATCCAGTATCTTTCAAAATGCTTTTAAGTATATAGTTTTTTTTCTTGCTCTTTTCCAATATTTATATAATTTATATTAAAATCTCCAAAAACAAGTGTTCTCTTTCGTTTTTGTAATTGTACCTCGAAGGATTCCACGAATGAATTAAAGTCTGTATCTCCAGGGTAATATACAACACCTACATCAAGGGCGTATTTTTTGAGTTTTATCCAGAGATAGTTATTACCCCCTGAGTAGACTGAGACTGTGATATTGTGATCTAGGTCCTTATGCACATATATCGATACTCCACCTCCAGTTTCGTCAGTTCTATAATTGTAGTGATGTGTATAATTAATACTTGTTCAGTTTTAATCCAAGTCTCTGTTATTAATATTATTTGTATTACAGCAGGTATAGAGCGTAATATACATTTGAGTTCATCAAATTTGCCTTTGAAGCATATACTTAGTGCGTTTAAGTAAAATAAATTGAGACGGGATTTGGTAGTCTGGATATCTTTGTAGGTATTAGTTATTTGATAAGTTATTTCGTTGGTGATTGATGGTGCGATTGGTTGAAGTTTTTTGGGTTGATCTTCACGATTCTGGCTACGCCATAAATGTATTTTATTGTAATATTCGACTCACCAGTTTGCTGACGACGAGCCAATTCTTTTTGAAGATTACTCATAATTTTTTTATTGATATGGGGTTTGATTAGAGTATATTTTGATTCCTGTAGGTAGGTTAGCTTCGTTGCGTAGGAGTTGATTGGCTATGTTTTGACTGCTAAAGCACACTTTGATCCGGCGATTTTTGTTGGCATCATATTTAACAATACGGAAAACTTTTATCGGAGGTGGTGAATCTTTTATCATATTCGAAATGAAGTTTGTAACTTTGGTCATATCTAGGGATAGTCGTTCTTTTGCTTCAGTAGATTTCTGTTCATCAATACCAGCTAAAATAATATTCTTTCGTCTGTTGTTTTGATCTATTGAACCTCATATTTAATTTGTTCGTTAGAAAGCATTCCGGAGTTTTCCGTGGATGATGTTGATGGATCAGTAATTTTTACTCTAACGAGATCTGACTCTAGTTCTTTCATTTTCTCTTCACCCTTAGAAATTTTATGTTCTAGCGATGAAATTTGTGTTTTTATCTGTTTTTGTTCCAGCGAAAGACTTGACATTGATTCTTGAATTACATTGATCTGTTTTTTAGCTTCAGTAACATTGTTGCTAATTGAGGAAAAATGTAGGTCGTTTGATGATTTCATGTCTGTGAGATAGGTTTTCATTTCTGATACACTGTCCAGAGCCTACTGATTTATACAGACGAAATTTTCCACTAGTTTGGAGATACGTGCCATATCCAAGCGTAGATCCTGAATGTCATTGTTGCAGAGACATCCGTGGTCATCGGGTTGTTTCCTTTTTCTAAATGTAATCTGTGACTCCATTTTATCACGACCAACAGTGGATAAATCAGGTGTAGAACGACATTCTGAACTCGAAGGTGACTTCATTAGCAAGCGTATTAGTGCTCATGACTGCATAAACTCGTCCACAGTTGACTTTATAATGTGCGTGTCCTTGTAGTGGGGTGGCCTGTTGCTCCGTGCTGTGGCTACAGCTAGTATATGCACGGTGAAGAACGTAGTAAAGACACGGTATTGATTTGAATGAATTTGATCTTTAACATGTGAACAATAGGGTTTCGTTTGCAAAATAAACTTTTTGAAATATTTCGTAAAAATTTGACACACGTCTGCTCCCGACAGCGGCGAACGGCCGATGGAACGGACGATACTTACCTACATCTTTCTACGCTCACACCAATTACATAGCCCAAGCTTCTTTTGAAACTCGTTAATGATTTAGATAACGGATAATTAATAAACATAAACATAGAAAAAATACCTAGAACCGAAATAAAAAACAGTTTTTTTTCTAAATTGACCCGACCGGGAATTGAAGCCGTAACCTCAGAGATAGCGCGATGCCAAAATCGGCGGCGCCGGCGCGCTTACTACTCGACCACGGTAAGTTTTGGTCCTACAATACTTAGATAGTACTAGGAGGAAGGTAAAACAAAAATACAAGTTCATTCAATCACATCTTTTTTAATATTTTAAATTATGAAAGCATTAACATTTTTCATCACTTTTGTGCTTCATAAAACTTAACTTATACCCTATTTAAAAACGATTTTTTTGGACAGAAAAAAAATATATTATTGGCATTACAGTGAAGATAGGTAATTTAGTAAACAGTTAGATAGTGTTTGAAGCTTTATGATTTATTGTTTAACCATAAGTAGTAAGAAAGACAAACAAGTCTAGTAAACTGCTGCTGCATTAAACATTTTGGAAAAATTTAGCCCAATTCTAAAATGCGAAAATAGCTAACAAGTACATTAAGGTGCATAGGATGGATATTTCAAATATGGATAACAATATTTACGTGACCGAATAACAAGATTTGAAAATGATTAAGGAAGACATCAAGGAGATGCAGATTTAAATACTAGTAGGTAGGTAAATCTATTTGTGTGTATAAAATTGTTGGCATTTATGATGACAATTTAAATGAAGTAGGTATTCACGTACCTACTACCAGAATGGATTAGAATAAGAGTAATAAAAAGGTTTTTTGAAATGTTTTTATGACTCTCTAATCTCTGTTAATATTATAATAAACTTTTGGAATAATATTAAGTTAGAACACTGTAATAGCAAAATATTGTTTTTAACAATTAAATTATTTTATTACGAATTACACATATTTATCACAATTTATGCGGCGGTTATTTATAATAACAATGATTAAATATGTATCTAAGTAAGTATGTATTAGTTTTGTTAGGTGCGTTGTGCTTTATTTTATGAGAACATTGTGATGTTTTTAAGCAGTGCATGAAATTGAAACAATCCGCTTAGTATTCGGATTATTTAGGAACTTAGATAGTTTTAAAAAGCTATTGACTAGGATTTTAGTTAACGTCTTTAAGCTAAGAAAGTACTTAACTCTTGAGTAGGTAGTAGTAAAGAACCTTAAAAAATAATTAAATAATTAATGTAAGTATAAAATAATAGAGACGCAATTGCCGCAACAAACTAAGTGTTTTTTTATTTATAAAGATAAAACTAGAATGTAAGCGCAATATTATTACTTAATGCAATTTGTGCAATGGAAGGGTTTTATTTATTAATAATTTACTTATGTGTCTATCCATAAGAAGTAAATAAACATAAAAAATTAGATAAAATTTGTGAACGAGATATACCTACATATAGATTAAGTATAGATAAACTTTGAAACTGGATTGAATAGGCGCACTTCACTGACATACTCAATTAAACATCAAATTTTTAAAACGTTTATTGCGTTTTTTTTAAATATAAATATTTTCCTATCTAGGTAGTATGATAAATTTAGGTGTTTAATCAATGAGATTGGTCTCAGTCTTATACTATTGTGTGTACTAAAGTTTGTTTTTATTGAAGTGTGAAGAAATGGACTTTCTATTTAATATAATTATCTAACAGTAATTTTTCAATAAAACATTAAAAACATTTTGGTATTAAATGTAAAAAAAATTAACATTAATACAAAATAGCTTTAAAAATCCTACCTAAATTTTAATAACAAACTATTGGAGTTTTACATTGGGACTTAAATGCAACATTGTGAACTTTTTAAATATATACATTGCAAAGAGTGTCAATCCTGTAAGGTGTAAATCATTACGCTAACGATACGATTTAATTGTCTAAAAACTGGTAGGTAACCACCTTCAAATGTACAATAATAGGGTACGATATTAAATAAAAATATGCTTAAAAATACAATAAAACACTTTAAATCTGAAACAATTCTAGCAAATAACGTTATTTTTTTCTTAATCAGATATTAAATTGATGGCCAGGAAGTCATTGGACCATTATTACTTAAAACTAGCATTTTCGTTATTATCATATCAGCCAGCAAGATATTCCCATCTCCTTTTAATAGTTTTTGAGATCACAGCTTTCACCTCGCAATTTTTAAGTGCAGTTTTTTTGCTTTTTATTTTCTGATATAATATAAAATGAAATAACTACTTACAATTATATATATTCTTTATATTTCATCATCCAGTAAACGTTTTGGTAGTTATTTTAATGTAATGCTTAAGGAAGGAAGTATAATGGAGTTTTACTTCAAAGTAAACAATTATGTAGCAACCTATTCGGCTGTCTGTCGTATATTAATTATTTATCATTTTTTGAAAATCAATATACCTATCCTCCTAGAAAATTACAGAAAAATTATGCCAATGTCACTGTTTGTATACTTTTTACTAGTTCTGTTTAATTTAAATATTAACTGTACAGTTTATTTTTAGGAGTCTGTTTTATTTAGTAAATTGTATGTGGCTTCTCCAGATTTTCTCTATTAAATTTAAAATTTCTCCTATTACGAGTTCTTTGTATTACTTATTTTAGAGAGATACTTCTTGATCCTGTGACGGATCGGTGTAGGGATTTGTTATGCTGCTTTGTGCTTTTTTCTGGCATCCCGACGGTGTTCGTTAGGTTGTGGCTTCAATTCTCTGCAGTCCAACTGCAAAAGTTACATTTATTAGTAGGATAAAAATAATTAGTATAAAAAATTGTTTCCTTATCAGTTATAATTGTGTGGTACTTACTAATATTTCGTCATCAGGTACCCTTGAAAGTAGATCTAAAACTTCGTTGTTAGGTATCGTATGTGGTCGTAAAATTTTCCTAGTGAATTTATTTACACCTATAAAAAGACAATAAAAATCAAAAATAAGAACAAAACTATGATTAGGAGATATAAAAGTTTTTTTTATGTATATCAAAATGGAAGGTAAGAAAATACAATAATACTTGTAAAAGCTTACCCCACGCCATTAAAAGATACCTTAACGGTATTACATATAATACTACCATTGCTCCAAATAACATAATTATTGCTATGTAACTTAGATATGGCACTGTGAAGTTTGCTAAGCTGAAACAAAAACATAAGTATAAAGGTACGAGCTGGATGTGGGCGGCTCGTCATTAAAAGGTTACCTACTACAAACAACCCATCTCTTTCCTTGGGTGTCGTAACAACACACACAAACGATGAGGCCTACTCTCTTTCCCCGAATCGAAATTTCGGCCGATTTTCGTTTGCTGTTTACAGCGATATCCATTCCTTCCGAAATTTCGTTAAGAGGGTTTACGCATTTCGGTTTCCCATACAAATTTCCAAGTCGAAATTTTAAAAAACCACTAAGCCAATTTTAATGAAACTTTGCGTGCTAAAGTAAAACACAGAGATCTCTTGTTGAAAACATTTTTAAAAAACGTGTATTTAGCTGAGTTATTGTGATTTAGAAATTAGATTATAGAAAGTTTAATATCGTAATAACTCAGTAAAATAAACGTTTTTTAAAAATGTTTTCAACAAACTAATTATATCCCTGTGTTTTACATTACATGCAAAGTTTCATTAAAATTGGCTTATTGGTCTTTAAAAATTTCGACTTGAAAAATTGTATCGGAAACCGAAATGCGTAGACCCTTTTAAGGCAAAATAGGTTTGGCATCAAGATTATTATTTTTTGGAAATATGCGTGAAATTTTAAAAATAATGGAAAACGCTATAAATATCAAACGAGAATCGGCCAAAATTTCGTTTCGGAGAATGAGAGTAGGCCCTCTTGTCCTGACGTTACGAATAAAATTACAAACACAACAAAACAATACTTTTTTAGCTAATTATGTGCAGCGTCCTGAAGTGATGCACAAACATCCATTTGTGGAAATTGATTTTTATCTAAATACATGATAATAATTCAAATTACTTTTTTACAGCTTCCCCTAAAGATGCTACGTAACCAATTGCATTTTGCACCGTTTGCGTTACTTCTTGAATTGCTTGTAATCTTTCTTTCAACGATTTCTTCTCCTCCTGTAAACGAATTTTTTTTTTACAATTGACTAAATCATTGTCATTTATTTTCATCTATTAAAAAAACAAGAATTTTTAAAAGTAGGTACCTTATCTGGTTCGTCTTCATCATCTTCTTCTGCCAATAAATCCTCATCATCTACAGGCAATAGTAAAGGGTTGCCTCCTGTAAATGGGTAATTAAAGTACTTATATAAAATAATGTAAACACAGTTGGTTATACAACAACACAATATACAAAAATTAAAGGAAATGGAAACATTCAAATACATTTGTCAATACACTCATACAAAAATATATCCTAAGTTTAAACATAACGTAAAGATACACCAACACCATGAAATTGTTAAGTGACTGGTAGATGTAATAGGTCAAGCATCATTAAGACCGCCGGCGGTCGCAAAACAATTGATTTTCAATTGTGTCTGGTTTTACGATCCTCAAGGGATTAATCAAATACGACAAGCATTAAAATCGCAGCAGTCAAAACAACAATCTTAGCATTTTTACCAATTGCCCCTACTTTTGAAAGCTTTAACGATATTTATTATATACAACGTGTGAATCAAACAGCTCCAAAACCTAACACAAACCAATTTATTTTAATTATAAAGGTTTATGTAAATTACTAGTGGCCCGCCCGCATCTTCGTCCGCGTGGACAGCCTATTAACAGTCTCCAGAGACGGAAATTACAAAAAAATGTTTATACAAACCACAAGGTTTGAACAAACACATCGAAAAAGAATTCATTCTAATAAGTGATGCGCGTACAAACATTTCGGCAATTGATTTTTATAAATATATTAAGATTAAAACAATTTTTATTATTTTTTTATTTTTTTGATATTTGTTTTTTATGTTTCCTTGCATTTCTTGCAAAAAGAAACTCTATGGTAGGATTTGAGCCTGCGAGTATAAAATAAAATAAAATTACATATAGGTACCCTTTTATTTTTTATCAGTGGAATAGATTTACTCTTCATTTTGAACAAAATAATTTCAAGTTTTGAGAAATTTCATTAACACGTTGTATAGCTATTTGTTTACGTGTAATTTGTCTATGGCTATGCCTAGCAGTACTTAGTACCAGTAATCGTAGGTAGGTAGGTAGGTAGTTGTTCGTCGCTAATCGAGGTCTCCATCTTTAATTCATAATTTAACCTTAAATGGAAAGTAGTTTATAGGTTTGCTCCAAACATTTACAGTCACAATACAGCTATATTACAAAGCCCAGTGCATAAGTTTGGTGGCATGACAGTGAAGACCGAAGGCCCACAACACCAGTAAAGAACTTACTACCAAACATGGAAAGGAATGTCCAAGTGCCATTTTTGTATTGCCGGGATAAACTCTTTAACTGAACTAAAAGTAAACAAATAAAATGAATTTTCTAAACATAAAGTGAAAGCAGAAAATTTGCATAAACACAAGGGCTGGGCTGTCTTTCTGGGAGGCCAGCCGTGTTACTAAACTTTATGGACAAAATTAATCGGACGTGCAATTGTTTAAACTAGCATTTGGCTACGTTATCACCAGAATTAAGCTGTGTATTTCATACATTAAAAATATGCATCGATTGATAGCTAGATTTAATCCAACTCATGATCACTGAATTAACGACAGTCAAGTTATCATGTGAAATGTACTAAATAGTGTTTTACTCAAAAAAGGATTCATTCGTGTTATAAATTATAACTATAGTTTCACTTACCAGTAAGTCTATAAATCAGCCAATTTCGTCCCAAAAACATGAGGATTAAAAACGGTAGCATCCACAATTGATAATAATAACAAAATGCCAACCAGACAAGAAGACCAAGAAACGATCGTATCCTGGACTCCCATTCAAAACAGTCTCTGTAAGAAAATTTTAAAATTTGGTTTGTTAGGTATGTAAGTAAATACTATTAGGAACTAAGTCACATGTTATAATGGAGTGTCTAAAAAGTTAAACTTAATAAGAGGCGTGTGTAGATTAAATATGTACTTATGTATAACTTTAAATCACTTACTGTAAAATTTTACCAACTTCTATAAACCACATAATGATGGCTTTCAGCCTCATAACATTCCTAATAAATAATTGCCTCTTGAATTTAGCCTCTTGATGCATATACTTTGTCTCTATAGGATTAACTGCACGAATAGCTCCTTTTAGCTAAAAAAAATGCATTTAATTTATTACTGCAATGAAGCAAAATGAAATGTTACACGATTATATTTGTTACGCAAAAGCTATTAAAATTATGGGTGTCTCTGTAACACGACTGTATGTTTTATTTTTATTATAAATCGGCTTTTACTCTAAGAGCACAAATAAGTATTAATAGTAAAACACGAATAGCTATACTTTATATAGTTATACATTTTGTTTTGTTTCCCTCATAATTGATAAACTATTTATGTACACTTAGGATAGTGAGGAGGTACAGTAACAGTTTCACAAGATTAAGTAGGTCCACACAACTTGTATAAATAATATACAATCCAAAGTAGTTGCAGGTTCCGCACATAAAACTTACCGGGTTCCATATAACAGTCATTTCCAGTTGTATTTGCGGGTAATTTCCTTTCGCACGAGCCCTCATTTTTTTGTCTTTCAGAGCGTACCAGCGCTTTTCTCCATTTATAACATTTAATAGCGGTATTGCAAGTTTACCGAGAAACTCTACTTTATGATCGTGATCTTCATCGTAAACCGTTAGTTCTAATATCGAGCTTATATCTTTAACAGTGCTGGAAAGAAGAATCTTATTATTTTATGAGTTTTCTGAATTGATAGTTACAAACTAAAAGTCCCAATTTTTAGAGTAATTTTTCTACGTAGGCTGCACTAACAGCGCCATCTGTCAAAACATACACAAAACACTCCTGATTCCAAGGTTATATTCTCTTTGCGGTGACTCACGAGAATACTCATGAGGGGGCTAATTGTCTAACTTCAACAGCTAACGCAATAAATTTCAAGTACAAGTACATTGCTTTGCTAGTTTGCTTAATTAAAACGAACTAGACCGCCTCACAGTACAGCGCATGGGGAGATTGGGCATACATACATATATTCACGACTAGTAGGTATCCCAAAAGGGTTAGTTAGAGACTAGGCGTGTCTAGGTAGGTTTCTCCAAATAACAACCTGACCGGCATTTGAACTCAGAGTACATCAGAGATGGAGCGACGCCAGAACCGGCGTGTTATCTACTCGACCACGGATGTGTACGAGTATGTATGAGCAGTAACGGAACGGGAATGATATCAGCAGTCATTAATCCGTTAGTTGCCTTTTACTACACCCAAGAGAAGAGACTTATTGCTAAACAGTCATCTCAGAGCTGCAACGCCATTCTTGCCCGTCCCGTCTATTTTGCATTACCCTTTGCTATTTTTTTACAATTCTACAACGGGTAAGCCCTTTGCCTTCGTCTCACCTGATAGTAGTGACGATAAGGCCGAAGGTGGAAACGCGCTTCCCCCAGAATCCTTAACCACGAATGGCCATGGCTATCTTATCTTTAAACTGTCGAAACGCAATAGCAAGCAATAAGAAGGGAAATAGGAACAAGAAAGAGAACGTAACCAAGAACGGTGAGAAAGAGATTGAGGTTATATTTGAACGATAAACAAGAAATCCGCACGTCGCATATGTCGTGGTCAAGGTGACCACCTGGATATGGCTGCAATTAACAGAGGCGGGGGGTCTTCATCTACAATGGGGCAGTTCCACAGTGGAGGATCAGTCCCCGCTAATCCAGTGCTCCCGCTGCTTGGGCTACGGCCACATCAAGCGGGTCTGTGAGGAGCGGCTGGACAGTTGCAGCCACTGTGGGGGAAGCCACCTGTATGCGACGTGCGAAAAGAAGGACAGTCCCCCCAGCTGCCTAAATAGCACGAGAGCCAGCCTGAAGGACAATGCCACTACACCTTTAGTGTGGCATGTCCCATAAGGGCTAAATGGGACCGGCTGGATCGATCTAAGGTGGTATACATGTGCTAAGGGCCCCGCGTCAAATCCGGAACAGACAGGAAATAGTAGTAAAGTACCTACAACGAGAGACGGTGTGACGAGGGAGTCGGCGCATATGACGGGGGAGAACTGGGGGAGAACGAGGACCACAGGGTGACAGGAAGAAATGCAGCCAAAACAAATGGAGGAGATGAAGACGGTCTTTATGACCCTCCATTCGTGGAGGCTGTACTTCCTAATGAGATTTGCTCGTTCAACCCCAGAAAGACCCAGAGTAGAGATGGCTGCACAGTTGAAACATGCGCGGCCGTGGTGAGTGCCACCCCCCCCCCCCCCTCCCTTTCTAGTCCCTGGTATACAGAGAACACAAGACACATGTTAGGTACACTAAACACAAAAAGAAATCGTTCATCTCGATATCGCTGGATCAGGGTGATTGTTGCATTGGTATGTTTATTGACCTCGCCAAGGCGTTTGACACGGTTTCCACACCTATCCTACTTCGAAAGCTGGAATGTCTTGGGATAAGGGGATCTCCCCTCAACTGGTTTAACAGCTATCTCACAGATCGCTATCAGTCTGTCAAAGTAGGTGATGTATCGAGCAATGTACTACCAATGAGCTGTGGGGTCCCTCAGGGAAATATTCTGGTTCCAAATTTATTCAAAATATATGTTAATGACCTACTAGAACTAGTCATTCCTAATTCCACCATCATATGTTACGCTGATGATACAGTTGTTCTTTTTAAAAAAACGTCTTGGGCAAGCACCATAAAACTGGCCGAAAGTCAATTATAGCTAGCTGGCTTGACCAAAATTTATTAACACTTAACACAAATAAATCTACATTTTTAGCGTTCCATAAAACTAAAGCATCCTCTCCTAATAATCTGCCACCAGTCTTCATACATGAATGTCAAACATCAAGCCATCCCAACACACAAATAGCAAACCTGTCTAGACCTTGTAACTGCAAGAGTATAAAAAGATAGATGAGAACCTATCTTATAAACAACAAATATCGTCCTTATCTGGAAAACTTAGAAAGCTGCTTCATATTATTAAGAAGATCAGCGTCAATGGTAGTACTTAAGATGGTATACACCTCACTATGCCAATCTATCCTCATTTATTGTGTAGGTGCCTGGGGTGGTGCCATCAAAACCACCTTCATTGAGGTAGAAAGGTCACAACGCGCTGTTCTTAGAATAATGCTTCAAAAGCCGTTTCGATACCCCACGGACTTGCTTTACGGAGAGGCAAAAATACTTCGTGTCAGACAGTTGTATATATGGCGCGTCTGCTGTGCCCAACATAAGAAAACTTTGAACTCTTCAGAACTTGATGCTCTTATGAGAAAACGGGTATTTAAAATACCGGTGCCCGCAGTCCGTACCTCTTTTGCTAAACGTCTTCCCCTTTTTTCTCACCCCCATATTTACAACAAGGTTATTCGCAAATGTCCCCTAATGGATCTACCCCTATACAAAGCCAAATGCAAAATAAAATCTTGGCTACTAGGCCTTAATTACTTTGAAACAGAACAAATTCTTCCATAACCCTGACATGCTGTATATTCTCATGATATATATCCAGCAACAACACACACACACGCACACTCACACACATATCCACATACACACACTTACACACATACCCACACAACCACTTACAAACACAGACAACACACAACACAACACAACCATACATACCCATTCATCTCACAAAATTTCTCATACCTTTTTTTAAACTTTTTTTATTAATTTAGTCACTTTTTTTATTAGAGCAAAGGAACCGGAGCTAAACAAATTGTTTAATAAATTAATGGATCTATGCTTACTCACCTTAACTACTGCAATTCAGGCCTGCAAGCCTAGTGCAAAAGTTGCCAAACTTTTATTGTTTATTTTTCAGTGCTTATTATAAATAATATTATTATAAATAAAATAAGTAAAGATACCTAAAGGGATAGAATTTTATTGAAATAGAAAAAGAAAAGGTAATAGGACGACATATAGGAAAGCAAAGACCACACAAGTGGCAGGATATAAATTTTACGTAAGTATACCAATAAACTTAAAGGGGCACAAAATAGTAAGAACAAAAAGAAAGGAGAACGTACAGTGAGAAATATACAACGTGCTCTTTTTGGTTTAAGGAAAATTGAGGTAGTAAGTCAGACCGCCTAATTAATGACATGAGAAAAATATTATTCTGATTCTTGCATTTTCGCTTTTTTCCGTTTTCATACAAAATAATTGAATTATTGCAATGGACTCGGTGTGGCTCGAACTGACTTTGTGCCCGCCCATAAAACGGACACGGTCACAGCCGTTGAGTGAAACACGTCTTGTTCTGTTGTTTACTACAACTAGAGGCGTATTTTTTAATGAAAATAAACTACTACGCAACGTAGTAAATGGAAACACTGAGAGTACAAAGTGTCAAATTTACCTTAGAAAAATGAATATCTCGTGTAATAAGCGATTGTAAGGAATTGTTGTTAAAAATTTCCCTAAATCAAAATGAGCACTCTGTATATAAATGCATTAATTAAAATAAGTAATAAATAAAGTAAACAAAACTTAATGTATAATAATATTAAATAAAAAGTATATATATTGAGATAGATAAGATAAGAGGAAAATAGTTAAAGTAAGTTAAAGAAAAGATTGATATCAACAATTTAGGAAAGGTATTATTAGTATAAATAAAGAAATGTAAAAATAAAAGAGAAAGAAATGTGTAATAATAGGAAGAGAAATGTATAAAAAAAAGTAATGTTAAGTAAATATGTAATGAGAACTTGTAAATAAAAGAAAAGAATGCATTACAAAAAGAAAAGAAAGAATATTGTACCTACAAAACAAAAAGCTACAAAAAAGGAATATAAAAGAAAAAAAACATCAAAAAGAAATCAGAGTCGAAGTCTTAAAGCTCAAGCTTATTAACCCCCCTCCATAAAAGAAAAAAAAAACGAAACAGAACCAAAAGTTCTGCAAAAAAGCGGGGAGCAAAGTAAAAAAAACTGAACACAACAACGCTATATACATCGTTGTTTTTTTAATTTTTTTTTTAAATTTATTTGTTTCGTTAAGGAACCGGCAAAGGTCTGAGACCATACTGCCTAGTCATTAGTTTTTTTTTTTTCTCTTGATGATAATGAGTGGTGATTAAGATGATGAATGATAAATGATGTTCCCCAAACCCCTAGAGTCCTCACTGAGGACTCCTCAGTAAAGATGTGGGACTTTACTGAGGTCTCACGCGGACTTCTTGAGAGAATTTGAAAAGTGATGTTGCACTGTTTTATTTCATTTGCCAACACTCATGCACGTTCACAAACACTTAATGGTTAATAATCCACTATTATTTCACATTAATATTAGAAAAAACACAAATTTTAGAAAATAAAACAAAACTGCAGACATGACGCTTCACTTTCCCGCCAAGAAGTCTTAAGCCGGGTCCGCTGCGGCCAGATTATGAACAGAACATTGTTCGAAAACATAAATAAGGGGCGTGGCCCATTGAGTAATAATGTGGCCCATTGAGTAATTTATGTTTTCGAACAATGTTCTGTTCAAAATCTGGCGCAGCGGACCCGGCTTTATACATCATTGTTACGGCGACAAACTTAGATAGTGTTGTCAGATGAACCGTCACTTTAATAATAATTATTATTTTTAGTCGCACGCTGTGGCATCTAAAAACAGTGCTTTTAGATTATTTGTATTGTGTCCTTTTAAATCTGCATGTATTATTGTAACTGTTACTGATTGTCCTTAAACAATTAATAAATAAATAAATAAGATTGTAGTAGTTAGCCAGGCGGACTTAACAGCCCTACCACCAACCAAACCAAGTACACAAAGATGTACCTCCGCCGGGAATTGAACCCGGGGCATCTGGGTCTGAGACCTGTGGCTTAGCCACTAGACCACAGAGGCGGTTAAAAACTTCGGCTTCTACTTTTCCGACCCTTTTGTTGCCAGTCATCTATTGACAGAACAGAAATCTAGATGGCGCCTAGTTGCAAGTCATTAAAGCTAGATGGCGCTGTCGGTAACAAGTATTTCATTCCTTTAATAATGAGCCGCCAAATCAATACATACAACGTGAATATCTTCATCCAGTTAGGCGTCAGCGTTTTGTACTCCGTGTGCGTTTGCAGCCTCGCGTTGCCCAGCTCCAAGACACAGAACGGGTCTGATTTTCCTCCAAGGTCGGCTGCGGCGAGTCCCTTGGCCCCGAACACTTTGACGCAGAGCCAACCGACGCCTGGGCCGCTGGAGGCCTCGTTAAGGTTGTACCACACCTGGGAGATAAAGTCAGATACTTACATACCTACATACAGAGAACAGTTAAAGTTATCTATTTTAATTAATACATAAACTTAAACTGTAATCCCCGAAGTCAGAGACTAGAGACAGAGCAACCCACTGGTGGTGAGTCCACCGCTGCTTTATGCTGTTGAATAGTCTTTTATTGATGAGCCGCCACCACACAGCTCTAAAGTTATAGTAAAAATTTATTCAAATAGGTAGGTGGGTACGGCCGGCCTCAGTATTAGTTAACATTTTGTACCTTGTCATAACAAAAACTGCGTTCTTAAATAAAGGTTGCACGCATGCGATCGTTCCGAGCGAGTTAGTGTGACATGGTGAAAGTATTTAACTGCTGAGGTCGACTGTGTATCACCCAAGTTCTTTAAAGTACTTATGCCCAATTACTCACGTATCGCTTCTCGATGATTTCCCGGTCCCTCGGGTTCTCCCGGTAAGTGCCTAAGTCAGTGATGGTCTCCGACTGAGTGGTGCCGCTGATGGTGAGCAGCAGGAATATCTGGCCGTTCCCATCTTCGAGGTCTTGCCAGATGTTGTGCGTTCTCTCTCGCTCCAACTGAGAAAGGTCTATTGTACATCTGGAAATAAAAAAACAATATACTTAAATCAGTGTTGCTGAACGATCGCTAAGTAGTTGGGCTATCGAATGTTGACCTCGAAGATATCCGTTTGTACCTACTATCGATACTATTGGTTACGCCTTTACTATCCATAGATTCACTATTGATAGACAATCGATAGTCTATCAATAGGTACTATACTTAGGGTTGCCAACTATAGTGTTAAAAACAGTATTATATAGTACTGTTTTTCACTACATTATACTTTTTACTGTTGAACAAAGATAAAGTATCTAAAATACTGTTTTAGTATCACTGTGCACTGGTAACCATAATAGTTTAAAAAGTAAAAACGTTGCGAACGTTGTCATAATTATGTGTTGTAAGGTTGTAACATTTAAATCTTAGAAAAAATAAAATAATGTTCATTTTTCTAAAATACCATGTACTGTTTATTTTTCTTATCTTACCCTATTATACTTTTTTTTAAGATGCCAACAAACTCTACTATAATTTACTGGGTATTTAGTGGTGTCATCCCGCAACTGGGCCATCCTATTACGTGCAAAGAATCCTATCAATCATATTTGTATGGGTGCAACTTAGAACTTGCGAATAATAAAATAAGACGTTTCATACATTTAAATCGGAACAGTATGCAGTTACGGTTTGCGGTATGCCCCTCCCCTCACCTACCCAAAATCACGTGCAGGTTTTTAAACAAAATAAGATTAAAATACTATAAAGAATATTATTTTTAAATACAGATAATATTATAATACATATTAAATAATATTATACATTGAGGACCGACACGCCGCTTTTCGGAGAAATGAGTGCGTGTTGAACGAAAAAATTAATACACGTGGTTATCTCACTACACCCCTCCCCCTTGTGATGTTCCGTGATTTTTTCCAAACCCCTTTCACCTCACGTGATAAATGAACGGCCCCATACTAATGGGAAGTAATCTCACCGTCCAATGAAGTCGTCTTTCGTCTGCTTGTCCTTATCCCACACGGTGACTTCGAGTATTTGCTCCTGGTCGTCGTACAGATGGAGGTCGAACTGCTCTAACCATGAAGGGTGTAGTGATTTCCATACAACTTTGCTCTTGTACTTCTCGTTGCCTAACCTGCAATGGGGCGGTAAAGAGGTTTAAAATTATATAGCTACCTACTTCAAAATGAAGATCTTTCTTATAAGTTATTGTATGAGGACAACGAATCCTGACGTCCCTGTTATGCTCCATCGATAAGAGTTTAAAAAAAAACGCTGAGTAGATAGCCTCACTAGAAGAAGTAGGTACAAACATTTTATTTCAAGTTAGCAACCCTATTTGCACTCACCTAAACTTACAATAAGGGTCGCTAGACCTAGTGTCCAGATCCATCGCGGGCAAGTTCTTGGCTTCAACCAAGACTATTGTCACCACGGAACTCCAGATCTGCGCCTTCAAACGTTTGTTGACATCACTCAGACGGGTGTTTTTCATCAGGTACTGGAATACGGAAAAATGATAAAAATATAAATAAAACGATTATCGATAGAATAAAACTTAATAACACACGATCTCAAGATGACCTAATGTGTCTTGTCACTATTAGCGTGTTCATAGTTACGACACTTACTACGTATAATAGTAAGATAGTAATATAAATATTAGTGTCCGGTCAACATACATACAAACATACTCACGACTAATATCCCCTAGGATTAGTCAGACATTAGGCAATGAAGAGAAGAAGAATGATTGGGCAGAAGTAATCCACTATCATATCCCACGTTTCACGTTATAGGTATAGTGAGCCCATCGTTCTATGCTGTTGGATCTTATGTGCAGTCTTTATTTCGTTAGTCGCCTTTTACGACACCAAAGGGAAGAGAGGGGTTGGTTGCAGACATATTTAAACGGGATTTGACGCCACTACTAAGTAAAGGCATCCTGCCTGCTGCACCGGCCGTGGTCACGGGCTGACTCTCTCTTGGTACCTATGCGTAGGATGCTTTTACTAAGTACTTTTGTGTTAAGTCCCGTCTGCATAAATATTAGCGTTGCGTAGCGGTGAAATACTACCACCCCCCTTCTTCCTTTGGGTGTCGTAAGAGACGGCTAACGGGTTACAAACAAAAACACATACTTTCCATAAGAACATGCTTTTATCTGACTACGACATAGCGTTATTCACAGAGACGTGGTTGTGCGAGGGAATACTGGATAGCGAATCGTGTGACAATAGGTACAACATATATCGTCGCGATCGTGGGGCTCTGGGTGGTGGAGTGATGGCACTTTGTGCTCCGCACCTTCAGGTCCGAGTTCGATTGGAATGGCAAAGTTCTGACTTGGAATGCCTTTGGTTAACGAAATCGGGACAATCACTCGGTTGCTCTAACGATCTGCACTTAGCAGTTGTATATATACCTCCAAATAATAGTACTGCCCTTCGACTTAAACAATTTATGGATACTTTGAGTCTTGTTTCCTCCGCTAATCCAAATGACCTCATCCTACTTGCTGGTGATTTTAATTTACCTTGTATCAATTGGAGTTCTGACGAGCCACGCATTATAAAGGAGGGATCTGTAGAGTTACAAGATTGTTCAACAGAATTTTTAAATTTAACCTCGTATATGGGACTAAATCAATACAATATGACAAAAAATCATCATGACGGTACGCTAGATCTTATTTTTTCAAACTTTTCCCTTGAGCTTCAACGTTCTGATTTTCTTTTAGTAAATGAAGATAAATATCATCCATCTTTAGTTATGCTTACTACTGATATTTTTAATTCTCCTATTAAACCTAAGCCACGAGTTCAATATAACTACAAAAAAGGTAATTTTGATGAAATTAATAATGACTTATTAAATCAGGACTGGTCTTTTATAACAAATATGGAGGATTTGGAAACGGTGGTAGCAACTTTTTACAATATTTTAAATTCGGTCATAGATAAATATGTTCCCAAAATACACATATCTGGTTCCCGTTCGTATCCTGTATGGTACAGTAGAGCTCTGATCAACCTAATTAAGGAAAAGGCAAGACTTCATAGCAATTGGAAGCGATATAGGAATCCACTAGATTACCAAGAATTCTCTCAACTGAGACGTAGAATGAAAGATATGCAAGACTCTTGCTATGATTACTATATAAAAAAATCATAGGAAGAAATTAAAACTAATCCGAAGGCTTTTTGGTCGTACTGTAAATCTCAAAAAAAGAACAAATCTAATTTCCCTAATTCTATGTCATATGATGACAAAACTTTCAATAATGAGCATGATATCTGCAATGCATTTAACGATTTTTTCCGGAAAAACTTTCAAGAACCTGCATCTCACTACCCTGTTACCCTTAGTAGCGGCGTGTCATCTAATAATCTGATACATAAAATAGAAATTACATCCACCTACATTTATAAATTATTGAAAAAGATTGATATAAGAAAAGGAGCGGGTAGTGATTGCATTTCTTCGGCCTTCTTCTGTTTTAGTGCTAAGTCCTTAGCTTTACCAATTGCATTAATTTTTAATAGATGTCTCAGCTCTGGTTACTTTCATACAATATGGAAAACCGCTCATATTGTTCCGATTCATAAAAAAGGCAGCCAATCTCTAGTACAGAATTACTGACCTATATCTATACTAAACGTTCTCAGCAAATTATTAGAACGTGTGGTACATAATCATTTGTACCCAATTGTCTCAAACTTGATACCACCAGAGCAACATGGTTTCTTTAAAGCCCGATCCACAAATACTAACTTGGCTATATTTACGGATGATGTTTTGAACGGTATGGACGGTGCTTCTCAAGTGGATGTGATCTACACGGACTTTGAAAAAGCCTTTGACCGTGTAGATCATGTCTTACTTCTCAGAAAACTATGGGAACTTGGCATAAGAGGGAATCTACACAGGTGGTTTCAATCTTATTTACGTAACAGGAGTCAGGCGGTGGTAGTGGCAGGCTTTTTTTCTAATTATATAACGGTTGTATCGGGCGTTCCGCAAGGGTCCATACTTGGACCCTTGCTCTATGCTTGTTATCTGTATGACATCTCAAAATGTTTTAAGTTTGCAAAATTTTTAATGTATGCCGATGATACAAAAATTTATATGAGAATAAACAAAATACAAGACTGCTATGATTTACAAGAAGATTTAAATAGATTAAATACTTATTACACCGTAAATAGAATAAATATTAATGTAAGTAAATGTTCATGCATGTCTTTCACTCGTAAAAGGAAACCTATTAAGTTTAGTTATAGTATTAATAAATAGTTCATCACTAACAGAAACAAAACAAGTTCGTGATTTAGGTATTTTACTGGATTCAAAATTAACTTTTAAAGATCATATTGATAATATTACAGCCAAAGCATTTCGAAACCTAGGATTCATTTTGCGAGTGAGTAGACATTTTTCTGATATACAATGTTTAAAAATACTTTATTATACATATGTGCGGAGCGTTCTAGAGTATTGCAGTAGTATCTGGAACCCACGGTATCTCATACATTCCCAAAATATAGAGAAAATACAGTTTAAGTTCCTTAAACATCTATGCTATCGAGATCATCGTGAACGTTCCGAGTACAGGGATTCATGTAATTACTACCACCTGTTGACGCTTGAAAATAGACGTTGCCTTATCGACATGTTATTTCTTTATAAAATATGTAACAGTGAAATAGACAGCGCCGACCTTAGACTTTTGTCTAAGGCATTACATTTGTGTGTTCCATCTACCCGAACTAGACATACAAAACTTTTTAGCACCAAGTTTGTACGGAGCAATTATGCTCAAAATTCTGTTATTAATCGTCTTCAGAAAACATATAATGATAGATTTTCATCATTGGATTTATTTTGTTCCTCACTGAAATCTTTCAAAAATGACATTGGCAATTTACTTTCTACCCCAACGTAAAATTGTTAAAGGCAAATGGATGTAAAATAAAATAAAAAATATATATAAAATAACATAAATTACTTTTTGTATTTAATATATAGGTACCTATTAAAAATTATGTATTTATGTATAATTATCTTTATATTGTATCCATATTTATGTGTTTTATATATTAGTGAAATACCTAGCTTAAGGTTGAACAATGTATGTCTCCTCTTACTTAATATTTTTACAAATATATGTAAAATCCGTTATTTGTTTTATGTTTCTAGAATATAAGTTTGTTAAAATTAGATTAAGAGCTGTGGATTTTGAAATAAATCAAAAATAAAAAATAAAAAAAATAAAATACTAACGACCTCTGTGGTCTAGTGGCTAAGCCACCGGTCTCAGACCCAGAGGTCCCGGGACTAACAATACAAACATAAATATTATAGTTAAAAATATTTTTTTTATTTCTTACCTACTGAAAAAACTAATACAATAATTCATAAACAAATATAATTTCATATAAAATATGTCTACCCGTGGTTCCTGAGCAATCAAGGCGTTGAGTAACCTGATGGCTTGGGCCGTAGGGGGGAAATGAGCAGTTTGCGTGTGCGTCGGATCGGAGGCGCCGCGAACAGGAGCCGCGTGTGCTCCCGCCGCGTTCGAGGTGGCGCTATGAGCGAGCACTTCGACAGTGTGGTTTTTTTTTATTTTTTTATTGTGGCACGCCATAATGGCTTCACTCTGCCTGATGAAAAGCAGCCAGTGAACCCCACGAAGTAAAAGCGTTCATCACAGCGCTACCACGCTATGCCGAACGCTCTCACTATGGCGGCCTGCATAAATGCTTTTTCACGCCCTGCTTAAATAACCCGGGAGAGAAAGAGGAAGGAAACACGTGTGCGGGAAGCGCATTCCACATACGGGCAGTTCGGCAAAAGAACGATTGTCCAAACTTTTTGGTACGTGTCTTGATGGTCAGCACGGTATGAGGGTGGCTACTAAGACCTGCACGCGTCGATCTGGAAAGGAAAGGAGAGGGAGGGATGAGGTCAAAGAGCTCCTCAGAGCATTCACCGTGGTAAAGGCGGTAAAAAGCACTAAGGGAAGCAATGTCCCTACGTAGCTGTAACGGCTCCAGACTGGTCGTAACGTCATCGTTACCGATAATACGGACAGCACGTCTTTGCAACCTGTCAAGAGCTTCGAGAAGTACTTGGCGGATCCGTCCCAAAGATGAGAGCAATACTCCACGCAGGAGCGCACCTGAGTCTTATACAAAAGACAACGTTGCTCCGGCGTGAAGAACCGCTTCACCTTGTTCAGGATTCCGAGTTTACGTGAGGCTGTGGTTATAATGCTCTCAATATAGCTCTTCGGGTTGAGGTCGCTGTGTATGTCCATACCTAAGAGACTGAGACCAGTCTGGATAGGTAATAGGTTGCTCTGGAAGGAGGGTTGGGGGAGAAATGCGGACTTTTTAGCAGTGACAGTCAGACCTGTGTTTTTTTGGCATTGAACTGGACCAGGTTATCAGAGCCCCATTTATAAATGCGGTCTAACTCCTCGTCCAGCTCAATGACAATCTTCCGTCTCGACTCCACTACATCGGCCTGCTTTGCCGCAGGGTGACCCAAATAACGCCGATGTACTGTACTGTCGTCTGCATAGCAATGAATGTTACCCAAGGATAACATATCATTGATATGCAGTAGGAACAGCGTGGGCGATATTATAGAACCCTGCGGCACTCCGGCTTTCACCTGCAGAAACTGTGAGGCACTGCTTTCGCAGAGAACGCGAATGCTGCGCTCATGCAGGAACCCGGCGACCCAATCACATAGGCGAGGTGGCAAGCCGTATGACGAAAGCTTGGAGAGAAGCGAACGATGCCAAAATCGATCGAAAGCCTTGGAGATGTCCAGGCTAACAGCCAGTGCTTCTCCGTGCTTGTCTATTGCTTCACCCCACAGGTGTGTTATGAACGCTAGGAGATCACTCGTTGATCGTTTCGGTCTGAACCCGTATTGTCGATCATGAATCAGGGAGTGATCTTCTAGGTAGCGAATGAGTTGTCTGTTTATGATTCGCTCAAAAACCTTGCAAAGGACAGAGGTGACAGCAATAGGTCGATAGTTGGCTGGGTCCAGTAGAGTACGACAGGTGGTTTAGGCGTGTCAGTACTGGAGACAACTCGGGAGCACATTTTTTAAGGACGACTGCCGGTATACCGTCAGGACCGCTAGCCTTCCGCACATCAAGTGACTGCAGCACGGCACGGACGTCACGTTGTCTGATTTGGACGTCAGGCATTGAGGAACCACAGTGAGGGATGGTAGGTGGTTCCGCGCCGCAGTCATCGACACGCGAATTCGCCGCAAAGAGCTTCGCTAAGAGGTTAGCCTTGTCTAGCGGCCGATGGGCCAACGAGCCAACAACAAGAGAGATGGTTGGGTCAATGCTGCTATTCAGTAGCAGGTAATAGTGGACCATGACAGCACACTTGCGCCTCAATTCTAGTGTGTTCATTCCTACCCTGCCTGCTATAAGTAGGGACGGATATAGACAAGGGTAAGTAACCAAACAGCAAAAAAGAATTTGCTACAACAGTACAGATAACGAGCAAATTTTTTTTGAACCTTTTCTACCATCAGTTTGTACTTAGCTTCGTGATGATTTCAGATTATAGAGTTGTACTATAGTTTACTTCTCACGAATGCATAGAAAAGAGTGATGATAGTGCTCCTATCGTAAAAGCGAGATGCTTGCCTCATGACGAATCCTAGCGATTTGTAGGCACCGGCACACACTTTAACGATGTGTTCGTAGAAAGTTAAGCCTGTGTCTAGGGCCTAGGGTCAGGCCTAAGTCGCGAATCTGCGACACACGATCGAGAGGGGCGTTATTTATGGTGTAAGAGTAAGAGATGGGTGAATGAGCACGAGCGAATGGAATGCTTTTACACTTAGACGTGTTGAACTCAGTGAATTACGTTCACTCCATGCGACAACGTCATCGATGTCCCTCTGCAGCGCCTCGCAATCAGAGAAATTTCCTACACCCAAGAAAAGCTTCAAATCATCAGCAAACATAAGGCACCTAACTGACCTGACGACACTCGGCAAGTTATTAATCATAATCAGAAACGGTAGGTCCAAGCGTGCTACATTGACTCACACCAGAGCAGGTCACATACGATTCAGAGCGGTACTGCTGGAGTTGTACGTATTGTAAACGGTTACAAAAGTAACTCGAGAAAAGTTTGAGCAATTTAGGGGTGAATCCCATATATAAAAACTTTCTGAGTAGAATGTCAGTATGGACACGGTCAAATGCCTTTTTGAAATCAAAATACGCGGTATCTACTTGCTTTTTTAAGTCTAAGAAGAGTTAGACTTTAATCGGCGAACGGCTGACTTCAGTTCACGCGGGGTAATGCTATCAACAGCAATGCAGGATGAGGAATTGGCCGGGTTGGGTATGGTGACGTCATCAACTGATACCATTGGATTAGTAGTCAAAAATACTGATCTGAAATAAGCAGCAAATGCGTTTGCAGCATCAGTGCCAGAAACAGTATTGCCTTCATATTTAAACGCATGATCAGATTGCCTTGTGGATTGTTGATCCTTTATAAATTTCCAAAAACGTTTCGGATTAGATACGTCCAATGTCAGTGTCCGTTTGTTAATATATACGCTATATGACTTATCAATCAGTTCTTTAACTTTCTGTCTGTAAAATTTGAACATTTTGCCAATTAAACAGTTTTAACTCCTCTCTAAATTCCATTAAATTAAAATGTTTAGTTTTAATGTAATTAATTATTTCAGATGTAAACCAAGTCGGATAGTGGTACCGCGAATCACGCATTCGGGGTCGTATTAACGGAACGTAACTGTTTATACATTCACCCAAGATGTCATAAAAAATTTTGACCACCGTATCTACCTCAGTAGCTTGGTATACCTTGTCCCAGTCTATAGAGGCAAGACTAGTGTATAACGAATGGAAATCCGCTTTGCGAAAGTTCCACTCAGGTGGTAAGTTACAAATCGTCGCAGACAGAGTGCAATGCGCGCCGCCGTCCCGCGGGCGCACTGGTGGTAAGTGTCCGCGGGGACCACGGGTTCAGCGCCACTCGCCTGAATCCACTCATCGCTTATGCCCGATTTACACGTATTAAATAATTTAGTAGTTAACTAAATTTTAACTTAATTTTAAGTGACTTATCTACGAAATTGTGTATTTACATGCAATTAATCACTTAAAATTTAGTTAAAATTTAGTTAACTACTAAACTACTTAATACGTGTAAATCGGGCATTAGTTAGACTATTCAGTACCAGATCTAACATTACACCGTATTTGTTAGTAAAAGTGTTGTATTGCTTAAATTTACGGTAACATAACATACAGTCATACAACATTAAAGAATTTTGCCCGCATGAATTTATACTAAAGTCTCCTACAACAACAATATCTAACTTTGGAAGTTTTAAACATATGTTCTAAGGCAGTAAAAGTTCTAAGATATTTGTCTTCGGTAGAATTGGCTACTTGACAGTTTTCGAAAAAGTATTTTAAAAATTGCAAACGCTTATTTTATACTCCGTACAATATTTTATTTCTCGAAAAAGCTATAATTAATAGAAAAAACCTATTTTTCTTTATTGATTTCAAATTTCGAGCGAAAACGGTGGGTCACGTAACATTTTGCTCTGTGACGTCACATTTCAATAAATTATAGAAACTTAACTTGAAACCTGACAGATGGTGTTTATATTGAAATGTGACGTCACATGAAGCTCAATCATGTCCGCTCGTGTTTCGGGTCTTGTAATCCACAGATATAAATCGCAAATTTTGTAAAAATAAAATATTTACAAATTATTTTAATAAAAAAAAACTATTGGATAATATATTATATAATTATCGTCAAATCATAACCTACCATTTCCGACATATTTCATATTTTATTGTTACAACTGTCAAATAGCCAATTAAGTGGAATGTACACAACACAAAAAATCATTCGCTTATATTGCAGAGTAACTAAACCTATGACAAGTTCTAAATACGACTACCGGTACCGAGTAGGTACTCGGCAGGTACTTGATGTGAACGGGTAGGTACCCGTTCACATCAAGTACCTGCTGCACTGGAAGCGAATCTCGGACCGCCAGCAGCTACAGCACACCTCCCCAGCCCGCGTCGCCAGCGCGGTCGCGGCGCAGCACGTTATAGCCGGGCGGAAACACTTCCGCATCGTTCACACTCGTTTGTTTGTTCGGCTTATTGTGGTTTCGAAATCTACTATGCCAAGGCTTTATGCAGACATCTTCTGCCCATTGTTCGGGTGTTAAATATTTGTTTACATGCTTGGTAGGTACGGTCAGTTTAAAGGAGACGTAATCGCCAAGCGACTTCAATACTTCGACGCAGCATTTGTTACCCAGACAGATGTTAGCCAAGTGTGCCGTAACTTGCTCAACCGTAGTGTCGATGTGTAAGTACATAATATAAAATAATGTAGATAAGATTTACGCTCAACGGCTGATAGTACCTACACAAGGTCAAGCAGTCGAACCTGGTACGGCCGTACCGCGAGTTACGTTGTTAACGGGCGGGCGTCGGGATTGCCGGTGTTTTACCTCAACCCACTAGGAGGCGGCGAAATCATCGGTGGCTGTATGCAGCTGCGAGTGCGTCATCGAAGCATCGGTGCACGTGCTTACGGCGGCGGGGCAGTCGGCCGCGACGCGTCACCTGGCAGCTGTAGCTGCGGGTGAGCTCGACTTGAGACGCCGCCGCCGCCGCTGCGCTAGGATTGGTGGGGACGCTGCGGCTCGTAGAAGCTCGGGCGGATTCGGCGGGCACGACAAGTTCGGGAGCAATCGTCGCCGCCGTGGAGAAATGAGCTGGAGCTATAATGCGTCCTCTTGTGCTCTTCCGGGTGTTGTTGGAAAAAGCCGACACCGCACGAACGCGAGCCTCGCGCACCGCACGATGCGCCGGCTGCAGGTGTTTCCTACCCTCCTCAACTTCGATATCTGCGGCTATAAATGAATTTGTTCCACTTTCACTGGCACTAACAACTTTGTTAATTAGGATATTTTGATCCAAAACTAGCTTTTCGACTGACGAAACTTTGGCTTGAAGACCAAGCACAGTTTTAGTAAGATCACGAACTGCACTTTCAAGGATTTTGCTAGACAATTAGTTTTACGAATTAAAATACGCTTAGAGCTTTACTTCGACAACCGTCCTCGTCGGATGGGGGGGGGGGGGGGGGGGGGGGGATTCACCACCCGTCACGCTGAGCACATGTGCAGTCGCAAGTGGACTATGGTAGAGGACTGCTTTCGCGGTTCTAATTGCCCAGCCTCCAACTAACCCTTCGGGGATAATAGTCGTGATTATATTACGTATGTAATGTATAAATATTAGTGTCTGGTCAATTGGCCTGACATTAATATTTATGAGTTTTTTTAAGTAGGTGAAATGCTTTACCCTTATACTGAATCCTGGGGCGGCCTCGGGTTATGTGGGAATCTCTTCCATCGCCCCCGCCCAGTCCAAGAAAACCAACAGGGTAAAGGGGAGTCCACAAAATAAAACCTAGTACCATCCCTTCCGTGACATGGGAATGGCTCGGGACCACGAACGGCAAGCGCCGAGGTGGTCAATTCAAAGTCAAAGTCAAATTATTTATTCAATGTAAACCTTTACAGGCACTTATTGACGTCAATACTAATAATAATAATAAAAAAACAGTTAACTAACTTATAGTTAAGACTTAACAACTAATCTAACGAGCTATAGTCTGTGCCAGACAAATGCGCATCGCTACCCCACCACTGCACGCCGAAACAGAATCGCGTCGAACCGAAATATAAGCCGTGGTCATAGAATTGTGTAAACATACGCATCCTGGTACGAGAAAAAATAGCAGGCAAGTGTCTCTCCCCTAGCGACACAAACGGCTAAAATTTATAGGTAATTCATCGTTTTTTTGGGATGAAAGGTGAAAAATGATAAATCATAATGAATTGTTAACTTAAGTTATTACTTAATGGAATAAAATTAAATATGACCTCCAATTATCGTATTGATATTGTGGTAAGTAATAGAAATTGGATTTAATGAATTTGAATTGAATTATACCTTAAACCGACCGACAAGCATGTATGAAGAATGTTATTGGACAAGGCCTCCATAAAGGTACGTTTCCAAGACGGACCGCAGGCTGCAATCTGCAGCTGCAGGCCGCAAGCGACACTACTAGTTTCTATGCATCTCTATGAAATTTATTCCAAGTGCGGCAACACTGCGGCCTGTGGCCGCGGCGCTCAGCGACCGCAGACTGCACTGCAGTCTGCAGTCACTGCAGCACCAGTGGTGTCGCGAACCGCAGAGAATTTACACGTGTCACGTACAAAAATGGCGTTTTTTTCGGAAGAAGATGAAGAGATATTAATTAACTTTGTTGCCGGTCATCCAGTCCTTTACAAAACATCCAATCTAAATTACCGCAATAACTTTGTCAAAGATAATGTGTGGAAAGGAATAGGAAATGCATGCATGCAGCCGCGCTTGGAAATAAAAGCAACCGCGACCGCAGGCAGCACTGCGGGCAACCGTAGCCGCTAGCCGCAATGTCGCCTGCGCTTGCACTCTGCGGTCCATCTCGGAAACGTACCTTATGTGCTCAAACAAGAAATGGGCGAAAAACAAATAATTACTGAAACGGGAGGAGTATAAAGTTGAAATTTTTTAATTAAAATGGTAACTCTTAAGGTGTAGCATATTATATAAAAAAAAAAATCAAAATGGTAAAATCAGTCCACATCGGCGAAGATTATTTACACAAAAAAGCAGGCGAACTGACAACCTCCTTCTTTTTTAAAGTCGATAATGTAATCTGTTTAGCGAAAAAAAAAATATTTTCTCAAAAATGTGAAGATCCTTTTGACATTCAGTATCTTCGACGAATCTGATGCGGGCTATACATCGTGATGTGATTGCAATTAACCCAAATTAGTTCGTTGCGTCTGTTCTGAGTAATTTGTAACTCTACTAAACGACTTGTGTGAGTAAGTAACCTCCTTTTAGGAATGTTCCGCAAGCAATCACTACTCATTTGTTCTTGTTAATTTTAATACCATTTTGTTTTTGTACTAACGTGTTTACGTTGTACTTACGTAAACACAATAGCTGTGTTGTCAGTATAATTTATACCTACTTATAAAAGTGTTGAAGTTAGGATAACAATTTTTTTTCCGCTGATCTATAATTTGTATTTACACAAAGTTAAAAGGGCTTACGCATTTCGGTTTCCCATACAAAATTTCAATTTTAAAATTTTACAAACTAATGAGACAATTTTAGTTAAACTTCGCATGCTAAACTAAAATACAGAGAGTTAAGTACCTACAGACTTTGCGTACACAAACCGAAATTGTGTCAGGATCGTAGGTAATAGAAAGCTATGGTCTTTGTCTACCTCTCCGGCAAAGGACATATGTACTTATTTAATAAAAAGTACAAAGAACATCACGCAACAGCTCAATAAAAAACTTGAACCATATTTAGAGATGACCTAAACACAAAAAAGTTGTTAAGAAACACATCGAGATATCATATAGTGATGAAGTCGCGTCATAGTTTGCTATTCCAAGGTTATGCCCATAAACTTCTATGATACCTACCGTAGAATATCGTTTTGATAGGTGCTAAAAAGTTTATCTTTCGAATTAACTAATAGGTACCATACATATATAAGTTTCACGACTATTATCGCCAAGGTTAGTCAGAGACTAGATAACGAGACTGCAAAAGCAGTCTACTGCCATAATCTACGTTTCACCATATTACATCTTTATATGGTGTTCAGCGTAATAGGTGGTGAACCCATCGCCGCGCTATGCTGTTGGATGTGTGTGCAGTTTTTTGTCCGTTAGTCTCCTTTCACGACACCCAAGGGAAGAGAGGAATTGGTAGTACCTATTATTTTAGTGATTCGCTATACCACACGGCTAACTAATACCTACACTATTGTATATATTGAATACCAAATATAACATAATAGTACCTAAAAACTAGACTCTGGATAAATCATAGTCAGCCATCAATATCGTACAAGAAATTGAACTCAATCTGACCTTTCCAGAACCACAGATAATACTTACTACACTATTTCTATAACGCGCCGATTTGTTTGGTTTACCTATGGCTACTGTTTTAGAATGACCTTCGGATGTAGCGTTATTGGAAATCGATGTATTGTAAATGCATGGTCACTGGAGAATCAACACAATGAGATATATAAGTAGTGTACAATGTTAAGAAATGCATATTTATTTCAACCGATACTTACCTACTCCCTTTGCCTGTCACGAAGACATCTAGAGGTTACTAGCAATTGAATTTCTATTGTGTCGTGTTTAAGTCTTGTATTACGACAGCTATAAAATTAATCAAAGATATTCTGCCCGTTAATGAGTTCCTCGAATAAATCAATCTAAGCTTCTTCAAAGCTAAGTTAACATATTTTTGGAGGCTTGTACCATCATAAAGCCTCATAATTTTGAATGAAACACTTTTTACAGAACACAACAATGCATGCTGCAAACGTTGTTGTTACGGCGACAGACTTAATTAGATAAGATGTAGTCTGACTTAAAACAGCCAAATAACAAAACCAAGTACCTACACAATAATATTGATTCACACCGCTCGCTTCTGGGAATCAAACGCTTGATCCCTCAAGCCAGAGGTCTTCTTACAAGAACACAAATGGTTTAGTCACAAACTTTAGTATTATTGTTAATTTTGTAGGTCATTGTTTTTATAACAGCAATTCTCTTGTTAAATTAACATTGTATTATTACCAAAAATATAAATAGGTAGGTAAGATACTATCCCATTTTACTAATAGGTCCATTCCGCATGCATTTGTTAGAACCACCACCAAATCAAAGCTTAGAATGCATCTAAATACCCTATGGATCCTGTCGCCTCTACTCTTAAGTCCAGGGAACCGGTTTCCAATTTTCTCTATAATCTCCGTGCAGGTGTTGAAAGGTGCAGACAACTCTAGTTGTGGTACCGGTGGGAGACTTCCGGCTCTTGGCCTGGGCTCTGGAGGTCTGATGATAAGATGGAATATTTAAGAAAAATAACGGAAGTGTAAACTCTTTTGTTTTCATTTCTACATATTTTTTGTTTTGTAGATGGCAACTTTGTCTCCTTTGTTTTAATAATTACATAAATACGAATTATCATATTCTATTATAATATTAAGGGTATCGATATCGACACAGTATAAAGAATTATAGTGTCCATGGAGGATTTCGTCATCATCATTGCTCGCTGACTTATCAACGATTCACAGTTGGACGTTTCTGAGAGAAGCAATAAAGTCAATTATAAAGTAAAAAGTTTAAAATCTTTAAAAATAATTATTCTTAAAACATAGTTATTGAATACCAAACCAAAGAAGATTATTACCTTTCATCGCTAGAAGACAAACAAGACACGCAGGATTCACCAGAGCTGTCATGACCATAGCTCTCATCCCTGGTCAAATTGGTAGCAGACACACTTCTCTTCTGATATAGCACTCCAGTTCTCTCGAAATGTATGAAATTCTCACAGATTTTCTTGGGCGATTCGTCTTGTGGTTCGTCTATCACCACAGAAGGTATACTGTTGGTTCGATTCGATTTGTTATCTGCATATTTACCGGAATCTGTTGAGATATTATCCCCATCTATGTGTCTGTCGTCATTGGATTCCCCTTCCAAAGAGCTTCTGTCTTCCGACAAATGTGAAATAAACTTCGATATTTTCGATTTCTCATATTTATTTTGCACTTGATCTTGTATACCTTCCATTCGATTCTGAACTTTGTCCTGTATCTTTATAAGGCGGTTTTTGAGCCTCTCCATTTTGTTTTCAAAGTTGTCCATTTTGGTGAGTGTCTTTTTCATACACTGTTTTATGTTACACTTTTAACACTTTTTTAGTTGGACGTCTGTTCACATGAAACTATAGTTTTCGACTGCGTTCAGATTCTTTTGTTAGTTTTACAGCAATATGTTTTAACTCGCACTAATGGGACGTCTTCCTAGTAAAGCGTTTGTTTGTTTTGGTTTTTAAACGTATCTAGAACAGATTTGTGATTAGCGGTAAACCTTTTAACAACCTGTTATTTGATCTGTATATCGCTATTAGGTAGGTATATAGTATTTTAGAATTGCTTCCATACAAATAGTTGTTCTTTGTAATTAATTGGACGGCCCAGTTGCGAGATTACATACGTTACCGAACATTTTGTATAGATAACTCAGAAAAAGATAAGTAATTTTGAAAACATGTATGCAACACAATTAACGTTAACTTTTTGCTAGTAGTAAGTTTGCTAGAATAGAATTATTTATCAGTAGGTATATATCATCTATGTTTATAGAACAACTTTCCCTATGCGCTAACTAAAGCTTTGAAGTTTTCTAAAAGAGGTTTTCTTATGATCAGAGACCATGTTCGGTACGGTGATGTTTTTAGGATTGAGAACTACTTATTATCTTTCAACACTCGATATAAAACAGATTTAACAAGAACAAGTGTGATAAAACTGACTCGCAGTTCACAAACCACGGTGAATACAATAACAACAAGTATTTTACATCAGCAGCGTTCTTTGAATCTTGATGGATTTGAATGAAGCGAAAGAAGTGTGCAAGGACGGTAGCAGATGGCGATCCATAGTCTCTGCCTACCCCTATGGGAAACAGGAACAGGCGTGAGTATATAATATGATGTATGTAAGTATGTATGTTCTTTGAATCTTCATCCAGAGTTATCTTTACCTAAAATTCAGTACAAAAACCATACTATAACATATTTCGAAAGTAAAATTTCCTATAATATTAGTATATTTAACACATTATTCATTTTATCCTGTATTTAAAACATTTGAAAATTATAACATGTGAACGTTATTCCATATGAATTTAGGTATATTATCTGCTGTTATATCAAACATTACACACCCTTTTGTAAGATTTATGTCGGCTTCTACTAACTAGTTTTATTTATGGACAATACAGTTCGGTGAACCAATACAAACCTAACCTTCTAACAGAAATTCGTGACAAAGGATCCATCAATGAGAATTAAACTTTAATCGTAACTTCAATACAGTTTCGTAGTCACGTCTCAGAGCGTACCAGTCAACAGGCGAGTAAACTTGAAACTTTGACAATTAAACTTTGTTTGTATACCCACAGACAATGAAAATGTTTGCTAAGGACATTTGCTGAAATAAGTGGTACCATGGGAAGCGGGAGAAAAGTAGGCTTAGTTAAACTCAGCAAGAACTCATTAGTGGGTAGATGTAGGCTGGTTAGAAAAGAAATAGATAGATGTAGAAAGACGGGATACGTATTTTGATTGTAGATATTGTCAGGAGAGCCAATATCCAGAGCCAAAAGAAGAAGACCATCCAAGAGATAGGTTGATGATATCCGAAGATATGGAGGCCGCAATAGGTTGGAGAGGCGTAAGACCGCCGGAAGTGGAGAGGAGGGGAGGAGGCCTTCGTCCAAAACGACAGATAATAGCCATAATGATAATGATAATGATGCCAGAAGAGAGGGAAAGAAATTTTTAATAAAATGTACTTATAAAGTGATTTTCTATATAGAAGAATAGGGACATATTCCATCCCAAGCGAAAAGAAACATATTTTAAGAGATTATTTTGATTTGCTAATAACACGTGTTAACCCATTAAAAAAGCCTATAAAACCGTTTATTGAAAATTGAATGTCTAAATGTTGCTTGTACGTAAAATACCTATATTTCAACATTTTATTAGAAAAAAATACGATATCAATAAAATTAGCGTTAAATTAAATTAACATATACTACGTCAACCCAAAAAAGAGTAATTATAGATACATTTAAGTAAAAAAGGCGACGCCATACATAATGCTCTTTTTATAATAGTTTGCAACGTGACGTATTTAGTGCAGCATAAAATATCCAACGCGACGATCGCAAAGATAAAACTTAATAACACACTCTATGTAATGACCTCCGGCAAACATGACACTATTAGCGTGTTCATAGTTCGTTACGACACAATCCTAAGGTAAATACATACATACATAACATACATAACACATATCCCTATCCCCAAAGCAAATTAATAAAGGGTTAGTCAGATACCAGGCAATGAGGACCGCAGAAGCAGTCCACCACTGTCATCATAGTCCAAGACACACCAAGTAATAATAACTGCACAGGCAGACAGGTAGGTACAGCCGTTCTCAAGTGATGCTTGTACAAACATTTCTGCAATTGATTTTTATTAATATAGATGAGACTAATTGAAGCACAAAAGAAATGTGTCAATAAAAACTGGGTGCTTACTGTTCCTGACCCCGCCCAACTAACATTTAGGCTGATAAAAAAATCCTAAATACAATTCATTAACAGCTAACGACTTTATAGGTGATGAAAAAGAGATTACAAAATGTCACCAGCTGTATTTCAGCAAGAATTGGTAGTTTAGTACAGTCCAGCTGTTTTACGGCTGTATTCCTTATTGTTTTAGTAATCTAAGCTGTATTTAGACGAAATTATCACTTTTTGTTTATGTATAAAGAGTATTGGAAAATACTAAAATACAGCATCTAGTGTGAAAATATACTATAAGCAGAATTAGAAGGCTAGAGCTACCTAAAGACTGGTGTAGCTCTTGATTTATACTTTTATAAAGCTTCCATCTGCATATCAGCATTAAATACTGCTATTATCTAGATATTGGTGTGAACCTACTCTGTTGTAATGCCATCATATTAGGCTTGATAGTAATTGATCAATGGTTATTTTAGAAACCCCTTTACGTGCATTCTAACATTGTGCCATATTTCAGCAAATAGTTTCTTAATAGAATTCTAAAAAAGCCACGGCTGTCTACATATATTGGGAACGCCATTAAAACCTAACCTATGAACTTGATTTCGATTATGATCGAGTTACCTTAAACGCGAGATGCCAACGAGAGCGTTATTCCTAAACAATAGATTTGACTAAAAAGCTGTTTACCTTAAACGAAAGATGCCAATGAAGCAGTATGCCTAAAATGTAAAATTGGCTAAGAAGCAGCTATGGTAGAGGCCTGCTTTTGCTGTCCTCATCGCCTAGTCTCTGACTAACCCTTCGAGAATAAATAGTCGTGATTATGTTTAAGTAAACGTTTGATGACTATACAAGATTTGTATGGGGAGTTGCAAAGTAAGATTAAAGTAATGAGTTGCTGCCAAGGCCCTAAACGTTAAGCCTTGTTTGTTCTAGGTAGGGTTGTCATCCGCCTAGGTTTTCCAGGATTTTTCCAGGATTTTTTTCTAGTTTAGAGGGCATCCGGGGATCGTCCGGGCGGGGTTTAACTTGTAGTCCGCGGTGTAAAGGTTTTCAAATCGCCGGTTTAGTTAAAAGTGTTTTTTTTTTGCTGAGTTCGACACCGTAGGGAAGAGAGGGGGTGGTAGTATTCTTTCACCGCTACGCGACACGGTTGCATAAGTCAGGTAACAGTAGTGCCCCTGGAGACACTCATGTGTCTCAGCTGGCAACTGGCGACGAGCGCACTCCTTAACGTTAATAATAGATAATTTAGTATCTAAAATCAACAAGTCGCTAGCAAACAACCTTATAAGTCGTACAAACAAAAAGATCAAGGGATACTCTAAGTCATAATGGCATTGTACACAAAGTTTTATCATAATACAACCTCTTTTGAGAAGGACGGTTTAGTGTCAGAAACACTCACAATCAGTCATCATCATTAGCCTTTAAACGTCCCACTGCTGGGCACAGGCCACACATGGACATCACCACATGAGGAGATTGGGCCATTACTCACTAAGCTGGCCCAATACGGGTTAGTGGGTTTTAACGATTGCCATTTACGACAATAACATGAACCAACGGCTTTACACTTCCAAAGAACGGAGATGTTACCGTATACAGTAACCCGGCTTTGTGAAATTGGTTTAGTGGGAAAAATCGCAATCCGAACGCCTTTGCCGCTACGCCCGCCATGGAGTTCACTAACAAACAATGCTCCAGAAAAAAGAAAACTGGACGCCGCCGCCGCACCGGTAGGTAACATTATTGGTACTGCCTATGTACTGTTCCTATGGTTCTATCTAACTTCGACAGATTGTAATTCCCGCTTATTTTGCTGTCAAAACTTTTATACTTATACATGTTTTTTAAATTGTTTAGTGAATTCAAATAAAAACTTTCACAGTTTGTTAAAGGACTAGGAACCCATTCATAAAATAAGTTACAAGAAACGCACTTTAAACAACAAGCAGGTTTTTAAGTTTTAATGTTTGTTAAAAAATGTTCTCACGTAACTACCTTTAAAACACATTCGTTCTATTTTTAACACACACACATTACGTTCGGAATCTACATGCATCTATCATTATCAACTGTCAACTAACGTTCTAGAATTGTATTTGCGAAACAAATGCACGTGCGCTTACCGCGGTGCGCGTGCGATGACTAAATAAAAATGGAGGTCGGTCCGGTTTACGAACTTGGATAAACCGGCTGGCAGCTTGATTGTTTTATTGTAAACAATCGAATCCCAAAAAAACATAAGACTGCGCAACGATCGCGCACCTATTTGCGATATTGCATGGGCAACTTTTGCCATGACAGATCACCGAATTTTCGTAAAATATCACGGGTTCCTTCTTGTTTCTGAAGGCATGTTTTATGATTTGTGAATTCTGATTTGTATATGATTCTGTAACGACATGTAAGTAGGTAGGTACACTGAAGAGCAATGAATCCGGGTCACCTAGAGAAACCTATAAAATCTCGGAAACTAAGAATGCTAGCTTATTGAAATAAATCGTGTTTAATGACAATTAAATACTTCTTATATAAAGGTATTAAAACTTCTTAGATAATGTAAAGTTCTTTATGTCATTAAAAATCAAATTTGAAAAAGAAAGACTTTGGAGATGGAACTACGAAATTAAGTACTGCATTTCTTTCTCAGAACAATATGCTAGTTATTGTTCTGAGATTTCTTTTTGCTTTTGTTTCTAATCTCTCATTTAAGGGGGTGCCGCGCGGTCGCAAAAACTGACAGTCTCTTAATGAACTTCAAAGCAAAATCAATCATAATGATATTTAAAATTAGAACAATTCTGCTTTGAAGTTTCAGACCTAGTAATTTGCTTTGATTACATGTCTAGATTGACCCTGGCCGTAAAAAACGTAGAAAAATTTATAGGCCTGTACCCCTAGCACGAAAAACTCTCGCAATGATATAGTAACCGTTTTTGCTTACTATTCGATAACGCTCAAGTTTCTATCGTGCCCTCACACCTTAGAACATTCAGGCCTCACACAGAAAAAGTGCGTTCATAAATCTATGTGGGTTATTGTGGTTTTCAAATAAATAAATAAATAAATTACTTACTTAATAGGGACGTTATTCATTCTAACTTGAATTTTTGTTCACTGTCATACTAACCGCAATAAAATATTCCGCTAAACTTAATATTTACGGCATAAAGTTTAACTGTTTTTTAGGCATGAGCCCACTAGATAAATAGCTTCTGAACGTCCAATAAAAATGTCAACTAGATCAGTAGAAGTAGGAATCCTCTAGGAATCCCTCTACTCTTTGTAGGTAATAGGTATCCTAGCAATACATAAACAAAACCTCTCAAACGAATATCTCAGAGAGTCAAGTGGAATTCAAGTGAATTTGTTAAACTTAGTATTTCATCATAAGTCCAACGATGAGAACTAGGTCAATGCGATTTGCACAGAGGAACCCGATTGGAATAGTGGCTAAAGGGTATGGTGATTGGAACCTTCCTGGCACCAGCCAAGGACCACCATCTTCAGCACCAGCAAGAAGTGATTCCCCTGTGATGATTGAAGTTTCGAGTGTGTTGTATGAAAAATTATTGATTTATTTTATAAAAACTTGTACCTATGTCAGGCATTTGTGTTAGTAGTTAAAAGTACTTAATAGAATTATGTGTACAATAAAGAATCGTGAATGAGAAAACAGTCGTCACCAATAAAAATTACAAAATAGTGATTTTTATTATCTAAGTAATTAGTACTAGAATATGAAACGATACGATCCCTCTAAAGCGAGTTCGTGCTTCCGATTTTCACGGATTTTCATACATTAGCTCTCGTTAACGTACGCACGGACGTTCTCTAAACGACCATAGCGGCGTTGCTTTGGTTTTCATACAAAATAATACGATTACGATTACCTTAACTAGTACCATAATGGTTCGTGCTTGGGGTACCTACAGTATTGGCCTATCGCGCTCTTCCTGGCGGTCAGTGTCATTGTGCCGTCAAGCAGTGTTTACCTTTCGCGTTTCGGTGAAATTGTTAGCAAAATTACTGTTTGCTCAGTGAAATTCTGTCGAAACTACTAAGGAAAAATCTTTTCGAAAAGGAAAGTCACGTTCCATCTGTGAGTATCGATAAATTTTAATAAAAATTTAAAGTTTAACAATAATAACGGCCATGTATGCGTAGTGTTGCTGGTATCAAAATGTAGAATTCCGATTATTGGTGGCAGAATATAAAAGTAAGTTTAAGTATAATAAGTATGATAAAAAATACTCATTCTTCTAAGTTTGTATTTATACATGGTCTTTTTGTAAATAAAGTAAATACATTTTTTAAAAACTGATTTCTGATTTTTATGACCGTGAATAAATGTCACGGTTCTTATTCGATGCCGAATGTTTGTAAACATATTACTATCATTTGTGCAAATGTCTAGTTTCACTAGGATTTTTACTGTTTTTTTGGAAGAAAGACACAATAGTTAACTGTTTTCTTTTGAATGTCTCTCAAGAAAAAGTAAAATCCTAGGGCAATTAGGTATAACAGTAATCTGTTTACAAACATTCGTCATCGAATTTAGCTGGAGTATAGGTTCCGTTCTGAAACAAGGAAAAATATAATACCTACTGTAATATTTTATAATACTATTATTACAAATTTTTGTTGTGGTATAGTATCGATATTCGAAATGAATAAAATAATAATTATGTTTGAATGGAATGTACGTAAGTATTTATGTAAGAAGTGTGTGTTTAAATATATGTATATGGGGGATGGTAGTATGTATGCTTCTGAGCTCGATAGCGCATCGGCTAGCACGTTCGGCTTGCGATCTTGCCCGCTAAGCAACTTTCGCAATGCCGGGTCGCTGGATGGGTGACCAAATTTACAACATGCCGTGCTTTGCAAGGCACGTTAAGCCGTTGGTCCCGTTTGTTACCGTAAGATGACAATCATCACATTATGTAACCTTTACAACTGTTCGACCACATAGCAAACATTTTAATTTTCAGATTTCCAACTGATCCGGTAGAAAGAAGTTGTTGTCGAAATATTTAACTGTAAGGTTCAAGATAATAAGAAATTAGAGAACATGAAAGATGGTGTAACATCTAAACAAAAGTTATCGTAACAAATACAAAGAGAACGCCATTAATTGTTTTGATTTTAATTTAAAAAATTTAAATTTTTAATTTAAATATCTATTATGATTAAGTATTTAATGTAAATCATCCTGCCTGTTGCTTCTATTTCGTCCCTATTACAAACATATCACACGCACGCAGGCTTCCAATTAGCGCATTATTTTATTGTACTCGCAATCGTCTTCATTATCCATTTCTTCTAAACACACCAGCTTCTTTTATGCGTCATACTCATACCTACATATACGATAGACATACCTAATTTAAAAAGTTATGTTATGCTATGAATCATTTTAAAATTGTATTGTACATACTTAAATATTTTTTCCCTACTTTATTTAAATTAGGCATTCGCTGGCACCCATTCACGCGCGCGTCAGTCATACGCGGCTGTAAATTCAATACAAAAACCGGGCGGATTTTGAGAAGCGTTTGTACCGAGATGCTCCGTCTAGACATGTATATAGTCAAAGGTAATTTGAATTTAGCAATGTTTTTATTCTGCGAAATGTACAAAACCATCACGCGCTAGTGTTAAAAATTAAAATTTACTTTTTTAAGATGGGGTGACCTGCGGAATATCAACACAAATATTTTCATGTAAGAATTATTGTTTCATGAAAAACTAAGAACGTTGTCGAAAAAAAATGTTTTTATTAGTAACGATTTATGTATTGTTTGTTATTGTTTAAAGAATTTGTTTCAAATTTCAACAAGGCCACCTTGTGCAATGATCAGGCTAACTTACTTAAGTTCTTTTAATGTAGGTATTTAATTAATTCAGCGCATAGTACCTACAAGTAACTTAAAAATTCGTAAATTTTCACAATTTCGTGCAGGATCCCCTTAAATGGATATAAAACCATGTTGAAGTGTTACATTATATTATTACATATAAGCTGTAATCGTATCGTAATCAATGTAATGTCGCTTACACCTGAAGAATGTATGAACACTCACAATGCTGGGAACCAGCCGGAGTCAGCGCGATACAGCCAGGACCGTCGGGTCGCTGTTAACAGTACAAAGAGTTCTCCGGCGTTACGAGGAAACTGGATCTAACCTACGCAGACCAGAAACCGCCAGAACCAGGTGTAGCACAGCACGAGAAGATCGATACTTGGTGAACACCATGCTTCGTAAACAATTTCTCACAGGACATGAACTTAGAAAGTTTCGACGCTTCGGAGGAAGTAACCCAAGCGCATGGACAGTAAGACGACGACTTGCTAAAGCTAACTTGAAACCACTAAGGGTGGATTCGACCAAACTGGAATAAGACTTACTCCGAGATTAGTCTATACAAATTCGGCGTTTAATCTAGGTATAAGACCTTATTCCAGTTTGGTTGAATCCACCCTTAGACCTGCAAACGGCCCTAAGCTGGAGCGTGGGCATCGGCGTACACGTGTTGTAGGTTGCCAGGGCCAAAGTAAGTTGTTGCCGGTAGCCAGGTCTCTGCCGGAGATTCTTAGCACCCCCTACCCGTCGCTGCCTTGGTCGCTACCGTGGCTAGGGCGAGCAGGTCCGCCAGGGACTAGGGGCCCGGAGTTTAGTGCTGTCGTTCATGTTGGGAATGTTGCCATAATCGCCACGCTAGGCGGGTTGGCGATCGCAGTATGACGGTGGTAATCTCAGAGGATGCTGCTGCCCATCCTAGTAGGTGGCTGGCATATCTGTATACAACTATACGAGTACATTGCACAAAAAAGTAAGCGCTACTCGATTTATTGCATCAAGGCGAAATCAAGGCCGCTTGTTGTAATATTACTGGCTGCATGTATTCGATAATGGTCAAAATGTTTTTGTCCATACAGGGTGTTTGTTAATATTTGATTTTTTTGCGTTGATAACGCTCAGCCGTGTCGCGTAGCGGCTCATTAAAGGAATACTACCACCCCCTCTCTTCCATTGGATGTCGTAAAAGGCGACTAACAGACTAAAGACTGCACATACTTCCAACAGCATAGAGCGGCGATGGGCTCACCACCTGTCACGCTAAGCAAATGTGCAGTCGCTATTTGGTGAAAAGTGGACAATGGTAGAGGACTGCATTTGCTATCCTCATTGGTTATCTCTGACTAACCCTTCGGGGATAATAGTCGTGATTATATGTATTTATATATATGATAACGCTCAAAGAAACTGGACTAACTATGTATGTACAATTGAGGAAGTTAGGAAATATTCGCTTGCACACTATCTACGCGCACGCTATTGTATGGAATAAGGGTTGCTACCTTTTTAGAACGCAGGTATAAAGTATTTTTTCATTTTGTTAAAACAAAAATAAAGTAGGTACATTGCATAAAAAAGAGTAAGTATTCATTTCTTTATTGCTCTTTGCAACATTTAACAAATATTTGTCTTTTACGTAAATAGTTTTACTTAAATAGAGTATTTTAGCGTACTTTATTGGTGTCGTAGATAGATTATAACGTACGCCTACATGAAAAAGAGTACAATACTCTAGTTTAGAGTACGGGTGGCAACCCTAGTCGAAATGGAGCGCATGTGAATATCGCCGTAAAGTATACTGGGAAATTTTATCATTTGCCAATCAAAAATTATTTTTTTTTTGATTGTCCAGATAACAGTAATGTTGTCTAGTGTTAAATTATATATTCCGTTGTTCTGTAATCAAACCTGCACTATTTAGAGGTATCTGGTTCAATTCTCAGTCTGTTTTGTAAATATACTTAATATCTCGTTAGTGAAGTTATAGCAATTGTTTCGGCAACTGAAATAAGACATATCAAGTTCCTCAGTAGTCATAGTCATAGTCATGTCATAATCTCTATAATCTAGTACAATCTAAATTAAAAAGTATTTTCGATCTTCCAAAAACATAATTTACTTATTTTCCTTCAGAACGATATTCAGTAGTTGCGGCGAATTACTTCCGACTTCAGACTTATCATTATTTAAATGCCAAGGTCAAGCCCTTCCCTTTTGAACTAAAAGATAACATTCATAAACGGTCGACAGCACGTACCTACCTATTTCAAATAGAGCGACTTCAATTTATGGTGTCATCTTTTAATTCGTTTTTCATCCAACCCTTTCTTCCGGTATTCCCGTCATTGGTAGTTCCCGAGCCTTGTTTCACTATTAATCAACAGATTGAGCTCATCTTTTTATTTATTTTGAATACAATTTTTTCTTGTCTGCAACACTTCTTTGTGCTCATTATTCTCGCTGCTGATAACCGTTTCATATGTAAAAAAAAATAAAAAAACTGCTTATTTAAAAAAAAATCGGCATTGATAACCGTTATGTGGAGTATGCCAAAAAATCATAAATAATTAGAACTATAACCGTCTGTAAGGATATTAAGGTTTTCTTTGCTGTTTGAGAGATATTAAGATTTTTCATACTAGCTTCATACAAATTTTTCGTAAAAGAAATATAATTCCTTCGTTTTTGAGCAGAAATAACTGGGACATCATTTTTGTATATAGTAATAACTAATAAAAGCGAATCCGGCAAAAAATCCGGCACTTGCAAATTGAAATCCTAAGTATATGAAAGCCGATTTACAGGCCACCGTGCGGCGTGTGCACTAGCGAGTTATATTCACCACTCGATCCCATCAGCGAACCCGAAGAATTTGTAAACAAAGATTTAAATTTTATCATTGTTTTATAAGGTTTTCTTATTAACAGTAATAGCAGTTACAGCAGTAAAACCAGTACCTACTTATCGCGTACACAAGGAAATTGTAACTGGTGAAATACAGTATTTTTTTTAAATTTAGCACTTGGCTTTCATCTCATCTGATGGTACCTAAGTGACAATAAGGTCGAAGATGGAAGCGCGCTTCACCCGGAATCCTTAACTAAGGATACGCGTTCAGTAGTTACTGAGAAACTGGATATCTTATCTCTAAACTGTGGGAACCGACAATGCTATTAACATTGTTGTTATGGTTCCCCCCTCCACGCTGGGAAACGAACCATTGGTTGCTTGCTGGGTCTAAGACCGTGGCTTAGCCACTATACCACAGGGGCGGTAAAAAAGGTCTATGTATGTGGTAAGTTGTAAGTAAAGTGGTAAGTAAAAACCAAAAGTTCCGAAAGGAAACTAAAAACATATTGAATCTCTTTTAATACATTTTATCATTCAGCCGTTTTCTCCCAGTCTTTTTCTTTATAGACCCGCAAATCCGGTTCCCGCAGTTACGTGAAGGTCAAAAGAGAATACATTAATGACAAATGTTGCGGTAGCAGGATAAAGTACTTATGACAATGAACACAGAGACTATATTAGCTTGCCTATTGGGTTGATCCCATATTTCTACGGTTATCGTGTATAAATAGATGAGTGGGATAGATCAATAGATGTCATAGTGCTAGCACAGAATAGATAATAGTGTGCTAAGTCAATCCATAGAGTTATAGATGTATAGAAAGACCAACTTTTTTATTTGACTCGACATTTTTCTTGTACAATTACGTCATAACGTTATCAAATGCATGAATTTATGCTTTATTTAAGAATTTTGAGGAGCTCGATGGCGCAGCGGCTAGCGCGTTCGGCTTGCGATCTTGCTCGCTAAGCCACTTTTGCAATGCCGAGTCGCTGGATAGGTGACAAAATTAAAAACATCTCGAGCTCGTTAAGCCATTGGTCCCGGTTGTTGTCGTATGATGACAATCGTTAAAACCCACCAACCCGTATTGGGCCAGGGTGGTGGGTTGGGGTGCGAAATTGGGTGACCTCCACGTGGTGCACCCTGGAAACGGGCAGCCTCAACGTCCTCCTCCAAGTGAGGAGGGTGTGTTGAGACTGGCCGGCTAACAACCCAGTACAGGCAGGACCCCTTCTGGGCCTGCACCCCCTTCAACGCGCGTCCCCTCTGGACCGCACAGCGGGTCACTCGGACCTGCGGGGGGGATCTCCACTTGCGCGCCCACTCTGGGCCGCACACTCGCCGCTCCTTCTGAGCGGCTTTGAGGGGAGTTTTGACGGCGCCCCTTCTGGGCGCTGTTACACGGGGGGGAATGGGGTAGTCCGGCGCCCCTTCTGGGCGTCGTTTCAATGGGGGGGGGGAAAGCAAAGGCTTCGTCGTTGGGAAACGCGGCGACGGGCGCCCGTCTTCGGATGGGTTGGTGGGCGGCGTTACAGCCCACCCGCTAGCGCCATGGGGGGGAATGGGGAGCACCCCGAAAGGGGTGTACCAGGGGCCTCACGCCAGCCCCTGAGCATCGTAGTCCCCGAACTGGCAGCGATGAGCCCACTCGAGGCGTCTGTGGGGGAGCTGTTCAGGGAGGGGGGCGAGGGCCTGCCTTAACCGGCCGACCGCGACAAGGAAAAGTCTGTAACACCCGGGAGAAAAGCCGTTAAAACCTTCGGATACCACCCGACCTCCGTCGTATATAGGGTAGCCCGCGTACAGGGGCCTCTGCGCGGGTGGTCCAAATATGCCCCACACTCGTGGGAACAAATATGGACTCGAAAAAACTCACTCTTTTATTTGACGCCGCGGCAGGGCCTTGTATTATCCCTGCCGTGGATGGTGGGCCTGACAACGGGCGGAAGGGTCGGAGGAGTGGATCGGCCAGTTCTGGCGGGTCGAGCAGGAGAGGGGCTGCAAAGCCGAAACTGCCCAATAGAGAGGGGTCCGAGAAGGACGGAGAACATGCCGGGGACGCGATCGGGGAAACGTCCGCGGGGGCTAATGGCTCCCGGGGCGCGGAACCGGCGGTGCCCGGTTTAGATGTCAGCAGGAGGCTACCGGTGAGGGTAGGGTCCGTGAAGGACGTGGAACATGCCGGGGACGCGATCGGGGAAACGTCCGCGGGGGCTAATGGCTCCCGCGGCGCGGAACCGGCGGTGCCCGGTTCGGGTGTTGGTAGGAGGCTACCGGTGAGGGTAGGGTCCGTGAAGGACGTGGAACATGCCGGGGACGCGACCGGGGAAACGTCCGCGGGGGCTAATGGCCCCCGCGGCGCGAAACCGGCGGTGCCCGGTTCGAAGGCGAGCAAGGGGAAGCCGAAGCCCAAGCCCAAGACTGGACCCAAGGGGGGGCCCAAGTCCAAAGCCAAGCCCAAGATTGGGCCCAAGGGGGGGCCCAAGGCGGGCCGCAAGGAGGAGGAGTTCTGGGGAGTAGCCGGGGAGGAGCTGGGCGAATGGGTCCATGACGTGCGCAGGGCGCGAGAGACGGAGCGCCGAATGTACACCGACGACGACGGCCGCACGACATGCTCGGAGAGCCTAGGCTATGACGTGGATGCTGAGGAGGACAGCAGGTCCGGCTGGACCGGCCGCACCGAAGAGATGGAGAAGTATGGTCGGGAGAAGGCTGCTGCCAGTGGGAGGACTGCCGGGGCTGCCACGGCGGTCAGAAGAGGCCGGTCCGGGGCTGTCAAGCCCGTTCTCGACCCCCCCAACCCCTTTGGATCGCCGCCGCCCTCGATGGCGAACAAGTTGCCGGGCTGGAGCCGGAAGCGGGTGCGGGAGTACTCCGAACATGGCTCGTCGGAGGAGGAGGTGGAGGAGCCGCTGGCCGCGCCTTCTAAAATGTCCACCGCGAGCCGTGGGCGCCCCCGCTCCCGCTCTCGCGTAGGGGCCTATGTTGGGCTGTCGAAGGCGCGCGGCGAAATGAAGCGCAGAGGAGACGAGGCGGAGGTCGAGGAGGCGCAGATGGTGGTGGACGGGGTCCGGGAGACTGTCGGCCTGTCCCCGCCCCCGGTCACGAGGTCGCAGGCCGGGCGGTCCCCGCCGAGGGCCGTTGTCCAGGTGCCTGCAGAGGCGGTGGAGGCGCCTCACCCTGACGACCATCTCGCGCAGGTCAACTTCGCCGTGGATGGGCTCACCGACCTGGTACGGAAGAGCAAGAACCTGAAGGGGACCATCACGAAGGAGGCCCACGGTCACATCCGCAAGATTTCCATTGCGGCGGAGGCTCTGGCGGCGACGACACTCAACGAGGAGACCAGGCGCCTCCGCGCCGAGAATGAGCGGCTCCAAAGCAGGATGGCGGTCCTGGAAAGTGAGATCGCGGCCATGCGGCGCACTTCCGTCGATCGGACGCCGCGCAGTACCCGGAAGAGGTCCCCAATCCTGGGCCGTCCGGCGCCATTGCAGGACAGGGAGACGGCGCTCCTGGAGGCCTTTCAGGCTCGCATTGTGGCCCAGATCAGCGGGATGCTAAACGCCCGCATAGAGGGGCTGGAGAGCAGGCTGCTCCCGGCCGTGCCCCTGCGCCCACCCCTTGCGGCGGACGCTAGGAGGGAGGAGGCCCCGCCGGCCCGACCGCCCCCGCCGCCCGCGGCAAAGCCGGGAAAGAAGGCCCCGCCGCCTTCCAAAAAGCCGCCCAACAGGGCAGCTGAGAGGATCGCCCCGGCGGCGAACCCGTACGAAGATCCCAGGCCGGGACCCAGCAGCGCACCGGACCCCCCAGCGCAACCAGCCTGGACGACGGTCACCAAACGTGGCCAGAAGAAGGCCCCGCCCGCTCCCCCGCCCGCCGCCCCGTCTGCGAAGACGGCCAAGGTAGCGGCCCAGCCGGCGACTAAGAAGAGGCGCCCTCTCCGCCCGCCGAGGACGGCGGCGGTCTCGGTGACGCTGCTCCCAGAGGCGGCGGAACAGGGAATGACCTATGCCCAGGTCATCGCCAGGGCAAAGGCGGCGATCAGCCTGCCCGAGCTGGGCATAGAGGGGGGTATGCGCATCGCCGCTGCCATGACGGGCGCGAGGATGTTTGAGGTGGCGGGCGAGGAGAGGGCGGAGAAGGCCGATGCGCTCGCGGCGAAATTGCGGGTGGAGCTGCAGGGGATCGCCAGGGTGGCGAGACCCTGCAAAATGGTGGGCCTAAGGGTAGTGGGCCTGGACGAGTCCGTCCAGCCGACGGAGCTGGCAGAGGCTCTGGCCAAAGCAGGAGGCTGCCCGGTAGACGAAGTTCGTGCGGGGGCTGTGGCGGCGAGGCCAGGTGGGAGCGGCTCCTGCATCACCAGGGTCCCAATAGAGGCGGCCAAGAAAATCTTGGAGACAGGGAAGGTGCTCGTTGGTTAGAGCTCGGCCAGGGTGGAGGCCCTCGATCCAAGGCCCATGCACTGCTACAGGTGCATGAGCCTTGGCCACGCAAGATCGCGGTGTCCGCTGGAGGTGGACCGCTCGGAGTCCTGCTATAGATGCGGGGCCAGCGGGCACAAGGCGGTGGATTGCACTGCCAGGGAGACGCGGTGCGCGGTGTGCGAGGCGGCGGGCCGGCCGCACGGGCACTACATGGGGGGCAGCAATTGTCGCCCCCCCAGTGTCAGGCCCAAGCCAGACCTCCCGGGGAGAGCCCGGCAGGCAGAGGGCGCCCCCCCTGCTGGGGGCATGGATGTGGTAGAGGAGGGAGAGGTTGCGCGAGGACATCCTGGCGCTTCCTCTCCAGCGCAGGCGGAGGGGGGGTTGAGGGCCGCGACATAGCGCCGCCCTCTTCCCCCCCCACGGGAGGGCCGCGGCCTAGTGTAGAGGAGCACTAGGCTGCATTGCACAAGCCCTCCACCCGCTTGGGAGCAGTCGGACTTACCGGACTGCTCCCCCTGGCGCAGGGGACCCAGGTACAACTGGGTCCGTAGCGTGTGGCGCCCAGCGGGGCGTATTAACACGGAACCGCGGCGCCACTATACGCTCCAGACGGTAGGTGTCGGTTCTTTTACCGGGTCGGGCCTGTATGTCCTTACTCACCCGTTTCCCCCACGGGGGGGCGGGTGGGGACATATGGGTTCCAGCCCCGGACAGTGCATGGGGTGTCTCACGTTCCTCTCGAGGCCCCATGCCAGTGCAGAGAAGCATTTTCTCCGACTAAAACAAAGAAAAAGGGTGGTGGGTTATGGCCCAATATCGTGCTATTGTCCACGTGGGAGACCTGTGTCCAGCAGTGGGAAGTTAATAGGCTGATGATGATGATGAATTTAAGCTTCCGAAATCCGTAATATGACGTACTATTTTCGTCTTTGAGGATGTAGTAGGAATTTTGAGGGGTAGGGGAGAGAGACGGGCCTCTGGTTCTCACTCACCGGACGAACACAACAGCAATGAGTTTGTTTAACGACGATATTCCGTGAGAGGACGCGCCTCAATACCGAGGATTTTTTTTTAACCGTATCGCGTAGCCTTGAAAGAATAGTACCACAGTACCGTGAAAAGTGGAATATGGTCTAGTAATATTATTCTGTGCTATGGTAGAGGTACATGAGTAAAACCTGTGGCAGAGGACTGCTTTTGCGGCCCTCATTATCTTGTATTTAACTAACCCTTCGGGGATAATAGTCGTGAATGTATTTTATGTATGAATGTACATTTTCATCTAACAAGAACCTTTTGCCAGGATAATAAGTATCCTACAACCTTTCTGTAGGTACTCTTGACAAAGTGTAGGTACTTACATGCAAAATTTCGTGATTATCGATTCCGTAGTTAAAGCGTGAAAGGGTAACAAACAAACATAGTGATTTTTGCATTAAACATAATATTTAGAATTATGAGAAATTTATCGAAAAAGCGTAAGAAAAAAATTAAACAAAAGTTTGCGTAAAAAAAAGTGTTAAGTAAGTATGTTTTATTAACATAAAAGAAGATAATTTTATTGAATAATAAACTTAATATTATCAAGGCTGTTTGCATTTATTTAATGTTAGTCTATTGTCAATACTGAGAGAGACGAGTAGGTAAGTAAAGTCTATACAAAACTAATCGAAGCACTTTCAGTTTGAATTAGTCCCACTGACTTTATAATAAGACTGCTTTTAAAGGAATCGGTGTACGTCATTTGCTCATCGCTGCACATGCTATAATAATATATTTCGCGCCTGTTCTTGAATCATCGTGCTATCACTATAAATAACCGAATTGATTAATTCATTAGTGTTCATTTATAGCATCTCGATCTAGATTCTCTATTCTAAGCCATTGTATGTTACCGGATAGTTTCACCGCTTCACAATTAAATTAATTCCCGTAAGATTAAATGTCTAGAGTGAGTAAAGGCTGTAATAGGCAGATGATAATGATTACAATACCTTGATTGGTTGTTACAGTCGAAAGATAATTAGCATAGGGTTCTAACGACTGCTATTTTACGACTACAACCGGGGCTATCGGCTTTTGCCATGTTTTTGATTTGGTCACCCATATAGTAACCCGATATTGGGAAAGTTGCTTAACGACGATCGCAAGCCAAGCGCCTTAGCCGCTACGCCATCACACTTCTCAAAGTATTGTGTTCTCTAAAAATGAATATTTTAAAAAATGCTTTATGTTATACTAAATTTAGATATAAGTAATACCTAGATGGGCGCGGCTAGATGGGCCGATTGTATAAATAAGACGGTGTGTTGCAAAGTAAAACAGGCTAGCACAAGACCGAGGCGACTGGCATCAGGCCAGCACAACCCCGCGGTGAATGGCATCAAGCTAGCACAAGATCGAGGCGAATGGCATCAGGTTAGCACAAGACCGAGGCGAATGGCATCAGGCTAGCACAAGATCGAGGCGAATGGCATCAGGTTAGCACAAGACCGAGGCGAATGGCATCAGGTGACACAATAGTGTTGTGAAATGAATATTTAAAAAAATGCTTTATGTTATACTAAATTTAGATATAAGTAATACCTAGATGGGCGCGGCTAGATGGGCCGATTGTATAAATAAGACGGTGTGTTGCAAAGTGAAACAGGCTAGCACAAGACCGAGGCGACTGGCATCAGGCCAGCACAAGCCCTCGGTGAATGGCATCAGGCTAGCACAAGATCGAGGCGAATGGCATCAGGTTAGCACAAGACCGAGGCGAATGGCATCAGGCTAGCACAAGATCGAGGCGAATGGCATCAGGTTAGCACAAGACCGAGGCGAATGGCATCAGGCTCGCACAAGACCTAGGCGTATGGCATAAACAGAGAGAGGCCTATGCCCTGCAGTGGGCTGTAAAAAGGCTGGATATTAATGAATGAATAAAACTTTACACAACCTGGAAACGTGAAAACAGCGTGCCTTATATAATTATGTTAGGCTTTTTTATTTACATAATATAAATTATTCATTGAACCTTTCTACCGAAAAGTTATTTTGAAATTACAATGAGAAATAAGGATGAAACATTTTAGGTCATTAATAAACTACCTGACTAACAATAAGTATAATCATTTTGTAGAGGTTTAAGATCAGAATGAATTTATTCGATGTAACCAGATGTAACATATTGTGTTAAAACTAATTTTGCCTATTTACATAATAATGTGTACTTAGTACAACATTTTTGATAAACTTAAACTGTTAGACAAAATTACTTATGATTGGGTGGGTGTAGGTAAAACTACTAATTTAATAAAAATCTTCGGTTATGTGTTTGCAAAATTATTACAATGTCAAAATATTAATCTTATGCTGTTTTCATACTTAAAATTATTGTCAAGAAAGGTATTATACTTTGTTAGTGAAATCATGGTTTCTAGGTATAGAATAAAGTCGGTTCCGGCGCTTCGCTGGGTCTAGTTAATTTTTGGTCACTGTATATTTTTTTCTTCGGCAATCTCACGGATACTTACGTAGTCTTTACAATTCTACGGTGACAATGCTGTTAAAAAGTTACACCTGCCTGTTCCTTATCTTTCTGTGACTTCGGGCACAGCGTCACGTTCAGTACGATCTCCCCCATATACTGGTTGGTTTGTTGGGGTCACGGAGGCAGAACACCTGATCCTGGGGGCGGCCCAGCTTCAACGCATCTTTGTGTTCTTGATTTGGTTGGTGGTTTGGCTGATAAGTCCACCTGGCTAGCTACCACCATTGTATCTAAGTCGGTCGCCACAACAACGATGTTTATAGCATTGTTTTTGTTTTGACAGTTTAAAGATAAGATAGCCAGTTCCTTAGTAGTTGAGGATTCCGGTTGAAGCGCTTCCACCTTCGGCCTTATCGTCACTTACCATCAGGTGATAAGGCCAAGCGCTTACCCGTTGTAGAATATAAAGAAACCTACCTGTTCCTTATCTTCCTGAGACTTCGGCCACAGAGTGACGTTTAGGACAATCTCGCCCATGTCCTGATTAGGCTTGTTGGGGTCACGGAGGCAGAGCACCAGGTCCTGGGGGCGGCCCAGCTCCAAAGCTGTCAGGTCCAACTGACAGGAGCCCATGAAGTCGTCTTGCAGGCCCCAATCGTAGTCGAACACCTGGGAATGAAGAAGGTTGAATAGGTCACTTTTCAATAAGAAATCTGAGATGACTTCTTGGAAAAATATGTACTTTTCCATATAGACAGATAGATAAACATTTTAATTTTTATACACAGAAGGAAAATCAGTCACCACCGTCGACATTATACAACCTGTCACCAGGTAGAAATGTTTTTATTTATTGCTGGTCTCATACTTTTAGACAGAGATACAACATTTGAAACACGATTTTAACTTTCAATGCTGTTTTATAGCAATGTCTTGATAGTTTTGAAGGCTTTTACAGGGTTGACAAGGTGTGGATGATACTTTTGGTGTTGCAAACGTACATTCATTGGCTTTCTAATGACAGGGTAAGGCTCAGAACAATAACTAAAGCTTGAGGGGTAAGGTCGCAAACCGAAACCTTTATGGCGCAGCGGTGAAGCTGCTCCATAAAGCTATCACAAAACACATATTTATCTTGTCATCCTTTAAAAAAATCCTCTTTGTCCAGGAGATCGGAGACGCGGGAGTAAGCGAGTATTTTAATACTGTCAATTAGCGCGATTTAAGATTAGACTAAAAGATGAAGGAATAATGTTTATCAGCCATTATTTTTAATGTTAGATTCGAGCAATTATAAATTAATTAACTGATGATGGCAGATATTATCTAAGAGAGTGATTTATGACAGGATTTCCTGATAAATTGTTTTAGAATCTGAGATGAGAATACACATTTTCATACGAAAACCAAAGACTAATATCCATTAAATAATAACAACCAATTTCTTTAAGACATCAATGGTTTATTTGAGTAAGTGACGGTATTTCTTTTTGCCACTATCACATCTGTTATTTGTTGTTGTTACTGAGTTTGATTAAATACAAGGTTCATGGACATAATATGTTGCAAGTAATGACGCTGCGGTAAAAATGGTATCGGACATCAATGGTTTATTTGAGTAAGTGACGGTATTTCTTTTTGCCACTATCACATCTGTGATTTGTTGTCGTAACTGAGTTTGATTAAATATTACAAGGTTCATGGCACATACGTTGCAAGTAATGACGCTGCGGTAAAAATGGTATCGTAAATGAATATTACATCTCGACTGTGATTTTTGCGTAAAATGGGCAATTATTTCGTTCTTAATCTCAGAAAAAAAATACATTTACAATTTTGCCTTATTAAATAGTGTAGAAAAGCAATTGGCATAGTGCGTAGCGGCCTCGCTTTTTGTAAATTGTGCTTAACTGTTTAATTAAACCCAAAATTGCAGAGAAACAATTTCATAAAATGCGCGAAGGCCTTTTTTTGAGCTCCTAGTAGGGGTTGCAGTCCCGGTACTTTGGAGAAAACGGGAAATTTCGGTACTTTTCGGTACTGAGATTTTTTTTAACCGAAAGGTAACTAACGTTAGATTTATGGGTCTTTGAGCAAAATAAAATAATACACAAAAAGTTTATAATAAAAAAATAGTTTTATCAATAATTGATACTCGGATGATCTCTAACCAATTCCATTCGACAAAATGATTCCACAGCTAGTACAACAATAATTGATGATCATCCGAGTTGAATGTTATAAATTAAAAAGGGTCTATGCAATGGATTTTTATCATGAGTGTTTTAAGGTGATTAAATAATATAAATTCGTCCAAAGCAAGACCGGCAAACGGCGACAGACTCCCTTCTCCAACGAATTCCCTCGGCCGAGATTGTGGTATTGGGAGACTTTAATGCCCATCACGTCGAATGGCCTGGTTTAAGCACAACTGACCACGCGGGTAGAGCCGTTCATGTCCTCGCTTTGGCCTACAGTCTGTCCCAATTGATAACCGACCCTACGCGGGTTCCAGATGTTGAGGGCCATGCACCTTCCTTATTAGACCTTCTGCTGACCTCGCACCCAGACGGCTATCAAGTTTCTGTTGATGCACCACTATGCTCATCAGACCACTATCTGATTTGTAGCACTGTGCCTCTCAAAGAAACTTCAAAAACGTCGAGTCTGGCTTTATAAGTCAGCGGATTGGGATGGAATGCGAAGTTTCTTTGCGTCCTACCCATGGTGGCGAGTTTGCTTCTCGCTGGATGATTATTACTCTTACTGATACTGCAGGGAATGGAACTTTTCAATCCAAACTCGGTGGTTCCCATTGGCGGCAGGTCCCAACCATGGTTTGGACGTCGCTGCAAAATGGCGTCTCGACAAAAGCGACAACATTACCAAGCCTTGGCTAATGCGGTATCATCAAAGGATTCAAACACCAGTACGCTCAGAAAGAGGTACAACTTTCCTTTAAGGACATTGCCTGATGACTTTGCCTTGGCAAAGTCATCATTCATAAGTGGAATTGGCGAGAGGCTAGTGCGTCTTCCTTCGGGTACGCGTGCGTTATGGTATGGTTAGGAAATTTTTGTCAGCCATCCTTACCACCATTGCACAATACCGGTGACTACCTGTCTCATACTACAAAGAAGAAAGCCGACCTCTTGGGCACGCTTTTAGCATCAAACTCGACCTTAGACGATGGGGAAAACTCTCCATCAACCTTACCGCATTTTGCGCTTGTTCAATGCCAATCCGGTTCCTACAAAGGTCAGTTCATAAGGCTCTTTTTTTCCTTGATATCCCTAAGTCGAGTGCGCCTGATGCAGTTCCTCCCATTGTGCTTCGGACGTGTCCTCCTGAGTTGGCACTGGTTCTAATGCGCCTTTTCCGGCTCTCTTACACTACTGGCGTTGTTCCGAGCTCTTGGAAGACAGCCCTTGTCCACCCGATTCTCAAAAAAGGCGATCGCTCAGATCCGTCCAACTACAGGCCAATAGCCATCACCTCTTTGTTCTCCAAAATAATGGAGTCCATTACAAACCGCCAGCTCTTAAGGTACCTAGAAGAAAACTAGCTACTAAGCGATTGCCAGTATGGTTTTCGTCGCGGTCGTTCGGCTAGTGATCTTTTAGTGTACCTTACTCACCGATGAGCGGAGGCTCTATCCCATCTATGTCGGTCCCTCATGTCTGAGGATCGCGGTCAGCATCAGGGTTGCATCTGGAGCGGATGATCTGCCTTCACCGGCTCCTGTCCAGTGCGTCTCTTACGACCGTTCAAAATTTGGAGGAGGACGAGTCCTTTACTTGATCGGTCCATCTTGTTGGTGAGCGACCACGCGATCTTTTGCCTTCGGTGCTTCTACAATCTGTTTTTCCAGACTTTCGTCGCCTCTGCGTACTGTGTTTCCGAAATATGACAGAATACGTTGTAGGCATATGGTGGATAAGCGAGTCCTTATTTGGAGCTGGGTCAGGATCGATGCATTACTAATGCGTTTTGCTGTCCAAGGTATGTGTTCGTGGGTCGCCAGCTTTCTTTCTGGGCGTAGCATCAGAGTCGTAGTCGACGGTTCGTGCTCTAACATGAAACCCGTGAATGCTGGGGCCCCGCAAGGGTGTGTGTTGTTAGTCCCTACTCTGTTTCTTCTACATATCAATGACATGTTGCATAACAACAGCATTCATTGCTATGCGGATGACAGTACGGGGGTAACGCTCTACACCGGACGAGCTAATATTTCTCTGGAAAACGTCATCAAGAGCCGGAATAAACTTGTGACTGACACCGAGAACATGTTAAGTCGTACCTCTGAACTTTGATGGAGCTCTCCTTGATATCAATCCGACTATTGGAATCCTTGGTGTCGATATTTCGAGTGACCTTCAGTTTCGAGGACATTTCGAAGGTAAAGCTAGACTAATATTGGCGTAATTTTAAGTTTTAATAAAAGTACCGAATTTCCCGGAAACGAATTCTCAGTACCTACCGGTACTGCGTAAAAAGTCAATTTCCCGGGAAATACCGGGAAAAATCGGTACCGGGAATTCCCGGGAGCATGCCCTAGCTCCTTGTTTGAACTACTGTTCTAAACAAATAAAATAAAAAAAATTGAATGATATCTCTTCTAAAGTCGTTTAGTGCGTAGCGGCCTCGGAATTTTTAGATATCATTGATTTTATATTTAAAAAAATATATATGCTAAACCAAAAAACTTCGAAAATCGCTATAGGTTTACTGTGAATTTCTCCTATCTACGATAATATTATTGAGCAAAATTTGTACCAGAATAATTGTTACTTCATGCATGAGGAATAAAGATTTTATAATGAATTTATTATCCTATTTCGATAAAAGCGATAAACACAACTGCAAAATTACTACAAAATGCGATGCGCCGGCCGTCCGAACTCAGTTTGTTCTCGCAGAGTGAAGATTTGTAATATTAAGCATGAATTTATTATCCTATTTCGATAAAAATGATAATTACAACTGCAAAATTACTACAAAATGCAAAAATGAGCATTTTACGCAAAAATCACATTTGAGATGTGACAGGCCTCTTAAATATTTTTGAAGGCATTTTTTTTTATTTCTACACTCACCAATTGAGTTAGCCCTAATTAAACTGGGTTTAAACTTGTTTAAATGATTAACTAGATAACGAACAAACATTAATTATAATATATATATTTATTTATATGTATGTTTATAATAGAACATAAAAAACACCCAAGTTTTTTCTAAATTGACCCGTGCCTGAATTTAACCCGGGACCTTTAAGATGGCGACCGACGCCAGAACCGGCACTGAACCCACACCGGACAAATCACTCGATCACGGAGGTCGTCAACTTTAATAGGATTGCAAATGCACTTAAACTTTTAGCAGCCTTATCGTCACGAATAGTTGCCGACAGCTAAAGAACTCTAAGCAAAAACTATTATTGGTTAAATATTCACTTAGTTACATAAAACTCGATCCCATTTCTAAAGGAAGGGTTGAGTGGTTTGTTCTGTATCCGTCTAATTAAGCTGACCTAAGCATAATTGACGCGCCGACCGAATGGCTAATTAAATTTAATCGGATTTGATCGGATTTGATCGGGCGCCGCCGCCGAGATATACCTACATCCTTCAGTGGAAATCAGACCGGCTTGAATGAATGAAGTTTTGGAATGCGACCAATTAATTCATTAAATCCTTGTATTATAGACTTCTGCCAACGAAGGAAATTTACGAGTATTACATATTTTCTGTTTCATTGTACAGGTAATATTTTGAGAATATAATATTATGAGAACGAAGCAATTCAAGCAATGATATTACCGTGCTTCTGCTTCGGCAGATAGATACGTAAAGTTAGTACCGGTTGTTGTCGTAAGATGGCAGTCGTATAACCCACCAACCAGCATTGGCCCAGCGGCAGCGTGGTGGGATATTGCCTACTTTCCCCATTTGTTATTGCTTTCCCACATGGGAAATCACTGCCCAGCAGTGGGACGTTTATAGGTTGATGATGATAATATTATGGTGATGAGTTGTGTGGTGGCAACTCATTAATGAAATATTACTTTCAAACCATCTCTTGAGTGTGGTAAAAAGCGATGGTCTAAAGACTCATATACAAAGACAAAGACACGTATACAAACAGCAAAGAGGTTGCCAAGTTTAAAAATAAAATTTAAGTATTTAAAGGTTATGATAAGAAAAATAAACAGTATTTTAGAAAAATGGACAGTTTTTTATTTTTTCAAAGATTTAAGGGGATCACGAAATTGTGAAAATTTACGTATTTTTAAGTCACTTGTAGTATGCGCTGAATTAGTTAAATAAGTACATTAAAAGAACTTACTTAAGTAAGCCTGATTATTGCACAAGGTCGTGGCCTTGTTGAAATTTGAAACAAATTGTTTAAACACTAACAAACAATACATAAATCTAATGACTCCTAAAAACATTTTTCTTCGACAACTTTCTGATTTTACGCATGAAACAATAATTCTTTCATGCAAATATTTGTATTGATATTCCGCAGGTCGCCCCCATCTTAAAAAAGTAAATTTTATTTTTTAACACAAGCGCGTGATGATTTGTACATTTCGCAGAATAAAAACATTGCTCTAATCAAATTACTAGGTCTGAAACTTCAAAGCTTGTTCGTATTTTAAATATTAATATGGTTGATTTTGCTTTGAAGTTCATTATGAGACTTATGTCAGTTTTTGCGATCGCGCGGCTCCGCGGTGCCCTCCTAAGTATGGATGCGCTGCACCACGCGGACAACGTTCGAAACTTTTTTACTTTATAGACAGGTATATGGTTAGATACCAGTGCACAGTGATACTAAAGCAGTATTTTGGATACTTTATTTAGTATTTTATTTCCTATGCCTATCCATCCATCCATAAAACTAAACATAAAATTAGACGATTGAAAATGCTTATTTAAGCTTACTAAATAAAGAAATTTTGATTTTGATTTTTTGATTTTTGTATCGGTGCATAGTTATTATTCCGGCTGTAGAAAGAAAAGCAACACTTTTTCAGTATTAATAATTCTTTCAGAATGATCTTTATAAATAACGTTAGTTTACGTGATCTAAATTAATATTCCTGAAGTCAAAAAGAACGCGTATAATATTTTATTTTGAAAGTTAATATTTTCTCAGTGTTTCACTAAAAGCTAGGCTTGGCTGGCATGAGTGTTTGCGTGACCATGAATATTTAGATTTGTAATTAATTTAACGACGTGTCTGGACGTGTTAAGCACCCCTTTTTTAAATATGGTTATGCAATCTTGTAGGCTTGTCATATTTATCAGGCTATAAACGTCACACTGAGAGTTCAATGGCGAGAGGGGATGAGGCGTTTAATGGCGCAGCGGCTACCGTGTACGGTTTGCGACCTTGCCCGCTAAGCAACTTTTGCAATGCCGGGTCGACGGATGGGTGACCAAATTAAAAACATCTCGAGCTCCTCCGTGCTTCGAAAGGCACGTTAAGCCGTTGGTCTCGGTTGCTGTCGTAAGATGTCAGTCGTTCAAACCCACCAAACCGCATTGGGCCAGCGTGGTTGGTTATGGCCCAATATCCCCACGTGCTATTGTTCACATTTCATCATCATCAGCCTATAAACGTCCCACTGTTGAACACAGGTCTTCCCACATGGAAAACAAGACACAGCACAGTGATTCATTCATAGGCCATAAATCAAAAAAAGTCAATTGCGCCTACCGATTTCAAACTATTGATAATGGATTCATTAGTAAATTACTCTTTAAAAACTTTTATTAGTAATCCAATTACTTCAAAGTACCATTCACTTTGCTACGTCGGAAGTGAGAGCATCTTGAGTTTGGTTACGCGGTCGTGTTTCTTACCGAAATTTGTTGTTTTGTTTGCGTGTCTCATTTATTTACAATCAAGTTTTTTGTTGTTGTTACAAAATGAAGGTGCAAGAACAAGATATATACCTTGATTATTTATATATTCTAGATACAAATTCTCATATTTGAATTTTATACGAATTTTTTATTCAAGGTAGATTTTTTATATATATTTTTTCCAAACTTTTAATAGGTTGAGAGCTATATAACTTTTCGCCGACCTCGGCTGTACTTGAGACATATGTTACTCTAATAGGGAGTATGTCTAGATTATAGCATTCAAATTTCAGCTGCATGACGCTGCCCGTTATTAGGTTTCAGGGGTATCAAAGTGTAGGTGTCCACAGAACAAAATAAAAAGGATTTTTTTAGCCCTAGTTCAGATGTTGTTTTAGGTACATTTTTAAAATGTTCAGTAACGAGAATGACTGTTTCGACATTTGGCATTCTGCGGAGGGCAATATTAAGGAAAAATTGAGTATACTCTCAACAATTTGGTTGAAACGTCGTGTCTTTGAAATAACTTGGACAGTATTAATTTGACGTCATTAAATAACAAAAAGTAACCTGTTAAAAAAAGTTTATTGTCAAAATGTTTATTAGATTTGCTAGTTGTGTAAAGGTACTTGTTACGTTTGAACGTCATTTTGTATGGATTTATTAAATATTGTTATACCCATATTACCCAGTATTTTATTTTGTTTCTTTAAAATTAGGGTTGTAATTACCACTAACAAGCTTTATTTATTCCAATTTAACTGTAAATGTCACTCTATAACAAAGTTTTAGCAGTCATAGTTAAAATGAAAATTACTGAGTGAAAATAATAAATATAAATACAGGTTTATGTATAGATATTGGTTAAAACTAAGAGCTAATACTATGAGCTGCTTAATTCATATTCATACAATATTAATAAGTTGTAAAAATTGAAAAATCGCGGTTATTTCGGAGTAACGTATTTATGGCCGCCTTTGTATGGAGGGTGAATCACTGTGCATAGGGAGATTGGGCCAATGCAGGTCGGTGAGTTAACGTACAATAAATAAACGGAAATAAATGTAAGTACTTTTATATCCGTTTACTATTTTTTTTTTATTAAATTATTTTTTTATTATTATTAATAATGTTAATATAATTATAAACACAAGCCCATCGTCACTCTAAGCTGTTGGATGTATGTGCAGTCTTTAGTCCGTTAGTCGGCTTTTACGACAACCAAAAAGGATTTGGTAATATGAAGTATGTTCTATAAGTAGGTATGTCATATGTAAGTATGTGTGTATGATAATTACCTTCAATTGCACCGGAAGGAAGGGGTCCTCTATCGGCACGGTGAAGCACTCGTCCCACACCGGGTTAAGGTCCCGATAGACTATCCGGGACTTGTGCAGCAGCCGCCCTCCCGACTTGAACTTCACGTACGGATCACTGGTGCCTGATAACAAACCTGGTTTTGGACCCCACCAAAGAGGAGTTAGAGAGGGGAGAAAGAAGCAGAAAATAAACGATAATCAAATTAATCAAATTTTTTTTGTTAGTTTTTGAGTTCTTTTTTTGTTTTGGAAAGTATTATAAAATACTTATATTATTTTCTGTTTGTAGGTTGCACCTGATAATCAGTTCAGAAATTTAAAAACAAAGACATAATTTAGGTTCTTTTTTTCCAAATTTTGTTTTAATAGCACACTATTAATAAATTGAGATTTTAGAAATGTAGGCGACAGTCAAATATTTATCTTTAATAAATGAAATTAAACTTACGAGTACCAAGTATACTTCCATGAAATGGATTAATTTTTAAACCATTGGATTTAAAGAAAATATTGGAAGTATTAGAGTTCAATAATATATTTTTATGACTGTCTATCAAAATTCACGTGTAAATTGTTTAGAATTTGTACACATAATTTCATATCATAGACATGTTTGTCTATCCTTATAAAGTTACTCTTACATATTAATACCTATCTTTAATTAAATTATTTATAAAAAGATTGAGTTTTTCTTACGATTGTTTATTTTTTAATTAAGTATATCTGAGAAATTACTTAAGTATAAAAAGTGCTTGAAAATTAAAGCAAAAGCGCTAAATCAAAAGCAAAAAAAGGGGATAAAACGTGCAAAAAAAGACAAAAAATATTATTTTTATATGTTGTTTAAAATTAGTAAACTTATTAAATATTGTTTGTGTAAAAAGTGTGTATTCAATAAAAAATTATTACACAATGTGTTCCATAGATAAAGTAAAAACGGATTACGGATTATCATAATTAATTATAGGTCAAACAGAGTTATTTTATAATTATTAAGTAAAATTATATTATAACAAATTGGTTAATTTATTGAACTTGTTTCCAGCCATCTCAGCCCACGGCTGGTCATAGGCCTCTCTATGTTTTTATTGCCATAATGTTAATTCTTACTTTTTACAAATTATTTTTTACTAGAACCCTTTTTGACTACAATATAATGTAGTTAATACTTGTTGATTAAATAATATCAAGTAAGTAAGTATATAATTGATATACTTACATAGGTACTTAAAATCACGACTATTGGATAAAACCCCTACCCTTCGGGGATCCGGAGGGTTAGTCAGAGGTTAGGCAATGAGGAAGGCAAAAGCCGTCCTCTACCATAGTCCACTTTTCACCAAATAGCGACTGCACATATGCTCCGCGTGACAGGTGGTGAACCCATCGCCGCTCTATGCTGTTGGAAGTATGTGCAGTCTTTAGTCCGTTAGTCGCCTTTTACGACACCCAAGGGAAGAGAGGAGATGGTAGTATTCTTTCACCGCTACGCGAGACGGTTAAATACATAATATTTTTTTCCGTTTCTTTTCAAAAGGTTGTGTCCCGAACAGATAATAATACCTAAATAAATGATATTTCATCATTGACCTAAATTCAATTATAATAACATAAATATACCCATATTCACAAATTTTATTGCGAAATATAACGACGACGACGAATTATAATAATAGTGACAAATATATTTTTAAATAATGATATCATACTGTGTGGTAAGTTAAATTATTAACATTTTAACATATTGGTTGGGGGAAAAGTCTTTTCGCATTTAGTATGTATGAAGTTGTAATAAAATCTCTTTGGCTATACTATTTGTATCTGGCTGGTTTTGGTATCATTAAAAGTTAAAATTTTAAAGAAGATAATTCCAAATTCAAACTAGGAAAATGTGTGATTTTTTACTTTTTTTCTTACTGTCAAGATGAGTGAATCTAATGAAGAAATTCATATCATTTTAAAATTTTACTACAAAAAAGCACGGACCTGAAAAAAAGTCCGTGCAAAAAAGATAAAAATTCAACGGAAGCCGTGAAAAAAAATTGCTATGTTATGGACCTAGTGCAGTGTCTGTGAGAGTAGCACTAATTCGGTTTAAGCGTTTTCAATCCGGAAATTTTGATGTCAAAGATGCACGTCGCTCTGGTCGCCCTATTGCGGATAAAATGGATGCCATTTTTCAAAAAGTGGAGCAAGATCGTCATATCAGTAGTTTCGACGTAGCTGAAGAACTGGGAATTAACCACAAAACATTTAAAAAAATAACTGGGTACACTAAAAAGCTCGATATTTGGGTACCTCACGAGCTCCCTGAAAGAAACCTAATGAACCGTGTACTCATTTGTGATTCTTTATTACAACGTAATAAAACCGAACTATATTTGAAGAAGCTGATAACTGGTGATGAAAAGTGGATCGCGTACGACAAAAACGTGCGAAAATGGTCGTGGTCAAAGACCGGATAGGCTTCACAGACTGTGGCGAAACCCGGGTTAACTCGCAACAAGGTGAAGCTGTGTGTGTGTGGTGGAATTGGAAGGGCATTACTAATTATGAGCTAGTACCACCAGGCAGGGCCATCGTTTCTGAATTCTACTGCGAACAACTAATGAGATTAAAGCAAGAAGTTGAGAGAAAACGGCCGAAATTAATTAACAGAAGGGGTGTGGTTTTTCATCATGATAAAGCAAGACCACACACATCTTTAGCCACTCAGCAAAAAATAAGAGAGTTTGACTGGGAGGTCTTAATGCATCCGCCGTATTCCGTATAGCCTGACCTTGCACCTTCAGATTTCCACCTGTTTCGGTCTCTTCAGAATTTAGGCAGTGTCAGGTTAACATCACGAGACGACTGCCAAAACCACTTTTCGCGGTATTTTGATCAGAAGCCCCAAAATTTATATAACAATGGGATCATGTCTACAAGATGGCAAAAAGTTATCGAACATACTTTAGTTAAATATAAATAGGTAAGTAAATTATGTAAAAAATATACTTTTTTATAAATATTTAAACAAACATTCTTCCGAAATATTAAGTAAAAATTGCGGAAGGTGCGTGGTTCGATTCCCGCCTGAGGTTGACGTCTTTTTTCAGTGTTTAAATTTTTATAGTAAATGTTTTGAATTTTCTTTAAAAAAAGCGAAGAGACTTTTATCCCCACCCTGTTATGATAAAATGTAGGTACTTATGTAAAATATTAGCTCTTTTTTGATTATAAAAACTTATCAAATTATAAACAAAATTATTTTAAGCACATTTTCTATTATTTGTTCTTGCAAAATGACAGTGCAGCAGGGCATTTTGTGAATGTAATTACATGGTGTTTGCTAATAGACATATTTATAATCCTGGAACTAGGCTATCCTGTTATGTGCAAAGAACAAACTAGTATTATTGAAAACAAACTCTAAAATTCCAAAAAATACACGTCTTCCATACATTTAGATGAAATAAGTAGGTAGTATAAATTTGCAGTTTTGTCATCAGTAAAGAACCGGCTAAATTTTCGCAATTTCAGAGTTGGTTTGTTCCTTGCACTCAAGGATGGCCCAGTGGCAGGATATTATACTTTTTACCAAACACCTTGTATAATAGTATAGTATTTTTAGATATAGTGTGTTCTTGTCTGCAGTGTTTGTATAATGAACCTCCCTCACCATTTTTGTCCATAGCTACTAGATTCTGCCCTCTTTTCAGGTGCACCCTCAGTTGGAAGAAAGCATAGTGCCTCAGTTGTTGTTCACGCAGCCTTTGGCTTTCATCAGCTTCCTGTGACAGAAAAAATATAAAATCAAAATACTGATAAGTGAAATGCCCAGTGGTCGGAATAACTAGAGAATTTCTCGATGTAAAATCTTTTGATGAGATACTGTTGCTATTAAAACATAAAAAGAGTTGAAAAAATTTGACAGGTCTAGCTAGAATACTTATCAGTTTCGGAGTGGTCGTGGGTTCGATTCCTACTTGAGTCCGATCAGTCCAATCCCGGCATTAGGTACGGGACCTAACAAAAATATGTAGTTTAAGAGGCCTATTACATCTCGAATGTGATTTTTGCGTAAAATGTTCATTTTCGCATTTTGTAGTAATTTTGCAGTTGTATTTGTCGTTTTTATCGAAATAGGATAATAAATTTGTGCATAATATTACAAATCTCCATTCTGTGAGCATAAGTTGAATTCGGACGGCCGGCGCATCGCATTTTGTAGTAATTTTGCAGTTGTATTTATCGTTTTTATCGAAATAGGATAATAAATTCATTATAAAATCTTGATTTCTCATGAAGTAACAATTACTCTAGTATAAATTTTGCTCAATAATATTATCGTAGATAGGAGATATTCACAGTTAACTTAAAGCGATTTTCGAAGTTTTTTGGTTTAGAATAAGATTTTTTTCCTATATAAAATCAATGATATCTAAAAATTCCGTGGCCACTACGCACTATTCGACTATATAAGAGATAACATTATAATTTTTTTGTTTCACTTGTTTAGAACAGTAGTTCAATCGATGAGCTCAAAAAAGTGTCTTCGCGCACTTTATGAAAATCTGTCTCTACAATTTTAGGTTTAATTAAAAAGTTAAGCAAAATTTACAAAAAGCGAGGCCGCTACGCACTATTCCAATAGTTATTCTACACTATTCAATAAGTCAAAATTGTTACATTATTTTTGTTTCTGAGATCCATAACGCCAAAATTGGCCATTGTACGCAAAAATCACAGTCGAGATGTAATAGGCCCCTTAATATATTCGGTAGTTAAAAATTCCATGTTATTCCTTCTTATCAACTTTAATAATTTATACTCTATCTATTCCTTTGTGACTTAAGAGGCCTATTACATCTTGAATGTGATTTTTGCGTAAAATGCCCATTTTCGCATTTTGTAGTAATTTTGCAGTTGTATTTATCGTTTTTATCGAAATAGGATAATAAATTTGTGTATAATATTACAAATCTCCATTATGTGAGCATAAGTTGAATTCGGACGGCCGGCGCGTCGCATTTTGTAGTAATTTTGCAGTTGTATTTATCGTTTTTATCGAAATAGGATATTAATTTTATTATAAAATCTTTATTCCTCATGAAGTAACAATTACTCTGGTTTAAATTTTGCTCAATAATATTATCTTAGATAGGAGATATTCACAGTTAACTTATAGCGATTTTCGAAGTTTTTTGGTTTAGAATAAATTTTTTTTCCTATATAAAATTATTAATATCAAAAATTCCAAGGCCGCTACGCACTTTTCGACTTTATAAGAGATAACACTATAATTTTTTTTATTTCACTTGTTTGGTACAGTAGTTCAATCGATGAGCTCAAAAAAGTGCCTTCGCGCACTTTATGAAAATCTTTCTCTGCAATTTTGGGTTTAATTAAAAAGTTAAGCAAATTTTACAAAAAGCGAGGCCGCTACGCACTATTCCAATAGCTATTCTACACTATTCAATAAGTCATAATTGTTAAATTATTTTTGTTTCTGAGATCCATAACGCCAAAATTGGCCATTTTACGCAAAAATCACAGTCGAGATGTTAAGGCCGCTACGCACTTTTCGACTTTATAAGAGATAACACTATAATTTTTTTATTTCACTTGTTTGGTACAGTAGTTCAATCGATGAGCTCAAAAAAGTGCCTTCGCGCACTTTATGAAAATCTTTCTCTGCAATTTTGGGTTTAATTAAAAAGTTAAGCAAATTTTACAAAAAGCGAGGCCGCTACGCACTATTCCAATAGCTATTCTACACTATTCAATAAGTCATAATTGTTAAATTATTTTTGTTTCTGAGGTCCATAACGCCAAAATTGGCCATTTTACGCAAAAATCACAGTCGAGATGTAATAGGCCTCTTAAGCACGTATGCAAGCATGCATTTAAAAACCACACTTACAGCTGTGCTCACAGCATATAGGTATCACTAGGTACTCAAGACATTTAGTGGCTGTATTGTAATTTAATTAACATCTGATCGTATATGGGATAGCGTAGTAGCTTGCAGCCTAGACGTTACTAAAGTTTATTTATTTTTATCATTTTACATACGTATTTTTGACCTAAGCTCCAAGGATTTTGAGAGGATCGAGATGGAAGAGTTGAGGAATTAATCTAGACACGTGTAAGCGTTTAAATTTTAAAATTCGGCTGGTTTCTTTTTATGGAATTTTGTAAAATGTAAAAAAAATCAGGTTTGTTGAGGGGTGTTTGCTTACTAAATTGTAAATATTTCGGGAAAAAAACTGACTTAAGAAAACTAGCTAGGGTATTAGTTTAGCTACAAAATTGCGAATAAATTTTGAACATCGGTTTATAATTGTGACCTGTATGTAGGAGGTCCCTTTAGATTTGGAATTGTAGAATAACGGGTATTTCCGTATTTAAAAGTGATGTAGCTTCTATGATTTTGACCGAACGTCATGGTAATGGTGTAACCCGTAATAAAATTAGTTACCTATATTTTATTAAGGGTAACACCATTACCATGACGATCGGTATTTTACCACTTCGAGTTTTTTTGAAAACCTATTATATTTATCGTTGCATAATCCTAAAGGAACTACTTTTACCAAATTATAATTCCTTAAAAGTTACTTTATCTTGTTTATGACAACACACAACATCGAAATGTCAACTGTCAGTGTAATGTTACGTCAAAACGGACAAACAGTTAGGTGAACAAAATCAAAAATTTTGAGGTGCTCAGCAGTTTTTTGAAAAGTTTCTTTAACAAAAAATCAGTTAAGTTATTTTTCGTTTCTAATTCACAAAGAACGCTATAATTCTGTCTCATTCCACTCATTTACGGCGTATGAAAGTAAATATTTGTGATTTTTTTTTATTTACCCTTGTCTGCACGAATTCAGGTCCGTGCTTGTCTGTTCCAAAGTCTTAAAAATAATTATATACATAAAAATACTTTGTTAATAGCAAGGGCATTTGCTTAAAACAAGGAATAGATAAGTAGTTATAATGATATATTTAGTAGATTCATCATGGCCGGGAGAAAAATGTAAACAATTTGTTGATTTAGTGGACTATCTCGAAGAAATTTCAGACTTGTCTAAATGCGATGAAAACAATGGTATACTTAGGTGATTTTGAGTACTTACTTAAATAAAAACATTTAAAAAACCTGTTTAATTTATAAAAAAAATAACAAGCAAAACAAGGAGAAACAATTAGTAGAAATAAAAATAAACTGTAAGGGACAATAGTAATATTTTTACCACTTCTGTCTCATCATCTGAATGTTGTAGTTCTAAATGGACAATGGTTAATTATTTACCACCAAAAAAACCCTCCTCCCCTAATTTTTTTATATTTTCATTGCCAAAACTGAAATCTGGGGTCATCATTTACCCGAAATCTTTTGTCATTTTCTTAATATCTTATCCAGGGACTCGCGTTTGTTTAAGGGTTAAAAGATGCAGATGCAGGCGAGAAGTGCATTCAAGTTGGAATTTCAAAAATCTAAGTTAAATTCATCGGATGAATGAATTTCGCTTAGGTTGTAAAATAAAAGAAAATGTTAGAGTCTGTGTTGTGCAGTGATAAACATTCGTATGTTATAATTCGACTTGTAACTAATATAGTTGTGTAATTTTAGGGAAGTAAGTACTTATATCTCTATAAAAAAACATATTATTCAGCTTTTTTAATACTTAATATTTTTTTCGTAAATTTTTGTATTCATTTTCAATGCTCCAGTTCTTGCTGGGACCGCGAAATATGTGATTTTTTTTATTTATTAGACATACCAAGTGGGTATCAACAGTGCACATATTAAATACAGCATAAAAATAAAAGCATTAAACCTGTTTTAGGTAGGTAGGTATATACAGCAAATGCAAATCTTTGTTGAAATGAAACATAGATTTACATTTGCTGCAACAATAAAAAAAAGAAACAGAATAAAATAGGAAACAAAATTTTATAATTAAAGAATAAAAACTGTAGGTAGCCAATAACAACAAAAACCATTAAAACAAAATAACAAAGTTAAGGCATTTTGGACCGTGAGAGGTCCCTATGCAAGTAGTTCGCAGCACGTATAAGTTAAGCAACTTTAAAAATGCCGGGTCAGAGGATGGGTGTGAAATATTTCGAAACAGCGTTATATGCTAGTCTTTCATACCTTTGCTGACCCATTGGTCATTAATTATATATCCATTTCGAAGTTACTGCAAGCTTGAAGTAAATTTATAGAGCCTACAAAAGATCTACGAGCAATGTTGGTTCTGTGAAATTCATTGGAATTATCAGGCGCTGTCGTAATAAATGGATGGAGTGCGCTGGGACTGAAACCATTAAATATAAATAGGATTAGTTCATTCCATGAATTGCGCGAAGAATTATATTCGACAACCTCCGCAGTCGAGCGGTTAGCACGCCAGCTCTGGTATCGCCATCTACGAGGTCAAGGTTCCATTCGCGGTCGGGTCAATTCAGAAATAACTTTTTTTCTCAATCCCGCCAAAAAGTGGTCTACCGGGAACATCCCTGACTGTACTTTTAAAACACCCAACCCGAAAACAAATTATTGTTTTCGGGTTGGGTGTTTTAAAAGTACAGTACACTTAGGAGTACGAGGAGTACATTTTTTGGTGGTTTAGTATCAAATGGTCAAATACGCAAGTGGACTTACCTAAAAATCATTTGGGTAAAAGTCGAATACGTAATCGGTCTATGAAGCAACTCATCTTAAATCAACCGGACAAATAAGTGGTTTGTCCGACATATAACCGGTCTCTTTAGCTACAGCTTGTCTTAGGATCATCTAGACGAATTTGCGAATAGGTTTAATAGTAATCCTACTAATACTATAAACGCGAAAGTTTGTAAGTATGGATGGATGTTTGTTACTCTTTCACGTAAAAACTACTGAATTTGGATGAAATTCAGCAATCAGATAGTTTATAACCTGGATTAACACATAGAATGCAATAGCTTTTATCCCGATATTCCCACGGGAACGGGAACCAAGCGGGTGAAACCGCGAGCGGCCGCTAGTTAGTCATTAAAGCAACTCGTCAGAAATTTTATGCAGCGTTTAACACTCAAAAGAGGTTTGTTATTTGGAAGGACACTCGTTGGATTTAAGATGTGTTGCTTCGTAGGCGACCAGCAATTTAGATCTTATGCATTTGAGACGAATTGCTTTGTCGGCGACCAGCTAATATGGCCGTAGACGAAATAATTTTGCAACGAGTTGCTTCATAGACCGATTACGTATTCTAATATCTGCGTATTTACCCAAATGATTTTTAGGTGAGTTGATGCCGTAGAGACCACTTGCGTTTTTGACCATTTCATACTAACCCTTTTTGGCGATATTAGCTTGAACTCCATTCCGATCGCGCGTACGTACAGTAGCGTGTGCGTAGATAGTGTGCACGCAAACATCGCCGGAAAGGGTTCGACCGGGAACTTTCTCGACTATACAAATTAATTTACTTATTAATAAAAATAAAAATATAAATTAATTAATTAATTGAATCAAATAAGGTTTGCCGAGAGACACTAAGAGGGTTTATACATTTCGGTATCCCATACAAACTTTCAAGTTCAGAAGTTTACAAACTAACGTTTATTTAGCTGAGTTATATTGCGATTTTAAACTTTCGATACTTAGTGGACTTTAAACCGCAATAACTCTGCTAAATAAACATTTCTTTTAATGTGTTCTACAAAGTGTTTAGATCTGTGTATTTTTCCTTTAGAATGCAAAGTTTTATTAAAATGTGTCTCATTCGTTTGTAACATTTGAACTTGGTAGTTTGTATTTGAAACCGAAATACCGAAACCCTTTTAATAATAATATAGCTAGTATTATTATTATAAGAAGTTAGGTAGGTACGATACCAAAATTTACGAATTTTGTTAGACATTTCGAATTGATCTTTGTTTGATTCTATATTAGAACGGCTGCACCTATTTGGCTAATTCTTTTTTGTTGCGTTCGTATTGCTAGGAAAAGGAGTGTGTGAATATTTTTTTTTAAATTTGTCGCGGGGTACGGGGTCCACGCAGACGAAGTCGCGGGCGCGCGGGGCGCTAGTTTAATATAAATTTGTATTATGTAATCCGAAATGACCACTCGTAAAGTTAATACCAAATACAATTTAACACCAAAAACAAAAAAATGGCATCTCCGATAGTTTTTAAAGCTGCGATGTTGTGGGTAACTAACTATACTGGGCTAATTTTTCAATACCTACCTAGATAAAACCTATCCATGAGATAAATTATGATGAGATCAAATAAAATATCACTTGTCAAAAAAAAAGACGTGATTTAACAATACATTTCAAAATGTTTGTGTAATACTTTACCAAACGAATAACTTTTATCGGACTATTGAAAAATCCGCCCTAAGTAAACCAAAATGCAAAAGTAGTCAGATGTTGAACTTTAAACTGGCTGATAAATTCAAATTCTATTTTTAACCGACTTCAAAAAAAAAGGAAGAACTTATCAATTCGCCGGGAGCTTTTTTTTAGTTTTAGGGAATCGCTCGTCTCTGAAAAATGTTAACAGCAGCCAGTCCATCTGTCATTGTAGGCAGTTCACCTGAATAATAGTTATTATTCTATGCAGTTCACTGATCTCAATGACTGATGCACTGTGACGTCATGGTACATTACCAGTTGCAGCAGCTCGACGGGCGGTGGTCTGGCGTAGTGCGCGGGCGTTCCCGAGGTGGAGGGGGCGGGGTCCGTGGAGACTTGGCGGGTCATCGACAGGTCTGTGGACAAACGGAGAGGTGGTTAGAAATAGTCAAAGTTAATGACAAGTTTTTTTGTCTGAAAAGAAGGGAAACGAGCGGGTCCGTCACCTGATGGGAAGTGGACGAAAAAAAGATAATAAGAAAAAAGAATATCAGTTGTTCCATACAAAACAGCAAATACTTTTCGACCCAATGCATGTATGTATCTAACATCTGTTTTTTTCGCCTCGTAATTTATTTATTTATTCTTTATTGCACATAAAAACAGCAAAAGGCGGACTTAACACCACAAGGCATTCTCTACCAGTCAACCGGTAAGGATGTAGGAGACTTAGGTAAGGCGATAAATCAAAAAAGTTACATTGATGTTAAATGAAAAACAACAACTTACAACCAACTTTATAAATAGAATATACAAAATACACAGATCTACAAAAGTACAATATACTTACATAACAAAGATTCAATATATAATATAATATAATAAATAAATAAATATTTTACATAGAAATATAAATACCTACATATTTAATACAATACATCAGATAGTGTGACGTCATATTATTCTATACATTTTACTCATAATATAACCAATATCTAGATAGAGCTAAAATAGTGCTCACGCACAAGTCACGTCATGTTGCTCCCATTCAAATAGTTGTTCCATTCTCATAAGTATGTATGTGCAAATTCATGCATAATGTAGACGCATATCCACGCTACATGAATGTGTAGTGTTGGTTTTATGAATGTGTTATACTGTATGTGCATGCGTGTGTATGTCGGTCGTGGCGGGAATGAAATCTTCATTTAAATTAATGGGTATGGGTTTTTTTTTCTTCAACTCGGCCGATTCAGCTGATTGACCATTGTATCTTATTACTCCGCGAATAACGTAGTTGATTATATACGAGTCATTGCTATTTCGCCGCACTACAAATGTGTAACTGTTTGTTATTCCTAATAAATACCCTACTGTGGCCCATTGGCCTACTTGCGGGATTATGTTCCTATTAACAAACATCCTCTAAAGTGATGACGACCTCCTTGGTCGAGTAGTTTGTACACCGGTTTTCATGGTGTCGCTATCTCTGAGGTCCCGGGTTCGATCCCCGGTCGGGTCAATTTAGAAATTATTGTTTTTCTAAATTGTCTCGGGTCTGGGTGTTTTCTATGTAAAATAAGTATGTATATAAGTATTTTAAGTATGTTTATCCGTTGTCTAGTAACCATTTAACGAGTTCCCTTGGGCTAGATTATTGGTGTGAGTGTAGGAAAGTTTTTTTTTTAAATAGTTTGTGGAGCTTATTTCTGCCGAAATTTAAGCTAAGTGTGACCATACCGTCATGTTTTCGGAACAGGCGCATTCTCCGCCACTTCCTCACGGCCGCCTTAAGCCTCTTCATCAGAGCGCAGTTCAGCAATGCGTTCACGACCGACCGCCGCCATACTGAGCACATCTATTGTCTATGCCCCTGGTCTGTAGTCTCTGGCATCACTGTTTAGTTCACTTTTCACTCGAAGTCATAGTCATTACATGTTAAGACACTTTATTTAAACTTGCTAATTCATAATTTAAAAACATGATTCCCTTAGGTGGGAATAGAACTAGGATTGCTTGATCGTGAAAGTAAATTATCTGGAAAAAAATTCAAAATGTCTGGGTTTTGGGATTATTATCAGGAGAAATAAATTTTAAGTATCAAAAATTTCCTTTTTATTTTTAAAATCAATTTTAACATTATGCCCACACCTGACTGAATAATTAACAATTTTGAGATCAATCGTTCATTATTTACCCTATTAAACTTAATTTTATTAATATCTTGAGAATCCAGACGAATCCAGACCATCTGGCAATGGCAACCCTAAATAGAACCCCTACCCTACGCCCTCCGCAATCCGGGCGGCTGCGTTGATCAAACGTCAGCCAAAAACTTGGCTAAACAAGTTGCTTCTATTGAGCAATGTATATTTGACATAGACGTCAAGTAGTGTTTCTACTGACATTCCAATTAATTATTTAAATAAAATTATATGACAAAAGAGGAAAACTCTTGCGAATTGTTTATTAATAAAATGAAATTAAATGAATGTAAAAATAGCTTTAGCAAAAGCCCAGTCAATCATTAAATTTAAAAAATGTACAATCTTTAAACATTGTCCACCAGAACATCCAAGGAATGATGGGCAAAGATTTGGAGATTGAATTGTTCATGAACTGTAATAAAATTGATATTCTTTGCATAACAGAACACTGGCTTAAAGACCATCAGTTCATGTTCAATTTTAAGAATCATTTGGTAGGAAGTTCGTTCAGTCGAGGAAATGCAATACATGGTGGCTCCTTAATTATTGTTAGTAAAAAGTTTAAATTAAAGGAACGCAAAGACATAGTGAGCCTCTCGGTTGAGCGAACAATAGAAATAGCTTGTGTGGAGTTGGAGCAGTTTGTTGTATTAAGTGTGTACAGACCTCCTTCAGCATCATATGATTTTTTTGAAAAAGTTATGATATAATAACTGCCACTTCGGCCACCTGTATTGATAACATATATACAAATGTAAAACCACTGGCTAAGCAAATTATTAATAACCTGGACTCTGATCATTGTGGCCAAATGGTCAGCTTTCCACACCAGCGTAAACAAGTGACGAAAAAGAATATCACTGTTGTACCAAAAACTGCAGGTCGGCTGGAACGCTTTAAAAGCAATCTAGATACAAAATTAAATTATTTAGAATACAATGACAACCCTAATGTCTATTATAATATTTTTTTTAACATTTATTGTTCAGAATTTAATAAAACTTTTATTCCAAAAAAGATCTCAGTTAGTGGTACTGTAACTTTTAATGAATGGGCTACAATTGGTATTCACAGAAGTAGGAAACGCCTTTATGAACTTTATGGTGAACGCAACTATAACACCAGCGATGACTTCAAATTATATGTTAAAAATTATTCAAAGTTATTCAAAAGAGTATGTCGATTAGCCAAGGCAAACTATTTGAGTTCTAAGATTAAGAATAGTAATGACAAAATAAAAATGACATGGAATATTATAAATAGTGAAACAGGAAAGGTCAAAAGTCGTAATAATGAGTACAATTTAAATTGTGATAATAAAACCTTGACTTCTGATGCTGATATTGCCGCAGCATTTGAGAGGTTTTTTACTGACATTCCAGTTTCAACTACAAAAGCCTTGATTTCCTCCCCCACTGTAGCTGAATCTGTTTTGAAGGAGAATGTTAAAGATTGTGAAAGTAATTTCAGTTTTCAAAAAATTTGTGTTATAGATATAACAAAAACATTTAACACTCTCAATAAAAAGAAAACTGCTGATCTGTGGGGTAATTCCGTGGACGTCGCTAAATCTGTAATTATGACAATAGCTCCAGTTTTAGCTTGCATATTTAATGAATGCATTGACTGTGGTGTTTTTCCTGACCTCATGAAATATAGTAAAATAATTCCATTATTTAAATCAGGTAGCACTTCTGACCCCTCTAATTTTAGACCTATTTCTGTGCTACCCACGTTTAGTAAATTTTTTGAAAAGTTAATGCTAGTGCAAATGCAAATTCATTTTTATAAAAATAAACTTTTACATTGTAAACAATATGGTTTTACTAGGGGTCGCTCTACAACTGACGCCGGTGTTGAGCTTTTAATCCAAATATTTGATACCTGGGAGGAATCACAGGATGCCCTAGAGGTATTTTGTGATTTATCCAAGGCTTTTGATTGTGTTTTACATGAAACTTTGGTCAGGAAGCTTAACCACTATGGAATTAGGAATTCTTCTTTGAACCTTCTAATCTCATACTTGAGTAACAGGATTCAAAAGGTCGACATCAACGGTAAAAGATCTCCGGGATCAGTGGTTAAAATGGGAGTTCCGCAGGGTTCAATACTTGGTCCATTCTTGTTTTTGGTTTATATTAATGACTTACCTTATTTTGTAAAAGACAGTCATGATGTAACGGTACAGAATGAATGGTATCCGTCCGTTAGTAAGGAATGCATGGGAGTAGCACTAAAATAAATATTAATGCGTAGCACCATTAATAATAAGCATGAAAAGGGAATAATAAACTAGTTCAGAATAATGGTCAGTGGTCTAGCGCTTTATCTTTAGTTTGAATTTCGCGGGGACTGCTCTGTGTGCTCCTTGCGACATAGGCGCCGTCTAGCGTGAGTTATTTACTTGAGCTTCGTGTTAGGTTGGCAACGGGCTTTATCTTTATTTTGAATTTCGCGGGGACTGCTCTGTGTGGCCTTGTGACATAGGCGTAGGTTGGCAAGCCGGTAGACATACGGGCGGGCGCCACCTATGGTCGGAATACGGAACTTTTTATAATTTCACAAAATACAGGATTATTGGCTTAAGTGGATGATTATTGAGAGGGAATTGTTAATAGAAGGCTACATTTAGATATTCAAAGATGTAATATTGGCTATCTGACGAGATTTGGTTAGATTATGGAAAAATTTTAGAATTGCGCGGCGAAAGCGGCAATGAGCGAGCGAGAGGTTGAGAAAAAGACAGAAAGAGAGGTCGGATGATAGCTCCACGTGGCGCGACGCGAAGGCGGGGGGCATCGGGGAAACGGCTAGCGATTGGTGGAAGGGAAGAAAAGCGGACTCGCGCGGGAAAAATCTTAGGCGCGCGTGGCGGGAAAGTTAAGATGCTTGGGAAAATTAGCGGACATTGAGTTTTGGGACGTCAACGGAGCGGTCCAACTTAAGAGTGCGGTACGACTCATACGGGAAAAATAGCGTCCGAGCTTGATAGTGCGCTAAGTGATATTCGAGCTGCGATATTAATTAAGATTTGTGAAATTGAAAGTTATTAATAAAGTAAACTATTGCGATCGCAACTCGAATCCGTTAACAGAATGAAGTATTCTGGGGTACATCGGCGGAAACGAGTCACGGTGACAACAAAACCCTATGTACCTTTCAACAGACTTCGGTCTGGATGATCTTTGATTGTATTTAATAAGATCGGCGTTTTACACTATTACGCTAAACAATACACTATCTTCGACGGAGTAATGGGGGAGAGACAGTTGTCTCCCTAGTGAAAGTTGAAGATAGGTCAGACACCATTTAGCTGGAGGTAGACCCGTATGACCCAGTCCAATCTCGAGTCTATCTCCATACATACAGTGTAGTGATAGGAAAATAACACACTGAGTATACTGGCTCGACTGATAGAACATTTAGGAGTTAGTTGCTTTCAGGGGCAATGCGACTCTCACCACACACCACGAATTTAAATTAAATGAGGCTTGGCCTAGTTTGCAAGGTACACAAGAGGGACTGTTAGTTCGACAAAATATAGGCATTTTCAAGTGAGGAAAGTTGTAGGAATCTATAGGTAGGCGGATATATATATGGTTAGTTATTAATTCAGACTAATAAGGCAGGGATAATTAAGTTACGGCGCTAAATAAAATTATGATGAAGTGATGTGGGTCCTAGCTAGGCAAGTAATCTGTTACCGCAGGCCGGTAAAATTCTAATTGTTTTCCTAAAGTTGTTACCAATTAATTATTCATTTTAAATAATTAACAGAAGTATGATAATATCGTACCATCATTACTTTGGAGTACCTAAAAGTCTAGACTGGTTTTCTATTACAAGAAAAATACTAAAAAGTTATAGCAAATAAGCTTAGTCGTACTGTGATGTTTGATTTCTAACACTGATATGACCAAACAGGCATTTGTTAGCTTTCCCTGGGATGCAATACGATCTCACATGGCTATACTCTTCAAAGTATGGAAAATTTTACATCCGATACCTTAGCAAAAATAAGCTGATACAAACTGAACAACTAAAACCAGGTTAGAACCTAGGATAAGTCGTTGAAAGAAGACATTGCAAGCTATGAGCTTCTAATAATCTGAAACATAGAAATAATTGATTGATAACAACCAGCTAATTAGCCTGACAATGGTCTACTAATACCATTTGAATAGACCTCTTAAGATATGTAAGTACTTACTTCTAATAATATGAAACATAGAAATATTTGATGGGAACAATCTAATCAATCAGACTAATACCTAGTACAGTCTAATTTATACTTATTAAAGTGAGTAAAAGATAACTTCTAAATGTAATTTATTTAATGATTAACAGTGATAATTAACTACCTACTAAAGGTATACTAACTATGATTTAGTAGTCTATCAAATTAACCACTCAGTCTGGGAGACAGAGGGTGTAAGTTAATGGAAAAATAATTAACTACATTCACTCCCTAAAAGTCAGGGATGTTGAATAAATTAGGCATCTTTCAATAAACTTGAGATGTATTTATACTTTATAAGATCTGTATAATGAACACTAAGAGTAATCCAAAGTAATTTACTTCAAATGATAGTATTCTATTTCAGTTCACTTCCTAAAGTCAAGGATATTGAATGAATTAAACATCCTTTAATAAACTTAAGATGTGATAATCTGCCAATGCAGCCAAGCCAATGTAGTTATATTGGAGCTTTACAGGACTTGTATAATAAATACTAAGAATAAATAAAAGTAGTTTTACCTGTATTAATAGCATTCTACTTTAGCCACCGCCTGAATTGGCGTTTTATTAAATTATCCACCCTTTACGGAACTGAATATAAGTTATTGCATTGAATAATTAAGTTCTTAATGTGAAAAGGATATTTGGATGATAGCAAGCCTTGAGATAAACTCTATTGATTTATGTGGAATAATAAGAATTTAAATTGCTAACACATAGTTCATAATGTAAAATGAAATTAAATTTGAGGAGAGATGTAAATTCTCAGTTAAAGAATTAAAGGCACAAGCTAATAATTAAAGTTAAAGCCAATGTGACGGAACTGTAATTAAACCATGAGATGTACAGTACGCTATGGAGCGGTGGTGGGGCTCATAAATTGCACCAGGCTTCTTATGTATCATGCTACTGATAATAAATAATAATACCTACAAGCTAAGCTATCATCTGATTACCTTTGAGTGGTTACAAATCTTCCCCGCAGCTGCAGTGAAGGATTTAGGTCACAGTTCAGACGGAGTCATTGCTAGGCTACACATATTTATGTTAGGATTTATAGACTGGTAGGTAATTAGGTCAGGAGAAAATAATTTAACACAGGGATAAGCCAATTACTAAACTTTCACGAAAGAACTTGAGTTACTTAAATGCGGTTAACAACGGAGGGTTCACTAGACGATCTGGCCAAAATAGTAGTTATTATAATATTACATTGCTTGACTGAAATTCACTGCAAATAGAATTAAGCTATGCTAAGGTTTCATCATCATACAAACAATACGCACTAAACAAAAACTCCAGACACAACCATTAGATTGTAGATAAATTAGGTTAATTAGTTTTAAGAATTAGATAATAAGTTAAGTTAAGGTAAAGCGGCGATGATGTGTGTATGTATTATAAGCTAGCTAGGCATATAGGTGTGAAAGGCATTAGATTTAGGTTTAGATTAGGTATAGAGAATTTATAGATTTAGGTGTAGCAATTTAATGTTGTGGGGAGGTTACAATTTGGTAAGCCATGACCAGGATCAGAAAGTTAAGTTATAAATTATCATTAATATAGTTGTATTGGATTTCAGTCAAGCGGTAATACTTTAATTTAGAAGTGGGATTTTTCCCACAAATTGTTGTCGTGTTGCGATGTGTGAGTTTAGAATTGGCTTAATAGGGAATAATTCAATGAAGATTAATTAATTCAGAGATATTGAAGAATTATAATTTGACACTTTTCACAATAAACGTTGTTATCTTCTAAAGTTGATTCATACACTTTGTATTACGGGCTCTTGATAGTGGGTGAATTATAATTTGACACTTTTCACAATAAACGTTGTTATCTTCTAAAGTTGATTCATACACTTTGTATTACGGGTTCGACCAATATTGTAGACAGTCGCAATGAGAGCTGGAGCTAAATTTTGTTGTACGAAATCTGTAACAAAAAGATTCTCAGGTTAGGTTAAAGGTCAAAGGAGATAAAACTATAAAACAATAATGTAATGAGTATTATTTGAAATACAATACCTTTCAGTTATTAACTTTTCCTTCTTTATTTAATGGTGGATTTCGCCAGCATCAGGTACCGTGCGGCTGTTAGACGTTGTTGTTTTCCCAAAGTATCATAAGTGCACGAAGTACATAGATATAGTTATTATCCGGGGGTCTGGAGTATTAAATTTTAAAATTGTTGAGTTATCTGTGAATACTGAAACCTTTAGTAATTGTTTCCTTGAATACTGAAACCAGGTATCCAATTTTTGTTGTTGACGTTAGGAGCTATGGTAACTGTAGTTTTGTTTCTATTCCTGGTGATAGATTTCATATAGGCATAGGCAACTGGTTCATACAGCCTTGTGTTGAGTTATTTTTAGGATCGTAAAAAGTCGATAGGGTGACATAGTTCAACATTTATTGATTTAGAAAGATTTGTAGAATAGGGGGCGGTTTAATTATTATTGCTGTCGGATGGAAAGGCAAGGGGGCGAGATTGGACAGAATTAACCAACTTAATTATTGCTGGATTCAATTTATATTATAGGATGGCGATATGCTGTACAATATTATAAAGTTATGACGCTAACAGCATAATATAAAACTAATAATAATTATATTTTGACTAATAATCGTTGAGCGATTGCGGTTTTTAGTTGATGTGCTATTCCACGTATTATATTTTATTTTGTTGGTTATGTTAGAGAAAAAAAATATAATAATGTACTTGAGTCTCACATCTGAAATCCATAGAGTAGTTAGGCTAGTCAAGGACTATTAAATCATTTGTCTATGGTTGGACCATAGAGACCAATGATTTAGCGACACCATAAACAATCTAGAATTAGGAATGATTATAAAACATGAAGTCATAAAACCAATCGGAGAGGAAACTTCCTTATCGCGTAATCATGTGATTTTGTAATAGCAAGCGGAATCACCTGTTATTTTCCATACCTGTTATTTTTAATACCTGCGATTTTTACATTGAAAGAGATTTTCCTAATATTTATCACGTAGTAGATTGGAATGCAATGACATTGTGGTGGAATTATTATTATGTGACATGTAGATGGGGACAATTGCTCTGCACAAGGAAAATGCCGCTTCATTTAGTTAGTTCGCTAAAATCCTAGGAAAAGTAACATAAAATAGTATTACGGTTCAAAACACACGCGTTGATGAGGAATCGCGATTATAAGTAATAACAAGTAGCAGGGATGTCATGTAGGGGATAGAATCATATGACTATTCATTGCTAGTAGGAATTTTGGGTTAAAAGCAACGTAGTTTGGGATGCATAATATAAACGGATAAATACGTCTAGTAGGCGATAAAAGTCGTTACCGTCTGGAAACAACTATCTAATATCTACTCTGTTGTGGGGAGGTTACCTATTAACGAGGCTAGATGGCGTTGGATTACCAATAAAAGATTTTATTTTGGATGATGGTAAAAGGGTGCGGTCTAATAATAATATGTATAATTGAAATACTCTTGCAGCGTTGTGAGTAGTCGTTACCGGTAATCGTCGCTTCTTACCGTATAGTTGAAATCGTGTTAAATAGTTAATTATGAAGGTTTATAAAGGACTATTATTAGCTTAAGATGAGGTTAATGTACGCAGAGGTAAAGCTCGCTGGGCATAGCTTACTATACCTACTTAACTAATATTATCAGTTGTGAGTTACCTAGAAATATCTAAGTCGGGAGAGCGGTGAAAAGAAAAGACCTTACTACATGACTAATTAGTTAGGATAGGTAGAGATAGATAAATCATTAAATTCACTGGGTTGGATTAGCCTATTAAGAAGAGTATCTTGCACAATTGTCTATCTCCGTTGAACGATTAAGATGTTGAAAAAAAAAAAAAATGATATTACTAGTTAAGTGTTGTGTGAGAAAGTGTAGGAAGTATACTAGTGGTAGCATAGCACAGAATAGGGAGTAGTGAGTTTATTCTACTACAAAATATTATATATATTTTATAAATCACATCCAATCAGTACTTGTTACAATACTCAATTACAGTACACAAAGCAAAACATAATCACCCATTTTACAGACAAAAACATTGAATCGGATGCTTGACCGCGTCTACATAAGCCAGCAGCTTTGCTTGTGGGTAAATCGAAAGAGGCACTTGTATAAGAGGCTGGTACTGACTAATCGGGTAGTGCCGAAGGAGAATATTCTGACGCGTATCCCAGACGCTAGCTTTGGTTAGTTGATGGTTCTTCTAGGGCAACCCTGCCGACTTACTAGGGATCATTGACTAGTCGAAGTTTGATTCTACACACACACGACACTAATCTATTATATTTATAAGTACATTAGAACCTGCACTTGGTTATATTTAATTATTGGTTTTATATAAATATATTTGGGCGGAGATACTCTTGTGGGTGAGAAAGTGTAGGAAGTATACTAGTGGTAGCATAGCACAGAATAGGGAGTAGTGAGTTTATTCTACTACAAAATATTATATATATATTTTATAAATCATATCCAATCAGTACTTGTTACAATACTCAATTACAGTACACAAAGCAAAACATAATCACCCATTTTACAGACAAAAACATTGAATCAGATGCTTGACCGCGTCTACATAAGCCAGTAGCTTTGCTTGTGGGTAAATCGAAAGAGGCACTTGTACAAGAGGCTGGTACTGACTAATCGGGTAGTGCCGAAGGAGAATATTCTGACGCGTATCCCAGACGCTAGCTTTGGTTAGTTGATGGTTCTTCTAGGGCAACCATGCCGACTTACTAGGGATCATTGACTAGTCGAAGTTTGATTCTACACACACACGACACTAAAATATTATATTTATAATTATCTTAGAGCCGGCTTTAATTATATTTAATTGAGGAACGGTAGAAATTATATATGCTGAAGAGATGTTAGTAGGAATACGATAGGCGGATTAGTAGAGAAAAAAAAAAAGAAATGCTTCTCGAGGATACCTGAACGGATGATGGATAATTGTGGAAGGTGGATATTAATTGAGCTTGGGAGCAAAATAGGTGTCGAAAGAAAAATATAATAATAGTGGTAGAGAAAAAGAAAAAATAGTTGACTGGCTTGAAGTCGAGATTTAACTGCTAAATTAACGAGTTATAGCACTGTTACGCTATAGGGATAACAATAGCGTATGTTATCACATCAATTATAAAGGCGAGTTGCGGGCGGATGTCACGTCATAATCATTAGTTAAATCGTTTTATCATTTTAAAAGTTAACACCAGCTACTTATAAAACAGTGATCGATTATATATACCACAATTTTAAGTTGCAGGATAAATTTAAACTCATAGTCCGCAGAAACATTCAAGCCGGAAATAAAGCGATGATATTGCGAGCTGAGAATAAATTTCTTAGTGTAAAATTTATTAATAAGTAAATCCCTGATATTGCGTTATCGAGATTACAATACAAAATCAACTATCACAATTCGAATCATACAAAGTAATTATTTAGATGTTATCTCGCGTCGACAGGTACAAAATTTAATTTAGATGGGTAAAGAAATTAGAACTGAAATGGGTTTCGGATGTGTGACGTTCTTAGGATACGTACTGTTTAGTAGCATAATTTAAATTTAATAAAATCGGCCGAATTAGACATAATTCGTTTTGCGGATATATATATTTAATCGAGATTATTGTGGAGGTAGCCATAGTTCAAAGTTTACTAAACCCGACCTAGAGTCATAGCCTATCTTTATATGTCAGAAGAAAATAATAAATTTATAAGTAGTAGATTTTAAAGTCAATAGTAAATTTATTTTCCCGAGGTGCGACCTGAAACCTAGTTCGCACTAGGCCATTCAAATACTTTAACCGGTAATGTTGATTATAATAAATAAAGATGTTCGGGATTTATAATAATATTCTAATACTGCTATATTAAAATTGTTATTATGAAATTAAATAAGGTTGCTTAACAATTGGCAACTAATTATTAACTCAAGAATTTGTTTAGTACAAAGTAAATGTCTACAGGTTTAGAAATGATAGGACGAACGAAACGCGGTTTTGACTTGTGGGAAGGTCAGCGCAGACTGTCAAAGCGGTATTATCTTGTTTTGGTTATTTATTATATTAATATGAATTGCTAGAATTCTTAAATAATCTAGATTATTGGCATCTAATATGTACGTGATGAAATTGTAGATGATTAAAATTAGTGCTAAGGTAGGTTATTGTCGAAATTATGGCACAACCTTAAAATTGTTAGTTAATGTGAACTGCATGTTGCATCTAGATTGTTTTATACAAACTAATTAATTGACAGTTTTCACATATGTAGGCCGGGACATTGAGTTGATGAAATAGTGTTATCAAAATCATTCATCACGGAAAGATAAAGATATTTTATTTGCAAGTGTGAATACAAAAGTTTACTTCGGTTAGTATTATTCTGTTCTATACTAGTTTTGTGGTAGCGTTTTACCTAGGGTTGTTCTAAATTATAAGTAATTAATTGTTAATTGTCTGTTGTTGTCTTCTACGTTAGAAGAGGAACGGAGAAAGATAAGGGGGACTCATTTTGTTATAGTCAGCTGTATGATAGATAATCCTTCTAGTAAATATTTCTTGTGATTGCGGTAGTAACATAGAATGTTTATAGGATGTTTTGTTCATTAACTAATTATCTTTACCGCAGCTGTGGATAGGGATGGCTAAAGTATGTGAACAGGGGTGGAGAAGATAGGTCATTATAAATTAAAATAAATACTTGAATTGCAATATGCCTGACTTAATAGTGCGAAGAGATGGAGTAACTATGTTAGAGAAATTCTCTATTGCATAATATTCGAACTTTTGACATTTTCAATTGTAACTTTAGAATTTTGATTAGAGTATTTAACTAAGCGGGTCCAACGAAGAAGGCATGCTGAAAGCGAGGTCTTTGGTCGTCTATGCACACAATAAAATTATAGATGACACAAGGGAGCATTCTTAATTGGCACTGTTAAATTAGTAAAAGTAGCTTGTTTAGGGTGTTCGAATATTTTTAGTCGCACTGGGCACAAATAGAACTTAGTTAAGCGTGTAGGGTTTATTTTGATTTACCTGGTGAAGTAATTGAATCGAAGTTTCGGAACTGTGCTGTAGAAGTGGGAATTACTCAGCACACAATAAAATTAAGTGGTTTCCATTTAGCTTCATTTCCTAAACTAGCCTTTCTTAAAGTTGCGGAAATTCTGCTGTAAGGTGGTTCCTTTGGGGGCGTCTTGTGAAGTCTAAATCAGGACAATTATACTTGACTAACCTATAGAGAGATAATGTCTTAGGCTGCAGAAACAGAGGCCATTGATGGCATTTCATTTTGGCGTGGTCAGGGGATCTCGTGTTGCTGGGGAATTTTACCATCTGGACGGAAGGCTGAAAAGTAAAGTAGAATGCATAATGAGTAACCAATTAGAGTTACAAACATTCGGGAGATTACCATCTTAATAATGTGTCTTGTGCGAGTATAAAATTTAAAACATCTAATAAAAAAAAAATAAAAAAATAAATAAAAAGAAACTAGCACTATTGAATCACGCAGTTTGGAATTCAGTAAATACGAGAAAGAACTCACGATATTAATTACCATGAATACTAAAACTAAGTGTCACCTTCAGTGGCTTATTATTTACCGATTTGATCGTTATTAGTTATATAAAAGGTAGGAAGTTAAGTAGAGTTGTGGGGGCGGATAAGATAGTTACCGGTCTGTTTAATTTAAAAAAGAAAATGATATTTTTCAAAGGTATAGGAAAGTAAGGGGATATTGACGTATTATATATTAGCAAATGAGACTAAATGTTGTCTTTCGTGCATAGTAATAACTAGGGATGAGACATAGTTACTAGATAGGTTTTGGCATAAGTATTTGCTTATACGTATAAGCTCAGTACTTGTCAATTAGTATACAATGTCCAACGCGTACCGGGGTATTAACAAGTACTTATCGATGACGCATACATTGACAGTTAGATATACATAGCACACAAACTTCTAATAGATCTGAACTACGGGGTAGCTAGTTCAAAACTCAAGGATGTGTTTCGAGATGCGTACCCCCTTAGAGTGAATGAGTTTTTCCTAAGTATTTACGATCGACAACCTTATTGTAAGGCGTTAAGACCTCTATTTGTATGCACGGTGAGTGGGTGTCACTGCGTACCGGACGGAAGCGAGTCTAGTATTCTATCTCGGTTATTTGCAGGATTAGACATTAGATGTATCTCATCTAAAATAAAGTTATAACTCTTGGGCGATGATGATATGCCTACTGGGTTTGGTTGATATGGGGGTTTGGTTAAGATTTCTTATCCGCGGAGAGGAAAATAGGTTTCCGTTAAAAGAAGTAGCTAATTAGGAATTGTGGAGGACGCGGGTTCGATCCCTGCCTGAGGTAGACAATTGTTCCGACGTTTCGTTATCTTAGGTAATTATATAAGCTAAGATGAGATTGGTAGCGTTGAAGTATGAAGGAAAGTTTTAATTCAAATTATTAATAATTATTCATTAACCTAGTTGGAACTAAAAGACCATGACGGCGAAGTGGTTGATGCTTCACCCACGAAAGATCCCAGGTTCGATCCCTAGGTTGCAACATTTAGATGCGGAACAAGTTGTAAGAAAAGACGTAAGTTAAAAGAAGGCCATGATGACAGATGTACTTGAAATTATTCTAGGAAAATAATTTAAAGAATAGAATAATTGAATGGTTCGGAAGATGTTATAAACTTACGTCGGAATCGTCATAGAGTTGAAGAGTTTTCGCTAGGGGGCGTTACTAGACAGCGCAAGAGACTGTTATATTGATTTAAATTATATTAAGATTTGTTGTTATGATGGTAAACAAAAGGCAAATCATTATTCGGAGGTTGTGTATGATTAAAGAAATGGTAGATGTCTAAGTTATTGGGAAATATTTACCGAGACTAAGTTTACTGGGATTTCGTTTCGAACACGAGAACTGGGTATGCGATTATGATTTTGTGTCAGTTGAATAGAATGAGGGGTGTGGGCTATTTTGCAATAAGAAAGCTTATGGAGGAAGGAGTCATTAGGGATTTGGGGAGGAACTATAAATAGTAGGAATATCTTTGAGGGCTAGGATGACAATGAGGTTGGCAAGGAAGGAGGTGCTATTTTGTACTTAATTAAGTACAGGGTTTAGATATAATTCGCCGCAGATAAGAGTGGTACTTTATCTGCTTAAATTCTATCGGGGGCGGCTGTAACGGTACAGAATGAATGGTATCCGTCCGTTAGTAAGGAATGCATGGGAGTAGCACTAAAATAAATATTAATGCGTAGCACCATTAATAATAAGCATGAAAAGGGAATAATAAACTAGTTCAGAATAATGGTCAGTGGTCTAGCGCTTTATCTTTAGTTTGAATTTCGCGGGGACTGCTCTGTGTGCTCCTTGCGACATAGGCGCCGTCTAGCGTGAGTTATTTACTTGAGCTTCGTGTTAGGTTGGCAACGGGCTTTATCTTTATTTTGAATTTCGCGGGGACTGCTCTGTGTGGCCTTGTGACATAGGCGTAGGTTGGCAAGCCGGTAGACATACGGGCGGGCGCCACCTATGGTCGGAATACGGAACTTTTTATAATTTCACAAAATACAGGATTATTGGCTTAAGTGGATGATTATTGAGAGGGAATTGTTAATAGAAGGCTACATTTAGATATTCAAAGATGTAATATTGGCTATCTGACGAGATTTGGTTAGATTATGGAAAAATTTTAGAATTGCGCGGCGAAAGCGGCAATGAGCGAGCGAGAGGTTGAGAAAAAGACAGAAAGAGAGGTCGGATGATAGCTCCACGTGGCGCGACGCGAAGGCGGGGGGCATCGGGGAAACGGCTAGCGATTGGTGGAAGGGAAGAAAAGCGGACTCGCGCGGGAAAAATCTTAGGCGCGCGTGGCGGGAAAGTTAAGATGCTTGGGAAAATTAGCGGACATTGAGTTTTGGGACGTCAACGGAGCGGTCCAACTTAAGAGTGCGGTACGACTCATACGGGAAAAATAGCGTCCGAGCTTGATAGTGCGCTAAGTGATATTCGAGCTGCGATATTAATTAAGATTTGTGAAATTGAAAGTTATTAATAAAGTAAACTATTGCGATCGCAACTCGAATCCGTTAACAGAATGAAGTATTCTGGGGTACATCGGCGGAAACGAGTCACGGTGACAACAAAACCCTATGTACCTTTCAACAGACTTCGGTCTGGATGATCTTTGATTGTATTTAATAAGATCGGCGTTTTACACTATTACGCTAAACAATACACTATCTTCGACGGAGTAATGGGGGAGAGACAGTTGTCTCCCTAGTGAAAGTTGAAGATAGGTCAGACACCATTTAGCTGGAGGTAGACCCGTATGACCCAGTCCAATCTCGAGTCTATCTCCATACATACAGTGTAGTGATAGGAAAATAACACACTGAGTATACTGGCTCGACTGATAGAACATTTAGGAGTTAGTTGCTTTCAGGGGCAATGCGACTCTCACCACACACCACGAATTTAAATTAAATGAGGCTTGGCCTAGTTTGCAAGGTACACAAGAGGGACTGTTAGTTCGACAAAATATAGGCATTTTCAAGTGAGGAAAGTTGTAGGAATCTATAGGTAGGCGGATATATATATGGTTAGTTATTAATTCAGACTAATAAGGCAGGGATAATTAAGTTACGGCGCTAAATAAAATTATGATGAAGTGATGTGGGTCCTAGCTAGGCAAGTAATCTGTTACCGCAGGCCGGTAAAATTCTAATTGTTTTCCTAAAGTTGTTACCAATTAATTATTCATTTTAAATAATTAACAGAAGTATGATAATATCGTACCATCATTACTTTGGAGTACCTAAAAGTCTAGACTGGTTTTCTATTACAAGAAAAATACTAAAAAGTTATAGCAAATAAGCTTAGTCGTACTGTGATGTTTGATTTCTAACACTGATATGACCAAACAGGCATTTGTTAGCTTTCCCTGGGATGCAATACGATCTCACATGGCTATACTCTTCAAAGTATGGAAAATTTTACATCCGATACCTTAGCAAAAATAAGCTGATACAAACTGAACAACTAAAACCAGGTTAGAACCTAGGATAAGTCGTTGAAAGAAGACATTGCAAGCTATGAGCTTCTAATAATCTGAAACATAGAAATAATTGATTGATAACAACCAGCTAATTAGCCTGACAATGGTCTACTAATACCATTTGAATAGACCTCTTAAGATATGTAAGTACTTACTTCTAATAATATGAAACATAGAAATATTTGATGGGAACAATCTAATCAATCAGACTAATACCTAGTACAGTCTAATTTATACTTATTAAAGTGAGTAAAAGATAACTTCTAAATGTAATTTATTTAATGATTAACAGTGATAATTAACTACCTACTAAAGGTATACTAACTATGATTTAGTAGTCTATCAAATTAACCACTCAGTCTGGGAGACAGAGGGTGTAAGTTAATGGAAAAATAATTAACTACATTCACTCCCTAAAAGTCAGGGATGTTGAATAAATTAGGCATCTTTCAATAAACTTGAGATGTATTTATACTTTATAAGATCTGTATAATGAACACTAAGAGTAATCCAAAGTAATTTACTTCAAATGATAGTATTCTATTTCAGTTCACTTCCTAAAGTCAAGGATATTGAATGAATTAAACATCCTTTAATAAACTTAAGATGTGATAATCTGCCAATGCAGCCAAGCCAATGTAGTTATATTGGAGCTTTACAGGACTTGTATAATAAATACTAAGAATAAATAAAAGTAGTTTTACCTGTATTAATAGCATTCTACTTTAGCCACCGCCTGAATTGGCGTTTTATTAAATTATCCACCCTTTACGGAACTGAATATAAGTTATTGCATTGAATAATTAAGTTCTTAATGTGAAAAGGATATTTGGATGATAGCAAGCCTTGAGATAAACTCTATTGATTTATGTGGAATAATAAGAATTTAAATTGCTAACACATAGTTCATAATGTAAAATGAAATTAAATTTGAGGAGAGATGTAAATTCTCAGTTAAAGAATTAAAGGCACAAGCTAATAATTAAAGTTAAAGCCAATGTGACGGAACTGTAATTAAACCATGAGATGTACAGTACGCTATGGAGCGGTGGTGGGGCTCATAAATTGCACCAGGCTTCTTATGTATCATGCTACTGATAATAAATAATAATACCTACAAGCTAAGCTATCATCTGATTACCTTTGAGTGGTTACAAATCTTCCCCGCAGCTGCAGTGAAGGATTTAGGTCACAGTTCAGACGGAGTCATTGCTAGGCTACACATATTTATGTTAGGATTTATAGACTGGTAGGTAATTAGGTCAGGAGAAAATAATTTAACACAGGGATAAGCCAATTACTAAACTTTCACGAAAGAACTTGAGTTACTTAAATGCGGTTAACAACGGAGGGTTCACTAGACGATCTGGCCAAAATAGTAGTTATTATAATATTACATTGCTTGACTGAAATTCACTGCAAATAGAATTAAGCTATGCTAAGGTTTCATCATCATACAAACAATACGCACTAAACAAAAACTCCAGACACAACCATTAGATTGTAGATAAATTAGGTTAATTAGTTTTAAGAATTAGATAATAAGTTAAGTTAAGGTAAAGCGGCGATGATGTGTGTATGTATTATAAGCTAGCTAGGCATATAGGTGTGAAAGGCATTAGATTTAGGTTTAGATTAGGTATAGAGAATTTATAGATTTAGGTGTAGCAATTTAATGTTGTGGGGAGGTTACAATGAGATAGTATTGTTTGCTTATGATACTTCACTTTTATTCAAAGTGAAACGACGACACCCAAATTATGACGATGTGAATAATGCGGCTCAAAGATTGTTCACTGGTTTAGTGTTAATAACTTGCTATTAAACGAGGGAAAAACCAAATGTGTAAGATTTGTATTGCCTAATGTTAAGCAGGTAATAACTAGTGTACAAATTAAAGATAAGAATGTGAATCCTGTGGACGCCACTGTGTTTCTAGGCATCACGTTGGATGCCAAGCTTCAGTGGGGCCCACATATAGCTAAATTGTCGAATAGACTTAGCTCTGCGGCTTATGCAGTAATGAAGATCCGTCAGTTAACTGACGTTGATACAGCTAGATTAGTTTATTTCAGTTACTTTCATAGTGTAATGTCGTACGCCATTTTACTGTGGGGAAATGCTGCCGACATTCAAACTATCTTTGTGCTGCAGAAGAGGGCTATTCGAGCAATATATAACCTACAGGCTGTTGACTCTCTCAGAGAGAGATTTAAGGATATAAGTATAATGACAGTTGCATCACAATATATTTATGAAAATCTTGTGTATGTTCATAAAAATATTGAAATGTTTTCAAAAAACAATGATATTCACAAATTAAATACTAGAAGTAAGAACAAATTAGCAGTGCCTTATACTAGGCTCCATAAAATAAATAATTCTTTTAAGGGTCTGTGTGTACGATTATACAACAAAGTACCAAATAATATTCAGAAATTAGATCTTGATAAATTTAAAATCAAAATCAAAGAAAAGCTTTATAAAAAAGCTTATTATAAAGTGTCGGATTATACAGAAGACAAAACAACTTGGGTCTGAAATGCTCCAAGGTACCTACTCCAACAGCTATTTCTAATTGCCTATAATTAATTTATATAGAGTACCATATTTAATTAAACTATTTACATTCAAATTCATATTTTGTATTTTGTGACCTGGTAACGACATATAATATGTATATATTTTTTGTAAATGTCGTTGCTTCTGTGCGCTGTGGTTTCTTGCGCCCGTTCTTTGCCACAGTTAAAAAATGATGTCCTGAATGGGTGGTAGGTTAAAAAATATTTGGACGTTTCAAAGTACTTATTAATTGAGTTTATTGAATAAATATATTTTGACTATTGACTATTGACTATTGACCACTCCGAGGTATGGTTAGACCTAACGAAATTTTTCAACATTTTGACTTTATGTTTTTATAGAAACAGTGTCTCATCCACAGATATAGATTTACCTATATCTGTGGTCTCATCAAACCTGAATTCCCACCTGAGGGAATCAAAGTTATCTTCGAGGTAACAAGAAAGCGAGAAACTTAATACATATCAAATTCAAAGGTCAAAAGTTAATAGATCTACCCCCTCTTGGCGTATAACGTCACGTTCGCAAAATGTCACCATGACGCAAACCGTCACGTTCTCAAAATGGCACACTAGCAAAAACACATTCTCAAAATGACACACTAGTAGAACGTCACATTCTCAAAATGACACACTAGCAAAATGTCACATTCTCATAAAGACACTAAATTGATGTTTATGTACTGTGGTTAGACATAGAAACATATAAAAGCAAAATCAGCAATATCCGCTTTTTTCAATTGTTGGTAAATTAAAAAAAACTACCCCTTGTGCACCGTAAAATCGGACACAATTGAAAATCAATTATTTCGCGACCGCCGGCGGTCTTATGAGCCTTGACCTAATACATAGGCAAATACAAATGAATTAGAACAGTTACAATCTTGTAATATATTGAGGAGATAGTAGTAAACGCATTGTACATAACATATCGATTGATAATTAAACAATAAATGACTTATATTAAATATTACTTTGGATTTCGCTGTTTTTGAACTTGACTTTTGGATTTTGCTGCATTTGAATTTCACGTTTTGGGATATTGCTGCGTTTGCCTCACAAGAGGAAATCTTGAACGCAGAATATACTAGGAAAAAATCTCTTGATACTAGTATTGGGAATACTGCCCAATGTTCCCAGCAGACTATTTGTTATTTTGTACCTTTTGTATCAGAATGCCATGAAAGAAAAGAGTTTTAGATGATATCCCTAATCGCTGCCTCGTCCTGCGAGCACTACTCACGCGTTTCCATTACACACTCGCTGTGTTTAGTAGTAGTTTCGTGTGAGTTGTTGTGAAAAGGTGTATTTATTGCGCATGCGCACCGTAATGTTTTGGGAAAAGGCGTAATAAATATAAAGTACACGAACAGGTACACTTTAAAGGAGACAAGGACGACACGGGCCATATAATGAATTAATGTAGTTTCTGTACACATGTCTTAGTTTATTTTTTATATAAGCCCGGCATCTGTCTCACATGATGTTAAAGTGGAAATGGAGGCCCGAAGACAACTGTTGCAGCGTTGAAAAAACATAGCTTGTCACTCTCACCCTGCCTGTCCATTAGGTACCTCATCACGCCTGAAGAACTCAAATTCTTTGTGCGCGATGGAGACAGTAAATCGATGACTCCGGAGAGCAGTACGCTCCAGAGGTACGCCCTCTGGAGAAAGGAAGTCTTTGACCGTGTGTAGTGCAACTGGCAAGTGGTGACATACGGGAATGAGCAGTGGTCACTCACTAAGTGCGTTATAAGAAGGTTCAAGGTCACTCAAAGTGCAATGGAAAGGGAAATTCCTTTGCGTGATCGAATTAGAAATGAGAAGCCGTAGAAAAACTAAACCAACCGAAATAGCCCAAAGAATTGCTAAACTCAAGCTTCACTGGTCAGGGAAGCACCCCTTGTAGAACTGACGCGTGATGATCCTTGGGGGAGGTCTTTGTCCAGCAGTGGGCTTTGTCCAGCAGCAGCGTTATTCGGCTGGTGATGATCAATTGGAGTTATTTACTATTGACAAACTCTTACGAATAGACAGGACAGGACAGGGTGCGTTTGCTACTTGTCTAGCTAGTGCTGTCTGTCTAGTCTATGTAAGCCAAATTAGTAGTTAGAAGTAGTTAATATTACTTAAAACTTTCCGGCGAGGTAAATAAATAGCTTCTTATCCAAAATTGCTGGCAACAAACTGAGAACATTGGCGGGAATATTGCCGGAAACATTGCCGGAACATTGGGAGTTTTCGTTATTATGATACTTTTTTGTTAACTTTTATTTCAATTATATAGACAGTAGTAAACTAAAGTAACTACAAGACAAATATTGTTATTTCTGGATATTTAACCGAAACTCACAGTAAATTCCCACCTTTGGAACATTGCCGGGAACGTTGCCAGCAAAATTTCCAGTCCTCGGCAATATTCCTGGGCACGGTACATCACTAAGTGGACTGCATCTGCGGTCCTCATTGTCTAGTATCTGGCTAACGCTTTAGGGATAATAGTCATGAACACAGAACAGTTATATCTTCTTTAACTATTCTATGGTCGTGAATACATGTTTATAAATTCAAAAGTCAATGGGTTGTTTTAATTATAGAAACCTCTTCGTACTACGTGCGAAACAAAATACTGTTCAACACTTAGTAAAACCTCGAAAGGAACTCGGTAACAAAAAGAACTTTACTCAGTTTTCCCAACGCAAGCACTCCGCTCAAACGAAAGCTCTACCCTCGCTAGACCCTAACTCATTTCACTTTGTTTCGCTTTTTCATATTGAAGTGAAACTTTGTTCCCATTTGAGGACGCCGGCCGCGTAACGTAACGAGGCAACTTTCGTTGGTGGTAACAGTTCGGTAAAAAGTGGAGTATTCATATTTTGACTAAATCAAGACTTTTTTGTGGATATTTCAACAATAATTATTTATCGGAAGAGTCCATAAATGTTAAAAATTGTTTTACTTTTTCATAATCTACATATTACGTATTCTACGTATTCTTCTGATGAGCCCATAAAAAGAATACTGCCAACTCCTCTCTGACTATGTGTGTCGTAACATGTGAAGATGTAATTTGGTGAAACGTGAACTATGGCAGTAGACTACTTTATCGGTCCTCCTTGCATAGTCTCTAACTCTTTGTTGATAAAATCTTGAATATGTGTACGATGTATGTATTATTGAAAATAAAAGTTTTTATGTTTTAAAAGGTACATAGTAAATTTAAAAAATTCTCATAAATATATTTAGAATGGAACTTCATTGTGTATATAAGCGATAACAATGAGACGACGGTGCTGATATTATAGCTAATTCTCAATGACATTCTTGCTAATTCTAGACAATTTTAACGAACCATTCAACAATTTAATCTGTCGGATAAGTAGGTACCTACACGTTTGTTTTAGTTTATAATATTGAAGTATAATTTGACGGCGCATAATAACAAGTAACGATTGAACTTTGAACGCTATTCCATATGATTTTTCTGTTATTGTTACATTTAACATCCTTTTAAATCACATTTTTTATATAAAAAGTTCCCAATTCGTTTGAATTTATGAATATTGTACCAATGTAGGTACTATTTCCGATGATTATTTACCAATTTGGATGATTCTTGTTATGTTTAAAAATATTTTCTCCAGTGATGTTCCCATTAAAACTAGAAACAGTTTAACATAAACCCATAATATTTTAAATGATATTTATTCTGAATTTACTTTTTAGTGAATAATTTAACAATTATTATCTGTCGAAAGCTTCGTGAATAATAAAGTTGGTTTCACTTTTTCATAATAAACTGTTCAGCATAATAAATATTCATTTGCGACCAAAACTAGACGTTCTTTTGAAATTAAGTAATTAATTCAATAATTATCTGTCCTAAGCTTGACGAATGTTTGTTTAACTTTGTGAAGTTGTTAAAATTCCAATTTGGCAATTTATAGAGATCTCTTATGTTAAGTTTGTGTGGTTAAATAACTGTGTCGCGTAGCGGTGAAAGAATACTACCACCCCTCTCTTCCTTTGGGTCCGACTAACGGACAAAAGACTACACATAAATCCAACAGCATAGAGCGGCGATGGGCTCACCACCTATCACCCTGATCATGTGCAGTCGCTAATTAGTGAAAGGTGAACTATGGTAGAGGACTGCATTTGCTGTCCTCATTGCCTAGTCTCTGACTAACCCTTCGGGGATAATGTCTGGCTAATGAAAGCTGAACCAGGAAAAACGCGGCAAATTCAAAAAAATCATGACTAGGTAACACAGGATCACTCACACAGCTGCAATTTTCTCAGAAAAATTTCAATTTGACATACCACATGACACCTCAGATAGACACACATAGAGACAAAGTGTTTTCAATCAAATAACTACGAGGTTCAGCTTTCGTTAGCCAGACTCTAAAAGTCGTGATTATATCTATGTATGTAGGTCTGGTTGAACCATTTGCATAGCATTGGAATGTTTTAAGATAAGATAAAATTTGAGAGTACGTCTTCTAACTTGAACCAGTTAATACCACAACTTCCTAAGGTTTCCCAATTTGCCAAGAACCAACTGACACTATTTATTCAATCTGACCAAACAGAAGACTCTAATTGAAATGAAACACTTTATCTTCTCGCTTCTAAGTATTATTTTATCCTGATGTATCGGGTCTCTGGCAGGGTAGTTCGCAAAGGATAAAATATTATTCATAGTGATAGGCAATAACACAATATTCCCTTGGGGATGAATATTCTGGATAAATATGCAAATTGGGTTTAACGAATTGCTGGTCGAATATAATTACGAGTACAATTTTCTACAGAAGTTGTCTTTTAATGATTATATTCATAATCATCAGCCTATAAACGTCCCACTGCTGGGCACAGCAATTGAACGACAGCGCACGGGACGATTGGGCCATAAACCCACCATACATACATGTACATACAATATTATCATATCACGACTATTATCCCCGAAGGGTTAGTCAGAGACTGTAATGAGAACCGCAAAAGTAGTCCTCTACCATAAGTAGTTCACTTTTCACCAAATAGCGACTGCACATGTGCTCAGCGTGACAGGTGGTGAGCCCATCGCTGCTCTATGCTGTTGGGTTGGAAGTATGTGCAGTCTTTAGTCCGTTAGTCGCCTTTTACGACACCTAGGGAAAGAGAGGGGAGGTAGTATTTTTTCACCGCTATACGCGACACGCCATAATCCCAACTATGGCTCAATGCTGGATGGTGGGTATTAATTAAATTGCTTTAGGCTAATTAAACGTAAATGAAGTTCTCTTTAAATGTTTTTTCTTGCTTTGTGCTTGCCTTAATCGTAAGTATGCGTATCGACGCATAAAATAGTTATTTATCACAACTCTTAGTTTATTGTCGTCGATTCCAAAAGTCGTAAAGTAGTAACGTTATTGCACACACAGAACAATTATTTCATATATGCCGTGCTTGTATATTTCGTTGTTTTAACTAATGGATGATTTATTATGTCTGTAATGGACGACTTAAGGGGATCCTGCTCGAAATTGTAAAAATTTACGTATTTTTAAGTAACTTGTACTATGCGCTGAATTAGTTAAATACATTAAAAGAACTTACGTAAGTTAATCTGATCATTGCACAAGGTCGTGGTCTTGTTGAAATTTGAAACAAATTCTTTAAACAATAACAAACAATACATAAATCAAATGACTCCTAAAAACATTTTTTTTCGACAACTTTCTTAATTTTACGCATGAAACAATAATTCTGACATGAAAATATTTGTATTGATATTTCGCAGGTCGCCCCCATCTTAAAAAAGTAAATTTTAATTTCTAACACAAGCGCGTGATTGTTTTGTACATTTCGCAGAATAAAAACATTGCTCTAAACAAATTACTAGGTCTAAAACTTCAAAGCAGAACAGTTCTAATTTTAAACATCAATATGATTGATTTTGCTTTGAAGTTCATTATGAGACTTATGTCAGGTTTTGCGATTGCGCGGCACCCTCTTAAGATGCACGGTAATCAATTTACTTCCAATGTTGAATAGAATTTCTTGCCAACGAATGCAAGTGTGCAATTGAATCGCAAGTTTGTAAGAGATGAGAGCGGTTCCGTGTACGTTCCCAGATGGGAACGATCTTACTTACATTTACGTTATAAGTTTGAATAAAACCTCTTTTATTTCTTTGTATACAAGAACCGTGTCGGTTAGCGGTGAAATAATACTACCACCCTTTTTCTCTTGGGTGACGTAAATGGCAAGTGACGGACCAAAGACAGCACATAGGCATAGAGCGGCGATGGGCTCACCACCTGTCACGCTTAGCGATGCGCGATTATGACTAATTTCATTAATCGAATTGACTACTAATACTAATCTCAAAAATCGAATACCAGATTAGTAATATACTAATTTCAATAATCGAATAAGTATTACTAATTAGTAATAAAATCGAACGATTATTGATATTGAAAGAAAGAAAGCTAAAATGTACTTTAACGCCACAGCATAAGGCTTATAGCGGTTACTAAGAGAGGTCTGCTATAATCGAAAATGGCGACCAGTGTATTACACACAGCGAGAGGGGATCAAAATGAGTACCTAATTAGAAAAAGAAGTTAGTTACTTGCTTTTACACCACCCCAGCAACTGTTCTGTAGGAACAGAATAATATTACTAGCTGTAGGTAAAATGAATGAAATTTTTGAAAATAGCGTCGCAGAGCCAATGAATTTAGTTTCGTAATAATCCGCGGGTCTTCTTTACTAAATAATTAGTTACTTACAGTATCATTCATTATCAATGAATGACCATTCAGTCAGTTGCAAAATTCTGTATTCGTTAGTGGTTGATTCCTACTACACTACTGACCACAGAACACATATACTAGGCTACTGACTGATTAGCACCCGATTAGTACTGATTAGTAATTAGTAATACATTTTAGAAGTCATTCGAATTATTCGAATGAATGTAATAATCGAATGATTCAGTTAGTATTATTCATAATCGCGCATCGCTAGTCACGCTGGGTACATGTGCAGTTGTCATTTGATAAAACGTAGACTGTGGTAAAGGACAGTTTTTACTGTCCCTACTGTTTCTGACTTACCTTTCAGGGATATAGTCGTGATTATGATGTATGTATGTATACAAGAACTGGAAAATTACAAATACCTACATCTGAAGAGTCCCAGGTAATAGTAGACGAACTTTGAATATTCAAAAAACTAGAGATGATAATGTTGTTTTCCCGTCGAGATATCAAGTCTAATAACCGGGATAATGCCATGGCGTCGGCAAAATACGACAGTCCTTGGCCTTCGTTCCCTTGGCACCATTTCAATGGACATTTTTGGTGCAGGATTCTTCTAATAAAATTGCTTTTTTTTTCATCTGTATGACTTTATACAGTTTTAAGTGCGTGGTCACTATATTTCTAGTAATTTTGTCTTATCTGCAGCAATCCGATATTTGATACTACTTATCACTGGTATTTTAGGTGATGATAATTCCGGAAGTGGAAACGCACTTCACTCGGATTCCTCAACTACTGAGGAATTGGCTATTTTATTATTACTTATCTCTAGTTGTCGGAACACAACAACGTGAGTAACATTGATTTTACGGCGACATATTTATATAAAGCCAGGAGGAGGACTTAAAGCAAGCTGTACCAAGCAAACCGAGATCAAACATACTGGGTCTGCCCAGTGGTTGTCTGTGGTCCAGACCTGGTCTGGACTACAGAGAACTAAATCTTAAGTGGCCACGTGGTTAAGCGCTCAGCTCGATATCCAGAGGTCCCGGGTTCAATAATCTGGTAGGGCAAATTGTGTTTTTAGATTTTTTTAATGTACCCCGGGTCATTGGTCACCAAAGGATTCTGTGCCAGAGCTCGGAATTAGGTAGAGTTATTTATGTACTTGCATCAAAATGTTGATATTAATACGGATCTTTCCGGGATTTCTAATGAACGTTTAAGTATTCGTCGAAATGTTCTAACTTCGTCGTGGAGTGGTTTAATTTGTGTAAAAGTAAATAACTTTTCAATTTAACAAATCACAGGATTTTTCTGCTCTTCAAAATTAAGCCCGGGATTTGAGGCATATCCACTTTATTCATTCGCTGTAGAGTACATAAAAAACTCTACCTAATTCCGACCTCTGGTGATCACTCACCTGCATTTGGCAAGCGTGGTGGTTCAGTCAATACCCATCAATTTTAGTGATGACTTCAATTCCGACCTCCTTGGTCGAGTGGTGTGAACACCGGTTTTCATGGTGTCGCCATCTCTGAGGTCCCAGTTTGATCCCCGGTCGGGTCAATTTAAAAATTATTGTTTTTCTAAATTGTCTCGGGTCTGCGTGTTTTCAATGTATAATAAGTATGTATTTAAGTATTTTAAGTATGTTTATTCATTGTCTAGTAACCATTTAACGAGTTTCTTAACAAAGCTTCTCTTGGGCTAGATAATTGGTGTTAGTGTAGGAAAATTTATTTAAGTTTATTTATTTATTTAAAATTATGAAGGCAGTTGGACAGTATACAGGCAATAGTTTACTTATTTCCTAACATGTCTACTAAAGTTTAAAAAAATAACTGTTGTTAATATTATATTTCCCCATTCACTGGCTTTCCCTTGAGTCGTGAGCTTAATATGTCAGATGAAACTGTCTGGTTACCAGCTCATATCTAGCAGACTCCGTAACATATTGTTGTGTCAAGAAGGTTCCAGTTGTTTCACTCTAGTGCCTGGATGTAGGTCACTAGCGTTGCCTGGGGAGCTAGACGCGTTCTACGAAATCACATCAACCCTGTGTTGTGCATTGAAAGTTTAAATTAGATATTCGGTCACAAAAGTTTAAACGTTTATTAAAAGACGGACGGATTTACGGTTTCCTATAAAATTTTCATTTACAAAGGAACATGGGAAATTTTGTCCCCACCATCCAACAGATTTGAAATTAGTGTCATTTGAAGGGTTTAGTAGGATAGATATTTTTTACTATGGCGACGTTCTTCAAATACGCGGGATTTAGGTAATAAAAATATATTGTTTTTGAATATATATTTTTTTAAACTAAATAAGATTGCATAAGCAGACCAGACTCCACAGGCGGCACCCGTTCACGAGTATGACATGTGAATCAGCCATCGCTTCGCTCAACCATGTTTTAGAGAACGTAACGACCCGACGCACATGCCACCACCGCAGAGACACTTTGAGAGAGCATGACACACCCCAGCAACTCCAACTAAAGCAAGAAAACAATTAAAGTTTTTTTTGTTATAAATAAACTCAATACTTTTTGCAACTAACACAAGTACTTTAGCCTTCTTTGGGTCCCAATGAACAAATTGACACATATCCCATGACTGTTGTAGGGTGGGGACGGGGTTCATACAAAATCCCCCATGGTCCTTTTAATTGAATAAAAATGTAAAGTTAACCGCGTCGCCTAGCGGTAAAAGATACTACCACCTCTTTTCTTCTTGGATGTCGTAAAAGGCGACTAACGGACTAAAAACTGCACATACATCCAACAGCAAAGTGCGGCGATGGGCTCACCACCTGACACGCTGAACACATGTGCAGTCGCTATTTGGTGAGAAGTTGACTATGGGAGAGGACTTTGCGGTCCTCGTTGCCTAGTCTCTGACTAATGTTCCGGGGATAACAGTCGTGATTATATGTATGTTTGTAAAAAGTAAAGTACACCCTGTATACTGTCCCACTGCTGGGCAAAGACCTCTATCATTGAAATCAAGTCATCGGTACAATAATTGATGGGTAAGTGTTGGCTGAATCACCACGCTTGCCTAATGCGGGTAGGTGATCACAAACCCGGGCTATGCATCGAAAAATCTAAAAACACTTTTTGTTTGACCTGGGAATTGAACTTGAACTTCCAGATATCGAGCCGAGCGCTTGACCACTCGGCCACCGAGGCGAAATAAGATATTCATTTATAAAATATTAAACGTTAAATATAATAATCCTGTTTCCTACTTTTAAAATTTTCATAAGTTAGATATTTTTATATTATTTTAATAATTAGGAAATAAGAGTTGGTATCTATATAGATAACATTTATTTTTTAAATTATTAAAAAAGCTTTGCCAAACTGTATTTTTGAATTTTAAAGTTCATTAAGGAAAATTGAGGGGTAACAACGCTTTCGGTAAGTAAGTATGGTAAGACTAGTTAAAAAGAAAAAAAAGTGGATAGTTGCGCCCAAGAATGTTCTATCAGGCTTCATTGCTGTAAATTATCTAATCATATAAAGTTTACGTAAAAGTTTACAAAAAGTTTGTAATTTTTTATTGACAAAAGTATTTGAAATAGACACTTAGTTTGTTTGAAGCGTTCATTTTAAATGCACCCCTCCATAGACTAATGCAAAAAAATAGAAGTTAGAATTAGTTTCATCCTTTGAAACACTGTGCCATGGGACCACGGATCCAGCAAAGGATTTGAAACGTCATATTTTCATTGTAACCTGTGATCATGAATGCTCAACCAATTTTCACTGTGACCATAAACATCCCATTTGTTTCTCAAGGCCGGAAATAAAATTTAACAATAAAATGGTGAACAACAGACAATCAAGAATTTCTTTTGTCAGACACTCAGGGCTTCCCTTCACTAGACCCGGCGTAAAATATGTTCCGTCGCCGCGCATTTGTCAGTAGGGTCCGTAGGCGCAAACTCGTGCTGACGTTATTAACGGGCTAGTTTGTTACCTACATAGAGTTTGGTAGTGGAGCAAAATACTTCGAGCGATGCGTAGTACAACAGGAGCCGGTAGGTATATGAAGAAATAATAAATGTGCCAGAAATAAACAATGTACCGCTATGCTAAAAGGTATAATGTGGCAGTTCAGATCATATGTTACCGTGTCGCGTATCGGTGAAAGAATACTACCACCCTCTCATTCCTTGGGTGTCGTAAAAGGCGACTAACGGACTAAAGACTGTACAAACATCAAACAGCATAGAGCGGCGATGGGGTTACCACCTGTCACGCTGAGCACATGTGCAATCGCTATTTGGTGAAAAGTGGACTATGGTAGAGGATTGCTTTTGCTGTTCGCATTGCATAGTCTCATCATCATTTCATCAACATAAACCTTTACAGGCACTTTTTGACGTCAAAAACAAAAATAACAGTTGACTAACGTGTAGCTAAATCTTAAAAGCTAATCTTACTAACTAATCCACCTACCTACCTAATCTACAGGCTTTAGTCCGTTAGTCGCCTATTACGACACCCAAGGGATAAGAAGGGGTGGTAGTATTCTTCACCGCTACGGGACACGGTTAATTAATAATTTTATTCTACTTTCATATTTCCAACTGCGTCAGGACAGGACTGAGGACAATAATCCCGCCCCGCCTGCTTACATATCTGCCGGAATGGCCGCGTCAAGGTCGCCCTTAGGCGCCCGTTCTTACATTCCCTTTTCAGCACTTTTCGGCGCCGAAACGTGTCAATACACGGAATAGGACTTCTGACCTAGAAATGTAAATAGCTCGAGTTTTCTAGTCTCATGCAAAGGAACTATCTTAATATAGATAGGCAGGTTCGTAAAATGGCCTGGACAGGGCAAAGGTATTATATTCAAGGTAATTAAACGTAATAACGGTATTTGATATGTTTTGCGATTACAATGCTCTGTGTAAGAGCACTGTAAACGCAACCATTAAAATGTTGAAAAATAATATTACCTCTCGTGGGAATTTTGACAGGTCTAACCAATGATATTACATTTTAAAAGAAAGTAAGTAGTTATGTTACTACACGGCTTCAGTTGAAGTTTCATTTATAGCCCAATTGTCTTATGTCACAATCAGTTTGCGCCAAACAAGCCATAAAGCGAGTCGTCCGTGACAGTTGTCACGAGTTAGGACCCTTGTGCCGACTTTCCCTGTTTGTCGACTTTACTGAAATATCATACAACGATTACCCTTAAGCCGAATTTTCAAGTTTCTTTGAGTTTGGTTTCTTTATGCCGACTTCATAATTATTTCATAAATTACACTCGAAGAATAATGACTTAGCTCTATCTCTTTAATGCCTTGATCACACGTACCGAGCAAACTGGTGAGACAGTGCTCTCGGCCGAGTACTCGGTACGTATAAACATAGCGCCGAGTGCTCGGCCGAGGCCTCGGCAAAACAAAACGGCGAGACAGTAGCTCAGCTCTCGATCAACTTACTAGGCCGAGTGCTGTCTCGCCGCTCTACCATTATTGAAATGTAAATAATATCGACATTACGTTAATTTAAATGGAGTAAAGTCAACTTATTTATTAGCACAATTAAATAAAGAGTCTTAAGCAAATAAAAAGTATAATGAGATTAAGTTAGACATTATGAAAAAGCGCTTTCATTATAATACTTTCATAAGTTTTTTCCGTTTTTAAAGGTCCCGGAATATTAAAGTCAATAAGGTCTGATTGAGGCTCGCTATTGAGTCATAAAAGTTTTACGACTTTAAACTTTTTTTTAATGAGTTTCTAATGCAATTAAGGTATTACAAAAAAGTATTACGTTGGGCGGTTTTTCTGAGAAAATAGAAGAAGTAGATTTTTTTTCTTTCAACTGCAAAATAACAATATAACAAGACTACAGAATAGTTAAGAGGATTTACCTATGCCGTGAACAAGATACGCATAAAATAAGAAACTGGATAAACGTCTCGAACAGGAGACAGGGGGGACAGGGACTTCCTTATCATCAACTCATATTAGCAGTACTTTCATCTTACGAATTTCGCATGTCTAATAAGATTAAAGTAATAAGTGACAGTAGGGCCCCAGAATATATTTTTGAGAAATACTAATAATGGTTATTTTTTTTATTAGACAACAGAAATACTAGCTGCCCTACTCCTGTAGGTAATATTATGGAAATTATATTTAGGGATAAAAGCGTTATGAAAAACAACAGTAGGAGTTTAAATATATTTACATTAGTGATATCATTATTTACAATTTTCCTAAACATGAGTGTCGATGTTCATAACATCGTCGGTAATAAGTACTACAAATTGTATTAATGAAAACTTAAGGACGAAAATTTTGAGGAAGAGTGATCATTCGGATTACACACAGCGATATATGTAGAAGATAAATAATGAACTTTATGGTCTTTACCTGAGGATCAATATTGATAAAAGTAATTTGACAGTTTTGGGTAGATTTCCCTGTTGGAGTATGTAACTATTCTATTTTGTGCCTACTGGCCGTATATTAAAAATTATGGCTCCATATTGGCTCACTTAAAGTTATTTCCACGAAATTGTTCTTCCTACCGATTTGTAATCATTGACCTAGAAGTATAGACAAGAACGTTCATACAAACCATTTGTTCAAATTCTGGATCGAGAGACCTAAAGTTCGCTGCAGCCGCTGCGGCGCTTAAACATTTAAATGTCTTCTAATCAACAGACAGACATAGCAGCGCCGCAGCGCCAGATCGGTCAAAGACAACGTAGTAACTCTTCTTTAATCTGTGACGTAGTGTGTATCAAGATGGCGTCCCAAATAGATTGTCAATAACAATAATTGAAAAAATATCTTTTCTATTCCAATAATACGATAAAACTACATAATAATGACTTGAATAACAATTAATTTCACTTACTTGACAACTGAATTGTAGTAATTGTCTAGGTGTACACTTTGAAAAGAAATAAAGAATTATTTTCGCCGCTCGTATGTTTTATATTGGTGGCGGTACAATCAATCAAAATTGTTAAAAATGGGAATATAGCGACTTAAAGGGGGTTAGGCGGACAGCGAAAATTTGGATGTTGCGTGGGGCCTCGCGGGTGATGCGCGGTGCTGGGTCCGCGGTTATTCGTAAGCGCCATTCACATTTTTATCAAAAAGTTAATAAGAATGTTGAGTTTTTTGGAAATCCAAATATGTCAATAAATCGAAAAGGTGTTTACATAACACTAATGTAAAACCTATGTCTTTACGATTTTATAGAATTTATTATTGTAAATCATGGTCGTAATGTGCATTTATATGAAATTTTAGAGGTAACTTCAGGGTTTTTCCTATCGAGCAAAATGTTTCCAATCGTGTTTTGGCTCCGTTCATCCTCTCACACATACGTTTTGTAAAAAATATAAAATTTTCAGAGCGAAATACTTTGAATAATAGCTAATAGAAAACAGATAATTTTTCCGTTTTTACCGCCTAAGCCCATTTAACCGTGTCGCACAGCGGTGAAAGAATACTACCTACCACCTCCTCTCCTCCCTTGGGTGCCGTAAAAGGCAACTAACGGACTAAAGACTGCACTTAAATCAAACAGCATATAGTGGCGACGGGTTCATCACCTTTCACGCTGAGCGCATGTGCAGTCGTTAATTGGTAAAAAGTGGACTTATGGTAGAGGACTTCTTTTGCGGTCCTCATTGCCTAGTCTCTGACTAACCCTTCGGGGATAATAGTCGTGGTATGTATGTATGTAATCCAACTTTTTGTGTTAGGTTGACCTGTAGTGTTTTGCCTAACATTTCAATTTCCCGTTCCGTTCGTTCTCAAGTTCAAGGACACACGACGCGTGTCTTCCGAATATAAGTTAAACTAAATGTTTATGGTTACCTACCTACCGATGTAGAACAACAAATTTTATTTCTTGTATTCGTTATTTCTTTATTTTGGACAGAGATTGCTTTGGTTAATAGCATAACCGGATTTTAGGAGCGGCGGCGATGGGTCCACCACCTGTCACGCAGAGCAATAATAGCGAGTATAGAGTGAATAAGAGAGCAATAATAGCGAGTATAGAGTGAATAAGAGAGCAATAATAGCGAGTATAGAGTGAATAAGAGAGCAATAATAGCGAGTATAGAGTGAATAAGAGAGCAATAATAGCGAGTATAGAGCGAATAAGAAAGTAATAATAGCTGCAATTTTACTAAAAAAAACCGGCCAAGTGCGAGTCGAACTCGCCCATGAAGGGTTCCGTAGCAGCAAGTAACATCATATAAAAGTTCTTGTAGTTTGTTGTAACTTTGATCGATGTTTAAATAATAGTGTATTTTTTTAAATTTATTAATTTATAACGAATTAAATAAACCTCCATATTAGATCTCGTTCAAACCAATTTTCGGCGGAAGTTTGCATGGTAATGTACATCATGTATTTTTTAAGTTACAGGGGGGGGGGGGGACATTTTACCACTTTGGAAGTGTCCCTCGCGCAAACTATTCAGTTTAGAAAAAAATGAGATGAGAAACCTCAATATCATTTTTGAAGACCTATCCATAGATACCCTACAAGTTAGATGAAAAAAAATTTTTTTGAGTTTCAGTTCTAAGTATGGGGAACCCCCAAAATTTATTGTTTTTTTTTTATTGTTGTATGTAAAATCTTAATGTGGTTCACAGAATACATCTACATACCAAGTTTCAACAGTATAGTTCTTATAGTTTCGGAAAAAAGTGGCAGTGACATACGGACGGACAGACAGACATGACGAATCTATAAGGGTTCCGTTTTTTGCCATTTGGCTACGAAACCCTAAAAACACACGCTCGCAACGCCATCTAGTTACTAGCGTACTAACTAATTGGTGAAAACGACATTGGAAATCTTGGGTAAAATGGTAGTGTCAAGTAAAACGTTTGTAAGACGTTCGAAACATGTGATATTTGGTCCGAGGTAAGACGTAACCACAGAGTTGTCTTTTTTTGTGAAGTAGGAAACCTTTAAAAATAACAGGTGGACAAATTGGCGGGAAAGTGAAGCGTCATGTTTACAGTTATGATTTTATTTATTGCGTTTTAAAATAAAGGTATTTTTTTGAGTAAATGTGCCATAATGGTAAGTGCATGAGTGCCCATGTGACTACGAGTATACCGCATAAAAAACATTGTTTAAGGGGGTGCCGCGCGATCGCAAAAACTGACATAAGTCTCATAATGAACTTCAAAGAAAAATCAATCATATTGATATTTAAAATTAGAACAATTATGCTTTGAAGTTTCAGACCTATTATTACATTGATTAGAGCAATGTTTTTATTCTGCGAAATGTACAAAGCCGTCACGCGCTTGGTTTAAAAATTAAAATTTACTTTTTTAAGATAGGGTTACCTGCGGAATATCAATACAAATATTTTCATGTAAGAATTATTGTTTCATGCGGAAAATTAAGAAAGTTGTCAATAAAAAAGGTTTTTAGGAGTCATTAGATTTATGTATTGTTTGATATTGTTTAAAAAATTTGTTTTAAATTTCAACAAGGCCACGCCTTGTGCAATGATTAGGCTAACTTACGTAAGTTCTTTTAATGTATTTAACTAATTCAGCGCATAGTACAAGTAACTTAAAAATATGTAAATTTTCACAATTTCGTGCAGGATCCCCTTAATTGCACATTCAATAAAATACTATAAAGAGCAATAACAGAATCAGTGCAAACGATTACAACTCACAAAGTCACAACAAAACCACAGCATTGAATATTAATAAAATAAACATTAGTACGTTTAACCGTGTCGCGCAGCGGTCAAACAATACTACCACCCCCTTTCTTCCCTTGGGTGCCGTGAAAGGCGACTAATGGACTAAAGACTGCACATGTATCCAACAGCATAGAGCGGCGATGAGCACATCATCTGTAACGCTGAGCACATGTGCAGTCTAATGTTTTATATTTTAGCGTTTTATTAACGCTTAAATATACTTAAGTAAAATTTTAAACACTGAAAAAAGACGATAACCTCAGGCGGGAATCGAACCACGCACCTTCCGCATTCCGGGCGGCTGCCTTAACCACTTGGCTACCGAGGTCTGGCTTTCAACCGTCGAAATTTGTCAGTGCTTGATGCTTATGTTTTTAGTCAACATTGCTTCATCAAATCTTAGAAGTTTTCACCTCTGAGATCCGAAAGAAATATTTTTACAAATATTTGAACATTCGGTTAAGATGAAGCTGCGTTTACAGATTAATGTTTTATATTTTAGCGTTTTATTAACGCTTAAATATACTTAAGTAAAATTTTAAACACTGAAAAAAGACGACAACCTCAGGCGGGAATCGAACCACGCACCTTCCGCATTCCGGGCGGCTGCCTTAACCACTTGGCTACCGAGGTCTGGCTTTCAACCGTCGAAATTTGTCAGTGCTTGATGCTTATGTTTTTAGTCAACATTGCTTCATCAAATCTTAGAAGTTTTCACCTCTGAGATCCGAAAGAAATATTTTTACAAATATTTGAACATTCGGTTAAGATGAAGCTGCGTTTACAGATTAATGTTTTATATTTTAGCGTTTTATTAACGCTTAAATATACTTAAGTAAAATTTTAAACACTGAAAAAAGACGACAACCTCAACATTAATCTGTAAACGCAGCTTCATCTTAACCGAATGTTCAAATATTTGTAAAAATATTTCTTTCGGATCTCAGAGGTGAAAACTTCTAAGATTTGATGAAGCAATGTTGACTAAAAACATAAGCATCAAGCACTGACAAATTTCGACGGTTGAAAGCCAGACCTCGGTAGCCAAGTGGTTAAGGCAGCCGCCCGGAATGCGGAAGGTGCGTGGTTCGATTCCCGCCTGAGGTTGTCGTCTTTTTTCAGTGTTTAAAATTTTACTTAAGTATATTTAAGCGTTAATAAAACGCTAAAATATAAAACATTAATCTGTAAACGCAGCTTCATCTTAACCGAATGTTCAAATATTTGTAAAAATATTTCTTTCGGATCTCAGAGGTGAAAACTTCTAAGATTTGATGAAGCAATGTTGACTAAAAACATAAGCATCAAGCACTGACAAATTTCGACGGTTGAAAGCCAGACCTCGGTAGCCAAGTGGTTAAGGCAGCCGCCCGGAATGCGGAAGGTGCGTGGTTCGATTCCCGCCTGAGGTTGTCGTCTTTTTTCAGTGTTTAAAATTTTACTTAAGTATATTTAAGCGTTAATAAAACGCTAAAATATAAAACATTAATCTGTAAACGCAGCTTCATCTTAACCGAATGTTCAAATATTTGTAAAAATATTTCTTTCGGATCTCAGAGGTGAAAACTTCTAAGATTTGATGAAGCAATGTTGACTAAAAACATAAGCATCAAGCACTGACAAATTTCGACGGTTGAAAGCCAGACCTCGGTAGCCAAGTGGTTAAGGCAGCCGCCCGGAATGCGGAAGGTGCGTGGTTCGATTCCCGCCTGAGGTTGTCGTCTCTTTTTTCAGTGTTTAAAATTTTACTTAAGTATATTTAAGCGTTAATAAAACGCTAAAATATAAAACATTAATCTGTAAACGCAGCTTCATCTTAACCGAATGTTCAAATATTTGTAAAAATATTTCTTTCGGATCTCAGAGGTGAAAACTTCTAAGATTTGATGAAGCAATGTTGACTAAAAACATAAGCATCAAGCACTGACAAATTTCGACGGTTGAAAGCCAGACCTCGGTAGCCAAGTGGTTAAGGCAGCCGCCCGGAATGCGGAAGGTGCGTGGTTCGATTCCCGCCTGAGGTTGTCGTCTTTTTTCAGTGTTTAAAATTTTACATGTGCAGTCGCTATTTGGTGAAAAGTGGACTATGGTAGAGGACTGCTTTTGCTGTCCTCATTGCCTAGTCTCTTACTTACCCTTCGGGGATAATAGTCGTGATTATGTGTATGTATGTAGGGTGTATATAACAGAATTAGTGCAAACGATTACAAGTCACAACAAAACTACAGCATTGAATAATAATGAAATAACACATTAACACGTGAACCGAAGCTTAAGCCAGTAGGTATAGGTACCCATCGATTGTAGCGATAACCCCTTGTGTGCTAAGGCCATTTTTTTTCAAAATGGCATGTTCAATGTGTCAGACTACTTCCGTATTACTTCCTATTTATATCCGGTCTAGGTCTAATGACGATTTCCATGAAGTTTTTATTAGGAGACTATATAAAAAACTTAGGTATATCACTGGAATCCTTATTAAATAAGCTATCTGGTTATCTGTAAAGGGTTCGAAACATCAGGAGATCAGGTAATATAAAAAACTATGTAAATAGTAAATTAAACGCGAGTTAATCCGTAAAAAAGTGTTTCATTTTAATGTGTAGTGCTCGCTCAAACCTCAGAAAACAATAGGCTGTAATTCACTTTTGATTAACACGTTTAACACGAAACAAGTTAAAGGAAAGCCACAACCGTTCCAAATTCACATCAAATTAACAAATGTATGAGAAATATTTATCATACACGGGCCAAGGTCGACGACCGGCACAACCTTTAAACCTTCAGGTAAGTCCCAGGGCGGGGCAGGTTACGTAACCTTCATGTCGATACAAGCCCGCGATTGCATTTGTGAAGGAGTAGTCGGAAATGGTGAGTTTAAAAAAAGGCAAAGCAGAGGAACATCAATGAGAGAAAACAACTATTCCCAAAAACACGTCTTGAGACTCCATTTTTAATTCATTCTACCGTACAAAGGTTAGGTAATGTTAAAAGCTTAGAATAATAACGCTATAGAAACCAAGTTCGCGCGCCTATTTTGAAGCACATTAATTGGAGCCAGAAATGGCACCAAACGCCGGACCGCTCCGTAGTGTTCAATGTCACAGCGCGTCGAACGTGTCTCGCGAAAACAAAAAAAAAATTACGGTTTGTGCAGTTAAATTGTGTCACAACACATCTGAAAAACAAAAGAAGTGTAATAACATCACTTTTCACAGGTAAGCTTTCAGTATTTCATAGTATCTTGTAGTTAATTAGGTCAAAATATAAACGTACTGCAGTGTGATTCTCTAAGTTAAAGCCTCGGTAGCAGCGGCCTGCGCAGTGCTGTCTCTTTCATATTCATAGAATTGGAAAGAGACAGCAGATCACGGCCATGCGCGCACGTCACGCGTGTGTGAATCGGTTTAGTGCTTCATTTTTGACAGAGCGCTTGTATGAAGACTATCTTTCTATAGCGTTATTATTCTAAGGTTAAAAGTTAAAGCACTTGAAATTTGCTTAATGCGATAAAGCGAAGCCATTAATAACCGTGTCGCGTAGCGGTGAAAAAATACTACCACCCCCTCTCTTCCCTTGGGTGTCGTAATAGGCGACTAACGGACTAAAGACAGCACATCCATCCAACAGCATAGAGCGGCGATTGGCTCACCACCTGTCACGCTGAGCACATGTGCAGTCGCTATTTGTTGAAAAGTGTACTAGGGCGGAGGACTGTTCTAGCAGTCCTCGTTGTCTATTCGTGATTATATGTAATTTGTAAAATATGTAATCTATACTAATATTATAAAGCTGAAAAGTTTGTTTACTTGAACGCGATAATCTCAGGAACTACTGGTCCGATTTAAAAAAATCTTTCTGTGTTAGATAGCCCATTTATCGAGAAAGGCTATAGGCTATAATTTGTTTAGGTACGGGTACGGGTAGTAACCCGTGCGAAGCCGGGCGGATCGCTAGTATGTATAATAAATAAATCAAGGAGAAATTATTATGATGACTATTATCCCCAAAAGGTTAGTCAGAGATTAGGCAAAGAGGGCCGCAGAAGATGAGCATGCACTGCCACCAGCCCATTGCCGCTTTATGCTGTTGGACGTATACACCCTTCTTTTTTAATCGTTTTAATGAAATTAAGAGTGAGTTCCACCCATGAAACTGAACAACTTTACCCAAGAAACCTATGTGCAAAAATGACAGAAAAATTTCGACCTCCTATTTGTCGTCAGCTGATCGAACAGTTTTGTATGGGAGGTCGAATTTTTTTGTCATTTTTGCAGGTAGGTTTCTTAGGGAAAGTTGTTCAGTTTCATGGGTGGAACTCACCCTTAATTTCATTAAAACGAGTAAAAAATGAGGGTGTTTATATTTGCAACCCTTAGCACCTAATGATACTAATAACAACTGCACATGTGGTTAGCATGATAGGTGGTAAGCAAGTAAAGTATTTTTTTACCTAAAAAACATATTTTTTAAAACTTACATTACATAATATAAGCCTTCTGTATAACAACAGGCAACCTAACAAGTGCAAAAAACAAATGTTTGTATGGGACCAACTCTGAAATAGTAGATATCACAATTGCCTTTATATCGTTCCACAAAGAATAAAATAAAAAAGAGGGAATAATTTATGTAAACCGTTTTCTAAACCGATAATGCAATTTTATTGTCGACACATAAAAAAATTGTATTGTCGGAGCTTGTAGCAGTCGGTAATGTTATGAATAATGGACGAGGGCAAAGTAGATTTCGTGTCGATTCGTCGGAATAACGGTTAGGGAAATGGAATTGTGAACGTCACGCGCAATGTTAGCGATGTTTATTCTATTAGATTAAGGGAGGGGCGCCGATGAAGCGATTGAAATAGCGTAAAATATAGCTCAGGCATTATAAGAACTTCATTTTTCAAAACCATTTCGATAACGGTTCTCTAAAAGAATACTAGCAACATCTTTATTATTGAAATTTTGCATTTACATTGCTATAATTATACATATAGGATAAAATGTTTACTAGAAAAAAATCAACCAGTCTCAGGAAGCTCGAATGGGATCCCATTCAATAATAAAGATATTTATAAGCAATTATTTTCAATCACTAAATTTTATTTGTACTGGCACCTCGAGACCAACCGTTAGGTTATGCAAGTGCAGTTGGCTATATGACAGTTGTAACAAAAAAATATCAAATATATCTGATAAAGTAGTTTCTAATTTAACGATAACTAACCAATATATTTTTATTATTCTTACTAAATAAATTTGCGATTTTTAATCTGTGGATTACAAGACCCGAAACACGGGCGGGCGGCCATGATTAAGCTTCGTGTGACGTCACATTTCCCAAATAAACCAAAAACTATCTGTCAGGTTTCAAGATTGGTGGTGTGAAGTCACAGGGTTAAATGTCACGGGAATGAGAATGAATGAGAATGAGAATATGAGAATATTTATTTGTGAAACATAGGTATTACATTGATGTCATAAGTATATAAGTCTCACTACATTTCCACCTTAGTTAAGGTATACAAATACAAGTTTAAAAATCTACATTCTAAAACAATGTATTGTAGTCTAAAAGTATTGGTAATAATAAATGTCAAAATAAGGCAAAATGTAATTATTATCATAAATGTCAAAATTAAGCAAAATGTAATTACTAACAATATAAATAACAACAAAAAATAAAGTAAGAAAAATAAGCATAAGAAAAACATGTCTAGATGTGAAAATTAAGCAAAATGTCATTATTATCAATATTAAATAACTACAAAAAAATGAAGTAAGAAAAATAAAATTAGAAAAACATTTCTAAATTATTTCAAGGATTTGTCAGCTAAAAATTTCTGTACTGAGTAATAGCTTTTATTAATAAGTAACGCTACCAAACGTTTTTTAAAAATATTGATAGGCAAGGTCTTAAGAGTTATAGGAATCTTATTAAAGATCTTGTGGGCCATTCCAAAGAAGCTACTACTAACGTGTGCCGTTGTGTTTGTTGTGTTTCGGTGCGCATATCCTATAACCATGACGTTGACTTCTAATTGGATTCCTTTCTGAGAATGTAGTGTAAAGGGAGTCGTTACACATGACGAACACTGCCACTTCATAAATGTTTATCGAAGGTAGAGTCAATATTTTCAATTTTATGAAAAACGGTTTACAGCTATCAGTTGATGTAAGGTCATTTATTGCTCTTATGCATCTTTTTTGGTACTTAAATACTAGATTTTTACCCACAGAATTTCCCCAGAAAATGACTCCATAACGCAATATAGACTCAACATATCCGCGGTAAGCAATCAAGACACAATCTTTATTTGCAACTTTAGAAAGTTTATACAGAGCATAAACTGAGCTGTTCACTCTTTTACGTAAGTTTTCAGTGTGTGATTTCCAATTGGTTTGATAATCTATTTGCAGGCCCAAAAACTTAGTTTCGTCAACAGATTCAATTTCTTTTCCATTAGACATTAAAGTTACATCAGGCATTTTAGTCAACTGTCGAAAGTTCATTATTTTGGTTTTGTTACTTTTTAAATATAAATTATTTCTGATTAGCCATTTATTAAGATTTATCATTAGATTATTGATCTCATCTTCATAAGTTAAATTATTATTACATTTGATAATAGCTGTGCTATCATCGGCAAACAATATCATGGGCTGATTGGTGGATTTCGGAAAGTCATTTATGTATTAAGTGAACAGCAACGGACCCGAGATGCTACCCTGCGGCACCCCAGTCTCTACGTCTCTACATAGAGATACATATTCTTCTTTTACTTTTGATTTTCTGCAAAGCTTGGTAATAACAGTGTATTGTTTTCTTTTGCTTAATTACAAATCGATCAACTTTAGCGACACACCTTTTATTCCATATGCATAGAGTTTCTCTAAGAGCAACCTATGATCTACATGATCGAAAGCACTCGTCATGTCCATAAAGATAGCGCAAATATGTTGTCTTTTATCAATATTCATCAGTCATAATTACATCAAGCAAACGATGAACCGCTTTCACAGTATTTCTATTTTTACGAAAACCAAATTGTTCTGCTGCAAAAATGTCATCTTTTTCACAAAACTTATAGATAACGTCATGATATATTTTCTCAAATACTTTAGAAAAGATAAATAAATGAGCAATTGGTCTATAGTTTTGACGTCTGTCTTTTCTCCCTTTTTATGGACTGGTTTAATTATTGATGTCTTGAGATTGTCAGGAAATACACCACTATTATAATGGTCAGGTTTATAATATGTGTCAAAGGTGGAGCAAGTGACTCTGAATTTTCTTTGATTACGTGGGTAGTATCTATACCTACACTATACGTATTTTTCAAAGATTTTATTGTCTTTAAAACTTTTTCAATTGTGGCATCTGACATAAATATTGAATTTGATATTTGAGTTGGCATTGAGTAGGAAGGGTAAGTAGAGTAGTAATTTTCCTGTTTTTTTATAGAGTCAACAAAATGGTCATTGAACACGTTAGCCATCACGGGACCAACCGTTTTAGCACGTTTGAAATAAATGATGAAAAATATTTCTGTTACTAGTAAATAAAGCTTTTTCGAGAAAAAAAATTTGTACGGGGTATAAAACAAGCGTTCGTAATTTTTTAAATATTTTTCGAAAATCTGTCAAGTAGACAGTTGTTCTGGTGAAAGGTGGACTATGGCTATACGTAGTAATAAAAAAGGCACGTAACGTACGTTGTGTATGTAAAACCCGCTGGCATAAATATAGTGACTATTTTATTAAACTAGCGCTAAAGTCTAACTTCCTTGTTTACAAATTGAACAAGGTCACAATGTACGAGTACTACACGTAACCCCTAGAGGACACACGAATTACACGATATGGTAGAGTAAGTAATTCATTCCACGAACAAACCTTAATACTATTACAAACTGACCTTTCGTATATTAATGACCTAATCAATAAGGACACTTTTGGAAATGAGTCAATAGCTTTATGTTACACTTCAGACTGCATAGCATAGAGCTTTGAACCCTTTTTGAACCGTTCGATGCTCATTATGAGCTTATAATATTAGCCTACATTAGGTGTCGTAAAAGGCGACTAACGGACTAAAGGACTGCGCATACATCCAACAGCACAGAGCGGCGATGGGTTCACCACCTGTCACGCTGAGTGCAGTTGTTATTTGGTGAAAAGTGGACTATGGTAAGAGGAGTGCTTTTGCTGTCCTCATTGCCTATTCTCTGACTAACCCTTCGGGGATAATAGTTGTTACTATAATGTATGTATGTATATAGTAATCCCACTAGTGGGCACAGGCCATCCCAGGAGATTGGGCGACCTTGTGCTGAGAACATTACGGGTGATTATATCACATTACATACGCTTGCGACTATTGTCCTCTAAAAGAGTTTGTCAGAGACTAGGCAATGAGGAGGAGCTCGATGGCGTGTTCGGCTTGCAATCATGCCCGCTAAACAACTTTCGCAATGCCGGTTCGCCGGATGGGTGACCAAATTAAAAACATCTCGAGCTCCTCCGTGCTTCGGAAGGCACCCTAAGCCGTTGGCCCCGGTTGTTGTCGTAAGATGACTGTGGTTAAAACCCACCAACTAGCATTGGGCCAGCGTGGTGGGTTATGGCCCAATATGCCCACGTGCTATTGTCCACGTGGGAGGCCTGTGCCCAGCAGTGGGACGTTTATAGGCTTTGTTGGGAACAACAGGCAAAGACCTTAACAAGGGCATTTAATTCAATTTCTTTCACAGATATCATTAGGACACTTTTCATCATAACAATCACATTTAACAAAAAAAAATACGTATTTATAAACACCAAACAGAAAGAAAAACAACAAACCATGATAAGTAAACTAAAACTAACCTAAAAACTAAAAACCTATAAATATCGCTTAAATAAAAAATATCTCATAAGAGTACCGCTGCCGCGCAGCAAAGTCCCCAAATGGCTGGCAGCGTACGTAAATTATCAGTAGCGTTAATTTTTACTATAATTATTTTCTGACGATTGTTCACGCTAACGAAGCCACGCATGGACCAATATATTATAATTTTCAAGTACTTGTTACGCTTTATCATAATAAATGCAACATTTAGTTAAAGAGTAAAGTGTTTAAACTTTTGCCGTAGCGTTTGTAAAGATAACGTTTGTAAAGGTAAAGGTCGGTGGCGTTCATTAAACATGAATGTGTCTAGACTGTGCCGCTCGTATATCGCAGATGGAATTCTCAATTCTTAATACGGACATTACTTTTGCTGCGGTATGTTTGAGCTGTGTGGTATAGCAGCTCACTAAAAGAAAACTATCAACCCTTCTCTTCCCTTGGGTGTCGTAAAAGGCGACTAGCGGACTTAAGACTGCACTGCACATATATCGATGGGGGAAAACGTATTTGCTGTAAGTAGCAAAAATGGCGTAAGTAGACTAAGCACACAGTTAGAATCAGAAAAAAATACTGCGTCGAATGGTCCGGGTTTCGTGTCTCTACGAGGACAAAAATTTCATTTCAAGGGATTATTTTTGAAAAATTTTGATGCAAAATTTGTCGTAAATATAATGTTTTTAATACTAATTTACTTACAGCAAAATTCAAACGGGTGATTGCAATTCATCATTACTTACGCGGTTCATATATAAGCACCTTAACTTACTTACAGCTGTCTTATGGGAGCTAAAATTAAACTTAGACTACTTACGTTACATTCTTTTGGGACGGATATTGAACGCCTGTCTACTTACGATATTCTTTAGGTTTGTAAATTTACAGGCCCGTAAAGTAAAGCATTCTTATTCTTGTCCCATTAAAAATATTATTTTAATTACTACATTTTAGCAACAATTTCAAACAAAAAATAAGGAAATACGCCTTTATTTAAAGATAGGAGTTATATTTATTAAACATTTAATCACTTTTTTGTGATATTTAATAATAGTGAAAGTCTTACGCTGTAAATTTTTAGCTCGTAATTATCGTCGCTCCCTACTTAATTCAATGTTGCGACGGAAAACGGTTACGTTCGCGTGGCAATCCCGAATTCCTGAGCGAGCGATCTGTTTGTTCTGTGCCAGTCAGCGCGCGAGCGCAGCGAGCAGAAGTTCGCCGATCGTGTGATCGTCTATATTCGCCTCGATCACCAGCACGATCATTGTGCAAGCGTCCACACATTCGTCTGTAGTAGTCGTCGAACGGCAAGCGTACAAGATGGACGTGGAGTGTGTTGCTGCTGCTACCATTTATTTAATAGCGGCATACAACCATCATGTCAATGTGGTTCAACGAAAATTTGTGGAAAAAAAATGCTTTTGCGGTCCTCATTGCCTGTCTCATACATACATATAATGACTATTATCTCCGAAGGGTTAATCAGAGACTAGGAAATGAGGACCGCAAAAGCAGCCTTCTGCTATAGTCCACTTTTCACCAAATAGCGACTGCACATGTATTCAGCGTGACAGGTGGTGAGCCCATCGCCGATCTATGCTGTCTAATGTATATGCAGTCTTTAGTCCGTTAGTCGCCTTTTACGACTCCCAAGGGAAGAGAGGGGGTGGTAGTATTCTTGCATCGCTACGCCACACGTTCTAATAGTCGTAATTATATGTACTTATATGTATGTATGAAAGCATTATGTACTGAACCTGCACCTGCAGCTGCTGTTTAAAGCAAAGTTAAACATATTGTTCCTACTAAATAAAAGGTGAATTGGGAAGTTCCTGGGTATAAAAAATCTTATAATACCTATTTTCTGAATGAAAGGTTTCTCTTTTGAACTACACCTGTTCATTTTAGTGTGTATTTTAAGTGGGTAAATTGTGGACGCACGTGTGCAACGCTTCACTGCCTGAAGGCAAATGAATGTTCGGCGATTGTGTGGGCACCTTCGCAAACACCCGGCGCGAATCCCTTTGATGCGTGCCCGAAAAACCAACAATTCACGGGTCGCAGGCGAATGCGGCGAGCATGCCCTCCACACAATCGCCGATCACAGACGATTACGGGCATTCGTCTGAGTTCGGCGAGTGTGAATAGGAGTCATTATATGTATCTACGCTCTGTGGAATATTACTTTAACAACGTATTGCAAAACAGTGAAGTGTATTTGAAAAATACTTGTTCAAGGTATGTTTATCTGTCAATAGGTACTTGTTTTTGGCTGCCTGCCTAGAAACAACACAGATAAATTATCTTCTCCCTGGCCATACATATATGCCAGTGGATAGTATGCACGCAACTATAGAGCGTGCAATCAGAAAAACCACAGTTTTGGCTCCGTCACACTGGCCGACAGTATCTAATCAAAATGGCGAGAAGAAATCCATTTCCCTATGACATAAACGAGCTTGGAGGGAACGACTTTAAAGGCTTTGATGACATTTGTAATAAAACATTTAAAAAGAACACAAAATTAATGATCACTAAAATACGTATTGTAACATTTAAAAAGTGTAATCCGGATATAATGCTGATCAAATACCACTAATATTCCAAATACCAGTCCAAATACCATGGCATCAGATGCACAATACATAGAGGTTAAACTTGGACAATTTGGCAATACAATACCAAGACATAACTTATATCGTACTAAATTACCGATTTCTGCCCAAAAATACAACGATTTAAAAAAGTTGGTAGAAAAAAAAGTGGTACCCAGTTTTTTTTTTTTAAATGTGACACGTCATAATGACTACATCCTGCCTGATGGTAAGCAGCCGATGTAGTCCAAAATAATGAGAGCGCTCCTCACCGTGGAACAAGCACGGTAACAAGCGCACCCATTCATGACGGCCTGCATAAATGCCGTTTCACGTCCCGCTTAAAAGACCCGGGACTGTAGGAGCTGGGAAACACATGCGCCGGCAGAGAATTCTAAAGCCGAATGGTCTTACAGAGGAACGACTTGCCAGATTTTTTGGTACGAGTGCTGATATTCTGCACAGTATGATGGTGGTTCCTAAGACCAGCACGTGTAGTCCGGGACAGGAAAGGGGAGGGCGGGATTAGATCAAAAAGTTCTTCAGAACACTCTCCGTAGTAATTTCGGTAGAAGACACTGAGAGAAGCAATGTCTCTACGCAGCTGGAGGTCCTCAAGAGTGGCTGTAACCTCAGCATCTCCAATAATGCGTACCGCTCGCCTTTGCAGTCTATCAAGTGCATCGAGGAGGTATTTAGCGGAGCCGTCCCATAGATAGGAACAATACTCCATACTCGATCGCACCTGAGTCTTGTACAGCAAACAGCGCTGCTTGGGAGTGAAAAACCGCCTCACCTTATTGAGTATACCCAACTTACGGGAGGCAGTTAAAATAACACTCTCGATGTAGCATTTTGGATTCAGTTCCTGGCCGATGTCCATACCAAGAATGCTGAGGTCCACTGAAATGGGTAAAGGAGAGCTCTGAAGACGGAGGAGTAAGGAAGGGAGTTATCTTGGACGAGAGTGCACAAACCTGGGTTTTTCTGGCATTAAACTCGACCAGGTTTTCACTTCCCCACTTGGAGACATGATCGAGAGTTAGGTCAGTCAGTAGTTGTGCGGAAGAATATTTGACCATGGCATATAAAAAAAGACTGTTGATTGCCTTCCAGACACAGACGAAGAGGACTAAATAGATATTTGCAGTATTTATATATTTGGCCTTATTAATTATTTTTTTATTGTTGATAACTTATAATGTAACTTTAATTAACGAGGTCCTGTTCAGTGTTTGCTCTTAAATTAACTTCATAAGAAACTTCATAAGAATTGAAGTACTTTATGCTACGAATTCGATTATTTTTTATGGTCCTCCTCATCCTAGCGGCAAATTTTTACTTTAGCTATACTTATTTAATTAAGTTTAATGTGATAAATTATAATAAAACCTGATCTCCTATACTTTGGTACAAACATTAATGTTATTGTATAAAAATAAAGAAAAATTATTATTTATCAGCATTTTAATTTCATCACCATTCAGAATTTTCTTAGCTTAAAATATTACTTTGATTTCAATATTATTCCTAAGATAGTCATACCATACGTCTCTTTTGTGTTACCTATTTAATAAAATAATTTAAATACATCATTTTATACTTCTGGAAATGTATAGACCTGAACTACTCCATAAAAACCTTATACTACTTGCAGCATTCTTGAGGTCAGTAAATAAAAAGTCAATTGCTGTAAGTAGAGCAAAAACCTGTTTCTCATAACTTTAGGACTAAAATAATCATTGCTATAAAGGCGTACTATTTTAACAAAACCGTGCACAAAAAAATATCTTTTTATTACGGATAATTTAAAAGTTATGATTTTATTTTCAATTTTTTAACAGTTTTTTGGCTCTGGTGTAAAGTTGTGTTTTTGCTACTTACAGCAAATACGTTTTCCCCCATCGATATACAGGGTGTTTCTTGTAAGGTGTCAAGCCGATGTGTGGTAATAGGGAACTACCTTTACTTTATGTTAAGTACCTAGTGGATATTTTTTCTAAATTGTAAAATGTGGATAGCTCTAATTCTAGTTGCACATTCACAATGCTACTATCATTTATTGTTGGCTGTTGTTATCCCTAATAAAATAAAATAAAAATAAATAAATGAATACCATACCTATCTATTGAAGCTGAACATGCATGGGCATGTTCAGCGATTTTTGGTAGTTTTCGGACAATCATTTTTTTTCTTTTCTAAGTAGTTTATGATGAAAGACTTTTTTAGGGTTTATTTTTTGCGTAGACATTTCTTTGCACGTTTTTCTTTAACCAAGTAATCATCTTCCTAATATCAATACAAATTACAAAAAACAATTTAAACTGATGTCGTAATAAAATACTTAAGTAAAGAAAAAAAATTATAGCTCGCAAACTACTTACCAAAAATCGCTGAACTTACATGGGGGTTCAATAGATAGGTATGATAGTCCCCTATCACCACGCATCGGCTCGACATCTTACAAGAAACACCCTGTATTGTTATACAGGGTGTTTCTGAACAGCATAGAGCGGCGATGAGCTCACTACCTATCACGTTGTGTATAAGTGCAGTGGTAATTTGGTGAAGTGTGGACTATGGCAGTGGATTGCTTTTGTGGTCCTCATCGCCTGTCTCTGACTAACCCTTTGCAGTTCATCCATTAACCTTCACCGGGAAGGTTAATGGATGAAAAGTATTTTATATCAAATTTAATATTTTAAATAATATATCGCGAGTGGGTTGGCTAAAAAATTTCAGTCCAGTACCTTTAATGATTAATTTAATATTAAAAGAAAAATTACATTGCACTGGTTTGGTGTATGTGTTTTTGTAATGAGCTTATCTTCATATAAACATACATTTTATTTATTTAACCAAACGGTTGCAAATTACTAATATTGACTTGCCTGTTTACACCTGCCTACCCAATGTCATGACAGGAATAAAAATAGTCCACATAACGTTTGCATATTCTATAGGCTTCATACTTTCGATTGGTAATTAAGTAATTTATTTATTGTCGAAACAGGTGCAATATTTAAAAAAAAAAATTTAAATATTTAATTAATCATATACTGGACTGAAATTTTTCAGCCAACCCACTCGCAATATATTTTTTAACACTTTAAATTTGGTATAAAATACTTTTCATCCATTAACCGGCTCGGTGAAGGTATAAGTAATAACCAAAACCGGTAATAGTCAAAAATCTATGTTTTAGACATTAAGGCAAAATCCATGAAATGTATGTGTTAGACATTAAGCTATTGTAACTAGAGATGACACAGCGAAGCAAGTAAGTATTAGCACACTGATTAGCAGCCCATGGCATAGAATAAATAATAGTACATGGACTTACTTCGAAGCTTACGCGAAGTTCCAAGACGACGACGACGGCGCGTGACAAAATGACACTTACTGCCATACTCAGAGACGTCAATTAAGTTTTAATGACAATTAAATGTCTTTCTTTCTCTATTTAGCACTATACATAAGAAAATGACAGCAAGAGACTAAAGGTACTGATAGACATGCTCATTATTAGCACGAAAGCATGCTACTAATGAGCAATTGCTACTTAGTAGTGTGTCAAAGGGTTGCTAGTAATTAGCATGCTTATTACGAATACGCTTGTAATAAGCATGCTTATTTCGTAGCATGTCTATCAGTACCTTAATTTGTCATTAAAACTTAATTGACGTCTCTAGTCACAGTATTTGGTAAGTAGGTACCTACATCGTGCTCAATTTACAAGGAACGCGCGCGGTACATAATAATAATATGTCCATTGGTAAAGTATATTCCTCTTTTACTTATAGGTTGTCGCAAATAATAAAACAATAATAGAAAAATTAACGCTCATCGAAATCCAATCACATTGGTAAGGCTTTATCCATAAAGTACCTACACAGTTGCCTCAGATACGGAACTTTTTAGTATTCCGCTCGCAATCACGGTAAAATTGGGGGAATCGAAACGAGGAAAATGTCGTCGAATAATTGGCTTCGAGGTCGTCATTATCTCTGGTATACCCGTAAAATTAAAGGGTGGTCGTCAGTTGATTAGGATGTGGTCTTTGTAAAGTAATTAAAGTTAGTTCCACTGTTGGGCACAGGTCTTTCTACTTGGACAACAGTTTAAGGGGGTTAAAGGCCATAACAGTAAAATTTAATTCAATTCAGTTCAATTTCATTTATTCAGTTTAGGACAAAAATTGAGCACTTATGAATGTCACTACGCTATCGGTTCGTTAGTCTACAGGACGGGAGACCTTGTACTGAGAAGAACCGGCAAGAAACTAAGCAAGGTCATTTCGTTTCTCCCTTTCTTTTTTCTTAAATATAACGTACAGATGAACTTGGGAAATAAAGAGCGCTGAATATACTCACCCAGTGAGCGAGAATTCAATAAATTTTAATTACATGCATTTTTGTCATAGACGGAGTAATTGACAATGTAAAAGTCTGTTCTCAGCTCAGGATATTAAAACTATGTTCTCTAGTAGGGTAAAACATATATAAAAATATATATGTTCATGTTTATTCTTTCAACTACGGGCGCGCACTGACACTGGTCAATTTCTTTGTGTCTAGCTTCGAAGCGTACTAAGTGTAAATGTGTAATAACATGTTTAAAACCCCTTACAAAGCTTTATCTTGTATGTACTAGTATGATTAGTATAACATCATGAAGGGTAAATAGCAAATAACTAAAGTACGTCTGTACGAAAAGTCTGTGCCAAGCAGAAACACGGATCGTAGAACAACACTACGAACTACAATGGTTGTATACTACAACAACGACTGAGTGATACGTAGCACACCGCGTTACGAAATCTGCGCTACGGTCTAATTGGCACTGCTATGAAATAGTTGTTTAATTAAAAAAAAACATTTTATTACTTTATTACTGTAATATTATATTATAATTAATTATAAATATTAACATAAATGTTTAGTGTAGGTTACAATAGCGCTTATGCATAGGGAGGTAAAATAAGTAATATTGTTTGTTTTATTATTTGACGATAATCTCTGAAACTTAGATCGATATATGATCAAATCCTAACTAATATTTTAAATGCTAAAGTCTGTTTGTTTCATTGTTACGCTTTAACCGTATACCGCTAAACCGATTTTGATATTTTTTTATAAAGAGGGGGCCCTGGAGACGATTATAAGATAAGTTACTTTTTCCGCGAAAATAATACTTGAATGGGGAGAAATGTGGGGTGGACTTTGTGTACAACTTTTTATTGCGTCATCGGATTTGCTAATAACTTTGCAAAAAATTATAAAGTAACAAATAGAGTAAAAAAAAATAAAAAAAGTAAAAAAACATAAAAAATATGCATATTTATATCTTTTTACGCTACTCTAAAAAAGTAGTAAAATAAAATTGAAATGATAGAGAAAAACCCTACATAAACGCGAAGAAGCTGTGAGCAAAAGTTAGTGGTCAATAAAACTCACACTATACCCATTCTATGTAGTTTTTAAATGTAATTTCCAATTTCGACTAGCATATTACCGTCGACTTTTACACCTATACTCGGTGTAAAAACGCGATACGGTTTGTTTCAAAGCTTTTATGACAAGCGTCGAGGACTCCAGACTTTTTTTTATTTATGAAGAAACTTACGTGCGTAACTTTCTAGTTAAGATTTTGAACACTGCCAGTTCCATTCGAACTATCCATCGTATTTCATCACCCAAAGGGTTCAAATTAATATTATGAATCTTTGTTTACACTAACCGCCGCCGTGCTAGTAGCGACATAGAATACTACCACCCTATCTCTTCCCTTGGGTGTCGTAAAAGCCGATTAACGGACTAAAGACTGCACATACATCCAACAGCTTAGAGTGGCGATGACCTCACCACCTGTCACGATGTGCACATGTGCAGTTATCTTGGTTAAACGTGGACTGTGGCAGACTGCTTCTGCGGTCTTTATTGCCTGGTCTCTGACTAACCCTTCGGGAACAATAATCGTCAATAATTGTATGTATGTATACACAATATCAGTATACATGGACCAACCCGCTTTGTGCCAGCGTGGTGGGTTATGGCGCCCAATTTTTCTATGTGCTGATGTCCATTTTGGAAGGCTTGTGCCTAGCAGTGGGACGTTTGTAGGCTGATGATGATGAGTATAATAACATAGATCCATATAACCTTCTAGTAAAAGTCCCGAATAAATAATTTTTATTTGAATTTATTTGTACAAAATTATAAATTTATTAGTTTATGAACTTTAGAAAATACACAAACTTTGTAAAACCTTTTAAAGTCAAATAGAAACTTTAATTTTTAATTACGTAATATTATGTTGGATAGCCTTATAATTTAGCTAAACCCACCACGGCATCGACAAAACTATAATTACTGCACAAAAAGCAATCTATGTATCTAACTTCAAACATTAATGAGTCGGTAATAACTCTAAATGTCTAAATAGAGACGATGGGCCCATGGCGTCCAAATGTAAAATACTTAAAAAAATAACTACCCGCCTGTTTGAGGCATCGGGAGACCGGAAGGCTGGCATTTTTTTCGTTTAGCGGATAAGTCTAGCCATACAAAGAGGCAATGTCGCCAGTCTTTTAGGTACCTTTCCTCGAACAGGCGAGTTAGTTGATTTTTTTTATTTAGGAACGTGATCTTTTCCTTTTTACTTCACGGACCAGAAGGTCCGTGTTTTACTTGTTATTTTTTCATGTGTAAAGTTAAGTTATGTTGTTTCACTTATGACCTTTGTATGTTATTTTATATGTGTGTACCTACTAAAGAACATAAAAAGGTAGGACGCTCGATATTAGCAAGTAAAACGTAAAATATGAAGACGAATTTTAAACAAAAAGAAAACTAAACGAATGTTTAATATATTTTGTGATATTATATTGATATATGATATTACAACGATTTATCGAAAACTAAAGTTGTACAATCAAGTACCTATTTGTCGTCTAAATACTACATAGGAAAATGTTAACATAATTTTATTGTCTGATAAATCCGACGCTGGCGGTGAAATACTGAAACGCCTTTCACTCTCAACCAATAGGGTAATAACTGTTGTAGTTCTACTTCAATAGGGTAATACATAGTTGTGGCTATACTCCAATAGGACAATTTATAGACGTAGCTCTACTATAAGTACTACACATAGTAGTTAACATAGTTTTGAGTAGCGGCTATTCGTTGGAAACGAGGAAGTTTGCCAATTTCAAGGATGTCATTTGCTTAATCACTGTTTGAAGTTTCTGTTTTCAATTTACTCTAAGCACGTCATCTTCGATCAAGATAACTTCAAATTAAGTTAAGCTTAGCTGGAAAGCGGTCCCGATGGGTACAGTATCGCTTAATTTCGGCATGTCAATGTCAAAATTTACGTTAGCTTTTGTCTGACAACACAAGTCTAATTTGGTACTAAAGGCCTATTCATAAACGATATTTAAGCATTATTTAGCTAAACATTGTTTTGTCTACATCACGCAAACGTCATTATGAATTTGAACAAAAGAGAAAACTCATGTTTAACTAAATAATGCTTATGTAGTGTTTATGAACGGCCCTATGTAGTAAAACGGGGTTTGAGGCATTACTACTTCCTACGCATACCTTTTAATGCGTGACGTTACGAGCGAGTTGGCCGGTTTATATACTTTCTTTATTTTTAAAATTGTATGTGAGTCAAGTATGGCTCACTTAAAGAATACTTTGTTTTTTATGTTGTTGTATAGTTTATGTTTTATTATTAGCGGCTATGCTGTGCCGGTAGCGACACAATAATAGAATACTACCGCCCCTTCTCTTCCAATGGTGTCGTAAAAGGCGGCTAACGGACTAAAGAATGCACGCATATCCAACAACATCATAGAGCGGCGATGAGCTCACCACCTATCAGGCTAAGCACATGTTCAGTTGTAATTTTGGATATCGAGCCGAGCGCCTGACCATATAGCCACCAAGACGATGAAATAAAGTAAACTGAACGACATAGCTAGCAAATAATAAACCTTACTCTCTTGTAATAAGATCGAGGAGCAATGATAATTTAACGAGCTAGCTACAAGGATACCAGAGCAGTGTGTCATTATGAGGAACGGCTGTTATCGTCCTTGTTAAAAGATCAAGGTTTTAGTTACAGCTGGATATTAAAGCTGTTATGAAATTTAGAGAAGTTGTTTTTTTTTATTTGAGTTGTGGTACCTGTCTACTCTTCCGGAAAACGGGCATGATATATCACCATTAGCCTATTATAAACGTACCACTGCTGGTCACAGGGCCTTCCCACGTGGTCATCAGATCATAGGGAGATTGGGCCATAACCTACCACGCTGTCCCAATATGGGTTGGTGGGTCATATTGGCTACCATCTTAAGACAAACACCCCCATTACGTGCCTTCCCAAGCTCGAGGTGTTTTTATTTTGTCACTCATCCAGTGACGTGGCATAACTAATAAGGTCTTCGCATTGACTTATTAACGTCAAACACTATTTTTGAGACTGAAGGGTGAGATTTATAGAGCGTGCTTACGAGTAACTTCATTTACTTATGGCGAACTTGGCTCAGTGCATCCTAAGTACGAGCTTTGATTTCGAATTGATAGTCATAACTGTTTTGACAGAAAGAGATCTTGTTTTGACAGAAAGATAACCCGTAAAATTTAAAAAGGCACGGAAACGCCGCCGTAAAGCTGTTGGTAGTGTGCTATTATTCACGTTCGATTAATATCCTGAGTTTTTCGTAAGTCACCGATTTCGGTGACTTAACCCGTGCTAAGCCTGTGCTGAGACAGCGTCGAGGCATTGATTATAAATTCCAGTTTTGTCTTAGCTCGCTAGATAAGTCTGAGTAAAGTATTTAGGCTGAGATCTATAGAGCGTACTTATACTTTACTCAGACTTATAGCGAGCGAAAAACTCATGATATTAACCGAACGTGAATAATAGCACACTACCTCAACAGCTCTATGGCGGCGTTTCCGTGCCTTTTTAAATTTTACGGGTTATCTGTCTGTCAAAACAAGATCTCTTTCTGTCAAAACAGTTATGACTATCAATTCGAAATGAAACCTCGTACTTAGGATGCACTGAGCCAAGTTCGACATAAGTAAAGTCAAAGTTACTCGTAAGCACGCTCTATAAATCTCACCCTTAGCCTGTTTCACTGTTGGACAAAGGTTTTCATAATTGAAATCATTGCTACAATGATAGTGATGTCTGGTGATCTCTGACGCCATTACAACAATGTTAATAGCATTGTTGTGTTATAGCTAGGTAGATAGCCAGTTCCTCAGTGGTCGAGAATTTTGGGTGGGTAAGACCGGCATACTTTATTAATAGTTACAATTGATTTGCCACTATGTCGCTTTTAATTATTCTAGAAAGACGGAAGCATATGGCAAAGTAGCCATTTGTGAACATTACGAATAGGGCGTATGTCCGGGCGTACTAATGTCTTGGCAAATACGGATGGTATTTTGAAAACACATCTTCTAGACGGACTTCCCCGTGACGGGGTAAGTTCATCTAGTGAAAGTATTCAACGTTCTGCATACAAAAATGGATTAATAATCAGTCAGTGATATGCACATGTAGGTAGTAATGAATAAAACTTTACGGCTATCACTTTATAGTATTAATTCGTTTCAATTTGAAAAACTGGTCATATGACTAGTTGAAGGGGGTAATACATTTTTTCACATGGATAGTTAATAATTAGACAATATATTATATATTTTAATAAAAAATAGACCTTATTTTATATGAAACCCTGTTTATTAGTGACTTTGTAATTTACATGCAAAGGTTTTTTATAAGCTAAACAAAAACTGTATTCTTTGTCAATATGGTCACATAACATACAAAGATTTACTTCTTCTGTTATTTAAATGGTCCATTAATTAATGTCTTGCGTATTATAAACTTTTACCGCTTTATAGCCACTGAGTTCTCCACTTTCAATTGCTCGCACAGCTTCTCTTAAATTTTTTTAGAATAAAAAGCTTTGTCAGTTTTTCTAATGAAATTTTTGAGTTTTGAATTATTTTACTAAAAATTAAAACTTGTGTTACTTAATAGACTACATACACTACAGCGGTGAAAACCAATTTTACCATTATTTCGAAAAAATAAGAATAGAATTTAAGGTGGATATGTATCCACCTTATCAAGCGCAAGTACTTCATTAGTAATCAAGCGCAGCCATTTAGTAAGTAGGTAAGTGCTAAAACAGTAAAGATTTTTAACACCTGTTTTGAGGCAAGACCAGCATATGCCGGTCCTGCCTCAGATAGCCTGGACGAACTTCCCCACTATTAGTTTTTTAGTTTAGGAAAAAATTACATAAAATAATTTAATTGGAATCAAAAATCGGTAACTGTTTGCCGACAGAACAATAAACAACGTAGAGGTGTTGTAAGCTGCAAAAAGCCGTGTGGACGGGCTTGCCCCTTAGACGGTGTTCCCCGAGTTGACCCTACCTATTTTGCATTTAGCGTTTAAAATACAAAACCCGAAACTATTTGGTATTTTGCATTTAAAACAGTAAATCGAAAAAGCATTTGCATTTTGTATTTAAATACATTTTTTATACTATTTTTTAATCTCTGAATAAAGGACGTCATAAAATTATAGGATAAAAAATATAGTTATTGGCTTAATTGCCGCAAGCCAATGCTGGTGGATTTCCCGTTCTGACATAAATCCAAAGCGGCCGTCGAATGAAAGAAATGCTAAAAATTACTGCCATCGATCATACTACTGTCTACTGTGGTCTAATGCGTGCCGACAGAATATTCTCATTATGTACAGCGCCGCGCATCTGCGTGCTTTTACAAGAATTTTGATGAAGTTATGAAAGATATTAACTTAGCGATGCTCGATGGAGCTGAATGGAGATGGCTTAGGCGTTTGGTTTGCGGTATTGCCAGTTCAGCAAACCATCAACTAATGTATGGATGAAGAAATTAAAAACATAACATTTTGTGATTGTGGTAGACTTCAAAGTAAATTGCCTGTCTCCTCAACCAGTGTTTAAAAATAATTAAAAGTAATTCATTCGTCAAACAATTACTTACTTACTTAGTTTAAAATATTCAAAAGTAGAAACCAAACAATTTTATGAGTATTTTTCTATTCAATTGAGTACGAAAAATAATGCTGTATAATCCAATTAGAAGTAAAGCTGTTATCACAGATTAGTGACGCTTCCGACAGCATTACTTGTGTGTTGCTGACCCTAAGGGCTAAGTACATACATACATAAGTACATACAACTATTATTTCTAAAAGGTTAGTCAGAGAATAAATAGGCAATGAGGAACACAAAAGCAGTTCACTGCCTCACTCCACGAAGCACCAAACAACAACCGCTGGTCATTAGTCCATTAGTCGCCTTTTACGACACCCAACAGGAGAGATGGGGTTGGTAGTATTCTTTAAGCCACCAACACACAACTGCTAACTTATCCCAAGTTAGCAAATATAAATTAAAATATTACCCTACAAATCGGAACGACGACAATTACGTTTGGCGGATGAACTCTAAGGATGGTCTAACTTCTAACCCTGTTATTACAAAACGTTAACTTAAGTCAACATATTTTAAAACAGATGTAGTTTCATTTTTACATAAAAACATAATTTATCTTAGATAGGTAACATTAGTTTTACAGAATGTTTTACTTTATTTAGTCAGCGTTTCGAAAAAAGATAGTCCTAATATCCCTAAAATTGATTTTATATTTTTTTAATTGACTACGGTGGTCATTTTGAGTTATAAAAGGTTCGTAGTTATAATGAGCTCCTTTAGGTTTATGAATGATCGAGTCGAAATCGCGCTTCCACTGTTTAGTCACGTCCTACTACTCTCGTTAACCATCAGATAACTACATTCACTGTTTTTCGATTCTTTACCACATTTTACTTATAAAAATACATGCATCACTTTACACTCCAACTAAATGCCGTAAAAAGAAAAGAAAAATAAAAGCGAGCACAGAGTATATAGACGGTGGATGGCGAGGCGCGAAATTTGACAGCGACAGCACAGAGGTGGAATTATTTTATACGCGACCTTTTCGATCGGTGTCGCGGCGCGCACTGCTGGAGTGCTCAGTCGGGATGTGAAATCTACTATCTGTCTGGTCTAGTGGTAAGTTGATAAACCGCTGATTAATTGTATTGTTGTGCAAAAGCTTTTAATAATATTTGGTTTTATAACTAAATCAGTGTTTTTTTTTCTAACGTGACCTCATTAGCGTGACATTTTAACTCAACACTTTCGTTATCGGTAATGAATATAAAAATACGGAATAACCAAACTCTTTCACGTACTAATAGTACTAACAATCAATTAAAAAAGGTCAAAAGGTATCATTATTTCAGATACACACGCCAGGAGATCAGCCTAACAAAAATTGGCAAATTTCTTTAATGAATTTTGAACTTTAAGTATTGGTTACGTAAGAATCAATATCGATCAGAGAAAATAGATGGTTTTGGATAGTTTGACGTGCAGGCGTCTGTGCCATTACATACATCAATTTATTATTTGCCTTCGACCGCCATTTAAAGGCTCAATTTACAGTGACCAATTTAGGAAATGAGCTTTCAAAGTGTCTTGGAAATCGTTCTGTGAAGGCTTCTTAGCCTTCATGAGTTAATGTGACTAAACAGTTTGTATAAGACGAATTTTATCATACATTTCGGTATTACAGTTATATCTTCTGCTTCAACCAGTAAGTAATAGGATCATGTTAACTAAGATGGTTTACTGAGAGGGAGCTAATTTTTATATTTTTTATAACTTTTACTGTTCTTTCAAATGGCAGAAGCCTTTGCTTTTTATGTGACTTGCTTGATATTTTATTAAAGGAGCTATAATTCATTGTAATTTATTTAATATTAAGTAACTTTCAATTATTATTTGATTTTAATAACGATTTGACGTCAATACAAGTCTTAATTTTTTTGTGTTGCCTTTGGTAGTTTCAAAACCATGCCTTAATTTTAAAATTAATATCTTGTTTTTTAATAAATTTTAGGTACCCATACACTACACCCAGAAATTAAACACTTTTAATATGTACGTAAAGGAATTACGTAATAGAGTAAGCTAACGTTTCGTTTCGATTAGATGTAAAGGTTTGTGGAAATCACCATTACCACTAATATAAAATGGTTTATAATCTGTAATTATAGAGGTTAAATTAGGCGACGCCATGCTAGAAACAAACAATTAAAATTAGTAGCTGCCATTAACGTATAGCACCCTAACTAAGCCCGCTGGTTGCTTTGGTAACGGGAATTTGATTCATACTCGTACATTCATTCATTTATTCACGACAATTATCCCCGAAGGGTTAGTCAGAGACTAGGCAATGAGGACCGCAAAAGCAGGCCTCTGCCATTTGTCCACTTTTTACCAAATAGCGACAGCACATGTGCTCAGCGTGGCAGGTGGTAAGCCCATCGCCGCTCTATGCTGCTGGATGTATGTGCGGTCTTTAGTCCGTTAGTCGCCTTTTACGACACCCAAGGGAAGAGAGGGGGTGGTAGTATTATTTTTACGAACCGCTACGCGACACTGCTGCTGACCAATGCGTGTTGCGCATCTGATTCGATTTTTAAAATCTATTACAAACCCCAATAACATAATATTCAACCCAGACCCAATCGCCCTGCGTAAGGCTGAGACCCAGACCAGAGATCCCGGGTTTGAATCCCTTAATTTAATGTTTATAAAAAAATTATCATACTATATACATATTGGACATAATTAGCAGCGGAGAACTAAAAAAACAAGTCTTTGATGACTTTAGACTGGAAATAAGATGGATATTACTAAATTAAACTATACTTGCTATAGGTAACTGTAACTGCAACTACCAATCTGTAGTTTATGTCTTTAACAACATAAAGAAAACGACTTAATACAAACCAAGTAGCTAGAATAACTATTACATAAAAATGGTTATTATTGTTATTATTATGACAGGTCTCTAGAAAAATGTTAACATCGATGATCTAAGAACGTTTCTTTCGAAGATTGGAGAAGTTTCTTCTAGTGGGTTAGAAAGTTTCCGACTTTGATATAACAGAAAGTAGCCGCTTTATTACATTAAAACCTTGCGTAATGATCACGAAAACTAAGCAAATCTAATAATGACTAATCTTTGGATGAGTAACGTGATATATATCGTCTTCAATCATCAGCCCTCGTCTCACTGCTGGTCTTAGGCTTTCCTTCAGTAACAATAACAAATGGGGTATTTGGGCCATAATCCACCAAGCTGTCCTAATGCGTGTTGAATTTATAGACTGCCATCTTACAACAGTAACCGGGACTAAAAATCATCTAGAAGCTCCAGATATAACAATTTGGTCACCCATCTGTTAAACAACCATTGCGACTGTTGCTTAACTTACACGACCGAAACACGAATGCGCAAACCACTGCGCCTTCAAGCTCCTCACTCCGCCTTAAGACAACCTTTTTAAACTAAAATGATATATGACTTTTCTACCTTCGTGAAAGTTTTGGGATATAGAGGTACCGTTGTGAATACTAAATACTGACTTAGTTCAGCTCAGGTATGTGATGGGTACATAGAAGGCAGTGTGAAAATAACGTTCGAACTATCTATAGATAAGGCAAGCCACAAATATTGGAAAGAGGAGAGGGAAACTTGCATAGCAGTGGAATAACATGGGCTAATAATAATAATGTTATGAGGCTGTACACCATGTAGGTCGCGGCTTTTTAAATGCCAAGGACCTACATAACCGTGAGGTGTGCAGTCTCAGGGATTATTTCCATAACAGTGAGTGGGGGATGCATTTGGATGTCGTGGTAGTTGATAGACACTTTACACCGCTCTCCTTGGCAACAGAAAACTGGCGCAAACCAGTGGTGCTAAGCACTCTCGATCGCAAGGACATATGGAAGAGCAAGGTGCTACACGGACGCTACTATCGGGCTCTAACTGGGCCTGATGTAGATTTGCCTGCCTCGGTCAGCTACGTTTCGGTGACCTCTTTAGGGAAAACGAAGGTTTGTATGTGCCATTGAAGATGAAGTTATCAAGACGAATAACTACCGGAAATATATAATGAGGGACGGTATGGTCTACATCTGTCGGGCAAGCCGCCGTTCAGGAGAATTACTCCGACATATTATTTCCGGTTGTTCTCATCGTGCTAACGGAAAGTATTTGCACAGACACAACTAACTAGCCAGAATAATTCACCAACTACTTGCTCTTGGATATGGTCTTGTTGAATCAGAGGTGCCGTACTATAAGTACGCACCTGCGCCAGTTCTCGAAAATGGTCATGCAACGCTTTAATGGGGTCGCTCTATCATCACGGACAGGACTATTGTCGCCAATAAGCCTGATATCGTGGTGGTCGACCGATCTCAGCGCCGGGCAATATTGGTTGATATCACCATACCTCATGACGAGAACCTCGTGAAAGCCGAGAAGGACAAGCTCAATAAGTACCTTGACTTTGCTCACGAGGATAACCTCGTAGCTATAAAGTACCATCCACATCCTTCATGGCTATAAAGCCATGAGGGATGTGGATTCAACCATTATTGTACCGATAGTCGTTTTGGCAAACGGTCTTAAGAGCCTCGATCAACATCTAGAGAGGCTCTCGCTAAAAGGTTGGGTCAAGGGTTAGATGCAAAAGGCAGTACTCCTTGACACGGCACGTATTGTCAGGAGGTTCCTTACTCTGCAGCCCTAACCACCGATAGCTTGGGTCTATCCCTGCTGCCGGTGGCAACCTAGGTTAAGTTTTTTATAATATTTTATATTGTAAATATAAAATATTGTAAAAAAAATTACTTAAGATATTATGTTAAATAAATAGAATAATGACAATAAAGCTGGAGCAGAATTGGCCTCATTTTAAAATGAACATAGTAAAGTCAACATTAATTCCTAGATTTCCTAGTCTTAGTTTATAATCATATGACAGCTAACAGAGTAGCCCTTAAAAAATAAAATATTATTTAAACGCGAGTGTGTTCGTAGTAATATTTTCGTGTCATTTATTTTATTTTTGTTTTAAAATCAAATAAATATTTATTGTAAATTCTGTTGTATTACCGCCGGTCTTAGAACTAGAGATCCTGAGTTCGATTCCCAGTAGGAGGTTATTATTATACTCAGTTTGGATACCTAGATAGATAGATATATGGCAAGGAATGGAAACAGATGTGTTTAACTGCATCTCTTCGTAATCCAGATTGTACAATAGAATTCCTGTTACGTAAGTCCTAACTACAAACCTGTACAAGACGGTTTTGGAATAAGTAATAAGAAATAGAGTTTAGACTGCAAGGAGGGTACGATTTATTCGCTAATTCTTAAACAAATTTGAGTATTATTGTAAAATAAGAACTCAGTTGTAAGATAAGTAAACGTATTGCTGCTGTTTAAAAAGTATATAGATTTTAAGTAATGAAATAACTCCGAATTTCAAAAGAAAAGTAGGTGACTTTGAGAAGTAGACTTTTATTTTTATTAAGCAATTGAAGTTTCATTTGAAACTAGCCCGCCCGCGACTTCGTCCGTATCCCGTGAGGTATCAACAATTTCGATCATATAAACAACATAAGCAATAGATGCACAAAAAACAAAATCATACTCAATTAATGTCCCCGCCTAAATACATACTATCCATAGATCAACATCAGATAAGGAACGAGATAATACAGATAAGCAATTATTGTAAAGTAAACCTTAAAGTGTATGCACTAAAATACAAATTCTTAAAATACTATTGGAGTTACTTCACTTTGGAACTAGGCTTGCTAGATTCAAGTAAGTTGGAACAAAGTGCTAAATTCGAAATTTTGAGAGCAAAACAATTCACATTAAGAGGGTTTACGCATTTTGGTTTCCCATACAAATTTCCAAGTCGAAATTTTTAAAAACCACTAAGCAAATTTAAATAAAACTTTGCATGCTACAGTAATATACAGGGATCTAAATAGCTTGTTGAAAACATTTTTAAAAAACGTTTATTTAAGTGAGTTATTGCGATTTTAAACTTTCTACAGTGGAATTTAAATCGCAATAACTCAGCTAAATAAACATTTTTGGAACGAAGTTCCTTATCGCGCGTTGTGAAAGGGGGCTAGACGGAAAAAATTCTTACGAAAAGTTGTCACGACACTTTTTGCTATAGTAAGCTATTGTAAGCTGTGCGGCGTCGCATGTTTCTCTGTCTGTCTCTCTCTATAAAAAAAAAAAATTTGGTTTGATAAATAGAATACCAAACATATGTTTCCTACTTCAGTTACCACAAGCCAATTATTACGAAAATTGAGCATACTGATTAAGTTTATATAACATTATATTACAATTCCTTCACTAATTAATCGAAAGGAACTTCGTTCCATCCGGGTGTCTCTTGACACCTCTCAAGTTTTTATTTAATAATGTTTTCAACAAACTATTTAGATCCCTGTGTTTTACTTTAGCTTGCAAAGTTTCATCAAAATTGGCTAAATGGTTTTTAAAAATATCGACTTGGAAGTTTGTATGGGAAACCGAAATGCGTAAACCTTCTTAATGATTTTTGCCTTGTTTCGTGGTGCCAATTTTCAAGCAGCATTCGTGTATCTATAGTTTATATGATCGAAGATTAACAATTAAATATTCGTACAAACCTTGTCCTGACAATTAAAAACACAACAAAAAGATAATTAGCCAAATAGTGCAGCTTTTCTGAATTGATGCGCGAACATACATTCATGGCAGTTGTTTTTTTTATTTACATAGACAGATATATGAATTACATGATCCAATTTCTTGAAGCATTGCTAGTTCTAACCATCTAAGCTTTGCATCATTTCTTTTTGGCAGGATATTCTAAGCGAATCTAGGTCACATTCTAAGGACCTCGTCTTTTTCAAGGAACGAGATTTCTCAGGTCTTACTGTGCTACGAGATTGTATGTATTAAACATTGAACAGGAGACGCCTTCATTTTGTCCACGAATTGCAAACGTGAGAAAAAGTTCAAAAGAGTTACTCTTTTTATGCAAATCATCATAGCTACGACCTACCTTTTTAGGGTTCCGTAGCCAAATGGCAAAAAACGGAAGCCTTATGGATTCGTCATATCTCTCTGTCTGTCTGTCCGTCCGTATGTCACAGAAACTTTTTTCCGAAATTATAAGAACTATACTGTTAAAACTTGGTAAGTAGATGTATTCTGTTAACTGCATTAATATTTTCACACAAAAATAGAAAAAAAACAATACATTTTGGGGGTTCCCCATACTTGGAACCGTTTTTCATCATTTAGGTTGATCATTGAGGTTTCTAAGATCATTATTTTCTAAACTGAATAGTTTGCGCGAGAGACACTTTCAAAGTGGTAAAATGTGCCCCCCCCCCCCTGTAACTTCTAAAATAAGAGAATAAGAAAACTAAAAAAAATAGATGTAAAAAATAGACAAACTTCCATCGAAAATTGGTTTGAACAAGATCTAGTAAGTAGTTTTTTTTTAATATGTCATAAATTAATTAATTAAAAAAAATACACTATTATTAAAACATCGATCAAAGTTACATAGAACTACAAGAACTTTTATAAGATGTTACTTGCTGCTACGGAACCCTTCATGGGCGAGTCCGACTCGCAATTGGCCGCTTTTTACCTATCAAACTGAAACACAGCCATCCAAAATAATAATAATAATGCTTGGTTTAAGAACTATGTATTAGGGTGGTCATACAGTCTGATTCTGGGCCAACATAAAATATTATCAAAATTATGTTAATTGTAGCACGTTTATTGCGGCAGGATCTTACCACCAGATCCACTCTCGAATGTTTCGCAACCATGACTTCTTTCTGTACCTATAACATTGAAGAAGACGTATTCGGAGTGCGATTGTAAGGTTTCCGTTGCAAAGTACCTTTCTCATCTTTCCAAAGGCAATGCAGGCGATTGATACTGGTGGATGACAACAAATGCGTAATCTGTTTAAGATTTAAATAGATCGCAGCAAGTACAAAACTGTATGTCTGTCTGAATACTACCTACTAACTAAAAACTTAGCGTGATATTATATAGATACCATATAGCACTAAAATGCTCTAAGATAGTTAAGGTAGGATAGATACATAGACGTGGCTGAACCAATTGAAAGATTCCACAATCATTAAAAAGTTTGTAATAGAATGAATATCTTACCTGTTGCAATGTCGTCAATTAAAACCATAAGTTTCTTCATATTTATATAAACTTTTATAACTTTACGAAGCCACAAACATGCAATACAAAGCACGTTTTAAAACACATACTACAACGCACATAACTTTTGCAAGAACTCAAAAGCAAATCTACAATTATTAAGATTACGCATTTTTATGTGGTAATTGTATTTGTCTATACATTAACGTCAAATGCAAATGGTAGTATCCAGTCCACTGAATCTGTGGCAACCTTGGAGTTGTTATCTATATGAGTGTCGAGTTCAGTCAATTATACTGTCCACTATTCGTGGACTTTATTAGATTGGTACGAACGGGAATTACTAAAAAGATCACTTAAAAAAAAAGATTTTGTTACGTTTGAAACTATACTTGAAAAATGATGGTGAGTCATAATGATCTATGTACCTATACAATATAATGAGGTATGTACTAGTAAACATAAAAAATGTGCAAGATATATTTGACCATTATTATAAGCATAGTTTATTTGAATGGCTAATTTAAACAGATCTAGATGTAGTATCTCGGTGCTGTAACATCCTGTACATTTGAACGATGCTAAGGTCAAACATCTTAAAAATTTTTAGACCTTAATACATGAAACTTCTCCACATTACATGTTATTACATTTTAGCTATCTTTTATCTACAGAAGCTATCTTCTTGTTTATCCTTTATGTATCATCACATAGTACCAAAATCGTCTTGTTTTCGTACAATCTAAATTCACTTCCTCCTGAGGTCAAGGCAGTATTGATTCACGTTCTCCATTTGCCCAGTTTTAGATGGCTTAAATACGTCCACACTACTCTACGTCTAGATCTAAGGTCAATTGGAGGTAATTATATTCGCGCCTATATTTTTGAGTGACGCAACCACGTGATTGACGTTAACTTTATAAGAACCACGTTTTAAGCAAATTAAATCATAATCGTTATAATATTTTATTCCATAATGTGAACTGCTAAGAATGTCTTTTGTCTATGTAAATCGTTTCATTAAAATAAATAAATAAACACCTTTTTGTAAACGTGACTTAATTATGTAAAAGCTCGACAAACAATTTTAGTAGGTACAATACATAATTATGACATTCTTTTACTACCGGTTCCTTGGTAGCAAAAACAATTATTGTTTTGGCTACGAAATAAAAACCATTATTAAAAAAATATTATTCTGTAGTCTATTAAATTCAAGTCTTAATCCCCTAGCGAGTGTAGAACTGAAATAAGTTTTCCATTACCTAAACAGCAGAGCTTTTATTAGTGATAGCGTATAAAACTCACAGACTTTAGTTCTGCACGCTGGACAGAGATGGCGCTGCTACACCGATGCTACAGTTTCGTTCGCAGTCTCAAAGATGGGGCTACGGTCTATTATTCTGTGCTACGGTTCTCTATAGCGTTACGAGAACGTGTTTTGTCTTCGCTATGCTGGTAGGTAACATACTACATCTATGATTGTTGTTCATAATATAAAAAAGAAACAACAAAAGGTAATTGTTTTCTGTAAAGTTGTGTCACATAAAAATATATTTTCGTGCAAATAAAACAACATTTAAAACGCAATATATGCAGTAGTTCAATTAGGTTCATTTGGTAAAATACTATCAACAACATTTATACTAGAGTTATATTTTAATACGGCTAAACAAAATCACCACAGAATTAATTGACAATGACCCTTTTGCGTTTTCTGCCATTTTCGATTAAACGTATGACAATAGTTAGTTAATCACCCATTATACTAGATGAGGCGGGCTCACACAAAAACATTTTAATTAAACTCTCGTGGAATTTTCAGTCACTGGAAGATTGAACTTCGGTTTTAATATACGATGAAAGAATATGCGCGCAGTTTAAAGCTTTGACAACGTAAATTATTAATTAACTGTCTTATTTACTTAGATAATATAAACATATTCATAGGAAGTGCCTGTTTTATAAGAAGTAAGTCGTGGACGCCACCTAGTGCTTAAATAATTAAAATTCTTTTTTTTCTTTATTTAATTGTTAAGTTTTTTGCAAATCAACTATGAAACCTAATAGCCGAGTTATTGTTACAGTTACAATATTTTTTTTGTTAAGTACAAACTATGTACTTTACACTAATGTTCTCAACTAGGACTGTCAAAAAATGCTGTTTTGATATTCACCCAGATGAGATAGATTTATTTTCACAAAACAGAACGACAATAATAATGAATTAATGTTTTTTTATATATATTTTAGCGTTTTATAAGCTATTATATATAATATATTTAAGCTTTATAAAACGCTAAAATATATAAAAAAAACATTAATCTATAGACGCAGCTTCATCTTAACCGAATGTTCAAATATTTGTAAAAATATTTCTTTCGGACCTCAGAGGTGAAAACTTCTAAGATTTGATGAAGCAATGTTGACTAAGAACTTAGACATCAACAAATTTAGACGGGTAAAAACCAGACCTTGGTAGCCAAGTGGCAGCTGCCCGGAATGCGGAAGGTGCGTGGTTCGATTCCCACCTGAGGTTGTCGTCTTTTCTCAGTGTTTAAAATTTTACCTAAAAAGAAACCAGAGGATGTTATTACCAAAGCGCAGGTATGTCATACGACGTTTTATAACATATTTACGAGGAAAACACATTTTCTGAGAATGACTACGTGTTTTTGTTGTTTTTCTAGTGTATAAATCTTTGGTAAGCCAACATGTTTTTTTCTTTGGACTTAGATGGTAATAGGCTGTCAATAACATTTTGTGCTTCACTTATTATTTCCGGTGGTGTAGACGGTAAATTCAGTTTTTCATTACTAAAACTAGACATATTTATTTTTAAACTTTCAAAGTAATAAGTATTGAACAAGAAGCCGCTGTTTGAATCGACAAAATACAGGTATGTGAAAGGTAAAAAGTCCATGTTCCATCCAATCCCTTGGGTGTCGTAAATGGCGACTAACGGACTAAAGACTGCACATACATCCTACAGCATAGAGCGGCGATGGGCTCATCAAAATAATACTACCAAACCCTCTCTTCAATTTGGTGTCGTAAAAGGCGACTAACGGACTAAAGACTGCACATACATCTAACTGCATCGAGCGGCGTTGGGCTCTTCAAAATAATAATACCAACCCCTCTCTTCCCTTGGGTGTCGTAAAAGCGACTAACGGGCTAAAGGCTCACCATCTAAGCACTTGTGCAGACTGTGTAGTTGTTTCTTGCCGAAGCGTGGACTGTATGGGCGTGGTCTGTGTTGTCAATAGATTCAAATTATTACTAAGTTTACATTACCGCACTAGTGTGTAATAAGCTACATTACGATGCTGAAATTGGTGTAATAAGAGCCACTTTACGAGCAAATGTGTTATAAAAAAATATTACAAAAATTATAAAACAAAAATAGGGCCGAATCGACTTCACACATTCAAGCAAGATAATATGGTTTTAAATAGATAAGTAGCTTTATCACCGAGGAAAACACTCTACTTTTCGTACCATTACCGAAAAAATTAATACAATAATAATATAAGATAAGCATTTATTAAAAATAATGACAATTAAAAGTAAAAGTTAACATTCGAAACATTGGTCCACTTATTGATAGAGAGAGTTACATTTTTGTTTGGTACATTTTATGTTGATGAGTTGATTTGTAATTTTTTTTATTTGATATATTTCTTTTTTCAAAAAGATGTATAATGCTTTATGTACAGACTCAATGGTGTAAACACAGATGTAGTTCAGTATAAATTTCGGTAAGTATTCCAAATTCATCTAGAGGATGAATGAAATTCAGTACAATTTTCTTTCCCTGTTTTTAACAGATTAAAAATGACTATTGTTATGTTCGCTTTTTGTGGCATAGAATGTCAATTTTTTGAGCAAGTGGTACGAAAAATGTTTTTAGGAGTCATTAGATTTATGTATTGTTTGATAATGTTTAAAGAATTTGTTTCAAAGGAGATCATTCGGGCTCCATACATACGTTTTGGCCTTTTCTGAAAGTACCGGCCAACAAAAAAAATAGTACGTATTGTTAGAACTAGCCATTTGGAGTAATAGTTAATATGACACAAAAGTTGTAGGATTGCTCTGAGCCAAGTCATAGAAGTTCGATGATTCATCATTTTCATACATTGATTTCTGAAAGTGCTGGGACTGGGAAACATAACAAAATGATAAATATTGCTAAAACTAATGATCTGAAGCAATTGTCATTGCAGCGCAAAAGCTGGGTCATCTGTTCTGTAAATACGAAAAAAAATTTAGGAATCAATAAATGTATGAAAATGATGAATCTTCGAACTTGTATAACTTGGCTCGGAGCAATCCTACAACTTTTGTGCCATATTAACTATTTCTCCAAATGGCTAGTGTCCTTTGTCCTTTTAATAAGGCCGTGACCTTGTGCAATGGCTAACTTACATAAGTTCTTTTAATGTATTTAGGGTGGATTCGACCTAACTTGAATTTATACGAGAATAATCTGATGTGATTTCTGTATTCGAGAATTGTTATTCTCGTATACAGAAATCGCATTATTCCATGCAATCCACAGATTAGTTACTCTTGGAATTGTTATTCTTCATTATTGAGTGAATGGCATGCGCGCATGGTGAATTAACCTATTATCCGACCAATGGTCATTGTTCTACAAACGAACTATTTAAAAGGCAAAGTCCTGACAACTCTATTTTGTCGTCTATAATAACTGTAGCTGTCAAAGTCGAATGTCAATGTTTTTTCATTCCTCATACTCGGAAAATAGGTCTGAAGTTGCCTGAGGAGCAGGTGGAAAGTAGTTAGTACTTTTCCGCTCTAGGGAGATTCGTTTTTCTGACAGGTACTGTCATGTGTAGTTGTGACTTATTATTAAAATAATACTAACAATCCCTCTCTTCCCTTGGGTGTCGTAAAAGGCGACTCACGGACTAAAGACTGCACATACAACCATTAGCATAGAGTGGCGATGGGCTCATCAAAATAATACTACCAACCCCTTTCTTTCCTTAGGTATCGTAAAAGGCGACTAACGGACTAAAGACTGCACATACATCCAACACCATAGAGCAGCGATGGGCTCATTAAAATAATACTACCAATACCTTTTTTCCCTTCAGTGTCGTAAAAGGCGACTCACGTACTAAAGACCGCACATACAACCAACAGCATACAGCGGCGAAGGGCTCATCAAAATAATACTACAAACCCTTCTCTTCTCTTCGGTGTCGTAAAAGGCGACTAACGGACTAAAGACTGCACATACATTCAACAGCATAGAGCGGCGATGCACAGTGCGTCGTCCCATGCACAAAAGTCCAATTTTGACAAATGAGATAAAATAAATTGAACTACCTACAAATGATTATTAATAGGTACTGCATTCCATGAATGACACACAATATCAAATTTATTCATTGGAAACGTTACCGGTACTTCGCGTCAAAGTTGATAGTGATTTATTAATAATATTCCTTGTCGCGCATAGTAGAATTGTTAACAAGAATACGACGTTTTTCCTAATTAACTTGTGAAAGTTATCAAAAAAGTACAAAATGTCTTATGCAGCGTTAGGTATGTACATTTAGAATCAGTTTTTAAAATAGGATTTCACGTGAATGTTAATAAGATATGGCATTTTAACTATTTGTCGAAAAGCGTGAGAAATAGATAAAATATTTTAGTTTTGTCGAAGGTTTTCTAAAATACATCTAAAAACACCTTTTTGATTTAAATGCCATCTTGTAGCTGAATGTTTTTACAATCTGACTATGTTTTAGTTTGCGCAGGTTTGCGCCAATATATGTATTTTTCATTTGTAGTGCAAGAGCCGGCTATTAAAAATAATGACCTGTGTGAGGCATAGATTTTAGAAAAAAAATGTAACAAAAAGAAATATTTTTTAAGTAAACTTATGTCATTTTTCGAACATTGAAATAACCTTCAAGAGGCTGAAAAGCATTTTAACCAGATTGCTCTTTATTTTTTCCTCCCTTTTGAGGAAAAAATAAAGACCAGTTCTGGCAAAAATCAGCTCGGAAAAAAGATCGATTCCTGACTGACTTTAAAGAATGGCTTGAACCTGATATATATATGATGGATACTCTAAGACCTATTCTAAAATCTAAACAAGGTTCTATGCCTGAATGTAGCCACTGGGGTCGTCCTAAAATGCCGTTTGATGACGTTAGTTCAAAAACCAAACGAAAGCGTGTAAAACACTTAGTTGAGGGATACGATTCAGAAGAATTGCAGTTCGCGGCTCAAGAATCTACGCGTTTGTCTGATTCAAATAAAGATTCTGCTGTTTCAGCTCTTTCTTCGGACCCAGCATTAGCACTTAACTTGGATTTAGATTTATCCGAAAGAAAATATAACATGTTACGGTCGACAGTAAATACTTTACATAAAGACTGCTTTCCTAGCTTATATGCAATAAAACAATGTAAAAACCGATTACTACCCAAAAATGTTACTGCAACCGAGTTTGCAGTTGAGGTTGACTAGCAGAATTATTAGATGTTACTGCTCAAAGCTTATTAAAAATCACTAATACGGAGTGTTTAACTGAAGATGTAAGTTTGACTTTGGTGTGTAAATATGGGTTTGATGGCAGTTCTGGACACAGCACGTACAGTCAATAGCACCAATATGTATACACTTTGACTCTTATTCCATTGTATTAAGAGTAACAATTGTTTACATATTTTTGATCATGACTGTACAAGCAGAGGTTTTCGAATCCTGATATGTGAATATTTATTCTTAACTGCGATTTCACCTTTAAAACTTATGATAAGTGGAACTGATTGTACTGTATGGAACAATACTGGCGCAACATCTACTATTTTTTTTCTATCCATCATCCATACTGATGATTTTTCTATTAACTGTGTAAAAAACCCATACAATCGAAGAGTTTATCAAAACATATTCTTTACAATCAATATGCAATACAACAATGAGGTTATTCATCGGTTATGACTTTTTTCCTATGTTGCCATACAAACGATGCACTGTGCGATGGGCTCATAAAAATAATAATTCCAACCCCTCACTTCCTTTAGGTGTCTTAAAAGGCGACTAACGGACTAAAGACTGCACATACATCCAACAGCATAGAGCGGCGATATGCTCATCAAAATAATACTACCAACTCCTTTCTTCCCTTAGGTATCGTAAGAGGCGACTAATGGACTAAAGACTGCACATACATCCAACAGCATAGAGCGCCGATGGGCTCATCAAAATAATACTACCAACCCCTCTCTTCTGTTTGGTGTCGTAAAAGGCGACTAACGGACTAAAGACTGCACATACATCCAAAAGCATAAAACGGCGATGGGCTCACCAAAATAATACTACCAACCCCTCTCTTCCCTTGGGTGTCGTAAAAGGCGACTAATGGACTAAAGACTGCACATACATCCAACAGCATAGAGCGACGATGGGCTCATCAAAATAAAACATACCAACCCCTTTCTACCCTTGGGTGTCGTATAACGCGGCTAACGGACTAAACTCCGAAAACTTACGGTACCTATGTGGACGCCATTATAATCTCGGATTATGTTTGTTATTTACCGCTGAACAGTGGTATAGTGACTATTCCCGAGTAGGCAAGCTACTCTGAATAGTGCGTGGTAAAACTTAATTTCGATTTACTCTCGCATAACTGGCGATTCATTTTATGAATAAAATTTACTTTAGCGTGGTCGAATCCACCCTTATCTAATTTAGCGCATAATCCAAGTGACTTAAAAATACGTAAATTTTTACAATTTCGTGCAGGACTCCCATAATATTAATTTTATCACAATCGCTCACCTCGACGTTCGACCTCTTTTTTGACCTCATGTACACAGATGACATTTTAGTCACTTTGTTGCAAAAAAGCGTGACCTTTTGCAAAGTGACTAAAATTCAATGACTAAAACTAAAACTCATACAATTTGTATTTACACACTTCACCCGGTAACGGAGAGAGTAGAGACGCTTGTTATAATCTTTTTTCGTGTAATGAAAGCCTAATACTTTTCCAGTGCTAAGCAAAAGAATCTATCATTTAAATCAAAGTCATCGTTACAATATTGATGGGCGTTAGCTTTGCTTAACGTGCAAGATCGCGAGACATTAGATCTCCCCTTATTTAAACTTATCTACTAAGCCATTAAAATGCATTAATAGCTTATGGTAAAGCAGTTCTCTTCCTTGCACCCTCCTTCCCTTCAATAGTGTTGACTTATTGCCTTAATTAAGCGAAGATCACTCAGAATTAATTGACCTGAATAAATAAAGAGTCTTCGTATAATAGGATCAGCTTAATTTCCACCGCCTTTGAGTCCAATTTCAATAGAAATTGTTCGTTCAATATTACCTTGTAATAGTTTTACTTAACTGATATCATCATTGATGGATTTATTCAATCAATCGACTAATTTAAATTTATTAACTATGTAACTGTTGAAAAAACTAAAAAACTTCAACAAACGGAGTTTGAACTCGCATCTTCTGACTATTGTGGCTGTATCCGACCTTGTGCAAATTTTGTCAACACTATTTGCTTCACAGCTCGTTCTTGAAATGTTTTTTAAATCATTTTTAATTTTAGTTTGTTAGCAAATAGAATATACATACTTACGTATTTCAATTTCCACGTTGTATGATCTAGCATTGTGGCTGTACCAGCCTAAGCGCAAATTGCCGCGCATCTAATTCTTAAGACAAACTACATTTTCTTTCTAGCATCATACCCTTGTCAAGTCTTTGTTGACAAGAGGCAGGAGTGACCAGCATGCAAATGATAAGGGGGAGGAGGGCAAGGAGGAGCTTTAACAATAATGATTTATGATAGATAGGCATCTTTCAAGACAAAGTTTTACTGATTTATCCTTGGAGATTATGACTATAGGATAATTATATCCTGTAGTCATATAAAATCTAATTTGCAGATAAAAATAATAATAACATGTACAACCACTTGTACCGACCCCATCAAGTTGAATAAGAACAGGAACGTTACTATCCTACTAATATTATAAACGCGAAAGTTTGTAAGTAAGGATGGATGTTTGTTACTCTTCGACGTAAAAACTACTGAATGGATTTGTTTGAAATTCGGCATACAGATAGTTTATAACCTGGATTAACACATAGAATACTTTTTATCCCGATATTCCCACGTGAACGGGTACCACGCGGGTGAAACCGTGAGCGGCCGCTAGTAGATAATATATAGGTTATAGATTTAAAGATACACAAAGGATCCCAATGGGTCGGACGTGCTACTGCACAGGAGGGAGGTCGGAGGCAGACCTCTGCAGGCCCCTCTAAGATAAATTATTTATTTATAAATTTCCATTCGATTTCATGTGTATATAGGTACTGTCCAATATTCCGCTACTTCCTTTTGGTTATTAAGAACAAGAGCCCTTTTTTCTATTTGAAAAGAAGTAGCACTAGAAATGGGGGATCTTTCATAGTTAGAGCACTATCCATAACCTATTTTTCCTGCTTTGGTATAACTTTGCAAGTATCTAATGTTTTTTTTTTAATACTAGTATATATTGTAGCGTTTTATTAACGCTAAAATATACATAAGTAAAATTTTAAACACTGAAAAATGACGACAACCTCAGGCGGGAGGATCCCGCCTAAGGTTGTCGTCTTAAGACCTCGGTAGCCAAGTGGTTAAGCCAGCCGCCCGGAATGCGGAAGATCCGTGCTGCTGTAGTGTCCAGGAACAAAGGAGAAGGTACGACAATCTATTCTTAAAATATTGTGTTCCGATCTCTGGTTTGCCGCTGCTTTCAAGTCCATGAGCGCTAGAGGACATGGTACCGGTGTCTTGTCTTAAACAGATTACGACCAAAAACATTCTGACCTCTTCTTCATTTGAACCGTGGTGAGTTAGCGGGTGTGCTGTGTTCTGAGCCACGTAGATAACTACGTGGCTTGCCGCTGACGTAGGCCATAACATAATAGATATGCTGAGCGGGCGCCTTTTTGGCATCTCTCTGATCTGCTACGTATTCTGTGATGCTGCTGTCAATTTTAGGAACAAGCTTGGAGGTACCAGTATCACACATAAAATGATTGTGTCTAAACGGTTCTAACCTCTTCTTCCTTGAGCTGGTGTGCCGCTGCTTTCATAGCCAGGGACAAGGTAGGAGGTGCCAGTATATTGTGATTTGCCAGTAGATTTGCCAGTAGTTGGCTGGCGTGCTGAGGTCTGAGCTTTGGTCTGCCGCTGCTGTCAGGTCTATGATTGCTTTGAGAACATGGTACCAGTGACGCTGCTGTAGTGTTTAGGAACAAGGGGTACCAAAAATAGTTCTTACCTCGTCTCTCTTTGCGACGCGGGGAGTTGGCCGACGTGCTGTGCTCTGGTCAGCCGCGTACTTGGTGCCGCTGCTGCCGTGCCCCGGTGCCAGTGAGAACGCGGTGCCAGCTGTGCAACGGTCGTGGCTCTTGCTGTGTTTCGAACTCTGATATGCTGCGTATTCCATGATGCTGCTATCAATTTCAGTAACAAGCTAGGAGGTTCCAGCATCAGATCTAAAACAATTGTGTCTAAAACGTTCTAACCTCTTCTTCCTTTAGTTGGTGAGCCGCAGCTTACAAAACAAGGGACAAGGTAGGAGGTACCAGTTTATTGTGATTTGCCAGAAAATTGTGTCTAAAGGGTTCTAACCTCGTCTCCCTTTATGGCGCGGTGAGTTGGCCGGCGTGCTGTGCTCCGAGCTCTGGTCGGCCGCGTACTCGGTGCCGCTGCTGTCGTGCCCTGGAGCCAGTGAGAACGCAGTGCCGGCCGGGCACCGCTCGCGGCTCTTGCTGCGCTGCCATCGGCTCTGGAGAGATGATGAACAAGGATTTGTTGAAGTGACACATTGTGTGTGGTCGCGTTTGTTTACACTATCTGCTTTGAAAGCGACTTTGTTCGCAGTATCACTTGTATCCCGTGATAGCATATGAACATTGTTGATTGACTAGTGTATTTTGAGAATTTTTGAAATTGTATTGTACATTAAGGAACATTCTATACCATCTACTACTACTACATACTTACATACGATCGTTCCGAAAGAGTTCATGCACAGACTTAAATTTAAATGCGACCGTAGCAGCGCGTAGCTAATTTATTTGATAACAAAATTAAATAAAACTTATTTGATATTTTCAATCAAATCATATCTGAACCATGTCGCGTAGCGGCCATAAATCCAACAGCATCTATGCAGTTGGAGTTATGGGCACCGCTCTAGCGGTGAAGGGCTCACCACCTGTAACGATGAGCACATGTGCAGTCGCAATTTGGTGAAAAGTAAACTATGGCAGAGGACTGCTTTTGCGGTCCTCATTGCTCTCTCTGATCTCTCTCGTATGTATATATACTCAGTTATGTGTGATTATAGCGTACCTTAAAGTAATGTTCATTAAATACTGAAATATCCATTTCATTAGTGTGGCGAACTATTACGAATTTGTTTGACGCGGCATAGCCCCAGAACACATACTCAGAGGTGTAATTACTGAAGTCAAGCGTTTATCGGTTTCCCACGGTTTCTTGGTGAACGACAGCCACTCAATAAAACCATTTACTATATATGTATTTAAACTTTACACATAACTTAAATAAATAATAAAACAATAGGTACAATAAATAAAAGACGGTTCCAAGGTTCCAAGAATACCGGCAACAGAGCTGGCAGAGGTAGCTGCCAGCCATATGGTTATCATCGGATGCCTCAACAAAGCGAATGAAACTACACATGTGCTCAGCGTACTAGGCGCATCGCCGCTAAATGCTGTTGGATATAGGTATGTGCAGTATTTAGTCCGTAGTTGCCTTTTACGACATCCAAGCGAAGAGAGGGGTTGGTAATATTATTTTAGTATATGTATGAATTGCATAAAAGCGAGCGAGAACTGGAATGAAAGAGAAAAATCTTATCCTACTAATATTATAAACGCGGAAGTTTGTAAGTATGGATGGATATTTGTTACTCCTTCACGTAAAAACTACTGAATAGATTTGGATGAAATTCGTCATACAGATAGTTTATAAACTGGGTTAACACATAGGATACTTTTATTACGATATTCCCACGGGAACGGAAACCACGCCGGTGAAACCGCGAGCGGCCGCTAGTAGTGATAATAAAATCTCCAACTTTGTGGGAGGCGTAAGTTTTTAAGGCGGAGGTTTTTGAGATATCTAGTAGGTAATACCTACTATAACCTACTAGGTATCTCAAAAAAAGTATCTTTTATTGAGTCGCTCACGCATACGGCTTGAAAATAATTTCTTTTGATCTTGCATTCGTAAAGCAATTCATAATGTTTGTAAAGGAGAATCTTAACGCTCGTATTATTAAGGCTATTGCATTATGAAATGGCAAGCTTCACTCACTCGCATAGCAAATTTAATACAGCACAGCTCTAACATCAAGACCAGTTATTACAACAACCATTTCTTGGAGTGGATTATGTATGCACATCGCATTAAACGCATAGCGAACTGAATTGAGAAATGTTGGGTTTCGCTACAGCAAACAAATTAAGTCTACGCTAGCTTTGATAAGGCAATACTAAAAAAATGCAAATAGCAATAATTTCAACAATTTAAGCGTTTATCGAGCTTTAAAGTACCTAATAGGAAGGGAGGTTACCCAACATTGAGGAGGGTACATCTACATAAATAGGTACCTTTCAATTCGCACAAATGTTACTTTACCCCAAAAACTCGACATGAATGAGCACATTTCATTTTTTGCATAGCTAACTTAATAAACACAGCTCTAACATCAAGACCAGTAATTACAACAACCATTTCTTGGAGTGGATTATGTATGCACATCGCATTAAACGCATAGTGAACTGAAGTGGGAAATGTTGGGTTTCGCTACAGCAAACAAATTAAGTCTAAGCTAGCTTTAAAAGGAAACACTACGTCGAAGATTTTTATTACTTTTTCAGCATCGGTTAAAGAAAGAGATTTTCTTTGTCTGTATAAAAATAACATAACGCAAAATGCAAAAAAAATCAAATGATTTTTTTGCATTTTGCGTAAGGTACATTCTGAGACTGAACCACATTATTAGCTGGTTTAAAAAAAATCAAACATACAGATATAGAAAATTTCCTTCTTTAACCGATGCTGAAAAAGTAATAAAAATTGGTCCAGTTCTGAAAGAGAAAACCAGGGACTACGAAACGTCGTTTTTCTGTGTTTTGTATGAGAATTTTTCATGCCACTTCGAAGTAGTGTTTCCTCTTCTAGGCAATACTATAAAAATGCCAATAGCAATAATTTCGACAATTTAAGCGTTTATCGAGCATTAAAGTACCTAATAGGAAGGAAGGTTACCCAAAATCGAGGAGGGTACATCTACATAAACAGGTACCTTTCAATTCGCACAAATGTTTCTTTACTACAAAACTCGACATAAATGAACACATTTCACGGTATGACGTTGCATCAATTAAGCGTCTTGTGGTCCTTGAGATGAGGATACCCAAATGCGATAGATCGCCGTAGAGATAGTAGGTCAAAAGAAGTGTAAGCATAGAGAACTCCATAGAGCGTTTTGTAGTTAATGCTAAAGTTGAGGATGCAAAGTTCCTCGTAGTAGGTAATTTGCATTTACCCATAGGTACCTTTAAATACGCAGTGTAGGCAGGTCTCCAACAAGGTGGTCCGACGATCCAGTGAAGGTCACGGATAGCCGCTGGATGCGAGCATCATAAGACCGGTCGTGGTCTTTGTAAAGGCTTTGTTTGCTCAGAAGGTTTTGCTTTGTTCAGAACGGGGTCGTCTATCGGCTGATGATGATGTTACCTTTAAATTAGTGAAGAATTGCTGGGTTCTATGCACGACCGACAGCGCAGGCCTGACTGATGATCTGGTGAAGGTCGCGGGTAGCCGATGGATGCGAGTAACATAAGGCCTGTCGTGGTATAGACACTTTGGAAAAGATTTTGTCCAACAGTGGCCGTCTTTCTTATAATGATAATGATGAATATACCTTTAAGTTTGTAAAGAAGTGCTGGGTTCTATGCACGACCGACAGCGGCGCATGGTGGTGTGCTGAGCGCGCGCGCGGCGGGGGCGAGGCGTTCACGTGGTTCGCGCATGACAGCTCTGAAGCCGACTTTGACAGCCGGCCGCTCAGCGCCTCCGACCGCTCTGTAACAAGGAGACACTGTTTGAGACATTCATACACTCAAGTGCTGTGATGGTAGCAGCAGTGCTGAGCTGTGCCTTATTAATAGAACCTTATTTCTATCTCTTCCCTTGGGTGTCGTAAAAGGCTACAAATGGACCAAAGACTTGCACATGCATCCAACAACATAGAGCGGCGATGGGCCTTCCTGTCACGCTGAGCACATGTGCAGTTATCATTTGGTAAAACGTGGACTTTGCCAGTAGACTGCTTGTGCGTTCCTCCTTTCCTGGTCTCTGACTAACCCTTCGGGGATAATAGTCCTGAATATAATAAGTATGTATGCATACACTCACGTCTATTATCCCTAAAGATTAGTCAGAACTATTCATTACATATGACGACCTCCTTGGTCGAGTGGTTTGTACACCGGTTTTCATGGTGTCACCATCACTGAGGTCCGTGTTTGATCCCCGGTCGGGTCAATTAAGATCTTATTGTTTTTCTAAATTGTCTCGGGTCTGGGCGTTTTCTATGTATAAGAAGTACATTCTGTCAAAAAAGTTTCGGGAACGGATGATTTGTTTATGATTCCAAATTATTTGTGAGTTTGAGTTGCATCTATTATTTAGATTAAATACAGTGCTGTTTTAAGTTAGTTTATATCTAGGGTGTTTTGCGAATTTCATAATGGATAAAACATCGAACAAAGAGTATGTCTTAAATTTTGCGTCGCCAATAGAATTTCGTGTTCGGAGTCACTGAAAGCGATACTGACACGATAATGCGCCTTCGCACAAGGCCATCATTGTTAACGAATTTTTGACCAAAAACTCAACAAATACCATCGAGCAACCACCGTACCGTATTCACCAGATATGGCTCCAGTCGACGCCTTTCTTTTTCCTAAACTCAAATTACCACTTCGTGGCATCCGTTTTCATTCGGTATTTAGAAGACATAAAGAGGAATTCGCAGCGAGAACTGAACCCAATGCCGGAAAAAGCGTTAAAAAATGTTTTGATGATTGGATTATTCGTTGGTGTAAGTGTATCGTTTCTGAAGGAGCACACTTTGAAGGCGATAAAATAAATTTGGATGAATAACTATAATTTGGGTATTATTGATCTTACACCGGTACTTTCTTGACAGAGTAGTATGTATTTAAGTATTTTAAGTATGTTTATCCGTTGTCTAGTAACCATTTAACGAGTTTCTTAACAAAGCTTCTCTTGGGCTAATTGGTGTGAGTATAGGAAAGTTTAAGTATTTATTTAAGTTTAAGTATGTATTTATTAATTCAGCTCATTGCCTACACTTACTACCGCAAAGAACCGAACAACAATTGCACATATTGTGCTCAGCGTCTAACAGCATAGGCTCGCCGCTCTATGCTGTTGGTTGTATATAACGTGACTGCTAGAAACCGCAAGAAACTTCAAGGGCTGGTCAGTTAAGTGTTTTAACCATGGCAAAAATGACAAAAAAGGAATTTGTGTTCTTGTCATTGATTGACGCGGATGGGTCAACAGACGGCCGGCCATTGACCCGTCAACGTAGGTACTGACGCAGACGGGTCAATGTGCACACGGGACGGGTTGTAAATAATCGTTATTTTTAATTTATTTTATTTTATTTTTCTTATGATATTGCTATTGAATATGATATGATATTGAAAAAAACGCGAATTCCTTTTTGTCATTTTTGTCATGTTTAAAACACTTGACCTGACCAGCCCTTGAGGTTTCTTGCGGTTTCTAGCAGTGACTTTCTAAGCAGTCTTCAGTCTATTAGTCGCCTTTTACGACACCAAAGAGAAGAGATGGGTTGGTTGTATACTTTTTATAATGAACCGACACCACACAGCATGAGTTAGCATTGAAGATCTCTAACTAAATAGTGTCTTGGGAGAGTCCGCTAACGGACATGATCGCGCGGTGGTAGGTTCTTCTCAGAATTTGTAAGGCAGCATGTTGGCAACAGAGAGAGAGAGGAGACAATTCGTTTTATATAACACTAGATCCAGTGATATATAAGGGCATAGAGGCATAAGAACTGAAACTTTGGGCTTGGCAGTGTTCATGATGCCCTCGGCGTTTTAACCTATCTATCTATACAGTGACCCTAACGGTGACACTAAAAAAAAACTTTTGGATTCCTGACATAGTTGTACCCGAAAATACACCATGTAAGTTCCGCGATTTTTTGTAATTTGAAATTTTTTTTGAGTATTTTTTACTTGATCGAATAAAAAATATTTTTTTCGGAAATTTATGCACCTCTTTTGAAAAATTGCGGAACATACATGGGGTATTTCCGGAACCACCTGGATGTCAGAAATCCAAAAAAAAATTTTAGTGCCTCCGTTTGGGTAACCGTGGTCTGTATAAATAAAAATCAATTGCCACGAATCTATGTTCGCGCATCACTTCAGGACGGCTGCTGCTTCTTTTTTGTTGTGTTTGTAATTGTCAGGACTAAAAAAATTTTTTTTTTAAACAATTTAAGGTATATATGTTTGAAATTCGTCACGGGATACAAAGTCATGCGGACGAAGTCGCGGGCAGGCCGCTAGTTTTTATAAACATACATACATATAATCACGACTATTATACCCGTAGTATACGGGTTAGTCAGAGGCTAAGCAGTGAGGACCGCAAAAGCAGTTCTCTGCCATAGTCCACTTTTCACCAAATGGCGACTGCACATGTGCTCAGCATGACATGTGGTGAGCCCATCGTCGCTCTAAGCTGTTGGATGTATGTGCAGTCTTTAGTCCGTTAGTCGCATTTTACGACACCCTAGGGAAAAGAGGGGGTGGTAGCATTCTTGCACCGCAACGCGACAGTTTTTATAAACATACCAATTAAATGTGCTTCTATTCTATTTCTAGTATTCCGTATTTCTCGTGTGGGCTGCCAATTACATAATATATTAATCAATATTGGTGTCTGTTCGAGCGAACGGAACTCGATATTGGAAGCAAACGAATACCTAATAGGCGTTATTGGATACAGATGAGAAAATCGGTACGTGTTCATTCTCCGTTATACTGCTGGAAATTTCTATTTACTTAATTCACATCTTCAATGCTACTCAATGGAAAATAATAATACAAAATGAAACAGATGGTATAGAAATAGAAATCAGACGAATTGAGAACCTGATGCTGGGACTTGAATTTGCGAATTTAAAAATAAAGTTTCTTTTACTCTATCCTTGGTAGCTGAGAAGCCTGATATCCAGAGATCCTAAAAACCCAAGTTGAGGTAATTATGATTTAGATTTTTCAATGCATAGTACGTACGGGTTCGTGCCCGCAAAAACACTAAAGCAATACCCATTAATTTTAACGATGTCTAGATTCCTAAAATCCTCCATCATTTAAATTAAGTCTTAATTACATAGACAGTACATGCGAATTTCTACTGTCATAAAGTACACTAAAGTAGAATAAGAACTTTTCCCCTCAGAACGAAACTGAAGTAAACGGTGAGTATAAAGTTCCGGCGAAAATCCTAAAAACGTTGGGAAATCATCTTCATAGCGTGCACATAAAAGGCTTTTAGGGATATTTCTTTGAGACCGTAATCTCCAGTTGCTATATGAATAATGTGCGCCGTTCAGGCGTGGGTACAGTCAAGAAAGTTGACGGTACACCACTTTTCGGCGATAATCGCTTGCGCTTTTTCCAACCGCGCTTATATACGTACGGTAGCGTGCGCGTAGATAGATATTGTGATTGACTGTACATTGCAGACGCAAATACTTTCACAATCCTCTCAAGAGTCGCATAACCGTGTCGCGATGCGGTGAAAGAATACTACCACCCCCTCTCTTCCCTTGGGTATAGTAAAAGACGACTAACGGGCTAGTGACTGCACATACATTCAGCATAGAGCGGCGATGGGCTCACCACCTGTCACGCTGAGCACAGTGCAGTCGCTATTTTGTGAAAAGTGGCCTAATGGTAGAGGACTGTGATTATATGTACTTACGTATGTATTTAATTTTACTGGATCTAGGTTATACCTTCAAACTTTTCATTGTTACCCCATATACATTTGACTTCTCAAAAAGCTCCTACTCTATAATACCTAACCTTTATTAATGAGGGTCCTTTTGACATGTGCTATATTATCTTACCCTTATATATACCCTATATTTCACTGGATCTTGTACCCTTATGGCCGGAATGTAGCAACGTAGATCATCCGCCATCCAAGCGGATTCTGGGCAGAATGGTGGTTCTGCCCAGAATCCGCTTGGATTGGATAGCGTGAAAGTTGTAGAGGATTCCGGGTGAATTGCGCTTTCACCTTCAGATTTATATCTATTACTATCAGTTGAGATGAAGGCTGGGCAACAAGACATATGGTATGAAACCTTTTCGCGCCTACTTATAAAAGTCACATAGCTTACTTAACTCGAAAATTCCGGCAACCTAAAGTCTTACATAATTGGAACAGTGAAATACGACATTAATATGCAGGGTCAGAAAGCGTGAATACTTTCAGATGAGAATGAGATTTACTGTAATCTCTATTTACATACATGTAGAATAGAATACAATATGAAAAAAATTTGGTAGTATTACATAAAGCAAAGGTACAGGATTACACAAAACTAACTTAACTACAATAACACCCTTATTTGTTCGACGGAAGTTAAAAATGTGGTAAGAAGGGGGCTTCACTCAGCAAATGTCAAGACATAAACTCATAATGCTGGGTCTTATGACCCACATAACACACAATGACGAACTAATTATTCATAAGCTTATTTTTATCATTTTTCGTATTAATAAAATAAATTGTTGAACTATATCTCCCTGATTTTTAACTGTACCGCACAAGCCATTATAAAGAACAAAGAAGTAACGATTACCAAGAATGAAAACATATAACATTAAAAGTACTAACTTTTTCACCATTCGCTAACAAACACTCCACTCCAGTAGCGGAAAATAAAGTGTGTGTTTTTATAAAAATTAAATTTGCGTCAGTCATGTCACGCCACATCGCGTGTCAATGTTATGCCAGCGTGGCCACTGGCGGGGCTCCGCTGAAACTCACACCGTGCGAATACCAACATTCACATGTTATCAAATTGACACACGCACTCCTATGCCGCAGGTATGTTAATAGCAAACACTGTTTTGGGAATAAAGGCTCATTAAAAACTTTATAGTTCTAACTTGTAAATTTTCAAAAGAGGTTACCTTTATTTTTAAGTCTAATGTTTAGGGAATCGTCCATGAGGAATACAGGGTTATTAAAAACTTTGGATCTTTATAGATTGTAATTTTTCAAAAGAGGTTACTCTCACGGAATATCGACTTGAAACAATGGCACTCTTTGCTGTTGTGTTTCGTGCGGTGAGTGAAAATACCGGATGCTCATTTCTCCCCCTCCCCCCACTAAAAGGTAAAAGGTCCTACTCCTTCCTCAAGGTCGGCAACGCATCTGCGACTCTCCTGGTTTTGCGGGTGCCCAACTGCCCATGGGTCATAAGGTGACCAGCCTGCGCTTTTGCCTCCTTTTCACATTAAAAAAAAGAGGTCTTATGGTAGATTTCCGCTCAGTGACATAACCGTATCGTATGCCGGTTTTTCGACTCTGTCGAATACATTAAAATTTGAATAAACCCTGGATAACAACTGAAACTAGCAGCACACAAACTTTTAAACAATGCTCGGGTGCCTTTAACAGTAGGCACCCAAAATTCTGCTAGTTACTTTACCCTTTCCAATTATTTACCGAATCGCATTCAAATGAGTAACTTTAGTACCTACAGCCGTAAATAACTTTCTATCACTTTTAATTACACTCTCCGACTCGCAAAGTTACTGCGTACTTTTCCGTTTCTATGATTATTAAATGGTCACGAGCGAAGAGAACATTTTAATTAATGCAACAGGAACAGATTTTTTATTCTCGTGGGTTTTTGGTAAGGTTAGTTTTAAGTCCGCCTGGCTAGCTACAACAAAAAAGTATGTCTTTAGCTATAAATGCCATATATTAGTTGAATTCTTGTGTTCTGACAGAGATAAGATAGCCAGTTCCTCATGATTTAGAATCGTCGCTATCATCCGTTGAGATTTGAATGAAAAAATAGTAATGTAGGTTCTTAGTGAGAACAAAGCATTAAAAAAAAATGTCTACCTTAGCCGGGTAGACATTTTTTTCAATGTTACGTTATCTTTGAGTTTTTTAAGCGTTTTTTAATGCAAATAATAAAATATTACGATAATGTACTTAGTTCTAATAATATACATGGTGCACCTACGCGACTATAAACCCATACCAATGATCGTTTGAAAGAGATAAGTTTTAGAAATTAGTCCGCCCTATACTATGTAGGACTACTTTTTTATGTTTTGCTGTCAAATGTATGATGATACTATGGTTAAATAAAATCATATACTTAAACCAATATTTAGACAATCAAATTTACTCAGATCAATAGACATCCATTAGTGAAATCGAGCGAGCGTTTTCAGATAACATTTCAATATCAATCTTAGATGAAATCCGAGCTACAACCTATTTATATTTGACACAAGCGGCCGCTCGCGGTTTCACCCACGTGGTTCCCGTTCCTGTAAGAATATCTGGATAAAAAGTATTCTATGTGTTACTCCAGGATATAAACTATCTGTATGCCGAATTTCATCCATATCCATTCAATAGTTTTTACGTGAAAGAGTAACAAACATCCGTCCATACTTACAAACTTTCGCGTTTATAATATTAGTAGGATACATCCTTATAATATACCACGCCGGTCACTTTAAGGGGTAGGTAGAGACAAAAGCTTTTAATTTTTCAGTGAATTTCTTAAAGTTTTTTCCGTGTCGCGTATGGCGGTGAAAGAATACTACCACACCTACTCTTCCCTTAGATGTCGTAAAATGCGACTAAATGACAAAAGACTGCACATACTTACCTCCAACAGCATAGAGCGGCGATGGGCTCACCACATGTCACGCTGAGCACATGTGCAGTCATTGCCTGGTCTCTGACTAAACCTTCGGGGATAGTAGTCGTGATTGTACTTTTTAATTCATTTATATTAAAGTTGTAAACACAAGAATTAAGGCAGAAATAAAGCTTGTTATCTAGCCAACTTTCTGATAAGGGCTAGAAGGGTTTAATTTCGCTTAAAATAAAATGTAAAACCTATGTATACTTGTTTGTTTTGCCTATCAAATTATTATTTTTTCACTTTATTTCCATACAAATTATTTGAATATGTAATAACTTTTTTAACTTTTCTCTTTTTTTTTTAAAGTGTGGCACTGGCCTGCTCTGCGGTCCTCATTGCCTGGTCTCTTACTAACCTTCGTAGATAATAGTCGTGAATAGTATGTATGTACGAGTTATGTATGTAGTTAGTATGTTAGTAATTAAGACTCCGATCCACCTGATGTGTGAAATTTAAGTACTTACCTATTAATTGCGAAGATTGCTAGTAAAGCAGGATTATGCCTATTCAGCTATCCTCACCTTGCCGACCCGCAAGTTGCTTTTTAACTCCTTATCTTACCTAAACTTACTGTTAAGGTAAGATAAGATAAGGTAATAAACCACTCGACATCCTTGGTCGAGTGGTTTGTACACCGGTTTTCATGGTGTCGCCATCTCTGAGGTCCTGGGTTCGATCCCCGGTCGGGAAAATTTAGAAATTATTGTTTTTCTAAATTGTTTCGGGTCTGGGTGTTTTCTATGTATAATAAGTATGTATTTAAGTATTTTAAGTATGTTTTTCCGTTGCCTAGTAACCATTTGACGAGTTTCCTAACGAAGCTTCTCTTGGGCTAGATAATTGGTGTGAGTGTAGGCAAGTTTATTTATTTAAGTAACAGTGAAATAGGAAACGACTCTTTTCTTGCATAATTAATAATTAAAAATGACACGAGTCAAGGGGCATGGCCTCAGAATAATATTAGTTATTATTCTATGGGCATGGAAACTGACATTCTGTAGAAATAAAGAATCTCAGAACAATATACTTTAGTTATTGTTCTGAAGAAAGAATTGCTACGCCATCTATCAGTTTGGCCACAGACTAAAGATTCAATGGCGCGTTTTGTTTCATCTACGACAACATTGACATTTATAATTAATGTCACTCAAACACAATAGAATCCTTGGACCAAATTGTAATATTTGGTCCGAGATAGAATCAGTAAAATAATAGGAAAAAGTATTTTAGCAAACATAGTATCTACGAAATACTAAGATACAAAACAAAAGTTATTTAAATACAAGATACGTAATGAAATTTAAAAAAGTTAGTTACAGATGAAAATACATATCCTTTATCTGTATTTTAGATATTTGTATCTATAAGTTACATTTCTGCAACCAACGCTATGATAGAACTGGGATATTACTAGGTATTTAAAGACTATGGCCCCTCCCCGTCGATCTCTTCGAAACTAACGAAAAAACGAACCATTCGTGACAACAGAGATTTTAGGAAATGTGCGTGTGTTGTGTCTCAGTGGAGAGCGAAGCGGTGGTAAAATCCTACTTATATTATAAACGCGAAAGTTTGTAAGTATGGATGGATATTTGTTACTCTTTCACGTAAAAACTACTAAATGGATTTGGATGAAATTCGGCATATAGATAGTTTATAACCTAGATTAACACATAGGATACTTTTTATCCCGATATTCCCACGGGAACGTATGAATGGATGTTTGTGTTTGTACAATGCTTTAGTTATTGTACGGAGGAAAGAATTGCCACGCCATCTATCAATTTGGTTACGGACTAAAGATTCAATGGCGCGTTCTGTTTTATCTACGACAACATTGACATTTATAATTAACTAGCGGCCGCTCGCGGTTACACCCGCGTAGTTGATGCCGTTCCCGTTTGAATATCGGGATAAAAAGTATCCTATGTGTTAATCCAGGTTATAAACTATCTGTATGCCGAATTTTACCCAAATCCATTCAGTAGTTTTTACGTGAAAGAGTAACAAACATACACACTCACAAACTTTCGCCTTTATAATATTAGTGTGATGTCACCTAAGATATCACAATAGAATCAGTTAAATAATAGAAAAAAGTATTTTAGCAAACATAGTATCTACGAAATACTAAGATACAGAACAAAAGTTATTTAAATACAAGATACGAAATGAAATTAAAAAAAGTTAGTTACAGATGAAAATACGTATCTTTTATCTGTATTTTAGATATTTGTATCTATAAGTTACATTTCTGCAACCAACGCTATGATAGAACTGGGATATTACTAGGTATTTAAAGACTATGGCCGCCTCCCCGTCGATCTCTTCGAAACTAACTAAAAAGCGAACCGTTCGTGACAACAGAGATTTTAGGAAATGTGCGTGTGTTGTGTCCCAGTGGAGAGCGAAGCGGTGGTAAAATCCTACTAATATTATAAACGCGAAAGTTTGTAAGTATGGATGGATATTTAATACTCTTTCACGTAAAAACTACTAAATGGATTTGGATGAAATTCAGCATACAGGTAGTTTATAACCTGAATTAACACATAGAATACTATTTATACCGATATTCCCACGGTAACGGGAACCACGCGGGTGAAACCGCGAGCGGCCGCTTGTTAACCTATAATACTTAGATTAAAACAAAAAATTATAATAAATAATAACTTATGATCTAAATTACATAGATTCACGACTGTTAGAATAGAATTATTAGATATCTTTATTGTTGAAATTTTGCATTCACATTGCTATATAGATAACTGATAAAATGTTTACTAGAAAAAAATCAACCATTCTCAGGACGCTCGAGTGGGATTCGAACGCACGGCCTTTGGATTGCCGGTCCACTGCTCTAACCGCTGAGCTACCGAGACCCCAGAAGACTAGTAGTTTGATTACGTTGCAAGCCAGCGGTATTACGCCACTGTGAAGTGAATGTGAGGGTAGACTCACATTCGAAAAAAATACTATTGCAAGTATTTAACAATCGATAAAGACGTAATTGCATATAAATATCTTTATTATTGAAATTTTGCATTCACAGTGCTATATAGATAACTGATAAAATGTTTACTAGAAAAAAATCAACCAGTCTCAGGAAGTTCGAGTGGTTCGAATCCCACTCGAGCTTCCTGAGACTGGTGGTTAATAAAATTATTTATTTGCTAAGAATATGGTTTTTAGTTATACCCAAAGGGTTAGTCAGTGACTAAGCAATGAGGACCGCAGAAGCAGTCCACTGCCATAGTCCACGTTTCACCAAGTTACAAATGCACACGTGCTCAGGTGGTGAGCCCATCGCCGCTCTATGCTGTTGGATGTATGTGCAGTCTATAGTCCTTTAGTCGCCTTTTACGAAACCAAAGGGAACGGAGGGGGTGGGGTAGTATTTTTTCACGGCTACGCGACGCGGGTATTTTAACAACATAATCGTGATATTTCGTTGATAAAAGTTTGAACTCAAACTTTTGTTATACAATTTTCCGTTCCATATAACATCAAAGAATATACTATTACCACGTAAGCCCTAAAGTTGTTTGCTTTGTTCACTGACATGTAACGAATTGGGCATATTAACCCTTTTGATAAGAATCTAAAACGAATATCGTTCTTAAGTTACGCCATTTTATGATAAGATATTTGACAGGAGGATATTACTATCTACTTTCATATGACTCTTTACAAAAGGGGATACCTAGAGAGCTAAGGTAATTTTGTTCGATATTTAAGGGTTTTATTTGTTATGTAAATAATAAAATAACGTAAGTACTTTTTCCTTATTTTAATTTAATTTTAATGTTCGCTATATTATCAGTTTACTTATATACAGTATTTTCCCTGCAAACGCTTAGCTTTAAAATGTCTAATATCAGCTTAAGAATGGACCACTTAAATGTTTTATGTCAATAATTATGCTGAGGGTGAAGGCGTAGTCACGTTTAGCCACATGATGGGATAACCCTAATTATTTACAAAACAAAGAAAAATTTTTCTTCGTTCCTTAAATGATCTCAATGCATAATAATTAGCAGAAAACCACTAAGAGAAAAATGGAAAGGTTAAGGAGAATTTTTTGCAGTTTGGAAATCCAGTAGTGGGACAAAATTGAATATCTGCATAAAAAACCGGCCAAGTGCGAGTCGGAGTCGCCCATGAAGGGTTCCGTAGCAGCAAGTAACATCATAAAAGTTCTTGTAGTTCGTTGTAACTTTGATCGATGTTTTAATAATAGTTTAATTTTTTTTTAATTATTTATTTTTATCTTATAAAAAAAACTACTTACTAGATCTCGTTCAAACCAATTTTCGGTGGAAGTTTGCATGGTAATGTACATCATATATTTTTTTTAATTTAATCATTGTCTTATTTTAGATGTTACAGGGGGGGGGGGGGGGCACTCATTTCACCACTTTGGAAGTGTCTCTCGCGCAAACTATTCAGTTTAGAAAAAAATGAAATTAGAAACCTCAACATAATTTTTGAAGACCTATCCATAGATACCTCACTCGGAAAGGTAAGATGAAAAAAATGAGTTTTAGTTCTAAGTATGGGGAACCCCTAAAGTTTATTGTTTTTTTGTGTGAAAATCTTAATGCGGTTCACAAGTTACATCTACTTACCAAGTTTCAACAGTATAGTTTCTTATAGTTTCGGTAAAAAGTGGCTGTGCATACGGACGGACAGACAGACATGACGAATCCATGAGAGTTCCGTTTTTTGTCATATGGCTACGGAACCCTAAAAAGAATATTTGTTAACAAGAATAGTTTGCACAAATAGGTTCATGCTTTAATCTTGGCATTTCATTAGACATTTTGATATATTTGGAATTGTAACCCATATAAAGGTCGACATACATACATATAATCACGACTATTATCCCCGAAGGATTTGTCAGAGACTAGGCAATGAGGACCGCAAAAAAGCAGTCTCCTACCATAAGCCATTTTTCACTAAATAGACTGACTGCACATGTGCTCAGCGTGACAGGCGGTGAGTCCATCGCAGCTCAATGCTTATGGAGGTATGTGCAGTCTTTAGTCCGTTAGTCGCCTTTTACGACACCCAAGGGAAGAGAGGGGGTGGTAGTATTCTTTCACCGCTACGCAACACGGTTATAATAATTAATAAACGAAAATCAAGTTGGGATTATGAATGAATTAAGTAGGTAGTATATAATTATGTCTTTAATTTTATTGTTCTATTAAAAACAAATATTTACTGGGTATATACCCGGGCCCTATGCGGATTGGTGAGTTTTTACTTACAGTATCAAAATGCCATAAAAAAATTGCCCGGGTACCTCTGCGTCTTAAAGCGGAGGTTAAACCACTAGACAACTAGTTTAAACCCCAACAAACATTTAATTAAACATCGCGACAGTAGCTCTAAAATAAGTTCAACCGACAAGGGCCGAACCTGATACGCAACTATTTTCCCTGAGCTGCGTGGTGGCGGCTTATTAAAAGTATACTACCTACCCATCTCTTTCCTTGGGGGTCGTAAAAGGCGACTAACGGACTAAAGACCGCGCAACATTCAACAGCGAACTTATTCCCTGTTCTAACTCTCTCACTAACTCACCACCCATATCGCCCGGCACTTGTGCCGTTTTAATTTGGTGAAACGTTGCCTATGGCAGGGGACTACTTCTGCGGTCCTCATTGCTTAGTCTCTTGACTTGAAGGATAGTAGTAGTCGTGGTTATATGTGTGTATGTATTAAATGTATGAAATGTTATTTTTAGTTAATAATATTATGAGCTAGGTACTCTAACATAAGTTCCACTAACGAGGAGGTCCGAATCTGATTCGCATCAATTTTCCCCATGGCCCATTGTTTTGTTGTCCTCATTGCTTAGTCTCTGACTTGAAGGATAGTAGTATTTGTGATTATATGTGTTTATGTATTTTATGTATGAAATGTCATTTTTGGTTAATAATATTATGAGCTAGGTACTTTAATATAAGTTCCACTAACGAGGTCCGAATCTGATACGCAACAATTTTCCCCATTGTTCCATGTCGTACATTATCAATGCTGTGGCATGTTCCTGTTACACTACCCACGTTTATGAAGAGCCAACACGTCACTTGGCGTGTTACTCACAATTATACAGGCCTGGGTGCATTCGGTGTGCCAATGGCTTTGTCGTGTTTAATTTATTTACAAGTGAACACGATTATGACGTTGAATCGAGGTTACCGAACCTTCTTGTTTAATCATTGTTTTATCCACAGACATATAATAGAAGTATGTCTGTGGTTTTATCGCACAATAAAAAAAATAATGTTCTAACAGCACGCGCTTTCCCTCCTTCCTACAAAACATAATTATTATTATCAGCCTATTTTGTCCTCCTAAAGGGGCAAAGATCTCTAAACGATGATCGAAGGCTACTACTGTCACTTTTACTATGCAAAATTCGTATCGGAATTCGCAAACCACACCACACCAATTATCTAGACTGAATCTGGTTTAAATTTACTAGATACCGTTATCTCTGGGATCTATTCGGGTCTGGGTGTTTTGTATGTTTGTCCACCAAATACCCAGACCCGAAATCGATATAGAAAAACTTTACTTTTTAGTTTTTTAAATTGATTTTGAAGATCCAACCGGGAATTGCACCCGGGACCTCAGAGATGGTACGACGACGCCAGAACCGGTGGCGTCGTGCTAACCACTCGACCACGCAGGGCGTCAAATACATAATTTCATTGTAAAAGAATCGTTTAACTTTTTTTCTTACTTTTGCACAGTTAGTGTCTAAATAAGTATTGTTTTAACTTAAGAGTAGATGATAATGAGTAATAATTTTAATGGTAGAATTAGAGAAATGATGTTGCATTTGTTGTTTGTTTTCATTTTCCAACACTTAGTCACGTTCACGAACACCTAACACATATCCAAAAATTATTTCACTTATCATTTGACGCAACACAAATTTCAGAAAATAAAACAAAACCGCAGACATGACGCTTCACTTTCCCGCCAAGAAGTCCCGAAATGCTTCTATCCAATATAATAGTCTAAGATCCGAGTATAGAACGACCTTCACCTGGAAGGTTAATGGATGAAAAGTATTTTATATCAAATTTAATATGTTAACAAATATATCATTGGCTGAAAAATTTCAGTCCAGTACCTTTAATGATTAATTTTATTTTTATTTTTTTTTATATTTTTTTACTTTGTTCTATTTTGGTGTGTGTGTGTTTGTTATTAGATTATCTTTATATAAACATAAATTTTATTTATTTAACCAGACGGTTGCAAATTTACATATTGACTTAGTTACCTGTTTACACCTGCCTACGCAATGTTATGACAGAAAAAAAATAGTCAACCTAACGTTTGCATATTCTATAGGCTTTTCATACTTTCGATTGGTACCTATGTAATTTATCTATTAACTAAACCTGTGCAATGTTTAAAAAATTTTTTTTTAAAATATTTAATTAAGCATGTCTCTAATGTGTTTCAAAAAATGTTTAAGTAATTAATTTAGTTTAGATTTTTTAGTAAAATAACTTTATGATTTAGTGTTTGTTTCAAAGATCTGTTTTATTTTGTTTAATATTTAGTTATTTTTTTTAAAATTTAGTGTTTTAGTATAAGGTATAGATGTCTAATCATAGCGCATGTTGTGTTCTTCTATAAGTGTTAGATCATTTAGTATATATGAAATGTGTATTTTTTTACTAAGAATGTGAAATGTATTTAATTTTGAAGAACCAAAATAAATAAATAAATAAATTAATAATCATACTGGAATGAAATTTTTTAGCCAACCCTCTCGCAATATATATTTTTAACACATTAAATTTGATATAAAATACTTTTCATCCATTAACCCGCCCGGTGAAGGTCGTTGTATACTCGGATCCTCTACTAGAACTTTTTAATCGTAAAAATAATGCAGCCCAAAAGTTCGTTAAAAAGAAAGATGCTGCGGCTCTATAAACGTTTGCCTGCAAAAGAATACTGTCTGTTTTTTTAAGAATATCCGCATTGCGTTATTAAATTATTCGTCGAATCGTCGCTGCATTTGATGTTGGCTTTTGTTCGCATTTACAGCGTTCCAGCTGAATGCACTAGCTGCAACGACTCATTTATTTAATACCGTGGTTTGCTAAACTTTTAAATTTTTACTAGTGGTTTGCTAAACTACAACTTTTTACAATCTACTGGAATCAGCGTGTTGTTTAGTTATACTTAGCTCGATCGTTAGCTGGCCGAGCTTGTGTGGATTCGAATTTAGAGAATGCGGATTTGATAAGTATGTCATATCATGTCTGCCTTTTTTATATGTAAGAGCCCTATAATTATGATGTCTCTTTCTCTACCTCTCTATCTATTATCTTAATATTGTTATGATTATAACATCAACTAAGATACAATAATATTTTGACACCTCTACTATCGAAATTTAGTTGTAGAAGATTACTTTTGTTCTTAAAATTTTTCGAAAAGTTTCCGCCCGTCCTTTATTTGTTATATAACTGTTATACCCGTGCTTATACCTATATATAACACAGAATAATTAATACCATACATACAAAGGTCAACTCAAGTGGTTCCCTTTGAGGTGCCGCCTAAAATATACCGCCGAAATAAGCAAAAGACACATGCGAACCAAATTGAGTCATATGTTGTGCAGATAACGCTCATTATGCTGTAACAGAATCTGGCATCTACTCCACCTCAGTAAGTGGGGAGTTCCTAGGTTTAGTTTCTTTTTCGTTCGTTTTATGACGATATACGCCAAGGAAAGCTGTGGTCTATGCCTACATCTTCGGGAGACCACCATCATAACGTATATTTAGATAACGTCCAAAATGTTGCAAAAATGTCTCATTATAATAATTATTGAATGATTTTAATACTGTAACTATTATGTGTAATTTAATTTAATAACTTAGATATTTTGTTAAAATAATTATGTACTTAATTGAGAATAATCCTGTGTAATTATTAAAAATAAAAAATAAATGGACACAATATTAATTTAAAAAGTGGACTAGGGCAGAGGACTGCTTTTGTAATCCTCATTGCCTAGTCTCTGACTAACCCTTCAGGGATAATAGTCGTGATTTTGCGTATGAATGTATGTAATATTAAGATACCAAACACTGAGTTTACGAGTGAAAGAGACAGGCTACGACATATATAGGTAGATATAGGTACAGATGGACAGAGAGAGATAGAATACATTACTAACGCCAGCAATAAATAACCTATCTATAGATTCTTAGCCTTAGAAGGCCTTCAGTTAGTCAAATTTTTAACTTAAGCTTCACACAAAATATGACAAATTTCTCACTTTAGTAGGCTAAACAATCTACAGATAAGTTTTAAATTCGGGCATAAGTCCCGTACTTATTTGCAACCGTAACTGAAAAATTATTATTACGTAGTACCTACCTTTAATACCAATACAATTACTATTAACACAGTCGGTAATTGAAAAATCACCATTCCAAGTATTTTAGAATTAGGTTAAATTCTCTTTGGCGTAACCTTCGTGTCGCAGAGCACCTCTGAAATATTCCACTCGAATTATTAGCTAATCCCCCGAATTACGTCACGTCTGTCTCAGATCGTTTATCGGATTATCTCGAGTACTTGGGGAGAAACGTCAAGCCTTTCTCCAGGTCAGCAAAAAGAGTGATTTTTAAACCTGGTAACTCTCACACTTTGTTTATTAAAAAAAACTATTCACAACTATTGTCCCTTAGGGGTTAGTCAGAACAATGAGAATCGCAAAATCAGTTCTTTGCCACAGTCCACGTTTCACCATATAACAAATGCACATGTGCTCAGCGTGATAGGTGCCCAACGCTGCTCTATGCTGTTGGATGTATGTGCAGTCTTTAGTCCGTTACTTGAATTTTACGACACCCAAAGAAAGAGATAGGTTGGTAGTATTGTTTTAATGAACCGCCATACAAACAGCTCACACACACACGCACACAATCACCACACACACACACACACACACACACACACACACACACACACACACACACACACACACACACACACACACACACACACACACACACACACACCCTGTTTGTACAGACGGCCTTTCGAGGACTATGGTTTTATATGACCCATCCGAGGACTCTCTCAAAAACCATGTTAATGACCTTGTATTGTTACTTTAAAACGATAGAAAGAAACAGAAAACACTTTGTTAATGATCAGGTCTATTTGTCTAACGTTATTGCAGCATTTTATTTATTAACTTTTCTTGACCAATGCGTGGACTTATTATACACTGCCAACGCTTGTGGAGACATTTTTCCGAGGACGTCTGTGTGTACCTTTCGAGGACCCAATCGCCTGACTACAGATGGCAATCCGGGGACTCATTTTCACACACTTTCTCTTGAATCCAATACAATTCGAGGACCGTGTGTTTGACTGTACAGAAACAATATGAGGACGTTTTTCCGAGTCCCGCATGTACAAAGCGAGGACCACTAATGTGTAAAGATAACATGTTTTAAGTACCATTCGAGAACATTTATTTTGTAATTAACATTCGATGTGGCCCTGATGTACATAAGCTCTTTACTTGACCGGACCTGATTTATGTTAAGTGATGGTAAGGCATGTGAAATCGCGTTATTCCCGGTATCCTTAACCACTAAGGAACTGGCTATCTTACCTCGAACTGCTGATAACATTGTTGTTACGGCGACGCGACATACTAAGATAAGTTGGTGGTAGCTATAGCCAGGCGGACTTAGAACAAGGCCTACTGTTCCGTCTGGCGAGTTATAGGAGGTTGTGATGATAAAAGGTTCCTTGGTGATGGTTAATAACGACTGCGTCTCTTTATGTGATGTTGTATACATTGTAACTAACTTATTGTCTCTAAAACATACAAGACGATTTATACTACGTAGATGTTGGAGGGAGGATGCCGTCTTATCTTTATCGGATCTACACGCGTTTAGGAATGCACTTACAAACTCTTTAACCATACGTGAGGATAATAAATTATGTGTCGACGCAGGCCGCCACACCTACCACTAACCAAACCGAGCACAGTTAATACCCCCGCTGGGAATCGAACCTGAGACCCCATGGTTCAAGGTCTTACCGCTAGACCACAGAGGCGGTTAGAATTACTAAAAATGTTGATATTTTTTATGACAGGCTATGACATTCTACCACCAGTTTTACCGCTACCATCTTATCTAAGTATGTCGCTATGACGACAATGTTATTAGCATTGTTGTTTTCTACATTGCGAACTTATGCATATGCTTTCGTCGTAGTGATTGTTAGTTGACTACGGCTAGGTAGTCCACTACTACTACTAACCACCGACGTTGTTATATATTTTATACAATAGCTAATTATTTGGTTCCATAAGTTACCATTGAAGTCTATTATATACTTATTGTATTTTGTATCTATATAAATATTATATGACCTAGTATGATATATATGATGAGGAGTTTGTATTGTATTTTATGACCTGGTAACGAATTTTTTTTTGTAAATGTTGTTACTTCTGTGCGCTATGATGAAAATGATGTCCTGAATTGGTGGTAGGTTAAAAAGATTTATACGATTTAAAGTAATTATTAATTGAGTTTATTAAATAAACATATTTTGACTATGACTTTATAATCTTTTGTCCAATGATAGGTACGAAAACTAGCTACTTTTCTTTGTACTCAACATAATAATTATCACAATATGGGTACTGTCGGTCATTGAGGAGTTTCATAGGGTATCTGTAAAGTCTGTGATCCTTTGCTCATTGATGGTTACTTAACCAGCTACTTTTCTTCGTACTCAACATGATAACCAATCACAATATGTGCACTGTTGGTCATTGAGGAGTTTCATATGGTATCTGTGAAGTCTGTGATCCTTTGCTCTTTGATAGTTACTTAACCAACTACTTTTCTTTGTACTCAACATAATAATCAATCACAATATGTTTACTGTCGGTCATTGAGGAGTTCTACATGGTATCTGTAAAGTCTGAGATCTTTTGCTCATTAATAGTTACCTAACCATTTACTTCTCTTCGTACTTAACATGATAACCCATGACGATATGTGTACTGTTGGTCATTGAGGAGTTCCACATGGTATCTTTGAAATCTGGGATCCTTTGCTCATTCATAGTTACCTAACCAGCTACTTTTCTTAGTACTCAACATAATAATAAATCCAAATATGTGTACTGTCAGTAATTGAGGAGTTTCATATAGTATCTGTGAAGTCTGAGATCCTTTGCTCATTAATAGTTACCTAACCAGCTACTTCTCCTCGTACTCAACATGATAACCAATCACAATATGTGTACTGTCGGTCATTGAGGAGTTCCATATGGTATCTATGAAGTCTGGGATACTTAGCTCGTTGATAGTTACCTAATCAGCTACTTTTCTTCGTACTCAACATAATAATCAATCACAATATATGTACGTCGGTTATTAAGAAGTTCCGTAAGGTATCTACGAAGTCTGTGATCCCTTGTCTACTCATAGGTACCAGCTACTTTCTTTGTATTTAATACAATAACCAATTACAACTTGATCATTCGTCATTGAGGAGTTTTGTTGCCTGTCGCCAAGGGTCTTCATCATATCTTCACCATATTTTAAATGTAACGATTAAAACCTATCGATACAAAAAAAACATCCAAATCAGTGTAACCTGAAAATACATTAAAGAAACATAGTATATACAACCGAGTTGATAACCTCCTTTCAGAAGTCCGTTAAAAATATTAGACAACATCACATACATTGCTCTGATTCTGCATTGACCCAGCCGGGAATCGAACCTGGGACCTCAGAGATGGCGACATAAGAGTCCGCCGGCGTGCAAGCCACACGACTAGAGCGGTCGTCAATAATGAAGATTGAACTAAAAGTTTTGATCGTCTACTTAACAAAAAAAGTAAAGAAATTTTTGAAGTTATTATTAAAAATAAAGATTAAAATGATGTTGACAATGTACGAAAAGCTAAAAAAGCATTCGGTAGGTCCTAGGTACTAGTCATCACACCACTCTCCTTATCAATCTAGGGCATTCTAGGGCATTGATCTGACAAAAAAAAATCGTTCACTTGATAGAAATTTCACACGCCCAACGATTTTATTTTTTTGTCTGATCAATGTTCTAGAATGATGAGGAGAGTAGTTTGATGACTGGTACCTAAGACCTACAGAATTATGTTTTAGCTTTTAGTACATTATCTACATCATTTTAATCTTTATTTTTTATTTTAATTTTGTTATAACGATTTAATAAGAATGAAAAGTATATTATACTTCTCATTCTTTTTAATTCATTCAACTTGCCCTTTCATTCGATATCCATCACCCATATTAAAACAAATATGAAATCTGGCATTTCCGGCGGCCATCTTAGATTTAAAAATGTATCAAAACTTTTAAACAGTATTCTATTACTCAAGCCCTTTCATTTGATACCCATATTGAAGGGGTAGTGAAAAAAAAATTTGCCTGCCATTTTGTTGGCGGCCAAATTAGATTTTAATTTTTTTCATAGTGTAATCTAATCTGCTAGGCAAGACCTTTTATTTAATACCAATATTGAAGGGGTTGTCATAAGAAAACTGAACCTGCTATTTTTTTGGCGGCCATATTGGATTCTTATTTTATTTCATAGAGAACTCTGTTCTACTAATCAAGCCCTTTCATTTGATACCCCTATTGAGGATGTAGTGATAAAATATGTAATCCGCCATTTAGTAGCGGCGGCCATCTTGGATTTACAATGATACCAAATGATTTAAAATATATTCTTATTAGAACTAAAGGTGCGTACCAAATTTCAGATCAATCCGTCAACAGGAAGTGGGTCTAATTTTAATTACTAGATTTGACCCAAAGAAATAAACAGGACAAGTTAAATAAAACGGTTTAAAATTAAAGAAAAAATGCTTTTTATAAAATAATAATTTAAACCTGATAATAAAAATATCATTGTATAAGTACCTACATTGCAATCTTTAACGATAATTAACCATATTCGTCTACGTCACAATAATCCCATATCGTGAGATAGGTACATTACCTAATAATAGTTAGTATTAAACTTATACTAGCACAAAAGTACTCGTCAAGACAATTCAAACGAGCCCATATTCGATGGGGTTATGTTGTTTATTTACTGAGTTGCTATGGCCATCTTCCAGCTCTATCATCAGACACTGGTTACCATCTAGCACAAAAGTACTCGTCAAGACGAATCAAACGAGACTCGATGAGGTTGCGTCGTTTCTTTAATGAGTTCCTATAATCATCTTCCAGCTCCATCATCAGATCAGACCCTGGTAACAATCTAAAAAGCAAGTACTCATCAAGACGAATGAAACGAGCCGAAACTCGATGGAGTTGCGTCGTTTCATTACAGAGTTCCTATGACCACCTTCCAGGTCCATCATCAGACCGTGGTTACTATTGAAAGACAAACTACTCGTCAAGACGATTCAAACGAGCCCAAACTCGATGACATTGTGTCGTTTCTTTGCAAAGTTCCTATGGCCACCTTCCAGCTCCATCATCAGATCAGCACCATGTCATCATAATATTGCATTGTCACGCGATTTACACATGCATGCATGTATGCAAAATTTCAGCTCTATCGGTAACCGGGAAGTGGATGAAATTTAATTTGCAAACGGACAGGTGAAACTAAATAAAAGCTTGTAAAAATACTTACTTTGTTTACGTTCTTACAAAACAAAGACGGAAAAACAACACTCTTTGATCACGACGTGAAAATGTATCCATATGAGGACCTAAATACACACTGTCAGGTACTGACACCAATACGAGGTCTTGAGTGTAAAATTTACACATAAGTCCTCACACAGTACAACAAACATGAGTCGAGTGTATAGCGAGTGTGTACAAATCGATAGTGGCGCCGCCTAGTGTTCACACTCTGTCGGTGTGTGAACCGAAATTTTCAAGACCAATCCGAGGATTCCTTGACTTTTCCTTATTAAGTATACTGGAAGGTTCACAATCGCACTTAGAGTACGATGCCGTAGTCAAGTCAAACCGAGGACCCACGAAAAAGTCCTCGGATTGAAAACGTCCTCGGATTGAAAACGTCCTCGGATGTGCCTTGTGTATTCAGGCCCACGTCCTCGTATAGTACTTAAAACAAACACACACACACACACACACACACACACACACACAGAGAGAGAGAAAAAGATAAAAATATTTTTATCAATTACGAGTGCTGCTTTCTTCCATTCGTAGTGACTATGTTGGCACAGAAAACTTTCGAACCACATTTCTTTAAATTATTTTAAGATTAGTAACCAGTGATTTCGGGCTTACAATAAATAATGTATGGTCGATTATGGCAGAATATTTTCATGAGCTATTGGTTGTTTTGGGAAGATAAGAGCCTAGAAGCGTTAATAATCTGATGATGATTTTATTAGAATGATGAAAAGGTGAGGAGGCGCCAACGAGCGCTAGTTTAGGAGTTATGGTACACAAACTCGATAGTTCAGTACAATCCATTAAATTGAAATAAGTAGTATTAGAGAGATAGATAGTCAGTAAAATTGACTTGAGCCAAAGAATACGAATACTATTTACGAGCACTGTCAAACATGTACCAGCCCAAGACACCTTACTAGTGGCCGAGGTATACAATAGGTTGGGTCACTCTCTTTACTAGGTGAAAAAGTTTGGCGTAGAAAGAGCGAGAAGAAGCAAGACAGACAGAGAGAGATAGAGTCAACTCACTGGATTTCGGCGAGTGTTTCTTTGTTTCGTTGTTGACTTGGTTTAGCTTCTGCCAGATGAAGCAGATCAGCTTTTTTGTGTTGCGCGCATTCAAGTCGTTGGAGTCGGATGCTGAGAGCTTAAACTAAAAGGCACCTCTTAAGGATAGAACCTCGGCTTGGGTTAAGCTTTTCGTGGAAGAGAAAAGCGTCCAAGCATGTGCCTAGAAGAGTACGAAGACTGTGCACCTGGTAAAGCATGTGTGTGTGCTACAATGCTAATTACGGTGTCAAAGACACGGTTCACGCACACTTTGCCCTCCTTGCGTCGTGTTACTCAGTGCTGGGGGTCGTGACCTCCCTTCTGCATCACTTTCTTTCTTATGGTTTTCCTCCATCTATTTCTGTCTCTGGCGGTGTGGAGGGCGTAGTAAACTAAAGAGTTAAGAGCGGTGCGGATCCGGTCAGACCAAAATGTTGGGCTGCGTCCACGAGGCCTTTTCCTGTCTACTTTACCGGTCATGATGAGCTTTCTGGGTGGACATGACTATATAAACAAATGGTTGTGTACAATAACTAAGTTCACCCGCTTAACCAGTTGCAAAAGGATAGCTTAGGAAGAGCGAGAAGAAGCAAGATAGACAGAAGGTTAACTATGAGAGAGAAAGAGTCAACTCACTGGATTGCGACGAGTGGTTCTTGGTGGACATGACTGATCCATCTCATGTCAGCTGTCACAGCGCAGATCAGCTCGTTTGTGTTACACGAGCTCAAGTCGTTAGATTCGGATGCTCAAAGCTCTAAAGACAACTCTAATAATATGGCCTCGCCTTGAGCGAAGCGAAGAGCGAGAAGAAGCAAGATAGATAGAGAAAGAGAGAGAGAGAGTGGACTCACTGGATTTCGGCGAGTGTTTCTTGGTGGACATGACTTGGTTTAGCTCATGTCAGCTGTCGCAGCGAACGCACGCGATCATGGCCGCGGGGCATCAGCTTTCGCTCGACTGATCAGCTGGTGTTTGGGGACACTGAAACAAAAGAGCAACTACTTTACATCGTGAATAAAGCTCCATATTTATCAATTCCAGCCATAGCCGCCTCACTCCAGGGCAAAGGCTTCCTCTTTCCAATCTTCGCGAATAAGAGCTTTTAATGCTGTCCAGCCGTTGCAGTAGGAGTAAAAATAGACTACGGACACCAAAGGGCCGCTGTAGACTTAATAAATTTAGATGGGGTAATTCCCACGAGTCCCAGGGTCCATGTTAGTGCGATGTAGCCGAGCAGACTATGCACCACCTACTCTCTTGCCCAATAGCCTCACATGCATGCAGTACGGATGAACTCATGGCGGCCACAGATACAGCGATAAATGTGGCTGCGTACTGGGCCATCATATTTAATTGTATTTTTGTTGTACAAACCAACAATACGACAAAAGGAGAAGGAGTCTCTTCTTTTGGGCTTGCCGCGACGACGAATGGATACATAAATATTTTTTTCTTTTTATCGGCTTGGTGCTGTTAAGCTCAGGCGGTTAGCGTTAGCGCTTATAGCTGATGGTTGTCAAGTTAAGTTAGTTATTTTTTTATTATATTAGTCTGCAACGAGCAGGCAGGCCGCCTGATGGTGAGCGGTCACCGCCGCCCATGGACATCAGCAACATCAGAGGTGTTGCTTTTGCTTTGCTTACCTGAGAAAAACCTCTTTACACCCCTTTTAAAAGAGTCCATGTCGTAATTTAATGGAAAAACCTCGGATGGCAGCTCATTCACAGTTTTGTAGTGCGTAGAATAAAGCACTTCTGGAAGCGAACCGTTCGAGAGAGCAATGGCTCCAGGAAATGTAGTAAGTAGATAATATGTTTTGTAAAATATTACGTTTTTATTAGTAGAATGTAATTAGTGATGGATTGCAAGAATGTTGAATGATTTATGATATTCCCCCTTGAACAGCATTGAGCATCAGTAAAGATAAGGGATACTTCGTTAATCGTAAAGATAATTTCGTTTTTATTAAATAATAATTTTGTTACTGACTCACACTGTGAAATGTAAGTATATTGATAAAAGATTATTTAAAGAGTTTATATTTGAACGTTATTAACGCAAACCCATCAAAAATTACTAATGTCTATTAATCTACCGAAAAAGTCACGGTACCATTGGCAAATAGATAAACTCCAAAGATTACGGCATTACCTTTTCCGATCTAATTTTAGATCAGAGGCTCATGCCTCAGTAATGGCAGTAAATAAATGTTTACCTCGCTGCAAAGACCTTAAGGCGAGACGGCTTCATTAATATTTACTACGGCCCGCCCTCGACTTCGTCTGCGTGAACACCTCATACCTCTCATTTCCAACAAAAAATCTTTTTACTTATGCCAGTCAGGACAACCTGACAATTACAAACAACAACAAAAATAATTATAACAACAAAAAGGTACAAATAGGTGAGCAGCCGTTCTAAAGATGCGAGAACATACATTCGCGTGCCAATTGATTTAATTACGAATCCATATAAACGATTAATGTTTTACATTTTAGCGTTTTATTAACGCTTAAATATACTTAAGTAAAATTTTTAACACTGAAAAAAGACGACAACCTCAGGCGGGAATCGAACCACGCACCTTCCGCATTCCGGGCGGCTGCTAATATTTCTTTCGGATCTCAGAGGTGAAAACTTCTAAGATTTGATGAAGCAATGTTGACTAAAAACATAAGCATCAAGCACTGACAAATTTCGACGGTTGAAAGCCTGACCTCGGTAGCCAAGTGGTTAAGGCGGAGGTGCGTGGTTCGATTCCCGCCTGAGGTTGTCGTCTTTTTTCAGTGTTAAAAATTTTACTTAAGTATATTTAAGCGTTAATAAAACGCTAAAATATAAAACATTAATCTATAAACGCAGCTTCATCTTAACCGAATGTTCAAATATTTGTAAAAATATTTCTTTCGGATCTCAGAGGTGAAAACTTCTAAGATTTGATGAAGCAATGTTGACTAAAAACATAAGCATCAAGCACTGACAAATTTCGACGGTTGAAAGCCTGACCTCGGTAGCCAAGTGGTTAAGGCAGCCGCCCGGAATGCGGAAGGTGCGTGGTTCGATTCCCGCCTGAGGTTGTCGTCTTTTTTCAGTGTTAAAAATTTTACCATATAAACGAATTATTTTGTCAAATGTCTAAACAGAAGCTATATGTTCTGTAATCTAATGGACCGTAAAAATAGGCCATTGAGTGACACAATTTTGGATGTGTTATAGTATAGTATGGTATATGCTTTAAACGAAATTAAGTTATCGATACTTATGTTTGATCGTTTGTATCTTGTTGTTATAAAATTTCTCGTTTTTAACATATTCGCTTTTTGCTATAACTGTACTCTTCATAACTGTGATTCCGAACAAAAGAGGAATCTGAAGAGATGCGAATCTGTAGAAATGCGACACCGTAGATATGCGAATAATTCAATTGGTCATTGGCTTAACCACCACATTTGCCAAAAACAGGTTGGTGATAACAAGATTGGGGCTATGCATTGAAAAATTTGAAACATACTTTGCCCAACCAGGGAATTGAATGAACCCTGGACCTCCGGATATCGGATTGAGAGCATGGACGTTTTAAAATAGTAGAATCATGCCCGTGGCACTGAGACCGGTGATACGAGTATAACCGTTCCAGCGTTGTTATTACGAGGCATTAACGTTATCTAGCATTTATTATCATAACCCCTGTACAAGTTTCATGATACAATTCTCCCCGTCTTGCCAGTGGTGTCGTGAACAGATAAGCTGTACTGTCCCAGTTCCATTATCTTGGACGCATCCGAATATAATGGCTTTTGTTCAATACCTTTACCAGCCGGTAGAGCAGCTGCTCTACCGGCTGTATTCTATTAAATAGATATTAGTTTGCATATTTTGAAGTAAACATAAAATCCTTTGGGTATAAGCTAAAGATGCTTTAAAGGACCCAGGAATATTCAATTAGTCAGCACCTAAGTGCTATTTCGCTGATACTTTAAGCAGAGAAAGATTAAATAGAAAAATACACCAATTTATTATGACGATATACGAGTACTAAAGTAATAGAAAAATTTACTTCTTCAAGACCTTTTGTTACGTTTAATTCTAATGGACATTTTCATCACTAAGATAAATACTTATGATTTGTGAATTTTACCTGAGTAGTGGTATTTTGATTTTACTTTAACATACCTACATAGGTACTGTATTATACTAATGCAACAGAAAAGAAAAAAACCTATAATAACGTCTAATTCTAGTGGACATTTACATCGCTTGAATAAATACGTACGGTATTGTGCCTGTAATTTTTTTGTTACAACAATGCCGTGCCGTAATGCCGTAAAATGAACTTGGTAATGCTTCCGTCTGTTTCACCATTCGAGGCACGTAACCACTAAAAAGGCTGCATATCAGCCAGATCTGAGGGAATCTCATCAAAAAAGTTTTAATATAAGACTAGGACCGCTTTTTATCGTTTTTTCTTCTCGAAAGCTCATCTCTAACATTTCGTTTTTAAAATTTTGGCCATTACCAACTTTTTTAATGTGTTTTGAATTTGTCTCTTAATACCCGGTAGTAAAATTGTAAATCGTTTGTGCTTCACAAAACGTTTCAGCTTTAATTGGGTTTTTATCATTTTGTGAACTTTATACTTAGGGCAGTAAGGCAGTGTAAATTAGAAAGTCGACCAATTCATTTCGCAAAAGGTAGATTAAGTGCCTCGTAAGCCTTTGTTTCGAAGTTTAAGAATTTTCGGGATGTTATGTTAATTCCCTGTTGCTAACAAGTCCGATTAAATATTTTATTAACAGAGTGTTTCGTCAGTAAAACGAAAAACTAAATTAAGTAAAAAGACTACACCTCCTAACTACGACCACAAAATTTAGATGATACGTAAAACATTAAAATGTAAAAATTACTAAGTTTCAAATTGGCTGTCTTATTGATTTACAGCGCTTTTTGACTCTGGAGCACAGTAATGTCTTGACTCAAAAAGCAATAGCGACTGGTCGCTTTCACCTGTCACCTGTCACCTGTCACCTGACCATGATATAATACGATACGATATATCGATCGCAGATCAAAAAGTAGTAGGCGACTAGAATCCAAAAGTCGTTAGTTGCCGACTCAAGCAACATTAACAACGGCGCTGTGACAGCTATTCTCTAACTCAAGTGACAGTTAAAGTGATGAACGCCCAAGAAAATTCGTTTTACAGTGCTGTGTACTGTGCCAATTGCTATAATAATAGTAAAACATACATAGAGCGCGTGCAAAGTGCGGCGAATTTCCTTGGGTGTTCATAATTTAACTGTCAGTTGAGTTAGGGAATAGGCCTGCTGGTAGCTGTCACAGCGCCGCGCCGTTGTTAATGATGCTTGAGTCGACAACTAACGACTTTTGGATTCTAGTCGCCTACACCCTTCGATCAACAATACAACTAGATGTCAGGTCAGCGCTAAAAATATGCCTCTGTGAATAACAGCCAACTTGAGAAGTGAGCTCTTATTTTCTCTTATAACAGGAAAAGTACTTTATTTAATTTTGTTGCCCCCTAAATGGTTGATTATTAACATCTTTTCATTTTTAACTGACAGGAGTAATCATTGTTTTACTCGTTGTTTGTGACGAAGGATCGTAAGTATAAGATAATACTAACTCTTATTTAATCTGTGATAATACTTAGATGATTTGTGACTCTATAAGGAGCCGTTCATTAATCACGTGAGTCTCGAAAGGGGGGGAGGGGGTTCGGCAAAAATCACGAAATATCACAAGGGGGGAGGGGGGTGTAGTAAAATATCACGTGTATTTATTTTTACACAAACGCGCGACGCGATTTCTAAACCGAAAGCGGCGCGTGTGGTCTAGTGTGACATTGTTTCGCCGTTAATAAAAAAAACCATCTGCAACCTTTCTGTCTAGACATTTTTATCATACGGTCCTTAATTTTGTAGAATAAAATTAGATTATACTTTATACCTACCATATAAAAATATTCTAAAATATTTTAGTAGGTACCTACTAAAAAAATACACGTGATTTTGGGTGAGTGGTGGGGGAGGAGGGGTAGTCTTAAACCTCACCACGCATCACCAAAGGGGAGGGAGGGGTTAAAAAATGATCACGTGATTAATGGACGGCCCCTAACTGGGTGCCATGGTTGTAATTAGGTTGAACTTAAAACTGTTTTATAACTTTTGTCTCAGTTCGTTAGTAAAGGAAAAGTATTTATTCACGTGGACAGAATTTAGCTTTGATTTTGTACGTGACACGTTATCTAGTTGGTACCTATTGTTGATTGTTGATCGGAGCCTACACCGAACACTTTGATTCGCGATCGGTCTAAGTGTCAGGTGATAGGCAGCTACGGTTTCCTATGGTGTCGGCAACAGGCAACAACAACCGGTCGCTGCTTCAGAGGCCCTACTCTCGAACCGCATCCAAAACTTCGTCTGCCCGTAATTCATCGTACACGACTGTGTGTGCATGTACTGCACCAATCGCTAGTGAAAAAAACAGCAGCGCGCGCGCATTGTACGACGAAATGCGGGTTTACGAAGTTTTAGATTAGCTTAGAGAGTATGCCCCATGGATACAGGAAATATACGGTTTCCTGTGATAGTAACCAGTGTAGGCCACACTTTTGCCTAATTCACTCTAAGATCGGAGGTGCAAGTGTTTTAAACATACTGGTAAACAAAAAAATAATAATAAAAGATACTTACGAGTAAGTACAGAAATGACGGATGACAAAAGAGATTTTTTTTTTAAAGAGGGAGGCAAATGAGCAGGCGGGTCACCTGATGGAGAGTAATCACCGCCGCCCCTGGACACCCGCAAAACCAGGGAAATCGCAGACGCGTTGCCGGCCTTTAAGGGAGGAATAGGTTTAAGGAAGGAATAGGAATTGGGAGGAGGAAGGGGGGGGAGGGGCCTCCGGTACCCTCACTGGTCGAACGAAACACAACAGCACTAAGTGCCATTATTTCACGCCGAATATTCGTGAGAGGGTGGTATTACGCCGGGCGAGCCGGCCCAATGCGTGCTGCAACGCTGCGTGGCTCTACCACTCAGTCAGTGTCACTCATTTAGCACCACCCAGGGATCACGTGTAGGGTCTCAAGGGTAAACCTACGGACGCGAGCAACTTTGACCCCCAAAAATGGAATGGAAGAGAAAGACTGTGCCAACCTTACCTAGTGGGATAAGGTAAGGATGGATCAATGGATTTAAGCAATGATATCATAAGTTATAGGAACAATGTTTAACGAACATAAATGGTCGGCTTAACATTAATGCCCGTTTCCACCGACGACCCTTAGTTTTAAGGCCAGTTTAAAGTTTACTCTGTTAACCGTTTTGGGATAATGGGCATAAGTACCTACATCATTGAATATACATTAGGGGAATATACATATACATTAGGGGGTTCATTTGGTTTTATTATTTCACTAGGTGCTTACAAACGTGGTGGGTTATGGCACAATCTCCCCATATGGGAAAGCCTGTCCCTGGCAGTAGGAGATTTAAAGACTAGAGTTTTTTTATTTATTACGGTTAAGCACTTACCCTTCATCTCACCTCACGATAAGGCCGAAAGTAAGGAACTGCTATCTTATCTCAAAACCGTCGGAGCACAACAATGATATTAACATTGTTGTTATGGCGTCCGACTTTAGATAAGATAGTGGCAGCTAGCCAGCAGGACTTAACAAAACTTAACCACCAACCAAACCAAGTACACAAAGATTCCCCTCTGGGAAACCGACCCGAGACGATCTTAAATCTGTGGATTTAAGACTTAGCTTTAAGTCACCGATTTAAGACTTAGCTTAGCCACTGAGGCGGTAATTATAATACTTATTATTACGCCTGTTTCCCGGAGGCGTAGTCAAAGACCATAGCTCTCCATTTGCTACGAACTTGGCGCTCTTCTGTTGCTGTTAGGGTAAATACTCTTAGGGCGGGTCTCCTGCAACTAACCGCCTCTGTGGTCTAGTGGCTATGCCACCGGTTTCAGACCCAGAGGTCCCGGGTTCGATTCCCAGCGGGGGGGTACATCTTTGTGTGCTCGGTTTGGTTGGTGGTAGGACTGCTAAGTCCGCCTGGCTAGCTACCACCATCTTATCTAAGTCTGTTGCCATAACAACGATGTTTATAGCATTGTTGTGTTCCGACAGTTTGAGATAAGATAGCCAGTTCCTCAGTGGTTGACGATTCCGGGTGAAGCGCGCTTCCACCTGCGGCCTTATCTTCACTTACCATCATGTAAGATGAAGGCCAAGCGTTCACCCGTTGTACAATATAAAAAATACTGTTTTGTGTTTTCTAACACCTAACATCAAACATCTAACAAATTTAAGGCGTGGCCTACGTACATATTTTGACATATTTAGTTAGAAGTTTGATGTTAGGTGCTAGAAAACACAAAACTGTGGTCGGGTCTCCTGCGACCTTGCCTTTACTCTGAACTTTCACGAGAATCCCCGATTTCATGCTATCTATAAAAATTACGTGTATAACCGTGTCGCATAGTGTTGATAGAATACTACCACCCTCCCTCTTCCCTTGGGTGTCGTAAAAGGCGACTAACAGACTAAAGACTGCACATTCATCCAAAAGCATAGAGTGGCGATAGGTTCACCACCTGTCACGCTGAGCACACAGTCGATATGTGGTGAAAAGTGGACTATGGCAGAGGACTGCTCGTGCCGTCCTCATTGCCTAGTCTCTGACTAACCCTTCGGGGAGAATAGTCGTGATTGTATGTATGTATATATAAAAATTAAAGTAATAGCTAGTGTAACTACCTAAGTGCTAGGCAAACGCATCCACCATTGAAATAAAATTTTCGCGAAGTTCATAGAAAAATCCACACAACACAATACACCTTACTTAAGTATGGCTTTTTTCTATAGCATCCCTCAACTACTTATATTTTGTATTTTTATTGTATTACAGTTTTATACAATAATATAGGTCGAAGTATAAAAAAGTCTTCAGTCCACTAGTCACCTTTTACGGCACCCAAGAGAAGAGATGAGTTGGTAGTTAAATAAGCCGCCATCACACGGCTCATTGAATATTATATTCACTTGCTTCAAACATATCTTATGTCATGTCGAGTAATTTGATACTAAAATGGCAAATATATGTATGTATGCTCTTTAGTACACAGCTCTCTGGGGGGCATGTACAAACACTTAACATGTTCTGATGACGCAATAGAGTGGGTTTAGTGACATCATAAAAAATGTCACATTTGTGACAACATTTTTTATATATTTTTAATAGCTCCATTAAGGCGGCAGCTCGCCAAGCCTTGACCATTCATTAAGACCTTCTACGAACCAAAAAACGGATACAATAATTATCAGCATTTATAATATCTATAAACGTTACGGTGTAAAATAAAAAACTAATACCTTATGTAAAATTTTTGAACACTGAAAAAGTCGACAACCACAGGCGGGAATCGAACCTTCCTCATTCCGGGCGGATGCCTTAACCTTAACAGAAAAACAACATTAACCTATAAACGCAGCTTCATCTTAACCGAATGTTCAAATATTTGTAAAAATATTTCTTTCGGATATCAGAGGTGAAAACTTCTAAGATTTGATGAAGTAATGTTGACTAATAACTTGTATCAAGCACTGACAAATTTCGACGGGTGAAAACCAGACCTCGGTAGCCAAATGGTTAAGGGTGTGCCTCGCGATCGCAAAAACTGACAACATAAAATATCATTGGACATAAGTCTCCCAATGAACTTGAAAGCAAAATCAATCATATTGATATTTATAATCAGAACAATTCTGCTTTGAAGTTTCAGACCTAGTAATTTCATTGGAGCAATGTTTTTATTTTGCGAAATGTGCAAAACCATCACGCTTGTGTTATAAATTAATATTTACTTTTTAGAGAAGGGATGCCCTGCGGATTATCAATACAAATATTTTCATGTAAGAATTATTGTTTCATGCGTAACATTAAGAAAGATGTCGAAAAAATTGTATTTAGGATGACTCCTAAAAACAATTTTTTTCATTAGATTTATGTATAGTTTGTTATTGTTTAATGAATTTGTTTCTAATTTCAACAAGGCCATGACCTTGTGCAATGATCAGGCTAACTTACATAAGTTCTTTTAATGTGTTTAACTAATTCAGCGCATAGTACAAGTGACTTAAAAATACGTTAATTTTCACAGTTTCGTGCAGGACCCGCTTAAGGCAGCTGCCCGGAATGCGGAAGGTGCGTGGTTCGATTCCCGCCTGAGGTTGTCGTCTTTTATCAGTGTTTAAAAATTTTACTTAAGTAAGTATATTAATTACTTAAGCGTTAACAAAACGCTAAAATATATTTAAAAAAAAACATTAATCTAATACCTACTAACTAATCTATGCATTTCAAAACATACAGTACTATACAATATACAAATAAAAATACTCTCTTCGCTTTTCATAATAATCGCGGTGCCTTATTTCACAATATTTTATTTTCGCGATCTCTTCGCGGCGCAATAACAAAGATCGGCCTAACTTGTCGTGGAACTTTCACAAAGTTTCGAGTCGTAACGACTTCTTGAAGGCATTTTCACTGAGTTATAAGCTAAATAAATCTTGCGATATTAAGTTTACCGTCAAACTGCAAATCATAGTCAATATACTTACATATTATTGTTTTTTGAACTTCAGCATAATGAAAGATTTTCCTTAGCGGACTACGCTGGGCCAATTTAGGTTGGTAAGTTTTATCGACTGCCATCTTACGACAACAACTGGGACCAAGTGATGATAAACAACCGAGGGCTTCTGAAGGCATATATTGAATGAACTATTCTACTTTGGTTTAGACGTTCTTCACCAAGAAATCAACTCTTTTTTTAATGAAAATTAAAAGCCCAATCCGCAAACAAGTCATATCAAAAGTTGCTCAGTTATTACGATCCCTATTGAAACCGAAATACATCCAACAGGATAGAGCGGCGATGAGCTCACTACCTGTCACGCTCAGCACATGTGCAGTCGCTATTTGGTGAAAAGTGGACTATGGCAGTGGACTGCTTTTGCGGTCCTCATTGCCTGGTTCCTGGATAACCCTTCGGGAATAATAGTCATGATTATATGTATGTATTTTACGGGGATGATACTGCGGAACCCGATAATATAAACGGCGGCCGTACCAATCTCCATTAGGGTTCCATACATATTTAACTTGGAGCAATCGCGAAGATCGGGTAAGAGACACATAAGCATGTAGAGACAATTCATATATTTCTTAGAGTTTGTACATCTTATACCTTATTTATACCGTATTGTTTCCAATTGATAAAGATTTTGTTGAGTCTCTTTTTGCAACATGTTGTTTTATACGGATAATTAATAATTATTTAAATAATGCAATGCGATGTCGTAATTAGACAAAGTGTATCGAAATAACGCAAAACGTTATATATATTTTCGATATTGTATATTTAATTGAAAAGATTTGATAAAACTTGAATAAAACTATTTTTTCACCGGTTTAATACTAATCTGTCAAGAAAGTACCGGGAAAAGAACATTAATACACAAAATGTTAGTTATTCATCCAAATTTATTATATCGCCTTCAAAGTATGCTCCTTCAAAAACGATACACTTACACTAACGAATAATCCAATCATCAAAACATTTTTTAAACGCTTTTTTCGGAATTGAGTTCAGTTCTCATCGCGAATTCTCCTTTATGACTTCTACCGAATGAAAACGGGTGCCACGAAGTGGTAATTTGAATTTAGGAAAAAGAATGAAGTCGGCTGGAGCCATATCTGGTGAATAAGGTGGTTGCTCGATGGTATTTGTTGAGTTTTTGGTCAAAAATTCGTTCACAATGATGGCCTTGTGCGGAGGCGCATTATCGTGGTGCAAAATCCAAGAATTTTCTTTCCACAAATTTGGCCTTTTTCGTCGAATTTACTCTCTTAAACGCTGCATAACGCTCAAATAATATTCTTTATTTACCGTTTGACCTTCCGGCAAGAATTTCGAGTGCACAACATCGCGATAGTCAAAGAAAACAGTCAACATGACTTTGACTTTTGATCGACTTTGGCGTGGTTTTTTCGGTTTCAGTTCTGTCGGAAGGCGCCACTACAAAGTTTGTTGACTAGTTTGCATGTCAAACTTGTAAACCCACGTCTCGTCATCAGTATCAATGCGTTGCATGAATGACGGGTCGGAATTGACTCGTTCTAGCATGTCATCAGCGACTCTTATGCGATTGAGTTTTTGGAGAAAATTCAGGTCTTTTGGGACTAGCCGAGCGGCAACATGTTTCATACTCAAGAGATTATCAAAAATAGTACGGATTGAATCATAAGACACAGAAAGTTCAGCGGCTATCTCTCTCAAACTTGAATGAGGATTTTCAGTCACCATTTCCTTCACTTTTGCGATGTTACCTTCAGTTGATGACGTTGATGGCCTCCCAGAGCGAAGCAAATCTTACATCACATCTCGACCGCTTTTGAACGCTTTGTACCACTCATAAGCACGTGTTTTTGATAAAGTCGATTCACCGTTAGCCTTCTGTAACATTTTCAGTGACTCCGAACACGAAATTAGATTAGCGATGCCAAATTTAAGACAAACTCTTTGTTCCATGTTTTCATCCATTATAAAATTCGCAATACACACTAGATATAAACTAACTAAAAACAGCACTGTATTTAATCTTAATAACAGATGCAACTCAAACTCCGCGACAATATGGATAACAGTTGTGCCAAAAACAAATAATTTAATTTGGAATTAATAAACAAATCATCCGTTCCCGAAACTTTTTTGGCAGAATGTATAACCTACAGCACATGCACATTTTCTGTAACCTCATGCAGTTTTCATATACGGTTTTTTTACTAGGATCTTTTTGTCAGACAAAACCCCTTTTTATTATAATCTAAGGACGAAACCCAATGAACTGCCTTCAGAGATTTTTTCATTATTCTTCAACACAGGTTTCTTTCCTCGTCGGCAAAATAAATTAAAAGAAAACATAATACTTTAAATGGCTTTCTGGGGTAATATTATTATGTATGAGATATATTCATTTATTTATTTATTGGGCAGTCAGCAAAAACATGTACCAACAAAGTAACAGTAGGTATAGGGTGAATGGCAAACTTAATCTAAGTACAGTTTTTAATTAAAGACAGCCACGGCATGCGATGTGAACTAATAAGTAATGAATTTAACTTAACTTAAAATGTATACTTACAACATTTAAAACTAAATTTAAAGCTACTAAAGTTTATTTTATAATTACTATAATATTATTAAACATTTAAAGGGGACTTCGTAACTATTTCTAATAACTTTTCGGAGCCTGTGAGCACTGTCATTAAAAATATCCAACACTTCCAAATTATTTGGCCGAGAAAGAGTGTTATATTGTCTTTGGATCCTATTTAATGTAGAATGATAACCAAGATTGCTCTTCACGGACTTAGGCACAAAAATGTTGAATTTACAAATATGAGGTAGTTTTTTGGGTGTAATAAGTTTGATTTATAATAAGTATAAAGAAATATACAAAATAAATATTTACGATACATAGAAGGTAACTATTCGCCGCCTTATAAAATTAAATATAGACGCAAACTTGCCTTTATATCGCAACCCTCCGTTGTACCCTCTTTCTCTGAACAGCCAATTTACAAATGACCGTCAGGTACAAGAAAAGTGGAGTTCTTCGGAGCTCAAGTTAGATTAGCTGTTCAGAAGCCACTTTATACGAACCAGGTGGAAAATAGTTCTGCTGCAATAAAAGTTGGGTAGCCACATCCATATACAGACAGTACAGCTACCAAAGTTTTGATTGTTAAAGTTTTAACTTTTTTATGTGAAAACCTTTTTTAAGGCTCTGCGTAAAAGTCTACGTGTAGGTTGAGCTAGTGGACTGTGTGTCTATTTATTGAATAAATAGGTGGTCCCTAAATATAGCTTGGATATAAAAAAAACATTATTATTATTATTATTCAGCCCGGCTTGTCCTGCTGCTGGGCAAAAGCCTCTCTACCCTCTTTCCACTCTTCGCGGTTTAGGGCTGTAACTTGCCAAACTTACTGCAATAAAAAAAATGCATAACAGCATTTCAACGCGTCAGTTTATAAAGAATGCTGGACAAAATTCAATCACGTTAATGAAAGCAAGTATTTGTATAGAAAAATATGTAACTCCGTAGAACTCAGTCACATCAACACAATGAAATATGTAAAAAAAATATCAATTAATCATAAAAATGCATGTAATGTATTTATTTAACGTTACAATCACAGACGTCTGTGGTTACAATTAAAAAATATATTTTTAATGATAAACTGTCGGATCCCTTTGCTTTCAGAATTAAAGAATAAACTATTACACCCAACCATGGCATGGAGGTAATATACGACTTCCGTATCTATGGAGGGGGGGAAATCAAACTTCGAATATTCAAATTAGCATTTCAGCGTTATAAAGCATAAGAATTTGACTCAAATTGTAGCATAATTGTGGAGTCCAAAAAGTGCCGGCGGGCTCGCCAAATTTAGCGTCGTTGCTAATAAGTTCATAACTTTTGAGAGAAACCGCCCTACCATTAGTTTTCGAACGCTACTCGATAGCAAAATTATGTAAATTTTTTGTTTGTCTTAAATAAAATCCTCTTTGCAGAGCCAGCCCAATGCGTGCTGCAACGCAGCGTGGCTCTACCACTCAGACAATGTCACTCACTTAGCACCACCCAAGGGTCATGTAAGTCTCAAGGGTAAACCTACGATCGCAAGTGACTTTAACCCCAAAAGTAAAAATGTGGTTGTTAATTCTTAGCTGCAACCTCGTGTACTTTTGCCGTCGACTTTTCCCGTATTTCTACTACCAATGGTAGGGTTACAGTTACGACATTTTCCAGCCTCTCTTACTCGGACATTAAGCTTATTATAATCTGAATATATTTCTGGATTGGGAGATGGTGTCTGAACAATTGTATTAGTCTTTTTTTTATTTCAGCCTATTTGCCTATATGGGCAAATGTTAAGTAAAACACTTAATTTATTTTTGTATAAGTAATTTTTTAATTAGGATATTGTCTGTATGTTTCTGTTGTTACTTGTGAGGACCTGTAATTGGCTATCTGTTATTATTACCACTACTTATACTGTTTGAATAAGTTGTTAGTCTTCCTGAGATATAAATAAATAAATATTGTCCAAGGCCTCCCCCAAACAAATTAGTCTTATTAACCTTAATATCATTTCCGCAATAATTCAGTCAGTCACCCCCATCTTAAAAAAGTAAATTTTAATTTTTAACACAAGCGCGTGATGGTTTTGTACATTTTGCAGAATAAAAACATTGCTCTTAGCAAATTACCAGGTTTGAAACTTCAAAGCAGAATTGTTCTAATTTTAAATATCAATATGATTGATTTTGCTTTGAAGTTCATTAAAAGACTTAATATCAGTTTTTGCGATTGCGCGAGACCCCCTTAAACAAAATGCTATTGAACAATCGTCATATAATTCTCATATACCTACTAATAGTAGAGGATCTGAGTATACAACGACCTTCACTGAGCCGGTTAATGGATGAAAAGTATTTTATATCAAATTGAATGTGTTAAAAAATACCTACAATCTCACTTCAAAATGCACTGAGAGGACCGCGTACGGAACATCTTAACCTCAACCCGCTGATTCCATAGTTCCACTTCAGAGCAGTATGGGTGCGACATGTTTATCCTAACACATTTTTATGGGAAACCATACCTTATTGCCAGGTGGTAAGGTACTGCTTACGATAGTAGCGATATTGTAAGGGCTCTTTAGTTCACCTCGGCACTGCGGCTTGTTGATGTTCGTTATTGCTTATGACTTGAATAAAGTTCTATAGTGGGCTTTGTTTATATGAGTTATACCAGCCCACGGAACCTTAAACTAATAAACAATGTACGAAATTACATACGAAAATATAATTAGCTGTAAAACCAGTCACACTAGAAATTCAATTATTAGTAACCGGTTTAAGGTTTTTCTCACAGACGAGAGGCGACATACGACACGACGACACAGATGTATGCATGCATACATACCTACATACATATTATCACGACTATTATCCCCGAAGGGTTAGTCAGAGAGAGTGTGGCGATGAATTTCCGAAATCGAATTTTACTGCAAGCGATTTTTGCATTCACTTAATTTCCCAATCGAATCGTTTCCTTGTAGGTATATTTGTTTTCCAGAGGCTGATTTTTTTAAAAGCTTTTTCTCTTTTCGCAGTATATCCCAATGTAATCTTTTTTGACAGTTTTTTTTCCGGACGTTAATTTTTTTTTTTTTTTTAACGTTAGATACTTATCTTTATTATTGAAATTTTGCATTCACAATGCTATATAGATAACGGATAAAATGTTTACTAGAAAAAAAAATCAACCAGTCTCAGGAAGCTCGAGTGGGATTCGAACCCACGACCTTTGGATTGCCGGTCCACTGCTCTAACCGCTGAGCTACCGAGACCCCAGAAGACTCGTTGAATTTTTCCTAGTAGTTTGATTACGCTGCAAGCCAGCGGTATTACGTCACTGTGAAGTCTACCCTCACATTCGAAAGAAATACTATTGCAAGTATTTAACAATCGAATCCCACTCGAGCTTCCTGAGACTGGTTGATTTTTTTCTAGTAAACATTTTATCCGTTATCTATATAGCATTGTGAATGCAAAATTTCAATAATAAAGATATTTATAAGCAATTACGTCTTTATCGATTGTTAAATACTTGCAATAGTATTTCTTTCGAATGTGAGGGTAGACTTCACAGTGACGTAATACCGCTGGCTTGCAGCGTAATCAAACTACTAGGAAAAATTCAACGAGTCTTCTGGGGTCTCGGTAGCTCAGCGGTTAGAGCAGTGGACCGGCAATCCAAAGGTCGTGGGTTCGAATCCCACTCGAGCTTCCTGAGACTGGTTGATTTTTTTCTAGTAAACATTTTATCCGTTATCTATATAGCATTGTGAATGCAAAATTTCAATAATAAAGATATTTATAAGCAATTACGTCTTTATCGATTGTTAAATACTTGCAATAGTATTATTTCTTTCGAATGTGAGGGTAGACTTCACAGTGACGTAATACCGCTGGCTTGCAGCGTAATCAAACTACTAGGAAAAATTCAACGAGTCTTCTGGGGTCTCGGTAGCTCAGCGGTTAGAGCAGTGGACCGGCAATCCAAAGGTCGTGGGTTCGAATCCCACTCGAGCTTCCTGAGACTGGTTGATTTTTTTCTAGTAAACATTTTATCCGTTAGATACTTAGTTACCTACTTTTTTTAAATAGCATAGAAATTAGATAGAAAAAATTGCATAAAGTAATATTTCAGTGAGCACGTAAGCGAATCAGTAAATTACATGAATAGGAATATTTGAGAACAGATAAAATATTCAGAAATTTCACCTCCGGGAAAAAACACACAGAAAATAAAAAAAAGGAAATTATGCGAATGCAAAATCGCTTGCAGTAAAATTCGATTTTCAGAAATTCATCGCCACACTCGTCAGAGTCTAGGCAATAAGGACAGCAAAAGCAGTTCTCTATCATAGTCCACTTTCACCAAATAGCAACTGCACGTGTGCTTAGCCTGGCAGGTGGTGAGCCCATCGCCGCTCTATGCTGTTGGATATATGTGCAGTGTTTAGTCCGTTAGTCGGTTACACACCCAAGGGAAGAGAGGAGGTTTTAGTATTCTTTCACCGCTACCGTTTATATTAAGTAATTAAGTTAGAGGATAATGTTGAGTGGCTGAGGCTGTCTCAGCTCATCTATGAAAAGCTCAAAGAGGAAAAGCCTACTACCAAAAGAGCTCGACAAAAGCGTTAGGTTTGCGATCTTGCCCGTTTTCAATGCCAGGTCTCACTGGGTGACCTAATTTGAAACATCTCTCCTCCTCCATAGTAGATGATTGGTGTGAGTGCGGGAATGTTGATTTTTTTTCGGGAAACACTTGTTTTTCTATGGTGGAAGAGAGAGACCACAGATTCCCATTTGCTACGATCTTGGCACACATTGTTTTCATTTGACATAGGCTTTTATAAAATAAAGTGGGTCAGTTACACAGAACAGAAGGGTCGGTTGGGTTGTTGTACATTCGCCACAAAGTTAGTTTGCCACGTTTTTGTAACTCCATACATTGAAAGTAAATTCGTCACAAGTCTTCATAGTACATCATTTTTGCATAAAGTAGGGTAACTCCCGGATACATGCCGTACTTTTTGAAATTACCAAATAACGTATGTATGATAAGTTTTTTTAAATAACTACTTATAAGTGTATATAGTATGGTACTTAGTCTTTAAATTAAATATAACTTATTTTCAAAATGCCTGGTATTGTTGGAGCTATAATCATTTTCGCACACCTCGTAAAATTAAAGGATATATGCCGCGCCCCGGATAGCCGCCTCAGACGGTAAAAACGTCGGGGGTTAGTCGCCCCTATGTCTTTTTTTTAACTATTTAATTTTATCATTAGCTAAAAGTTATCATATATGGTATCTAAATTTTATTATGTGCTCAATGTCCATCGAGGATAGACTGGTAACTACATATTGCTGTACGGGATAGACACCTAGGTAAAAAAAAAAATTGTTGTTATTTGTCTCCTGTTACACCATGAGACCAAAATCAAGAGGTTTTAGGAAGTAATTTAAGCATTTAAAAGATCTGCGGCAAAAAAGAATACAATAAAAATAAAAACTTTGCGATAAACTACATTTCTTAAAGGGCACTTATCCTTTAAATATTTGGTGTAAAACCTTGTATCTGAAGGATAGACGCCCGTCTGAATTTTATATTTAGAAAATCAAATCAGGTGGAAAATAATAAATGCTTTTCGAATATTAGACACATTTATTTGAAAAACAAACCTGCTTTTTTTAAATAATTAACTTGAACACAAACCTAAGGGAACCTATGCCGTAATTTTGGATTTTTGCCTTCTCAGTGTACGGGTAAGAATGCCATAAGTCCTTGATATGTGATTAAATCCCATATTGATATTTTCTACGTCTACTAGAACCGCCTGCAACTGAAGCTCTGTCCAACTTCTTACACGAGGTTAGACGCCCGACTTTCTAACGTATTTCCTAGGTATTTTGGTTCTGAAACATAAAAAAAATATTTCACAATTAAAATCCGTAACTATAGGATAGACGCCTCGAGCAAGGGATACGTGCCTCTAGGCGCATGTATCCCGATTAAAGTCAAGGCATCTATCCGTTTCGTATAGTATAGGTGCCTCTAAGTACACGTCATGAACACTAAAATGAAAATGAAAATAAACACGTCTAAAGACAAATCTAGACACGTTTCCTTCCGATCTATCTATTTAAAAAAAAATACTTACTATGTAAAAGTATCACGCCTCCAAAATTCGACCGTTAAAGTTATTACGCACTTTTTCGCGCGCAAAAATGCTAAGGCTATCTAATACCATCGAGGTCAAACTTGGGGTCAACGTGCGAATGTGAGTTTTTGAATTTGAGGCATCTATCCTACTGCGGCATATATCCGGGAGTTACCCTACCGATAGCAAGAAAAAATCGTTTTGAGCGATCGTAATGAAAGGTAGTTATTTTATTCTAAAATTATTGATGTTTTTACTTCACTTATTGTTTGATTTTTCTGCTGTCTGTGTCGAAAATAAGAGTGTGGCGAATTCACTTGATAAAAATAGAAATGTGGCGAATTCACACATACTCTTTTCTGAGGGAAAAGAAAGTTTTGTTACCTGGCTATATGAGACCAATAATCTACCAACTAGCTAGATCATGGTATCGGAACCAGAGGAGGTTTTTCTTTGGTTGACTAGTGTGTAAATACTATCCTCGAGTCACGGCATGTTCTAAGTCCACCTAGATTCACTTCTCACTTCTCCTTACTTCAGATTATGGCAGCTTTTGATACGGAGCTGGCAAACTAGTATACGGCCCTTGTGATGGTGCGCGGCCATCGCAGCGTCAGCGCTTGCCTCTACACCTTCGCCTGCCTCCACGTCACCTGCACCTGCCTCTTCACCTTTACATATCATCCTTCATCTTAACCATCATCACCTTTTACATACTCACCACATCCTCATGCACTTCTTCTTTCACTTTTTGTTTGTTATTTTATTATTATTATATATGTTGTTAAATTTCACCATCTTTTCATTTTTTAAATGTCGCTTCACGACATTTTGGCAAGCGCGCTACACCGAGTACATCACGCGCAAGACACCGATCTTTTTTTTTAATACATAAAATCACATATTATCCCCGAGAGGTTAGTCAGAGACTAGGCAATGAGGGCAGCAAAAGCAGTCCTCTGCCATAGTCCACTTTTCACCAAATAACGACTGCACATGTGCTCAGCGTGACAGGTGATGAGCCCATCATCGCTCTATGCTGTTAGTCACTTTTTACGACACCCAAGAGTAGAGATGGGGTGGTAGTATTCTTTTACCGCTACACGACACGGCTATCAAGTCGGATTCTAGGATTCTAGAAATGCTAAACACGAAATTTTACTAACTTTATACGATCTGTTTCAATGAAATGAAAATAAAAACGGTTTCGATGAATGTAATAAAAACAACAGTCATAAAAATATAAATAAACATTCAAAAATTACAGTTTCGTATTTACAGTTGTTTGTTTTTAATTACTGCCTACAAGTCCGTACCCTTACAAATAAAATAAACCTTTTCAGTTTTATGATATATTGTAATTGCTGTATTTTATTATTGTACAAATAAACGTTCGTATTTTTCATACCGTCCAAAATTTTGTTGATTCGTGAGCTTTTAACAACATGTGCGGTACGTGTTGCCTTTGTTATCTTTGCCCTTTGATTACTTAATACCTATATGATCGAAAAACAAAGACGGCGACGACGAGAGGACTTTGGACGAAGACTACGACTAAAAATATGTACATAGTATAATCACGACTATTATCCTCAAAGGATTAGTCGGAGACCAGGCAATGAGGACCGCAGAAGCAGTCCTCTGCCATAGTCCACTTTTCACCAAATAGCGACTGCACATGTGCACAATGTAACAGGTGGTGAGCCCATCGCCGCTCTATGCTGTAGGATGTATGTACGGTCTTTAGTCCGTTAGTCGACTTTTACGACACCCAAGGGAAGAGAGGGGTGGTAGGTGGTATTCTTTCACCGGTAACGCGACTTACTTATTATGTGATCGGAGTTTTCGTCGTAGATACTTTTTATGTGTGAAGGAAGTTTTCTCGTGGCAATTTTTTAGTTTTACAGTGGCATTCAGAGTGTGTTTTTAATAAAAATAATCATTACTTTGGGGAGAAATAAGCTTAAAACGTAAGTGCAATGTACATTGACTAATTTAACTAGAACTTTACTGTCATTTACTAAGTTTCATAAAATAATTTAACTTCAAAAATTTTCCTTAAAAACATAAATTTTGTGTTTCATTTAAGATTAGTATTTTTTTTTTTTTTTTGGCATGTTAGCTACATTAAAATATTGGAAATTCATTCTAGTTTCTGAAAATATATAATTTAATGAAGTTTCAGTAGTAATTATAGCATATATCCTTGAAAAACTAAACAACATCGCGCTGGCCGCAAAAAAAAAGTATCGCGAAGCTCAAGGGGGGTTGACGGGCCAGCCTGGCGCGACATTCTAGCTTTTTCACGCGGCGCGGCGTCATTAGACAATAGAAATTCAATTTATTAAAGGTTAATGCGGCTAAATAATGTAGATCAAGCCAATTTCCATCAATTTATTTCAATGATGGCGGCTTTTTTCCAGCAGTGAAATAGTTCGGCTGTACTTTTCATCAAATAGTTATTCATAATTTAAAGAATTGGTCACAATAAATACAAAAATTCCGCAGGCGTTTACGTTATTTTTTGAAATCTTCGATCATTGCTAGATATGTACTAAGTAGATATAAGTCATCACATCATCATCAGCCTATAAACGTCTTACTGCTGGGCACATACCTTCCACATGGACAACAGCATATGGGGAGATTGGTCTATAACCCACCACGCTGGCCCAATGCGGGTTGATGGGTTTTAACGACTGCCATCTCACGATAACAATCGGGGCAAACAGCTTTACGTGCTTTCAGAAGGACGGAGGAGCTCGAGATCTTTTTAATTTGTCCACCCATCCAATGACCCGACATTGTGAAAGTTGCTTAACGACGATCGCCTTAACCGCTTCGCCTTCTCCTCGAGATTTAAGTAGTACTACTAGCAATTCACATTAATTTTGATTGTTTTAATTAAAGTAAGATCTCTGTCGTTAACAACTCAATGGCGACGAGATTAACGTGGCACCGGAACTAATTTTAAACTGTAATGGCTTGCTCGAGACAGCTTTAAGTCCTAAGTTTTCGGTTTTGCTTTAAATAATTATTCTCATTTGCTTATTTAATTCAGGTAACATTAGCCCTTACGCAAAATGACTACCTGCTACTTTGATAAATTACGTATACCACGGTATAATACTGTGACTAACACATACTAAGTCTATGACATACTAGATCGTTCAATAAGTCCTGAGACTCGCATATATTAAAAACTCTTTTGATTTTCAGAAAGTACTGGCCATCAAATTACATGTTTTATTTTTTTCTTGAAAATCGAACAATTTAAATGTTAAGTGACGCTATTTTTTAATTCCGAAAACAATGGAAAATAAACGAGTTTCGTGTATTGATAAAACATTGTTTTTAATGAAAAAAAAACACCTCAGCAATGGCTTATAAAGTGTTATCAGGAATCTGCTCTATCTAAACCTTCAATCAACAATATGTTGATCGAAGATCTATACCATGCATTTGGCGGTGGTATGCCGATTTCAAACGCGGTCGTACGGACACAAAAAAAGTTGAACGCTTAAATGAAGCAGTGCAGTGACTCAACAAAACATCAAACAAGTCCTGAAAATCGTAAAGGAGAAAAAAAAATTTCACCAGGACAATGTGCCGTGTCAAAAGTCCATGATAACGATGGCCAAATAAAACGAATTGGGCTTCAAATTACTTTCTCATCCACCATATTCTCCAGATCTGGCCCCCAGTGATTACTGGCTGTTTGCAGACTTTAAAAAAATGCTCCAGTTCAAGAAATTTTACTCAAATGGTGAAGTAATCGCAGCAACGGAGGATTATTTTAAAGCCAAAGACAAATCTTTCTACACTCATGGAATAGAAAAGTTAGAAAAGCGTTGGAGAGACTGTATTGCAGTGAAGGAGACTATGTTGATAAATAAAAAATAATTTTATCAAAAACTTTGTTTTAGTATTTAGTCTCAGGACTTGTTGAACCATGTTATGTTAAACCCATGGCCGCTCTATGCTGTTGGATGTAATGCAGTGTTTGGTCCGTTGGTAATTTTACAATACTCAAAATGTAATTTATTATTTTAGATACATAGGCTATTAAATTGTGAGAATGGTTAGTGCGTCTTAATTCTGCTTTACTAACTAACTGTCTTTGTATATGGACTATATATCAGGTAAAAAATTTGTAATATGTTCATTTTAGTCTATTCTTTGTTATCAGAAGGATCGTGTCTGCTATCAGTATGGAGTGAGTATCGGGTCGAAGAAATTAAACAGTTAGTTATGCACAACAGCTAATATATTTAACTCTATAAAAGCTATTTTTAGACACTTTACATTTACGTAATACGACGCGGCGCGTAACGCAGACGCGCGAGTACCTAAGGCGAGGATTCAGGGATGACTGCTCAATCAACGTTAGCCGAGAACGAATTTGCTTACAAGCAACTTTATCAACTGTGTCACCACAAAATTTTTACTTTTTCCTTTGACTTTGCCTTTAACTATACATGCTAGACTTCGTGTATGATTATGACTTTGTTACTTACGTTATGTAGGTACTTTATATGTAGCGTCGCGTCACTTCTGTTTTATCTCAAACAAATTCCTCAAAGCAACAGTGCCATCAATAAAGGGATCTCTGCGCCAAGCACGTTACAGATATCTCCCTCTCTTTCACACGCTAGCACAGCTGTATGTCGCCATCTCGCTTTCTGTGAAGTTTTTTTTATTATCCACTCAGTAAGCGGGACACGATTCTTGCCAAAATATTTGGGTCAACAAACGCTATATTAACTCGGACCATCGGCTAAATTTATTTATGTTGGGCTGAAGCGTGCATGGCGTCAGTCTGTCTACTTTGTGACAAGTTTAAGGCTTTTTTTCTATACTACTGAGCTGACAAACAAAAATATTAGCCTACTAAAAGCCTTATTACATACATACGTCACGTCCGTTTTCCGGAACTGTAGGTAGAGACCACAGCTTTTCATTTGCTACGATTTCCTCAGCCTCACACCTTTGAAACAAGGCAGCTAAAGTTTTGTTGGTTTTCTGACCTCTTTTAGGAATAACATACTTTCATATCTAGCTTTAAATTTAAAATCCAAAAATTACTTGTCTTCTCTGTCTAGCATGAAAAAGGCAGTTCAGATTCATCCGCGGAGCTGGAAAGAGCTCCTTCTATTTATGGTTATCCTTGCGAAAATATTGTTATTTTATAAATAGACAGTTTCTGTTTTAGGCATACGTCCTGATAATAATAAATAACTTAAACCTAGTCCTAGTCACAAACATAGTGCATAACCTTTCATAAATAGGCTTGTGTGCACTAAGAATAAATCGGGTGGATTGGCGTTTCTAATGATCAATTATGATTTAAAGAAACAAAATATCTAAAATATTCATAATAAATAATTGGGGTTATTATTATTTTTAAAGAAAAAAATCGACAATAATTCGAATTCAGTCATATGACATTAAACGGAAATCAAAAGCCGTGACGTCACGCCTTGCCAAATGTCATTTTAATGTTATGACATTTCTAAAGAACAAGCCTCGAACGAAACGGATGTTTGGCACGGCGTGACGTCATTTACTAAACATGGCGGTCATAAGCGTTTTTTTCTTTATTAAAATCGGAATACAAAAACGCAAAATTAATATTGTAAATGGTCGATTTTTTTTAAATAATGTATTTTTAGGATAAAATAGGTAAACAGGTATCGTTTTAATATGATTTTGAAATTTAGTCAACAAGCCTATTAAATATAACTAACCAATTTTGTTAAACTAATATACTTCTGAACTCGTCGTGCATTTATTATCTTCCAACTCCTCCTCGTCATGTCACTCCTCTGTTCCTCCGCTCCGTGACACGTTACTCATATTTAATGACATCCATACAACATAAATATCAAATAAACTCAAAGATAACGAAGAGCTAAAAAAAACCATTTCAAGTGGGAATCGAAACCGCGTCCTTCGCAATCCGGGCGGCTGCGTTGACCACTCCGCCACCGAGGTATGGTTGGACCTGTCGAAATAGTCAAAAGTTAATTACTGGATGTGCTACCAATTGCGTTATCCACACAAATATTACTGAAAGTACTCTCCTTTGATCACGTATATAAATGTGATAAAAATGTTGACAAGATTCAAGATTCAATATCATTTATTCAGGTTAGGCCATGTTTTGATTACAGCACTTATGAATGTCATTATGCCATCGGTTCGTAAGTCTAACTATGGGGCGGGAGCCTTGTACTGAGAAGAACCGGCAAGAAACTCAGCAAGGGCATTTCTTTTCTCCCTTTCTTTTACAGCGTCGTTAGAGTTGAAAAATGCCCTCCCTATCATAAAAGGGCACTTTCCATTACAATAATAAAAACATAAAACAACTACAAGGACATAAAAATAAAAAATTTATTAATAAAAATAAAACGTTCAGGTATTCATCAATATAAAATAATCAATGTAATCAATGTCTTACAGTACAGAAAAATAAAAGTAAGACTACAACTACTAATATACTAATAATAAAAATAAGTTAGCAAGAGCAGACCAGCCTCCACAGGAGGCACCCGTTCACGAGTATGACATGTGAATCAGCCATCGCTTCGCTCAACCATGTTTTAGGGAACGTAACGACCTGACGCACATGCCACCACCGCAGAGACACTTTGAGAGAGCATGACACACTCGAGCAACTCCAATGAAGCAAGCAAGAAAACATTTAGGCAACGCAACAAAGTTTTGAGTAGGTCCCTATTGTCTGTAAGACACTGCTGATAAAAGGCTATCAGACTACCAGAGTAAAATGAGTTAGTTACAAAGAAAATGGACTTTAAAATATAATGTGATTATTTTATCATTACCAGGCTGTTTTGTCTTCTAAATATTCCTTAACTGTATAATAACCTTTCTTAAGTAAACAAGATTTTACATGATTTTTAAACTTATCTAAAGGTAATTCTAGTACAGTACTTGGTATTTTATTATAATAGTGTATACCTTGCCCCAAGAAAGAGCCGAGAACCTTCTGTAACCTGAACAGGGGCATCATAAGTTTTGACTTATTTCTAGTATTGAAATTGTGTACGTCACCGTGTTTAGTGAATGAGTTAATATTGCAACGCACAAAAACTATACAATTATAAATTTATTGAGATGCAGCTGTAAGAACACCAACTTCTTTAAAAATATCTTTTAGAGAAGTTCGTGAGCTTAGTCTATAGATGGTTCTTATTGCCCGTTTCTGTAAAATGAATATAGTTTCAACATCAGCTGCTGTTCCCCACAGTAGGGCGCCATATGACATGACACTGTGAAAATAACTAAAGTAAACCGTTTTAGCAGTTTCAACGTCGGTTAATTGCCTAATTTTTCTAATGGCGTTAGCAGCAGAACTGAGTTTGCCGGCCAATTTCGATATATGAGGATTCCATTGAAGTTTTGAGTCAAGAGTTATCCCTAGAAAAACAGTCGAGTCTACCAAATCTAATTTATCACCGTTTATCCTTACATCAGTTTGTTCGGTCTTAACATTTGGTAGTATAAAATTAATACATTGTCATTTGGTTTTTTTAGCATTTAGCTGTAAATTATTAACAGTAAACCAACTGAGTACTTCTGAGAGAGCATTGTTAACAACGTCATAATTTTTCTTAGACCTAGTCAATGAGTGAAGTATTATCTGCAAACAATACAATATCACAGAAGTTTTCTACAAAGAATGGCAGGTCATTAATATATATCAAAAATAAGAAAGGCCCTCTAGGATTGACCCTTGTGGAACTCCCATTTTTACATGAGAACCAGACGACTTAGTTCCATTGAAATCGACAGTTTGTGTTCTAGAACTGAGATAAGACTTTATCAAATCAAGCACAAAACCTTTGAGACCATAGTAATTTAACTTCATCACCAATGTCCGGTGCTCAACGCAATCGAAAGCCTTGGACAGGTCGCAAAAAACTCCAAGAGCGTTATGAGACTCCTCCCAGGCATCAAATATATGTTTTACTAGAGCAACACCTGCATCAGTAGTGGAACGACCCTTAGTAAAACCGAATTGCTTACTATGTAAAAGATCATTTAAATTAAAGTATTCCACTAACTGTTCGAGAATAATTTTTTCATAAATCTTACTAAGTGCTGGTAGTATAGAAATTGGTCGATAGTTACTGGGGTCCTCTTTATTTGCCGATTTAAATAAAGGTATAACCTTACTAAACTTCATAAGATCAGAAAAGATTCCTTTATCAATACAGTTTTTAAATATATCAGCAAGATGGGGTGCAATAGAATATATAATATTCTTAATTATCTTTATGGACATGCCCTACAAATCACCTGTGTTTTTCATTTTTAGTGATTTGAAAGTTTTAATAATATTTTTAGAGTCAATATATTGAAAATTAAAAGAGACGAAAAGAAAAAAGAAAAGATTGTGGCGCCACTGGTAATGAATTTGAAGTTGTTACCACAGGTATGTTTATAAAGAAATTATCAAAAATATTAGCAATTTGTGCATCTGAATTGATAAGATTTTCTTTAACTTTAAGAGTGAAAGTGTTGTCCCGTGGTTTTTATTTACCAGTTTCATGGTTGATGATATCCCAAGTGGCTTTTATTTTATTATTAGATTTTTTAATTTTATATTTAATGAAATTAGATTTTGCTAGTATGCACACTTTCTTAAACAATTTAGAGTATTTTTTTACATATTCTGTAAAAATTAAATTATGGTTATATGGTCTTAAATTATATAACTCATACAGTTTATTTCTACTTTTATAAATACCAGTGGTGGCCCAGTCACAGAACTTAAGTTTTTGTGAAAACTTTATTGTTTTAGAGGTAAACACTCGATTGTATTCTGTCTTTATTAAATCAAAGAGATTACTATATAGTACATCCGGATCATCATGTATAAAGGGCAAAGTATCGATTTTACAAGCTACATTGGTTTTACAACACTCCATTCGCTTTTTTGTAACTGGTTTACATGTTATAGTTTTAGGCTCCTCCTTAACATCAAAATCATAGGTCACCTTCAAACCACAATGGTCAGACGTAAGACTACTAATAACTGACTTAGAGACAGGGTTATAGTCTGTAAAAACATTATCGAGACAAGTAGCCGAATGTGAAGTTATTCTATTGGGTTCAAGAAATAGATTTCTTTGATTAAAACATTTAAATAAAGCAAGTAGACGAACACTCCCTGGAGTGTTTTCTAGAATATTTATATTAAAATCCCCACATACTAAAACAAATTTATTTTTCAATTTTATTCTCTGAAGTACGTCTTCCATTACTGATTCGAATACACCGAAACTGCCGGATGGGGGTCGGTATACACACACTATTACAAAGCTATTACACTCTATACATGATAGCTCAATGGTACGCTCCACTGAAAAGCCTACAATATCGTTTCGTTCTTTATATCTAATATTATTTCTTACTAGTATTAGAGAACCACCGTGAATAGCTGTACTACGCCCGTACGTGCTTCCTATTTGAAAATTATTAATATGGAATGATGTGTCATGATTTCTTAGCCAATGCTCAGTTATACAAAATATTTGAATATCCTGACTCTTTGCAAATAAATCCAATTCTAAGTCTTTGCCAGCCAAACCCTGAATGTTTTGATGAAGAAAATTAATATATGTGGATTTGGCTATTGTCTTAGACCTCAGTTTAAACCAGAGGCTGATACCTTATTACTAGTTGTAAAAATTGCATTAGTAGAATTACTAATGATAACGTTATTATAATATGTAGTCTTAGTTATAGAAATAACTGCATCTTGTATATTATAAGCTAACAAATTAGCTATCCGGGTCTTACATTTCTTCGAAAGATACATGGTATCTGAAGTCAAAATAAAATTATTAATAAATTTATTAATGTCAAAAAATAAAATAGTGTCACTATGACGGCATAATTAATTATACAATAATAAATTTATGTCAAAAATGCGTTTGTTTTGTTCCCAGGTTAAGTTTGTACAATAGGGAAAAGCACTAACTATTAACCTGCAATTTGTATCCGCTTGAAGTTTTAATAAAATATTTATATTTTCTATAATGTCACGTTTCTTAATTTGTGAACTGTCACCACATAAAACAATTACATTGGTAGCACTGTCTAATGAGTGCTGAGATATGTCACGTACTATCGTATTCATTGATATAGACATACATGCAATGGCCAAATACTAACATAGAAATGCAAAACAGAGTTAAAACCGTGTCGCGATAAATGAATTTATAGAAGTAATAAAAAGTCTTGGGAAAAGTTTATTTTTAATCATTTTAAAAAATATAAAAAAAAACATAACATTTTACAGGTTAGGAGTATAAAATCCTACTAATATTATAAACGCGAAAGTTTGTATGTATGGATATTTGTTACTCTTTCACGTAAAAACTACTGAATGGATTTGGTTGAAATTCGGCATACAGATAGTTTATAACCTGGAATAACACATATAATACTTTTTATCCCGATATTCCCACGGGAACGTATGGATGGATGTTTGTTACTCTTTCACGTAAAAACTACTGAATGGATTAGGATGACATTCGGCATACAGATAGTTCATAACCTGGATTAACACATAGGATACTATAGGATACTCGATGTTCCCACGGGAACGGGAACCACGCGGGTGAAACCGCGAGCGGCCGCTAGTATAGTAATAATTTATTTTTATCAGATAACAAAAGTCCTTTTTGTTAGTAACGATTTTTTTTTTAAATATAGAATACGATATATATATACGCTTACGATTATGGTTACAGTTACGGCCCCTGAAAATATCCGCCCTTGTTTTTATGAGACCCCACCCTTTTTGTTTTAATCTAAGGACCCCATTAATGAAACGTTTTGTATATTAAAACATCGAGCTTTGGCAAGCGTAGTGAAAGCCAATTCACATCAATTACGATGACTATATTTCAATGACGCAAGAGCCTCCCCTGTGTTGCAGTGGGACAGCATTATTGGCTGTATTGCATAGCTACTTTACTTTTTAGTTGATATAATATGTTTTACACAGCGCCAGACGACGTAACAGCATCTATGTTTTATGCAACCCACACGAGCGGCAACATAGTGTCGCCTTATGCCAAGTTTCTGAAACTGCAACACAAAATTGTCTCACAAATTCGACTCGTTGTTATACCATTCCGCTTGAAATTAATACCTAAAAGTTTTTTAACCGTGTCGCGTAACGGTGAGAGAATACTACTACCCCCTTTCTTTCCTTGGGTATCCTAAATGCGACTAACGGACTAAACACTGCACATAGACATACATCCCACAGCATAGAGCAGCGATGGGCTCAGCACCTGTCATGCTAAGCATAGAATGTGCGTGCAGTCGCTATTCGGTGAAAAGTGGACTATGATAGAGGATTGCTATTGCGGTCCTGATTGCCTAGTCTCTGACTAATCCTTCGGGGATAATAGTCGTGATTGTATGTATGTAAGTTTTTTTTAAGGTTCTGTACCCAAAGGTTAAAACTGGACCCTATGACTAAAGGGCCCCACAGACGATCAGATCGTCGGCAGGTATCGGCCTCTCAGTTAGTAGTACAACGCACGGGCGGCGGCGGCTAGTACTAACTGACAGGCTGGTACCTGCCCGCGGGTCCCACATACGATCAGTTCGCCTGCAGGTATCGGCATCTTAGTTCCGCCGCCGCCGCCCGTGCGTTGTACTGCTAACTGACAGGCCAATAAGTGCTGGCGACCTGATCGTCTGTGGGGCCTTTTAGACTCCGCTGTCCGTCCGTCTGACACCAGGTAGTACGAGGGGTGTTCAAACAAAGTAATAATGGCATATAAACTCCTTGAACAAAAAAGTAAATACTGGCAGGTAAAGCTCAGACATATTTTTATTTATAATGGCTCGTCATAGTGACTGCATCCTGCCTGATGGTAAGCAGCCGATGCAGTCCAAAATAATGAGAGCGCTCCCCACCGTGGATAAAGCACGATAACGAGCGCACCCATTCATGACGGCCTGCATAAATGTTGTTTCACGCCCCGCTTAAAAGACCCGGGACTGTAGGAGCTGGGAAACACATGCGCCGGCAAAGAATTCCAAAGCCGAATGGTCTTACAGAGGAACGACTTGCCAAATTTTTTGGTACGAGTACTGATAGTCTGTACAGTATGATGGTGGTTCCTAAGACCAGCACGTGTAGTCCGGGAGAGGAAAGGAGAGGGCGGGATAAGATCAAATAGTTCTTCAGATCACTCTCCGTAGTAGTTCCGGTAGAAGACACTGAGAGAAGCAATGTCTCTACGCAGCTGGATGGAGGTCCTCAAGGGAAGCTGTAACCTCAGCATCTCCAATAATGCATACCGCTCGCCTTTGCAGTCTATCAAAAGCATCGAGGAGGTATTTAGCGGAGCCGTCCCATAGATGGGAACAATACTCCATACTCGATCGCACCTGAGTTTTGTACAGCAAACAGCGCTGCTCGGGAGTGTACCTAACGTTTGCATATTCTATAGGCTTCATACTTTCGATTGGTACCTATGTAATTTATATATTATCGAAACAAGTGCAATATTTAAAAAAAAAAATTTAATATTTATTTAATCATATACTGGACTGAAATTTTTCAGCCAACCCACTCGAAATATATTTTTTAACACATTAAATTTGATATAAAATACTTTTCATCCATTAACCGCTCGGTGAAGATCGTTGTATACTCGGATCCTCTACTACAAGGACAACATATCATTAATATGCAGAAGAAATAGAGTAGGTGAGAGCACAGAACCCTGCGGCGGCTCCACATTAGTGCCGTGAATTAACGCTCGAATTCACGCCATGAATTCACGGCCCAAATCGTGCCCTCCACATTCACGGGATGCTCATAATCGTTCGTGAAACCCGCCGCGAAATGGACGTAGAAGCTGCTGCTGCAATAACTTTGTTTGCTGAGGCAACATACTATTAAGACTTTTAAAAATTATTAGAAACCGTTGGAAAAAAAGAAGATGGTGAATGACTGGAATACATCGTAACCGATCTAAGTATAGTCTGGAGTAAACTGATTAATTTCCTCTTTGATAAACTGGCACGGGGCCGTGAATGTGGATTTGTACGCGTGAACGCCGCGCAAACCCTTTGTCGCGGGACAAAATACGTGCGCGATCACGCCTGTTCCCCTATCAGATCGGGGAACAGGCGTGAACGCGCGTGAACCCCGCGAAAACCGTCCACATTCATTTTCAAGTCTGTTTACGAAGCTTAACGGCAATAATATGGAGCCGCCATTATAAAAAAAAAAAATATTGATTTTCTTTTTTATTTTAATAATAGAAGTCATTTGTTTTCGTCGTGTTGGAGGTACGCAAAATGGATAAAATTGAAATTCGCGCCTTATTACAATATTTCTGCCTGAAAAAATTTACTACTGAGCAAGTAAATCTAGACTTGAAAGGAACATTAGGGATTAATGCGCTTCCGTATTCTACGGTTGCGCGGTGGTGTGCCGAGTTTAACAGAGGAAGAACTTTAACAAAAGACGACCCGCGCTCGGGACGCCCTACGACGGCAATTACCGAACAAATGATAAAAAAGTTGAATAAATTGTTTTGACAGATCGTTGTATTGCTGTTCGTTTTGTAGCTGAAGAACTAAAGATTTCGATAGGAAGTAAGAATCCATAGTATTATTGTACATGAACATTTGTGATGAAAAAAGTATCAGCGCGCTGGGTGCCTAAATGAACAAGACTGAGGATTTCTCAAATCAATTTGGAATTGTTACAACAATATCCTGACCGATTTTTGACTCGCTTCGTAACTATGGATGAAACTTGGCTCCACCATTATGATCCTGAAACGAAACAACAGTCCACGACTTGGAAGAGGCCGTCATCTCCAACGGCTAAGAAGTTTAAGGCAATTCCATCCGCCCCGGTAAGATTATGGGCTCTCTTTTCTGGGACAGCCCAAGGGTGATAATGATTGAATACCTCAATCATGGAGCCACTATTACGGGGGCCTTATACGCAGAACTAAAAAAAAAGTGCGTCAGGAAATACGCGAAAATCGCCGCGCAAACTTGCTAAAGTTGTATGTGTTGTTTCATCGAGATAACGCCTCCGCACACAAGTCCCGAGTTATTACAACTGCTATCCATGATGCTGGAATTGAATTGATGGAACATCCTCCATACTCACCTGACCTTGCGCCTAGTGATTTCTACTTGTTCCCGTGGTTAAAAGAACAACTGAGAGGTCACAAATATGGCAATGATGAGGAAGTGATTGCTGCCTTTTTTATACATTTTTACATGATTTTTGAGGCGATCAAGATGAAGATTTTTTCAAAAAGGGCATCTTAGGATTAGAAAAACGATATACCAAGTGTGTAAACCTCAAAGGTGATTATGTCGAAAAATAAAATAACAATAAATAATATATAACTGCTTCATACACATTATCACTTTTTATTGAACAGCCCTAGTAGGTATCTAATGAACCGTGATAGGTAATTAGACAGTTGAAATTTTCACAGATGATGTACTTACTTATGTTGCCGCTATGACAACAAATACTAAAAAACAGATTAAAACAAATATTTAAAAGAGCTTCCATACAATAAACGTGATTTTATTGCTCGTTTTTGCTCGGCATTGATAACGGCATCGGGTACACAACAAATACTAAAAGAAAAAAAACGGCATTCAGAAATACGCTTGAAATATTCACAGAATATTTAGTTAAGTATAATAATTTCACTTTAAAAATAAATAACTAAATTAAAATAAAACAAATTGATTTGGGCTCCCATAAAACAAAATGATATTTTTGCTCATTTTTGCTCTGTTTTATAGATAATGGTACGGAACCCTTCGTGCGCGTGTCCGACTCCCACTTGGCCGGTTTTTATAATAAAAGGAGGCAAAAGAACAGGCGGGTCACCCGATGGAGAGCAGTCATGCCCATGGACACCCGCAAAACCAGAGGAATCACAAATGAGTTAAAAGTAAAGTCAAGTACAGCCTATATTATACTGACCCAGTGAATTGAACCATGGGCACAGTATAAATATAAGCTAAAGCAGTACGGAAGCTCGGCCTTTTTCTTGTTTTATATACCTACGCGCCAATTGAGCGTTAGGGTTGTCCTTTTATTTTTGTAAAACTGAAAAAGTTTTTGTTTAGTTAGCGCTGTATCTCAGCTAGTTAGCGCTTTATTTGAGATAACTAGCAAAGCATAAGGGTTGTCACTTTTATTTTTTTTTAAATTAAAAACTAATAAGTTAAAGATAGTGGCTACTTTCCTCATTCAATTATCGGAGTCGTTATCATAAACCACACAGATCCCCAGATATCGATTTTCAAAGCAATCGGTTAAATAACTAAAAAGTTCAATTTGGCGGCTACTTTTTCTCATTCTAATAACGGATTCATTGTCAGAAACCACACAGATCCTCAGATATCGATTTTCAAAGCAAAGTTTATTAACGATGAAGTTTCGTAGTATCAATTAGCCGCCCCATCAAGGTATGCTTTAACAGTTCTGAAACTACAAGGTATTTATTACGGAATAAGAAAAAACTTCCAGACAATATACAAATGTACTCAGATCAAACTCCGATCCAAAAACGATTTTTAGAGAGTTTAAAAGACGCAATGAATAAGCGGCTCGAAAATGGCGAAAAAAACCTTATAATTAAATATATAAAGGGGAAACCTACAATTACTACTACAACAACCAATGAAAAAAACGTGTAACTACTTCAATACAGAATGAAAAATCTCCAAATAAAATATGTAGATTAAGTCACCAAATAGTAACTAAATACGAAGATATTCCCCTTCGCTCACAGTGCCTAAGATTTATTTATGCAAATTTACGTAGCATTCGCAAAGCTGGTAAGTTCGACGAAATTATATGTATATTAAGATCGATACCAGTGACTACACATATTTTGATATTCTGTGAAACATGGATTACCTCTGAGGATGATGCAAAATTATATAACATACCTAACTATGAGCATGTTTACATTTATAGAAAAAACCGCAAAGGCGGGGGCGTGTCAATATTCATTCACAATAGTATAAAATATGAAATAACAGAGGAGTCATCTGAGGACGGAAACCATTACCTGTGGATACACATAGATAGGTTATCATTAAATATTGGTGCAATCTATAAACCAGGAAAGACAAACATAGCCAATTTCCTACAAAATTACTCCTCGCAGTTAGAACGGCGTAAAAGATCAATTGTGTTCGGCGACTTCAACATTGACCTGCTCAGCGCAGACAGTCACGTGGCCCAGTACCTGAAAGAAATAAAAGAAGCAGGATACGAAATAATCAATAGAATTGACAAGAACTATAGTACTCGGCAAACCATCACAACTAATACTATATTGTACCACATCTGTACAAACATAGAAAACCACACTTTTAATGTCTCCATAATTGAATCATCTTTATCTGATCACAAGCAGCTTTTTCTTGAAATTGGCCAGCGACCACCACATGTGAAGGAAAAAACTCACTACAAGGCGCTCGATTACGACAAACTACTTAGCAATGCTCTAGAAGCAGACTATAACAACTGCTCTAATGACTATACTTACCTAGAAAAATACATCACTGACCAGGTGCGGATGAGCCAAATAGATAAAACTAAATATTTAAATCCACCACAAAAGGATTGGGTAAATAGAAATATTATTGACTCTATAAATGAACGTAACATGCTATGGCAGCAAACTAAAAACAACCCAACAGACGAAGACTTACAGAAGTTTGTTCTACAACGAAACATGGTGAAGACCTTAATCAGAACACACAAAGAGCAGTACTATCTGAAATTATTTCACAAAAATCAAAACCAACCAAAAAAAATATGGGAATTAATCAACAATTTAGCGTTAAATAAAGTCAAGACCAGCGATGCTCCCTCAAAACTAGTATCAGACTCAGGACTAGTCATCACGGAAGGTAATGCAATTTGTGAATCATTTAATTCTTTCTTCTCGACAATAGGGTCAAATCTAGCTAACAAAATACCTAATACATACCATGAGAGCATAGAAAATACGCTAATGTGTGATAGTAATTACATACACAATATAACGTTAAGTGAGCTAAAACCTTGTACCGCAACCAAAATATTGAACATTATTGACAACTTATATAGTAATACAAGTACAGGTTTAGATGGTATTAGTACCAAGGCAATTAAGTGCCTGAAAGAAGTACTTGTTGATAAGTTAACAGTCTGTATTAACGAGTGTTTGTTGCGCGGTATATTTCCTGATTCACTAAAGGTTGCAAAGGTTAGCCCAATTTATAAATCCGGGAAGAAATCTGATCCTAGTAATTATAGGCCGGTGTCTGTACTACCTGTTGTTTCCAAAATTTTCGAGCGAGTTCTATACGACCGCTTAAACACGTACGTTACGGAAAAGAAATTACTAATAGAACAACAATACGGGTTTCGTCCTAAATCTGGCACTCTTAATGCTGCCGTAGACCTGGTTACCAAAATTAAAACTAATATCGATCAAAAGAACCGTGTATTGGGCATTTTCATTGACCTTAAAAAATGTTTTGTCATAAGAAACTATTACTAAAACTAAAAAATATAGGTATTACGGGGACAGCACTCAACATGTTCACATCATATTTAGAAAATAGGCAGCAAATAGTAAGATTTGGTAATTACACTAGTAGCCCACATCACGTGACCTACGGCATTCCGCAGAGTTCAATAATCGGACCATTACTTTTTTTAATTTATACAAATAATATAACTAATATAGGATTGGAAGGCCATGTAACTTTATACGCAGACGACACATGTTTATTTTATTTTGGAAAATCAATGAATGACGTTGTAAAAACTGCTCAAAAAGATCTTGATGTGCTCAATGAATGGTTGAAATGTAATTTGCTAACAATAAATGCATCTAAAACATCCTATATGATATTTAGTCCTAAGAACAAACACATACCCAATTTTACACCTCTTACCATAAATGGCGAAGTAATACAACAATCCAACCGAGAAAAATATCTCGGGCTGTGGATAGACGACCGATTAACTTGGAAATGTCACATTGAGCACATGAAAACCAAATTAACTTCATTACTGGGCGCATTATATAAAGTAACGAATTGCATTCCTACTAAGGTGCGCCATATAATTTACAACTCATTAGTAAAATCACACCTCGAATATCTTATTGAAATATGGGGATCAGCCGCTGCAGCTCATCTAAATCCGTTACAAAGACTACAGAACAAAATGATCAAGGTGTTATACCGTTACAATTATCGAACTTCAACAAAGCAGTTATACGAAACTACTAAAATCCTTAATCTCAAGCAACTATATACGTACTACACTTGTATACTAATTAAGAATATAACATCTAGTTCCATCCAGTCTAATATAACACTTCATAAAAAGGTAAATAAACACAATCTTAGAAACGCAAACAAACTTAAAATAACTTGTGCGCGCACTAATTATGGAAAAAAAACTATACTTTTTGAGGGAGTACAGCTGTATAATAACTTACCTAATGATATAAAGGATTGCGATAGTAAAACATTGTTCAAAAGTAAATTAAAAAAATTTGTTTTTAATGTATAATGTATACAAGTACCTACTTTGATGTTTCCAGCATTTGATGTGAAAAATGTCTGGCTTTTGTATGTCATCGAAGGCTGAGTTGAGTTGACACTTTTGTTTTTTTTTTTATTTTCATTTTCATTTTATATAATATGCAAACTTTGTATTCTCATTTTATGTGAACATTTTTGTTTTTATGAGAATAAATTCTTTGAACCCAATTCTTATTATTTTTCACCATTAAAATAACGCGCGCTCATAAAATATACTAAAGTAAGTAAGGCAACTATCACCTAAACAACCAAACGAATTATTAAAAAGAAAAAGCTTTTTACTTAGCAATAATAAGTCATTCTTACCTTTCAACATCAGCAGGAAGTCTAAAAAACGAAAGCTCCGGTTTTGAAGAAGCCGAGTTCAAGCAGCCGTATACTACGCAATACACTCGCGGCATTTTTAAAAATCGCGCGCACAGCGCACGGAATACACAACAGTGAACACTCGTTCTCGACGCGATACGCGCTACTGAGAGCACTGCGATGTCCGCTTAGGGGCCTTGTAAACACGTGCATCTGTGAGAGTGCGTCGTTTTGAGAGTTTGTACGTAGCTTCCTTACTGCTTTAGCTCATATTTATACTGTGCCATGGGCTTCCGGTTAGAGGGCCTAGTGCTTAACTAGGGCCTAGGGCCAGAAACTTTTTTTCTGTATCATTCATAGATGGATGATTGGTCTCGCTGCCTAGCGCAGCGCGGCGAGCGGCGCAAGATATTTAGAAAGACTTTGCTGTAGCAGGGTAAACAAGCGGTAGGCAGAGCAACAAGAGTGACAGTATCCAAAAAACAATATTTAAAATAACGTCTGAAAGTAAACGCATTCTAGAAAACCAGTGTCTTTGCTGGAAGTCATAAAGTTTCACAAACTGCACGTTATAAAAAACGCAAGGTACCTACTAGTCTAAGATCCGAGTATAGAACGACCTTCACCGAGAAGGTTAATGGATGAAAAGTATTTTATATCAAATTTAATATGTTAAATAATATATCGCGAGTGGGTTAGCTGAAAAATTTCAGTCCAGTACCATTAATGATTAATTTAATATTAAAAAAAAATTTTTTTTTTACCTTGTACTGTTTTGGTGTGTGTGTGTGTGTTTGTAATGAGTTTATCTATATATAAACATAAATTTTATTTATTTTACCAGACGGTTGCAAATTACTAATATAGACTTGCCTGTTTACACCTGCCTACCCAATGTTATGACAGGAAAAAAATAGTCAACCTGACGTTTGCATATTCTATAGGCTTCATACTTTCGATTGGTACCTACGTAATTTATCTATTATCGAAACAAGTGCAATATTTAAAAAAAAAAATTAAATATTTAATTAATCATATACTGGACTGAAAATTTTCAGCCAACCCGCTCGCAGTATATTTTTTAACACATTAAATTTGATATAAAATACTTTTCATCCATTAACCGCTCGGTGAAGGTCGTTGTATACTCGGATCCTCTACTATACGAGTATCGCGTCGCATACTGTCAGACGGTTACACGCTGGACAAATGCTGCTATACTCTTACTACTTAGATAATCCTCAAACCGTTAGTCCTCACATTTGCTGTTGAAAAATGGCGGTAACAGTACGTGTTGTAATAGAAACTCTTTCGTAACAGCGTCTATTTCACAGAGGCATTTCTTGCCGGAAAAAAGTAATACAAACTCCTTTGTTGCAGCATTTATTTGACACGTACTTTTTTGCGGAAACTAAAGGCGAGAGTCATGTTTGTATTTTCGTTCTTTTTCTTTAGGCATCATCCGTAAAGTACCGTGTCGCTTAGCAGTGAAAGAATACTGCCACCCCCCTATTCCCTTCATCATCATTATCATCATCATCAGCCAGAAGAGGTCCACTGCTGGACAAAGTCCTCCCCCAAGGATCTCCACCACGACCGGTATTGTACTGCTTGCATCCAGCGGCTACCCGCGACCTTCACCAGATCGTCAGACCACCTTGTTGGCCTGCCCACACTGCGTCTTCCGGTGCGCGGTCGCCACTCGAGAACCGTTCTGCCTCAACGGCCATCGGTTCTACGGGCGATGTGCCCTGCCCATTGCCACTTGAGCTTGGCGACTTTTTGGGTTATGTCGGTTACTTTAGTTCGTCTACGAATCTCCTCATTTCTGATTCGATCACATAGAGAAACCCCGAGCATAGCCCTCTCCATTGCTCTTTGCGTGACTTTGAGCCTGCTAATTAGGCCCATAGTGAGCGACCACGTTTCGGTACCGTATGTCATCACTGGCAACACACACTGGTCGAAGACTTTCGTCTTGAGACACTGCGGTATTTTGGACGAGAAGATATTTCGTAGCTTACCGAACGCTGCCCAGCCGAGTTGGATTTGACGATTGTCCTCTCTCTTAAAAGTTGGACCTACCTAACTGGACTGTTTGTCCCAGGAATACATATTCGTCAACAACTTCAAGAGCAGAGTCTCCAACCTTCAGAGGAGTGGGTACGACACGTGAGTTAGACATGATTTTCGTCTTCTCCATGTTCATTTTAAGGCCCACTTGTTCAGAGACTCTGATGAGATTCCCTTGGGTGTCGTAAAAGGCGACTAACGGCCTAAATACTGCACATACAACCAACAGCATAGAGCGACGACGGGTTAACCACCTGACAAGCTGAGTATATTTGCAGTCGTTACTTGCTGAAAAGTGGACTATGGCAGAGGACTGCTTTTGCGGTCCTCATTGCCTGGTCTCTGACTAACCTTTCGGGGATAACAGACGTGATTATATGTATGTGGGTAAAGGCAATAAGATTGTTTATGAACCGTTACCACTATTTGGAAGGCCTGTGCCCTACAGTGGGATTAAGTAAGAAAGGGACGTTTATAGACTGAAGATGAGACTATTTCCACAATGCAATAAAAAACATCTTCTTAAATAGAAAATGTATTCATAGAGTTTATAATTTATTCATTGAACTGAAGGCATAATAATTGCTCATCTATCGCTGGCACAATATAACGCGCGTATGACGTAATGGCCTACATTGCGGGATGCGAAAACTGTACACAGGCGGTCCGCGCCGTTGACATGAGATATTTATTAAATTACTAGACCGACAGACGTTGTCCTGTCCAAATCACAATGACAACTCAACTGACAGGAAAAAGATAAATGTCGCGAAGAAGTAAGAAAACTGCAAAAAGTTTTTAACAACCAATTAATATTTAATAGGTACTAATTGGTTAGTCTTTTTATGTTTATACATTTTTTTTAAGGATTTTTAATAATTTTTCTCAACCTTTAAATCTCCCCTGAACATTCACGAATATTTCAAGATCAAAATTAGCCAAATGGGTTCGGATGACCGAACGAAGAATGATCTCTAGTTTTTGCGAGACAAACGAACAGCAATTGATTTATATAAATAGATTAGATTAGAGTGTTACCTACATCAGTATCGAGCCGTGCATGAAGCGGCTCACTAAATGAAGAATCATTAGCACCACATAATGTTGACTTTGTTATACATATTGAATCTTATTTAAAAACAGCAATTTAAAGTTATACTTACGTTGAAATTAATGTTAGAAAGAAACAATTTAGGCCACGGACTGTTTTATAAACAACAGTCATTACAATTTGGCTTCACGTGATATTTTAGATTGATTGATATTTGATCCAAAATATATTGTTGTTGATATTATGTTTTCGTTTCTTTTATCCTAACCATTCTACAACCGTTACAAAAATGACAGGTGTTATGTTGTTACGTGGTATTTGTCCTGACATTGTGTAACATTGATCCATATTTAGGGAGTTACACTAATGCTGGCAACATTATTAGTAACGCACACATGGGTGACTATATATTTTTGTACATGTGTGACAATTTGGCACATCGAAGTTACATAGCTCATAGCTCAACGTATCAAACCTCAGAATAAAGTAAAGCTATTAATCTATGTATCAAACATTACCATGGACGTAATTTAGTATATTACGTCCATGGACATTACCATGGACGTAATATACTAACTAGGTACCCATGTTTTAATTTTTGTGTTAACTATGCATAGGTACCATAAGTAGTACTCATGGTGCCATGACGTGAGCCAATGATTTAAAACTTACTACCATGTGTAACCAGAAATAGCAATATCCTAAGTTTCATTAGAATAACTGATTAGTAAATTAACGATGACTCGAATCGTTAATTAACTATTAATCAGTTATACTAAAACACACAGACGTACATTACATACCGTCACCCGTGCAAATCGCACCAAGCCATTAAATAAGAAAAAGAAAACAAATTCCCAAGCAGCCAGTACTATCACATAAAAGAGTATAATAAACATCAAAGAGGTTCCATTAAGCGAAGCAAACGACCGCAAACTAAATAGGTTCCATCGGCAAACGTTTGCCCGTGTAACGCCTAAATGAAACGACCATTTGATCACCGCACCGAATAGCTTGTAGTTAAATCATCTATTGGTGCTGTTTTGTCTCTCTTCTCTTATCGTAAAACCCTTCGGGAATAATATAGAAGTAACTATATGTATATAATTGTATTAAATGCAAAGAACTTCAATCATCTAAGATAATCAATCAACAAATACAAATAAACTTATTAAAATATAGGGTTGTTACATAAGGTAAATAAATATATTAATGTAAGTATTAAAAGCACAATAAAATTAACTTGTAACATTACAGGATGCTATGGGTCCTACACTAGGAAAACTCGAATCGTGGGCAACCGAAAAAAAAAACGTAGGCGCTTACACCAAACTTCAGCTCAATCGGTCCCTGGGAAGTGGTTCAAGTCTCCCTTGCGCAGGATTTTACCCGAACATACATACAAATATACACGCAATTTAAAAAAAAAATCAACTAGGTATTATAATACACGAAGTTTACAGTTTTGTATGGAACAATGTTTTTTTCGCAAATTCATTGTTGCTTTCCACATGCTTTCATACAGATAGTTGTTCTTAGTACGGTACAGTACACAGTATACATACAGTATCGCCCAGTTTCGATATCATATACAGGGTTAATTTTTAACTCCCCGCCATATTTTTTTTCGTGATCGTATAGCAGCCAGTACAACCAAATAATGAAATAAAAAACATTATTTTTTTTACATTTTGTCAACTTTTCTTAAAGAAAATTAAAATTATTGTCACCTAGCGTGCATGCGGTCTATCGCGGAATATCAAAGCGCATGCGCGTGACCGCTTTTATTCACCCCGTGCACCAATGACAGTGCGCCGTCGCGCGTCGGTCGCTTTGACCGCGAGGGTGAGCGCACGCACCCTAGAACTATAAGATATAAAAAGCAGGCAAAAAATTGTAATTAAAAAAAGATAACATTAATTATTTTTACGTCAAATATTTTAATATTACTTATTTTATCCCATATTTACTTTTGGCGGGGGATCCAAAATTAACCCTGTATTACCTAGCGCCCTTTGTTATTTAAAAGGATGGTCCATTTACTATATATTAATTATCAAACACCCTGTGTTATAAGTATATACGAGTATAATACGAGTGGAAGGACCTAATTTAAACGATTGCTATTTGGCGCCGTTTCATTACATTACAGTCGTTAATCTTGTTGGCCGTGCGTATAAATTTTGGCTTTTATTACAAAATGTACTCCGTTGCGCAAAATATAATAAATATATGGGGATATATTCACATATCTGTGAGTGAATGATTCACTTTTCAACTCATTCCCTAAGTTATGACCTCAGAATAATAACTAAATCACAGAAGGAGTGCTATGACATTTTGAGTGGGCACTCATTTGGTCACTATTCGAATTCATTTGTTTATGTTGCTTTTGAATTCGGTATCATAAATGGTTTTTTTTTTCGCTAGATATTTTTGTCAACTTTTTTTGTCACTTTTCTTTCAATGTTTACAGTCCATTTGAAAAAAATAGGACAACTATATGAGTCTCATTTGGACTCCGTCTGTGCTTTAGTTATTATTCTATGGTTATGACTTTTAATGTCAGTAGGTGTGGCGATCTTAAAATAAAAACTACCTAAAAAATACCATTAAAACTTTTGTATTATGTAGAATCATAATATTTTTAAAATGGTGGGTCACTGGACGGGTTACCAAATTAAAAATTACTCGAGCTCCTACGTGCTTCGAAAGGTTTTTTGACCGCCTCTGTGGTCTAGTGGCTAAGCTACCGGTCTCAGACCCGGAGGTCAGGGTTCGATTGCCATCTTTGTGTACTTAGTTTGGTTGGTGGTGGGGCAGTTAAGTCCGCCTGGCTAGCTATCACCATCTTACCTAAGTCTGTCTCCAGAACAAAGATGTTTATAGCAACGGTTGTGTTCCGACAGTTCAAAAATAAGATTGCCAGTTTCCAGATTCCGGCTTATCGTCACTTACCATCGGGTGAGATGAAGGCCTAGCGCTTAACCCGTTGTAGAATAAAAAAGGCACTTAAAGACGATGAATTTTAAGTTCCGGTTGTTACATACATATAATCACGACTATTATCCCCGAAGAGTTAGTCAGAGACTATGGAATAAGCACAACAAATACAGTCCTCTCCATAGTCCACTTTTCACCAAATAGCGACTGCACATGTACTCGGCGTGACAGGTGGTAAACCCATCGCTGCTCTATGCTGTTAGAAGTATGTGCAGTCATTAGCCCGTTAGTCGCCTTTTGCGACACCCAAGGAAAGAGAGGGGGTGGTCGTATCTGTTGGTCTCTTATTTCTCCGTGATTTGACTATAACATGTACAGTGTGTGTTATTTTTAAACTATGACTACGGTTTGGCTACGAGGAATTAAGTTTCCTCGTGGCCAAATTAGTTTGGCATTTTAGTTTGGCCACGAGAAAAGGCCATTCTTTCACCGCAACGCGACTCGGTTAAGTTCCGGTTGTTGTATTCTATTCAGGAGCCGCGCCACCACATACCTAGCTCAGCCAAAAATTTCCTTGAGGTAAATATGCAAAGGCATACTTCTTGTCTGGCTAACAAAAACTAAACCAGGTAAAACGCGGCAAATTCAAAAAAATCATGACTAGGTAAAAGGGTCACTCACACAGCTGCAATTTTCTTAGAAAAATTTCAATTTGACATACGACATGACACCTCAGATAGACAAACATAGAGACAAAGTGTTGCCAATCAAATAACTACGAGGTTCAGCTTTCGTTGGCCAAACATTATAATCAAAGGATTATCCGATGTTTATGAGAGTAAATTTGTGACCGCGCGTTTAAGCGGTTGTGTGGGGCAAAATTTAATGGTAATCAAGTTGTTTTATAAGTCATCTGATTTATCTAATTCTAATTTTAAAATGTAATCTAACTAGTAAATAAGAAAAACATAATTCACCTATAAAGGCATGTCTTTTGGCCTAGTCAGTTTTCAATGTTTAGGTATATCTAAATGCGTAAGGATATGTTGTTGGTAAATATTTCTCAATAAAAAATAAAAATAAATTAGCCACTCCGTGGTACCTAGGCAGAGACCACAGCTTCCCGTTTGCTACGATCTTGACATATCCTAACATTAATTTTAAAAAAAACATATACATTATTCACGACTATTTTCCCCGAAGGGTTAGTCGGAGACCAGGCAATAAGGACCGCAAAAGCAGTCCACGTCTCACCAAATGATAACTGCACATGTGCTTAGCGTGACAGGTGGTGAGCCCGTATCACCGCTCTATGATGTTGGATGTATGTGCAGTATTTAGTCCGTTAGTCGCCTTTTACGACACGGGGCACAAGAGATGGTGCGGTAATAGTCTAGTAATGCGCCGCTACCAGCACAGCACAATAGTCTTTAAAAAATCTATTTAAAAATATGAAGTTTTTCTATTACGGGTCTCAGACATGCATACTTCCAACCAAATGGTTAAAACAAAACATGGTGTTGAATTGTTCATCGCCTTCATAATACGTCGAGCGGAATATTAAATAAGGCTTCCTCTAAAACCTTCAAAAGAAAGGCTGCTATTGAAAACTCGTCAAAGGCCTGCCTTGAAAAAGGTTTTCTGCCCACCGGACTCTTTGTACGCGACAGTGAATTAGGAAAAAAATCCGGACAAGTTCGAGTCAGACTCGCCCACCGAGAGTTCCGTACAAAGGAGAATGACCAAACCAGCCTATTCGATATCTATTGCGTCTTAATCATTCACATATCAAAAATGTTCTCCTAAATTATAATGATTACTGTTAAAAAAGGTTTCCTATAGAACGCCGCGTTATGTAGTCAAGTGATAAATAAATGCTGAACTGAACTGATAGTCAACATACTATAATAGACTAAAGTCTATTCTATGATCTAAAGGTGCGCGTCCATTGGAGCGAGATCAGTGCGGCAGGCGCGGCATGTGACAATTTCGTCACACAAAATCTCGTTTGGATTAGATTATTCTTATTTCTTATTTGTATGGCGCCTATGACGTCATCCGCACCGGCCGCACCGATTCCGCTCTAATGGACGATTGATTTACTAGACAATATTTACATAAAGGTTGCTTGCTTATTTTGTAGTTTAACGACTACATGTAATCTGTATTTCTGACAAAGTACTCAATACAATACATTTGTTTGTTACTCTTGACGGTATTGAAGGAATTCAATGAATCAAATACCTTCCTTTATCGACTACGTACTTACAAACAAACAAAATAAATGCCAATGACTGACAAATGTCAATAAAAACCAAAACACTGACTTCTTAGCGGGAAAATTAAGCGTAATGTCTTCAGTTTTGTCTTTAGATATGTACCTATTCATAAATAAAAATGTTGTGCTTACTTGTTACGTATAGCTTCAGCACCAATATCGCCGATCTGCAATTACCTCAATAAAGCGGCGCATAGACACGACCCAGCGATACGTGTGACAGCTGACACCCGACGGAGCCACAGCGAGTTTCGTCACTTTTGGATCAACCATCGACCATTAGGCATTCTACTTAGCTATAATTAAAAACATGTAATTTCTTTTTATTAGACTTTATTAAATAAACATGATTTTTTTTCCATCCTTCGGCTGTAGCCTTTTTTAATTTACTACCTACATCCATTTTAAATAATTAATACAAAACAAAACTAGTTTTATTCTATGTCTTTTTCATATAAAAGATCATTAAGTAAATAGGTAGATACTTAAGCATTTAAATAATTTCATAAAAAATACTATTGATTTTATTACTTCCATCCAATGATTATATATTAGATATGATAAAAAAATTATTGTAACATCATCATCAACAGTTGTCATAACCTCAAAATACCTAAAAAAGTCTTAAGCTAAAAATGAAGATAGCTTCTACCTCCCGCTTGATGTTGTAATGTTATTTTTTCTTCATAATTCAGAGCATTGCTGCTATTGATTACTAATTTATATATTAAAGCGCTATGTTACGCAAAAGTAGCCTAACTCCCATAGTAAAAAGGTCATTCTTCTTTGTAGGTGCATATTACAAAAAAATTGAAGATTCATATTATAAAAATGGAAAATGGTTTTTTCATTCTTTGTCATAAATCGAAAACTAAAACATCATTATAATAATTAAAAATCTGCATAAGCTTGTGCCAATGAAGCCCTTTCATACGATACCCCCCATGACATGGTCAGCTCAATTCAAAATTTGAACCGTCGTTCCTGGCATAAGGACCCTATTTTTTATAATTTAATTACAAATGTATAGTTTTTAGATTTTTCCCTATGCTTGTAGTATAAGACGGTAATACTTGCCAAATTTCATAGTTCAAGGTCAACGGAAAATACCCTATTAATTTTGATTCCCTTGAGAGTGATAAGTACTTTTTGCGGCATAAACGGCCGTATCTTTTTTGGGTTTGTGGCGTTTTTCCCCAGTTTCGATTTCACCCGAAAATTAAATAATAAATTCTAGTGTCGTTTTCACCCGAATTGTTTAATGGTACAGACGCTTTCAAAACTATAACAAAATAATTTATTAGTTATTAATGCCCGCGACAGGTAAGATGAAGGCCAATTGCTTACCCGTATTGTTTTTTATTTTTTACTTAACCTACAGTGTTCCGCTGCTGGGGAAAGGTCTCCCCCATTTCTTTACAATTCTCTCTTTCCGCGGCCAGCTTTAACCAATTTTCGTCGTAGGCATCGAGGTCGTCGCGCCACTAGTTTTGCTTAGTTATGATGTTTTTTCCGATGTTTAAGATGTTTTTTTTTCGAAGTTTAAGATGGTTTTTTCCGATGTTTTAATGTTTTTTCCGATGTTAAAGTTGTTACGTTGTAGTTTTTTTATATTTTGTTTTCAGTTTACGCATTGTTATTTATGCATGTGTGAGCAGACATGAGTGCAGGAAGTCCAAGTGTATAATGAATGGAGGATTTCCCAAAGTGGTGGTTGAAAACAACAACAATTTATTCCTTATTTCGTAGCTTGTTAGTTTAACACGTCTTTTGTCTTTCACTTCGTCGTTCTAAGTGCCCTCGCCATTCTTCTTCTTTATCCCTTGCGCACGTTTAAGTCGTGTTCACACATCTCTTACCTTCCGTTTGTCATTTATCCTCCATTCATCCTACACTTGGCCTTCCTGCACTCATGTCTGCCCTCAGACATGGATACATATAAATAACAATGAGAAATCTTAAAAATACTTAATATTTGAAAAAAAAAACACAAAAACTTTAACATAACATCTTATTTAAAATGGTGACAATAGAGATAGTGTCTAAATTTCTTTTTGACCTTTTGCAACCAATCATTAGGTTTCTCTCATACAGAACCACCTTCCATAACTAGTAAGACATTTCGTAAAAATCGTGCCCCAATGTTATTTCATCAGGTATTCAATTACTAGGCCATAAAACACAACTTCGCCGTCTTAAAAGCAACCATCGATTTCAATGTTTGTCGTGAATTTTCCTATTAAAATTCAGTATTGTTTAAAAATAAAAACACCTTGCATCCCGTGACAAATTTCCGAAAACTTTCTTTCGTTCAACCTTGTCGTGATAATTAAACGGTATGCAGGAAACAAACCAAGTTTACTGCTGTTCCTGCAAACTTTGGTCATGGATGTTTCTACTCACGAAATTGCACAAGAAAGGTAGTTAAAAACCCAATACTAAAAACATTACCTATTATGTCACACCAATGCATTAATGTTCAATAGTATCGATTTATTGTACATATAGTAATAACAGTCATAAAACTCATAAACAATGGAATCAATTTACGGAATAAACAAACATTTGCCTCCTTTCAGATTTCAAATAGATGGAGTACCCGTGCACAACAAAAAACCTAAAAGGGATACATTTTTAATTCGTTTTTAACTTTAACTAAGGTAATTATGTACATTTGAATATAAAATAATTAATAATAAAGACATGTAAATAAAGACTAAAACACTTTTGTATTCACCTTTACCTGTCTTTTTTTGTATGAGTTTAGTTAGGCAGATCTATGAGAATGGCACACGTAAATATTCGGGTGAAAACGAAACTGATTCATAGTAATTAAAATTTGTAATATTTTCGGGTGAAAATGAACTGGGGAAAAATGCCACTAACCCTCTTTTTTTACGTAAAGTTTGTTTTTTCACAGTTTCAAGAGACTGTAGATCTGGTATATTGTTTTAATTTCAACTAAATATGATAAAGATAAAGGGTCTTGATTGACAGAAAGACAGACGGACAACAAAGTGATCCTATAATATAAGAGTTCCGTTTTTTTTACGGAACCATAATGAAGCAAAACTACTTTTTTAGATAACGCAACGTAAAAAAAAGGTCTACCTCAGGTGGGGAACCCTTCTAGTTGACTTCTTGGCGGAAAAGTGAAGCGTCAAGTCTGCAGTTTTGTTCTCTAGGACTCCATATATCTCTATATCAAAAACATCAAAGTCGGCTTAGCGGTTTAAGCATGAAAGCGTAACCAACAATCAAACTCCTTTCCCATTTATAACATTAATTAGGTTTACTTTTAATATCTCCCTTACTTCAAAAACAATGATGCTAAGACTTACAAGTCTATAGTGGGTCAGGGAGGAGAACCCCTAATAACTCAGGGTTACCCTAGGCTCCAGTGTTTGCGTCAAAACAGTAGATCCCTAGTGTTCCCTAGTCAATAAAAATCAAAAATCTACAAACGTAGATGCACGATTGTTATTCCCAGAGGGTTAGTCAGAGACTAGGCCATGAGGACCGCAGTCCACTTCCATAGTCCACGTTTCACCAAATTACAACTGCACATGTGCTCAGCGTGATAGGTTGTGAGCCCATCGCCGCTCTATGCTGTTGGATGTACGTGCAGTTCTTACGTTAGTCGCCTTTTACGACAGCCAAGGGAAAAGAGGAGGTGGAAGTATTCTTTCATCGCCACGCGAAACGGTTAATTTCCCTAGTCTAAAAAAAGGATTGGTTTAATAAAGCCTTCCTTATTAAACCAATCCTTCTCTGAAATTCTCTCGCTCTGAATATCAGAATGTCCACCAGTCGGTATGCGTCCAAAACGAAGTTGCGCAGCTTTCTTACAGAACAAAATGAAGCTCCACATTAGCATTCGTCTAATAATTATGTGATATTTATGTATTTTCTAGCGGCCGCTCGCAGTTTCACCCGCGTGGTTCCCGTTCCCGTGGGAATATCGGGATAAAAAGTATTCTATGTGTTAATCCAGGTTATAAACTATCTGTATGCCGAATTTCATACAAATCCATTCAGTAGTTTTTCCTGAAGAAGTAACAAACATACACACTCACAAACTTTCGCCTTTATAATATTAGTGTGATGTAATAGTATGTATATGTTTCTATGTACAGCGTATTATGTATGTATGTGAATATATTTTCATTTAATTTGTGCACTCTACCATTTTTTGTCTCTGCACCACCCTATGGTTGACTCGGAGATAATGCCTAAGGCATTAAGTCCGCCTCTGTACTTTAAGTGCATAAAGTGTTTTAAATAAAAATAAATAAATTAATTAAGTAAATAAATAAAAAAAGAAATATTCCGTCATAACATAATACTAACCACCAATCAACTTACACAAATTAACTCGGTCAGCACAAAGAGCGGGAATGCCGTTTGGCAGACAAGCGTATTATCTTAATTGTTTTTACTCGCATCGCTGCCACTCAATTGTGGGTGAATGAAAATGGACGTCAATTTTATAACGAAATGACAACATGTAAAAAAGAATTAGAAGAGATGGCGCTTTTGTATATTATTCAAATTACGTGTACTTGAGTGTATGATTGGGTGCGTTTAAGGATGTCACCTCGTCATAAAACAGAACAATCCAATCTATGATCATGACTCAATAAATACTAAAAGAGTCGGCGTTTGTGCGCAATTATTATTATACTTTTTAACACGACGGGGTTATGGGCGCAAATGGTAATGTGGAACTCAACCCCCATAGGACCCCTCCTGTACAAAAGGAGGAGCCGAAGGTAAAAGCAAAGTTATGTGAGTGAGTAAGTGGGCTAATGAGTGAGTAAGTGAGTGAGTAAGTGAGTGAGTAAGTGAGTGAGTAAGTGAGTGAGTAAGTGAGTGAGTAAGTGAGTGAGTAAGTGAGTGAGTAAGTGAGTGAGTAAGTGAGTGAGTAAGTGAGTAAGTGAGTGAGTAAGTGAGTGAGTAAGTGAGTGAGTAAGTGAGTGAATAAGTGAGTCAGTAAGTGAGTGAGTAAGTGAGTAAATAAGTAAGTATGTGAGTGAGTAAGTGAGTGAGTAGGTGACAGAGTGAGAGAGTGAGCTAATCATGGACGTAATATACTAACATAATGCTTGCTCCACACATGGCAATTTGTATTTGCGTATTTGCTGTATTTGACAATAACTTCCATGTGTGGGGAATATAAGCAAATACAGCCAATATATTTGCTGTTAATTTTTTGGTATTTGGCTCCATGTGTGGCCGGTTGTATCGCCTATTTGACCGTACGTCGAAAATTTTGGTAAATACGCAAACATGCAATCACAAATACAAATAACCATGTGTGGAGCCAGCATTACGTCCATGATGTATATTACGTCCATGGAGCTAATGCGTCAATGAGTGAGTAAGTGGGTGTGTAGGTGACAGAGTGAGAGAGTGGGCTAATGCATGAATGAGTGAATGAGAGTGAGTGAGCGTGCATGCGTGCGTAATGTTTCTGTTTGTGTGTGTGTGTGTGTGTGTGTGTGTGTGTGTGTGTGGGGGGGGGTGTGTGTGTGTGTGGGGGTGTGTGTGTGAGTGTGTGTGTGTGCATGTGCCAGCTGTTAAAATAAAACAAAACAAATGAACGACTCAACATACAATTTGAAAGTGACAGCGATTAATCACGGCCATAAGTTATTCAACCAGCTGATTGATCCGGCACCGGCACTGTATGTAACACGCTCCACTCGTGTAGGTATATAATTGAGCTTACAAATGGTTAATTGCGTGCCTTTCACCTTTTCCTTTATTGGATTGGGTCGAGCTGGCTTACACGCCGCTTGATCATAAACTGACGATTCAAGATTCAACACAATTTATTCAGTTTTTTTTAGTAGCCTACATTGTGTCCCACTGCTGGGCAAAGGCCGCACCATAGGCTTTCAATTCAGTTTAGGCTACAATAGTTGAGCTCGTGTAAATGTCGCTACGCCATCAGCCTTTAAAAGGCAGGAAATCTTTTACTAAAAAAGAGCTAACAAGAAACTCAGCAAGGGCATTTCCTTTCTCCTTTTCTTTCTACAGCGTCTTAAGGAATTAGAAAATGGCCTTTCTGCCACAGAAAGACTTTTTCCTATTGAAACTTATTATAACATCTACGTGGTTCTAATTACCAGTTATACAGAATGCTATTTTAGCATACTTAAAACTGAATCCCTACATTATGTATCCCGGATGGCCGGTTAAAACCACTGCCATCTTACAACAACAACTGGGACCAACGTGCTTGCTATACGTGCCTTCCGAAACACTGTGGAGCTCGAGATGTTTTAAGTTTAATCACACATCCTGCAACCCGGCACTGCGATATCGTAAACCGAATAAGCGTTATCCGCTGCGACATCAAGCTCTTCAATCGAATTATTATTATTATCTAGCCTAATTTGTCTCACTGCAGGGCAAAACTCCTTCTTAAACACAACTCTGTCTTCTGCTACTACTGGCCAATCTTTTATGTAGGAGTCAAGCTCGTCACGCTATCTCTTTCAATCAAATAATGAAAGATAATTATTAATCCACTAGTTGCTTACTGAGGTTAACGCCAAAAAAAACACTACACATACAAATGAATCGGATACTTTTTATGGATGTACTCGCGTTTATTAACATATAACATATAGTCACGACTATTATTCCCGCAGGGTTAGTCAGAGACTAGGCAATGAGGACAGCAAAAGCAGTCCTCTATCATAGTCCACCTTTCACCAAATAGCGACTGCACGCACATGTGCTCAGCGTGACAGGCGGTTGGATGTATGTGCAGTATTTAGTCCGTTAGTCGCCTTTTACGACACCCAAGGAAAAGGAGGTGCTGGTAGTATTCTTTTACCGCTACCCGACACGGCGTTTATTAACTTACTATGTATAAAGTTTTATTTTAGTCCTGACGTTTCGAATCCTTTACAGGGTCGGTGGTCACAGGGAGACTGCCTCGCTAGTTTACCCGTTAAACGTGTTTCATTTCAATCATCTTGTTTGTACTGTTTACGTTATATTCCAATACCATATTCATACTTCGGGTTCCTTACTTAATGACCTGTAACAGTACTTCTGCTGCGACTGCGTGTTATAACGAACTTACTTATTGTCTTTGCTCGACTCCAATGAGCTTTCGCATCGTTAATGGTCGCCGCACAAAGCCTCTCGATTCTGTAGTGCAGCAGCTGAGACCTTCTCATGTTCTCGAATGACGTAACAATAGCGTAAATGGTTGCACAAGCACTGAAATGAACGATGCTGGCTACACTACCTGTAGCTAATAATATGTAGGGTAAAATGTTTCTTCGCAATTTTTTAAGAAAGTTCATTTTAAATATTATTTACATTTAACTAAAGTATGTAGCTATGCCATTTTCTTCGATAACTTTTTGCCATCTTGTTGGTAGGGACATGATCCCATTGCTATAGAATATTTGGGGCTTCTGATCAAAATACCGCGACAAGTGATTTTGGCAGTCCTCTCGTGATGTTAACCTGACACTGCCTAAAGAATTCTGAAGAGACTAAAACAGGTGGAAATCTGAAGGTTCAAGGTCAGGACTATGCGGCGGATGCATTAACACCTCCCAGCCAAACTCTCTTAATTTTGGCTCAGTGGCTAAAAATGTGTGTGAGGTCTAGCGTTATCATGATGAAAAACCACACCCCTTCTGTTGATTAATTCCGACCGCTTTTTCTAAACTTCTTGCTATAATCTCATCAGTAGAGTTCTTCTACTTACGTTCATCTACTGTTCGCAGTAGAGTTCAGAATCGATGGTCCTGCCTGGTGGTAACAGCTCACAATTAATAATGCCCTTCCAATCCCACCACACACACACCTTGTTGCGAGTTAACCCGGCGAGTTAAGTCTGTGAAGCCAGACCGGCCTTTGACCACGACCATTTTTGCACGTTCTTGTCAGCTTCTTCAAAAATGGTTCGGTTTCATTACGTCGTAATAAAGAATCACAAATGAGTACACGGTTCAATAAGTTCTTCAAGTGAGCTCGTGATGTACCCAAATATCGGGCTTTATTTGTACCCAGTTTTTTTCAAATGCGCCAAAAGTGATTTGTGGTGAATTCCCAGTTCTTCAGCTACGTCGTAACTACTGATATGCTGATTTTGCTCCTCTTTTTCAAAAATGGCGTCCATTTATCCGTTATAGGGCGACCAGAGGGACGTGTATTTTTGACATCAAAATTTCCGGATTGAAAACGCTTAAAGATTGATTCACTCATATCAGTGAAGTTACAGTTCCGGCACAGTACCGGCACAGTGAAAAATATTTTTTCATACATTCCCAATGAATTTTGTCAAAAAGAATACGTCCGTGATTTGCCGGTGGCAGCACTGACACTGAGAGCATTATTACTGACAGGTGGGGATGCGTTCTTATAGAGAATGTATGAAAAACACTGTGACGGTACTGTGACGGTACTGTGCCGGCACTGTGGCTTCACTGATATGTGTGAAGCAACCTTAAACCGTGCTACTCTCACAGACACTGCACTAGGTTCATAAACATCGCAAATTTTTTTCGCGGCTTGTGTCGCATGTGTCGCATTTATACTTTTTTTGTAGTAAAATTTTAAAATGTATCGAATTTCTTCATTAGATTCACTCATCTTGACAGTAAGAAAAACAAATGAAAATCACACATTTTCCTAATTTGAATTTGAATTTATCTTCTTTAAAATTAAAACTTTTAATGATACTAAAGCCAGCCAGATACAAATAGTATAGCCGTATAGCCAAAGAGACTTTATTAAAAGTTCATACATACGAGAGGTAGGTAGGTACTACTCGTATATGCGAAAAGACTTTTTCCCCAACTTAATACAATATCCGAGTCATGTGAGTCGAGTATATGTGATTGCGGAGAGGCTGAGGAGGATCTTCACCACGTTTTGTGGGAGTGTCCCCTGTACGAACCTGCGGTGTGTGATGATGGACGGGATAAGCCGGGAAAGCGAGAGTCCTGTCCTATTTCGTGGATCTGTTAGGCTCGAAGACGAACTTCAGAAGACTGCGGTAGTTCGCGCACCAGTGGCATAAGAGGCGGAGCGGGTCAGAGAGGGAGCGGGACTGAAAGGCAGTGAGCGAGTAGCCCGTCGCCGGAGACCCTTGTAGGGAGTCAAGCAAATGCGCGCGGTAGAGTGCAGTCGCAATATCCGCGCGTATCTCTCGATGATTCGGCCATTATAACCACATAGGTTGGTATGGCTTCCCATGGTGGTGGGATTTGTCCTCATTGCCTAGTCTCTGGCTAACCCTTCGGGGATAATAGTCGTGATTATATATGTATGTATTATCCGCAAAGGGTAAGTCAGAGACTAGGCAATGAGGACCGCAGAAGCAGTCCTTTGCGACGATAGTCGCCTGTTACGACACCCAAGCGAAGAGAGGGGGTGGTAGTATTCTTTCACCGCTACCCGACACCACAGTAAATATATATACTGTGCCGATACGGTTACCATTAATCAAACTTTGTGATTAGAAATAATAAAGTCAGTTCCTCTATAGTTGTGGAATCCATCTGAAACATACTTCAGGTGAGACGAAGGCCAAGTGCTTCATCGTTCATTCGTCATAAAGTAGAAGAACTCCTTTTTCTGTTCTGTGTTACCAGTAAAAGAGTTAAAAAAAACGTCTTGTTGTGAATCACATACCACTTAGCCCAGTGGTCTGTGTTGTGAATGAACCACTGGTTTAAATTACTAAAATAGAATTGTTGACAATAACAACAAAGCTGTCCAAGTAGTTCGATTAAGCTCACGTGACAGTTTTACGGCACATTAATATCTTTTTGATTCGACCCAAACACGAATTTCTGTTATTTGATTAATAAACACTCTGTTCTTGGAACTTAATACTAAAGTACACACAGGGAAGAAATAAATCGTAATTGGAGGGAACTTTACGTTAAATAAAGCAAATAGTTGTTTTCGATTTGGTCATTTCCAAAACGTTGAAATTATTATGTTAACCGTGTGGCGTAGCGGTGAAATAATACTACCACCTCTCTTCCCTTGGGTGTCGTAAAAGGCGACTCACGGACTAAAGATTGGACGAAAGATTTTATACGAAATTACATCTGAAGTCAATGATATTATATTAAAATATTGTAACATCATTGTCTGAAGTGGTATTTTATTATATTTTGATTTCTTAAGAAAGCAGTGCACATTTGTAGTTTTGTATAGCTTCGTTTCACGTACTTAATACGCTATACTCGTATCATGTCAAAAGCTTACTTACGTTTGTACTACAAAATGTAGTCTATAATTTTGTTTTTTAAAGTATCAATTCTTTCCAGACTGGCGAAAAAGTTATCCCCGCTGTTAAGCGAACCCGGTATTTACCGTTAACCGTGTTGTTTAGCGGTGAAAGAATACTACCACCACCTCTCCTCCCTTGGGTGTCGTAAAAGGCGACTAACAGATTAAAGTCTGCACGTATACATACAACAGCATAGAGCGGCGATGGGTTTATCACCCATCACGCAGAGCATATTATGTGTGATTTGGTGCCACGTGGCCGTAGCAGTGCACCAAATTACTTTTTGTGCTTTTGCTTTCCTCTATGTCTATTCTCTGACACTTATAGGGTAATAGTCGTCATTGTACATACATATGTATTATTTTTAAGACTGTGGGACTTGTTGCCTAACCACTATTCAGACTAACCACAGAGGCGGTGAAATCACAAAAGAACTAGCAAGGTCAAGCACTGCGTCAAAATATAGTTTTCATTGTCACAACAACACATTTGTAAGGAGCTTTGTATCAATGGAAAGCTAATCATTAGCCAACTTAAATGTTAACTAGCTTCCAACCTATCTTCGCCCGCGTTTATAATGATTTGTAGCTCAGATCGTGCCTTAAGAACCTAAAGGCCTTCACAGACGGCAGCTATAATGTATATTAATGTACATTTACATCTTGGGATTTAACAAGAAAGCTATAATGTACATTATAGCTGTCATGTGTGAAGGCCTTTGACAGGTGACCCCTGTCGATTTCTATGGAAAGATGTAGTGAGATGTATCGTGATTCGTGCTATACCTTATATACATCTTTTCATTATAGCTGCCGTCTGTGAAGGCGTTTAAGTGCCTCAGGGAACATTTTATTTGACAGGAGTAAATACACACATCAAAAGTGTCTAGGGATCAAGCATTTTTATGCGGATTTCTTGAGATTGAGATGTGGCTTTGTAATAAATTTATGATTTTATAAATTTATATGGATCCTTTTTGGTGCATTTCATAATTTGAAACAGGAACTTTCAATCAATTTCTAGTAAAAGATGAAAATCAGCTGTCAATATTTTCCCTATAAAAACATACAACGCATTGAAGACATTATTAGTGCTACTGTTTCCCTACTACTGATTAAAACCAACGTTATTATGGAGCGGCGACGTCATTTAAGCAGGGAAGAAATGCTCAGAGCCGTGGGAATGATAGAAGCTGGTTCCCGGCAACGTACTGTGGCTTTAGCTCTGAATACAAGTCAGAGTGTTATCAGTCGACTTTGGACACGTTACCGAAGCACTGGTACCGTGGCTGACCGCCATGGAGGACGGTATCGCTGCACCACACGGAGACAAGACCGATACATTCAAATCACAACTCGAAGAGCTCCAACAATAACCGCCATGATGTTAGCCGTGAGGCTTCATCACTCTTCAGGGAACTTAATTAGCGACCAAACAGTCAGAAACCGCTTGCATGAAGTGAACCTTCATTCCCGAAGACCGCTAAGGGTACCACCTATAGCAATGCACAATCGTAGGATTCGATATCAATGGGCTCTTGAACACAGAAATTGGGCAGAAGAACAATGGCGTTTCGTGTGCTTTTCTGATGAGTCTCGTTTTGGTATGAGACCGGATACAAGACGTATACGACACTGGAGAACCCCTGGACGCCAACAGCGATTAAAATCCTGCCAGGAAGTCCATCCTTATAGTGGTGGAACCATCATGGTATGGGCGGGTATTTGGATCGGCGGAAGAACTGAGTTGATTTGGATCAGAGGCAACCTCAACGCTCAAATTTATGCTGAGACGATTGTATCAGACGTCATCGTTCCTCTACAAGTGCAAATCGGTCCCTTATTTCAGTTAATGCATGATAATGCACGACCGCACACCGCAAGAGTTGTAAGACAGACTCTCGCCGCAGCTAACATCAATGTCATGCCCTGGCCTGCTCAGTCGCCAGACTTGAACCCGATTGAGCATGTATGGGATATGCTACAGAGAAGAGCTCTGCCGAATATGGAGGGTATCCAGTCGCAAAAGACCTTTTTCTGTTGTTGCAACGAACATGGGCGGCCATTCCACAGCGTGATTTGGATGAACTCATTTTGAGTATGCCAAACCGATGTTCTTGTGTTGTTAGTGTTCGCGGTAGAAACACGGATTATTAATTGTTTAAGTTACCCAATAAAATTTTAAAGAAAACTGTTATTTCAGTCTTTTTTTCGAACTTTAATGTTAGTGGTTCAAATGTCAAAAATCCCTTTATTAGGAAAATGGCAAATTTCTTTATTAATGCAAAGGTGACTTGGTTTATCGTTACTGTAGACAAACGAAAACACTTTATTTGATGAATCCTTAAAGAAAATTTTAATTAATATCAATCAGGAGAAAAGTTATTGCAAAAATATATGTTGATCCCTAGACACTTTTGATGTGTGTATATCTATCACACTGTCATCATCATCATGATCATCAGCCTATAAACGTCCCACTGTTGGGTACTGGCCTTTCCACATGGAGAACATCACATGGGCAGTTTGGGCCGTAACCCACCACACAACATGGCTGCATTGGTCAGCCATGTTACTACTACAACCGAGACCAACGGTTTCATGTGCCTTCCGAAGCACGAACTTATAAATACTTATAATCACAACTATTATCCCCGAAGGGTAGTCAGAGACCAGGCAATGAGGACCGCAAAAGCAGTCCTCTGCCATAGTCCACTTTTCACCAAATGGCGACTGCAGATGTTCCCAGCGTGACATGTGGTGAGCCCAACGCCGTTCTATGCTGTTGGATGTATACGTGCAGTCTTTAATCTGTTAGTCGCCTTTTACGACACCCAAGGGAGGAGAGGTGGTGGTAGTATTCTTTCACCGCTAAACAACATGGCTAACGGTAAATACCGGGTTCGCTTAACAGCGGGGATAACTTTTTCGCCAGTCTGGAAAGGATTGATACTTTAAAAAACAAAATTATAGACTACATTTTGTAGTACAAACGTAAGTAAGCTTTTGACATTATACGAGTATAGCGTATTAAGTACGTGAAACGAAGCTGTATAAAACTACAAATGTGCACTGCTTTCTTAAGAAATCAAAATATAATAAAATACCACTTCAGATGTAATAACGTATAAAATATCACCTACATAGTTCACCCTGCTGCCACTCTCGCAATATTGGCGCTAGTATATAGGTACAAAAAGAAAAAAAAAGCTAATAAAGTAGCGAGTTGCAGAAATAAATCTTACGGGATAGCACTGCAGATGCATATTTTTCAGTTCAATTTATTATTTACATTTCAAAACCCATTAGTATCCTAATAATAAACGTATTAAAAATTAGATAAAGAATTTTTTAAACATAAATTTCTCTTAGAGCAAATTTTTTTTTATCAATTATCTACTAGGATTTGTTTTTTGAAAGAAAGACACCTTTGTTAGTTGTTTTCTCGTGAATCTGTCTCTCTCAAGGAAAAGATAATTTGCGCAAAGAAATGTTAAAAATTTGTTTACAAAGCTTTATTGAATTTGGCCGCAGTACCTATAGTTATCTACTCTTCGCAGGACTTCGCTGTGAAGCGGAGTTAAATTTGCCTTCTTTTGTATCTGAAAAAACATTATCTAAATGCCACAATAAACAGAATTTCGCCAAAACACGTACGCGTTGGTTGGCACAGCTGCGATTCCGCGGCGTACTGCACTATTTGCAATGCAATTTGTTATGAAATGGCATAGCAGTACAAAAGCGCACATACTTATCGCTAATATTTCTTGGATTTTATATATTCTTACTAGTGACTGGTACAGGTTGGTGTGTGTAAAATAGTAGGTACTATAGTACATAAGTTATGATGAGTAATAGCCTCATAGACTATTTACTTTTCAACTGCAGGGCACAAAGACCTCCGTCGTTGAAATCAAGTAATTAATGACAAATGCATATTCGTGATCACATACAACGGTATGGCTATCTTCTCCTCCTTCTCCATCTTCTCCTCCGATATCCGAAGGTCCTGCAATGAATTACATAATGATTTAATTCATTGCAGGACTTCCGGATATCGGACCGGGCACTTTGCTACATAACTATTTATATACATAATATTTAATTATTTATGTAACTATTTAATCACGACTATTATCCCCGAAGGGTTAGTCAGAGACTAGGCAATGAGTCCAGCAAAAGTAGTCCTCTGCCATACTCCACTTTTGACCAAATAACGACTGCATATGTGCTCAGCGTGACAGGTGGTGCAATCTTTAGCCCGTTAGTCGCATTTACGACACCCAAGGGAAGTGAGGGGGTGGTAGTGTTTTTCGATGCTACGCGCCACGGTTATACTCTAACTAATATTTACCACGGAGATAACAATGCTCCGTGTTACGTGTATTACCTATTATCCTTCTTAATATTTTTTTTGTTTTGGTGCAATCTGCTGATTTCGGCTTAGAACGTAGAGAAAATAATAATAATTGAAATAAATTGAATAATTGTAATTTGTTGAATATTAATCTATCCATACTAATATTATAAAGAGGAAAGATTTGATTGTTTGTTTGGATTGAATAGGCTCCGAAACCACTAGACCGATTTCAAAAATTCTTTCACCGTTGGGAAGCTACACTTTCTCCGGGTGACATAGACTATATAATATTTTCAAAAATTCGTCACGGGATACGGGGTCCACGCAGGCGAGTTCGTGAGCGGTCCGCTAGTATATAAATAAAAACAAATTGCCACGAATATTTGTTCGCGCATCACTTAAGTACGGCTGCACCTAGTTAGCTGATTATTTTTTTGTTGTTTGTGAGTACAAAGTTTGTATGACAGATTTTTTTTTAAATTCTCATCGGGGTACGGACCGCTGGTGTAAAATAATGATGGATTGTTAACCGTATGTGTCTTAAAATAATAACTAAAGCATAGAAGGAGTGCTACATTGAGTTATAATGTACTACGTACTAGAGGAGCTATCCCAAGCAAAAGTCTTGTTCTATTTTTTTTAAAGTTAAAACAAAAGTGCGCTGCAGCGCTAAAACAATAATTAATCGTCTTTCTGAACAATCCAAACATACAGCGCTAGACCGCTTCTTTTCTCGCAATCAAAAGGTCTAAAGCGCCGAAACATGGCCGCCGCTCATGTCTCGGCGATTTGATAAAATAATTAGTCAAATGCATGTTATATCGATAATTTAGTACGTATTTACAGGTGAAAAGTGATTCGTTTAGTTTAATTTATTTTGTTGAATTCTTTAAACAGTACCTGAGCACACATTAAGGCATATTTTAATAAAATAGAACACAGCATACACACGTATTGTTGCGTCTAGCGCCCTGCCACAGACTAATATAGTTGGAGCGAGCTGACTCTAACGCGTGTAGCAAAAAATCTAGCTGGGACGTCTTCTCTATAATATATATAATTATAGAGAAGACGTCCCAGTTATCATTATTATTATCATTATTAAATAAATAAATAAATAAGTCTTCTCTATATCTTATAATAACTCAATGGAGTGCTATGACATTTTAATGGGCACTGCGTTTGTTGTCAAACAATGCGATATTATGTGACATGCACACGCAAAAATATTAAGTGTGCCAATGAGCGCGCTGGCCCTTGCCAATGTCCATTGAGTTGTATAAAGTCAATTAATACCCTTCCAATTACGTGCTCTAGATAGTTTTTGAATTCGGTTGGTAACCAGGTAAGTATCCATTTTTTTTAATTTTCACTTTCTATTTGACGTTTTTATCAACTTATTTTGTCTCTTTCCTTTCAATGTTTATGACCCATTTGAAAAAATAGGACAACTATACGAGTCTCATTTGGACTGCTTCTATGCTTTAGTTATTATTCTGAGGTAAGTATGGGTACACGAGTGTTGGCAGACGAAATAAAACAGAAGGTAAACAAATAATTAAATCTATTTTCAAATTCTCTCAAAGCGTCTGACGTGGTATTTCAGAAAGTTCCCAGAGTTTTTGTGAAACCCAAGGGGTTTGCTAGAATCTGAGCGGGAGCCTTTTCGTAGCACATAGGCTTTACATTTTTATAGTTTTGTTCACTTCACTTCACTTTCTACACATACAAATTAATACTCCTCAACTTGAGTTTTCGAAGTTATTACTAGTTGAGCGCTCGCATGTTACCTCATCGGTATCATTGAGTTTTGAAAGCTGTTTGTTGACACTTTGAACAGGTAAAAGTGTTTACTTTTAATGTGTACCTACGTGTATGTTCCCCCAAATCCGTGTAAAAACAATTGGACGCGCCTACCACCAGTCACAAGCCTCTAAATCGAGAGGGATTTTGTAAATTACGTAATTGCTGCGTGCGGAAACAACATGGCCGCCCTATCCGGTTCCTACCGGTTTTGGCTAATCCATCTTTTATCCGCCTGTATCATTTCAAAGGGTGACTTAATGTCTCGAGACATTGTTTACCAGTCGACCGGTAATGATTTCAAAAAAACTTTAATAAAGTTTATTATAGACAACAACAAAACCCATAGATTTAAATTTAGAAATAAAAACTTAGGTAGATTACAAAAATATTCATATAGGTATCATATTATACCTGTATAATGTAGGGTATATAAATACCTAGGTATCATATTACACAGGTACAATATTCATATAAATACCTAGGTATCATATCATACAGGGTATAAAAAAACCCATAACAAAACCAAGAGCCACTCATTCAGTAATTATGATTGATTACGAACATTTTTCTGTACTTGACCATACCTGGGAACGAAGATATCAAATGTCAAAATTATAATATATTTTTCATCCCCCCATCTCGGAAAGAGTATTTTTACTCTTCGATATCTGAGTGCAAAAGCCGTTTTTACCCGCTAGAGGACAAAGTAAATTGAATTTATAACATCGTGTGCACTTAGTATGTGTATTCAAAACATCATTAAACCTATTTTCTTCTTCCTCCATGGTGCCGATTTATCATACGACCTTTTTAAATTGTTAAAAACTCAGACTCGGAACCTTTTTGGTGTACCTACTTTTTTAATTTGGTTGGTAATTTCCTCGTTGAGGTGGGATGAAAAGTTACGTGTTGCACTCGAGTGCAAAGATTTTTCACCTCGTGCTCTTTTGATTCCCTCGGTAACGCTCAGGATTCTAATTTTTGAATCACTCGCTGCGCTCGTGATTCAATTTTAGAATCCTTCGCTTGCTCGGTCATCAAACTTGAGCACGCAGTTAAAAAGCAAGTTTGCACTCTTGTATAACAAATAACTATTTTCTTTTTTTGCTGTAATAATTTGAATATGAAAATGACTAAACTATAACTTAGACTCTTTCACACGCGTTGAACCGTCTGTGCGCGCATTACATTGCGTGCTGCATAAAACAGCTGTTTTACGATACCAAATACAAAAGTGGCTTACAATCAATTATTTCTGTTCTAGGTTACATGTTTTAATGTACATTATGCGTATATTTTAGCTTCGCAAAGGGTCTTTTTACACCCTGTTTAATATGATACCTATATATTTGTAATGTACCAAAGTTTTTTGTTTGTAAAGGACAACGCCCATTTTGGACCTGTTTTGTTTTGACTATACTTATGGTAGTATGATACTAATACAAACTATTATCGGAGCTGTATAGTGGCGGTTTAGAGTTGAATGGAATACTACCAACCCTTGAAATAGAAAACAGATGTGTACTCTGCTTCGTCAGCCCGTCAACCCGATTATACCAGCTGCTATCAGAAGATTAGTCGTAAAAACATGCCATGAACGCTTATTGAATGGCCGATTACTGACGGCTGGAAATACTCTGACTACAGAGTTAACCTTACGGTTGATCGCGCGATAAGAAGTACGTGTCACGAAGCAAACACAACTGATTTAGGAATAGGAATACTTTTTTTCTCGCCTCGCGCCTCTGTCGTAGAGTAGAAAAGCGCTAAATATTCGGAGGTCTTCGTCAATTGGCTATTTGACAGTTGTAACAATAAAATATGAAATTTGTCGAAAATGGTAGTTTTAGATTTAACGATAATTATCCAATAGCTTTTTTTATTAAGATAATTTGTAAATATTTTATTTTTACAAAATAAATTTGGGATTTTTTTATCTGTGGATTACAAGACCCGAAACACGGGCGGCCATGATTGAGCTTCATGTGACGTCACATTTCACACAATTATCAAAACTTTCTGTCAGGTTTGAAGAAAAATTTCTAAATTTATTGAAATGTGACGTCACAGAGCAAAATGTCACGTGACCAACCGTTTTCGCGCGAAATTGGAAATTAATAAAGAAAAATATGTTTAATTCATAAAGCTTTTTCGAGAAAGAAAATATTGTACGGGGAATAAAATAAGCGTTTGCAGTTTTTAAAATACTTTTTCGAAAACTGTCAAGTAGTCAATTATTAGGTCTGGCTAAGAGCGTTTCGTATTTTTCGATGCGTAGCCCAGGTTTGACATCACTAACGCGCATTTGCAAAGCGTGGTGATGAAAGCCAATACCCATAATTTGTAGCGATGGATGCCACAGAACAGAGGGTCCAGACAAGTGGCATGAACGCTTGTAGAATAGAACGATCAATGCATGGTATAAACTTATATGCCAACGGTACGTCGTTTGGCGAAGGCGAACTGTTTTAATTTTTAAACTTACATAATGACCATAGATGACGAACTTCTTGGTCGAGTGGTTTGTACACCGGTTTTCATGGTGTCGCCATCTCTGAGGTCCCGGGTTCGATCCCCGGTCGGGTCAATTTAGAAATTATTGTTTTTCTAAATTGTCTCGGGTCTGGGTGTTTTCTATGTATAATGAGTATGTATTTAAGTATTTTAAGTATGTTTATCCGTTGTCTAGTAACCATTTAACGAGTTTCTTCGAAGCTTCTCTTGGGCTAGATAATTGGTGTGAGTGTAGGGAAGTTTTATCATGTTTTTTTTTATAGAAAACACCCAGAGCCGAGACAATTTAGAGAAACTATAATTTCTAAATTGATGAATGCTCTAAGATACTGACATTCATAGATTTACGACTACTTATTATCCCCAAAGGGTTAGTCAGAGTTTAGGCAATGAGGACCATTAGTGGAGTAGACCGAATGGAGTCCACTTCTATAGTCCACGTTTGGACGCATGTGCAGTCTTTAATCGGTTAGTCGCCTTTAACGATACCCAAGGTTTGGTATACCAACGCTTCTCTACCCTTGGATGTCGTAAAAGGCGACTAAAGAAAGTTTCTTTTAGTGAGTCCTTAATAAACCACACGGCTATATTTTAAGACTTTTGAAGAACTAGAAGTAAGAACGAATTAGCAGTACCTTATACTAGGCTCCATAAAATAAATAATTCTTTTAAGGGTCTGTGTGGAAGATTTTACAACAAAGTACCAAATGATATTCAGAAATTAGATCTTAATAAATGTAGAATCAAAATCAAAGATAAGCTTTTTAAAAAAGCTAATTATAAAGTGTCAGATTACACAGAAGACAAAACAGCTTGGATCTGAAATGCTCCAATTACTCCAACAGCTATTTCTAATTGTCTGTAATTAATTGATACTTACAATTTTTTGAAGTTTTGTATTGCATAATTTATTATTTTTGAAATTCATATTTTGTATTTTATGACCTGGTAACGACATATTCTCTTTTTTTTTGTAAATGTCGTTGCTTCTGTGCGCTGTGGTTTCTTGCGCCCGTTCTTTGCCACAGTTATAAAATGACGTCCTGAATGGGTGGTAGGTTAAAAAGATTTGGACGATTCAAAGTACTTATTAATTGAGTTTATTGAATAAATATATTTTGACTTTGACTTTGAAGGTTAATTATTGTAAAATTATTTTTTATAGATATATTCATTATATAGTGAGCAATCGCCAAATAGATGTAAATTTGTACAGCACTATTACAAACAGGACATGTGGGACGACAAATGTGACAGCCATGGGACATTAAATTTTTTTCGCATAATTGGATTGCCCCGGTGCGGGTCTACATGCCTACATACATACATATAGTCACGACTATTATCCCCGATGCGTTAGTCAGAGACTACGTAATGAGAACCGCAAAACGATCATTCTCAACAGGCCCGATTTTTGAGCGTCCATGCAAATATCTGACTAGTTTGTAATATTTTAGAGCTGACTTTTTTTTTGGACTATGTCTAGCAATAGTCTTATAAGAATTGTAATTATATACACATCATTTGGTAAAAAAAACACTCAAAATTATTTTTCTAAGTTGTTCTCCTAATTTCCGTTCGCTGTCCAGAACCCAGAATCAAGCTTTCTACTTTCAACAGTCTCAAAGTAAGCTACGATTGGTACATTTCAGTCTTTACTATTGGGAAGTTATTTAATACATTTTATTATTTACAAAAAATAATCTGTTTAAAAAGTGTATTTTCTTAGATAGAACGAAAAATATGTTTGTCCTTTCATAATACATAATTTCCGTCACTAGTATAAAGTAGCGAATATCTCACTAGCAGAGTAAGCAATTCCTATCCCTACAGCAACGTCGTCTTACATCAGTAGTGCCGAGGCAGGCAACCGAAACGATCCTGTGTCACCGGTTCCGCTGTCGAACTACGACCGTAAGTTCCTAATTTCCGTTTGCATGGTTTACTACTACTCTAATTTCCGTCCGCTCTTTTAATTAATGTTTTGAAATGCATATAAATTTTGCTAGTTAGATTATTATATTCAAAAATTCGTTGTTGACCTCATGCTTAAAGCAATATAACGTATTCCTTAACCATTTAATTTTTATCTCATAAATACCGACGTGTTCCTAATTTCCGTCACCCGATTCCGTCACGCTAAACGTGACGGAAATTATAAAGAGTACGTTTTGAAAGGGTTTTGTTGATATCTACTAAAATGGTTAATTATCATCACCAGCCAGATGACGTCCACTGCTGGACAAAGGATCCCTCCCCCAAAGGATCTCCACCACGACCGGTCTTTTGCTGCTCGCATCCAGCGGCTACCCGCGACCTTCACCAGATCGTCGGACCACCTTGTTGGAGGCCTGCCCACACTGCGTCTTCCGGTGCGCGGTCGCCACACGAGAACCGTTTTGCCCCGACGACCATCGATTCAACGGGCGATGTGCCCTACCCATTGCCACTTGAGCTTGGGCTCTTTGGGCTATGTCGGTTACTTTAGTTCTTCTACGAATCTCCTCATTTCTGATTCGATCACGTAGAGAAACCCCGAGCATAGCCCTTCTCCATTGCCCTTATCGTGACCTGCCTATTAGGCCCTTAGTGTACCGTATGTCATCACTGGCAACACACACTGGTCGAAGACTTTCGTCTTGAGACACTGCGGTATTTTGGACGAGAAGATATTTCGTAGCTTACCGAACGCTGCCCAGCCGAGTTGGATTCGATGATTGACCTCTTTCTTAAAGTTGGACCTACCTAACTGGACCGTTTGTCCCAGGTATACATATTCGTCAACAACTTCAAGAGCAGAGTGGAGACTCTGCCTTCAGAGGAGTGGGCACGACACGTGAGTTAGACATGATTTTCTTCTCTATGTTCATTTCAAGGCAAAATTGTTGAGAGACTCTGTTGAGATCACCGAGCATTGTGCCGAGGTCCTCCAGGGTCTCAACCATGACTACTATATCGTCGGCAAACCGAAGGTGACTGATGTATACGCCGTTAATATTGATGCCGAGTCCTCTCTAGTCCAGAAGCTTAAACACGTCCTCCAGTGCAGCAGTGAAGAGCTTCGGAGATATGACGTCTCCTTGTCGCACTCCACGCTGCAGCCTGACTGGCTTCCAGCTCTGGTCAAGGTGAACTGTCATAGTGGCGTTTTTGTACAAACACTTCAACACTTCGATGTACCGGTAGTCAATTTGGCACCGCTGCTGGAGATACTGTAGCACGGCCCATATTTCGATCGAATCAAAGGCTTTCTCATAGCGGTCTTCTGTATAACCTGCCGCAGCGTATGTATGTGGTCTATGGTGCTAAAGCCATTTTAGAATCCAGCTTGTTCGATTGGCTGGAAGTCATCAAAGCTGCGTGCGAGACGATTAGTTATACCTCTCGGGAACAGCTTATAAACGTGACTTAGAAGTGATATGGGTCTGTAGTTCCTCAGTAGGGTCTTCTTGCCCTTCAAAGAACAACACAACTATACTTTCATGCCACGCTTCTGGCGTTCTACCTCCGTCCGAGTACGCAATTAAATAGTTTCTGAATAGCTGCGAGTACCTACCGGGCTTCCGCCTGCTTTCAGAAGCTCAGCCGTAATTCCGTCAGCACCCAATGTCTTGCTGTTCCTAAGCTGCTTGAGAGCCATACCAATCTCGTACAGGCTGATGTCCGGGATATCTTCGGTGTAGTATCGGGTTAGGTTAGCTCTGGGTCTGTAGCTAAGCTTTGTTCAGGTGGCCGTGTTGATGTGTATAGCTGTCCATAGAACTTCTTATGAGCAATCTTCTATTTGTGTCACCGCGATCTAATTTCCGTCACGCCGAAAACTTTATTACTTCATAAACCCAAAACCAGACACTACATTGAAGTGCCAAAAACATAATTTTCTAGAGTTTAACGTCTTTTCCAAGTATAATTGCTGGTTTAGAGAATTTATTGAAAAACAAAAATCGTGACGGAAATTATACAAAGAACACCTTGTCGTGAGAATGACCCAAAAACAGTCATCTACCATAGTCCACCTTTCACCAAATATCGACTGCACATGTGAGCCCATCGCCGCTCTATGCTGTTGGATGTATGTGCAGTCTTTATTCCCTAAGTTGCCTTTTACGACACCCAATGGAAGAGAGGGGGTCGTAGTATATTTTAACCCTACGCGACACGGTTATTGCCTACCTATTACCAAACAATCTGTATAGGATAAAATGTGATATTTTAATAGTTTACCATAAGCATAGATTTGATTTGATTGAGATTTAATCATTATAGATTGATTTTATTCAGTTTTGTAGACCTAACAATTAAAAAAAAATGTTTACTAGAAAAAAAAACAAAAAGTCATAGAATTTTTTTTCTAGTAAACATTTTGTCCTGTATTATTATAGCATTGTGAATGCAAAATTTCAATATTAAAGATAATCTGTATATGTACGTACTATACGACTACTCGACTGAACGTACCTATGGTAAAGGTACGTTCAGTCGAGGCAGTTTGGGGTCAACCACTTTACGGCGATTTTCTTTTTTTTTTAATTTATTATTGCTCAATGACATCCTTCCGGTCGGGTTGGTAATTACACCTTAAAATTAGTACAGCATTTTAAAACCACAGGTTTGCGTTAATGCCGTTATGTCTACTCAGAGACGTCAATTAAGTTTTAATGACAATTAAGTCTCTTGCTGTCACTTTCGTATGTATAGTGATAAATAGAGAAGGAAAGACATTTAATTGTCATTAAACTTAATTGACGTCTCTGAGTACGGCGGTAATCGATTAAATTAATTGACATATTTACATACCATTATAAATAAACACCCAGACGGGGGTCAACGCCAATCACCCATTAAAGGCATCCTACTTATTATATTAATAACTAATTTGCCCCAACCCCCGGCCAAATGGCCATTCACAATGTACAAACTTACTACTTATAGGTTAACGTAACTATAATCGCTAACAAAATTCGCTTGCGCACTTCTACGCGCACGCTTCTGTTCGTAGGCGCGATCAGAATGAAGCGCAAGCGAATATGGACGAAAAGTGCTCTACCGGGCTGAACCAGGAACTTCTTCGGCTGTACCTATAGTTCCAATTTACAATATTTCCCCTATCCTAATTTTCGGCCGAGCTGGCATAATCCGACCTCTTCGCGCCTCCGGGGATAGTTTAAGGTTCAAGTTATTTATAGCTTAGGTAATGCCGCAAACATGGAATACAAACTTAGAGAACATTTAGGTGTGCTGCTAATTGCGTTTATTGTGAATGTTTTACAATTAGGTATGTTAATTGCACTTAATATGTTTTTGTACAATAAAATGTTTCAAGATGAAATGGTATTTCATTTTTAGTTTAAACTAAACCCTATCCCGTGACAAATTTCCTAAAATTTTCTTTTACACGAACCTTGTCCTGACAATTACGAACACAACAAAAAAAGAATCAGCCAAGTCGGTCGAGCCGTTCTGACGCGATGCGCGTACAAACATTTCGGCAAATGATTTTTATTAATATAGATTGCACAAAGGATTGCTACCACCAAAACTGACCGAATTCATCATCATCATCATCCACAGTCTGACTTATGCCACTGCTGGGTATAGGCCTCTCTTCGCATGTGCTACTGTTGACGGTTTCGTGCCAATCTCATCCAGGTCTTTCCCGCGATGTTCGCCACATCGTCTGCCCATCTTGCCGCAGGACGACCGACGTTTCTGTGTCCAGTTCTTGGACGCCATTCAGTTAACGCCTTAACTCGCCGAATCGCAACACCGAAATTCGGGGTTAAAGTCACTCCCGTCCGTAGGTTTACCCTTGAGACCCTATACGTGACCCCTTGGTGGTGCTAACCAAGTGACACTGTCTGACTGGTAGAGCAATACGCATTGCGCTGGCTCGCCCGGCGCAATAACACGCTCTCACGGCTCTCTCTCTATCGGCACATGAGTAAAGAAACTTAACAGAGACAAAGCTTCATACAACCGCGCCGTCGCGAGTCAACTACTACAAGCATAATGTATGCGTGTCTACTAGCCGCTGCGTCGCGTAGGCGCAGCCACTAGATAAAACCGGTTTACCACAGTATTTACGCTCGCTCGGCCAGTGGACAAACGGAGAGACTCCCGACGGCGCGTTGTATGAAGCTTTGTCTCTGTTCCGTTTCTTTACTCATGTGGTATCGGCGTGAAACAATGGCGTTCGTGGCTGTTGGGATTCGTCCGGTAAGTCAAAATACCGGAGGCCTTCCCCCCTCCTCCTTTTAATAATTGATACTCTTCCATAAAAGATTCTACTCCTTCCTCTACGATTCTTCGCCTTCCTCTCTAGGCTGGCAACGCATCTGCGACTACTCTGGTTTCGCGGGTGTCCATAGGTGGCGGTGATAACTATCCAGCCGGCCTAGCATGCGCAACACGAGAACTCTTCTCGACCCGTTTCACCCGCGTGGTTCCCGTTCTCGTGGGAATATCGAGATAAAAAAGTATTCTATGTGTTAATCCAGGTTATAAACTATCTGTATGCCGAATTTCATCCAAATCTATTTAGTAGTTTTTACGTGAAAGAGTAACAAACATACACACTCACAAACTTTCCCTTTATAATATTAGTGTGGTCTATCGACACTAGATACACATGGATGCGCTTAGAACTCTACATAATATGTCAAAAAGAGACTTAATAGTAGTTTTTGCATAAACTGTGGTATTTTTGTCTACAAACCTTAACATGACAACTTAAAATGCTATGTCGTCTCTCGTCCGCGACATATCTCGTGCTGCGCATGCTAGGCCTACAGGTAAGCGAAGGTATTGTAATCATACCATAACAGTAGCAAGTCGACCGATCGAGATCTTTTGTGCAAAAAAAATCCATCAACTACAAATTCAATGATTGACTAACGTCCTTAAGTAAAATTAGATCTGAGTGCCGACCTTTTTATTCGTTAATACATCAATGTAAGTATACATCACTCTCGCTTTCTGGAGCGGTAGGCAGAGATCTTTAGTAAATAAACGTCCCACTGCGGGGCACAGGCGTTCCAACATGGACAACGTCACATGGGGAGATTGGGCCATAACCCATCACGCTGGCCTAATGTGGGTTGGTAGATTTTAACGACTGTCATCTTTCGACATGGTTGTATTAGTATATAGGAAAAGCATTGTAAAATAAAATAAAAGAAAGACAGAAAGAGTAGAGCTTAACCCTATTAAAGAAAAGGAAATTAAACATAAAAAAAAGATAAGCCTGCCAAAAAGCGGGAGCAGCTGTCTAAAAAAAATTGACAACTGGGACCAAGGGCACGGAGTAGCTCGAGATGTTTTTAATTTGGCCACCCGTCCAACGACCCGGCATTTCGAAACTTGCTTAGCGGGCAAGATTACAATCCAAACGCGCTAGCCGCTACGCCATCGAGCTCCTCAGAGTATAGATTGAGGGAAAAGCTTTACAAATCCATATTCAATGATTTACCATCGTCCGTCGTCGGTCGTCGTAAAATTAGATCTAAGGGCTGACCTTTTTATTCATCAATATAAGTAACACATACATCACTCCCACTTCCCGAAAGGGTATAAACGGCCCACAGCTGGCACAGGTCATCCCACATGGACAACAGCACATGTGAAGATTGGGCAATAGCCCACCACGCTAGTCGCCTTTAGTCGCCTTTTACACCCAAGGGAAGAGATGGGTTGGTAAGTAGTGACTAATGAGGCGCCACCACACAGTTCGCACGGGGTTATATGAACATGTAAATTACTGACTGTTGCAAATAAACGTCTTCTCATTTTGATTTTGTTTTAATACAGTCGTCCCAAAAATAATTAACTTCTAACTCTCTGTTCCAAGGTTATGTAGGCTCCACAATTAATTTAATTGTCAATTGGATTTGTTTTGTTCATAATTTATGTAAGCTTAAATATCAGTTTCAACAACTGGTTGGTTTTTATTATTGAATGCGGGACTACCTGTTATATTATTACTATCTACTACTGTTTTATGCCTGATCAAAAAGACCCGTCTCAAGCCTTCCTATTCCTACACCCAGAACTTCAACTTCAAAGACCGGACCTGCGAATCTCTAAGTTAAAGCCTTGGTAGCAGCGGCTGCCGCAGCGCTGAGAATTGACTCTGTCTCTTTCATATTCGCTTAAAAAACTCGCATAGCAGTTGCACTGTGTGCGTTGCAGCAGGGTCTTTCTAACCAAATTCGCTTAGCAAGCCATTCGCAAGCCATTTACGCTCCCATTCTCGTACGCCTACATGCGTCGATTACAGCTTTTTAGGGGGTCGTGTAAACAAGAAACGATACAATTATTTATCAGAGACTAGGAAATGGGTACCGCAAAAGCAGTCCAGTCCACGTTTCACCAAATATAAGCGTGATAAGTAGTGAGCCCATCGCCGCTCTATGCTGTTGGATGTATGGGCAGTCTTTAGTCCGTTAGTCGCCTTTTACAAATTGGAGAGATGGCTTGGTAGTATTCTATTAATGAGCCGCTATCACACAGCTCTCTTTCAATAACATTTATTACTTAACTTAGAACAAATATTGTCCTGCTCTGAATATCTTTGGGATGAAATCTATCCGAACGTTGTTCATGGCTGCATGTTCTGTACGTATGCCAAATTCGGCATTGATTTATCGATTACTTACTTCCGTTTTAATAAAGAATGCTTTGCTTCTTCATAAATTATATTAACAAAATTTGCGTGTATAAATGAAAGCCTAGGGCTAGATATAACGTACGTAATTAATTATTAAGGAAAATGTGGAAGTAATCTAATGTAATGTCTTATGTCTATTTGGGTTAGGTTTATCCGTAGATAAACATTATTATCTGATTGACAACTTATTACACAGTCAGATGAAAACCTCACCTGTGCTGATATAAAGATAAGAAAGGACAACACCTTTAAAATGGGTGTACAACACCATGACTGTTATTAGAAATTTGAAAATCAGCATGAAAAAAATATATATATTGTAATACTTACCAACACAGCCCATGGTATAACGAAGACAACTGATAAAGGAACACTGCACCGTATTCCAAAAACAACACGCAGCCCCCAATGATTAGCACGAACCACAATTCTATCGTTACATATCAACGCCTCACACAAAAATACACAAAAAAACCGTATTACACCCTCCAGAAATGACCCTATTACACACAAAAGTCACACGAAATCAAACACACCTTCAAAGGACGGGGTTTTTATAAAGCAAATTGTGTTTTTGCTAATTTCTGATATTGAATTTGTGCTCACGAAATCCGTAGCGCCCGCCCGCTACGGCTCACCGCTACGTACTGACGTAGCTACGATTTGGAGGGAAAAGCTTTTGCGCACGTAGTCTCGCTACGAAGCTGTTCGTAACGACATGTGAAATTAAACTCTGTAATGTTGGGATTAATGTACATTTTCCTGCGGTGTTCACTCATTAGAAGCTGAGGTTGGTGTAAATTGAAAGTTACGCTACGAAATTAAGCACTCTAAAATGTGGTTGTATTGAAGTTGTGTAATTCATTTAATTTTATTTTCATATTTGTTTCAGGTTACTGTGTAATTAAACTGATAACGCTAATTACTTTCAAACGAGACACCATTTTGGTAGCGAAACAAATGAAAATACAACGATACAGAGGTGTGTGTGGGTTGTTTGCCGCTTTAAGGATTGCGTATTTATAGTAGAGTGGTTGAAATACGTGTTTGCTTTTGGCCCATTCCCAAATTTATTTACCGGTGTTATTTTTCGCACAATATATCCCAATGGGTTGATGTTCTATTGCGAGAGGGAGACCTCTGCAAGCCCCACTAAAATAAGATACAGGTCTTATTTAAGAATTGGTTATACTCGTATAATGATCTTGCATGTGCAATTTTAATTAATAATAATTCCTATACCTATAATTCTATTCCTACCCATAAATACTTTGATTTTTACAAAAGGTTTCATAATTTTACTGGAAAATGTCGAAAAATGAATAAAACAAAATTCAGAAAATTAGGTTTTGGGTAATCCACGCCCGACCCGACCCGATTCATACTTATTTTAAAATTTAGACATTTTGCGACTAAGACGATTTGCAGTGTGTACGAAGTGAGAAACTGGTAATTTAGATAATCAGAGGAATTGCAATTTAGGGAATCCGCGCCCGACCCGTGTACAAAACAAAAATAAACAAATAATTGTAACAATAATTTTTCTTCATAAAATAAGAACAACAATCCATAAAGTGATCCTACGATAACGTAATAAATCAAAACATTTCATTTTATAAAAGATTTTTTTTTTCATTTGTTCTTGCTTATTTTTTCTACGTATTTCTTGATTAACAGACCGACGACAATCATGGGTCGCTTCTGCCAGTCGGTGAGCGTCTCTTTCGGGGTTCTTATCTAGAAAAAGAAAACAAGCTTATCCAAAGTATTAACAAAAACGGAGATGGGACAGTAGATGATTGTATCGATGACGATTTTAGTAATCACACTATGTTGTACAATTTGTAGCACCTTTCCAAGAAAGAAAATAAAAAAAACCCCCGGACACCTCTCGACCTCCGCGGGTATCCGGCTCCCTTTGAGTTTTAAACTTTTAAACCGGAGCGGCCTCTGAAAATCCTTTAAACACCGGAGTGTGTTTCTAGCTTTGTATTTTAACAGATTTTTATTTTATTTATCCTTTTCAAACTTTCAATACGTCTCAATCTTAAAGCTTCGTCTCTCCGTCTATACGTTATCAATTTTCTTTACGTGAAATTTGGAGCACATATTGTCATGGGGAGACACAGCGGAGCCTCTTTGATAGGCTCACACGCCTCCATCTCAATATTCTTAAGAGGTTTAATTACATCTCGATTGTGATTTTTGCGTAAAATGCCCGTTTCCACATTTTATAGTAATTTTGCAGTTGTATTTATCGTTTTTATCGAAATAGGATAATAAATTCATACTTAAAATTACAAATCTCCACTCTGCGAGAATAAGCTGACGGACTGTTCGGACGGCAGCCGCATCGCATTTTGTAGTAAATTTGCATTTGTATTTATCGAAATAGGATAATAAATTCATTATAAAATCTTGATTCCTCATTAACAATCACTCAGTTACAATTATTCTGGTATAAATTTTGCTCAATAATATTATCGTAGACATAGGAGAAATTCACTGTTAGAATTTTCGAAGTTTTTTGGTATAGAATTACATTTTATTTCAATATAAAATCAATTATATCTAAAAATTCTGAGGCCGATACGAACTATACGACTATAAGAGATAACATTCAAATTTATTTATTTTTTTTATTTGTTTAGAACAGTAGTTCACTCTAGAAGCTCAATAAAGCGCCTTCGCGCATTTTATGAAATTCTCTACAATTTTTTTTTTTTAAATTTAAAAGTAATGCAAAATTTACAAAAAGCGCGGCCGCTACGAATTATGCCAAGCTATTCTACAATACAGTAAGTCAAAATTGTTAATGTATTTTTGTTTCTGAGATCAAGAACGTCAAAATTGGCCATTTTACGCAGTCGAGATGTAATAAGGCTCTTAAACGTCAGCTTTGAACTTTCAACTGTGTCTGTATTTCCATTGTGTCTAGTGTCGTCGCGTTCTTAGTGTTAACATAACACTTAGAACGCGGAAGAAGATATTTATATTATATAGAGGAAGGGAAAATGCTTTCTAGTTTGGTAATTTACCTGATCGCCTTCAAGCCGGTTCACCAGCGTAACGCACACGATGCCCGCCCGCAGCCCCGCTTCGCTCGTGATGGCCGCGAATGCGTTCGCCTCCATCTCAATGTTCCGAACGCCCAGGGACGTCAACTTTGACAGGTACGCTATCTTGTCTGCTTCAGTGTAGTCGCACAGCGGGCCATCTAGACGCCCTTGGCCTGAGAATTGTTTAAAATATTAACTAACATTCATATATGTAACATAGAATTCACGACTGTCATCCCCGAAGGGTTAAGCAGAGACTAGGCAATGATGACCGCAAAAGCAGCACGTGTGCTCAGCCTGAAGTGGTGAGCACATCGCCGCTCTATGCGGTTGGATGTATGCAGTATTAAGTCCACCATGTAGTGTAGTTGTATGACATCTAAGTGAATAGAGCCGTAACCGTGTCGCGTATCGGTGAAAGAGTACTACCACCCCCCTCTCTTTCCTTGGGTGTTGTAAAAGGCGACTAACTGACCAAAGACTGCTCTTACATCTAACAGCATAGAGAGGCGATGGGCTTACCACATGTCACGCTGAACACGTATGCAGTTGTAATTTGGTGAAACGTGGATGGTGGAGGTCTTCGGGGATAATAGTCGTGATTATATGTACCTATGTATTTACGTAAGTGAAGAGAGGGGTTGGTAGTATTCTTTCTAAAGTCTAAATTATAATTGATAAATAACTAAGTCTTTTCGAATGAATATAACTTTAATTCCGCAACTCGCCGCTTTTAGTTTACTATTCAAAATTACTCGATTTTACTTTACTTTACCTACCCTTTTGATAGATGTTCCTCGCCCTACTGATTCTAACAGAAGGTATTTTAATTAACTCCATGCTATTATGCTATATTATGCACATGCTATATTTTAGCTACTAAAAGCAATTATTATACGCTTTCTGCCAATGATATACCTGATATTGTTATTCACATTTCCATATTTACAAAAAAAATGATATTATGGACAAAAGATTATGGACGGACGGACGATTGAAGATGAAGGACATTTTAAAAACAAAAATGAGAACATGGCTTTTTCTGACTTTATCTAGTTTCTAAATTATAACATAGCTGTTGGTTTTCCTTTCAATAAATCAATAAATGAATGAATAAATATACATAAAAATTTGTCTTGAATATTTATAATTTAATATCTGAATTTTTATAGTATTTATTATTCTTTGTAATTCATATAGATTAATTAATGTAATTGGTAATATGAACGTGTTAATTAATTAAATTAAAAAATAATAATTTCAAGTTGCTCATTTTAAGTGTTAATTTTTTTTCCTTGTACGTCGTGGCAACTTTTAATTGGAGCAGCACTATCGCCCGAGCCACATTTGTACCTTAATTATATACTCGTATAAGTGTCTTGTAAGTTAGTTAAAGGTTTTGAAACTTGACCCCAATAAATAAATAAGTGAATCACTCACACTCACTGTAAGTAAAGGTTGATACCACCTCTGCTATTAAGCGGTAAGACCCAGTGGCCTTAGTTACAGTTAAAATGGTGCCTGAATGAAACGTAGGGTCTCTTATCTGAGATGTTTATTATATATACTAGCAGCCGTTCGCGGTTCCACCCGCGTGGTTCCCGTTCCTGTAAGAATATCGAGATAAAAAGTATTTTATGTGTTAATCCAGGTTATAAAGTATCTGTATGCCGAATTTCATCCAAATCCATTCAGTAATATCTACGTAAAAGAGTAACAAACATTCATCCATACTTACAAACTTTCCCGTTTATAATATTAGTAGGATATACTTAAATTTACGACTATTAACCCCGAAGCGTTAGTCAGAGATCTAGCAATGAGGACAGCAACAGCAGTCCACTTCCACAGTCCACGTTTCACCAAATAACAACTGCACATGTGCTCAGCGTGACAAGTGGCGTAAAGCCCGTCATATTAATTAGCCGCTACCAGCACAGCATGGTTATTATATGGCCAAGTAACCCAAAAAGAGGCCCGCGGACAGTCGCCTGCCCCTTTTGTAAGACATTACCCAACATCTCTTACGCTGCACCAGTTGTCCTTGCGCCTGAATCAACCTTACCCTGTCGGCCCACTAAGTGCTTTTTCACGCCTTGTTTGAAGGACACCATGTCATAGGAAAAAGGTAATATACGAGTATGTCCTGGTAGAACATCCATCTTTTGGAGGTGCGACAAAGAAACGAGTCACTAAATTTATTCGTGTGCTATGGTATATTGGAGACTGTAAATTATTGATTCCGGAGAGCAGCAATCGTACTCCTACGAAGGAAGGGAGAAGGGGAGATGAGGTCAAAGACTTCTTTAGAGCACTCACCGTGGTATAAAAACGGTAGAAGACGCGATAACAACTGGGACTTTAAAATAAAAAATAAAATAAAAACTAACCTCGATAGAAATCATCAGCTCCCATAGTACCTCCCACGAAGGTTTTGAACTCCTTCGTGTCAGAAACTAACGATACAACTTCGTCACACAGCGTCTTGTCCAAGTAGGATGGCCATTTCCGCACTTCACCCAACACTGGCTGGAAAAAGGTATAGCTGTAATTCAAGGAAATTATACCTAATACAGAATGTGCACCGGAAATTTGACATCGTTTTTAAAATTAATCTTATTGTTATGAGTGTTAGGTTCTATTTCAGAAATCATTTGCTCAGGAGAGAAACGCTGTCCGAGTAAGATACCGCTTGCGAGAGCCGTGAGTCAGTCCCTATCTATATCACACAATGGCAGGCTCTCTGTCATTGGCCTGTTGATTTGTCAATGAATCGGCAGCTCGTTCACATTCCAGAGGGCCAACTCTCTTTCTACGAAACGAAATTTCGGCCGATTTTCGTTTACAGCGGCTTCCATTCCTTCCGAAAGGAGAATGACCTTTTTACTATGGGAGTTAGGCTAGTTTTTTTTGGTATTTTAGCTAACGTAACACAGCGCTTTGATGAAATAAGTAGAAATCAATAGCAATAATAATATCAGTTCAGTTCAGCATTTATTTATCACTTGACTCTTAACGCGACGTTCTATAGAAAACCGGGCGGCTCGCCCGGGGTAATCCCTCTCACGAATATTCGGCGTAAAGTAATGGCACGTGGTGCTATTGAGTTTCGTCCGGCCCGTGATGGTTCCGGGCCCCCCCCCCCCCCTCACAATTCCTATTCCTTCCTTAAACCTATTCCTTCCTTAAAAGCCTGCAACGCTTCTGCGATTCCTCTGGTTTGGCGGGTATCCACGGTAGTTGCTCTCCATCAGGTGACCCGCCTGCTCGTTTGCCTCATTTCGTATAAATAAAAAGAAATTGATTTCGGGTCTGGGTGTTCTTTCTATGTTTATGTATATTTATTTGTTATCTTACCATATTTAATCGTTACACTACTTACTACTTCGTATGACGTCTCCAATTTGCCGCTCATCCCGAAGGAGGATACTACCACCGATCCTGGTGGTATACCAAGCCCGCCGCTGGTACCGATCCGGAAGAAGACTGGGTCCCGAGCCTTCGCGTAGTACATCAGCTTGATCACCTCTTGCAGAACTGTGGTCATGGACGGAATACCGACGCCGTGCTGGAAATTTAAATAGGTTATTTTTAACCAGCAAAAAATAATAGTTTATAAATGTGGGTTCATTTATAAATTATTATTTTTTGTTGGGTAAAGGCCTCCGTCATTAAAATGATGTCATCGCTACAATTGATGGGCATTGGCTTACAGCAGAAAATTGCACAAAAGATCCTAATGGGTCGATACTTAAGATAAGATACGGCCGAAATAAATAAAAAATCTATCTATTCTTTTGTCTATTTATGTTAGAAAATTGATACAATTTGTATGGAACCTAACTCTAGTAGGTAGGTACCAAAGCAAAACAACAGATAGATTGATTAATTTAATTAATTTCGGCTGTTAACTACCATGCCTACCAACCCGGGCTTTGCTTCGAAAAACATGAATTACCAGCGGCCCGTGTCGGGTAGCGGTGAAAGAATACTACCACCCCCTTTCTTCACTTGGGTGTCGTAAAAGGCGACTAACGGACTAAAGACTGCAAATACATCCAACAGCAAGAGCGGCGATGGGCTCACCACCTGTCACGCTGAGCACATATTGTGCAGTCGCTATTTGGTGGAAAGTGGACTATGGTAGAGGACCGCTTTTTCTGTCCTCATTGCCTAGTCTTTGACTAACCCTTCGGGGATAATAGCCGTGATTACAAGTGTTATATGTATGTACAGTCACAAGCAAAAATATGTACATAATTGTAACTCTTAATGCAATGGAATAAGAGTCAAAGTGTATACATATTGGTGCTCGTGACTGTACCAGTGGCCCGCCCGCGATTTCGTCCGCGTGAACACCTTATTATGTTATTATCGTATCCCATCACGAATATCCAAAAAAAATTTCTTACAATCGTCGTCCTGACAGAAAACACAACAAGAAACGAATTAGCCAAATAGGGCAGCCGTTCTGAAGTGATGCGCAAACATACGTTCCTGGCAAATGAATTTTATTTATGTAGTAGATTAGACTGTTTCTAAACTCAGTTCATTTAAAAAAGTAAGCTAAAAAATTTCATCAAGTAGTAGAGAAATAAATGACCACACAATACACTTGTAGCAACGACTTCAATAATGGAGGCTTTTGGTCTGTAGTTTGACAGTATACAGGCTGTATTTTACTTTACTGTACTTTAAAAAATATATACTTACGCTAACAGACAGCACTGGGCCAACCTTGAACGTGGCGTACCTCTGGGAGCGCTTGGTGAGATTCACCAGCTCAGTGTCTTGGGGGAGGCCAAGAAGATTCACTAAATAGCTGGCGAACTCTCGCATACGATGCTTGGTGCCTCCCAAGCAAACGAACTGAAAGAAGAATGAGAGAAAACATTAATTAAACATTTTCTTAGTATAGCTACTATAGTTTTATAAAGAGATAAGTTTTGTAAAACCTCATCCGATCCGATTAAACACTTAGAACTCGGCGACCGCAACCTTAGATATTTCTTTGCGTGACGTTAATTCTTATAAGGCGCATATAATGAGCGATTATTTATCAATCTTATAGTAAACTGGCAATAAACACTCAGCTTTACCTTCACATCTCCAAACATAGCTGGAAGGTCATAATTCTGTGTGTCCAAACCCAAATGATAGAGCACATCGAATTCCAACTTTGAAAGGTTATTATTAGGAAGCTTTAGTGTCCCGTCGGGGTTTCTGTAAACAATAACAAGTTCTTTAAAAGTATCATCATAAGATCAATTGTTAACCGTGTCGCGTAACTTCCCTTGGCTGCCGTAAAAGGCGACTAACAGACTATAGACTGTACATACATCCAACAGCATAGAGCGGCGATGGGCTCACCAAAAATCACGCTGAGCACATGTGCAGTCGCTATTTGGTAAAAAGTGGACTATGGTAAGAGGACTGCTTTTGCGGTCCTCATTGCCTAGTCTCTGACTAACCCTTAGGGGATAATAGTCGTCATTATAATATGTAGCTATGTATGTATGTATGTATAATCAGATTCAGTCTTTAAGTATACAGCTGGGCAACATGGGATTGAATCTGCCCCAAAATCAAATCAAATCATCAGCATATACTCGTAAACATCCCACAGCTGGGCACAGGCCTTCCCACATGGACAACATCACATGGGGAGGTTGGGCCATAACCCACCAATTTTTTCAATGATAGCAAACAGTAAAGTAGATATAATAGATAAGTATATACATAATGATTTTATTTAATAAATTACAAAAAATCTTAAGGATAGTCTAGTATCGCTGTACAACAACATGACAACGCTGTACAACAACAGTAACAGTAATTCCATTAATTTATAAGTAATCTCTTTTTTAACTGTATTTTAAACTAAATTAACATTATCCACTCAGCGAGTTAACTGAACATTTTCTTTTTGCTTATATAATTGTAAAGATTTGTTAATAGCATTATGTTTACTTACTAACCTTAGCTATAGATGTTATTTGTCTGTAAATCTTCCTAGAAATAAATAAATAAAATAAATCTGCCCCATAGTCAAATCAAATCATCAGCATATAAACGTCCCACTGCTGGGCACAGACCTTCCCACTTGGACAACATCACATGGGGAGGGTCGGTCATAACCCACCACACTGTTCCAATGCATCTTTCGACGACAAGTGGCCCAACAGTTAAAAATTATGGTTTTGCATAAATATAAGCAATTACCAATTCAGAAAAAGCAAAAGTTGAAAAAGACCTTTAAGTGGTAGACTCGTATTGGTCTACAATACTTTTTTTTTACATTTGTCTTTTCTTATCTCGTCATGCGTTTTTACGATTGCTAAGTAAACAAATGGTTTATACAAGGAATCAATATCTTGTCTTGATACTACCACTAGTTTGGAATGCAATCATCTATTAACTGTCTGTGAAAATAAACACAATAGCTGCTCTTTTTATAGGAAGAAAATATTAATTTCTACCCCCGCAGGGAATTGAACCTGGGATCATAGACCGGTAGTTTAACCGCTACATTAAAGAAGCGTTTATAACTGTGGCTCTAACGTCGTCTTCATATAGAAGATGGAAATACTGATCAATTAAATTATTTGAGATGAAACACTTTTTAAAAATTTTTAAAGCAAGGAGCAATGCAAGGAGCTCGAATGGCGCAGCGGCTAAAGCGTTTCTTTTGCGATCTTGCCATTAAAGCAACTTTCGCAATACAGAGTCACTGGATGGGCGACCAAATTTAAACAACTGGAGCACCTCCGTGCTTCGGAAGGCACGTGACGCTACTGTCATGACAAGGCAGTCGTTTAATTTTCTACGACCTCCGTGGCCGAGTGGTTAGAGCGCCGGGTCACCCGGTTCAATTCCCGGTCGAGTCAATTTAGTAAAAAACTGTTTTTCTGAATTGATTTCGGGTCTGGGTGTTTTTCTATGTTTATGTATATTTATCCGTTATCTAGTTTAACCACATTAATAAGTTTTAATAGAAGCTTATCTTGGGCTGATAATTGGTGTGAGCGTAAACAAATTAAAAAAAAAACCCACCTACCCGCAATGGGACAATCTCTCAGTTATGGGCTGATGACTTCGATCGCATATAAAAGCATAGAGCAGTGTCGCGTTGCGGCTCTTAAAAATAATACTACCACCCCCTATCTTCCCTTGGGTGTCGTAAAAGACGGCTAACGGACTAAAGACTGCACATACATACAACAGTAGAACGGCGATGAGCTCATCCCCTGTCACGCTGTGCACATGTGCAGTGGCTATTTGGTGAAAAGTAGACTATGGCAGAGGACTGCTTTTGCGGTTCTCATTGCGTAGTCGCTGAATAACCGTTCAGGGGTAATCTTTAGTCGCCTTTTACGACACCCAAGGGAAGAGAGGGGGTGGTAGTATTCTTTCACAGCTACGCGATACGGTTCTCTCGTGTCGTGTCTTAAGTGTCAACATGACAAAGTTCTTCTTCAAAGTGCTATTCTACACAAAAAGCATTCGTAAATTCAAACTCAAAATATATATATTCAATATACTCAATTAATAAGTAATTCAAATCGTCCAAATCTTTTTGAACCTACCACCCATTGAGGACGTCCATTTTTAGCTGTGGCAAAGAACGGGCGCAAGAAACCACAGCGCACAGAAGCAACGACGAAGTTTACAAAAAAAAATATGTCGTTACTAGGTCATAACATACAAATGCCACTATTCCGCTACGAATTAGTATAGGACTGTGGAAATGGGTAATGTTCACATAAACTTACCTCTTACTGTTCTTTCCGTCCAGCAGAGAGCTGCAATTGCTATAATGAACAGCCACGTCACGCTTCGTTCCACTTCTTTCCACTAAAAAGTCGCAGTCGCAGTCCATAATAGCAACTCCTGAAATTAATTATTTATATTATAAATATATACTCGTAATTGCATTCGATATACTAGTAGTCGATTTATATTATTGACGACCTCCATGGTCGAGTAGTTAGCGCGCCGGTTCTAGCGTCGCGCCATCTCTTGAGGTCCTGGGTTCAATTCCCGGTCGGGTCACTCTAGAAAAATCGGTTTTTCTACATTGATTTCGGATCTGGGTATTTCTTCTATGTTTATGTATTTTATCCGTTATCTAGTTGAACCATTTTAACGAGTTTCAAAAGAAGCTTTTCTTGGGCTAGATAATTGGTATAAGCGTATAAAATTATTTATTTATTTTGCATATATTTTTTGCCCGCTTCTGTGGTCTAGTGGTTAAGCCACCCGTCTTAGACCTAGAAGTGCCGGGTTCGACATCCGGCGGGGAGTATCTAAATGGTTTGGTTGATGGTAGGGTTTGTTAAGACCGCCTGGCTAGCTGCCACTATCTTAATCATAGTTTGACACCATAACAAACAAGTTAATGGTATTGTTGTTTTCCAACAATTTAAAGATAAGATTGCGCGCTTCCTTGTCGTCACTTACCATTAGGTTACATGAAAGTGAACTGCTTAGATAATAATAAAATAATATAAACATGGAAACGCTAATAGTTATTGACCCCCCATACAGTTATTGGCCATTTTCAACTTTGATGTTAAAAAACTAGCAAAACCCTGGTAGATTTATAACGAGAACAACAGCAAAACTTTTATTACCTCTCAAAAACTTTCAACAAAATTTGGCTAGGTGGATTTTTTATTTTCCAATGTGTGATTTTTTTGCAGCGGGAACAAAAGTAGGTAGATAAGTTGGTTAAAAAATCTTAAGACTGGAATTTTTTTGACAAGATGTTTTGAAAAATATGTAGACAGGTATTGTGTTCTACAATTTCTAAATCAAAACAAATTCGCTTTTGAAATTGTATAAAACATGAAGTTGTTATACGTTAGAAACAGATTTACTGTGTACCTAATAACGAAATATTATATAAATATAAATTATTTTTCAGCGATCGCGCTGTATTTGAACTGTAAACTGTGACCCACGTGATATAATACATTTAATTAAAGTTAATAAGTTTTAGTGAATATGATTAGTGTATGGAAAATAAATAAGTAGTTTTCTCATAAGATGGATAGTCCATTCAACCGGAGCACCATGATTGCTCGATCTCCACCACCAACATCTTCGCCCTCTTGCCCATCTATCCCAGGATCATAGTTGCAAAACAAGGAAGAAGGCACTCTCGAAGTTATTGCTACATCAGAAATACAAAACTGGATGACCACCATAGAGCAATGCCTAGATGAAGTTTGCCATATATCTTCTGAGGGCAAACTAAATTCGGAACAAAAGTTACGAATTCATAATCTGTGTCGTAAAGTGTCCCATGGAACATCTCAGATGGCTGTACAATATCAGTCCCTGAAAGTGAGAATCGTGAAAGCTCACTCCTCCGTCCAAACTCTCCAAGATCAAGTAGATCTGACGCAGCAGTTACAAGACCTCCAAACCAGCATTAAAGAAACTTCTAAAACTGTTACGAACCCTTCCTTTTCTGACATGGTAAAAAGGGGACCGAATAACTTTTTAAACCCATAAATATAAGTTCCGTGGCCATTTACCCGAATGATAAGGCAAAATCTAGCGAGGAGACAAAAACCCTTGTTCAAAAAATCATTTGTCCCGAAGAGATGAATCTCCACGTAAGAGGCCTGCGTAAGACAAGAAATGGTGGGGTTATAATAAGCACAGAAACCAAAGAAGACATCGAGAAGCTGAAAAAATCGACCCAGATAACTAAATCAGGTCTATCAATCGATGAACCGCTAAAGAGGAAACCAAGAATTGTCGTGATCGGTGTGCCCTCTAATATGCAGGAAAAAGAAGTTTTTACCTGTCTGTTTCGTCAGAATTTAGCCGATCAACCAGCTCATATTAACTTTGAGACTTTTCTAGCCTCGGCCAAATTAAGTCACAAGTCAGGAAAGAAGCACAGTGAAACCTGCAATTATATAATAGAAGTAACCGCAGAACTTCGAAAAGCCCTAATTTCAAAAGACAGAGTGTTCGTGAACTGGTCTTCATGTCCTGTCAAAGACTTCACGTTAGTTACGAGATGTTTTAAATGCCAACAGTACGGTCATGCAGCCAAGTCCTGTCGGGAGATTGTTTTTACCTGCGGATATTGTGGCGATCAGGGGCACTCCATAAAAGAGTGCACAAAGAAAGCTGACTCCCCAAAATGTGCTACATTTCCAGATTCAAAAAGCCTAGTGAACATAACACAGTTGCCGCTGACTGTCCTGCTAAGATAAATGCGGAAAGGATGTATTTAAACTCAATTGACTATGGAGGCGCCTAAGAGCGCCGACTTTTAAGTGTTTTTTTCAGCGCTTTTCCAATTTTATATTTTTATATTTGTAAATACTTTAGTCTTAGTTAATCTTTCATTTTAAATCTATTTTATTGGTTTAACATTATTTGTATATTACATAAATGATAAATAATTTAATTGAAGACTTAGACAACTTCTCTGCATCTGAGGCTAAGTTGTGTGATGTAGAGAATTGCAAACAATATCTTTCCGTTTATAATAATCCACTAACTATACTTACACAAAATATTCGCAGTATATTTAAAAATGTTGATATTTTGTCTATATTTCATAAGAGATTGGAAATTAATTTAGATATAATAATTCTGACCGAATTTTGGCTTGACAAACAATGTTTAAAAGTTGCAAAACTTATAACCAAAACGATGGCGTTGTAATTTATAGTAAGGACTATCTAAATGTTACTGCGGAGAAACTTAACATATTAGATTGCAACAGTTTACTAATAAAAATTGGATCTGACTTTGCAATTTTAGGATGATATAGGCCACCCTTCTTCAAACACCCTAAAAACTTTATTGACTCTTTAAGCAGTAAACTTCAAAGTTTATCCTCTTATAGAAATTAAATTGTGATTGGAGACATAAATATTAATATAAGACCCGAAAAAATCGATTCAAATGCCCAAGACTACCTCAATGTATGCTCCTTTCATGGATTACTTCCTGCGCACACTTTGCCTACTCACCAAAGTGGTTCTTGTTTGGATCATATCATGCTTAAATCTAACTTTTCATCCTCTGCACTTGTTACTAACTCAACAATAACCGACCATTCTGCTGCCCTACTAACCTTAAATTGTAAATTACCTAAAGTAAACAATACTCGCACAATCGCTAAGCTAAATTTAAACAAACTTGAAGTAGACTTACGTCATATTAATCTCGACCCAGTTTTTAATTCCGCTGATCCGCATTTTTGCATGTCATACTTAGTAGAAAACATACAACAAGCTATTTATAAAAATACATCACATATTAAATTAAGCAAGAAATTGTATAATTTGAAACCGTGAATTACTCCAGGACTTATTCGTTGCATGAAACATAGAGACAAATTGGATATGTCCGCTAAACGGAATCCTCAGTGTCCAATATTAATAACTAATAACTAATAACTTCAGTGTTGTGTAAGATCCTAGAACGAATATTGAACAAACAGCTTCTTCGATATCAAGAAGATCACTCCCTAATTCACGATCGTCAATATGGGTTTCGGAAAAAACGGTCAACGGATGATCTTCTAGCGTACGTCACACATCTCTAGGTTGAGGCTATTGACAAGCGTGGCGAGTCACTGGCAGTTAGCCTTGACATAGCCAAGGCTTTTGTTTGGGTCTGGCACAAAGCTCTTCTCTCCAAGCTCCCGGCATACGGTTTGCCCGCTCAGTTCTGTACCTGGATTGATAGCTTTCTGCATGAGCGTAGAATCCGTGTCATTTCGGATGGATGCGCTTCGCGGTTCATGTCAGTGAACGCTGGTGTTCCTCAAGGCTCCGTTCTATCCCCCACGCTGTTCTTTCTGCATATCAATGACATGCTTCCCCTTGGAAACATTCATTGCTATGCAGATGATAGCACAGTGCATGGGGGATATAACGGTCACCCAACGGCTGGGCGGGTAGACAGCGAAATGAAGCGAGCAAATCTTGTCATTGAGCTCGATCGGGTGTTGGACCTCATTTCTAAATGGGGCCATCCATTCCTTCCCCTTCCCTCTCTTCAGGGTACATCTCTAGGCCTGCAGAGCAGTATTAACATGCGCGGTATGGATATCCGCTGCGATCTGAACCAAAAGGACTATATATAAACCGTGATTAAAAATGCCCCACGTAAACTCGGTGTCCTGAACAAGGTGCGGCGATTCCGCACGCCTGATCAGTTGTATCTATTATACAAGACACAGGTGCGGTCTTGCGTGGAGTATTGCTCTCACCTTTGAGACGGCTCCGCAAAGTACCTTCTCGATGCCTTGGACAGATTGCAGCGCCGCGCTGTGCGCATTATCGGCAATGCGGAGGTCACTAAGTAAAACTCTCGAGCCTTTGCAATTTATTTATTTATTTATTTATTTATTAGGTACACAAAACAGATAGAAATTAAAAAATAACAAAAAAGCATCACAAATTGTATAAGAGTTGAATTCCTATCTAAAACATGTGTACACAGCACGATTAATAATAAGTGTCCATATTAAAGTTTATCTAATCTAAAACTAACATTCAATTAAAAACTAATTATATACATATAATATAGAATAATAAAAATCAAACAAATCAAAAACGGATTCCAATTGAATGTTGACAACTATAAGAAGCTTTCTTAATAAGTGGGAGATGCCGAGTCGAGAATTTCCCGGACATTTTTTTTAAATTCATGTTTTTTCATGGAAAATATGTCGATGTCGTTATTAAGCGCAACTAGTTCATTGTATAAACGGCACATTCGAACAATGGGATTGTAATATGATGTATTATTTTTATAGACATTTAGTACAAAAAGTCTTTGGCGCCCGGGTTCGATACAAAGTATTTATTTGAATTAAAGAAAGCAATTCAGGGGAATCGATTATTGAGTGCAATATTTTAAACAAGTAAATTAAATTATACTGTTCTCGACGTATTGCGATTGCGTAGAGATATTGCGTCACTCATCGTCTTTTACCGTTTATACCATGGCGAGTGCTCTAAAGAACTCTTTGATCTCATCCCTCCTTCTCCCTACCTCCATAGGAGTACGCGGGCTGCTCTCGGGAGTCACCAATTTACAGTCTCTAATATTCTATCACGCACAAAGAAATTTGGTGACTCAGTTTCTTTGCCGCACTTCCAAAAGATGAAATAGTCTACAGGCACACGTATTCCCTCCTACCTATGACATAGGGTTCTTCAAACGAGGCGTGAAGAAGCACTTTGTGGGCCGGCAGAGTGAGGGTGACTGATGCTACGTCTCTTACGCTGCACCAGTTGTCCTCGCGCCTGGACTTCATTTCCACTTAACATCAGGTGGAGTGGGGTCATTTGCCGGGCTTAGAATAAAAAAAAAATCTGTAATAATCTATTGAAAAAAATAAAAATCAATTACGAAAAATCATCATTAGAATCAGCTGGAACTAATAATAAAAAGATATGAAAACATATTAAAAACATCACTTACATGTCTAAACAAAAACATGTCTCATTAAGTTTGCTTAAAGCGCACCCAACTCATCAAATAACTGCTAATAACGCAAATAATTATTTTATTAACACTGGTAAAGATTTGGCGGATAAAAAACAGACACTTTTGCAGACCCCGGTATACACCTCTGCTGATTGTAGCATTAAATCACTGCTTAAATCATTTGTTATGCTAGATACTGACGAATTCGAAGTTGAAAAAATTGTTATGAGTTTGAAAGATAATTGTGCTGTTGGGTGGGACAATATATCTAATAAAATAATTAAGCAGTTCAGGCATATTTTGATACCTCCCTTAACATATATCTTTCAATAAAGTCAGTCTACCGGCATTTTTCAAAATGTTTAAAAAATTCCATTGCCATACCTATTTATAAAAATGGCGATAAAAGTCAAATATCAAATTACAGACCTATATCGTTATTACCATCCTTGTCAAAAATATTAGAAAAAATTATTAATTCGAGATTAGTAATTTTTTTGGACCACAATTCTATTTTGTCTAATTTTCAGTTTGGTTTTAGGCCAAAAATGACTACTGCTGATGCTGTACACCACCTGACTGAATATATTGTACAAAATCCTGATATAAGTAAGCATACTATTGGTATCTTAACTGGCTCCCAATTCGACGGCGCAGGGACTTACACGCTCTTACGCTCCTTTATTCCACACTTTTTCTTCCAACAGCCCCACTTTACCTTAAAGATTGCTTTTCCTTCCGTTCCTCAGCTTTGCATTGTACTTTGCGTTCCTCTTCCAACCTTTCCTTAAATATTCCTCAACACTCTACCGACTTCTTCTCCTATTCATTCACTGTCCATGCTGTCCGCTTGTGGAATTCACTTCCTGAGAGTATCAGAAAAGCTCAAACTCCTAGGTCTTTCGGAGATCAAGTTAGAAGTTATTTTCTTTCTTCTGCTTCTAACTAACTGTATATATTTTCTTTCCTTATCTTCTATTTTTCCGTATTCCGTATTTAGTATATAGATAACTATATATTTTTCAATCCTTTCTTTCTTTAGATGCACCCACTCCCCCTACTATTTTATAATATTATCTCTCTCTTCACCCAAGGTTGCCTGGAAGAGATTGCTTTTAAGCAATAAGGCCGCCTAATTGTACTCTCTTTTTTATAATTTGTCCTGTTTTTGTAATTGTTGTTTTTTCTGTTTGTGCAAATAAAGTGTCTATTATTATTATTATTCACGTGTTTATTTATTTTTTTAAGTGTAGGTTTTTTATAATATCCCATATAAAAATAATAAACAAAACTACTATAAAAAATAAAACATTTAACATTATAAAAAACCTAAACCTAGGGTGCCGCCAGCAGCGGGGCAGGGCCCAAGCTACCGGTGGTTAGGGCTGCAGAGAGAGGAACCTCCTGACGATGCGTGCCGTGTCAAGAAGTACCGCCTTCTGTATCTGGCCCTTGATCCAGCCGTCTAGCGAGAGTCTCTTGAGATGTTGGTCGAGACTCTTCGCTATTAGGCCGTTTGCAGATACGACTATCGGGACAATGATAGTCGAGTCAACATCCCACATGGCGGTAACCTCGTAAGCCAAGTCAAGGTACTTGCACAGCTTGTCCTTTTCAGCCTTCACGAGGTTCTCATCATGTGGGACGGTGATGTCGACTAGCACTGCCCGCCGCTGGGACCGATCGACTATCACGATGTTAGGCTTATTGGCAACAATAGTCCTGTCCGTGATAACCGATCGGTCCCAATAGAGCAAAGCACGACCATTTTCGAGAACTGGCTCAGGTGCGTACTTATAGTACGGCACCTCGGACTCCACAAGACCGTATTGAAGAGCAAGTTGCTGGTGAATGATCCTGGCTACAAGATTGTGTCTGTGCAAGTACGCGCCGTTAGCAAGATGAGAACAACCGGAAATAATATGCCTGAGTGACTCTCCGGGACGGCGGCATGCTCAACATATGTCGACCGTACCGTCCTTCAGGATATACTTCCGGTAGTTGTTCGTCTTGATAACTTCGTCCGCAATTGCACAGACAAAACCTTCGGTTTCCCCAAAGAGGTCCCCGAATCGTAGCCAGTTCACCGACGCGAGCAGGTCCACATCGGGCCCTGTTAAGGCCCGATAGAACCGGCCGTGCAGCTCCTTGCTCTTCCATACATCCTTGCGATCCTCGGTGCTCAGCACCTGAGGCTTGCGCCAGTTCTCTTTGCCTAAGGAGAGAGGCGTAAAGGTCCTGTCAACTGACACCACATCGCGATGCATCCCACACTCGTTGTTGAGGAAATATTCTCGGAGACTGCACACCTCACGGTTGTGGACGGTCTTGACATTTAAAAAACCTCGACCACCCCATTTCCGCGGGATGTACAGTCTCATAACAGACGAGCGTGGGTGGAGCATGCGATGTGATGTCAGTTGCTGTCGAACCTTTCTGTCCAGGGCGTCTAACTCGGTCTGAGTCCACCTTAGTATGCCAAAGGTGTATACCAGTAAGGGCATAACCCAGCCGTTGAAAGCGCGCACCCTGTTGCCTCCTGACAAAAGACTGTTAAGTACCTTTGTCAGGCGACCAAAGAAGAGTTCTTTCACCGACTGTTTTATACCCTCACTCTCTATACCCAATGACTGTGACATACCAAGGTATTTGTAGGTGTCGGCTTCGGAGACAGATCTGAAAGTCATCGTCTCAGAAAGTTGCAAATTCGTAGAATTTACAACTTTCCCCCGCTGTACGTGCATGACCGCGCACTTGTCTACACCGAACCCCTTGTTGATGGCGCTGCTAAAAGTCTCAGTGACTTTCAGCAACGCCACCAATTCATGACGTTTCGGTGCAAATAGTTTGAGGTCATCCATGTACAGCAAGTGCGAAATAACTTCACCCTGCCTCCTAAGCCGATAGCCCAGCCCTGAATCCTCTAGCAATGTGCTAAGAGGATTCAGGGCTAGACAGAACCACAACGGACTCAGACTATCACCCTGGAACATGCCTCGCTTAATCTTACGAAGTCCTGCGGACCAGACGGGCTATCTCCACCACCCGGTTGACGAAGGACTGTGGTCCACTGTCTCATACAAGAACCTAGAAAAGATCTCAGAGTTGTATTAATTTTATACAGCTCTAAGATCCTCTCCAACCAGGTATGAGGCACCGAATCATAGGCCTTCTTATAGTCAATCCAGGCGGTGGAGAGAGCCCCTTTGTTCCGCCGGACTTGTTGGCAAATGGTCGTGTCGATGAGGATGAGCTCCTTAGTACCACGAGACCCAACCTTACATCCATTCTGAGTGGGAGCCAAAATATTGTGCGCAACAATGTGCGAATTAATTTTAATTCTCAGAATGGATGTAAGGAGCTTGTAAAGCGTCGGCAAGCATGTGATGGGTCTATAGTTCTTCGGTTCCGTGGTACTACCGGACTTGTGGAGCAGGAAGGTGACACCGGTTGTCATAAATGTTGGCAAGGAACCGACCTCGAGGGCTTCTTGGAATTGCGTCGCTAAGCAGTCGTGTGAGCATCTAATCCACTTTATCCAAAAGTTATGCAACCCGTCCGGTCCAGGACTTTTCTAGTTCTGAGCCGTACGGATCGCACAACTAACGTCTTCGGGGCTAATGGTCACAGGCCCCATGGATTCGATAGATTCACACGCACGCTCAACGACGCTAATCCAATCACCCTCAGTGTGTTCGACTGGTTCCGACCAGATACTACGCCAAAAGTTATTTATGGTAGTAGCATCTGGACACTGCCCGTCGCTCACACATTTATTATTATTATTATTATCCTCTTTATTTAACACAATTCTTAAGTTTAATTTTTTACAATATTTTATATAAAAACCTATTTACAATATAAAATATTATAAAAAACTTAACCTAGGTTGCCACCGGCAGCGGGCTATCGGTGGTTAGGGCTGCAGAGTGAGGAACCTCCTGACAATACGTGCCGTGTCAAGGAGTACTGCCTTTTGCATCTGACCCTTGACCCAACCTTTCAGCGAGAGCCTCTCTAGGTGTTGATCGAGGCTCTTCGCTATAAGGCCGTGTGCCGAAACGACTATCGGTACAATAATGGTTGAATCCACATCCCACATGGCGGTAACCTCGTGAGCCAAGTCAAGGTACTTACTGAGCTTGTCCTTCTCGGCTTTCACGAGGTTCTCGTCATGAGGTATGGTGATATCAACCAATATTGCTTGGCGCTGAGATCGGTCGATCACCACGATATCAGGCTTATTAGCGGCAATAGTCCTGTCCGTGATGATAGAGCGATCCCAGTAGAGCGTTGCATGACCATTTTCGAGAACTGGCGCAGGTACGTACTTATAGTACGGCACCTCTGATTCAACAAGGCCATATCGAAGAGCAAGTTGCTGGTGAATTATTCTGGCTACTTGGTTGTGTCTGTGCAAATACTCTCCGTTAGCAAGATGAGAACAACCGGAAATAATATGTCGGAGTGATTCTCCCGGACGGCGGCATGCCCGACAGATGTCGACCGTACCGTCCCTCATAATATATTTCCGGTAGTTATTCGTCTTGATAACTTCATCTTCAATAGCACAGACAAAACCTTCGGTTTCCCCAAAGAGGTCACCGAAACGTAGCCAGTTCACCGAGGCAGGCAAATCTACATCAGGCCCAGTTAGAGCCCGATAGTAGCGCTCGTGTAGCACCTTGCTCTTCCATATGTCCTTGCGATCGAGAGTGCTTAGCACCACTGGTTTGCGCCAGTTTTCTGTTGCCAAGGAGAGCGGCGTAAAGTGTCTATCAACTGCCACGACATCCAAATGCATCCCGCACTCACTGTTAAGGAAATAATCCCTGAGACTGCACACCTCACGGTTATGTAGGTCCTTAGCATTTAAAAAGCCGCGACCCCCACATCTCCGCGGGATGTACAGCCTCATAACAGATGAGCGCGGGTGTAACATTCTGGAAGTCGTGAGCATTTGACGGACTCTTCTATCCAAGGCGTCCAATTCGGTCTGAGTCCATCTTAGTATGCCAAAGGAGTATGTGAGTAGAGGCATAACCCAGCCATTAAAAGCACGCGTCTTATTGCCACCCGATAAAAGACTGTTAAGTACTTTTCTTAGGTGGCAAAAGAATCGCTCCCGTAATGACTGTTTTATGTCCCCATCCACAACACCCAAAGACTGTGACATACCAAGATATTTATATGTTTCAACTTCGGAGAGAGATCTGAAGTTTATCGTTTCGGAGAGTTGTAAATTGGTTGAATTTACTACTCTCCCACGCTGTACATGCATAACCGCACACTTATCCACACCAAACTCCATCTTGATGGCACTGCTGAAAGTCTCAGTAATTTTCAGCAGTTTCACCAAGTCTTGGCGGTTTGGTGCGAAAAGCTTGAGGTCATCCATGTACAACAAGTGCGATATAACTTCACCCCCTCTCCGCAGTTGACAGCCTAACTTTGAATTTCTCAACAAAGTACTGAGAGAATTCAAAGCTAGGCAAAACCATAAAGGACTCAGACTGTCGCCCTGGAATATGCCACGCTCTATCCTTATAAGATTCTGCGTGGCAAAAACACTATCTCGACATCCTTGTTGACTCAAGACCGTGGTCCACTGCCGCATACATGATATCAAAAAGGATTTTAAAGTTATATCAATTTTATATAACTCTAAAATCCTCACCAACCATGAATGCGGCACCGAATCATAGGCCTTCTTATAGTCAATCCAGGCTGTAGAGAGAGTCCCTCTGCCACGCCGGACCTTCTGGCATATGGTCATGTCAATGAGGAGAAGCTCCTTAGTACCACGGGACCCAACCCTACATCCATTCTGAGTCATGTCCAAAATATTGTTTGCAACAATGTGCGTATTAATTTTTGTTCTCAGAATGGATGTAAGGAGCTTGTATAAAGTAGGTAAGCACGTGATGGGTCTATAATTTTTCGGTTCCGTGGTACTACCTGATTTATGGAGCAGAAAAGTGACACCAGTAGTCAACAAACTTGGGAGTGAGCCGAGCTCTATGGCTTCTTGGAATTGTGTTGCCAGTAACTCGTGTGAACATCGAAACCATTTAATCCAGAAGTTGTGCAATCCGTCCGGTCCTGGGCATTTCCAATTTTGGGCCGTACGGATTGCACAACTTACGTCAGCTGTACTTATATTTATAGGCTGCATGGTCTCGATAGGTTCACACGCGTCACTGACAACACTCATCCATTCACCTTCCGTGTGCTCGACGGACACCGACCAAATGCTGCGCCAGAAATTAGTCATGGCATCAACATCTGGTAGCTGTCCGTCACTCACACGTTGATCAGCTCCTTCCCAACGTCTGTATACTTTTCTTTGGTCACTTTGAAAGAGGCGATTTTGTTGGTATCGGTCCACACGCACTCTGTAGCGACGTATACGGTTTGCCCACGCATAGACTTTTTGCTTCAGAAAGTCAATACGTTCCGTCACACAAGCCATATAGTTTTCCGGACGAACATCAGTCCCAACAAAGGCTTGTGTGACGAATCGCATGACGCGAGGTCGATTATTGCCATTTCTGAAGCAAATTAGCTTTGCAATGAGTGTCCTGAACTTATTAATACTCCCCTCGATCCTCAATTGCCAAGCAGGGGCAGTCCAGGTTCGCCGCGTTACTCGGTCAGAATCCTGGAATTTGACACGAGCAACGCGACACACCGTGATGGCCCCACAATAAAGGATCGAGTGGGTATCAATTAAACTTTCACTGGTTCCAAGATAAGGAACCAGTAAATCGTTCAAGGCACTCATTAACGCCAAATTATGTCTATTCGTGGGCAAACAAGGTATACGCGGCCTAGAGTTACGCGTGTCACGATACTGTAGAATAGCATCGTTCAAAGCGCTCCTCATTTGCTCATTCGCCTGTGTACTTACATTCGTATTTATGAAATCTTCATCGTCGGGTACCGGATCTACTCGCGCCACCAAAACCGGCGTCACGGCCGGTAATTGTGGGGCAGGGCGATCCTGCACCGAAGAAGAAGCCGCACAAATACGTTGTGACTCCAGGCGTAGCCGATCAAGTGCTGACTGATCCAGCAAGTTGTTACGCTGGATCACCCGCACTTGATCCGACAATCGTTGGGCAGACACGTCTATGGTCGGTTCAAGGGCCTGAAACAAAGACAGCATCCTAACACGATACGCAGTAAGGTTAGTTCCTCCCTCTGTTGCCCTGTAGTAGGCGCGCATGCAGTTCTCATTTATTTGTTGAGTCCATCGCATGCGGCGCACTACACCACCGGTAGCGGGGGTCGTACGCGGGGCAGATTGCCCCACTGATCCCAAGCGTGCCGGCAGCGGTGGTCGTCCACGTCGCGCAGGTCGTTGTGGCGGCGGAGACGGCGATCGCCCGCTCACGCTGCTCGACTCGTCTCTGGTAAAATCATCAGACGAGGAGCTTACGGTCGGCGGAGCGGGCGATGATGGAGGGCGTGCGCTTCGTCTTGCTCTTCGTAGTATCATACTTTCATTTTTATTTTAGTACATTATGTTTATTGTTTCAGGTCCGTGATTGTATGTTTGATCAATTTTTGTATGGCATATTGTGTTGACATACGTCACCATTCTTCAATTTTGTTATTGTTGATTTTCTCATTTTTAAATTATTGTGGTAGTTATATTTATATGTTTTTGATATATTTTTAGCTGGTTTTCTCGATAAATAAGTTTATAAACTGTTGTAATTTGTCAAAAGACTTGTTACAAAATAAAATAAAATACTTGAAATAAAAATGATGTGACAGGTGACAAGAGCTTTTTTATTATTATTATTATTATTATCTTCCTCGACCTCGCGAAAGCATTCGATGCAGTTTCCATCCCTATCCTTTTACGTAAGCTTGAAGCTATATATATAAGAGGCACCCAGTTAGACCTTTTTACGAGTTATCTAAAAGAACGAACGCAATGTGTGAGAATTGACAGTGTCCTTAGTGATGAGCAGGATAACATATCCTTTGGAATTACTCAAGAAAGTATTTTAGGACCCACCTTGTTCTCAATTTACATTAATGACCTGTGTAATATCCAGCTAGATCATGGAAAAATCATATCCTACGCTGATGACACCGCACTTTGTTTTTGCGGCTGACTCGTAAGAAGATGTTTATATGTATGCGCAAAGCGGTTTCAATGTTGTAAATAACTGGCTTCATAAAAATATACTAACACTAAATGCCCAAAAAACAAAATATGTTAAGTTCTGTATATGTAAAAAATCGGTGTTGATGTCGGTTTCAACACTTCGTGCTCATTATTGTAAAGGGCCAATACAAAACCCTTTTAAGTGCCCTGAAATTAAGCAAACGGAAACTATAAAATATCTAGCCATTTTAATAGATGAAATCCTTTCTTTCAAACCACATATTATTGCTTTAAATAACAGGTTGCGTAAGTTAATATTTGTATTCAAAAAGATACGACATATTGCAGATTTAACTTTAATAAAACAAGCTTATTTTGCTCTTTGTGAATCAATATTAACCTACTGCATTACTACTTGGGGTGGTGTAAATAAAACCTTACTACTAACAACAGAAAGAGCTCAGCGAGCGATCCTCAAGGTGTCGACTTGCTTTACCCTTTCTCTTTCCTACTAACCTCTTATATAAGCCCTGCAAGTTATTGACAGTTCGACAATTATTTATAATGCACATAGTTTTAAACAGCACGCAGCCCTTCCATTTAGCACTGAATGAACAATGAAAAGACGGAAAGATATCGTATGTACTCAAAAAGTACGCATCAAATATTCTTTTACAGAAAGGTTCTATTTTTTCCTAGGTCCTTTTCTCTACAACCGATTAAATAAAATCGGTGACATAATTCCTCTCACCTTTACCAACTGTAAGAACAAATTGAAAAATATTTTGCAACCCATGTCCTATGGAGATACAGACAAGTTACTTGTGTTATTAAAATAAGGTTTCTAATTTATAATTATTTTATATAACTTGGGTTAGAATTAGGTACTATTATAGTTTATAAAGCTTTTTTAAATCCATTTAAATTGTTAAAACTTTAATTAGACACATACTATGTGGATGTAATTGTAAGTGATGAATTGTGTTTTTATTTAATTAAATTTTTTTTTTCTTTCAATATAAGTTACTTGCATTATTGTCGCCTTACATACAGGATTTTCCTAGTTCGGGATAAAAATTTATATGTTTTTCCATAAGAATATATCTGTTCTGTTTATATGTGTGATTTTATATGAAAAATGAATAAATATGAATATGAATGAATATGAATATAGTTATTAGCCTCATAACCAATTACTGTATTTTAATAAAAACATTATTAGTAGCATTATTAATACATAAAACGTCTTCTGTTATTATAATATTAAAAATCATAATGCAATTACCAGAAATTTAAAAACATTATTATTAACAGTCAATAACTGTCTCGTTGGTCATGCTATCCTTTAGAAAAAGTAGGCCAATAACTATTTTTGATTAATTTATTTTGAATAAATTAGCTTAAAATATTTTCTTGTCTAAATCAGGTTCGTAAGAAGAAATAATTCCGAAGATGCCCCGGAATAGGTACAAAGGCACGCTTGATGAGTCATTAGAAAAAATAACAACCAAAACAATGTCTTTGAGAGCAGTCAGTTTTTACTGTACACTTTAACGTTTAAATTAAAAATCAAGATTAGATCTGTACCTTGTAATACGTGCCGGCGTCTAGTTGCTAGCGGCGTCTAGTTTTTGTAAAAAGTTTTATCAACGTCATTGAATTCCTATTTAGCACCAAGAGCTTATTCCAGATGACGATGAGCTTTCTGAAGCCATGACTTAATTTTTTTTAAATTGATGTTTTCGATCTTGAGGTCGCTTAACTGGCCAATAACTATACCGTTTCCAATAACTCATTATTTTGCTTTAAATAAAAAAATCGATTGATTTTTTTTAAAATTGAAATTTTAATTAAGTACTAATTACTTACACGATCGGAACCTGAACGCACAAGCCGCACTGTTAACTAGTGCTTGTTATATCTCGATGTACAATGCATTTGAATAACGCAGGATACTCTAAAGTGGTATTCAAGGGCAGGGCGTAATGGAAGGTCAAGAGGAAACACTACGTCGAAGTAGCATGCAAAATTATTATACAAAATACAGAAAAACGACGTTTCGTAGTCCCCTGTTTCCTCCTTCACAACTGGACCAATTTTTATTACTTTTTTAGCATCGGTTAAAGAAAGAGATTTTCTATGTCTGTATGGTTGATTTTTTTTTAAACCAGCCTTTTAAATTTTTTGAAAACGCCTTAAAACGGAGTGATTTCGGTAAATTTGGAAGGCTCCTGGTTATTAAATAAATGACTTAATGCAAAAAAATCAAACATACAGACATAGAAAATCTCTTTCTTCAATCAATACTAAAAAAGTAATAAAAATTGGTCCAGTTCGGAAGGAGGAAACAGGGGACTACGAAACGTCCTTTTTTATGAGAATTTTGCCATGAAATAGTATAATAGTTATATATAATGAAATAGATTAGAATGATGACGGTAACGAAAACAAATAAGTCAAAGTGCATTGCAAAATTGAAGTGGTATGAAATGTATTTATTACAACACACACAACTTACAATTACGCATTAAACAAAAATTTCGATAAAAATGTGTCCTAAAGGGACTCCACTCAGTATTTGTTGCAGTGAGCAAGTCACTAAAACGCTGATCTTCAATGGAGATCGCAGCTGTTCTGTGCATAATATACTTTTAGGTTATTTATAAACACAATAATAAAACATAATTATGAGCACATGCCAGTTTCAAAATTCTATGTAAAAAAAGGATTAACTTTGTTGTACTAACTCGGAATTGTTATTCCTTAAACTCATTAGATATTGGTATCCCAACAAAGTCAGTTAAATTAAAGTAAGGTGTATTATTGTGAGTGTAGGAAATTAAAAAATTAAGCTGATATTTATGGTAATGATAAACATTATTAGTGTTCACGAGGATTTGTGCAAAGTGCAACACACCTCGTCTATATAGACTAAGGCAATGATGATAATTTATTTTATATGAAAAGGAGGCTAACCGTGTCGTGTAGCGGTGAAAGAATCCCCCCCCCCCCCCCTCTTCCCTTGGGTTTCGTAAAAGGTGCTAACGGACTAAGCCGCTATTTGGTGAAAAGTGGACTATGGTAAAGGACTGCTTTTGCTATCCTCATTGCCTAGTCTCTGACTAACCCTTTGGGGATAATAGTCGTGATTATATGTACGTATGTATGTGAAAAGAGGCAAACGAGCATGCGAGTCACTGGAATGCAATCACCGCCGCCATGGACGCAAAATCACAAAAGACGCAGATGCGTTGCCGCCCTTAAGGAGTTGAGGAAGCAGTAGGAATTGTTAGGGGAGCTGGAGAGATGGTATCCGGTACTTTCACTCACTGGACGAAACTTATCCAGAGTGCCATTGATTTACGGCGATGTTCCCGTGGGAGAGTGGTATTACGCCGTGCAAGGATTACGTGGAAGATCTCAAAGGGAAAGAATGCGGAAGGGAGTAACTTTAACCCCTAAAATGATGATGATGATGATGATTATAGTCAATTAGTAACTTACTAAAAATATAGATCTACCGCTTTCTCAGTAAGAAAGTAATCCTCGTGTTACTAATAAAATTGCTTTATACATTTTAATTAAAATGTTTTTATGTGTTCCATTCTCCGTTCGGTCAATGTGTGTTTAGTATTTTTTTGGTGAATAACCTGGGTTCGTGATTATCAATCTGCATTTTCTACTACTACTTTATAAATACCTACTAAGTTAGTGTATTTAAAATAAATAGAAGAAGCTGACATAAAAAAAAAGAATTAAAAAGAGTACTTATAAAATAAAACCACAAGCGGTCTGGGAACGTGCACTTTCCGAATTGCGTTGCAGCTGTTCAATCTCGCAGTGTTTTTTACAATGTTGTTTTAATCACGGTTTTTTTTTCACGGTTGCCTGGAAGAAATTGCTTTTTAGCTATAAGGCCGCCAATTGTATGTTACTTTGTGTTTGTCCTTTTGGTGTTAATTTGGTGTGCAATTATAGTACCTACATTATGATATTAGTGCGGTAAGTTGAAAATTACAGCCGAGGCGATATTGCTAGCCCGAGCCGTGGGCGAGGGCTACAAGAAAGCAAAGGCTGTAATTATCAAAGCGCACGTATGTCATACGACGTTTTTTAACATATTTGCGAGGAAAATACATTTTCAGAAAATGCCTGCGTGTTTTTGTTGTTTGTCTAGTGAATAAATCTTTGGTAAGCCAATATGTATTATTCTTTGGACTTAGATAGTAATATAGGCTGTCAGTAACATTTCGGCTGTCCCAAACAATAACACAGTAAGGGACAAAATACCTTTTTTACAGTAGAGCCAAAAAACATATTTTTGGCCAGCCGTACGTTATTACATAATATTGCACCAAAGTAACTATTGTATGTCATAGTGAAAATTATTGCCTATGTTTATGAGTATGAAGAATTCAATTTAATGTACGTGTGCATGTTTTATGCGACTTACTAAAGGACAATGGGCAAAAGTGGTCCAAGAGTTGAGACTAGATCCTCCACTGATGAGACTTGTGGGAAATGAAAGTTTATACTTGTGATATGATTCTGGCAAAAGATTATTAAAATCCCTCCCGGGAATTTTTTATTACTGCCAAGTTAACCTGGCTATAAATAATAAGATTTTACGTTATGTGTTCGGCGCATGTTTGGACATGTTTGTGCCTGTCTTAATAAGATATGGTATCTCGTTTCTTCGCCCGTAATTTCCCCCCCTCCCTGCTCCTCCACCACCGTAAGGTTAACGTGACTATAAAAAAAATCCCGTGACGGATTTTCATAATATTTTGCCAGAATCATATGACAAGTATGTACTTTCATTTCCCACAAGTCTCATCAGTGGAGGATCAGTCTCATTTTGGACCAAGTTCTATACATTTTTGCCCATTGTCCTTTCAAATGGTTATTTTGACCTAATAAAAACCAACATACCAAACAAAAACACAGCAAGATACCTTACTAACTTGTGTTATGGGTACTAAATAACGGATAGACATGCTTAAATATCCTTTTTTTAAATACCTAAGTATACCTAATTAACACAGCAAACTTACACCCAGACCAAGATAAATAGACACGTTCATGCAATCAAATATTAATTTGTCTTTTACGGGAATCGAACCCGAGATCTCTGCGCAGAAGACAATTAGTATCCCAACCAATCCGCCAAACAGGTCAATTAAGATAACACTTAGAATAACGAAAATCAAAAGCTATAGGTAGGTATTTATTATGTAGTACATAATAAAAAAGGGACAATTTGAGGGTGGCAGAAGAATTATATCTTCAACCCCGCTCGAAGTAAGTACTTCTTATGTCTTACTTCGGGTGAGCAAATATCGCGTTTGAGTCTCGTTATTAACAATATATTATGTATAATAGAAACGAAAGTTTAAAATCTAATTTGACTATGAATTGGTTAACGTTACACGTTAACAAATAACCCAAAGAAGAAATAAAAATAATTATAGGTGTGTAATCTTTTTAAAATATCTCCATTATCTGCATTTCGGTTAACACCTACACCCAAGACAGCTTCTAAAATCTTTCTACTTTGGCTTATAATATTATAAAAAGATTAAAAACAATCTGCGAGACCGCTTCACAATTGTATTCGGTTCACACTACAGGTTTCAACGCGCTCTTACGCCAATGTGATGACCGGCAGACGCATGACCCTCGACGCCCCGCACCCTTCTCCAATAAACGACGCGCACTCTGCAGTTTCCCGCCAAATACGAAACACAAAATCTCATGTTGAATAACGATGCGCGTGTGCCTTGCCGTGAAAAATGTGGTTGTAATGTTCTTTTGCCAATTATAATCCCCAAATAAAAAACCCAGCAAGTGTCAATTACCAACAAAAAACACAGTAATTCATGCGGCTTACTGTGTTTCATATTGGTAGCTGTCCCTAACTGTGATTTTGTTATGGGAATCTTGTGTCAGTCCGTGCCCTTACTGTGTTTTGTGATTTTGTAATTCCGAAACTACGGCCTCTTTTTGAACAAGGATCTTTGCATATTGTAGGGAATTACTGTGTTAGTAGCATGGTGTCAAAATCTTGATTTGAGTAATTATTATTGCTGCACTTATTATTTCCGGTGGTGTAGACTGTAAATTTAGTTCCTTCTTCATTACTAAAACTAGACATTTTTTTTTAAACTTTCAAAGTAATAAGTATTGAACAAGAAGCCGCTGTTTGAATCGACAAAACATAGGTATGTGAAAGGTAGGAAGTCTTTCCATCCAATCCCTTGGGTGTCGTAATTGGCGACTAACGGACTAAAGACATACATCCAACATCGTAGAGCAACGATGGGCTCATCAAAATAATACTACCAACCCCTCTCTTCACTTGGATGTCGTAAAAGGCGACTAACGGACTAAATACTGCACATACATCTAACAGCATAGAGCAGCTATGGGCTCTTCAAAATAATAATACCAACCCCTCTCTTCCCTTGGGTGTCGTAAAAGCGACTAACGGGCTAAAGGCTCACCATCTAAGCACTTGTGCAGACTGTGCAGTTGTTTCTTGCTGAAGCGTGGACTGTGTGGGCGTGGTCTGTGTTGTCCATAGATTCAAATTATTACTAATTTTAACATAAACTATAGATAAATATCTCAAAAAAGTTGTTGATTTATGTAAACAGTAATATATAGAGTCTTTATTCATGATTATTCTACTTATAACTAAAGACTTTTTCGTTTATGTAGGCTTGTCATTTGACAGACAAATATAAAAATAAAAATTTTATATGCTATTATTTCTTCGCTCTGGTCGAGATTCTGTTTTTTAAACTACTTTACCGCACTAGTTCGTAATAAGCTACATTACGATGCTGAAATCGGTGTAATAAGAGCCACTTTACGAGCAAATGTGTTATAATGAATATTTTATCTTATCTTATCTTAATTCTATGACTCGTTACATAATAATTAAAATACCATGTGATATGCAAATAAATAAATAAAGCTAATATCCATCCAGAAGCATGGGTTCATTCGTTTTATTCATCATCAGCATATAAATGTCCCAATCTGGGCACGGGCTTCCTACGTAGACAATCGCGCAAATAGGGAGACTGGGCCATAAAAAAAAATGTTTACGCTTACACCATTGATGTAGACCAAGATGAGTATTCTTTTGAACTTCGTTAATATGGTAGGATCACGGATAAATATATTATAAACATAGAAAAAACACCCAGGCCCAAAATATATTTAGAACAACAGTTTTTCTCTAAATTTACCCGACCGGGAATCGAACCCAGGACCTCAGAAATCACGCGACGCCAGACCCGGCGTGCTAACCACTCGACTACGGAGGAGGCCATAACCAACCATACGCTGGCTAATGCGGGTTGGTGGGTTTTAATGACTGTCATCTTAAGACAACAACCGGGACCAACGGCTTCACGTGCCTTCCGAAACACGGAGTGAGTCAGCATAGAAAAAAATATTCATTAACAAACTGTAATAACTTGCCTTGTTGTTAATCCTCCAAATATTTATAACAACACTTTTAAAAGTCACAGTTATTACTGTATATAAACTTGATTACACAACATCACAACCTTAAATAAGTTAGAAAAATAAAATAAAAACACTTTAACTAGGTAGTCGTATTTATACGTCAATTATTATGGACACAGGTTTACTCCTCAAAGTTTCAAATGCGAATGAAATGTTTGTGACTAATGTATCCTTTCGAAACACTTTAGAACACATTGTATGCGATCGTTAGGCACAGCACGCGCCACACAGTGTTAGAGTGAATACAATTACAAACATTACATAAACTCTATATACACCTCGGTGGCCTAGTGGCTGTGCTCCTCCCGATTACTAGAGGACCAGGGTCCAAATTACAGATGCAAAGGTGTGTTTAGGCCTGAGTTTGTTATCTATCACCTACTCGTTTTATCTGTTTTTTTCACTATCATGTACACTTAGTTTGCAATAAACTTTTGAGTGATTGATTGATATAAAATGATTGCGTAAGAGTGGGTTGACCTCAATACTCACGGAAGATTAGGGATATGGGGATTAAACCACGATTTCCTTACCGAAACCTACTTACGTGTGGGTTTTTGTAAATATCGTATACTTACTCAAATGCAACAACACAAAACATGGTAATAGTAGTAGGCCAGGTTGTGAGGTGCTGGTAGCGGCTCTTTAATAGAACTACCGCCCTATCTCTTCCCTCGGGTATCGTAAACGACTAAAGGATCAAAGACTGCACATACATCATACAGCATAGAGCGGCGATGGACTCACCACGCTAAGCACAGAAACAGTTATCATTTGGTGGGCGTGGGCAGTGGACTGCTCTTGCGGTCCTCATAGCCTGGTCTCTGACTAACCCTTCGGGGATAATAATCGTAAATATGTAGAAGTAATGTAATAATAAATACAGATGCCATGATAGTTCAAAAATATATTATTGTTTTATCAATGTTGTAAACATGTTACAGTTATTTATACTAGCTATAAAATTTTAATCAAATGCAATCGCCTACGTATTCCAGTCGTGAGATCATCGGTTTATGACACAGAGATACCGATAGCTATGAACAGCTATCTTATTGTTCTTATTTTATCCAAACGTCCATCACGCCTACTTCTCGGAGGGGTAAGTGAGACCAACGCTTACCATCTGCTACGATCCTGACTCCTGACCTTCGATCAGTTGATCGAATATTTACATATTTACTCCATGGACGTTTATTATTTACTTTCTTAACACATTGACTGCCACGCACATATCGTGCTGCCAAGTAACCAAACGCAAAAGAAAATGTATTGTTTGGTAGGTCACCGGCATCGACGTAATTTGTATATTATCTCCATCGTCACTGGTGACTACTTAAAGTAATAACATTATTACGGTACTTTGGACATGACCTTTCACCAAAACGGATACTCAGTCTACGACCAAAACCATTATCCGATCTGTAGAGCGTCTTTTAAAATCCTGAGGGCCAGAGCAGACACGCTACTTTTAAAGCAGCGATCGGCGATTTAGACGGTTAGAAGCTGAATTAGTGACTAAATCGCTAAAGCGCGCTATTTCAATACTGCAATCGAACACAGAGAGTCCCCAAAACGCGATGCCAGTCGCAAAATAGCCGATCGCCAATGCTAAAACTATCATGTGTGCGATGGCTCTAACACGAATTCGAATTCACTCAGATGAAGGAAACTCACTTTGACAAAAACTGTCTGTTCAAATATTATGTTACACCCTAAAATTAAGTCACAAGACATAACATGATCCTAGGCTAAGAGTACATAAGATCCCTAATCAATCCTGTGCGTACGTTCTGATACGTCAATGCTCCCGTGTCACTCCTATACCATGATGTCAAAATCTGACTTAACTCAGTTCATTTCACTACCGTGTTCGTCGGTGTCGGTGGAGTGCACCCGGCGTTATTTCAGTTATTCAGCTATCCGAGGTTCAAAATGAGTTCGAGAGAGAGAAATCGCTCAACAGGGGCTTAACCATCAACTCTTTTTCCTCTACTTTTCTCTCTCAATTTTTTTCTCTCCTCAATTTTTCTTTTTTTCCTCCATCAACTCAAATTCCTATGCGAATTTTGTATAGTAAGATTAAAATAATACTGCTCGTTCGCTGAGGTCTCCTCTCCAAACTGTCCCATTCACTCTCGACTTATGCTTTTTTTTCTAATTATGTTTCATTAAAGTATGCTATAAAATGAGAGATTACACGTGCTCAGAGATTAATGTATTTATTATCTGTATCTTAAAAGTTATGCTGTAACCTTTATCTATTATTTAAATACGACAAATAATATCATTACAAAATTGCGATGACGTTGTTTTTCTTATCGTGACTCTCACGATTAATTATCCCCTAAAGGATCAGAGACTAGTATAGGCCATAAAGACCGCAAAAACTACGCACTGCCACCAATGATATTATATATTAAAGGTCATTGACTGCCACATTCCACGTGTCACCAAATGACCACTGCACATATGATCAGCGTGACAGGTGGTGAGCCCATCGCCGCTCTATGCTGTTGGATTTATGTGCAGCCTTTGGTCCGTAGCTTTTGATGACACCCAAGGAAAGAGATGGATCGGTAGTGCTTTTTATTATTTTTTTTTATTACGAGACGAGACTTAAACTCGGTCTAACTCCTTTTTCTTCATCTTCTTAGTCGGGCACTTCTGACAGAGTGGTCTTTGTTATGGGTGGGTCTTGATGAATGACGACTCTCGTTATGCGTCTCCATTCGGCTATATTGAGCGAGCGATGAGCGTTTGCCACTGGGCAGACGGGTCGATGATATAAACACGTAACGCGTTAGGTAACGTAACTCTTTTGCTAATATAAGTACCTCTGTGTAACGTGTAAGAAGCTGATACAATGCTTAATGCCTGGAGGTACCATTCTCCGGCCTTACAACTACCTCTGTGCCAAAAATCACGTCAATCCGTTTGGACGAGTTGACGTGAATTGCACGTGGAACAGAATAGCCACGAAATAGATAAACCTTTTTCAACTGTTCTGTGATCATAAAACAGGGCCGAGGGAAATGCCATAAACAGAGAAAGGCCTATGCCTATATAGCAGTGGGTTAAGAAAGGCTGGAAATCATGATGACGATGAAGATAGATAGCTATATAGCGTTTATTGCGTTATGTGGTACATTTTAGGTCTTAAACTTATACATGAATGAAATGATGAATGCTTCTTGATAAAGCTAGCTGAATTAACACTAGATTTGACATGTCGTAGGTTAATACTTAGTTAATAATGTTCATAAATAATAAAATATACTTATATTGCGCATAAGAACATATAAACAGAAAACATTTTTACAGAGACAAAGTACAAAACATGCGGCTTTATTGCTAACAAGCAATCTCTTCCAGGTAACCTAGTGTGATAGAAATATAATAGGAAGAATATAGAAATAATAAAGAAATTGAAATATATGTTTAAAAATTAAAGCACTCCTGATGCTCTCAGGTAGTGCGTTCCATAGCCGGACAGCAAAATTGTTAAATGCAAGTCTAATGCAAATCTGACTTAGCTTTGTACCAGATCATTCGGAATATATATCTAAATTCAAAATGAAATGTTTTTTAGACTGGCAAAATCATTTTGATAAAAAATCTAAGGATAAAGGTATTTGGTACAAATCAATACAAAATAAGCTTCTTCGTGGGCCTTGGTTTGATAATACTAATTTAAGTAGAATCTATATTAAGTTAGCTTTAAGACTTCGTTCTGGGCACTATCCATCAGCAAAATTCGCATTCCTGATGAAAAAAGTACAATCTGACAAATGTCCAACATGTCAAAAAGTCGAAGATGTGCAGCATCTGTTGATGGAATGTGTCAGGAATAACAGTGAGAGGCAGTTATTATTAAAGGAATTTAATTTAAATATTCTTGACGTTGGTCTTGTTCAGAGTATTCTGTCAGAACCAAAATCAGATGTCGCACAAAAACTATGTCACCTGGTTACGATTTTGCAATAGTTGTCTCTCAATTGGTCGGAAAAGCATAAGGTTACGATGGGGTTGGCATGTCTATCTATCTAGAAATAAAAAAAATAAAAAATAAAAAAGTCTAATGCAAATCTTCTCGCAGCCATATATGATAAAGTGATAAATAAGATCGCCATGACATAATTACGTGTCTATCCACTATCAATTCATTGTCCGGGTCGTACTCACAGAACATCCGGTTGATACGAGTTTAATGCACTTATTTCGTAATTATTTTAATTAATAACCGATAACGGTCCTTTATCTGCTAAGTATTAGATAACTTTATTAATTAAACATTAATAATTAATTATTAACGTTTCTAACAATTTATTAAACTTATATCAGTTTAGTAGTCCAAACGAAACCCTAAAAAGTACTAATCGAGTTAGATCCGTAATAGTCCGGTCGTAGGACATTAAATTCCATAAAGAAGTTTTGATAATTCTAAAACTTTTCGTTTTTGCTGAGTGGATAGAGTATGTGGATTGTGAGCTACTTTTAAAAAGTTAGAACTTTTATGACTGTGCTTTAGGTATGGTTTAGGTATTTCATAATATTTCGTGTAACGTAATGTATATAATATTAAAGTTTGAAATGTTGAGTGTTTTATAATAATAACTATCTTATCTTTGTGTTGTAAAAAGTTTAGAAACATAATATATGTGGAACTATGAAAATCACAAAATCACTCTTTTTGTCTTTGAATAAAATTTTAAAATTTATGAAATAATATTTAAGACAGTGGTTAGTGGTTAGTGGTATACATGTTGAACAAAGTTTAGAAAGTTAAGTGGTGTGCTTCTTTGATTATTTCATTTTTCTTTCGTAACACACGCAATAATAAATTAAAATTGACAGAATCGCTCATACATGTCCTTTGTAATACTATTTAATACCACACAAAAAATTAGAAATATACATACAGTGCATTTTGTTTAAATCACGAATAAAATATTTCGCTAACGTACGTTTCTTTATGCGGACGCGGGCGGCTGCGGGCGCGGCGCGGCGGTGGCGGCGGGCAAGCGCGGGGGTGGGGGCATACCTACCTACACTCAATATGACTGATAATCCACTCGTCACGTCAGACGAGTGGATACATGGCGAAAATAATACAAGAAGACGTAATGCAGAAAAGTAAACTAAGTACCTTAGGATGGATTCGACCAAACGTCTTTATCCGTGCGGTGACGGAGAAAGAATACCAATCGCCGCCCCTCTCTCCGTCCGGTGGGTGTCGTAAGAAGCGACTAACGGACTCTTTCGAACGATGATCTGCTCCACTGGTGGTAGGGCTTGACCCGTCTGGTTGGTGACCACCGTACGCATGGTGTAAAACCCGTCAAGTGACTGCTTGTCGGTCGCGCTTCGGGATCAGCCAGCGTATAACCAGAGCTCGAGAGGATGATGCTGCGATGTATTTGGTCTGTGGAGGCTTCCGTCAAACCAGTGCCAGGAGGACTTCGTTAACCTGCCGACCAGAGAGACCCGTAGAAACGGTTGTCCCGCTGGCCGCCCGTGGCACAGTACAGGGGCCCAAGCGAGCCTAACCAGCTCGTGAGGCTGCCTCACCATGCCACGCATAATCTCGGGGTGGTCCGTCGTGCCGGTTGGTGACCGGAAGGTGGGGTCCCGGCGGCCATTCCCGGGGGGGTTCGGGGGCCCTTCCGTTCGGCAGGTTAATAATACTCGTCTGTGGGCAAATTCCTGGGGAAACAGGCCACCACACTTTGACCATTCGCATCGCGGCATCATTTTCTCGATTCACGCCTCTCTCTTTCCACTCCTAAAATGACAGCGCCTAACAACAAAACTGCCACCCTCAATTCCTCACTGTGGCCACACAATGTCTGATATTAAAATCAGGCAGTGTGATGTCCGTGCGGAAATGCAGTCAATCGATATCCGGAAAGCTAACGGTCCTGATGGCATCCCAGCAATAGTCCTGAAAATGTGTGCAGCGGAGTTGTCCCCTGTGTTAACGCGTCTGTACCGTCTCTCGCTCTCTTCGGGTTGTGTGCCGGAATCTTGGAGAGAAGCTAATGTGCAACCGATCCCTAAAAAAGGAGATCGGTCAGATCCGACTAATTACCGCCCTATAGCCGTCACTTCAGTGTTGTGTAAGATCCTAGAACGAATATTGAACAAACAGCTTATTCGATACCTAGAAGGTCACTCCCTAATTCACGATCGTCAATATGGGTTTCGGCCAAAACGGTCAACGGGTGATCTTCTAGCGTACGTCACACATCTCTGGGGTGAGGCTATTGACAAGCGTGGCGAGTCACTGGCAGTTAGCCTTGACATAGCCAAGTTTTTTGATCGGGTCTGGCACAAAGCTCTTCTGTCCAAGCTCCCGGCATACGGTTTGCCCGCTCAGTTCTGTAAATGGATTGCCAGCTTCCTGCATGAGCGTAGAATCCGTGTCCTTTCGGATGGATGCGCTTCGCGGTTCATGTCAGTGAACGCTGGTGTTCCTCAAGGCTCCGTTCTATCCCCCACGCTGTTCCTTCTGCATATCAATGACATGCTTTCTCTTGGAAACATTCATTGCTATGCAGATGATAGCACAGTGCATGGGGGATATAACGGGCACCCAACGGCTGGGCGGGTAGACACCGAAATGAAGCGAGCAAATCTTGTCATTGAGCTCGATCGGGTGTTGGACCTCATTTCTAGATGGGGCTCCGATAATCTGGTGGAGTTCAATGCCAAGAAAACACAGGTGTGCGCGTTCACAGCGAAAAAGTCGCCATTCCTTCCCCTTCCCTCCCTTCAGGGTACATCTCTAGGCCTGCAGAGCAGTATTAACATGCTCGGTATGGATATCCGCTGCGATCTGAACCAAAAGGACTACATCGAAACCGTGATTAAAAATGCCTCACGTAAACTCGGTGTCCTGAACAAGGTGCGGCGATTCTTCACGCCTGATCAGTTGTGTCTATTATACAAGACACAGGTGCGGCCTTGCGTGGAGTATTGCTCTCACCTTTGGGACGACTCACCCTAGCCCACACTCAACATGTAAAATATCTCGGCATTCATCCTGATCGCAGGCTGACATGGAGCAATCACATTAAAGCCAAAAGAGAGGAATGCAACATCAAATATAAGACATTGTATTGGCTTCTAGGACGCAACAGTAAACTCTCCATAGATAATAAGCCCCTTATCTACAAATCCATACTAAAACCCGTATGGATGTACGGCATACAGCTGTGGGGTAGCGCCAGCAAGTCAAATCTAGCAATCTTGCAGAGAATACAAAACATGATCTTGCGTACTATAGCAAATGTCCCATAGTTTGTAACCAATGCTGAAATCCATGAGGCCCTACAAATGAACACAGTAATGGAAGAAATAAGATCCATCGTTGAAAACTACCATCCCAATAAGCTGGCAGCGGAGCTGATGAGCCAAAGCTATTCCAATTGCCTCAAAAGGCATGACATCCTGAAACTGCACGAAAGAGTGGAATAGACTATAAGTAGTGTTCTCGATGGAGGACACCCTTGACAAATGAAAATCTCTCAACCCACCCGCTCATAGTCTAGGGACTGATCGCATATGATTTAACACAAGAAAAAAAAATGTACAATTCATCATAGCATATCAGTGATTATCACACACTCATCACTAATATCCCCGAAGGGTTAGTCAGAGACTAGGCAATGAGGGCCGCAAATGTAGTGCACGGCCATTAGTCGACGGCACACCTAATAACAACTGCACATTGTGCTCAGCCTCAGCATAATAGGTGTTAAGAGGCCTATTACATCTCGACTGTGATTTTTGCGTAAAATGCCCATTTTCGCATTTTGTTGCAATTTTGCAGTTGTATTTATCGTTTTTATCAAAATAGGATAATAAAATCATGCATAATATTACAAATGTCCACTCTGCGAGGATAAGCTGAGTTCGGACGGCTGGCGCATCGCATTTTGAAGTAATTTTGCAGTTGTATTTATCGTTTTTATCGAAATGGGATAAAAAATTCATCATCATCATCAGCCTATAAGCGTCCCACTGCTGGGCACAGGCCTCCCACGTGGACATTAGCACGTGGGGATATTAGGCCATAACCCACCACGCTGGCCCAATGCGGGTTGGTGGGTTTTAACGACTGTCATCTTACGACAACAACCGGGACCAACGGCTTAACGTGTCTTCCGAAGCACGGAGGAGCTCGAGATGGTTTGAATTTGGTCACCCATCCAGCGACCCGGTATTGCGAAAGTTGCTTAGCGAGCAAGATCGCAAGCCGAACGCGCTAGCCGCTGCCGCGCCATCGAGCTCCTCATAAATTATTATAAAATCTTTTTTCATCATGAAGTAACAATTTTTCTGGTATACATTTTGCTAAATAATATTATCGTAGATAGGAGAAATTCACAGTTAACTTAAAGCGATTTTCGAAGTTTTTTGGTTTTGATAACGAAACAACTAAATGAAAGAGTCGTGGAGTACAGTGAACTAGCACACACGTTAGGTAGCAAAGGCAGTGATGACTCTACTAAATTATTATGTCGCGACGCGGGGGCCGTTTGCGATTTGTTCAAACAGGTTTGCGCTATGCAAGAAAGGGATAGATTTCACTTCGCTAAAGTGAAAAAACAAATTTTACCTGTTTCAAACAAACAACGGGCGGTTTACTACTCACCTTATGAAAGAGGCAGAAAATGTAATCTGCCTTGTGAGTGTTATTAACGCAAAACCATGTTTTATTTTATCTGTTGAATATTAGAAAATTGCGACTAAGTACAGAAAAATTGCAAATATGTGATGTTACTAATTAATTTTTTTTTATTGAGATCGAAAGTTGACGTTCAAGTTTATTTTTTTACTTATTAAACTTTGCGGGGCTGTAAAAAAAACTGGACGTTGCTGGCTAGTAATTTTGGTATCGATAGAAGCGTACAATGTACCAAAATAAAGATTTAAAAAAAAAATGAAGCTAAACTTAACAATTTTTTTTTGGATTAAAATTTAAATGTAGACTTTTATAAATTTTCAAATAAAAAAAATTTAAAATCAGAATAAAAATTTCAGTTGGACCAAGATTTTTTATGGGGGCTGAAGAGGTAGCCAAAGACTCCTCCAATCACCCCATTCGATTTGGCACACGATGCACCAAACACCCTGTATAACGTTTGTTATTATAGTATTATTTGTAACTTAGAATGTACTTAACTCTTAATTTGTTGATTTTTAATATTTTCAGTTATTTTGATCTGGAAGAAACCTTTCAGTTTTGCTTTGCTCAATTTGTTTATTTGTCTTTAGACAATAGCTCTTGGTTAGCTTGATTACGAGGTACGCAACCCTGTTTGACACACTCGACACTTAGACAACGTTATCACAGAAGACTTTATTTACCAGGAACCCTACACCACTTTGGGATAGCTGGTCTTCCTCTCAGAAGTACATGAGGTGACCGCATCCAAGGGTTACAGTGTCCTCCCCCTCTCTTCGGACTTCACATAACTCAAGGATAATGCCACCTAATCCTCCCGAGTACCTCTTCAAGTTGCGCCAGGTGCTCGTCGTCCCCTCGTGCGTCCGTTATACGTTGCCAGGGTCAGTTGTTTATAGCGACCTTCTGTAACCCGGGGATTTTTCGCATCCCCTATCCTGCCGTTACCGTGACCGCCGCTGTGATCAGGAATAGTAGGGCGGCCGGGAACTGGGGGCCCTGGTCTTTTTTGTGTCGCCATTTTGGAGGGTTTGCCCAAAATTGAGACTCTAGGCATGCGGGTTGGCAATTGCAGTGCGTAGCTTATCGCACCGTGTCGCTGTTGCCCGACACCCGTCTGTGCACTTATTAAGCTACGCATGGGCTGTGATGGTTATCCCGCCATCGATCGGTCGCCAGACCATCGTTCGTTGTTTGGAAGGAGGCACCAAGAGCAGGAGAGGTTTACTTGGTCTCCGTTTGGTCTAAGATAGAGCCCTGTTACATCCAATAAATTAATAGCAAGCCAAATTTAAACAAGTACCGAAAGTGCCGAATTTCCGGGTAAGTCCCAGTTCCAAGTACAGTACCGAAAATCCAATCCCGGTTCTTGAGAGGGAACCGGTACTGTATCCCCTACTATACACCCATAAAAGGCTTTAAGGTTAAAGGTTAGTAGGGACCCTCAGAACAATAATATTGTTCTGAGGTAGGGACCTACTTATTACCTACATAACAAATATTGCTTTAGAAATTCTTCTAACAAATCCATTCAACCCTTAGAGTTGGTTTAATGCTTTATGATTCAACCACTGACATATAATAGAAGGATTCAACCAAATACAACCTTAGATTAATACTACACATCGGAATATACCACAGACGTATTATACGTCTTTGGGACATACCTATTTACAACAGTATGCCGCTCTGCTCCTTCAGATTTGATATAAGGAGTTTTTAATCCAAAAAATTCAAACAATCAAAAACCACCATGATTTAAAAAAAAAAAAAGGAAACAAGCGATCGTGTTTTCACACCTGTCATTTTCTATGTACCATCTATGCCGATATGTTTTTATAAAATCTTTTCAGTTTATTTTCTTATTAGGTTTTAGTTTTAGGTACTTTATATTTTTATAGTTCAGTGTTATTTTTATAATTGTGTTAATACAATCAAATCTAAATCATGCCTGAGTAAGTATTATTTTGTGTTAATTGCAGAAGTACCTACCTACCTACTCCAAAAAAAATATGTAGGTATAGGCAATGATGTTACAATAAAAATATCATTAGGTATAGGTACAATGCGAGATACTGAACCCACTAAAGACGGGAAATAAGGTTTAGTAGCTATTAATAATATTACTATTAATACGTATTCAATTGGTGTTGTTTGGATTGGATCTAAAAACTTTTTGAGTGTTGTCCTAGATTATAAGTTTAACTACAAATCCAAGCGGGTGACACTGAATCGAATCGAAATAATAAGTAAATCACTCAGCAAATGTTTGATCTACGACACACTCGTCAAAACTGCATATTCGTCAAGCGATGCCAAATTCTTATTTTTACTGTCCACTCGTCAAGTTCTTATTTCTGCGTACTCGTCAAAATTGCATATTGGTCTAACTTTTAGAATAGTCGATTAGAGTTGAAAGCTCTTTGCTTTAAATTCCCTCGTTTTTTTAGATTTACTGGCCACAGAATAAAATAGATCTTAATTATATTATATTGCTAATAAATAATATAGTTTCATTTATTGATATTTATATTTCAACTCTAATCGACGATTCTAACAGTTAAGCCGCAGTTCCACATTCGCGCGAGTGGCGAGTCGAATGGCGAGGCGAGGTGCGTGCGCGATTGTGTGAACGCACGCTCGTCACTCGCCTCGCGACTCGTCTCGCCGCTCGTGACGCTCGCGTTCGGAGCGGTCTTTTGGACGCGAGTCAAAGGGCACGAATGACGAGGCGAACTTAGTGTTTACACATTCGCTCTCTCGTTCATTGTATTTTTATTGTTGATCAAGCAACATATACCGTATAATAAAAATGGAAAAAAATAAAGACAGAGTTCTAACGTTTTTGGAACTTTACTAAGCTCAAACAGTTATTTGGTTTGGTTTCCAAAACACGATCGACACAAAAATAAGTAAAAACATTATTTATTAATAATCATTGACACGCAGATGCTGCTAAAACGTAGACGTCATCCATTCTTGCAAGTTGAAGTAGAAAAGAATACACGCGAATGTGTAAACAGTCACTCGTCTCTGTTTAAGGAAGGCGAATGTTTCGTCGAACATATCGTCGAATGGCGAAGCGAGTAGCGAGCACGCATGTGGAACTGTAGTAATAGACTTTTGACGAGTACGCAGAAATAAGAACTTGACGAGTAGACAGCAAAAATAAGAATTTGGCATCGCTTGACGAATACGCAGCTTTGACGAGTGTGTCGTTGATCAAATGTTTAGATAAATTGTTTGCTTTAATTGAAATGTACCTATTTTATTTAACCTCTCGTAGCGGTGAAAGAATACCATTACCCCATTGATATAAACAATAAATGAAGAGACGTTACCAGCGTACAACAATAACAATAACAATACCAACTAGATAACGCGTCACGTAAGCTAAATTCTGTCCACGTGAATAAATACTTTTTCTTTACTAACAAACTGAGACAAAAGTTATAAAACAGTTTTAAGTTCAACCTAATTACAACCATGGCACCCAGTTATAAAGTCACAAATCTTCTAAGTATTATCTTACTAGCGGCCGCTCGCGGTTTCACCCGCGTGGTTCTCGTTCCCGTGGGAATAACGGGATAAAAAGTATTCTATGTTTTAATCCAGGTTATAAACTATCTATATGCCGAATTTTATCAAAATCCATTCAGTAGTTTTTACGTAAAAGAGTAACAGAGATCCATCCATACTTACAAACTTTCGCGTTTATAATATTAGTAGGATGGAAGTAGGATACTGACGAACATTCGTCACAAAAGACGAGCAAAGCAATGATAACTCCTGTCACTTAAAAATGAAAAGACGTCAATAACATTTAGTTGTGAAATCAACCATATGTGGCAACAAATAAAGTACTTTTTCCTGTTATTGCCTTATTTTTAGCGCCGATCTGACATCTAGTTGTATTGTTGATCGAAGATAATAAGACAAAGAGTCGGACTAGCACCGAATACCGCGACAGTCGTCAATACAGCAGCAACTCGTTCGTACCATTGACTCGCGGTAGTGTATATTATATTCTCTGCCAGTGACGTTTACTGGTTTTTAGTAAGAACGATCCTTAAAAATGCCTAGTTGTGCATTGTGGCGGCCTGCGTCGCCACATAATTTGTTATCCTCACGTATTGGTTAAAGAGTTTGTAAGCACATTCCTAAACGCGTGCAGATTCGATAAAGATATGACACGGCATCCTCCCTCCAACATCTACGTAGTTATTATTGTATAAATAGTCTTGTTAGCTTTAGATAATAAGTAAGTCACAATGTAGTCACTGTAAATACACAGACATCACTTTAAGAGACGCAGTCGTTATTTACCATCGCCATGGAACCATCCATCATCACCAACCTCGCACACTACGCCCGATGGAACATGCATTTATACGGTGCAAAACCACTTGAGCAACAAAACCAAGGCACATGGAATAACTTTTCACACGTGTAAAGTACACCAAAACAATCAATGATATTATAATAAAAAAGGTAGATAGGTTATGTCAGTACTAATGTGATGTCAATAATGGACCAAAGCTCGTACGAAAGTGTGAGCAAGATAGCATGACAACTAGCTATAGCGTAAACGAGACAGATAATGTTATTGGTGGTGGCCTAAGGTAAGCCAATTAGCATAGTTTTCTGGTACCAGTTTTTGGCCTTCTGGACCATTAAGTTGAACTCCCGTTATGTTGACTTTTCTAAAAGTCGGATTCCCATTAAGTTGAATTTCCATTATGTAGAAATCTCTGTAAGTTGGATAGCATAATGTTGGATTCCCATTAAGTTGGATTCCCAACATGTTGAATTCTCATTCAGGACCAGTAAGTTGAACTCTCGTTATAAATCATCGGAGAACTTGAAGTTGGAAATGCACTCCACCAGATTTTACGATAAGTCTTTTACCGTTCAAGCTGCCCGTCTGTGGAATGCATTGCCTACAGATATTAAGCGTGCCCAATCCTTGGACAGCTTTAAACGACTGGTTAGAGAACACTATCTGTCACTGTCAACGTCTTTATGATTTTAGTATATTTAGATAGAAAACTTTATAAGTATTTATTTAAGTAACATCTATGTATGATATTGATATGCTTAAGCATGATTATTTATTTTTATTTGTTAATCTATGTCTAATTACTTAATTTATATTGAACCACCATAACTGCCCTTTAAAATTTCACTTTCTATCCAGTCCAACACGGTTGCCTGGAAGAAATTGCTTTTTAGCGTTACGGCCGCTAATTGTATGTTACTTTGTGTTTGTCCTTTTATTGTTAATTTGGTGTACAATAAAGAATATTTTATCTTTATCTTATCTTATCTATGTTGAATTTTCTGAATGTTGGATTTCGAGTCTCATTAATTTTGAATCCCCTGAATTTACCACTGAGCCTTTTCGACGTATAGTACCAGATTTGCACTTGACCAGCCACGCGAATGACCATGATGTCCATGATACTTAATGAGAATCGTTTCCATTCTCGTGGGAAGTACCTACCCCTCCGGAACCATTGTACGTGGGGCGCACTAAAAGTTTCCGGAATTAATAAGAAAAAAATACTATTAAAGGTCAAAAATGAATTTATTGTTTCTCAAAATATTCTTTGCGTAAATGCACTTTTTCATTCGATTAAACCAATTTTAAAAACTTTTGTGCCACTCCTCCGTGGTGACCTCAGAAATGTGTTTTTCATACTCTTCGACAGCCTCTTCTGGTGATGAAAATCGTTGACCGCCTATAATTGGTTCTTAATTTTTGGGAACAGAAAAAAGTCACAAGGTGCCAGGTCGGGACTGTATGCAGAATGGCTCATAAGTTCTACGTTTTTCACATTCAAAAATTCGTTTGTCTGTCTGGCCTTGTGGAACTAGCATTGTCGTGGTGCAAGATGACGCGGCGTTTACGGTTATTTTTACGGAGTTCGTCAATAATTTCCGGCAAACAAATGATGGTGTACCAGTCAATATTCCACGTGTCCAGTTTTATTTAAAAAGAAGCAATCATCCGCTTAGATGCACTTTTCACGCGCGCCGCTTTAGTTGGTTTCGGCTCATCTTGAAAGACCCATACGCTCGATTGCTGCTTTGTTTTGGGATCGTAGCAATAAATCCATACTTGTTACTTGGGTACAGAAGGTACGTACAGAAGGTTCACTCTCTAACAACTTTCACGCGAAATTGAAACTTATCGTGTGACCCGAGCATTCATATTCCGTTAAGCAACGCTGACTCAATATCGATTTGACGTCATGACGTCACAGAGCGTAGGATTTACGCGCGCGCGCAGGGATTACGAGAGTTAAGCGACGACGCGCGACGTGTTCGGGGCGTCGCGAGCGGCAACCTTAAAGCCGGGTCCGCTGCGACAGATTTTTGAACAGAACATTGTTCGAAAACATAATTAAGGGGCGTGGCCCATTGAGTAATAATGTGGCCCATTGAGTAATTTATGTTTTCGAACAATGTTCTGTTCAAAATCTGGCGCAGCGGACCCGACTTTACTATCATACGCCTAGGCGGCCTGGCCTGGGAGGCGCGCCGGCTGAACGTACCTAAACTGCGGAGTGACACCCCCTAACAATAGTCGTGATTATATGTATAATATGTACCTATGTATGTATGTAATGATATTGATAAAACTTAGACCACCATTTTTAAGTTTAACAAAAATTTGCCTAAGTCTTTATCTGAGTAGGTATCACTCTAGTAGAACACAAATAAAATTTATAATATTTACATAAAAATTACGACAAACAAATAGTTAATTGATGAAATAAATTATAACAAATACAATACAATATAACTGATTGACATGTAAAGTACGCCCTTCCTGTTTTGAAATTAAACGTTTGTTTGTTCAACCCAATTGATTTATATTTTTCTCTTAGTTACATACCAATCCAACATGCTTAGAACGTCCGACTAACGGACTAAAGACTGCTTTTACATCCCACAGCATAGAGCCACAGTATAAGTATTAGCTCATACTTATACTGTGACAGAGCGGCAAAGGAATCACCACGCTGAGCACATGTGCAGTCGCTATTTGATAAAAAGTGGACTATATCAGCAGAGCACTGCTTTTGCGGTCCGCGTTGCCTAGTCTCTAACTAACCCTTTGAGGATAATAATACATAGTGATTTTATAATACGGGTCGGGCGCGGATTCCCTAAATCGCAATTCGTCTGATTATCTAAATTATTAGTTTATCACTTTGTACATATCGCAAATGGCCTTTAGTTAAAAGTCTATCTAATCGTCTTAAAATGTCAAAATTTTAAAATAAGTATGGATCGGGTCGGGTCGGGCGTGGATTACCCAAAACCTAATTTTCTGAATTAAGTATATTTGATTGTATTTCGACTTTTTCAAATTATGAAACCTTATTGAAAAATCAAAGTATTTATGGGTAGGAATAGAAATATAGGTAAGTATAGGAATTATTATTAATTAGGTTATGTGTAACCCTCGCCCGACCCGACCCGATCCATGCGTATTTTAAAATTTAGACACTTGTGACTAAGACGATTTGCGATGTGTACGAAGTGAGAAACTGGTAATTTAGATAATGAGACGAATTGCGATCTAGGGATTCCGCGCCTAACCCGATAATTCATACATGTATTGTCAAATAATAATGTATTGAAACGCTTTTCTCCAGGTGTGTACCATGCCCGGCATTGGATCCGTGCGCCGCCACCGCCGGCATCAAGTCCGGCCCGCGCGACGGCAAGCACATCGACGGCGCCCAGGAGCAGTCCTGCCTCTGCCGCTCGTGCTGCTGCGGGAAACTGCCGCTGGCCAAACCAGTCAGTATACACACATACATATATTCACGAAGGGTATCATTGTTTGGTGGTAGTGTTTGTTTCAAATGCTTGTTGACTCTTCAGTATCATAAAAATATGCCGACCTACACATTACTTCTTCACCCTTCACCGGGGGGACACATATTTGCTCCGTAAGAAACACATATGCTGGAAGAGCATTCAATTTTTTATAGGTGCGACAAATTGCTAGATTTCGTCGTTCGTGACAGAATAGCGACTATGCCCAAGTAACACATCAAAGCAGTATAACAGCAGCATTACAGCATTTCTGTATCGTTATCGCAATTTGAGTTTTGTTGTATAATAGCATAAGAATCTTGTATACGGCTACTGTAATGCTTATTTGGGCACAAATTATATGCATAATTAGATCCTATATAGGTTTGCAAATAGTTGTTTTTAATTGCATTACAGAGGCATTATATTCGCATTATATTTTATTTTAATATTGTGGTCAATGAAGTTGCAAATCGCATAACAGAAGCACTAAGCTAGCAATATTTTTGATAATGAAGATGTTCAGTGCATTATAAAAGCATTAGACGAGCTATTTAAGTGTTCACAGTTCGATGTTTATAAACCCTACATCATTGCAAAAACATCTCGCTACAAATGTTTATAATACATTGACGTTGTATTTAAACTACTTTGGCTCGCATTACAATAATGGACGAAGACATGTCAAAACGATGAGCTCACCACCTTTTACGCTGAGCACATGTGCAGTCGCTATTTCGTGAAAAGTGGACTATGGTAGAGGACTGCTTTTGCTGTCCTCATACCTTGTCTCTGACCAACCCCTCGTGGATAATTATTATCGTGATTATATAATATGCATGTATATTCTGGCGGTTTGGCGCCTCGCAATATTGCCAGACGGCCAAACTGCAGTGCAGTGGCGCAAATTTCTATGACCGTACTAGTTCGTTCCAAGTCACCTGTCTTGTGAAAAAGAGCACAGTAATGTAACGCCACAAGAATTTATTAAAATTAATACTTAAATAATAACAATTAAAATTGAATCTCTGGCCTCGTCTTAACCAATAAATGTAAGCTTTTAAAATGCCAAAATGTCACATACGTATAAAATGAAAACGCAAAATGGCATCCAATAAATGAAGCATACACCTATTTACGCATTAAGTACGTTATTTGCCTCATTTCTCTATTTAATGTCTAGTCATGTTTCCGTTAACTTGAACGGGTGAATATCTCAAATAAATAGAAATGTCAGAATCCGCCTGAGGATCCCTAGCCTTACTCAAGGCAGTGTACAATGAAGTCATTCTATTGGTGGACTTTTCCCTAGCGCCCTGCTAAGCTACTTACTTACGCAACTCTGGTCAAAGACAAAGTCAAATGATTTATTCAATATAAACCTTTACAGGTACATATTGACGTCAAAAATATGTACATAATAAATAGGTAGATAGGTAGGTAAAAAAAATATGTAAAAAAGCAGCCATAAAATATGCCATACTGTGACATATCTACACTATCTGAACGGTGAGCATTTGCCTCCGAACTTTCAATAATAGTATTGTTTAAGCTACCTTCCAGATACCTTGTACAATGCGCGTTTGTTCAATTTAAACTATGTGCAAGAAACAAACTTCGGCAAACTGTGAAAATCCGAACACTTGTGCTTGTGCCTAAAATTGAGAAAATGTTGAAATACCTATTAGAATAATTGTTTTCAGTATTTTAAAACGTCCACAAATAGGACCTTATTGGTGGTTTTGACATTTTGGATATGAGGACAATTTAAAAATGAAATCACTAAGACAAGATTGACGTTTTAAAATAGTAGAATGAGGCACAGGGATCCAATTCACAATGATTTTATTACAAATTCCTTTAGGGCTCTGCCACGTTCTTGCCGCTGTGCCGGAGCGGCGAGCGGATACTCAGTTCATTTCGACCTTTCTATGACCATTGACTGAGACTTTCGTAGTACAACGCGCAATGATCATATAATCCGCTCGCAGCTCCGTAGCCGGGCCGTTACTGATTAACCCTTTGCAAAATTATCATAATTCGAAATGGAACTGCTCAAACAGAAAACTTTATAAATGTTGCAGTGCTACAAACAACCTCGTATTCCCGATTCGTACGCCCCCCGGCGGTGCTACAACAAGCCTACTGCTCGTGTGGAGTGTGGCACCACCTACACCATGTCTTACCTGCCCGTTGATGGGTGCAAGAACCTGCGCGGGGAGGCAAGGAAACCTGCGCCCAACCTGGTGCCGAGCTGCGAGCCCATGGAGTCCTGCACCGTCCAGAAGGTTCTATTTCTTACTATTTATGAAAAAACATGTAAGATTATGTAACTTCCACCAGTTTCCCAGCTGAACAGAGTTGTCCGTAGTCGTAGTCTGAGATTCCTGCACAGTCCAGACGGCTAGTTGTCACTATTTCTACTGTTTCTGCTAGTCATGCTAAATTAGACACAAAACTTGATTTGTTAGCCGTAGGTCCAATACGCAGTTCGTCCAATTTGTATTTTAACGCTCATTTCGTCCGACTCGTTTAAAGTCCAACACGCATTTCGTCCAACATCTATTTGTCCAACACCCTATTTGGTCCAATATACATTTTGTCTAACAAGCATTTCGTCTAAAAGGCATTTCGTCCAACGTGTATTACGTCAATACGTATTTGGTTCATTCAACACGCATTTATTTATTTCTAGTAATAAATGAATTCGTTTGTTTGATATTATATTATTTATTATACATACATAAGTACCCCTTTTTAAACAAAAATAAGAGTCTAGCTATCACGGTTAATGACATACAGCCTGGTGACAGACAGCGGAGTCTTAGTGTAATAAGGTCCCATTTTTACCCCCTTTAAGCCCCTCATTGACGAACTGCGTAATGACGATTCACGAAGTGAACGAACTGCCGAGCCTCGAAATGGACGAACTACGTAATGACGAATTCACGAAATGGTCGAATCAAATTATTGACGAATTGAGTAGTAAGCGAACGGCACTACACTAACAAATCCAAAACTTGTTCACTGCCAGTGGTTTTTTTATATTTGAAACGATTGATGAAAACGATTTGATTTTGTCTATTGTGCCTTAGCACTTGAACGCGGCGCCACAACACTAGACACAATAAAATTCATTGAGCCCTGATCAAATCGCGGCCGCAGTTGAAAGGACTTTATCAGAATCTAATTCTTTGTATACTTTTCACGAACCTTATCATGATCACGTTTTCCACAGCTCTCGTTCCTCCCGAACCCGGTGTGCCAGACGCAGCCAATCCGGCCGTGCAACCACGACATGTGGGGCCAGGGGCCCATGCAGAACCTCACCACGCAGCGGCACGACTACGTGCCCAAGCCGTGCGTGCTGAGGGAGAGCTGCAAGCCACCGCCCAAGTTCCACTGCGTCGAGACGCCTTTTGAGAGTCAGTTTGTTTTTAGATTTTGATTTTTAAGTTGACCACCCGCTGGAACAGCCATGTGTTGTTGTGAGAATTTTAACATTCTAGTCCTATTTCTTGTCAGTATTATAAATCGCAGAGGAGATCACAGAGGGTCTGTGCAAAATTTTAGGTTTTAAGTACAAAAGTTGGTTTAAGCGTAGTTATGTCGAGTCTAAGCGCCATAATGATGGGTATAGTTCGATCTCCCGATGTTCTATTCATGTAGAAAGACCAGCAGTGAAATGTTTATTTTATAATGATGATGTCATGAATGTTTGTTTGGTGGTTTGGTTTGGTATAATAAATTAATAAAAATTTAATGAAGCGATACAATAACAAGTTTTTAATTGTTGGGTGGTAGGTAGTGTTAAAAACCCCTAAATAAATAAATAAAAAAAGGATAGCAACCAGCCTAGTTAATGACCCAATCGGTGTTCTAGGGCATAGTTTAATAAAGGATACTAGATGCAGTGAAATTAAACTCCATAGAGGCGTAAGAGCTTCAAGAGCTTAAGCTTCAGGATCGGCAAGAAACGCGTGATACCCTCGGTGTTGCAACCATCCTTGGATTGCGATCGTCGCTTTTCATCAGTTGTTTACCGATTTTATCTACTAACTAGAAAATGGTCTGGCGTCTCTTTCAGATCGTACGATAAACAAATTGTCTTATCTGCCTCCTGAGAAGATGGAGATCACGAAGTCTTACGCTCCCGATCGGTGCTACGAGAAGCCGGCTGCAAGGATGGACGGAACTACCACCCACAAGATGAGCTACATGCCAAACCAGGTCAGTTCCACTGGATGAGTTTGGTACAGAACAGAGAAAACATTTTTGGGAGTCGTTTAAGAGATAGTCATATCGGGAGGTAGTTATATCGGGAGGTGGTCATATCGGGAAGTGGTTGGTCATCACCAACCAATAGGTGGCATTACATTACACATTACCCAGCAGCGGGTGATGGTTGCGGGCTCGTATGATGATGATGATGATTGATCTCACTACAGGCCACAAAGGCCTCCTTTTTCTTCTTCCTCATTTCTCCCTATTCGTAGCGATCTGAAGCCAATCCTTTACGGAAAAGTCCAGCTCGTCGCGCCAACTCCTTCTAGGTCTAGCATGCCGCCGGTTCCTGATGTTCTGGATCCACGCTGTGGTTACTTTGACGTGTTTTAATTTTAAAATGACAACAACATATAATCACGACTATCACGACTAACGAGACTAGGCAATGGGATCGCAAAAGCAGTCCTCTGCCATAATCCACTTTTCACCAAATAGCGACTCACCAAATAGCGACTGTACAAGTGCTCAGCGTGACAGGCGGTGAGCCCATCGCCGCTCTATGCTGTTGGATGTATGTGCAACAACGTTTCTTTTATTTAAGCTATTTTATTTGTTGATGTGGTTAGATATATCCTGTTATATTCTGCTACCCGAGCTCAGCAGAATATAACAGGATACCATTGAGAAAATATGACAGGTTTACGTCAAAACCCCTTTGTTAAAAGTATTTTATTTTCCTCATAGAAGTACCTACCTTGTCGTAGAAATTTCATAGAGTATTGTACTATGTAGGTATAAGAACAACATCAATATGTTTAAAGATAATGCCGAAAGAGCCGGTTCCTTGGGCTTGCAAGGGCCAGTACCAGAAGCCCTGCCAAGCTCTGGACATTAACACCACTTACACTATGAGGTAAGGGAATGCCATGAAGCAAACTAAATTGTTATAACTGTAAAGAATGTCTGTTTGTTTTTCTGCTTCATTTTACGCGGTATATTTATTTAGAATCTGTTTAAAGCTACACCTGTGTTTAACTCACAAGCTAGTTACGATGTTATAAAAGTAGCTTACCTCGTTAGACTACAATTTAAGAACCGAAGATTCTCCCAACCTGCTAATCAATGGTAAGTTGATAAGACTACAAATTTAGGCACCGCCCAAGCGTTCACCACGTACTTTTTGTAGCCGACTCCTGATTATCATACAAAAACGCGATTTGCAGAGCGTTCAGTTACCGAACAGTATTGCCCTACCTGATAGTGTTATCTAGAAGAAGTTTTATACCAGCCAATACAATAAGGCTATATACTAATAAGAATATATTATATCCCCCCCAATAGCTTTCTGGACGCGAAGAGCGACTGCCGGCGGCGCGCCATCATCCCTGACACGTGCACCAATCCAGTGACGGCTTCCAAGCGGTTCGAGGCGCAGACCATATACAAGAACAGGTGGGTTTGCTATTTCATAATTAGGCTACTATTTCACCTGATGGTAAGTGATGATGTAGCCTACGGTGTAACATGCTTTCCTAGAAGGAACGTGTTCACTCGTGATTTGAAGATCCCTATAAGGTACTTGCACATACGAAGGCCCGGCCTCTACGAAGGCCCACGATAAAGACGCGCACTTACCACTGCCTAAAACATTCGAAATTTTGCGCCCACATTCACCTTGGCCCTATATTAAATGTGCAATAGCGCCAAATCACTTCGGCGCTGTCATTTTGTTACAACTCGATCATTTAGCTCTGGACGCCGTCGATGTCGCGTATTTACAACCTCGTTGTGATTGTTTTTGCCAATTTTTCCACAAATAGTGTCAGTTTTCGAGTGATTCTATCATCATATTGTTAAATAATCATTGGAGAATGGAATACAATGGTAAGTTTACCAATTATTTAGTTATTTGTGATTTATGTTATTTTTTCCGCCACTATGAAAAATCCGTAGTATGGCCCGGGCCTACAAAGGGGCCTATGGGCTTTACTAAATCTATTACAATGGCAAATAAATTATTCTAAAGCTCTAGTAAGGCCCACTTAAAATTTGAGTGGCAAATGAGTACTGAATATTTAGATTCTTGAATTAATATTGGTAGTGAAATAATTGTTTTTTATAGATTTAGACCAGAATTTTACTTTTATGAATATTTTCGTTTTTCGTACATGAGTCAAGGCCCAGTGTGCAATTTTTTATTATTGCTCTAAAAATATAGGTTGAATAACCTATGTTTGAAACTGCTTAACGTGTTTTGTGAATTATTTTTTAGGAATATTAGGCATATTTTGAGTAACAGTTAGTCGTAAACGGGCCTTAGTAAGGGACTGTGCCTTTAACTAGGCCCACTACAGTGTTTTTAAAAACCTTATTTAACATAGTTTTTTGTAAGAAAATTTTTTTGATTATTTTTAGAAGGATAATTAAACATTACATCATTACAAATAGTTGTTTTGTCAAATCTTTAAAAGATAATATATTATTGAGATTTGAAATAAGGTGGGCCTTCCTATGTGCCAGTACCTTATTGTACCTGATAGGAAACAGACTCTGAGAGGGAGTTCTACACATCTTTCTCGCATTCAACCCGAGTATCTATCCGTTCGGTTTATTTATTTATTTATTTAACGGTTATCGAAACGCTGAAACTCTTTGAAACTTCAGTATGTCGTGTCTTGCACTGCTCCTGCCCTGCTTTTGATATGCGGCCTTCCCACGTTAACAACAGCACATATGGAGGTAGAACTAAAACCCACCACGCTGGCCCAATGATGATTTTAAGGTAGTGTTATCTTACGACAACAGCCGGGACTAGCAGTTTTACGAAGCACATATATTTTTTTACGATGACATTTACAAAAAGCTCTGTGCAAGTTTTGTTCTCCATTCGATCTGCTTTGAAGTAGCGCTTCGTGGTAATTAACAAGGTAAGTTGCAATTATTGCAACGCTATATTAAATTAACGTGATCGAACGCTGTATGAAATTTTCACTCGTCATTCTAAACACCTCTGCTTTCTCTAACGGTTCGCTTCCATAGGCTGGTTTCAGAGTCACGCTGACCGCCCGCGCAACACCTAGCTCGTGGCCCGCGTCGCTTACACCCGGCCGGGCGGTCAGCGTGACCAGGGCGTGACTGTGAAACCAGCCATGGATCATGCACTATCGAACAGTGGTATTAAATTAAATTAAATTAACGTGTTCGAATGCAGCATACACTTGCACTCAGCGTTCTGAACACCTGTTTTCTCTAACCGTTCGCTTCCATAGATCATGCACTATCGAATAGTAGTAGGTTTTTTTTGCGCCACGACATGGATCTTTTAAATGGATTGTCAACTTAGATTAAATCAAAATAGCGGAAAATAGGTGACTCGCCTCTAGTGCATGGACCGCTTAAACCAGGTCCCCAGGCCTAATTTTACTCAGTCGCAGGTCTGGCAGAACTCGACTCTGACGCACACCAGTGTAGCACACTTGTCTCGCTCACGCTATCGTTAAAACAAATAGATTTGTCTCTTTCCTTCAACATCGTACAAAGTTAAGTCCAGAATCACAGCGGTGTGAGGTGCGTGCAAGTAGTTGTGCATCATGCCCGTTTTCAGGTTGACAATTCTAAGGATGAGTCCGTATCTTCCGCTATTTTGATTTAATCTAAGATTGTGAATGTTTCTTTCAGGTCTTCAACGCTAAAGCAACATTCCTGATTGCAATCTATATTTCGCGAAATCTGTTCGAGGTACACAAAGAATCTCTTTGAGTCACGATAAGTGCAATCAAAGTACTTACTCTTTTTATCATATAACCTTCGATAGCAAATGCATGCAATGTCTCCGGCTCAGAATGTAACACGCTTATCTTGCGTGTAAATTATACCTACTTAGTCCAAACAAGAGCTCACCTGTCGTAATACCAGACACAATACAAATTTATTGCTAGCAACCTTAAGGAGTCTTCGTGACAGACAAGGGGCTAACCTAACCACGTCGCTTATGGGTCCCCCTGAGCGACAAAATAAGAACGGTTACCCAGAATGGCACTAAACTGACTGTCGAGGGGCGTATTGTCGTACAAAGGAACAAAGTGGGTTAAGTAAGCCACAGAACCAATGGCCGGTGGAGCAGGAGGAAGGTGCTAGAGTGCGGAGACCGCGGAGCGGCACCAGGGGCCCTAGAAAACGCTCACTTCCTATCTATTCGGAATTCGTCGTACAATGCGCGCGCGCTGCTTTATTTTTCACTAGCAATTGGCACAGTGCACAGCAGTGTACGTCGAATTTAAAATATACAATCGGTGAGCGTTTGCCACTTGTCTTAGAGGCAGAAACCTTGGCCGCCAAAAGACTATAGATGGACGGGAAAGAACTAGTTATAATAAAAGCCCAAAGACTAGACAAAATGGCGTTCATATGAGGAGGCCTACGCTCACCAGTGGGTGACTATTCATAGGCTAAAGAAGAAGAAGACCCGTAGGCTTGACGTGACGAAGTAGATAAGCTCAGTAATAAAGATTTCTCGATAAAGTTAACAATTTGGATGACTTACCGTACCCAACTTAATCGCGATTTCGTAATTTTTCAATTTGTTATTCCAATTTCTTATGCCCAAGAGACACTGGCAATGGCAAACAATATGTGAAGATCCAATCAGCATTTTTTTTTATGACACCTAGTCTAAAATGTAACGAGGTGGGTACGGGCTCCATGCAAAATGTCCCATTGTTCTTTATATTTATTTATATGTTCTCTAGCTTTGTATCTCTTGCAGTTACCAGCCAGCGAAAACGCCTATCCCTATTCCAGTAAAGCCAGCCCCCAACCTAGTGCCGTCCACTGCGCTCATGGAGGGCGACACCGTGCATAAGGTGTGGTGGTAACAACTAACTTATGACTAACGACTTCTTCTTTTTCTTCTTTCTTAGGAGCGTGCTTAGAAACTTATTTTTTTAATTAACATTAAGACGGGGATTAACGATAATTACTTAATAAAGGCATTTCATAGGATACCTTTAATAAGAAATTAGCGTTAATCCCCGGCTAATTCCTTATTTTTTACATGACTTACACTTTATCCGTCTCGAAGGACCAAACACATTTCCATTCCAATTCGTTTCCAGCTCTCCTTCCTCCCTAACCCTGTGTGTGTGACGCAAGCGATCCGTCCGTGCCACCACGACATGTGGGGGCAGGGGCCCATGCAGAACCTCACCACGCAACGGCACGACTACGTTCCCAAGCCGGTGGTGCCCACGGCCAGCTGTAAGCCGCCGCCCAAGTTTCACTGTGTCGAACAGCCGTTTGAGAGTAAGTGTTTTTTTTGTGTTACGACAATCTGCTGTGCTGTGCTGGTAGCGGCTCATTACCTTCAGGCGGTCTGTACCCAATTCATTATTGGTATTCTTCTAATAATGACTAGTTCTGCGTTCGACCACTTCTTGTTAGGACCACTTCTAAGGAAGTCCTTTTCTGGTTTTGACCACTTCTTCATAGAATACTACCGCCGTATCTCTTCCCTTGGATGTCGTAAAAGGCGACTAACGGAGCAAAGGCTGCATACATTCAACAGCACAGAGCGGCGATGAGCTCATCAACTGTCACGCTGAGCACATGTGCAGTTATCATTTGGTGAAACGTGGACTTCGGCATGGCAGTGGACTGCTTTTGCGGTCCTCATTGTCAGGTCTCTGACCTCTTTGGGGATAATAGTCGTGAGTATTTGTATTTACTACGACGAACTAGTACCTATCCGGCCCGCCTGATGGTTTGCAGGCACTAATGTATATTTTGCCCATGGATATTTTTATTAATTATGTCAATGTCAGACATTTTACGAGCTCAGCTGCCGTAAAAGCAGACACAATAGAAATTCAATTGGTGACAGACAGAGAAGAGGATAATCATAATTTTTGTGTAACTATGAAGTTAGCTGTGAGCGCGGATTGGTTGCACATTTTGTTAGTGCGGCGGGACTTACGTCTCACTTCACGATCATTATAAAGTTTGCAATGCACAATGGTAAGTTTTCACTGTTCGGCGATATTCAGTGGCGCTCCATTCCGACCGCACGTAAATCGCGTGTAAACTAATATGGCTAAAAAGTGGTCGACCGAGACCGACCAGCCCCCTTACTCTTGAAGCCGATCCCGATCGATCGAGATTGGTATTGTAAAGTTTCGTACTCCTAAGTTACGACACCAGCGCTAATTTTGATTCATATTGCGAGGATATTGAGTGAAGTAAATGCAAAACTTAATGCCATTTAGTTCACCCAATATAATACCCAAATTAACGCTGGTATCGTAACTCAAAAGTACAAAACTTCACAATACCAATCTCGATCGATCGGGATCGGTTTTAAGAGTAAGGGGGCAATCCCCTCGATATTACTTGGCCACAGAAGACGTGTAGTATGTACAATTAAAATAATGTAAGTATATAACATAGATTTAGGATGTATAATTATTAATATTTCAGATCGCACAGTGAACAGAATGTCATATTTGAACCCCGGCAGAGTGCCACCACCAGAGTCCTACGCGCCGAACAAGTGTTATGAAAAACCTTCAGGTTGGTACCTAACTTATTTACTTACATTTTTATATACGTACGTACATATATACTTACTTAGTCCATTGCTTAGTGACTAAAATGGTGTCTTAATAAAAGAGCTCTACACCCGACTTATTCTATTTCTGGTTTTTCACCTATGCAGTTGTCAACATTAGGTTGCGTTTGTAATTATCAACCAACAGGATTAATATTTTTGCCTCAATAATGCCAGTGTTAGAGATACCTACTATATTTCCAAACAAAAATAAAAAGTATTTTTTCTGGTTTTGCAATAATATTAAACAACAAGCGAAACGCTCCTTTTTAAAAGTTATGTGAATTATATTACATAATAAGTAACTAACTTATCAATGTAAGCATAAAAGACGAAGTAGAGAACAAATTGACAGTGACTGATTTGTTATTTAAAACTAACAATAAACTGCAAAGAATTGTAAAGTTTCATCTTTAAAATTGTCTTTTTTTTTTTACTTTGCCGTACCTAATGGTAACATTAAAGCATAGATACTTGTTTTAACAAACTATTGTCTATATAAGAACTAATGAGTGGCAGATTAGTATTGGCCCTTTTGAACAATAACGCTTTTAAATGGAATACTCATGGCGTGGTCTCGCATAAATTATCTGGATGGCTTTTGGCTCACACTTGATTAGTTTCAGTTATTTTCATTTAAATCTGAATTGAGTTTAGTTTGGTTGGTAACATGTACTTAGTGTCATTGTGCGTTTGGCTACCTAAATGTGTCATTATGCGAGTAACTTCTTATACGCATTTTTATACCGCCTCCGTGGTCTAGTGGCTATGCCACCGGTTGCAGACCCAGAGGTCCCGGGTTCGATTCCTAGCGGGGGGTACATCTCGTGTGCTCGGTTTGGTTGGTGGTAGGGCTGTTAAGTCCGACTGGCTAGCTACCACCATCATATCTAAGTCTGTCGCCATAACAACGATGTTTATAGCATTGTTGTGTTCCGACAGTTTGAGATAAGATAGCCAGTTCCTCAGTGGTTGAGGATTCCGGGTGAAGCGCGCTTCCACCTTCGGCCTTATCGCCACTTACCATCAGGTGAGATGAAGGCCAAGCGCTTTACCCGTAAAAAAACGCATATTGACTTACACGCATTTTGACTAACACGCATATTGACTACCACGCATATTGACTAACACGCATATTGACTTACACGCATATTGACTTACACGCATATTGACTTACACGATATTGACACACAAGATATATTTAAGTATTTAACACTAGTTTCCCGTCAAGCGGCTTCACCTACGATGTTGAATTCTTTTGATTTCCCACCGTAAAAAGTAGTAGCCTGTGACCAAATCTATTTCTGTGCAAAAGAATCATGAAAATGTGTCTATTCGCGTAGTCGTTCCTGTGTGTCATTTCGAGTAAAGACGATTTTTGCCCTTCCGTTTTTCGGCCCGCCTATAAAAACTTCGGCGATTCGCAACATGTTCCGTTCGCGATATGTCCCGTTCGCGGTATGTCCCGTTCGCGATATGTCCCGTTTGCGATATGTCCCTTTCGCGGTATGTCCCATTCGCGATATGTCCCGTTCGCGGTATGTCCCGTTCACCGTACTTACGGCTCTTTCGCGGTATGCATACATTTTAGAACATTTTATTTGGTTTCGATTCTGCTCTAAGAATAAAAGACATTTTTAGGTTCTTTAGTTATATAATGCCTAAACTAAAGTAAAAATTATAATTTTTCCTTATATTCTATAATTACAAAACAGTGAAATTAAAATAAAATCATACACTACATCCTTCGACCGCGTCATCACCTGTCTACAAACAAAAACATAAGGGTGTTACCAGACCAATCGATCGATCGTCGATCGACGACATCGATCGATGGTAAAATAGATTAGTCGACGTCGATCGATAGTTTCTACCAAACCAATCGATCGAAGGTCGATCGACGTCGACCGGTAGAATCGAGCTATTTGATTGATTAGACGCGCCGGCCGCTTCACTTTTTTTTTAAATTTATTTCGTGACCATGGATACTAGTCCTTCAATCGTAATAATAGGGTTCTTTGATTATGCTTAAAGTTGATGATAATATGAACGTTTAAATGCCAAATGATATTCCCCTCAAACCTCTTGGGAAGCACATAAGATTAAGCAACACCTAAAAAGTGGGGAAAGGGAGGGGAGGGGTAACGAAAATGCATAGTTTTCAAGATTTTATATTTTGAGGTTATGTTAGGTCACTTCTACCATTAACGTACCCCCTCAATCCCCCCCCCCCCTGTCCCCCTAGATATTTATGAATGGAGCGAGCTTCTATTGTCTTATAAAAAACTAAGCGATCTTTGGCTTTAAAAAATGGCCGCATCCAGATTCTTCTGCGTTTGCGTCTCCGTAATAATAACACGAGCAACATCGTACTGGCCAAGAACAACGACTCCTCTTCTGAATTCATTTCGAAAGAAAATTTCCGTATTTAAATACGTCACTCTTTGAAAGAAACTGATGGAATATAGCCGGGGTTAATCGATCAACGTCGATCGATGGGTTAGACGAACGGTATCCGTCGATCGATTAAAGCTACCACACCTATCGACCAACGTCGACCGACGTCGATCGATGCCATCGATCGACGATCAAATCGATTGGTCTGGTAACACCCTAATACATACTAATTAAAAGAAGGGGGTGCCCCCTTCTTTTAATTTTTATCACCAGCGCGTGAGGGTTTTGCACAATTCGCAGAATAAAACAATTGCTCTAATTAAATTATGGTCTGAAACTTCAAAGCAGAATTGTTCTAATTATAAATAATCCAAACAACCAAAATTGAGTTATCTAATCCTCTTTTAGATTTTGCAAACTCCATTTTTATTATGCACAGAAATAATGTCAAGCAATGGAAATGTCATCAACCATCATTTTACAAGCTTTTATTTAGCTTGCAATGTATGTATGTATGTATGTATGTATGTCTTGTTCGGGTGGAATTTTGCAACTCAATTTTGATCCACTTCCCGGTTACCGATTGAGCTGAAATTTTGCATACAAGTGTAAATCGCGTGACAATGCAATATTATAATGACATGGTGCTGATCTGATGATGGAGCTGGATGGTGGCCACAGGAACTTTGCAATTAAACAATACAACCTCGTTATTATGAGTATGTGAGATTAGCACCACAGGCGCAGTGGAAATAATGTAAATATCGTGAAAATATAATATATTATTTTATGAACATTGTATGACAAAAACTATTCTAAAACCGAATGACAGAGACAGCGCTAATTCAAAAATACAAAAAGTTAGTCTTCTTAATGATGGCCAGCGTTATACTCCAACACTCGTCGAGTTTGGGCTCGTTTGAATCGTCTTGACGAGTAGTTTGTCTTTCAATGATAACCGGGGTCTGATGATGGAGCTGAAAGATGGTCCTAGGAACTCAGTAAAGAAACGACGCAACCTTATCGAGTCTCGGCTCGTTTCATTCGTCTTGACGAGTGCGTTGTTTTTAGATGGTTACCAGGGTATGATCTGATGTTGGAGCTGGAAGATGGCCATAGGAACTAAGTAATTAAACGACATAACCCCATCGAGTATGGGCTCGTTTGATACGTCTTGACGAGTAGGTACTTTGGTGCTAGATGGTAACCAGGGTCTGATGATGGAGCTGGAAGGTGGCCATAAGAACTCAGTAATTAAGCGACACAACCGCGTCGAGTTTGATTCCTCTAAATGGGTGGACTGTTTTTGATAGGTGGTGAGTGGTGGTGGTTTAGTGGACGTGAATAAATTTTGTTTACATAAATATTTGTATTCAGTGAGATGAACAGATTCAAAACGTGTCCAGGGATAACTAAAAAGTAAAAAATAAATTAAAAGTAAAAAGCCTTTTTAAAAAACAAGCTTTTATTTAAATGCGCTAAAAAGAAAAAAATAACTTATAAGTAAGTACTTTTTTAATACTTCAACTATCGAGTGAGAGGTTAGCACAATGCTATTACGCCGCGAGCAGGCTCAATGCGTGCTGCAACGCAGCGTGACTCATTATTAAAAGGATACTACCAACCAATATTCGTAAAAGGCGACTAATGGACTAAAGGCCTTCGCATCGTGGAGTGTGGCGGTGCACTGCTTTTGCGGTCCTCATCTGGCTAACCTAGAGATTTATCTTTGTTTAAGTCGATAATAAAAGGGTGTCTTTTATTTATTTATTTTAATTATAATGTTAAGTAGGTATTTTATTTCTGTTCATTTTATTTTAGTTTGCTTGTAATTGTTTAACTGTGATTTGCACCTCCGATCCTTGTGTATAAGTTATTTCCATCCGACTGGTTGTCTGGCAGAGATCGCTTTATAGCGATAAGACCGCCAAATTGTAACTTTGTCTATCTATCTAACCCTTTGGAGATAATAGCCGTATGAGTATCTGTTCTGTGCAGCTAGAATGGAGAGCGAGACGACGCAGAAGATGTCGTACCAGCCGGTGTGCGTGCCGGCGCCGCAGCGGCCGCCCTGGGCCTGCAAGGGCCAGTACCAGAAGCCCTGCCAGAGGGTAACTATCTATCATCATTACATCAAGAATACTATCACCTCCTCTCTTCCTTTGGGTGTCGTAAAATACGACTAACAGACTAAAGACCGCACATACATTCAACAGCATAGAGCGGCGATGGGCTCACCACCCTGTCACGCTGAGCACATGTGCAGTCGCTATTTGGTAAAAAGTGGACTATGGCAGAGGACTGCTTTTGCGGTCCTCATTGCCGGTTTTTTGACTCCTTTCTAGCATAAAAGTCGTAAGTATTAGACAAGAGGCAATATTGGACATTTAATGTCATCATCACAACAAATTCTTTCTTTTTAAAAGTAAACATATACACATTTAGCGGCCGCCTTAGATCTGACATCATCATCATCATCATCATCATCATCATCATCAGCTGAAGGACGTCCACTGCTGGACAAAAGCCTCTCCAGCATTTGTTGGAAGCGTGCCTTTTGTTAATGTGAAAAGGAGGCAAACTAGCATACGGGTCACCTGATGGGAAGTAGGAGTAAAACCAGAGGAGTCGCAGATGCGTTGCCGGCCTGAGGACGGAGTAGGACTTTTGAGGAAGGAGTGGCAGTTGTGGAGGGGAGGAGGGGGGGAGGGATGGGCATTCGGTACTTTCGAAGAAACAGCAGCAACGAGTGCAAGACACAAGCTCCGCACGGCTGTAAGCGGCGTTATAGATAAGCACTTCTTTGACATTTCTTGTAGGTAAAAAATCGGTATTCTGAAGCGAAACAGCCTCAACTTTGACCACAGCCGTGACTGCAGCGCACGAATGTGACGGCTGTAAAATCTATGATCGATGTGTCGCTTAGAGAATCGCATAGCTGGTGACATTACGCCAGGGCGAGCCGGCCCAATGAGTGTGACTCTACCAGTGACACTCGGTTGGCACCACCCAGGTTCTTCTCGTGTATGGTCTCAAGGGGAAACTACGGACACGAGTGTCTTCCCCTAAATGCCTGGCTACACTTCATGTCTCAGTGCGCAGTCGCTACTTAAGAACGATGTGTTCAGCTTTCTCTTAATATGTTATATATTGTATAGTGTCATAAACAAACTAAGTGTTGTCTGTTTCACTTTCTGCAGTTGGAGAGTACCACGGTGTACAAGTCTTCCTTCCTTCCCCCTGGCGAGGACTGCACAGAGTATATGGACCCTTGCTCATATGGAGACTGCAAACGTATGTATTTTGAATCTATATTACTTAATAAAAATCAATCGCCGAAATGTTTTTTGTGATTGACAGACAAGGGGGTGGTCAACTTTCGAGTAATCATTCTATCGAAATGACAGGTGAATACGGATTTATGACTGTTTTTCAATAGGACGACTTCTAAACGTAAGCGACATTTTGACTATAACGAAATACGTAGTTTAGGTACGTTCGTTAGTTATATTTCATTTAGTGTTTAAAAACGTTTTATAATGAATAGGTAAGACTTACTAACATTTTAAAACGTAAATAACACTAAATAAATTATAACTAAAAGTTGACACTACATAGGTACATTGATTGTTAGGCGGTACGTATTTCGCCTCGTCAGCTCGTAAGTAGGTAAGTATATAATAAAATGCGCAAATTCACTATTGCGATTCAACTAATTGAACGCCATACAAATCATCCCGGCTAGGTTCGCACTAGGCTAGTAACCTAGTCTTAATAGGAGTACATTGCCTCGATACATATAAAAGTACAGCCTGTATACTGTCCCACTGCTGGGCAAAGGCCTCCATTATTGAAATCAAGTCATCGCTATACAATTGATGCGTAGGTAGGTATTGGCTTTATCACCACGCTTGTCAAATGCGGATCCGCCACGCGGCTACCGAGGCATAAGTTTCTGAGGGTCGCTACCCGTTCACCCACCAGCTTCACCCTCCAGTGGGTGCACGGGTAATCTCTGTTTACCCGCTGCACCCACTATGGCGGGAAGATATGTAGTAAGTAGATTATAATTTATGTTATGCTGTGACCCTCAAAATCAAGTGTCAAGTTTGTGTAAAATAGTGGATGAAAGTTTTAAATAAACGCACAGGCCAAACCTTTGCTAAAAACTTAAAATTTCGCACACGTGGATCAATCCTGGGACACATGATTTTGAGGGTCACAGCATAATATAACTTAAAATAAAAGTACAACATATTTTCCCGCCACAGTGGGTGCACGGGTAAACAGAGATTACCCGTGCACCCATTGGTGCGTGATGTGTAAGTATATAAAAACGTGTAAAACATTGAATTGTTCCAGCGTGCCACTGCGTCTGCCCGACGGAGTGCATCGCAACGGATCCCTGCGCATGCAATTTCCCGCGCGCGGCCTGCTGTAGCTAGCCGGCTAGTTAGCCGCAGCTAGCCACGGCTAGCCGGCAGCCATTTTGTGACCTACCAAAATTCTAGTCTGTGAACACGATCTCTTTGACTACCTAGTTGTGATAAATTTACTATAGGAGTTCTGTAATATAAAATGTACACGTAATTTATCTACTTTTAAAACTATTACTTTTATATTGTATAACGTCATAGGTAAATTGTGTTAAGTAGACTTACATACGAGTGTAGGCGTAGTTTAGAACGTTATTGCTCTAATTATATTGTAAATTTTATTTGTAACGTAATTCTATTTGGTATTAAAGATATTATTTTTTTAAGATTCACCTTTTCTTTAGCATGCCCTTTCACAATAATTTATTATATTAGTACAAAAATAGATTTCTAGTAAGTAATTGATGGCATATTTTTTTCTGATGTCTAGTGGATAAGCACCGGTAGACCCAGAGGTCCCGGGTTCGATTCCCAGCGTGGGTACATATTTGTGTACACTTGGTTTGGTTGGCCTGGCTAGCTACCACCATCCTATCTAAAGTCTGGCGCTATGACAACAAGTTATAGCATTGTTGTTTCCCATTTAGGCTAGTCCTGAGGTACGGCGCGGCGCATCGCGTGGGCGGATTGCGGAGCGTAGGAATAAAGTATGTAGGCGCGCCCGCTCGCAGTTCGGACAGGTTCTTACACGTCAAGTAATTGCTTAGAGCATTCAACCATGTTTCGTGCGCGGCGGATACCGCATGCGCGATGCGCCGTGACTCAGGGTTTGGCCTTCGAGGTTTCAATCAAAGTAGTCTTTTAAAAAAAATTAACAAAATAAAAACCACTTTAATCCGAAAGGTAGGTTTAACAAAATAAAAAGCACTTTTATCCGAAAGGTAGGTATATTTACGCTTCGTCCCTTATATTCCATATAAACAGACGCTAATGTACACACAAGTCTTAAAATCACATGTCCGTACAATTTATCAATACTTTCATAGCAAAACACGTATACACAGCCCAATTCTACACTGAAAGCCGCTTACACCAACATTCTCATAGATCCCGGCAGTGTACCGTTCTTAATCGCGCTATCATAAGTTGTTTAGATCGTCCTACTCGTTTACGCTCAGAATGCCAACTTCGCAAAATGCCAACCGCTCGCAAATAGTCAACTTCTCATAATGCCAAATTTATGAAATGCCAATTTCGCGAAACGCCAACTTTGCGAAATGCCAACTTCGCGAAATGCCAACTTACAATTATAATGAAATGCAAGAGCAGTGAATGCTACCATAAATAATAAAAATCAGAATTAAATCTAGTTAGTGCCGTTTCATTTTATTTCTTAAAGAAATAAAATGAAACGGCAGTCGTTTTTAATAAGCCTTATCGTCCACGTTTTGGAATCAAACTTGTTAACATTAAAGTACCTACTATCGACATCATATTTTTAATTCAGGAAAAACCATAAAGTTACTATACCCAGCAAAATAGAGCAACAAACATGAGCTGTCAGACGAAACCGAAATAGGATAGCATTTGTACGTAAAATTGTATAAGAATGCGTTCAGTGATGTACAATGGCGGACTCCGCCGCTTTACCAGTCTAAAAGGATGTCATAACGTAATTCCGTTTCCTCTTGAGCGTCGACTTGACGACTATCGGCAAAGACAATTAAAAATTCTATTGTGTCTGGCGCGCGACGCGCAGGTAGTACTCGTGGTCACACCAACATGTCACACCAGTGTGAAAATCAGGAATATTTTTCCTGTTAGTCACACTGCTAGTATTGCAACACCTTTTATCGTCGAATTATGAGTGAGGTGAAATATTAATACCTAAGATAAATAAAACACCGAAGTATCGATATGATTGTTATATTCATTTCATGTCACATTAATTTTGTGCAAAGAGATGCAATAAATTTCGTAATGTAGCCTAGCCTTTGTTGTTGCACGAAGTTATTATATATTATATTATTAACTTCGTGCTGGCGACCTACCTATGACATATAAATAAATTGTCATTTGCATTTTGCGAATAATTGAAAAATAAAAATATACATATTTTGTTTAAGTATATTACTTGTAATAGTTTTTTTTTCAAATTAAATTAGGTATTAATATTTTATTTATTCAATTATTACACCAAGAGATAATAATATAATTAGGCTATTTCCTTGGAATGCTGAGATAAAAATATCCACAAACCTTTTGTACTTACATGTAAAGTTTCTGTTTTAAAAGATTTTCTGTTATTTTTTCAGTTTACGTAAATAATAAATTTTAATTAGTAAACATAATCGATTTTAATTTATACATTGATAATCACCGCACTAGTTGTTAATGACAAGTAATAAAAGGTGTTGCAATACTAGCAGTGTGACTAACAGAAAAATATTCCTGATTTTCACACTGGTGTGACATGTTGGTGTGACCACGAGTCTGTACTCAAACGATTTGATAGATCAACCATAATTCGGAATTACGTTATGATAGCTATAATAGGATGGCATGGGATTTAGCATAGCTGAAACTACGATTCTGGAGTGAAGTATGAATATTTAAGAAAAACGCATCTGGAACTCCTCGCGTCTGGATTTTTTTTTTCCAAAATATTAACTGCATATACTTGAATTTTTCTTGGGAATCCAGTTTGGACGATCAATTTATCTAAGCCATGTATTTCTGGTATCCAAGTTAGTAGGAAATCTGAAAGATACATATCGATTTCACGTAAAATCCGAAAAATTCACAAAACCCAAATTCTCAGCGTGCCGATGAGTGCCGACAACTGTCAAACAGTAGCCAAAAACAGTTATGTTACGTCGCATCACGCATCTCTTTTTATCCCACAGTGTTGTTGCTAATGACATCCTGCTCGCTCAGCCCTTTGTTGCTCTATTCCGCTAGGTATAGTAACTTTATGGGAAAAACAGGACAATAAAGCAAATGAAGTAAACGTACTGTACTAAAATGTATAATGAAAAAGTGATTTTATAATTTTTACCAAACTGAACAAAAATGTTTTACGCTGGTTAGACGTTAGATCTATTCATTAAAATGTTGGTGCAACTGACCCAGAGATACATAATAGCGACGGATTAACAAAAATGAAAACAATACAAATACATAGGAGAATATTATTTGAACATTTATATTATTATTATCTTACAGCATAGTCGCGAGGTGTTATAAAGTTGTTCGCCTCAATAACTTAAATTTTAGCTTAAAAGTGGAATTAAGTAAGTATGCCAATAAAGAACAAAAACTTAATGCGAGCAGAGATAAGAAAGAGTGCGGTCCGAAACACGCTCCCAACGCGATTTCGAGAGTTACATTTAGAATTTCATCTAATATTAAATATCATGGAACAGTTGAAATAGCTTCTAAATGTTGTTAGTAGTGAAATTGTGATATTGTCAAAGACTATTGAGCTATTAGGTTGATGTATTTAAATCTTATTACAACGCGCAAATGTTCACTTTTGCGAAGTATATAGTGAAACAAAAAAAAAATATGGTAGCTTAACGGTATACAACGCCCGCCACTTACAAACGCAAAATGATTTATTATAAGGGACTTATTTCCACCGTTAAGGTCTATTTTGCCTGGAGGAAATTAGTGTCGTTATATCGCTAGAACGGGGAAGACGACTTTCAAAAGAAATGTCTCATACATACATTTTTTTTTTTAATAGTTTGTAAAGAATGATTGTTAGTATGATACCATGTAAATAAACAGTTTAATACACAAAGTCGTAAAGAAAATATAAGACAAATTAATGAAAAGATTTATAAAGGCATAGCATTTGCGACCTCTTTCTTCCCCATTCTTCCGCATTTTTACCATAAAGTTACTATACATACAACAAGCGGAATAGAGCAACAAAGAGCTGAGCGAGCAGGATATCACTAGCAACAACACTGTGGGATAAAAAGAGATGCGTGATGCGACGTCACAGAACTGTTTTTGGCTACTGTTTGTCAGCACTCATCAGCACGCTTAGAATTTTGGTTTTGTGAATTTTTTGGATAATACGTGAAATCGTGGATATTTTCCCATCCCATCCTATTTTAGTTCTATTAATACTATTACTGTTAGTAATTAATATAATCGATATCGATGTAAATGTGAAAAACGACATGACGTAAAATCACTGAACGCATTCTTTACACACACAAATGCCATCATATTTCGGTTTCGTTTGACAGCTCATGTTTGTTGCTCTATTCCGCTAGGTATAGTAACTTTATGATTTTTACACGAGTATTGTTACCGCTAGGAGTATTCTACTACTGTTCTCTATCACCACGTCTTTTATTTCAACCTCTAAAGGTATGATTCCGAACTCCGCTGCTCGCAGTAGTGCTGCCGCAGCACCACATTGCATTGCATTGCTGTGGTGCTCGGAATGTAATCTCATATAAACTTATAGAGAATATATGGGGACCAGCTACCCTATCGGCTAAAAAATATGAATATGGACATGGGCTTCATCTGACATTTGAAGCCCAAAATATGCCTATATAAGGACAAAATATGGGCTTCAAATGTCAAATGAAGCCCATGTCCATATCAATATTTTTTAGCCGATAGACCCGCAGTAGTGCTGCGGCAGCACTGCTGCGTGCAGCGGAGTTCAAATCATACCTTAATGCAAGTAGTATTCGACCTTAACTTCACATTACCATATTGTCCACAAAAAAAGTTTTAGACTTAAGGGCCTTAGCTGTAAGGTCTATTTTAGCGTGGAGTTTTTCGATAAATCGGAGTAGTAATCAGTAAACTAACTTCAAAGAAGCTCCGTGACTTTAATGACTATCATCAACGTTAAAAGTGTTTGAGTAAACAACCTTAACCACTTTGCTGTAAGGTCTATTTCAGCGTGGTGTTTTCAACAAAGCAAAAAAGTTCACAGTAAATATTGTCTACGATAAAACTACATATTTGAGTAAAGTGCCTTATTAACTTAGCCGTAAGGTCTATTTTAGCTGTTGCAGCAGCGTATTGTTTCAGACAATGAAGGGAAGTATTATTCGGAAAACAAACTTTGTTACTTCACAATAAAATTAAAAACATCGTCCACGCTAAAAGTATTAGAGTAAAAAGAACCTTAACAGCATAGCTTTAAGGTCTATTTTAGCGTGCTGCTTTTGTATCCAACAAGCTATTCATAGCTTTATAATAAATATTGTCCACGCTAAAAGGATTTGAGTAAAAAAGCCTTAACATCTTAGCTGTTAATTCTATTTCGGCGTGCTGCTTTTGTATTCCGCAAACAAGCTTTATAATAAATATTGTCCACGCTAAAAGTATTATAGAATAAAGGGGCTTAACAACTTAGCTTTAGGTTTATTTTAGCCGTTGCAGGAGGGTGGTGTTAAGCAGGTTCGCGGCGGCCAGGGTTGCGGATGGGTCGGCGAGTTCGGCGCTGGGAAAGCTTGTTAGGAGGGCGAAGGGCTGTAACTGGTAGAGGGGCTCCGCACGTGACACGTATTGTTGGAGATCTGCGACTGTGTGTGTATGGTTGAATTGGCCGGTTATACGGCTGCCGTCGGCTAGGCGGAACTGTGGAACAAAAGTGACAAAGTCAATTTATAAGTGTGTGAAGTTTTCAATAGATGGCAGCAGTGGCGGTGGTCACTAAATCGCGCTAAAGTGGAAAGAGTTAAAAGCTATAACAGGATTGTGAGAAATGGCCGACTGCCTTGGCACTCAAACCAACTACGATGTTTTCATGATGTCATTCATTTGTGTATTGTACGAGTATACGTTCGTAATAACTTACGAGCGCTTTCTAACGTCTAACTTCTACATCTAAATTAATTTTAAAATGAACTAGTGGAGCAATGTACTTAATACTTGAAAGGTATTGTGATAAGATGTCGGGAATTGAACCCCGGACGTCCGGATAACGGCTCGAATTATCCGGGGCAACGGCGGCTGTCACTCTTATTACGAATCCCATAATGTTCACATATTATTTCAATTAAATAAATAACAATAGTTGTAACGGACACATACACACACACACTACGTACTACACTTGAGAGCAAAAATATCGCAGTCGTAATTTTTTTAACTTAAATTGAAGAAATACTAAAATGATGTCTACAATCATATATTGCATTATATGATTTTAAATGAGTTAGAGCCACCGCACACACGATACTTTTAGCATCGGCGATTGGCTATTTTGCGACAGGCATCGCGTTTTGGCGACTCTCTGCGTTCGATTGCAGTATCGGAATCGCGCGTCCTAGCGATTCAGTCGCTGCATTCTAAAAAGCGTCTAAATCGCCGATCGCCGCTGCTAAAAGTAGCATTTCTGCTCTGGCCCTTAGGTACCATGATCTAAGAAAATAAGACTTTATTAAAAAAATCAGGTAGGCTACTCTTGAAACAGAATTGCATTAATCAATTTCCAATCACAAATCTAAAAAATGTCAAATGGCACTTTTGTAAGCGACAATAGCGCCACATTGGAATTAAATATCGTGGAAATTTAATGAACAAATTATTATCGAGATGGCGTTCCGGAATTATCTTTACTTATCCCAATATCGATACATATTAATCGCATTGGAATTGTATTAAGATTGAGTTTGAGTTCGAGAGTAACCCCCCAGGGGTGTGCGATAGTTTTGCTCTCAATTGTACTTTACAGATGACCTTTCCTGCCTAAGTGACTGACCTGCACAGTGGTGACTGGCTGCTCCCGGTTGAGGTTGACCGCTAGCTGCGCGGCGCGCTGGTTGGCGGCGCGATCGTTGGGGTCAGCCGCTACGGCGGTCGTCGCGCCCACAGTGGTGGGCGTTGGGCTGGCGAGGGAAAAGGAGACATAGGGCGCTATCAATTTAGCAGGACGTTGGGGCACCGGGATGGATCATGTTATATAAGATGACTGCTAGAAACCGCAAGAAATTTCAAGAGCCGGTCAGGTCAAGTGACAATGACAAAAAAGACAAAAAAGGAATTCGTGTTTTTTTCATTTTTAATGAAATAATTCATTTTGTGAATTTTAATTGGATTGTCTTTGAGTATCTAATTTATGTTAAAGCATACGGCCGTCTGTTGATCCGTCCGCGTCAGCTGGCGATAAGTACCTACGAAAAAACACGAATTCCAACTTGACCTGACCAGCCCTTGAAGTTTCTTGCGGTTTCTAGCAGTCATCTTATATTTACTGTCCCTTGATTCACATACAGGGTTAATTGTGGACCCCCCGCCAAATTTTTTTACGTGATCATAGCAGCAGTACAACCAAATAATGAAATAAAAAAACATGTTTTTTTACATTTTTGTCTCAACTGTTTCATAAGAAAATTAAAATTATTGTCACCTAGCGCGCGCCCTATCGAGGTTATCAAAGCGCATGCGCGTAACCGCTATTATTCACCCCGTACACCAATGACAGCACGCCGTCGCTTGGACAGCGAGGGTGAGCGCACGCACCTAGAACTATAGGATATAAAAAGCAGACAAAAAATTGTAATTAAATAAAAACATTCATTAATTTTACGTCAAATATTTTATTAAGTATAACTTTTTACCCCATATTTACTTTTGGCGGGGGGTCCAAAATTAACCCTGTATAGACTCTACACTATTGAGACTAGTGATGTACCGTGCCCGGGAACATTGCCGAGGACTGGAAATTTTGCTGGCAGCGTTCCCGGCAATGTTCCCAAGTGGAAATTTACTGGAAGTTTTGATTAATTATTCAGAAATTTAAGAAATATTTGTTTTGAATTATCTTCAGTTTACTACTGTCTATATAATGAAAATGAAAGCTAGCAATAAAGTATCATAATAACGAAAACTTCCAATGTGCCCGGCAATGTTCCCGGCAATATTACCGGCTATGTTCCCAGTTTGTTGCCAGCAATTTTCGATAACTGTAAGAAGCTATTCATATACCTCGCCGGAAAGTTTTAAATCATATTTAAATACTTCTAACTTAATTTGACTTACATACTAAATAGTCATTAAGGTTTAAAGAAGATCCATACGATATAAAAAAAAATCATGGTCGACCTTACCTTTATCAATATCAATCTTTAATGGCTTATATAACGCAACCTAAACTATGTAATATAAAAGGGTCTGCCCGCTCAGCCCCCCTTAGACAAGTAGCAAACGCACTCTGTCTATTCGTAAGAGTTTGTCAATAGTAAATAACTCCATTTGAAATGAAACACTTTTTTACGGATTAACTCGCGTTTAATTTACTATTTACATAGTTTTTTATATCCTGACGTTTCGAACCCTTTACAGGGTCCGTGGTCATAGGGAGACTCCATTTGATCATCACCAGCCAAAAGACGTCCACTACTGGACAAAGACCTGCCCCAAGGATCTCCACCATGTCCGGTCTTTGTTCTGCTCACATCCAGCTGATGCTTCCAGCGACCACATCGTCGGTGCACTTTGGTGAAGGCCTGCCCACACTGCGTCTTCCGGTGCGCGGTCGCCACTCAAGAATCGTTCTGCCTCAACGATTTGAATCGACGCGTCGGTTCTACAAGGAGTGTTCCCTGACCAGTGAAGTTTGAATTTAGCAATTCTTTGGGCTATTTCGGTTGGTTTAGTTCTACGGATTCTTATTTCTAAAATTTGATCCCGCAGAGGATTTGCCCTTTCCATTGCTCTTTGAGTGACCTTGAGCTTTCTTATAACGCCCTTAATGAGCGACCACGGCTCATTCCCGTATGTCAGCACTTGCAACACTCACGGTCAAAGACGTCTTGAGACACTTTAGTATTTTGGATGCGAAGAAGGTATAGGCCTTTTTACATGAGCGTAGAATCCGTGTTTTCTCAGATGGAAAGGTTCACAGATCATGTCAGTGAACGCTGGTTTCCCTTAAAGTTCAGTTCTATCATCCACGCTGTTCCTTTTGCATATCAATGATATGCTTCCACTTGGAAATATTCCTTGCTTTGCAGATGATAGCACAGTGCATGGGGGATATAACAGTTACCTAGCGGCTGGGCGGCAGGTCACACCCGAAATGAAGCAAGTGAAAGATTCAGTCATTGAGCTTGATCGGGTGATGGACTTCGGTATGGAGATATGCTACGACCTGAACCATAGGGACTACATTGAAGCCGTGATTAAAACAGCCTCGTGTAAACTCGGTGTCCTACCAAGGTGCGGCGATTCTTCACGCCTGGTCAGTTTTGCACTTAGTACAAGACAGGTGTGGTCTTGTGTGAAGTTCTACCTCACTTCTGGGATGGCTCTGCAAAGTACTTTCTCGATACCTTAGACAGATTGCAGAGTGAGCAGCGCTGTGCATATTATTGACAATGCAAAGGTTACTAACACATTTGGGTAGAGATATTACTTCACTTAGCGTCTTCTACCGCTTATATCATGGCGAGTGCTCTAAAATACTCTTGACCGTACCGTACTTCTGGAGCGTGCTGCTCTCCGGATTCATCGATTTACTGTCTCTAATATTCCATCGCGCACAAAGAATTTGGATTCTTCAGGCGTGATGAGTAGTATCTAATGGACAGGCAGGGTGAGCGTGACTGATGCTATGTTTTTTCAACGCTGCAACAGTTTTCTTCGAGCCCATTTCCACTTAACATCAGGTTGAGTGGAGACAGATGCCGGGCTTATATAAAAAATAAACTAAGATATATGTACAGAAACTACATTAATTCATTAAGTATGTGACCCGTATCGTCCTTGTCTCCTTTAAAGTATTCGTGTACTTTATTACGCCTTTTCACAAAACATTACGGTGCGCATGAGCAATAATTAATACACTTTTTCAAAACAACTAACATGAAACTACTACTAAACACAGCGCCCGTGTGGTGGAAGCGCGAGAGCAGTGCCGCCGGGCGAAGCAGCGATTATAAGGAGGTGCGGGCGGGTAGGGTATAATCATCTAAAACTCTTTTCTTTCCTGGCATTCTGATACGAAAGGTACAAAATAACAAATAGTATGCTGGGAAAATTGAGAGTGGAAAGTACCCGGCAGTGGCAATATTCCCAGATATACATCACTAATTGAGACACACGCACGGCTGCGGTCCGTTTGTCGTACGTAGGCCGGAATACCCTGGTCGTACTAATAAATGGTCTGTTTCAAGTGTAACTTGAACCATGTTGGCCCTGTTCTAAACGCTTAAATTTAAAGCAGCCTTATACATATAAAAATCTTATTGCATCAGTCATCTTCACTGAGGAGGCAGATTAGTAGGACGGGGTTGCACAAAAGATCTTAATGGGTCGACGCGACGTGCTGCTACAAGAGGGGGACCTCTGCAGGCCCCACTAAAATAAGATTTACATAAACAATATATTTAAAGGAAACTTATCAAAATAAACATATACAAACGAGATTTCGAATGCCCTTAGAAAGTTAGGCCTCCGTACTCACACTAATAGAGTTAATCTGAATTAAGGCAATTTGCGTCTTGCGATTTAATGTCGTGTATTCGGACCGTGAGCTACTTGATACTCGCGACTTGATACTAATGTAGTATACAACATTAGTATCGAAGATTTGCGTAGCCTTGTGTACGAAGGGCCTTATTTTTCTATCTAAACCACCCCTGTATTAAAAGGAACAATACATATGCATATGCTGTATGCCGTGTGATGTATGTTGTATAATTGTTGTATATTTACCTTCCCAGCATCTGCCCGCGAACGCGTTGCTCCTCACCGGCGTGCGGAAGTACTTCTCGTGCCAGGATGTCGCTTATAGTGTGTCATGGATAATATCGTAGGGTGACAAGTAAAACCCATTAATTGCATTATGAGCTAACGAGAGATAATGAGAATTTAAACATATTTTGTTATTAAAATTCAGTATTTGCATCTAAATCTTTGAAATGGTGGTGACTATTAAAATAAAGGATATCTTACTTAATCGAAAATAAATTTTATAAAAAAGTTCACAACTCTATTAGTAATTAATAAAAATGTACTTAAGGAGTTTTACCTGTCTGTAGGTATCTCCTGTACAGATATTTAATGAAACTACAAAATGTTATTAGATTAAAAATGTCTTAAAAAAACAACTATTAATTTCAATTATCATCACTCTCATCATCACTATCATCAAATGAAGCACGCAATCTGAGCCACCACTTGATGATGGCAAACTTTTGTACCAATTAGTTCCTCTGGTATTTGACAAGCATTGCACAGTTTTACAAGGTCTCCTTTTTTGCTGCAGACAAAGGTAGCAAATTGTGATGTGTGACAGACGAATGATGTCATTCAAAGAATGATGGCGGACAATGCGGCCAGCGCTCCGTGCACAGGACTGCCAGGGGTGGCCGCGGGTGTCTCCCGGTGCGCCACAACGACAATGATGGGGGTAATACTGGGGGCGCCAAGACGCAGGGCAGTGGCCAGGCGAAAAGTACTGCGGACTAGCAAAGTACCCGTGTTCAATGAGGGTAGCCTGTAACCAAAGACGCGACTCCCATCTGCCTACAGCTAAAAAGCGGCCACGCTCTGCGGAACAAGAAGACTTGTTGATAATGTTATTTCGCAACAGTTCGCAGAGGGGCCCGTCCCAAAGCCTTTGGGAGGAGGTGTTGGCTGGACGATGACAGAACACGGGCAAAGATGTCTCGGACATCAGTCTGTACGAGATTGGTATGGCTCTCAAGCAGCTTAAGAACAGCAAGGCATCGGGTGCTGACGGAATTACGGCTGAGCTTCTGAAAGCAGGCGAAATACCGGTACTCGCAGCTCTTCAGAAACTACATAATTCTGTCGTACTCGGAGGTAGAACGCCAGAAGTGTGGCATGAAAGTGTGGTTGTGTTGTTCTTTAAGCTTTATAAGCTGTTCTCGAGAGTTTTAACTAATCGTCTCTCGCGCAGGTTTGATGACTTTCAGCCAATTACACAAGCCGATTCCACCTGGATTCCACGCAGGCATCAAAAAGGAATTAATCGACGTTCGTTCCAGTATTTTGTTAATAAGTGGTAGGGAAGCATGGATCGAGGACAAGAACGCCGGGAGGGAAACGTCAGTAGTTTTACGGATACCCAGGCCATCGAATCTAAATATTGGAAATGATGCTTGGGTCCAAGAGCGGTCGTAGAAGTTATTGTTTAAAATGGAAGAGAGTGTAAGTTTTAAGGTGCTATCTAAGCTGGCAAGAAGGTCAGAGAACTTCCACAGCTGACAACACTGCAAGACATAGGTACGTGAACTTAAGAACGAAAAGGGAATAGCGTATTAAAGTAAAAAGCCATGTGACTGTTAATTTTGAAAAGGCGGACTAATGTATCATTATAATTTTGTAATTTTGCTGTTATAAAATTTTGGAAGGAATCACACACGTTTATGTATACTTTGGTTGCAATAAAACTGACAAACTTTAATTTAATTGACACACTTTATAACTTTAATAGGTACGAGTATTTACAAGTTCATTATTCTGTTTTTGAGCTTCTTTTAATGATAAATCAACCATTAATTTACCCCTTGAATTATTTTTATTAATAATTCTCTAATAATATTCACTTTTCTCCTAAGTATCGAACGAAAAGCCGCGAAACGAATAATACTGACATTGACATTAGTGACGTGCGGTAGTTGCCAGCTTCACTACGTTGCCAGCACAATGTCACTAAGTACATAATGAATTTTACCTGCCTGTAATTTTGTTCATAGTAGAAGATAATTACAATTTAAATGTTTTAAATGGCAAAAATGGGGAAGTATGTTCTTAGTGACTTTTTCTTGCAAACGGATAAGCTAAAATAATAAACTTAGTGCAAAAAAGTAATTTTCCCAAAAATTGTACTTAGTGAGTTTTTCTTGTCACCCCACGATATGTCGTGCGTGTTTTAAATGTCGTGCGCTGCGATCAACAATACCAACTAGATAACGCGTCACGTATAAAATCAAATCTATAAATTCTGTCCACGTGAATAAATACTTTTTCAAAGCAACAAATTACTCCTGTCACTTAAAAAAGAAAAGACGACAATAACATTTAGTGGTGAAATCAACCTTAAGGGGCAACAAATATAGTACTTTTTCCTGTTATGCCTTGAGAGAAAATAAGAGCTCACTTCTCAAGTGCGCTCTTATTTACCGAGACACTTTTTTAGCGCCGACCTGACATCTAGTTGTATTGTTGATCGAAGGTCGTGCGTGTTTCAAATGTCGTGTAAGTGTCAAATGTCGTGCGTGTTTCAAATATCGCGTGTCAAATTTCGTGTGTGTGTCAGGTGTCGTGTGTCTCGTGTGCCGTGTGTCGTGAAAAGCGTGTCGGATGCCTTGTGCCCTATCACGTATGCCGTGTTACGTGTGGTTATGTCGTGTTGTGTGTGTGTATTTACCTTCCCAGCATCTGCCCCTTGCCCGCGAACGCGTTGCTCCTCGCCGGCGTGCGGGAATACTCCTCGTGCCAGCGGTCTTCCAGGCTCACGCGGACGCCGCCGCCGCCCGTGCCGGCTAGCTCGGTTGGCATCTCGCTACATAACACAATACATTATAGGTAATCATACATATTTACATAATCATCTTCGGGCTCATCTCGCTAACGAATGCAAAGCAAATCGTCAAATCGTCATACATATTTACATGAACATCATAGGGAACGAACAAGTTGCATGAACGCGACCAGCACAGACCAAATCCCCTTAGTATTTTCATGAAATGGAAACAATTTTTCTTCATTAAAAAGAAACTGAGTTATTGTGATTTGAAACTTTCTATAGGGAACTTTTAAATCGTAATAGCTCAGCTAAATACAAGTTTGTTTTAATATTGTGGCGGCCTGCGTCGCCACATAATTTATTATCATCGCGTATTGGTTAAAGAGTCTGTAAGCACATTCCTAAACGCGTGCAGACTCTTTAACCAAATCGTGATGATAATAAATTATGTGGCGACGCAGGCCGCCACAAATATTTTCTAAAAAGCATTTTGATCACTGTATTTTACCTTAGCATGCAAAGTTTCATTAAAATTGGCTCATAAGTTTGTAAATTTTTTAACTTGAAAGTTTGTATAAGAAACTGAAACACGTTGAGTAAGTAGTTACCGTTAACACCCGTCCAAAATATTTTGCTCTGTACATCTGTTATTGCCTAGTACAAAATAAAATAATTAAAACCAACAAAGCATACCCCCGCCTGATGCAGTTGAGGAACTCCGCGTTCTCCGGGTCGGTGTAGTGGCGCAGCTGGCCGTTGTCTACAGTGAAACCCTCGCGATACAAACGCAGGCGTACCGAGCGTACCTGATCATGGCCCTGTAAATAAATAATATAATAATAACAAGGTTTTTATTTTTAAAAAGTATTCTACAAAGGACGGTTTTGAGGCATCTCCAGAAAGTAATAACAATACTCGTATCGGAGATGTCATCATTACAATAAGGCTATTTGACTAGTTTAAAAACCATCTCATATTATTAATTGGTGTTTTACATCGATCATAAAAACTTTAGATGCACGGTCTCATACAAAATCAAACTCAAATAATGTCCTCGCGAACCTCAGAAATTAAACAAGATATATAGATAAACATTTATTGTAAAGTAAACCTTAAACTTTAGGCACTAAAGTATAAATTCATAAAAATATTATTGGAGTTACATCACTTTGGCCTAGGCTCTCTAGATTCAATACACTTTTTTCAAGATAAGATTTAATTATATTAGATTCAATTGATTCAATATAACAGAACAAATAATAATAATATACAAAGGTGTATTATTATTATTTGTTCCAACTAACTCTTAAATTCGAAATTTTCGTAGTAAAAAAACAAGGCACGTTTTTGATTCGTGACTTGTTTCGTGGTGCCGTTTATCAAGCAGCAATCGTGTATCTTTAGTTTTTATGATCGAAGATGTTTTACACAATTTTTTTGTATGGGATACTCATAGTTATTTTGACCGCCTCTGTGGTCTAGCGGCTAAGGCACCAGTTTCAGACCCAGAGGTCCCGGGTTCGATTCCCAGCGGGGGGTACATCTTTGTGTGCTCGGTTTGGTTGGTGGTAGGGCTGTTAAGTCCACCTGGCTAGCTACCACAGTCTTATCTAAGTCTGCCGCCAAAACAACGATGTTTATAGCATTGTTGTGTTCCGACAGTTTGAGATAAGATAGCCAGTTCCTCAGAGGTTGAGGATTCCGGGTGAAGCGCGCTTCCACCTTCGGCCTTATCGTCACTTACCATCAGGTGAGATGAAGGCCAAGCGCTTACCCGTTGTAGAATAAAAAATAAAAAAAGTCTACGAGTTTTCCATACAAAAAATGTACTTAGCTAGACGACAGCGGACAACGCTATTCTGTGGCGTGGGACGTAGGGCGCGCGCGGGGCATTGTCGTCAGGCGTTTGCAGTTCACGAGCTGCAAAATGTCTAAATTGTCTCACCCAGTTTAGACAATTTAGACAGTTTTGTTTAGCCTAAACTAGTGTTGTTATATGTCAACATGTTGTTGTATACTTGTCATCGTGGATGTCAAGGCGAGGGCGACTAATTTTTAACGCTGCACCTTAATTTATTTTATTTTTTACCTGAAGTTTGCAGTGTGAATAAATACTTTTTTTATATTTTCAATTTGCCGACCTAACTATAAAAAAATGTGCTTGCACTAAAGGTATTTTCCTTACCGGGGCGGGCTGTGTACTTATAGCCGTCACTTGTTCATGATCGTCAGACGTTTGACCTGGAATAACAATTATGATGTTAGCAGTTGCGATGCTTGACTTAGACAGGCCTAGTACTAGGCCAATGAAGGGTAAAGATTTTTCAGAAGAGACACAAAAACAAACGCTAGCATGGAATTTAAGATTTGAGTACCCCTAGACAAGGGGCAAACGCTCACCCCCAGTCTATTCGTAATTCGTCGAACAATGCGCGCGAGTTAAGGTAACTCGACCACTATTCGCGTTGTGAGCAATATAGATTAGCCTAAATTATTAAACCTAAGTAAGCATATATTATAATATAAATACTAGTGGTAAAGTTAGATTAAGTTGATCATTGTATTAGCCTGTAACGCTGTTCGTTGTCAATAAAGTTATTTTTTATAACAAATCCGCTGTCGACTACTTAAATTGCGCGCTGTTGTACTTTTCACTAGCAATTGGCATAGTACACAGCGGTGAACGACGAATTACGAATAGACAGAGGTGAGCGTTTGCCACTTGACTAGGACCTCTAGGGGCCTATAAAAGTGCCATCCTACTAATATTATAAACGCGAAAGTTTGTATGTATGGATATTTGTTACACTTTTACGTAAAAACTACTGAATCGATTTGGATGAAATTCGGCATACAGATAGTTTATAACCTGGATTAACACATAGGATACTTTTTATCTCGATATTCCCACGGGAACGGGAACCGCGCGGGTGAAACCGCGAGCGGCCGCTTGTATTAACATATGGAACAAAATGATGAATGTATAAGATTTGACGTTATTTAGAGAACGATAATAATAACGTAAACGTAACGTAAAATAATAACGTACACAAACGTGCATGCACGTGTTTGCGTGCATGCATGTTTGTGTACGCGTAATTGAATTTTGTATCCTAACTTCAACGCTTTGTTTTACAACGAAGGACACAGGGGGAAAATATGAAATGGCACAAAGACAATGTTTAGAGATATCACGACATTAAACTTATGATCCTTGAAAAAAAGAACAATTAAACTTAAAATTAAAAAAATAAAATTTATTCATAGAGAAAATATATTCGTTTTGGGCGTGTATTACAAAAAATAGCTTTTATTTCTTAAATTTGTTTATTTATTGAAAAAAGAATGGACAAAGCATGTTTTTACCTGTATTTTCTGACTTTGTATACTTGAAGTACAGTAACATTAAATTATACATTACAGTAACTTATATTAAAAAACATTGTTTAAGCATCATAATATGGAATCATTGAGAAGTATTGCTTAGCTTTTGGACCACAAAACTTTGACAGGGCCTGAATATCAAGAAATTTTGCCTTCGATACTGGAAGAGAGAGAGAGAGAGATAGAGAGAGAGAGAGAGAGAAACATTTATTAACACACAAAACAATACAATAATAACATAATTAAAAATAAAAAACAAAGGTCAATCAGGACCCCGCCTCAGTTTGTGTTGTTGCGAACGGGACGTGTCACAACAACGCTAGTATTCTGGCGAAGCCTGTCGGCGCACGGTGCACGAACAACATACAGACATACACATTTACATGACACGCGTACACATTTCATAAAATTAACCATACAATGTACAATAACAGACAACACTACAAGAAAAAAAAAGAAAAACAAACATTGTCAGAATGTTCTCGGCTCCTTAGTCCATTAACTAAAGGGTGAAAACAAAAAGTAAAAAACCACAACCGACAACTGTCATTGTCATGTTGAGTTTTAAAACAAACAAATTTAATATTCTATCCCGCCTGTTACAATTTTAAGCAGACGCATCTCTAATAAGTCTGTGAAGCAGACGAAGAATGGTATCATCAATGCAATGGTACAATCAAATCCTACGCAAAGTTACAATGTAATGTTCACATTATGTGTTGGTACGAAAAGTGAAAATGTTTTAATTTCACTCCCTCCCCAACTGATCCGTTCCCCGACCTCACTCTTGCAATGAACTTACTAAAGTGAACCCAAAGAACAAAGCAGCAACGCGAATGGGAAGGACGCGTCAAACGAAACGGCACACATTTTTCACGCTCGTCGAGCGCCACCCTTACGTAAGTAAAAACATAATTACACCTATAAAATACTTAAATCAAATTATGTCAAAACAATACAAAAACATGTAGGAAAACTATTATGCCCGTCCCACAGCCACTGAACATAGGTTTTTTATTTCAGATCTCGCTACTTGAGGGAAAAGAATGCCATTCAGAGGTAAAAAATAATAAGTAGTAAGTACTACTCTGTGTAAAAAGTATCGGGAATATGTCAATAAAAAGACCCGCGTAAAAGAGTTCGTTTTAATTTTTTTACTGCATGTTGGTAGCACTGTACTAATTTACCGCGCGAAATTTGAGTGGGATCTGTCATTTACTTTGTTTAAAACTGCACTTTTTGTTGGTCATAGTTTTGAGTCCTCGGCGATTTTTACAATGGAAAATATTGTTGAACAAAGAGTGTGCCTTAAATTTTGTGTTTCGAATGATATTTCATGTGGAGAATAGCTCAAAATGTTGCAAAAAACCTACGGCGAATCTTGTATATCAAAAACAAGGGCATATGAATGGTACAAGGCTTTTAAAGAAGGCCGAGACGTAGTAGTAGACTTGCCTCGTTCTGGTAGACCTTCAACCGCTACGACCAAAGAAAACATCGACAGAATCAAGAAGCTTGTGCTCGAAAATCGACGTATGAGTTTGAGAGAGTTGGCTAGTGAGGTGAACATATCTTTTAAGTCCGTCCACAACATTCTCATTGACATTTTAGGCATGAAACGCGTCGCCGCCGTCGTAGTTCCAAAGGAGCTCAATTTTGTTCAAAAAGCGCAGCGAATACATGTTGCTGAAGACATGGTTTCCCGAGCGTCTTCGGATCCTAGCTTTATGAAACGTATAATAACTGGCGACGAGACATGGGTTTATGAGTACGACATGCAAACAAGCCAACAGTCTTCAGAATGGCGTCTCGAAAACGAGCCGAAACCCAAAAAACCGCGGCAAAGTCGCTCCAAAATCAAGGTGATGCTGTCAGTTTTTTTTGACTACCGTGGTGTGGTTCACTCCGAATTCCTTCCAGAGGGAGAAACAGTGAATAAAGAATATTATTTAGGCGTCAAGAAGCGTTTGCGTGAGAGTATCCGCCGAAAACGTCCAGATTTGTGGCAACACAACTCATGGATGCTGCACCATGATAATGCACCATCACACACAGCCATTATTGTGAAAGAAATTTTAGCGAAAAATTCAATACAAGTTCTCGACCAAGCACCGTATTCACCTGATATGGCTCCGTCTGACTTTTTTCTATTTCCCAAGTTAAAATTACCACTTCGAGGAAAACGTTTTGAGTCGATAGAAGCCATAAAAGAAAATTCGCTGAATGAGCTGAAGGCCATACCGCAAGTAGCTTACGAAAAATGTATGGAGGACTGGGTGAAGCGGTGGAGATGTTGTATTGCAAGCAATGGTGCTTACTTTGAAGGCGATAAATTAAATTTAGATGAATAATTTGTATTTTTTGTTTTATTGAACAATTCCCGATACTTAGTACACAGAATGTATGTGCAATTTAAATTAAGGGTGCATATTTTGCGACGTCATTAGGTAGCACTTTAACTTACTTATAAGCGCTTTCCTTGTCCCTAGATCTCGCAGCGGGGGAGGAAGATCATTCCAGCACTTAGAGGCGGCAAATATAAAGGATCCCAGAAATGATGCAGAGTGGTGTTTAGGTGTAGAGAAGACATGAGTGCAAGATCTTTTTGGGTACTTATGGTGGACTTTTACTAGCTTTTCTAAAAGATACTGTGGCTTACCCGTGTGGATGATGCCAAACATAGACGCCAGATGCACACGCCTGCGTGCTTCCATTTTCAACAAACTAGCAGAGTTTAGGAAGGGAGTGACATGTGTTCGTGGTGGTATGTGAAAACAAAAGCGTGCGCATGCATTCTGCACTCTCTGTATAAGCCGAGCTGTTCTTGCTAGTATGCATGGGCCATAAACTGTATCACAGTAATTAAGGTTAGATAGAACCAGTGACTCGCATAGTGTGATTCTGAGATGTTCCGATAGGTATTTTCTTATTCTGTACAGCAGCTTTAACCTGTAAAAACAGTTGCGAGCACACTCTGCAATGTGGGATTCGAAGTTAAGACTGCTGTCAAAGGTCAAGCCCAGACTCTTGGCCTTTTCCACTCTCTCTATGATCACACCATCAATGTGTATATTAAGGAAGGCTTTCATTGTAAGATTGTTCTGGCAGTAAAAACTCTGATTCACAAACATTGTGAGCGTCATTATGGGATTTCGAATTTTTTAGGTGCCGTGAGAAGAGATGATGTCCACGAAGAATTGTAATGTTCTCTGTGAAAAATTAGTCTTCCATGACTTTTTTCAACCCTAATTTCTCTAATGGGGCGCGATAAAAAAGGACATGCCTTCTTATACATTGATAATAGAAAGGTTGTCCATTTTCTGACAAGTAGTTGGTCAACTTCAATCACAATAAAGGGACATGGCTTCTGTCTAGCATCACGAATCACTTTTACCCACTCATCAGGCATTTCACAGGGTGACTTCTGGTTTATGCAGCCCATATTTCTATCACATTCTAAGTATGAGTGGCCGCGGATGGGAAATATGATTTTGATCTTATCCAACGTGTACATATGTTTCACGCCACACAACAGAAGAACGAAATAACCACGTCAACGTGAAATTAAACCATAGACAATGCATATTTTTCTCCTGTACGACTTGGACATCGCTTGTTAATGCACTGTATCCATATTTTTCGATGAAGATTACTCTATTACTATGCATGTTATTGCAATGTGTGTTTTGTCATTTCATTCTACCACCAATGTTCTATCAAATGGCATTGCCAGTAGAAAAAACATAAAAATGTGACATTGCATGTTTTCCCACTGTGCCCTTCCTACATAATTAGTAAGTTACAATTATGTTCGGGCACTCTTTGTCTTAATTTTTTTGTATAATTTAGTACTGATTTGTATTTTTCAGTAATGACTGTTCCGTGTCAAAAAAAATTGGTAATTTTAAAAGTTTGGCTCGGCATAGTGCGCGTGAATGAACCGAATTATTCTTATTCGGCAGACTTATATTCGGCTTATCTATAGCATGTACTTAGTAAGTACTACTTACCAAGCCTATAGCCGACGCCAGCAAACGCTCCCCCCCTCCCTCTGCTAGCGGAAGGCGACGGGTCATCGTCAAACGCCACCGCCCCGCGTCTGAATAGGACATAACACTGTTATAACTGCGCTCAACGCGCGCTAGCATGTGTACTCCTAGAATAAAATACATGTAATTGTAAACGCGCGTTAGCAAAACGCGCGTTGAGCGCTCCTCATTTGAACATACCCTAACGCGCGATTACAATTACATGTATTTTATTCTAGGAGTACACAAATGCAAACGCGCGTTTCTATACCGTTCTATAAACGCGCAGTTGCAAAACGCGCGTTGAGCGCTGATCATCTGAACATACCCTAAATAGTCAAATTTCTCCAATGAATATTGATCCTTAAAACCAAACTGTAACGTTCAAAATTGATTGTAGGAATTTGACAGTTTAGGTAGGTTGATCAGGAGCCGTGTACGTACGCACGGTCGGAATGGAGCGCAAGCGATAATCGCCGAAAATTGGTCGACCGGGAACTTCCTCGACTGTACATACATGATCACGACTATTATCCTCAAAGACTGTGCTGGTAGCGCCTCATTAATAGAATACTACCGCCCTATATCTTCCCTTAGATGTCGTAAAAGGCGAATAACGGACTAAAGTGCACATATACATCCAACAGCAACAGCAATGGGCTCCCTTTGTGAATCATTGACTATGGCAGAGGACTGCTTTTTCGTTCCTCTTTGGCTAGTCTCTGATTAACCCTTTGGGGATAATAGACGTGAATCTATGTATGTTTTTTCGAAATCTACATACATACCATTCACGACTACTATCACAGAATAAATAATAGTACTACCTACTATCCCTTTCGATCAACAATACCAACTAGATAACGCGTCACGTACAAAATCAATGCTAAATTCTGTCCATGTAAATAAATACTTTTTCAAAGCAATAAATTACTCCTGTCACTTAAAAATTAAAAGACGTCAATAACATTTAGTGGTGAAAGCAACCTTATGGAGCAACAAATAAAGTACTTTCTCCTGTTATTGCCTTGCGAGAAAATAAGAGCTCACTTCTCAAGTGCGCTCTTATTTACCGAGACACATTTTTAGCGCCGACCTGACATCTAGTTGTATTGTTGATCGAAGACTATCCCCAAAGGGTTAGTCAGAGACTGACAACGTGGACCGCAGAAGCAGTCCTCTGCCATAATCAACGTTTCACCAAATTAAAACTTGTGCTCAGCGTGATAGGTGATGAGCCCATCGCCGCTCCATGCTGTTGGATGTATGTGCACTTTAGTCCGTCATTCACCTTTCACAATACCCAAGAGAAGAGATTGGTGAGATAGAGATGAACAGATTTGTACTCAATTCACTACATAATATGAAAAGATGTGTTGTGTGCTAAGTAGCAGAAATAAAGACAAAAGCTGGCATGCTGGCACGAAGAACACCTATATCCCATGATGGTTTTGCTTATATTATTATACATCTCTTATTATATAAAAATAGTATCTAAGATTCCTACTTTTCCATGGATTTTATTATTAAAATAACAATAAACCAATATAGACTAGGCTAAATTTAGGTATTATCAAGATGCTTACTCCCTAACGCTCTTAAACATCTCAGTGACAAAGTCTTTCCGACCTTTGCTGGGCCCTAGAATTTGTTGGCCTGATCTCTCCGAGCCGCCTGCATAGAAAGCTTGACCTGTAAACAAAATTAAAATAGTTTAAATGTTGTTTTATATATTTTAGTGTTTTAATAACGCTCAAATATACTTAGTAAAATTTTAAACACTGAAAAAAGACGACAACTAAGGCGGGAATCGAACCACGCACCTTCCGCATTCCGGGCAGCTGCCTTAACCACTTGGCTACCGAGGTCTGGTTTTCCCGTCGAAATTTGTCAGTGCTTGATGCTTATGTTTTTTAGTCAACATTGCTTCATCAAATCTTAGAAGTTTTAACCTCTGAGAAAATTTACTTAAAATAGTTTTACAAACTTATATTTTATAAGTACAATAAATGTTATAAATAATTGTTCGTATTTTACTTTACTTTTCTTGACATCCCTGAGTCCAGATTCTGCTATTACCTATTCTGCGCTCAAACTCTATTTACCTAATTTCTTAAACATTTTAACAGCTAACTACAGCTCTGAGTTACAACTAAACACACCTGTCTCATTACTTGCTTTCAATTTTGATATTTCATTCTTCAGTTCAACATTCTCAAGCAACAGTCTGTCAATTTCTTTTCTCAATAGGTTTTTTTCGTTCTCATTTTTAAGTGTATCTTTTTTGTTATCACCTTTTTTGGAGCAAGACGCTTTGTCGCAAAAGAAATCTTGCACAACAAACTCGGTTTGGGTTTTAGTTAGGTACCTCAACACTGACAATGTATAGAAAAAATAAATTTGACTACTATAGCACCTTTACAATACAACATAATTTTACAAACAATAATAATTAATCAATTAATAATAGGTGAGAAAAAACCTTCACATTCAATATTTTCGAAACAAAGGCATGCTGAATAGAGTGCTGAAATGCTGTTAAATGTACAAAATAAACTTACCCTCCTCTTCCTGGCTTGAGCTGTCATTTTGCAATGAGTCAAGTGTTGCAAACTTGGTGTTTGACTTCTTTTTAATGTCTTTCTTCACAGGACGTGCTGGCGACTCTGGAGGTGATTCCATATCGCTATCTGACAAAGAGGGGGGCGAAGCCCGTGCCACTGGGTTTGTTGGCACTTCTTCAACGTTACCACCATGCTCGTAAAAACTTGATAAGGCTATCTGTAGACGTTGAGAAATATAAAAAAATACTATCACTAGAATCACCCTAATCAATGATTAGTTTCTGATCAATAAATCATTTCTAGTTTGGTCATGTCCATAAGAAATAATATTAATAATGCTATATAAGGACTACTGTGAAAATGATTTATTTATAAAAACTACCACATTGTGCAAGAGCACACAAAATTACATTCTAAAAATGTTTTCACAAATTTTAGATTATCCATTGGACATTGGTAGACTGAATATTGAAGCAAATTCGATAAAATTATTAGATAGAAGGTAATGTAGATAATTTAAATAATAATTCTAACATATAAGATAAGATAAAAGCAATTCAGTACAACACAACACATTTCAATTAAATAATTACAAATAAATTTAATTTCTAGACTAAAGATTTATCACAAGTGTGCACTTACTTCCAATTGCCAATTGGACGACTCCAAAAAGAATTTGCTGCGGTCCTCGTCTGCGCCGGTCACATCACAAAATTGCCGCAGTGTATCTTCTTTGTTGACTGACATCTTATTTCCCGCAAATATTTTATTATAATCGAACCAAGATAAAAGCTAGTTATTCCTTCAAAACGCCGACCGATGCGATGAATTCGAGAATTCGAGAATGAATGAATGAGATGAGTGAGATGACTTGCTAAAGTTTTGTTTGGAAATGTTGGCAGAACTTCATCCACAGATTACAAAAGACTTACGTGTTCCAGTAGTTGAATTTTTAATTTTTTTCTCCCTTCTTTCGATGAAACTACAATACATTCCGTTTTGGAAATAGACGACGTTTTACTCTTTTTGTATTATGCAATAAAAATAATGAAGTAGGTACCTACTATTTGGACAATATCAAAAATGAATAAAAATGTTTATAATAATATATGGAGACAGGAGGAAGGGGAAAACGAAGACTTCGTCGGGGAACGTACTAGGTACATACTTCAATCGAACGGGGGATTACGTTCTCGTTAGCATGATATATTAGTATATATTCCAGCCAATTTTGTTGTAAAATAGAAAATATTATCATCAATATTCATAATAAATTCTCCATCACACCTCTTTATTATAAAATGTGGAAACGAGGCTGTATGAGCGTAATACCTTTGCAAACAATTAAAAAAATTATTAAAAACAATATCTGCCGTTACTAATTTTCTTAGGGATGCGCGATCCGGGTCGTCGTTCCGATTTTTCGGATCGTTATGGATCGTAACGCGACGATTAAATCCGTGGATCGGATCGCATGCCGTCGATCCGATCTTCAGGAAATCGATCCGGATCGTATGCAAATAAGTAAGACACAATTAATTTTAGATCTTTATTAGGTAAACCCATATAAACCTTTGTAAAGAAGAATGCATGTGACTGGATATACACATTTTATGCTTCTTAACCTACCCACAACATTCATTTATAATAATTTAACAGCTATAATATCAATCTAACCGCAAAGGTTTCCGCTAAAATCAAAATGTAAACAAAGTTAGAGCACGTTCGTATTAAATAAACCTAAGTATGTAAGCCATTTTTTTTAAACAAACCGCGTTTTAATGCATACGATCCAAGCGATCCGGTCTTTAAGGTTTTGGATCGATCCGGCAAAAAATCGTACGACCTTGATTCGATCAGAAAATCGATGGATCGTATGCATGCCGATCCGATCTTTCAAAGGATCGGATCGGATCGGCGCATCCCTAATTTTCTATGTCTGTGGCATAGAGTAACTTAGTTAGACAGGGTCTGTGCTGTGGCATAGATAAAGTCTGTGGCCGACTGGGCCGTGCTTCACCTCATTTCATTTTGTTGTAATTTTTAATATTTTAAATTTTAATATCTGTAAGCTAGGGCATTTAAGTGATATAGTTGACGTCGAAACGAGTGTATATTTTAAAGTATCTCGTATTACTTTTTGTAAATGCCGGTGAATAAATGAAGACCCCTCGAAAATCATCAAGCAACATCATGAGGAAATATTATCAGTTGATTCTTGTTATTGTTTGCTTCATTAGCGTTGTTACTTTACTCATATACCGTCACGAATATTACCGGCTGCGCTATGTTCTCGAAGTTCTCAATTTTTTCGGCAAACCGGGTCTTTCGGAGGTTGAATTCTGCGGACCTGGATTCAACGCTACCATGCTCTCCGAAATACTTCGAAACTCATCAATGGAGGTTCGTGAGACGCCGCCTCTTTTCCAAGAAATAGACGAAAACTTTTATTCGTACTCATCATTTCTGCGGTCCTACCATAAACATGAGAAACTGTCTCAAGAACACGCTCACAACATTGACACCATAGTAGTTGGTAAAGCTCATGTAAGACCAAACTTTCGGTGCAACATCTGGCTTGAGAACTCGGCAAAACCGAGGTCCGGCCGCTTTATATTCAAGATAATATCTGAGCCTGTCAACGAGTTTCGCTTATACATTTTCCAATGCTCATTAAATCAAAACCTAGGGAAACCAAAAGGTGTCAGCTTCTATATGAATGATTATAAAATTAATCCAATCAACGCACCCATAAACAGAGTCATCCAAATAAGCACAAGAAGGAAATCTCGTGAAAGAACTAATATTAGGTTTGTTAACATTGTAGAGCCAGCAATGTGTGTTATACCTAACCAAGTTCCTTTGGTGTCTAGAGACGCTTTCATAGAGTTCCTAGTATACCACCACATGATGGGTGTCAATTCCTTCACTATTTACGACAGTATGATATCTGAAGATATAATAAGGAGGCTGAATTTACTGCCAGCTGATATAACGCAATGGAGCATACAATTTTTCCCTTTAAATTATCCATTTGTTTTTGCAAAGTCATATGATATTATCAGAAGTGCTATTGAATTGGATTGTCTCTTTAGGCACTTTAGATATGACAAGGAGGACTTAAATACAGCCAGCCATGTTGTAGTGCTTTCGTGGGATGAGTTTTTAGTACCACGTGTCCACAACAACCTGAAAGCTATAATTGATGACTTTGATCCTACTAGAAAAATAAGAAGCATGGAAGTGAAACCGCTATTGTTTTGTTTAAATCAAAATGATGATGACAATGCAGAGGTAGGCTATCCAGATATTATGAAGAAAACTCATTATTTTATTTTACCTAATAAGCTACAGTCTACGCATATAAGGAATTTAGATTCCATGACATCGTTTAGTGATATTTTTAATCTGACATTGACAAGCAAAACTTTACCTTTAGAGATATTAGGACTGCATAAGTATACAGAATGTAGGGACCCTAATTTGTACCATCCGAATGGTGCTGGGTACAATGAAACACAAATGCAGGTGTTCCAGCATAAGTTTGAAGGTGCAATGTTGAAGTTTGGACAGGGCTTAGTAAGCAATAAGATTTATAGATTGTATACATCTGGACAAATATGGGAGAAGACTTCTAGTGAAAATGTCAGGGATATGTTGTAAGGTGCTAAGTATTATCCACATCATGTAATTTTGCCACAGTATCATATCTTTCGTGATTTGGCTAGTGGCAAAGATAAAGGTGCTTCATGGATGAAGGAATAGTTTGATTATCTGTGGGACAGTCACATGTTATGTAATGAGCATCTCGAGAGCCTGCTAAGGCTGTTTCCAACAAGGCTAAGTGTTGCTCAAGGTTACATCCATCTATATGATTTGTTTATTTTATTTGCCTTGCTCAGGCAGTGTCTGTAAACTTTTTACTACAATCAGAAATTCTGTATGTACAGGGGCAAAGTTATGTGTTATAGTATGATAATTATGATTGTTGTATTGGGCGCTTGGAAATACAGGAAGAGAAAGACGAATGTTTGTAATCAAACAAACTAATGAATGAGTTTGTCGTGAAGTGACATTGTTATACCATTTATGTTTGAACTGTTTTGCCATGTGATTAATTACCTAATTTTAATTGAACTAACATTATGTGTTTATGATAATAAAAATTATTATTTCTATATTAGGTAAGTGCATTAGAAAATTTTATTCTCTCTGTTTACTTTCTTCTTTGTGTCGAGTCTTAATCACTTGAATAAATTGTTATTCTATTTTTGTTTATGGTACAGGGTTAGCACTCACTTAAATGCTGGTAGTAAATATCAGTCATTAGTTGTGTACCAAATATTTTCAAAATTGATATTAAGTAGATTGTCAATTGAACCTTATGAATATGTTTATATTATAAAGATTGTACAAATGCCAGCCGATCAACCTACCACAAAATGTCAACTTTCTAAAATTAATTTTGAACTTTAAGGTACTTACCGATAGACATTCTCATTACTAGCACGAAAGCATGCTACTATTAAGCAATTGCTACTTAGTAGTATGTGTGTCAAAGTGTTGCTAGTAATTAGCATGCTTATTACGTATAAGCCATTTGGAGTAATATATAATATGGCACAAAAGTTGTAGGATTGCTCTGAGCCAAGTTATACAAGTTCGATGATTCATCATTTTCATACATTTATTGATTTCTGAAAGTGCTGGAACCATTTAGTTATAATGTACTACCTACTAGATAAGACGTCTCAACTAGATTGTTTGTACCACGCGTTAGAGCCAGCTCGCTCCAACTGTAGTAGTCTGTGGCAAGCGCTAGACGCAACAATATGAGTGTATTCTGTGTTCTATTTTATTAAAATATGCCTTTATGTGTGCTAAGGTATTGTTTAAACAACTCAGGGAATACAAATAAGGAATCACTTTTCACCGGGAAATACGTACTAAATTATCGATGTAACATGCATTTGACTAATTATTTTATCAAATCGCAGACACATGAAGCGGCGGCCATGTTTCGGTAAAATGCAATAGAGTAACAATATTTCTGTTTTGTGCAGAAGTGACACTTTTAACGCTTTATGTGAAATTTAAAAAAAAAAATTAGAACGCGAATTTTACATTATGTGCTGTGAGTAATTAAACTAATAATCGTAAAATAAGTAATTCAGATGAAGAAGGCAGGACTCAAATACGATTTTTAATCTCATCTCAATAATGCTTGAAAAATTTGAGCATCTGAATATTTGATACTCAGTAATATTTTTACATGTACCTACATAGATAAATATTTTTCTAAAATAATTGAAAAAGATTATTATTATTATTATGAAATGTTTTAACTAAATTATTTACTTTTTACAACTCTGTAATAAAATTGTATGAACAGTGTCTCGCATCTGCGCGCTTAGACATTTCTATGACAACTAGGTAAGCCCCGCACCACGGTACAAGTATCATGTCATTGATAGCTGTGCACATTTTTTTGTATGGGACGTCTTCTCTAGTTAATTTATCTCAATGGCTGGAACTGGGAAACATAAAATAATGATAGATTTTTGATTTATCTTCCCTTTTTGTTTTAATCTAAGGCTAGACCTAATGATCTGAAGCAATTGTCATTGCAGCGCAAAAGCTGTGGGGTCGCTATCTGTTCCGTTCATACAGAAAAAAATTAAGAATCAATAAATGTATGAAAATGATGAATCTTCGAACTTGTATAACATGGCTCGGAGCAATCCTACAACTTTTGTGCCATGTTAACTATTTCTCCAAATGGCTAGTTCTAACAATACGTACCATTTCTTTTTTTGTTGGCCGGCACTTTCAGAAAAGGCCCAAAAAATTGATGTCCTTTGATACTTTGTCATGGGTTAATCTGCTGCATAGACTGTTTGATATTAAAATAAATATTATGTTGTTCTAATAATTAACTCAAGTTACCATAAGGGTCTAATATTAAAAAAAAGATGTGAATTTATTGTTTCGAAGTTGGTGCCTGTAGAACTAATGTACACACGCCAGCGGATTCAACCTACCTAAAACTGTCAATAATCTCCAATCGATATTGATGCATATACATACTCAATAAAGTCAAAATTAGGACTTTTGACGTCCAAGATAACAAAAGGCTACCGTTAAAAAAATACTACCTCAGGTGCAATCCGGGCAGCTGCGTTGACCACTTCGCCACTGAGCTATTTTTGTAACGTTTTGTTTGCGTTAATCAAATATTACGCATAAATTTGACATGGTTGTGGTACGTTCATCTGCTGTCGTCAGTACGTTTTGTATGTATTGGCAAAAGTTTATAACTGAAAGGTCACTGTTCATTTAACAAAAGGTTATTGTGTCTGGTCTGGGTTCACTGGGCGTAACAGGTTAATTCGAATAATTGACTATAAGCTCAAGTGCCATTTAAATGGTGACGTCAATAAAAGTTCTTAAGGTACCTACCCTACCTAATTGTAAATTGTAGTAGGTAGGAATTTAGTATTTGTTTATTTAATAATTTGAATTCAACAGTTCTGTCCCGTCACAATTTATTGTAAGTTTAACCTAATAATGAACTAAACTTGCACAAGGTAGATAGGTACACATTATGAGATTATGAGAAGAGTTAAAAATAAAAAAAAGCAAGCAAGCTGTTGATTGGTTAAATAAGCGGTGACTTTTAGGTCACTTATTATAGTTTTTTTGTCATATTATAAATAAAACGAGGCAGTGTAAGGTGTATGGATTGTTAACAAAGAGTATTGGAAAGTTGTGCCTTGTATATAAATATAATATTTAGAGGGTTTAGTATATACGTAGATAAAAGAATACAGTTTTCCCATTAAAAGTGTTAAAACTTGCATAAAATTACAAGACTGCTTGTTTGTATTTTTAGATTTAAATGATAATATAGCTATTGCTTTTACATACTCGTATTTGAAAATTAATTTTGTGCAAATTTTCTTTGATTAATTTTAAATGTAAAGGCTTAATGAACTCAAGAATATGCATCAAATGCTAAATGACTAAATGTACAGATAGCAAAAAGATTTTAAACACTTTAAAAAAATATATAAAAAAATATTACTTCACTAGTACTACAGAATGTAACAGGTAGGCGCTTGTTAACTACTAGCAAAGTTATTATGACACAGAACTAAAGTGTTTAACCACTTTTGTCGCTGATTATACAGACACCGGCAGACCAACCTACCAAAATATGTCAAACCTCTACAATAGATTTTTAACTTTAAGCTTTGGGTATAAAGATCAATGACAATTGGAGAAATTTGACAGTTTAGATAGGTTGATCTACAGGCGTGTGTACTGAGCTAGGTAACTTAATATATAAATGGTAAGGCTAGCCATGTCTCTATGAATTAACCCAAAGTTGAATAAAGAAATATAGGGTTATTGGTTTTCTAAATAATGTTACGGCACAGTAAACGCAGGTTTAACATACTTACAATCTAGGAACTTCCCGGTCGACCATATGTATAAATTAGTTAGCGCTCTATTTCGACCGCGCGTACGTACAGTCGCGTAGATCGCGTGCAAGCGAATATCGCCGAAAAGTAGTCTCCGAAGAAGTACCTCGATCGTACTGGGTGCATTATCAGATTGATCAAAGTGTGTGTTTGGATTTGTCGCCTCGTAGGTTTGTTAGCGTCTTCAACCCGAATTTAGAAGACGAATGACTTGATTTCAATGATTGTGTTCTTTGCCTAGTAGTGGAACAAGTTAGTTTTTTTTTATTGTTTCCATACTACATTTACATAATTATGATTGTGGAATATTTTTGAATTTTAATTATAAATGCGATTGAAAAAATAGCATTAACTATTTTTCTTTAATTTTACTATTGACTATTGGTTTGAATCAAAAATCTTAAGAGGTCTTTTTAAAAGCGATATAGTGTTTATTTGGGCCGATAGTTACTGTAGTAAATAAAGGTATCGTTTGTTAATACTTACCATTTTTGTTAATATTTTATTTATTTATTGCAAGCATGCAACATTGTTATAAGATTAACGTCCATTTAAGTCACAACATATTCAAGCAATAAATTCTATCTCATAATATTCTAACATGTGTTCTTTATTATCTCCAAGTCAGCCATTTAAACACTCACCCCCTGTTTATTCGTAATTCGTTGTATACTGCTTTGTACTATGCCAATTGCTAGTGAAAAGTAGGTACGTCAGCATCAAAAGTAGCTTAGCTTATGAAATTTTCAAATGATTGTTTCGGTTGAAATGACCAGAATTGTTTGACATAGCTGTTGAGTCAAAAGTACATGACAATATACTTTTGCATTATTGCCTTAACCTTAACCATTTATTATGAACACAAAATATGTCATTTAATTCTGAAATGTTAAATGATGAGTATGTAAAGACACTTACACCTTACACGTGACTATTACTTTTGCCACCTTGTTTTTGTTCAGTTACTTTTGATGCTGACTGTACAGCAGCGCGCTCGCATTGTACGACGGATTACGAATAGACAGGTGAGTGTTTGCTATTTGACCAGGGGGCCTGATTAGTAATTGCTATGCAATGCATATTACAATGTTACACTTGTGAAATATCGTTAACCGCCTGTGGCTTAGTTACGACGAGACAATAACATAATGACCCTGATCTGGATCAGTCAGTCGCAAGAATTTTCCAATAAGGAGTAACATACTCATCATCATCATCAGCCTACAAACGTCTCACTGCTGGGCACAGGCCTCCCACGTGTACAATAGCACGTGGGGATATTGGACCATAACCCACCACGCTGGCCCAATGCTGGTTGGTGGGTTTTAACGATACTGTCATCTTACGACAACATCCGGGACCAACAGCTTAACGTGCCTTCCGAAGCACGGAGCGCCATCGAGCGACCATACCTACATCCAACAGCATAGAGCGGCGATGGGCTCACCACCTGTCGCGCTGAGCACATGTGCTGTTGCTATTTGGTTGAAACGTGGACGATGGCAGAGGGCTGCTTTTGCAGACCTCATTGCCTACCCTTCGGGGATAATAGGTAGTCGTGATTACGTGTGTCAAAAAAAAGTTTTTTAATTAACCTGGAAGCGAGTCAAAAGTAGAACTATTTTGGATCTTTCGAATTATCTTTTCATTGAAAGAGACTCGCTACTTACTTTATTGCTCATAAAGGAATATCGTCTGCGCTGCGCTGCGCGTCGCTTCACAGCACCTATCGCACTATAACTGCACGTAGCGGCAGCTCGCGTCTTTCCTTTGCTTATTCGCGTGAGAGTAACGTCTCCGAACGTTAGAAGATGGGAGAAATTTGTTATTTGTGTCTTTCTTATGTGCAGACGAAGAACGCAACAGAACATAAAAAAAGAAGACTGAATGAATTTCTGAGATACCAAGGTCGCGCTATGAAGAAGATGAATGCCACTGTTTGCTTCCTCGTCTACATATACTCTGCACGATTTTACACTTACTTCAGTATGTGTAAGACAAGATTTTTAAGAACTATTTATTCCATTTTAACAATACAATATCCTCACTAAGCGCAGTGCGCAGACTGACGCGACGCGCCGCATGCTACATCGCACTAGCGTCGCTGCGCAGCGCGTCAAAATATTCTTTTGGAGGCAACAATGCAGCGACGCTCACTGCAGCGCCGCCCTAGTGTGACATAAATACACCATACAAAATGACTAAAAGAATATCTTGCTGCGCCGTGCCGCTCAAATGGGGTCCCACCTTAAACCAGTTGTCCCACCAACGGCGAGTAAACGACTAACTATCGGCTTTCTCGCTCAAGAAACGTACAAAAGATATACCTACATTCCGTATAAACAAAAGAGATGCTTATATAAATAGTTGATCACTGACTGTTCACACTGCCGCCGAGGACTCGCTCTGCTAGTTCGTCGCTGAGCGACAAGAGCTATCAAAGATAATTTTCGCTCAGCGATCAGAACTCACGCCAAGAGACCAACCAGCTGCAGCGGCAGCGGTCATTTCCTGCCAAGCAAGAGGACTGTACGCTCGGCCGCCGCGAGCGATTGGCACGAGTAGTCGCCCGTCTCACTCGTACACTCGCTTACAGCCCAGCGACAAAACTATCGGGACTACACACTCGCTTTCCGCTGCTCGCCAACTCGTTTCTAGTTCTAGCTCGACTCGCTTCTCGTTCATCGTCGGTGGTTGGACAACTGCTATACCTAAAAATTTATAAAACTCGTTTACTAGTATGAACGTTCTATATAGCTACATTTTATATTTTATGTTATTTGTATGTTAAGTTATCACATTATAGTTTTACCATGAGCGTATTAAATTAAGCATCAAAAACTACTAAAACCCAAAATTGTCATGAACACAGTGATAATATTATCTCATCACTTTACCTTAATACATATCTTAGACATACTTCGGTTTCTACAAATAAAACAGATAATTGATTCTAAGTAAATGTTTATTTCATTTATCTATTCTAAATACAACAGGCGACGCCTGTTAACCGTCACAGATCAAGTTGACAAAATAAAAACTTCGATTCATAACCAAGTGATACATAAATCAAAATTATACATATACAATTACATCAATGAAAAACACTAGGAATAACAAGGAATAAAATGAGCAAACCTTGAGCAATACATAGTGTATTGTCGTTGCCAAAATATAAACCAAATTGTGTGGAGGGAATTAGCAATGTTTTAAATAGGTACCTAAAATATAAATACAGATTAAAGCTTACTTACATAATCTTTAAATATTGCCACGAACGAACTTATATTTATGGGCTACAAAGTTAAGTACTCATATCTCACTAAAATTACTTTAACGGTGTTTAAATACTGAATATTCTTGAAAATATGCAAATTGTAGCTGTCACTTGAAAATGAAGGCGTAACCGAAAACAGTTCTTATTAAGAAGGCACGAAGGTAGCTAGCGCTGTAATACCGATCCTGAACGACACTCAAATGAAATTTTGAAACGAGATATTTATTGCGATTCGCAAAACATATGAGCCACGCTTCTCAACACTTCATCACTGTTGCTTATAACAGTCCTAATCAAAAACTTTCTTTAGCAGACGAAACAAGCCTTAATATCACATTCGTATCACACCCAAATCCCTTTAAAACCGTTACTACGACCAAAACCTGCAAGTTGTGATGTGAATCGAAAAATTTAAAACCCCAATGGGTTTATGGTTAAATGCCGTATGATGCTTAGTTCTATAAAAGCAAAATTACCCAAAAAATAAGAAAACATTATATGCTATTCGAGGAACATGTATTAAATGCATTATCTCTGGTCATGAGTAGAGTCATTTCATTAAATACGACGAACTTCAAGTTACGAGTAAAAAAGAAATTGCGTCTTGATAAAGTACGCTATTCAATATACAATAAGTGCTCTTATAGTAGGGAACTGCAGGAGTGCACAAAACACTTAAATCTTCATAATACGGATTCACAATCATACAGAAAATACACTATTTACTTATTGTCATGATGTTTTGAAGATCGCACGATCAAACTATAAAAAGATGTCAATTTTAAATACGATATCTTCAAAACATTTAATTTCTAAGTTGAAAATATTAATGATCTCATTTAGATAAGTTTTAAAATTTTATCATGCAAACTTTTATTGCGAGTTACTTCTTTTGCTTTCACGATCGAAATAATGCACTAGATAATATATTTTTAGATTATCTTACATTTAATATGTTCAAACATCAACGTCAATATATGTACAGTACATAGTATGAAAGGTATCCTAAACAAGAAAATAGTTTTTAAAATATCACCGTCTCTAAATACTAAATAGTAAAAAGGATTACAGTAAATGCACGAAAAATAGTTACATAGTCTTATAAGTTCTTGTAATAACAGTGTTCTAAATGAGCTAAACAACTGTTGTGTGCAGATATTCGCATCTTTTATTTATTAGACTAATTTGATTATAATGTATTGATGACTTGTTTTACTGAATACCAGGCAATCATCTACATAAATGCAGGTGAATGGATATTAGGGTATTGCACATAATAGTCTGCACACAAACCTAGAATAAAAGAACAGAGCCAAAGTCTGACCATAATTCAAATTAACTAAGCAATTACTTTAGCATCGTACATAGCTGCCAATAGTAATTAACACGATTATAACTAATGGTATCTGCTTATACACTTTGACATGATCATAGTTTATTTGAACTATGGTTTGAATTCGGCTGCTAGACTAGCAATTGTATGTTATTTTCCATTCAACCAATCATTCAATATACTTATGACACAAAACAACAATCCATTTTAAGGAAGATTGCGTCAAAACGATGTTATTTTCACTTTCCATAAACATTATTGAAAATTAAAAAAAGAAACATTAAAACATCAAAACCACTATTGTTTAAAATACTCAAAGCAAAACAAATGTATTTTTAAAACTTATCTTTTACACAGTTTTAGTTTCAGAAAGACTTTCGGATCACAACAACATCTCATTTTCTTTCCAACATTCAATTGCCATTCTTACTTATTCTTAATATTATACTTAACTTTATAATCGCGAATATAACATCCTATTACATTTAATAAACATTTCAACATATTTACACAGATAACAGTATTCATTAATAGATTCTTAAATAGCGATCCTACAGTTCAAACAGTTTCAAAGATCAAATTTATGTCAAATTTAACAATGCCATATATAATAAAGATATTATTTTAGATAGTGTCTTCTTTCAAAATGACAAAACATAGCGTGCTATTATCATGTAGTTTTAGCATCAGAATAAGTAATATCAATAAGATTCAGGTACTTCGTGCAATAATCATATTGTCTTTCATACGATATTATTATTTTTTGGCAGTTGGCACTTTTTTCTTAACTCATGTAATTTAGTAAGTACCAGGAAGCATTGTAATTATCCTAAACAAACAATAATTTCAATGATATTGTTACGATAACAAAGAATTATAGCGTTAACAATACGTCGAGACTACCTTTGTTTCTAATAAATTCTACAACAAAATTAGTGCACGCAGTAAACCGTTATAATAATTCAGTAAATAATTTACATGCAAAATGCTTTACAATAACATTTTAATAATTATTTAAACAGTAGTTTACAATAATTTTTATCTATGTCAAAATTTCAATGTTTAACAACAAGATTTTTGCTTTATGCCAAAAACATCTAATGTAACAACTTCTATTCCTATAGATCGCTACATAGTAGTCATACTTCTAGTTACTTTTTTTTAAACTTATCTTTAGACCTATCTTAAATACATCGCCAACCCTATGCAGTAGTGATTTAATAATTCGTCATCAATTTATTACATAAATGAGAATTTATTTATATATATCAATATCTCAGGTCTACAGGAGCAATATTTAAGCTGCCACGTCTTACGTCTATACAATGTGATAGGGTTGGTACTTCTAACCCGTTAAGGCTAAGTACTACATCTAATTTAATCGACAAAAAATATAATATGAACATGAAAAAAGTGATTTTAAATCACAAAATAATTAAGTACTTAATGATTTTTTTTCTCACCAAAATAATCTCAAACATACGAAACAAAGTAATTTATTAGTTAGCCAGTGTCATTAGCTACCGTTTGCCATTTTTTTCATGTTTCTCCGACGTATAAAACCTTTGATATCGCATAAAAAATGGTCATAAATTATAGGGGGAGGAAGTTGAACCCCCTATATTTTTTTTTGTCGATGAATTTAGATGTAGTACTAAGCCTTAACGGGTTAGAAGTACCACCCCTATCACATTGTATAAGACATATAATTTGAGTGTAGTCAGTTGGAACTATATTTAGTAGTAAGTAGGAAAATAAATAAGTTTCTTAATAAATAATTTGACAAAAAATCAGCTGCATTGAGAATACTGTTAAAAATATCACTATAATTTTAAAATAACAGCGATAGAGATCATATTTTGTCTTGGAATGTTAAGTCTTGGATGATAAGTAGTTTTGTACTCACGGCATGTAGTAAGTAGTTAATAAGTATTCAAATATATATCTGTGAATAAATGGCCCCATTTAGGTAGGTGGATATAATAATTAAAACATTATGATTAATGTTTAAAACTATTTGACATCCGAGTTGTATCTTAAAAATATATTCATGAATCATGGTATAGTGATTAACACATATCTTTGATCTATAGGTTATCTTAAAAAAATATGGAAAGCAGACATACATTGTTATATTATTTAATAGTCGCAAAATTGCTATTTTATATTGCTTAAACAGTATTGAAACACAAAAAAATTTAAAGGCCAATGTTTTTTGTTCTACTAACAACAAGTGCCTTGGATGTAATGATTGTGTTTGATTTACTTCAACCGGCAACCTCACTTTGTAAAGACGACAAAGGCTAGAATATGAACCGAGATGGCGTAATGACATTCATAAGTGCTGTAGCTTTAACTGAATGAATTATATTGATTCTTGATTCTTCTTGAATGTGTGCAATTCCAAACATATACATATTATTTTTAACCGCCTTTGTGGTCTAGTGGCTAAGCCACCGGTGTCAGACCCAGAGGTCCCGGGTTCGGTTCCCAGCGGGGGGTACATCTTTGTGTGCTCGGTTTGGTTGGTGGTAGGGCTGTTAAGTCCGCCTGGCTAGCTACCACCATCTTATCTAAGTCTGTCGCCATAACAACGATGTTTCTAGCATTGTTGTGTTCCGGCAGTTTGAGATAAGATAGCCAGTTCCTCAGTGGTTAAGGATTCCGGATGAGGCGCGCTTCCACCTTCGGCCTTATCGTCACTTACCATCAGGTGAGATGAAGGCCAAGTGCTTACCCGCTGCCGAATAAAAAAAAAATTCTATTAAGCAGGGGGGAGGGCATTTTTTTTGCGGTCCTCATTGCCTAGTCTCTGATTTTAACCCTTTGGGAATAATAGTTGCGAGTATATGTGTAAGTGTAATAAGCGCACTGGAAGACGCATTGTAGGCAGGCCTCCAACAAGGTGGACCGACGATCTGGTGAAGTTAGCCGCTGGAGATGGTGGAAATCTTACGGGAAGCCTTTGTCCAATAGTGGACATCCTGCGGCTAATTATGTTTATCGAGAGCGATTTTATTATATTATATCTCAAATAAAGAGCGCGGCGCTGATTTTGCGGTCCTCATTACCTAATCTCTGACTAAACACCTTGAGAAATCTTGAGTATATGTATGTTTACTAGCGGTTTCCTATTCGTGAGTATATGTATGTTTTCTAGCGGTTTCCTATTCGTGAGTGTATGTATGTTTTCTAGACTTTCTATAAAGTAGGCGTGGCTTACGCCAGTCGGCAGACTCAGGATCTCGAGTAAAGAGGCGACGCTGCTTCTGTGGCCCAAGTCTCTAACACTTTGGGTATAACAGTGGTAAGTTTATGTATGTTTTCTCGAGAGATTTTCTATGAATATATAACTTATACTAGGTGTAGCTTACGCCAGTCGGCAGCCTCACGATCTCGAGTAAAGAGCGCGGCGTGGCACTGCTTTTGCGGTCCACATTGCCTAGTCTCTGACTAAAACTTTGAGAAGTCGTGAGTGAATGTGTGTATGTTTTCTCGCGGTTTCCTATTCGTAAGTGTATGTATGTTTTCTAGACAGATTTTGTTTAAACTAGGTGATGCTTACGCCAGTCTACAGCCTCAGGACCTTGAGTGCAGCGGCGGCGGCAGCGGCGCGGGCGGCTGTCAGAAGTAGATGACGTCTTCTTCGGAATTGTGGTCCTCCAAGGTATTATGTGGATCTCGAGTCTTTGCTCGCCTCTTTAGGCGACGCTGCTTTTGCGGTCCTCATTGCCTAATCCCTGACTAACACTTTGAGAAATCGTGGGTGTATGAATGTTTTCTCGCGGTTCCCTATGACTATATTACATGAATAAACTAGGTATAAGTGTGGCTTACGCCAGTCTACAGCCTCAGGACCTCGAGTGCAGCGGCGGCGGCGGCGGCGGCGGCGGCGCAGGCGGCTGTCAGAAGTAGATGACCTCCTCCTCGGCGGCGGGCGCGGGCGCGGGTGGGGTCACTTCGGGCGAGCGCACGCGGAACTTGTCGGGTAGTTTGGGGTATGTGTTAGTTCTGGGAGTTGAGTTGAATGTTATTCAAATGTTTTTGAGAAATTAAGAATTTGAGAATTGATGTTTGATTTTTTTTGCGTTAAAGGCTTGCATTCGCGTTGGTGATGCCCTCATTAAGCTTTTTCTTAATTGTAGTAATTTTAGAATCATTTTCACAAAAAACGCTCTGTAGTGCAATCAAGAATCATCAATCAATCTTTAGATAGTTTTAAGACGTAAATTGTATAAAATTTATTGTCTATGTACAAGTAGCAGATTTTTTGATAATTGCTAATCAAGGCAATTTTCAAGATTTCAATTTGGTTCTAAATTGCACTGTCACTATTGCGCGACCCTTAATAACTCCCAAGATAGGTACACAAAATATAGTGAAAACGTTGAAAGCAAAGTGACAAACTCAGGTGGGAATCGAACCCACGTCCTCCGCATACTGGGCGGCTGCGTTGATCAATCCGCCACAAAGGTTTCAGTTAGACCTGTCGAAATTCTTCAACGCTCTCTACTTAATTATTATGTTTATAGAACAAAGCAACATTGTCTTAACAAAGAGGTTTGTTTCGAGGCTGTTGTTGTCCTAATTAAAATAATAATAATAATAATAATAATCATTTAATTCAAATAATTAAAATAATTATCAAAGTAAATGTACTAAGCCGTCGTGAAGTGTGGTATAGCAGCTAACTGAAATAATACCTACTATCAACCTATCTCTTCCCTTGGATGTTGTAAAAGGTGACTAAAGACTGCACATACATCCAACAGCAAAGAGCGGCGATGGGCTCACGCTGAGCACATGTGCTGTTGTAATTTAGTGAAATGTGGACACAAGATTGATTTTGCAATACTTATTGCATAGTCTTTGACTAACCCTTAGGCCTACTATCTACGGCGGCCTAGCTTCATAGACGCGTATTCGTCATTATACGCTTAGTATACGCCTGCTTGCAGCTTACATACAAAACTATGCTACTCTGTCGACGGAGCGGCAACGTCACGTTCGCGTCGCTGCATGCAGACATCATGACGCCTGCCGTACTGCATGTCATACGCCGGGGCGTACATAGTGTGAACGCACGTGTTTGTTCTCGCTATATTGGTATTTTATTTTTGTAATAATGGTTCTACGATATGAAGTAAATCCTGATTAGTTATACTCATTCTATAGAATGAATGAAATAAACTGTCATCTTCTAATAATTCTTGCCGCTACGAACAATCTACAGTTGATATTTTTTTCTATATATGGATGAGTACAATATAATCGTTGTTTTCGGCGACTTCGAATGTAGTGATAAGGCAAAATAACGTCTTCGTCGTCCGATTGCATTCTCACAAATGATTGATAACGTACGCTTGCGATACGCCTCGTGGACAGACATAAGTACGCCGGGCTGCTTAATACGCCAAGTGTATTTTGCAGCGTCTATGAAGCTACGCCGCCGTGGACAACTACACTTAGGGGATAATAGGTGTGAGTGTATGTATGTAATATTTTTATAAGCCAATTTTACCTTGTGGCCTTATTGTTGAACACCTGTTGCGATGGCAGCGGTGCGGGTGAGCTCCCTGTACGTGTGTGGTGAATCACTAAGCCTTGGTTATGCTGGAAAAAAAATGCATATCAATAAAAACTCTATGGCACAAAGTCGATGTGCGAATTGGTGTGAGATAAGCTCGCGTGTCGTGTCTATAGGAATTAATAGGCTACAGGTGTTCACACATAAAAACTGGATGCACCAATCACCGCTCTCAAAACGTCTGCACAATAAGAGTACCTAGTGAGATGTTTAGGTACCTACTCATTTCGTTTAGTATTGTGCGAGCTAAGTATCAATATGACGAAGAGCTCCTCCAAAAATTTCAATCCTGCCAAAACACAGATATGAATCGAATAAGATCAAAATCGGCAAAGTAGGGTTGACCTAAATTTTGGCCATTGAACAAAAGCCGTTAATATGCGATTGGATCCATAGATAATAATGACAAACATTTCATGTCATATTACTGTAACGTGTACTGAGCCATAAACAGTCAAAAATATGTGTAAAAGTTAAGCCTAAAGGTGCCAAATCACACTGAATTTGCTAGATTGCCAAATTCGGTTTTAAATTTATATAGATTGCCATATTTGAACCTAAACCAAGGCAAGATGGCCGTCTTTGGTACCAAACGTTGGTCATAACGCAATCCGCCATTTTGCAACACTTCGATTGGTTGACAGCGAAAGATTGCCGACTATAGTTGACAGGTCCCGTCGATTGCTGTCTTTGATCCAAAAGCCAGTTTTATTACGTGTTTTTGAAGGGTTTAAGGACGTATTTGATTTGAAAGAAGCCACGTTAATGGTAAACATTTGTATTTTCAGTGTTGCCCTATATTTATCTCATTTTCGCCCACCTACCTACTTTGCCGACTTTTTCATACAACTTATATGTCAAAATTGCCACTATTCCGCATACGATTCAGTCATAGAAAAATAACTAAAGCATAGAAGGAATGCTATGATATTTGAGTGTGCACTCCGTTTGACAACAAACAATGCGATATTGTGTGACATGCACACGCAAAAATATAACCTATGTAAATTACACGGGCGCGTTGGCCCTTGCCAATGACAAATATTACCCTTCGAATCACATTTGTTGATCGCTTTTGAATTCGGTACTTATCATAATGGTGACTAGGGTATTTTCACTAAAATTTGTCGTTTTTAGCAACTAACTTATTTTGTCTCTTTCCTTTCAATGTTTATGGCCCATTTAAAAAATAGGACAACTATACGAGTCTCATTTGGACTCCTACGCTTTAGTTATTATTCTGAGGAATCAGTATAGGAGTGTCTTTGATTGTCTTTGATAATCAAAGAGGATTGTGGATCTAATTTTTATGTGATCAAAGGCTACAGTAGAATCCTTTCTAAATAAGCTTTTACAAACATTTTAGAAGAGTTTATTATATAATGCTATAGGTTTGTCAACTCTATAAGACAAGGGTTGTGGAAAATGTGTCTAACTGTTAAGTTTTTTTTTTACTTTTTGAGCCAAAAATTGATTTTCTAACTTCATATATTTAGAAAATAACTAACAACAACAAAGTCTATGTTGTACATTCAAGCCGGATTATTTGTCATATTATAAGTTACTTTCAAAAAATTAAAAAAAAATACGGTGAAATCATGTAATAATATAAATTAAAGGGTTATAAATAAAACACTTCTCAATGAAATTATTAACATGCTCTAACATCAAAAGCCAAACAGACAAAATGGTTGTTACAAACAGTGTCGTTATCTCTACTGTATATACAATAGTTTAAATATATAAAACGACTGCTGTATTATCTATTGAAGCGAAAGGTAATAACTATAATATGCTTGAAATTGCAGCACCTTTTGTGGTTTGAAGTCATAGTAGATATTTGGAAGAACTTTATTCAAACCGGAACACTAATTTGAACATAGTAAATTCAGATTTACAAACAATATTCTGTGCTTATTTCACCAAATACTTTAATTTAAATAACAAAACGATTAATTTTTAAACCATACAAACTTATAAGCTTTCTGTAAAACGAGTGTTTTGCATTTGTGCATTTGTTGCGTATTGCAATAGATTACAATGATTCAATAAAATTTTATTTTGCAACAGCCAATAACAAATTTAAGTACTTATTAAACACTGTACAGTTAATGTAGCATAATATTCATATTAAATATTTCTTTATTAGCATATTTCAATCTATATTGACTTAAATATGAAAAGATGATACATCCGGCCTCCGAAGTAGCATTACACTCTAATACCATGTCACACCAAATTGCTCGGAACGATCGCGTACGTGCAACCATTATTCACGAACGCAGTAGTTGTTATGACATAGTCACACGCCAGCAAATCAACCTATCCAAAACTGAAAAATTTATTACATATAATCACGACTATTATCCCCGAAAGGTTAGTCAGAGACTAGGCGATGAGGACAGCTAAAGCAGTCCTCTACCACAGACCACTTTTCACCAAATAGCGACTGCACATGTGCTCAGCGTGACAGGTGGTGAGCCCATCGCCGCCATATGCTGTTGGATGTATGTGTAGTCTTTAGTCCGCTAGTCGCCTTTTACGACACCCAAGGGAAGATAGGGGTGGTAGTATTCTTTCACGGCTACGCGATACGGTAAGTTAAAAGGACCATGGGCACTTTTGTATGAAGCTTGGGCTAACTTTCCAACAGACATGACACTTCGTCAGGTGAAGGGATTCTGCGTGTAATTGATTTTATATTACGGGAGCAAAGTAGAATTCGAGCGCGAAAATGCAATTTCGATGCTTTTTATTCGATAAGTACATCATACAATATTCGTATACACGGTGATTTTATATAATGAGTACAATAATCACCGTGTATTTTAAAGTATGTAGTATAAAATATGGTGTGAATATGTGTTTCCACTATTATTATCTCCATAAAAATGAAAAATTCCGAATGAAAAAGGGCGCGCCGCGCCGGTGCCGGTGCCGCCGCCGGCTGCCTGCCATCGTTTACCGAGCGATGCAACGGTGTCCGAGAGAGTGACGCATTTCTTAGTTCATTAAATGATATAGGTAATCGTTTCATATACGAATACGTCATTTAATAATTTGAAAATAAAAATAGCCAAAACACCATTTTCGCGCTTGATTTGCTTGATTTGAACTGAGCTCCGATACTATAAAATGGCAATTACGCTGTTACCTATTAATTGTTGTCACCGTCATAAGTGTTGAGGCAACTCAAAATTTAGCCCAAAGTGCCCATACCCCTTTCTCCAATCGATATTAATCTTTAAAGCCATACGCACAAAGCTCAAAATTTATTGTAAAAATTGACATTTTGTTGTAGGTTGAACTGCTGGCGTCTATACAAAAGTGTTAAGCTACATCTGAGGCGGTACAACAAAAGATGAAACAATCACATTCACAGTGTTTTTTTTTCATCAAACGCTTTGAACGAAGTTAACAACCAACACGACACATTATATCCGATCGAAACACAACAACAAATTTGGAAGAGTCTACTCGACACCAATCATATGGATTACTTACTGAAATTTTACAAAATGCCGAATTACGTTTAAAATACGTTCGGATAGTCCACCTCCTGAAATACCCGGACGGTTAGTCAACCATTTTGATCTGTTTCAGTTCGGGACATTTTTCGGTGAGCGCAGAGTGCGATTCTTTTCACTATTTGATCGTGTAAACGTAACGAGTAACGTTGGATTATCGAAATCGCAGATCAACATAGGTTGAAAACTGTCTTTCTTCAAAAGATATTGATCCTTATTTCTTAGGGGAAAAATTCAAAATCGATTGAAGAAGTCTCTCTGTACCATAAAGTTAGCTATTATTTGTATGGGAGCAAAACAGCTCCATCTAACGAGAACGTTGTGTAACTAACATGTATGTAACTGCTTGGATGCAATATAAATGTCACTTTACGTTAACTCGGTCGAATGGTGAATAAAATGCACGAGGCACTCAGTTTAAACAAGGTAGACGGGGATTTGGCATACTAAACAGATAGATGGCGTTATTATGATAAAATTTATTTTTTTAATAATTTTTTTGTAAGGAAACAAAAAAATAGCTAGGATACTTTAAAAATAATTTTAATTATAAAATTTAAGCAAATCGTTTAATGTCACACATGTTTCTATTGTAAGGGCATCATTCAACAACCAACTACTTTTATAACCGTTGCATTTTTATTAATTATAAAAGCATTTAATATTCTTTCAATGTTCAAGCAAAAATATGACGAAATTAATAACTTTAATTTGTGACATAACATTAAAACATATTGTCAACTCTAAGGGCCTTACATATAAACATTATTTAATTGTTGTTTAGTTATACACTGTTTTGTCTCTTTTGCTTAAATTGAAAATGACATTTATGTTAAGTAGACAAAACAATGTTTAACTAAATAATGATAAAATAGTTTTTATAAAGTAAGGCAGTAACACTATAGGAACAAAATCTACATGGTCTTTCAAATTTATTTATAACAAAAGGTTAACAAAGTGAAATGGGAGCTACTGCATAGTGATTAGAGATGATATTACCTCACTGGGTGACTCGTGGAGTCTGTGGTAGCCGGGCGGCGGTTGCTGCTGAGTTTTGCCGCTTGCCAATTTCAGAGGTAACTGCTGTTTTACCATTTGCTGTAATTAAAAAAAACTTGAAGAATATACTTTTATTTTTATCTACTTAAGAATACTACCACCCCCTTTCTTCCTATGGGTGTCTTAATAATAAGTCTCGACCAACATCTCAAGAGACTCTCGCTAGACGGCTGGATCAAGGGCCAGATACAGAAGGCGGTACTTCTTGACACGGCACGCATCGTCAGGTTCCTCTCTCTGCAGCCCTAACACCGTTAGCTTGTCCCTGCCCCGCTGCCGGCGGCACCCTAGGTTTAGGTTTTTTATAATGTTAAATGTTTTATAGTAGTTTGGTTTATTATTTTTATATGGAATATTATAAGAAACCTAGACTTAAGAAAACAAGTAAATACGAGAACGATAATAATAAAACTTTATTTTGGATAATGAGATCCATACAATACAAATAAAATTGAAAACAAATATTAAAAACATTAATTACAAATATAGAATTAAAAACAAATAAACAAAAAAAAAATACAAAATTAAAAATCAAAAATTTATTAAAATAACATAAGCTATATTTTAAAATCAAAAATTAAAAATATTCTGTTATAAATGGTGACTAAAGGACTACAGTCTGTACATACATCTAACAGCTTAAAGGCTCCGTACGGACTCCGTTTAACTCGCAACGGCAATCTTCATAGAAGTTTCCCAGTTCCCAGTGGAAGCACTTCTATGAAGATTGCCGTTGCGAGTTAAACGGAGTCCGTACGGAGCCCGCTCCGCTCTTAGTGGAAGGCGGGCATAAAGCGGCGATAGGCTCACCACCTGTCACGCTGAGCACATGTGCAGTAGCTATTTGGTGAAAACTGGACTATGGCAGAGGACCGCTTTTACGGTCCTCATTGCCTAGATTTTTCTAGCTCGGGAGTCAGGGCAACAATGAATTATTGTAAAAGGTTATATTTTATTAATAAATAAAGTTATTAAATAAAGTTATTAAAGTTAAATGTATGTATATTTTATCATAGGGCTGCCGAAGACTAACAAAAGGGGTTAAAGTCACTAACATCCGTAGGTTTACCTTGAGATTACACGTGACCCCTGTGTGGTACTAAATGAGTGACACTGTCTGAGTAGTAGCGCCACACGCATTGGGCCAGCCCTCCCGACGTAATATCACCGTCTCACAGAATATGGGCGTGAAACAATAGCACTTATAGCTGTTTGTCGTCCGGTGAGTGAATCTTATCTTATCTAGTGGGGCCTGCAGAGGTCTCTCTCTCGCAGCAGCACGTCGACCCATTGGGATCTTTGATGCAACCCCATCCTATCACTCTGCCTCCTCAGTGAAGATAATTGCCATAAGCTTTGCAATGTCTTTGAGGGCGAAAAGCCTTCAATCTTTTGAATTCGGGTAGGCCGATCCCAGGAGATTCAGAGATCCGGTGAGTTAAAGTACCGCAGGCGCATCTTTCTCTCCTCCACAAATTCTATTCCTTCCTCAAACGAATGAGGCAACGAATCTGCGACTAGAATAGTTTTGTGAGTTTTGTTTTCTGGTGTGTAGTGTGTATCCTGATTCTATTGGCAAACTCTAAGGCAAACTTGTGTGGTGTGTGTAGAGTATAACCCCATACAATGGCGGATAAGGTTCGGCGCAACGAATGAAGCAATGACTGCGATCCAAAGGCTCTTTATTACGTGCATCATGGTTATATAGCGGTAGGAGATGTGTACTCTACTCACACTACACACAGTTGCCTCTTTATTAGATAAAAAAAAAATTACAGTCTGCCAGATAGGCCAGACGCACAAAGCTGATTGTCAGAGAAACCTGAATAAGATCAGCTCAAAACAGAAGGGAATTATTGCATAACATAGCCTAATAGGTATCAAAATGATAATGGACGATAATTGTGTCTTACTAGCTGTCCCGGCGAACTTCGTACCGTCTAACAATCAATGAATGTAGTGACAACTTTTAGTAGATATCAACCAAAACGATAAAGTAGGTAAGATAAAATAATAAAAGAACTGAACAGTAACGTGAAGCTTCTAATTCTAAAGTCAATTCTGTCAATATTGTTTTTATATTATTTATTGAATATCTTCCAGCTGTTTTTGTTACTTACGTACATCCTCTTTGCTGTCTTCTATGTCACTCACTCAATCACATTGAATGGAGATTTTTTAATCCATTGCTTTTTAATTTTCCGTACTTTTTTTAAACATTTTCTTTCACACAAACATTTGGGCAATTGATTTTTATTAACCTTTTGAACGCCAGAGCGCAAACGCATCGGCGCCCCATTCACGTCAAGCCAAAAATTTAGGGCAAAAACCTACAAATAAAATAGGAATGCCGACATCTATCGATAAGTTGTCAATAACCATTGTTTTTCGTCACATATGTTTGAAATAAAATATTACTCGTTACATCAATCTTTTATTTGACACTATTTTAACAGCAGTTACAAAATTCTAAACAAAGTAAAAGTAAACACTAGAACTACAAACGAATAAATCAGATAATAATAAGGTACATCACTAAACTCGTTTTTGACGTCAGCTGTCGGGAAGACCAGACTCTGGCGTGGCTGGCACGACCTTTAACGTTTTTCTCGCGTGCGAGGTAGGGATGTGACATTTCAAGTAAACTAAAAATTAAAAACACCAAAGTAAAGAAAAGGTTGACTATTAGAGTACTAATTAATTTCTTTGCTTTAGTTGATTTTCTTCGTTTTTACTTAATGTTATTAGATTAAGTTGTACCCAACTAATCTTCTTCTTCTTCTATCTTCGTGCCATTTTACAATATATATTATTAATGTACTTTTAAATAATAGGAAAAAGAAACACAGAAAAGTTAATTTAGTATATTTATTTTGTATTTAAAAATGTCGCTTCTTTGTCGGCTATACACGCTGGTGGCGTGTTGGACACGTTTTCATTTGTCGGCCATATCCGACCGTGGCGTTCAAAAGGTTAATATAGACTAGCGCCCCGCTCGCGACTACGTTCGCTTAAACACCCTGCATCCCGTGACAATTTTTCAACAATTTTCTTTAAACTCAAACCTTGTCCTGACAATTACGAACCCAACAAAAAAAGAATCAGCCAAATCGGTCGAGCCGTTCTAAAGTGATGGGCGTACAAGCATTTTGGCAATAGATTTTTATTAATATAGATTTATCACAATCGTCATCAACTGCTGTGCGGTGACGGCTCATTATTATAAGAATACTAGCAACCCTTCTCTTCTCTTAGGTGTCGTAAAAGGCGATTAACGCTCCAAAGACTGCATTGCATATACGTCTGACTTTACGCTGTCCATTTTACAGCACAAAGCGGCAATTGGGCTATAGATATTGCGTCATCAATCGTATGTACAGTTCGATTCAAGTAGGATGGCGGTTGTAAATGTAGCTGCGAGTGCCGGTGCGCGCAGGTAAAGCCAATGACCGAGCGGCGGGAGGGCCACCGCGGGTTGCGGTCTGCTAGCGAGCGGGGGTGCATCGCCCTCCCCGCGCTGTAACTTGACTTGTGACTAACTTCACCGATGCCATTCTATTTGAATCAGACTGTATCAATCAATCATCAATCGTGTGTGTTTGTGTGTATGTGGGTGTGTGTGTGTGCGTGCGTGTATGTATATATGAGTGTATGTATGTACTGACCGCCATGGCGGGCGCGCGTACCGTGGCTCGCGTCTCGTTCTGCGCGGATAAGAGCTGCGGCGGCGGCCGGCTGCACGCGCCCGTCGATGGCTCGGAGCCGGTGGAGCCGCGGTTGGCTGTAAACACAAAGTATTTATTAGTTGTTAGCCCGCCCGCGACCTCGTCGACGGATTTCCGGAAAAAATCTTTCGTAAAAACCTAGTTCAGACATTACAAACACAACAAAAAAAAGGGTGAAAATCTATTGGTATTGATAGAGAAAATTGGAACACATAATAACTATGCGGTTACTAACAGGGATATAGTATCTGTTCACTGTGTACCACACGCTCAAAAAGAAATAACTCGCCCCAAGAATATTGTTATCAAGTTTCATCTAAAATTGTTCGTGATAATATTATCAGTGCATTTCGCTTGAAAAAAAATGTTACTACAGACAACATAGGCCTGACTGGTTTTTCACACAGAATTTACATGAATGAGCACCTGACTTTGGAAACAAAGAAACTGTTTCGAGAATGTCGTCAAGCAGCTCATAAAAATAATTTTAAGTATGTGTGGGTTAAGAACTCAACTATTCTTGTCCGCAAAAATGACAATGCCCCAGCCCTTGCTATACGTGGCTCTCATGATATGGTTAAGATCAAACAAAGTAGTCGCGCCTCTGGTGAAATGGTGCATTGAGTTTTATATTTGTCCCTCATACAAATATGAACATGATGATGTCTGCCTACTGTATGCATATACTCACATGTTAAAATGTTGTTACTGTTTGGTAGGTTGTTATGCTGCTTCTAAGCCCTTTTGTGAGCTGACCACAAGCATTTTATGTAATAATTCCATCATGTTTTACTGTTGGTATGTAATATCCTTACATGAGGCTTTTTGGCAGTGTGGCTTTATTTTCGAATATTATGTCACTACACATTGCATGTGTGTTAGTAAAGAAGTGAGTATTAAACCCATTTTTAAATCTAAATTTAACATAGGTTTTATAAGTTTTAAATTTATATTTATAAGTAAGGAGACTATTACATTATTTTGTTTTTGCCTATTAATCCAAGTTTGTTATTGCATTTGTGTAGGTAAAAAAGTGAGTAGGAAATCTATTTCTAAAATTAAATCTAACATTAGTTTTTGTTCTAATGAGACTGTTACATTGTTTTGTTATTGTCTGTTATTCCTAGTTTGTTACTATACGTGTTTAAGTAAAGAAGTGAGCATTAAACCCGTTTCTAAATTGAAACTTAACATAAGGGTTATGTGTGGTGTGGCTATTACATTAGTTTGTTATCATATATTATTCCCAGTTGGTCATTGTATGTGTGTCGGTAGGAAAGTGTGTGGTAAACTTATTTTTATTAGACTTAAACTTAATTTATATCTTTTATGTGATGAGACTATTAAATTTTTTTTTTTTATCTATTGTTCCAAGTTTGTACTATTTGTAGGAATGGTTACAGCTGCTATTATTCTATACTTATACTTTATAAAGGTGCTAGTAAAGTTTTGTATCTCAAACCAATTTTTGTAACAAAACCACTTTGTTGTAACGCAACCATCATCATAATATTATGTTGTTATCTACCATTCCAAGTTGGTACTATCCGTGGGTTTAGCTGTGAATATGATTACCCTATGCTTATACATTATGAATGCGTATGTGAAGTAGTGGATTTTAGACCCACTTGTAAATCTAACATAAAGTCTCTCTGGTAATACGGCCATCATATTATCTTGTAACTGTCCAGTTTCACAAGTTGATGCTCTTTATGGTCGTGGTTGTAACTGCAATTTTTCTGTACTAGTGCATTGTTATTGTAAGGGTGAAGCAATATTGTGCTTATCACTTGTTTATATAATGTACTCTATACTGATTCACTTAACTTATCAGGTCTTAGTTGGTATTGTTGCTATTCTGCCTGTACGTGGTAGCCTGATGAAGACTAAATTGCTTCATAACTATGAACCAACCAGTCTATGCGAATTCGAGATCGTTAATTACAATGACGAGGATTGTATCCTTCTAAATTATTTGTGCTTGAGTTTGTTATTATCTCATACGTGTCCTTTTAATTTCTCAGTCTGCTTATACTTAACAATTTTATATTCACCAAACCAGGTTCAATATTATTGCATCTACTCCTACTTTGTTAAGCTAGTAACACAAATTTATTATTTTGTAACCTTTAATGAACAGTAACAATTTATCAGTATTTTATCAAAACTGTAGGGGAATTCGCACCAAATTAAACACTCTATATATGAACATACTTGCCAATACATATGATATACTTGTTCTTACTGAGACCTGGTTGACACCTGAGATTTTGGATAGAGAATTTATCGATTCTCGTTACATAGTTTTTAGATGTGATCGAAACCGTAATTTAGCTAATAAAAAAGATGGAGGTGGCGTTCTTATAGCAGTCTTGAGCCAGTTACACCCTAGTCAGTGTACTGCATCCGATCATCCTTGTAACATTATAGAACAGATAGCGGTACTTATCCCATCTTCAAGATTGAGTAATGAGGTCATAATTGGCACAGCCTACATTCCTCCTAACACAGCCAACGACACATACATCTCGTACTTGGATGCTCTGCAAAATGTAATCGATAGTCACAGTGATGCTCATGTATGTATACTGGGTGACTTCAATTTACCTAACTTAACTTGGGTTTCCAACTACAATATAAATGCGGGTACGGGCTTTACATGTTCGGGAACATCTGATATATCCTTGTTGATGGGGAACTTTTTATCTCAGAATAACGCATCTCAATATAATAATGTAGGTAACATAAATAATAGAATTTTAGACTTAGGGTGGATTCGACCAAACTGAAATAAGAATTACTCCGAGATTAGTCCATACAAATTCGGCGTTTAATCTAGGTGTAAGACCTTATTCCAGTTTGGTCGAATCCACCCTAAGTCATCTCCAATTTTGAATGTGAATTTCGTACAACTAATGATTCCTTACTCCCAGTCGACCCGCATCATCCCCCTTTTTTCATTTTATTACCAAATACAAACAACAATGCTCCCCGAATGTCCCACTCCAAAATACCCAAACCTAATTATCACAGAGCTGATTATGACAGTATAAATAAAGAGATTTCCAACACATTATGGGAAGAACATTTGAGTGGTCTTCCAGGCATTGAGGCGGTCAACCGAATGTACGAAATCATCTTTGATATTATAAAAAGGAACACTCCAATGATAACCATTAGATCCGATCGTTTTCCTAAATGGTTTACTCCGTCACTTATACGTATTTACAAAGACAAAAATAAAGCTTGGTCCAAATGGAAGACTTACAGGAACATTAGTGATTATGAACAGTTTTCTGTGTTCAGAAAAAGATTTAAGTCTGAAAGTAGTAAATGTTATAAGCGGTATATGATGTCAGTTGAAGGAGGTATCAGATCTAATATCAAACACTTTTAGACTTACATACACAATTTAAAACGTAATTCAGTACTACTAGCTTCAATGACTTACAGAACCCTAAACTCCAGTGACCCTAGTGAAATCTGTAACATGTTTTCTCAATTTTTCAAATCAGTTTATGAAACCTCTACGCTATAGCCTGATGTTTGGGTACCCCTATATATCACATTTAATAAATGTATCTGCGAAGGTGTATTTCCTGAAACTTGGAAGACTGCTAATGTTACTCCCATTCATAAGTCCGGCTCTAAGCACGATGTTGAACAATATAGACCCGTATTCATTCTGTGTACACTGGCTAAAGTATTTGAACGTCTGGTCCATAATGCTATTTACCCATATCTTCATTCTGTCGTTATTGCTCAGCAACATGGATTTATTAAGCGTAGGTCAACTACTACAAATTTATTAAATTTTGCGACATTTTTATTTGAAAACATGGACAAGGGAGAGTAAGTTGATGCCGTTTATACGGACTTTCAAAAAGCGTTTGATAAGGTTGATCATGAGTTACTTTTGGTTAAACTAGCGTTTAATGGCATCCGCGGGAATCTTCTACGCTGGTTCAAAATCAAAAAATCAATATCTCTTTATTCAGTAAACTTAGAATAAGCATTTTGAATCGTCAAAAGTTAAAGGATGGACGGGCACCCGCCCACCCACCCCGCCCATTCAGGAAGTCTTTTAACTGTGGAGAAGAACGGGCGCAAGAAACTCCACAGGTTTATAATAATATAAAAGTAACGACATTTACAAAACAATATGTCGTTACCAAATCATACAACATACAATTAAACAAATTATGGGCGTCAATACAAGTTGGAACATGCCCTCCCTGTCATAGAAGGACATTTTCCATTACAACAAAAAAAAAACATTTGATACGATTACAAAAAACAGGTATTGCTCGATTATAAATAAAACGAACAACGTCTTACAGTATCTTTGAAATAAAAAGAAAAACTATTAAATACTACCAATAAAAAAAATAAGATTGCAAGAGCAGACCAGCCTCCACAGGCGGCACCCGTTCACGAGTATGACATGTGAATCAGCCATCGCTTCGCTCAACCATGTTTTAGGGAACGTAACGACCCGACGCACATGCCACCACCGCAGAGACACTTTAAGAGAGCACGACACACTCGAGCAACTCCAACGAAAGCAAGAGAACAATAAGACAACTTTAAACGCAACATAAATTTTGAGTGGGTACCTTTGTCTGTAAGACACTGCTGTTAAAGGCTATCATACCAGCGTAAAATTAATTATTAAAAAAAAAAATATTGCTAAGAAAATAAATGTGAAAATATTATTATAACCAGGCTGTTTTGTCTTCTAAATATTCTTTGACTGTATAATAACCTTTCTTATGTAAACAAGATTTTACATGATTCTTAAACTTATCTAAAGGTAAATCTTGTACAGTACTTGGTATTTTATTATAATAGTGTATACCTTGCCCCAAGAAAGAGCCAAGAACCTTTTGTAACCTAAACAGTGGCATTACTAGTTTTGACTTACTTCTAGTATTGAAATTGTGTACATCACCGTGTTTAGAAAAAGAGTTAATATTGCACCGCACAAAAACTATACAATTATAAATATATTGCGATGCAACAGTAAGAACACCAACTTCCTTAAAAATATTTCTCAGAGAAGTTTGTGATCCCAGTCTATAAATGGTTCTTATTGCTCGTTTCTGTAAAATAAATATAGTTTTAATATCAGCCGCTGTTCCCCACAAAAGGACGCCATACGACATGACACTGTGAAAATAACTAAAGTAAACAGTCCTAGCAGTTTCAACATCTGTTAATTGTCTAATTTTTCTAATGGCGTAAGCTGCTGAACTGAGTTTGCCGGCCAAATTCGATATATGCGGATTCCATTGGAGTTTTGAGTCCAGGGTTATCCCTAGGAAAACTGTCGAATCTACCAAATCTAATTTATCACCATTCATTCTAACATCGGTTTGTTCGGTCTTGACATTTGGTAGTGTAAATTTAATATATTTCGTTTTTTTAGCGTTTAGCTGTAAATTGTTAGCAGTAAACCAACTAAGTACCTCTGAGAGAGCATTGTTTACATCGTCAAAATTATTCTTATTCCTAGTCACATTAAAAATGAGTGAAGTATCATCTGCAAACAATACAATATCACAGAAGTTTTCTACAAAGAATGGCAAGTCATTGATATATATCAAAAATAAGAAAGGGCCAAGAATTGACCCTTGTGGAACTCCCATTTTTACATGAGAACCGGATGACTTAGTTCCATTAACATCGACAGTTTGTGTTCTAGAACTAAGATAAGACTGTATCAATTTAAGCGCAAAACCTTTGAGACCATAATAATTTAACTTCATCGCCAGTGTTCGGTGCTCAACGCAATCGAATCGAATCGGTTCATTTCATATCTTTAAATATTGAGTTTTGTGAGTGGGTGTGGTTTCGTAAGCCAACCAACAAACCGAAACCGAACCTTTAACAATATTGAGCTATTCTACCAGAACGTGCGGGGTCTTCGTACAAAATTGGATGAATTCTATCTTGGAGTGTCTTCTTCTGAAGCGTGTTTTTTTGCTGTCACGGAAACCGGATGCAACGAGTCAATTCATGATGCCGAATTAATACCACCTGGCTACACAATAGTTCGATGTGACCGCGCGGACGGACGCAAGCAAGGCGGTGCATTTTTAGTGGCCACACCGCGCTTCGAGCTGAGGCGAGTGGGGATCCCGGGTGACGTAATAATAGACAATCATGCGTTTGAACTAGTCAGTGCATCTGTTTATTTAGGACAGAGATTTTTGTTTTTGTGTTGTGTTATTTATATACCACCTAATAGTAGTGAAACTGAATACATGATAATGTTTAGGATAATTGAACAATATTGTAATATGTTTAGTGCATTGTTAGTGATAGGAGATTTGAATTTGCATTCTTGCCCATTAACAGTTGTTAATTATTTTGAATATTTTCAAAGTTATTGCGGATTCACTCAGAGTAATAGCATAAAAAATTGCAGTGGTCGTCAATTAGATCTTGTGTTAAGTACATGGTCTGATGATGTTGTGTGTGTGAGTGAGGCGACTCCAATAGTATCTCCCGACCCTTATCATCCCGCGCTCGCGGTGGCAGTGCGACTGAGCGCGTCGTCGTCGCCCGCTCGCTTCTCCCGGCCCAAGCCAGGGCTCCGCGACTGCCCAAATGTCGGTGAGGTGAGTCACGCTACAAATAAACATTACGCACCGGTGCGGTGGAACTTTAATAAAGCAAACTTTTCATTGTTATATTCGTCGTTAGCAGCGATAGATTGGATTCCAACGTGGGATATGGATTTAAATAGTAGCTTAAATTATTATTATGAAACTATTAATAATGTAATAGACAGCTGTGTTCCAAGAAAAAAGCGAAACTGTGGCAGCTCAGGGTACTTTTACCCTGAGTGGTATACAGTGAATATAATTCGCGACATCAAATTAAAGGCGAACCTTCATAAGCGGTATAAAACGAGTAATTTGGAAAGCGATTATATTGAATTCGCACAGTGTAGAACAAGAGTAAAACGAATGATAAAACTCGCGCATGAACATTATCAAAACCGGATGCAAAATCATTTGTTACGAGACCCAAAAGCATATTGGAATTACATTAAGTCAAAAAGGGGTAAAAGAAGGTCACCAGGTATAATAAAAGATGGAGAGATTATGTCGAGAAACCAGTGTGTAGAGGAACTAGCTAGGTATTTTCACTCGGTATACAGCACAAAGCGGGCAAAGCTGGACGTTGCCGAGAGTGTCGCCAGCGCGAGCGGAGTCAACGAAGGAGCACGCGTGAGTCTCGATCATTTGATGCTGGAGGACGTTAGAGGGGCACTGCAAAGACTCAAACCTAAGACATCCGCTGGGCCGGATGGTATCCCTCCATTTATTTATAGGGATTGTCGAGAGGTGTTGGCCGAACCGTTACTCCACATATATAACCTTTGCTTACGATCGGCGGTGTTTCCCGAGATGTGGAAGATAACTCGGGTTGTTCCGGTGCCGAAGGGAGGTGGTTCGTCAAAAGTAGAAGACCATAGACCTGTGGCTGTCCTGTCAACGCCAGCTAAAGTCTTGGAGTCTGCCATTCACAAAAGGTTGTACTCGCAGGTAAGCGCGCAGTTGACGGACGCTCAGCACGGTTTTCGGCCGGCTCGTAGTACAACTAGTAACCTCCTCAGCTACATGGCGGATGTGGTGCCAATCGTAGACAGTGGGGCGCAGGTAGACGCCGCTTACTTTGACTACAAAAAGGCATTTGATCTAGTAGACAATGATGTGTTACTAAAGAGGTTAGCGAGCGTGGGCTTTACTCCACATTTATTACACTTCTTTGCTAGCTATATGCGAGACAGACAGCAGTATGTGGAGTATGATGGTTGCGTATCAGAGATATATCATACCAGGTCAGGGGTGAGTCAAGGTAGTAATCTTGGCCCTCTTGAGTTCATCTTAATGGTAAATGATCTGCCGAGGGTCGTAAAGGACGCCAAGTGTTTGCTGTTCGCGGACGACCTTAAGTTGTATCTTACGATTCGGGGACCAAGAGACTGTGAAAAGCTGCAAAAAGACATCTATAGAGTGGTGGCCTGGAGTCAGGACAACAAATTGCAGTTCAACACCTCGAAGTGTATAACGGTAACCTTCACTCGCGCTCGCCATCCCGTTTCGTATACTTATGCAGTAAATGGAGTGGCTGTGGAGAGGATGAATGAAGTTAGGGATTTGGGAGTTCGACTCACTTCGGGACTTACATTTCGAGACCATATTACTGCTATCTGCAAAAAAGCCTATCGCAATTTAGGTTTTATACTACGCACAGCTTTCCATTTCACAAACATTAAAGCTATTGCCACATTATATAACGCCTTGGTTAGGAGCCAGCTTGAGTATAACGCAGTTATCTGGGCTCCACATGAGACTAAGTATAGTCTCATGATGGAGCGAGTACAAAATAAATTCATTCGATATTAATATATGAGGCACTACGGGGTATACCCATTTTTTCCTTTAAAATATCCTACTTTATTTATTTTAGGAATGGTAGGATATAACGAACTTAGTGTTAGGAGAGACATGACACTGGTGACTTATATCTTAAAAGTATTAAGAGGAAAGATACATAATGCTCATTTATTACAAAACATATATTTTTGTGTACCCGACCGATACGTTGAGAGAAGGCGACGGCCGCCTCTGCTGGCGATACCGCGCGCCCGCACCAACTTGTTGAAGGAGGCGCCTTTCACCCGCGCCACACAGATCATTAATAATATAGCTGAAGAAGTAGATTTGTTTGGGTGTACTCTGAGTGAGTTCACAAGGGCTGCACTGTTTGTCATTTGTTACAAAGGTAGATAGGGTAAATAGGTTAGGTTAGTAATTTTGATAAGTGCTTGTACTATCGCAATGGATTTTTCTGTAATGTTAGTACTAAGTTTGATGAAATAAATAAATAAATAAAAAAATAAATAAATAAATATATCACAAATATAAGTCCAAAAGTCGTTGTAAGGGGATTTAAGTCTGATATAGTCAAAGTCACATCTAGTGTTCCACAAGGCTCTATCTTGGGGCCACTTCTTTTTGTACTGTTCATTAATGACATACAAGACTGCTTCCAGCACTGTAATTTTGCGTTATATGCCGATGACTTGAAAATTTACCGAAGTATTAAATCCGATTCAGACTGTCGTCTTCTTCAAAGCGATTTAGATCGTCTATCTGAATATTGTACTCTCAACAAATTACACTTAAATCTAAATAAATGCCTTAAAATTGTATTCACGAAGAAAAAGTCAAAAATAAATAATACTTATTTATTGAATAACTTGGTGCTCAGTGAAGTAAATGAACTTAAGGACCTTGGAGTCACACTTGACACCAAACTACACCTAAACACTCATATTGAAAAAATTATTAATAAAGCATTTAAACTTTATGGGTTTGTTATGAGATCTACTAAAAAATTGAGTCAACCAAGAACTTTCATAACGCTTTATAAATCATTAATACGTCCCCAACTTGAAAATGCAGTGGCAATTTGGGACCCATACTATGATAAATATATACAAGAAATAGAAAAAGTCCAACGTAAATTTTTGCGTGCTGTTCATTTTAGATGCCACCGTAGGAAAGTTACATACTCTGAACTTCTCAAAATTTATAACATGTCTACCCTCAAATCAAGAAGGCTTTTACTTCAAGCAAATGTGCTTCACGGTTTGGTTAACAACGCTTTCGACTGTATAGAGCTAAATGACAGACTCAAGTACAGTGTCCCACGATCAACTTACATACGTGTTAACAGAACCCGACATGTCTTTGCTACGGCTAGATGCAGAACAAATGCGGGTAAGCGATCTCCGATGCATCGGCTGGTTGAAAATTATATTGAACACTTTGTTGACCTAGATATATTTCACTTGTCTGCACCTAGATTTACGAAGCACATCATTGAAATGTATAATAACACTTGATAATCTTTTTGCTCATTTTTTTTTTGTAATTTGTTTTTTTTTTCTTTAACTCGGCCGATTCAGCTGATAGACAATTATTGTATCTTATTACTCTGCGAATAACATAGTTGGTTATACATTTATACGAATCATTGTTATTTTGCCGCAATACTATGTAACGTGTAACTGTTTGTTATTACTAATAATAAATAAATAAATAAAAAAAAGAATCATCCAAATAGGTGGCGCTGTTCTGAAGTGATGAGCGTACAAACATTTCGGCAATTGATTTTTACTAATACAGATACCAAAGAGTGGACTGGACTTCACTATCGTCAGTTAAAAGCTACTGCACGGGACCGCTACCACTTTTGTCAACTGACCTCTAAACTTCATTTTGAATGAAGAACATAATTAGGAGCCGGCGGCGCGGCCGACGGCTCCCCGCGCCTTCCTCTATGCTTACTTAGAAACGCTGTCATTCAATTTCGTACAAAATATCTACCACTTATTGTAATACCATTTATAAACAAAAGCCTTCCTCAGTTATCGTTTTTCTAGGTAGCGAAAACCGCGGAAAAATCCATCGCATGGTTTAGAAGAGATGGAGTCACAGACACAGGATAACGGCGACTTTACTTCATAATAATGTAGTGATTAGGAACTATGCCTCTGGAGCCGTATCCGTGTGTGTGTACATAGGCTGCATAAAAGTATCGGGAATGGAATATTTACATTGTTCCTGGCCTTGAGAATTAAACCTAAGTTTTAAATCTAAGTTCCTGGCATAATAAAGTGTTTATAATCGAAAACTCCTTGGTTTTATTAATCGAATACCATTTATTTATTTTTAAAAAAAGAACGCGGTCTTTTCACAAGGTTTTGTCGAACTTGTAAAGTCGCGCACATAGGGGCCAAATGCCTGTTTAGTAATATTAATTAATAACTCAGCAGCCAGAAACACTTTCTTTTTAAAATTTGGTTTCACATCAATTAAAAAGATTTGTTTTTGAAAGGGGGGGTAAATATTTAAAATTGATTTCAGATAATGATGTGTGGTATCATTTGAAAGATATTTATTTGTACTCTTAATAAAATATTTATGTTATTTTTAGTTAATCAGTTTTTTAATAGAAGATAATTAAAAAAGTAAAATTAAAACCAATTTATTGATATCTAAAATGTTTTAAGAGATCTTGTAAATCATCCGTGTGATTTTCAGTAAAAGCAGTATTTTCCGCCAATAAATACTTCACATTTTCAAATTTTTTATCAACATTTTTATTAAATATACTTTCATAATATACATGAGCCAAAGATAGCTTAGTACGTCTTCTGTACTGCGGTCATTCTGAATTTAAAATAGAAATTGAATAACGTTTATTTTCATCAATCAAAAACTATTGGTAGCTTTTGTATGGGTCAAAAAGGTAGGCAACAAAAAATAAAAATAAAATATTTTCGGCAAAAGTCAAGCACTTATGTTTTTGGTTTTAAACATGTACTGTATCAAGCTATAATATGATAACAACATACCTGCTTGACTTTTGCCGAAACAAAAGATTTTAATTTTTTTGTTAAAAATAATCAGTCCCGGTCCTAATATTTTTGAAACTATGATTATTTTAGAAAACTTTATAGTCCAATACAATAAACATTCCTTCTACTATAAAATACATATCAAATATTATAACAAACTACTTTAGATATCCACTAAATAATTAAATAACGCGCAACACCAATTAATTCACAGCGATTTGAATAAGCTTTGGCACACGTTTAGTTATTATAGAGGATAGATAAAAAATCAATATACCTGTTATTTGAAAGTTTAGACATTGCGGATTATGAATATACTATTAATTGTGTCAGTATCGCCATTCCGGAAAAATGACTTATTACCATCGCTTGTATGGAGCGATATGTGAGTCGGTGTGGAAATGGAATTGACTCGAGAAAACTCAAGAGCAATGATTTATTATGACTTTCGAAGTGCTTCAACACAAAAACATTGTGTTAATCGGATGATTTCTGCATTTGGTGATGAAGCCCCATCTAAAACCACAATTTATCGCTGGTTTACGGAATTTCAACGTGGACGTGTCAAGCTGTGTGACGATCCCCGGCAAAGTCGCCCAAAAACTGCAATCGCCCAAGATAACGTTGATGCCGTGCGTAAGGTGATTGAGGAAGATCAACATGTGACATATCGCGAAATTCAGGCAACTTTAGATATTAGCATGAGTTAAATACAAATAATTTTGCATGAACAATTAGGTGTAAAAAAAGTTGTTTTCCCGATGCATCCCGCATTCGCTCTGTGAGGAGCAAAAAGCGGCTCGCGTTACTTGGTGCGTCAGAACTTTCGAGAGATTCCACGGAGGATCTTCAAATGCTGTGTACAGCGTCGTATCAGGTGACGGATCCTGGATATACGCATACGAACCCGAAACAAAAAACCAGTCACGAATTTGGGTGCTCGAAAATGAGTTGAAGCCAACAAAAGTTGATCGTTCACGGAGCGTTGCAAAAAAAATGGTGGCCACGTTTGTTTCCAAAACTGGCCATGTTGCGACTATTCCTCTTGAAGGACAAATAACGGTCAATGCAAAATGGTATGCTAGCATTTGTTTGCCGCAGGTCGTCTCTGAACTCAGTAAAGAGAACTACAACCGCCGCATCATCCTCTATCAGGACAATGCGAGCTCTCATACCACCCACAGAACAAAAGAGTTTTTGTAGCAAGAAAACTTTGTACACAAATAATTATTAGACCATCCGCCGTACAGCCCTGACCTAAGCCCAAGTGCTTTTTTTACTTTCCCAAAAATTAAGAACAAATTGCGTGGTCAACGATTTTCGTCACCTGAAGAAGCTGTAGACGCCCACAAAACGACCATTTAGAATACCCCAACTTCAGAATAGAATGAATGCTTTAATAACTGGTTCCATCGAATGGAAAAATGTGTCAAGTTTCGAGGAGAATACTTTGAAAAACAATAAATATCTTTTCCACTAACAATGTTGTATCACTCCCTTGATTCCCGAAATTTTCAGTGCCGCCCTCGTATAGCGGCTCACCAAAAGAATACTAGATACCAACCCCTCTTTTTCCTTGTGTTTCGTAAAAGGCGACTAGCGAAAAAAGACTGCACATACAACTAACAGCATAAAGCGGCGACGGGCTCACCACCTCAGCTCAACGTGTGAGTACATGTGCAGTTGTAATTTGGTGAAACGTTACATATGGCAGTGGACTGCTTCTGCGGTCCTCATTGCCAAATCTCTAACTAACCCGTGGTGGGTAAAAGTCGGGAATTTCTGTATGTATTATCAACTAGCGGAAGGCTTGCGCCTTTGTCCACGGTAACTTAGAAACACTCTATACTCCAGCTACTTTGCACAAAATATCTTCAAATTATATTTTAAAAAACCATCGTCCGTTATCGATCTTTCTATCATCCCCTCTCCCTATTCACTAAGTTTTATTTGTACTGGCACCTCGAGACCAACCGTTAGGTTATGCAAGAAGTGCCAGACGTCCCTTCGCCAGCAAAATACTCGCGCAGTAGACCATCTGCGTTAGGTCTTGACGCCAAATCAGTGCCCGCCGAAGAGCGCTCTTCAATCGGTACTCATAAGAGGAGTGTCTCGGGAGAGTTTCCCCGTGAACACGTGTAGTTCACTGCCTATTGTCCAGATAGGTAACCGGAGCTGTCAAGCTCGCTCACTTCTAGTTGCACGAAGGGCCCAACTCGCAGTTGCCACTGCTCGGGTCGTCGACTCTAAAGTCAACTCCCAAGTGTCCACCTTGGTCGCGGAGTAGTAAGCACACTCACTTCTCGGAAGCCGGGCGCATCCGGGCGCCTAGCCAGTTCCCACGTCCTACGCGGCTGCCTGGAGCGGAGGCTACGGCATTTAGGGGGCCGCCTCTACTACCGGAGATGTCAACACCAATGTCCAATGAGAACCACCGGACAAAGCTGCCAACTATAAGAGAAACTCACATTCCCCGCAGGACTTTTCGCTGCTGGCCCCACAGAGACCGCTACAGGCCCCGCTCGCTGTGAGCGAGTTTGGAAGTTCTGGCACACAATACTAGGGCAAACGAACATTCCCAAACTCTACAGCTAACCACAAGCCACTACGAGTCCAACCCACGTCCGGATCCCGCCGGAGGCGCCGGTCAAGGCACAACCAGCGGTGGGCATGAACCGGAACCCCGTAGTACCACTGAGAAACACAGCCGGACCCGTAGTTCCAGCAGCGATACCCTATCTATAAGGGTCGGTAGATAGGGAATCCCATTTTTCTATTAGTGGAAAAATACGACTAACGGACTTAAGACTGCTCATACATTGAAGACCTCCGTGGGCGAGTGGTTCACGCAGGGTCTGGCGTCGCGCCATCTCTGAGGTCCCGGTTTCAAATCACGTTCGGATCAATTTACAGAAAAACTGTTTTTCTAAATTCATTTCGGGTAAATTTAATTTAAATTGTTTTTTAACATACAAAAGCATAAAGCGGCGGTGGGCTACATCCTATCACGTTGAGCACATGTGTAGTTGTTAGCAGTGGACTGCTTCTGCGGTCCTCATTGCCTAGTCTCTGACTAAACCTTCGGGGATATTAGTTGTATGTACAGCCGAGGAAGTTTCCGGTCGACCACATTGCGGCGATATTCGCTTTCACACTATCTACGCGCACGATACTGAAAAGGTTGTGGGGGCGTTTGTTACTTTACCACCTTTTCTTGATATACATCTTTATTTATGATTTTAATTTTAAATTGCAAAAACACGTAAATACGAAAACCTCATGGTAAGTCTCTCCATGTTGGCACTTCAAATCGATCTCCTTATCTCTAGACAACTCGTTTGACATCCTAATTCTTTTTATGATTTCTAATTGTTTTATTCATATATTATTGCAACGTAGAACCTGCCAGTGCACTAACATAGCATAGGCTCCACACTACGTACGTACGCGCGGTTGGAATGGAGCGCAAGCGTATATCGTCGATAGTGTTGCCGTTTGATAGTCTATCGATAGTTGAGCAAAAGAAACAGTATCGATAGGCGTCTCGATTGCGTTCGATAGTATTGATAGCCCCGTAACAGTCAATACTATCGACACACAGCAATACTATCGCGTGTGTGTGTGTGTGTGTGTGTGTGTGTGTGTGTGTATGCTCACTGTCAGCCCCAGTGTGAACGTGGACTCAGTCTGCAGTATGCGTTCACACGAAACCGACAATACGCTATAGCGTAAAATTCGCTACTTTCGGTGTCGAACATCGCGACTATCGCGATATACACGTCTGTACTCATTGAAGTTTCTCGAATGAATTATTGTGCCCGCGCAGCAATCTTATACGTGCTAATACGCTGTTACGATCGGCTACGTAGCAAATCCGCGTCCATCGTGCATAGACGCATAGTTCAAAAATCGGCCACCGAGAGTTAGCGACTACCCACTACGTAACAGCGTATAGTCCGTTCGGTGTGAACGAGAAGTTAAATATATATGTAAAAACTATAAACTGCGTAACGCGCGCTCACAGTCCGCGGCGGATAATCCGTTTGGTGTGAACAATGCCATGCTGTTGGTCAATTCTATGAATACTCACCCCGCCACTTAGGATCTTTCCGTCTCGTCGTATCGGTGACCGTAGTGTCGGGGGAAAGCGTGATCTCTTCTTGCGAACCGCCTGCGAGAAGGGTTTCAAAATAATAATCAACAACACAGGCAGACAATCGAATTTCTTGCAACTTTATTCTTCAGCAGTAATAGGTATATATGATGATGATGTGATGAGGAATATATCCTCACCCAGCGCAACTGGAAGCGAGTTCCAGAGACGAACAGTGGCATGCAAAATTCTCATACAAAAGGCAGAAAAATGACGTTTCGTAGTCCCCGGTTTTCTCCTTCAGAACTGGATCAATAAATTTCTCATCACATCATCAGCATATATCATCGTCATCTCTCATCCATATATCACCAAATATCAATTTACCGCATATAGAGCACAGCAGCTAGAGGCTAATTGCCTAACTGCCGTACTCAGAGACGTCAATTAAGTTTTAATGACAATTAAATGTCTTTCCTTCTCTATTTAGCACTATACATACGAAAGTGACAGCAAGAGACTTAATTGTCATTAAAACTTAATTGACGTCTCTGAGTACGGCGGTAAGTGTGGTTTCAGAGTCACGCTGACCGCCCGCGCGGGTGTAAGCGAAGCGGGCCACGAGCTAGGTGCTGTCTTGTACCATTTTATAGTGACGCTTACCACCCGCGCTAACAGTAAACGCGAGCGCGTCGCTTCACCCGCGCGGGCGATCAGCGTGACTCTGAAACCAGCCTAATAATGATGACGACGATGATGATATAAGTAACGTACACAGAGCTCAGCAGCTAGGTGTTGAAAATTTTTCATTGGTTTTAGACTATATTTCAATTGCATAAAAATTAAAATATGGTGACAATTTACATCACACTGAATTATAAAGAGCTGATGTTTATATGATACTAGCGGCCCGCCCGCGCCTTCGTAAACGCTAATTTAGAAAGACCGCCATAGTTCAGCCATTTAAAACAATATATCTACAAAATATAAACAAAAACCATCCTCAGTTAACAATCTATCGTTTAGTGAAAACAGCATAAAAATCCATTGCGTGGTTTAGGAGAACAGTGCGGTGCCACAGACAGAGGAAAACAGCGAATTTACTTTATAATATATGTAATGATGATCATATTTACAGCACATACATCCAACAGCATTGAGCGGCGATGGATTCACCACCAGTGGCGGGCCTAGGGCTTGAGATTAAGGCAAGCCCGGAAACCCAAATCTTCATGTCTTGACTTGGCGAGCTTAATAAAAGCACATTGAGGCAATGCACACTACTAGGCGGAATAGATTACACGTCAGCGTACAGCAAACGTAAAAAAAAATACAAATCAATTTATGCTTAAAATTAACATAAAAAAAACAATAAATTTAAAGATGCAACACCAACAATGTAATTTATTAGAACGGGAGCAACCAACAATCCAACGAGTTTTATTCACAGATCTATTGAAATTCTTTTTATGATTCCTAATAGTTTACGAAATACACAAATCTGGAGTAGGTTAGTGTGATGTTATCAGCTGATTAATCTCTTGAAAATCAACGAATTTACCTTACTCTCACCGTTTAACATATTAGCTCATCTAAGTCCTTCATAGGGGACAATATTAATCGTCGAACTAGACTCGAAATGCATTCTAAATCACTAAATAAAACTTTTTGAAAAACGGAGCAGTCATAAAAAAAACAATCGCTCAGCAAAACAAACTTTAGCAAAGTGAAGTTCGCATTCGCAGTTCGCAGTGGTAGTTTTTAAAAAATGGCAGCGCATGCGCGTATAGATGTGCTCTATGGCCTCTATGGACTGCAGAATACAAAATTGTAAAGCTTTGCTCGAACCAGGCCAGCTATTCAGCCACAAAGCGAGCTCGCAGCGCCACTTTGTTTAATTAAACGAATTGTTGTGTTATTCATGAAATCGGTGATTTTGTGAAGTTATTTATGAAATAATAAAAAATGGAATAGAAAGAATGTAAAATTAAATTTTTCACCAAAAACTGTTCAGCCACAAAGCGAGCTCACAGTTATCTTGTTTAATTAAACGAATTGCTGTTATTTTATTAAATCGGTTATTTTGTGTAGTTATTTAAGAAATAATACAAAATTTTATAGAAAGAATATAAAATTAAATTATTCACCGAAAACTTGTAACAGACAAAAAGTATGTAAGTACTATTTTTACCAATTTAAAAAAAATTGCGTTTACGTTCCACCATAATTAAAGTGATTTGTTTTCTCTATAATTATGTCAATATTTATAATTAAAGGTTTTTTATACTTAGTATTCGAACAACTTATCTAATAAAAAGCTAATGACTAGGCAGTATGGTCTCTGACCTTAGCCTGTTCTTTCAAATTAAAACTCAACTCCACCGTTGCAGTGTGCAACTAACTTCATTATCCAGCAAGCCAGCTTTGTGGGATGCTCATATATAAACTTACGTAGTATTATGTTTGTGGAGTACCACTTTGTTGATGTTAGAAGAGAGCGGATATAGAAAATTGACGAAGCCCGGTTGCAAGCCAAGTAGTGTGAGAGAGACGTAAATATGATTGACATGAATGTAAAGCATCGTACGATTTAAATGCAGTTTGGCGATTAGCTTTACGAATTGTTTATTGAAAATTGATAATGTGAATGTTAAAAGTGATTTATTTCTATTATATTTTGCCTAGTCTCTGACTAACCCTTCGGGGATGATAGTCGTGATTATATGTATGTATGATATTTACCGTGCTGCTGCAGCCTCTCCAGCCGCCTGTAGAGCCGCTCGCGCTGTTGTTCCACGTCCTTCTGTTGTTCAGCCAGCTCTTCGCGGGCCGCTTGCAATTGACGCTTTTCTGTACAACGAAAATGAACTTTAAAGACAAAGTTGCGCGTCGTGCAAACGCGCTGTGTAACAAACGAAAGCACCGCAAACACGCGCAAAAAACACATTAATACACCATCACAAGCACGCAAACACACACAGGCACTCTCTCTCTCTCTCTCTCTCTCTCTCTCTCTCTCTCTCTCTCAAACACGTACACACACACACACGCATACACAGACACTTTCCCGCACACACATACACTTTTCATCATCATAGACCTCTTAGGCCTTTCGTCCACGCGTCGACTTTCTCACGATTCGAGTATAATACGGGTAGCATAGGTACGTGTTGCTCGGAAGTTTCCGTCATATATTTATATATTTTCGGCAACGTTCGTACACGCGTCGACGGGACACGCTCTCGATGCAACGCGTCGGATACCAGTTCTGCGCGACTTGTTGTGCTCGTTGCATGCGACTAGAGTATCTATATACGAGTGACGCGAAGCAATTATGGCAGAACAAAATAATATATTATATGTGCAAGAAGTGGAGGAACCGGCATGTTTATACAATTATAAAATTACAATTTTATTTTATAATATTCTTCTAGTTCCTTCGCAGCCACTAATGATCGACAATTTAGATTTCTTTCAATATATGGATGTCTTTTTCAATTTGTAATATGGATGTATCCAAAACATTCTTATTTTTCTTTTGTATTATGGCCCTTTTATAAGCAATTTAAAGTAATGAAATTTTCACTTCTGAATCAGACATCCTAACCTAAACGGTAGGAAAGTCGCGGATATCTAGTACGAGTATTGGTCGAGAACAAGTAGCATACACAAAGAAGAGTGTCAGTCGCGTATCAAACGAGTCCAAGACGAGTCGCACGTGGACGAAGGGCCTTACATTCTATCAAAGATGATTCAAACAGCGTCCAATTCTCCTAAGTCGATGAGCATGTAGAAGAATGTAATTAGAATAAGTGAAGCAAAGGATGTATGTCAGGATCGTAGCAAATAGACGTGGTCTCTGCCTACCCGTCCGGTAAGCGGGCGAGATTTATGTATGTATGTTGATCTCACCAAATGCGATGGCAGCGCCGTCGGCCGCACGTTTGATCACCCACGCGGCGCAATCTGGAGTAAGTTTGGCTCGAGCGTGCCTCAGTAGCTCTAGTTGCGCGTCGTGCAAACGCGCCGCGTTGACGCAAACACACACACGCATACACAGATACACATCCATTTTCAGGCACCTAGCTATCACCAATGCGAGTATTTGTACGATCGAGGAACTTCATTCACAGTCACACACGATCTACGCGCACGCTGCTCTACGTACGCGCGGTCGGAATGGAAAGCAAGCGAATATCACCGAAATGTGGTCGACCGGGAAGTTCGTCGATTGTACATGTTTATGAGTGACGTTGAGTATAGGCTGATGATGATGAAGAGTGACGTTGATCTCACCGAGTGCGATGGCGGCGCCGTCTGCAGCGCGTTTGTTCTCCCACGCGGCGCGGTCGGCGGTGAGCTTCGCTTGAGCGTGCCTGAGTTCCTCTAGTTGCGCGTCGTGCGAGCGCGCCGCGTTGCCGCCGCTTGAACGCCACGCGCATACTTGCGCTTCCAAACTGAGGGATGAATCATGATATGAAAAAGTTTTATTGACCAACACGTAAAACAGTAACTAAGTCAACGTCCGTTATCAATCTTTTCTATCAGTGAAGTTAAGTGTTCGTGAACGTGCATGAGGGTTGGCAAATAAAACAAGACAGTGCAACATCACTTAGAACATTTTTAAATCTTTACTGAAACTCAAGGGGGTTTGGAGGGAATATCAGTTACCATTAAACATTAATATTATCTGACTCACTATTATCTACTTTATGCAAAGAGTTTATTTACCATTATTTCTATTATTAGACACTGGCTAAATGTGCTGATCGCACCAAGCCAATATATAAGAACAAAACAAAGTAAAGCCTCGTTCGCATCAGGTGAGAAGTCCTATTTAAATCATCAGCCTATAAACGTCCCACTGTTGGGCACAGGCCTTCTTCCTACATGGACAACATCACATGGGGATGTTGGGCCTTAACCCACCGCGCTGGCCCAGTGCGGGTTGGTGGGTTTTAACGACTGCCATCTTGCAAAGACAACCGGGACCGACGGCTTTACGTGCCTTCCGAAGCACGGAGTCTCTCTATTACAAAAACAAAAAATTTACGTGTCATCACAAAATAACTAATAGTACTACCGTACAGAAGGTTCACTCTCTAACTAAAGTCAACACGCGAAATTATTCCGTTATGCAACGCTGACTCAATATCGATTTGACGTCAGGAGCGCAGGGTTTCCACTCATGGATATATTGTATATATTAAAATAAATCAGATTCATTGTTCTTTCCTTTATTTGGACACTCGTAAACACAACATTATCTTTTATACGGATTATAAGATAGTTTAGTAGTCATTGTTCGGTGCGCAAAAATCACAGAAATAATCGTTCGTTTTATGGGCGTGGAGCGTGCGTCGCGAGCGGCAACCTACTGCCATACGCCTGCCCGGGAGGCGCGCCGGCCGAACGTACCTAAACCATTGAGTTATAATGTACTACGTACTAAAGAAGACGTCTCAACTAGATTGTTTGTAACACGCGTTAGAGCCAGCTCGCTCCAACTGTAGTAGTCTGTGGCAGGCGCTAGACGCAACAATACGAGTGTATCCTGTGTTCCATTTTATTAAAATATTCCTTTATGTGTGCTAAGGTAGGTACTGTTTAAACAACTCAGGAAATACAAATAAAACCAAAGGAATCACTTTTCACGTGGAAATACGTACTAAATTATCGATGTAACATGCATTTGACTAATTATTTTATCAAATCGCAGACACATGTAGCGGCGGCCATGTTTCGGTAAAATGCATAGAGTAACAATATTTCTGTTTTGTGCAGAAGTGACACTTTTAACGCTTTATGTGAAATATTAAATAAAAAATTAGAACGCGACTTTTTTATTTTACTTTATGTGCTGTGAGTAATTAAACTAATAATCGTAAAATAAGTAATTCAGATGAAGCAGGCAGGACTCAAATACGATTTTTAATCTCATCTCAATAATGCTTGAAAAATTTGAGCATTGAATATTTGATACTCAGTAATATTTTTACACGTAACTACTTACATAAATATTTTTCTAAAATAATTGAAAAAGATTATTATTATTATTAAGTGTGAAATATTTTAACTAAATAATTTAGTTACTTACTTTTATTTTTGGCATTAAGTTACTTATTTTCATTTCAATATTACAATTAACAACAATCAAAAAATATTAAAACTAACATGTTAGTGTTTTCAACAACATTATCTTACAATTTTACAACTCAGTAATAAAACTGTATGAACAGTGTGTCGTATCTGCGCGCTTAGACATCTCTATGACAACTAGGTAAGCCCCGCACCACGGTACAAGTATCATGTCATTGTTGCTGAGCACATTTTTTTGTATGGGGACGTCTTCCCAAGTTAATTTATCACAATGACCTAAACTGCGATGTGACACCCCCCTGGTGCCGTCATCGAGCTGTCTAACCTGTGTATAGTGGTGAGCTGCTGCCACACGATGCAGGTGAGCGTGTATATCGCGTGCTGCAGCCGCAGCGCCGCGTCGCCGCCCAGCTCCAGCGGCGGCTCGCCCAGCGCGCACGCCTCGGCCTCCACCGGCGTGTCTGTCGATAGGCGGACACCTGACAACGTGTATATTTTGAAATATAACGTTTAATAAAAACAGTGTTATCTAAAAAAAAGGGGCCATCCAGTAATCACGTGATGTTTTTAGCAACTTTTAACCCTCACCCTCTACCCTCCTGCTCCTGGTGATACGTGGTGAGGTTTAAGATTAACCTCCTGCCTACCCCTTTTCCAAAATCACGTGTATTTTCTAGTACAAACCTAAAAAATTAAATATTATTTTCACTCCTCTTGCTGAAAAATAGCGTCATTGTAGCGTTCCAGAGCGAGGAAAAAATAGTTTTTTCACTCCTCTTGCTCAAAAAGACCGTCATTGTAGCGTTGAAGAGCGAGGATAAAATAGCTTTTCGTGCCCTAGAGGAAAAAGTATTTTTTTTTAAATTTTTACTGTCACATGACAATGAGCCTACAAAAACGAAAAAGTCTTTAGTCATAATAGTAGAATAATCATGAATAAAGACTCGGCTTATTACTGTTTACTTGAATCAACTACTTTTTTGAGATAGTTATTAATTAAGTTTATGATTAGTACCTAATCAATGTAGTTGAATCTATGGACAACACAGACCACGCCCACACAGTCCAAGCTTCAGCAAGAAACAACTGCACAGTCTGCACATGTGCTTAGGTGGTGCCCGTTAGTCGCCTCTTACGACACCCAAGCGAAGGGAGGGGTTGGTAGTATTATTTGGATGAACCCATCGCCGCTCTATGCTGCTGGGTGTATGTGCAGTCTTTAGTCCGTTAGTCGCCTTTTACGACACCCAAGGGAAAAGATGGCAAGACACATACATCCAACTGCATAGAGCGGCGATGGGCTCATCAAAATAATACTACCAACCCCTCTCTTCCCTTGGTTGTCGTGAAAGCAACTAACAGGTTAATTTTTAATAAAATAATAACATATTGTATTGGATTATTTTATTTTGTCGCCTTCGTAGCGAAAAGTAGAGTGTAACACACGGCGCTAAAAACCCATTAAAACTCGGCTTCTATTTACTTGCTCGTTAAGGCAGTTGTCCCACCAACGGCGAGTAAACGACTAACTATCGGCTATTTTCTCGCTCAAGAAACGTACAATAGATAAACATTCCGTGTAAACAAAAGAGATACATATATAAATAGTTGATCGCTGACTGTTCACACTGCCGGCGAGGACTCGCTCCACACCCAACTAACAATATACCTTAATAAAATTAATGTATAAGGTCCATACTCTTATAATTGTTTTAAAATAGCAATCAATAAGTCTTTGAACCTTATAATGATACATTATAAGAAGATTTAGCTAGTACTACCATTATTCTTGTAATTTAGTTGGGTAAACGCCGATTAATCCAAATAATATAGCCACAATAAGGGTTCTAAATGTGGTATTCTTATAGGAGCTAGTTATTTGGCTTTATAATATTCAAAAGCTATGTAAAGGTTTCTAATAGGGCCAATTATTCTTATAAAAAGCAATGCACAGAGTAACTATATGGCTTTTTAATTTATAGGAGCTTTTTATAAGATGACTATATGACAAAAGAGTAAAAACATTTTATATAGTCCCTAGAAGAATGAAAGTAAACCATATTCGATTACATATTATTTATAAGAGCGTTGTTCTCTAGATGACTACATTCAAGTGTTCTATATAACTTTACAAAAACATGGTTCATCATGGTTGAAATTATCCAGCTGTTACAAAAAACAGCCACGGGTTCCGTCGCCCTACTAAATCCATTGAAATTTTGGTATAGAGATATAAAAGACTGGGCAGTAAAAATCAATATTTCCTTCATATAACTCTTAGCGATTTATTTTAAAATATTACAGCACGTAATTAGACGGTTAGGCGCGTATTGATAGCTGTCTGGCTGCTGAATTACCTACTTAAAAGATTGAAAGAAGTCTATTAATATTATTAATGCGTTTTTTAAATTCCTTGTTTCAATAGGTTGGGACACATTACACTTTAATTACTTCGTCTTTATGAACCAAAAAAAATATCCTTAAAAAAAAAAAAAAACATTATGAACAAAACAGTAAACTAAAATTTCAAAATTATTTTATTTTCTAGGGTTTACCATTACTAAAAATAAAAAAACATCTACGGGCAAAAAATAAATGTGGGTACGGGATTTTACTGGTGGAGAAGAACCCTAAATATATACAAAATGGCAATCGCATAAGGTTAAGTTTCCATAAAAAATATGTGCGATTCCTTTTCCAATTAGAATAAAACATGAATAAATAATTAACAATTTTTTATCCCAAAACAGCCTAAATTCAAGGGCGCGTTAATAATATAACATACTGCGTAACACATTTTGCCATGCATTTGAATTCCCACACCGTTTACACTATATACAAGCACATATTCAGTGACAACATAAAATAAATTACAAAGTTACTGTTCAGTAAGTTCCATAAAGTTACTATTCCGCTAGGTATAGTAACTTTATGGTAAGTTCAGTTCAGTAAGTTTATAATTTACGTCAAACATTTTAATGACAAGCACATATTTACTGAATATGTGCTTGTCATTAAAATGGTTGACGCTGTCACTTTAATTATTCGCTAAGCTTTTACGAAAATGTAAATCACTATTAATACTTATTACAGAATCATACATGGGCAAACAGCTTTATAAAATACTTTGCTTTGCTGGTATAAATTTTACTCATAATTAAACACGTATACGAAGAAAAGCTGACAAAAAATCCACACAAACGCAGGTTTACAATAGATAATACAGCTGTTAAAAAGCTATTAATTTTGGCAATGTAAGCCATTATAAGAATAATTTTTGTTAGTTGGGCTAGTTCGTCGCTGAGCGACAAGAGCTATCAAAGATAATTCTCGCTTAGCGATAGTTATACTTGCTCAGCGATCAGAACTCACGCCGAGAGACCAACCAGCGGCAGCGGCGCTTACAGCCCAGCGACAAAACTATCATAACACACACTCGCTTTGCGCTGCTCGCCAACACGTTTCTAACGTTTTCCTATGCCTATCCATCCATCAATAAAAAAAAAAATTTAGACGATTCAAAATGCTTAATTTAAGCTTACTGAATAAAGATATATTGATTTTGATTTTGATTTTTGATTTAATTCAAGCTCGATTCGCTTCTTGTTTATCGTCGGCGGTGGGACAACTACTTAAAGCTCGGGAGTAAAACTACCTCGTATACATATAATGGGTCATTTTAGTCCATTGTATAACAATCTACTATTATTTATTTATCTATCTATGAATATCAAAGAGCGACACGCCGCCCAGCTCGATCGGCCGCTCTTCCAGCGCGCACGCCTCGGCCTCCGACGGCGTGGTTGTCGATAGGCGGACTCGTAAGTGGATAACACATTCATACATAGATTTACGAATATTATCCCCAAAGGGTTATTGTATTCTAAGATTTACGCGAACATTACAACACATTGAAATGAAACACATTTCACGGATTGAACTAGCGTTTATTAGTACATTTTAGGGTTTGTTTTAGTCCTGACGTTCCAGATTCTTTACAGGGTCTGTGGTCATCGGGAGGCAGTCTCCCGTTCAGTCCGAGTTAAAACCGTAATTTTTCTTAAAATTTCAACCCAACCTCAATAGTCAGAGAACAGGCAACGAGGACAGCAAAAGCAGTCCACTGCCACAGTCCGCGTTTCACCAATTTTTTTAGTATTTTAAGACATAGGATAAAATATTCACTATAAATAATACAAGAAAATGTTTACGTTTACTAGAAAAGAATAAAATACTAGAAATACCGCTGGCTTGCAACGTAAATCACAAACTACTAGCAAAAATTCAACGAGTCTTCTGGTGTCTCGGTAGCATAGCAGTTTGAGCAGCGGGCCGGCAATCCAAAGGTCATAGGTTCGAATCCCATTCGAGCTTTCCTGAGACTGGTTGTTTTTTTTCTAGTAAACATTTTATCCTATGGGAATTTCTTACTTTTAGTTACACATTTTAATAATACCTACCTCTGTGGCGGCTGTGGTCGAACCCCGCGAAGGTGTCAGCGCGTCGGGGGAGGGCGGGGCTCTCGTACGCCCGCGAGTGGCGCTCCCCCGCCGAGCTGGTGCTTCGCCCTAGGGCGCCGCCCGCCGACCAGGTGCCGCTGGACGCCTCTAACGCCTCCTGTAAAGAAAATATTTAACAGAGATTAACGCAAACTACTTAATTCGAATATTGAAGAATTTTAGTTAAGTGATTCAATAGAAAACCACTAGCAAAGGGTGTTTTTCTCTCTAAAAAGAGTAAAAGTCCGAGTGACTCTACATATTTGAAAAACAATTTTTCAATAATTTATTAACAAACGTTCTTTATGGAATTTGGCTCAAGTATAGTGTAAATGTAAAAGGTTACATTTATAAAACTAACTAAATACTCGACATTTAAGAACCTGTCCGAACTGCGTGCGGGCGCGCCTACATACTTTAATCCTACGCTCCGCAATCCGCGATGAGCTGCGACTCAGGACTCAGCCTAAGGTTTTACTTAATTAATTATTATTACAAGTACTGATTTTAGTTTATCACACAATAATTTGATTTAACTAAGGGAACACTAAACAAATTGATATTTCAAGCGCTATATTGTTACATACCATAAAATATATAAATACCTTAACCACCCGGCACACTTCCTGCCACAGTGCGTGCGTGTCCGCCGAGGGTGCCGCTAACCGTATGTACTCGGGAAACACCAGGCCGCCGGGGAACATGGCTCCTGATACCCCTGAAGGAATATCCATCTTATTACTAAAGGGCTAAAACTCATCATCTAAGCGTTTTAATATACGACTGATTTTGTGTGGGACCGATTTATCTAAAGGAATTATCACCTTATTACTAACGGGTTAAAGATCAAAATGTATGTAATCTGGATTATTATCAACCTATAAATCTCTGGTGTGTCTAAAAAGGACTAGTCTAAGCGGTCTCGCACACGACTGACTTTTTGAAGGCCTCATTTAACCCACGTTTAACCACTACGGCGAAGCACTTGGCCTTCATCTGACCTGATGGTAAGTGACGATAAGGCCAAAAGTAAAAGCGCGCTCCACTCGGAATCCTCAACTACTGAAAAACTGGCTATCTTATCTCTAAACTATCGGAACACAACAATGCTATTGACATTGTTGTTATGGCGCCACACTTTAGACAAGATGGTGGTAGCTAGCCAGGCGGACTTGAAACTTAACAAGCTAGGGCTTGTTTCAAGTCCGCTTGGCTACCAAACCATATACACAACGATGTACCCCCCTGAAAATCGAACCCGGGACCTCTGTTAAGAATTGAGGCTTAAAAACCAGAAACAGTTAAAAGGCGGTCCTACTTTCTCTGAGACTTCGAATGTTTCTTTTCTGCCTGACAATCGGTCACTGGTTTTGTAGTAACGCAATTTTGTAGGACGTGGTCGTTTGTATTATGGAGTTCATATTTTATTGAATAACCGCGGCAAACGATTACTTACTCAAAAATAATCCGAAGTCTCATAAATACAAATTAAGAATATCAAATTTTTTGATCACATGCTAGTGGGGGGACTGGCCCCCCTTCGTTTATGGTCACAAGCCTAGCTTAACTTAACCGACAGAACTGTAGTTTTGCATATTCTTTTTTTTTATAGCGGGGGGCCTCAGGCTCCTGGCGATATTGGTTGAATTGGTTGTGAATCTGGTGTAAAAGTAAAAGTCTTACCAGTGTTCGGTACGTCCAGCTGGTAGTTGCCGGTGTGCGCGGCCATTTTCATGTGAAGCGCCATCTTCTCTTCCAGTAGTGTCGCGTGATCTCTGTCCTTGACTCGTAACGCTTCTGTGGGAATATGTACGTGATGATTAAAACATTTCACCGACGAACATGCGAATATTTTATTTAAATAATAATTTACATCTTGGCGTCAGAATTGGAACTAGGGTGGTCGGTACTTCGATCATCTAAACACTAGATACACAATTTAACGCTCTCAAAGTGTCGCCTTAGGCCCTTCGTCCACGCGTCGACTTGCTCACGACTCGAGTATGATGTATTTTCATTTTCAGTATTTTCAAGCCGGGGAGGATGTTTGCGCGCTTTTATTTGTTTCCTTGTGTGAGAGGGTAGTAACCATAAATGGTTATCGGTGTACCCTCCCTTGCGCGCTTTTATTTGTTTCCTTGTGTGAGAGGGTAGTAACCATAAATGGTTATCGGTGTACCGTCCGCACAAGCGATTCTCGGCGCGCCCCAGCATTCCTCTGACTGTCATCTGAAAGTTGCGAATTCACCGCTGAGCTGAACGCCCGCTCCCGCTAGTTCGCCTTTCGCCGCCGCCGCGAACACCGCCGCCGCCACCGCCACTAACCGCCCGCCGCCCGCGCGAGTCCGTGTCACACACCGCCGCCGTAGCTAGCTGCTAGAATCCAGGGTGCTGAAGACGCCGATTACCAGGTCAGTGTTGCTGCTTATTTCACGCAGGGGAACACTTGAAGGCCGTAACCGCCGCCCTTGGCTTCCTTCGTTCAAACTGCACCTTATATTTATTTATATATGCGATAACCGCCCCCGCTCATACAGTCCACTGCGCCTAGCATTATTTACCCGCCCTCCAGTAAAACGGAGACACCATAAATTCTGAATACTCACGACTCGGGATGAGTACGCGTAGCATACGTGTTGCTCGGAAGTTTCCTTCATATATTTTCGGCAACGTTCGTACACGCGTCGACGTGACACGCTCTTGACGCAACGCGTCGGATACCAGTCCTGCGCAACTTGGTGTGCTCGTCGCATGCGACTAGAGTATCATACGAATGACGCGAAGCAATTATGGTGGAACAAAATAATATATTATTTGTGCAAGAAGTGGAGAAAAATGCATGTTTTACAATTATAAAATGCATTATACAATTATAAAATTACATAAAAAAATTATAATCTTCTTGTAGTTCTTTCGCAGCCACAAATGCTCGACAATTAAGATTTCTTTCAATATATGGATGTATCCAAACTTTTATTTTCTTCTTTTGTTCTATGGCCCTATAAAGTAATAAAATTTCCTCTTCTGAATCAAACATCCTAAACCGTTGGAAAGTCGCGTCGACCTAGAGTCGACGCGTGTACGAGTGTTGTTCGAGAACAAGTAGCATACACTAAGTAGAGTTTCGGTCGCGTATCAGACGAGCCCAAGTCGAGTCGACGCGTGGACGAATGTCCTTAAACTAATACTCCAACCAAGAGAAAGCATTGGATTGCTGTCCGTTGTCATTTGACATTGCCGTTCAAATTTAATACTTATTATGGTGATGATAAGGACTAAGTTTTAAATGTGATTATTCGAAAACAAAATTGTATATAAATAATTGGAACCATTATTTCGAACGTATTTTACGGATTGTGTATCTAGTATAAAGATGATCGAAGGGTCGGTATTATGATTCTAATCAGAACTGGGCAAACTTAATAAACTTTGGTTGATGGAAACATTAAGATAAAATTTATGATGAACATGATAAGACATACATAATCCTAGCATGTGCCATTACCAATAAAATAAAATATGAAGAATATCTTAGGAACTCAATTATTATAATATTATTATATGTCCAAAAACACCTTACAAACATATTTTAAACATAATATAATGCAGTTCACTAAACATGCAACATTGTCTACAATAACATCGATAATGAAGTAACAAATTGTTGTTACAAATAATATATCGATACATCGAATTATAGAAAGTTGATACTTTCTGTTGTGCAAGCGTTTTAAATATACTGTACCGTCATTTATCAGTTTAATGTCGCATAGGCTTAGAATTTCCAAGATTAATGTAGCGCAAGGGAAGTCAAGTTATAACCCATCACGGTCGCCTAATGCGGTTTGGTTTATGTTACAGAATGCCATCTAACGATAACAACCGAAATTAACGGCTTGACGTGTTCTCGAAGAACGGAGAAGCTCAAGATATATATTTATTAACACACTATTGACAATAGCCCTGTTGGCCCATCTGGATAGTTAATAAATACGCTTCGGTTAGGAATGGGTTTCAAGTCAGCAGTCTAACGGAGACATAATGGGGATCAAATCACGATTTCTCACATTCAATACGTATTTTTTGTCATCTGTCCGGAGACGTGTGTCTTATAAGTTGTTTGCACGATCGCAATCTGAACGCGCTAGTCGTTGCGTCAAAAAGCTTCTCATGTTTTATAGACGTGTTTACATTTTATAACTCTTATGCTGATTGCAATATGAGCCACAAAACAATATTAAAATAAAGTTACACAGAACTAGGGATGTAACGATACTTATGATTTTTTAAATCGATATCGACAGCGCAAATTGATTATGGCCGGATATTATATCAGGATATTGGCCGGAAGATACCGAAATATCGGTACAAGATTAGTGTATAGAAATTGGTATCGATACATCTCTACACGGGACTGTCTTAAAAACGAAATGATTTTTACATTGTTACAATATACATTAAACTACCACAACAAATATAAATCATTCAGGAGTTATGATTATTTAATAATAACACAAAATTCATGTTATCTAAGTCCGAATTGAAGGTTTGCAAGCAAATTTTGTTAAAACGAAACTAACACATGGACCGATGATTAGTTGATTATCATCATTGCAATATGAACACTTGACATTCATTCGTGCATAAATTAACATTGAATTGTTTAACTTTGTCACCTTCTATTTGCCACCACGGAGTGTCATCTGTTTGTTAACAAAATTACGTTCAATTAAGTTTTCTGGAACCTAATATAGGACAAATGCGAGATATTGTTTTCAAATATTATTGCGAACACCACATATTGAAATTTTATACGGATTTACATAAGTAAATACTATAATAGGGTAATAGGTTTAGAACAAAATATATTTGTATGGGAGCAACTCTGCAATTGCGAAAAAAATCAGCTGTATGGATTCACAACAGCCAATATTATACTATTCAACCATGTATGGAACAGCTGTTTTTTGTACCATTTGCGATGGATTGCTTTTTTACTAAATGTCAATCACGGCCAGTAGGCCTAGCATGCGCAACACGAGATATGTCGCGGACGATATTCTCTCTTCCTTCGACGATGGCGGGAACGACAAACTATCTCGGTTACAGTTGTCAAAACTCGATAAAATTATGTTGCATGTTAGGGTTTTGTAGACAAAAATACCACAGACAAGCAAGAAAACAGGTCGAGAAAATTTTCTTGTGTTGCGCATGCTAGGCCTACAAGACCCAATCGTGACAGAGATTTTTAAACGAGTTCTTGGTCGGTTTTTACCTAGTTAAATTCCGCCTAAATAGTTTAAGCAGTATTTTTTTATTACAAGAGTGATGAGATAATTATAAAAATAGTATTTCACCATCGTGCGTTACCTGTAATCAGTCTTATATTTTCTTGGCGCGCCTCCAGTTGCCGCTGCCGCTCGTCGGCGGATGGCGCCAGCGACGCTGCGTCCGGCTCCTTCTCCTCTTCCGGACAGTTTTGGACCGCCGCCCTATGTGGTGGAAAATGTCGTGATTATAGTTTATGGAATGCTAAAAAGTCATTGTTTACATACATATATACATACTGCTCACGCCTCAGTCCCTACAGGGGTAAGCAGAGACGATGGACCTCCACTTTGCGCGGTCCTTGCTTCTCTTACATCCATCGACCTTTTCATGCACGTCCATTTACTCTAAAGTCATTATTTACGTGTATTAATATAAAATATAGGCAAAATACAGAGCCGCTGAAGGAAGACACAGTGGCTACAGAACCTCGTCGATTGGTACAAATTGAGTACAACTCAACTTTTCCGAGCCGCAACGTCACGGGCCCAAGTGATAGCCGACCTACGATAGGAGATGGCACATGATTAAGAAGAAGATTAATATAAACCGTTATAATTATTACTATTTGTTTTATTTTATATATTACTAGCTGTACCGGGCATGCGTTAAAATGCTACGTTTTTTGGGCTAGGAAACCTAAAAACTAGAATTTACTGCTGTTTAAAACTTAAAATTAAAACTTGCTCTAACTAAAAAATAAAACGAGTTATAACAAAACACGGTTTTAATAGTAACCTAAACATTGTATAATATCATATTTGGCCCTGCCTGATCGCCTGTATTCAGACGTGTATATCCTTGGGGCGGTGCACTCGCAGCTCGAACATCTCGGACTCCGCGGGCCCTGTATTATTGTATAGCTAGCTGCTAGTGTGTTATTGTATAACTAGTGTACTATTTGTATAACTAGTGTATAGTGTACACACGCTTGCAGATCAACCTATCCAAAACTGTCAAATTTCTCCAATCGACATTGATCCATAGACACTTTGTAACAAAGTTCAAAATGTATTGAAGAAATTTGACATTTTGTGGTGGGCAGGTAGTAGAAGTACTGGCGTCTGTACAATAGTGTGTGCTTCCAACCTGACCGACTTTCGTATTTAGCCCTAGTACAATGGCCTCACCTGACCGCCTGTATCCAGGCGTGGATATCCTTGGGCCGGTGTACGCGTAGCTCGAACATCTCGGGCTCCGCGGGCCCGCTGCAAATGAGGTAGAGACCTCGGCCCTCAGCGCCGGCCTTTTCGCGTACTAGTAGCTTCACTAGGGATACCACGCCCGTCTGTGTGACGGGTAAAATACATACATATACAATTCAAAAGTTTATTTCAGACTAAGTTCATGGAGAGTTAGTTACGCGGTAAGTAATTCTATAGTTAGTAATTAATAATAACAATAAAATAAAAATAAATGTGCTGCGCTGGTGGCAGCGCATTAATAGAATACTACCGCCCCATCTCTTCTATTGGGTGTCGTAAAAGGCGACTTACGGACTAAAGACATACATCCAACAGCATAGAGCGGAGATGGGCTCACCACCTATCACGCTGAGTATATGTGCAGTCGCTATATAGTGAAAAGTGGACTATGACAGAGGACTGCTTTTGCCGACCTCATTGCCTTAGTCTCTGACTAACCCTTCGGCGATAATAGTCGCGAATATGTATATATATAATTTCTAATAACAACGGTAAAAACACCAATTACTGTGAATACTAAAAATATACAAAAATTTAAAAAAAAACTGTGCATACGAAAACCTACCTTATTGTCGGGTGTGAAGAACGTGTATTTGTTGTTGTTGTCGTGCAGGAAGAATAGCACGTCCGTCAGAACTATCACTAGCAGGGTCTGCATCTTGCTTCTGCCTTGCATTAACGTTGCGACGCCTTCGAACCTTGAAAGTAAAAAAATATTCAACCATTTAAGAGCGGGCTCCCTAAAATAAATCCAGCGCTAGCTCCGCCCAGCCCGCCCCGCCACCCGCATGCCATTCGTTACACTACAATATCTACAAATTCAAAATTCGCGCGCTCGCAGGTCATCGAGTTCATGATCCAGGAACATAGAATGAATAGAGCATTTTCAACAATTTTTTTTCAACTTTATTCAGTAATTTTAAAGACAGATTATTCATATATATAATGAGCAGTATGTTAACAGTATGTATGTTAACTTTGATAATAATATATTGAGGATCATCTATACTAATATTATAAAGAGGAAAGATTTGATTGATTGTTTGTTTGTTTGTTTGGATTGAATATAAGGCTCCGAAACTACTAGACCGATTTGAAAAAATCTTTAACCGTTGGGAAGCTCCACTATCACCAGGTGACATAGGTTAAATATAAATAATATTTTCAAAAAATCGTCACGGGGTACGGGGTCCGTAGGGGACATAGTAGCGAGCGGTCCGCTAGTGTTTATACATATATATCTATTTCATTTTTTTTATTTACATTTTGTTTCAATTTTATTTTTTTTATTTATGTAAGTTAACTTTATCATTATGAAACTACTTCGGGAAAAGTAGTGTAAATTATTTTTGTCGAGCCGAATTGCAATGTAAATAATTGTATTATTATAATGTTGTTTTTCTTTTTATTTGTTTTATTATAACGCCCAAAGACACACTTCAATTTTACACATTTTATTAACCCCCGGCGCAAAACTAAGAGGTGGGGGTGTAACGGGGTTCTATCTTTGACCAATCGGAGCCCAAGTCAACCTCTCCTGCTCATGGTGCATCCTGCCGAATAACGAACGAGGCTCTGGCGACCGATCGATGGCGGGATAACCATCACAGCCCATGCGTAGCTTAATAAGTGCACAGACTGGTGTCGGGCAGCAGCGACACCGGTGCGATAAGCTACGCACTGCGATTGCCAACCCGCATGCCCAGCGTGGCAATTATAGGCAAACCCTCCATGGCGACACAAAAAAGACCACGGCCCCCAGTTCCCGGCCGCCCTGCTATTCCGGATCACGGCGGCGGTCACGGTAACGGCAGGATAGGGGGTGCGAAGAATCCCCGGGTTACAAAAGGCCGTCATAAACAACTGACCCTGGCGACGTATAACGGACGCACGCTACGGCTAGACGAGCACCTGGCGCAACTCGAAGAGGAACTCGGGAGGATTAGGTGGCATATCCTTGGGTTATGTGAAGTCCGAAGAGAGGGGGAGGACACTGTAACCCTTAGATCGTGTCACCTCATGTATTTCCGAGAGGGAGACCAGCTATCCCAAGATGGCGTAGGATTCCTGGTAAATAAAGCCCTCTGTGACAACGTTGTGGAAGTGTCGAGTGTGTCAAGCAGGGTTGCGTACCTCGTAATTAAACTAACCGAGAGGTATTGCCTCAAGGTTGTGCAGGTTTACGCACCGACCTCAACACACTCGGACGAAGAAGTGGAGGATATGTTTGGAGACATATCCAAGGCCTTACACTTCACCACCAAGGCCCACTATAATGTTGTCATGGGAGACTTTAACGCTAAAGTGGGAGTACAGAATCGCGACGAATCGGTAGTAGGATCTTATGGTTTTGGCAGCAGGAATCATAGGGGGCAGATGCTTGTCAACTTCCTGGAGCGGGAGGGACTTTTCTTGATGAATTCGTTTTTCAAGAAACAACCCCAACGGAAGTGGACATGGCGGAGCCCCGATACTATGACAAAAAATGAGATCGACTTCATCATGGCGGATAAGAAGCACATATTCAGAGACGTCTCAGTGATCAACAGGTTCAATACCGGCAGTGACCACCGACTTGTACGAGGCTCTCTGAATATCAACTTTAAGCTTGAACGCGTTCGCTTGATGAAGTCCAGGCTCCGTCCTAATCTGCTCCAAACCATCATGGGATCTGAAACGTTCCAATCAAACCTCGAGAACCGATTCGCTGCCGTGGAAACCAGAAATGCTGTTGACGTTGACCAGGCTCTCGAAAACGTGTCTGAAATCCTCAGGGAGGAAGGTTTGAGATTTTGCGAAGCTCAGCGTAAAGGCAGGAAGTCAAAATTTTCGGAAGAAACGCTCAGGCTTATGAAGAGACGGCGCGAAGACCCACCTGTCACTTCGTCCGACCAACGGGCCCTCAACAAGAAGATTGGCAAAATGGTGCGATATGACCTCCGATGCTCCAATACACGCTCGATTAAACGAGTAATTGAGCAGAATCGGGGGTCTAAAGTGTTTGTCCAGTCTCTTGGTAGAAGCCACCTGACGAAGTTGACTACGGCCAGCGGAGCAGTCGTTGCTTCGAAGCCAGACGTCCTTTCGGAAATAGAAAACTTCTATAGCCAGCTATACGCCTCGCATGCATCTCAACCTGATCCCGAAAAGGAGGAAACCAGAGCCACGTTGACCCGCCACTTTACCGAAGACTTGCCAGAAATCAGCCTAGGCGAAATTGAGTTGGCTCTTGGACAGCTTAAAAACGAAAAGGCCCAGGTGAAGACGGTGTTACATCTGAGCTCCTGAAAGCAGGCGGTAAACCTGTGTTAAAGGAGCTCCAATACATCTTTAACACCGTTCTCTTTGATGGGATAACTCTGGAGGCGTGGAGTAGGAGTGTCATCGTGTTATTCTTCAAAAAAGGAGACAAAACCCTTCTGAAGAACTACCGACCCATTTCGCTCCTGAGCCACGTCTACAAGCTGTTTTCAAGAGTCATCACAAACCGCCTTGCGCGAAGACTCGACGAATTTCAACCTTCGGAGCAGGCCGGGTTTCGAGGAGGATACGGCACCATAGACCACATTTTGACAGTGCGGCAGATTATACAGAAGGCCGAAGAGTATAATCGGCCCCTGTGCCTTGCATTTGTGGACTATGAGAAGGCATTTGACTCTATCGAGACCTGGGCTGTTCTTAAATCCCTGCAACGATGCCAAGTCGATTGGCGATATATCCAAGTATTGAGGTGTCTCTACAATACCGCCACCATGGCCGTCCAAGTACAGAACCAGCAGACAAAACATATCCACTTACATCGAGGTGTGAGACAGGGGGATGTGATATCCCCAAAACTATTCACAAATGCCTTAGAGGATATGTTTAAAACGCTGGACTGGAAAGGACGTAGCATCAACATCAACGGCGAATACATCTCACACTTGCGATTTGCAGACGACATCGTCATCATGGCCGAAACGTTGCAGGAGCTACAATACATGCTGAACGGCCTAGCTGATTCTTCTCGACGCATCGGTCTGCGGATGAACCTGGACAAAACCAAGGTTATGTTCAACGAACATGTCGTCCCGGAACCGATTGCAATACAAGGCAGTGCTCTCGAAGTTGTTAAAGAATACGTCTATCTCGGGCAAATTTTACAGATGGGTAGAAACAACTTCGAGAAAGAGGCCAACAGAAGGATACAGCTGGGCTGGGCTGCATATGGGAAACTACGTCGGGTCTTTACGTCGCCAATTCCGCAATGTCTAAAGACGAAATTCTTCAATCAGTGCGTCCTACCCGTCATGACATACGGAGCCGAAACCTGGACACTGACGGTAGGGCTGGTTCACAAGTTTAAAGTCGCTCAGCGAGCTATGGAAAGGGCTATGCTCGGTGTTTCTCTGAGAAATCGGATTCGAAACGAGGTGATCCGGCAGAGAACCAAGGTAATCGACATAGCCCACCGGATTAGCAAGCTGAAGTGGCAGTGGGCCGGCCATATCAGTCGCAGAACCGATGACCGTTGGGGTAGACGAGTTCTGGAGTAGAGACCGCGTATCGGCAAGCGTAGCGTAGGACGCCCTCAGACAAGGTGGAGCGACGATCTTCGCAAGGTGGCTGGCAAGAGCTGGATGAGAGTGGCCGCGGATCGTGCTCAGTGGCGTGTTCTTGGAGAGGCCTATGTCCAGCAGTGGACGAGTATAGGCTGATGATGATGATGATGATGATGCAAAACTAAGTGTGTTGTAAGTTTAACGTGTGTATTTGAGTAATTTGTTTATCTGTATGAATTCTCCCGAACGGATGGACTGATTTTGATTTGTTTTTTTTTATTTGAGAGATCGAGAGTGATGTTGAGCGAGAATCTATCAATCAATCAAAATTTTTTAATTTTTTTGAGGAGAATTATATTTTAAGAAAATCTGTTAAGCCTTTTGGAGATCATCAGCTCTTACATAGTCGAGAAAAGGATTTGAGCAACTTTCATAAGTCTGATCGATTCAAAATTTGATACCCTGTTACTTAAATGATATTGAAAGAACATAGAACCTTGACCTGATGCGGCAGCATCTGCAAGAATACCTAATTCCTTGCCATCTTATAACAGAGGTCGTGTTTGGGTTCATTGAAATGATCTCAACAAATAGGTTTTAGCTAGGTGGTGATTAAAATCTGATGAGCAGGAAAGAAAAAATGGGAATAAGTTGGTGAGGGATTCTAAGCTACTTTTACTTGTTCAATCAATATGAAATTATTGGATAATTAAAAATAAATTATTGTAGAAATAAAATCCAACCAGTCAATAGTAATATGTATTTTAATATGGAGGTAGAATTATAATTCCGTAAAGCTTAATTTAGCCTGGATCTTTGCAACTCGTGACCTCGGACGAGTCTTCATTACTGTTACGTATTACTACTTCAGTGTGAGTGATTGTTTTAGCCGTCACTTATTCTGTATATCCTTGGGCTTGATAATACCAATCCGATTTTTTATTTACAATAACCTGAAAATATAAAAAGAGACAAGATACTTATACGAAATATTTGACATCTAATTATTGTGTTCAACTGATATAATATATGTATTATAACTAATATTTTATTTATTATTTAATTTGTATAAATTAATACTCACTTGGCAATTTCTGTTACGTTTCCAGAAATGAACTTTAAATAAAAAAGCTATAAAATTTGTAGTGGCTCTGTAGACTTTAAACTTAAAACCTAATACCTAAGTATATCGAAGCTCAAAAACTGACACTGAAATATTTACAGAAAATAGACCGAAACGATAGGTAAGTAACTGTTTAGAGTATGTTATTTGTCCTTGCGTTATCCCGTATAAATCAAACTTGTTCAATTTGAAACGCTGTGATGTATCTTCTGTTTAAAAACAAGTAAAAAACGTACTTGAATTAGATCTTCACATGTAGACAGTAATAGAAAAGTTGCGCTTTGAATATTAGCGTTATTTTTGCCAGTTCCTAGGCTTAGTAACGTTAATCTAAAAAATATCAATTCAGGTTATTTGATACAAACACTAATATAGTATTTAGAATTAAGTATCGAAATAAATTATAAAAGTCCTAATAATCGAATGAATAAAGAATTTTTGCTTTTAAGATTGGATTAGTATTAAAAAAAAGCTTTGCTGAAATGATCTAATAAGATACTATTTGATTTAAATAACACTTACCTTTCCTCTGAACAAATTGGAATCGGTAATAAATGTATTAGTTTATTTGACGACTCCACGCGTTCTCTTTGTTCCGAAGTAGGTACTTTTGTTTCTTGAGTTAGAGAAAGCGTATTATTTTGTGTATGCAAAGCGCTTCGTATCATTTTCATTATTGCATGTACCTACATTGATTATTAATTTTGAAGGACTACAGACTACCGTGGCGATGGTTTAACAGCTTTAGTCAAATAAAATGTTTAAATAGGTAAGTAATAATAAGTGATAGACTACGGCAAGACTTACCATAGGTACCCAAAATGTACGTACTGAAATGGATTCAAAATTATATACTCCGAATCTCTTGCCATTCTAGCAAACTCCTTGTTGCGCCTGGCAGTATTTTTCTTCGAAACATATTTTTTATTTTTCTTGTTGCCCATAATTTGGCTAGCACAAACGACTTGCTAAACAATTAGTCGTACGTGCGAGAGCGAGTTGCACAGGTCCACCGTTCATGACGCACATTGCGGGACTGAGAGTGCGCTCGCGTAGATTTTGGAATAGTTCTCTTTCTGCAGTCATACGGTTGAATATTGCGTGCGCCGCTTCAACACGCTTAGCGCAGAAGTAAATGACGTAAGTCACAAAATTGTTTTCGTTTATAATTCGATTATTAAATACTGAATTGAAATATGGTCTTACCAGTTTCTAACTAACTATCTTAGTAAAATATTCGTTGTATTTTTATGCATAATGCTCAATAACGTAATATCAATAATATCTCAAAAACTAAAGTAAATTATCGTACATAAACCAATATATATTGTTTTTGTGTTGCTTTAAGCCTTAGTCAACTATACGAAGAAACATATACTTAAATTTGATATGTCTAGTATGCTGTACATATATGATAAAAATCGCTACTTGTTTAGACAACCGCCTCTTAACGGGCACAGCATGTTGAAATTTTTCATTGGTTTTCGTTCATCTCAATCATATTAAGTTCAAAATATGGTAGGAATATAATTATTTGAATAGAATTGCCTTATCTATATTAATATCATAAAGAGGAATGAATTGTTTGTTTGTTTGTTTGAATAGGCTCCCTAACTACTAGACCGATTTAGAAAATTCTTTGACCATTAGAGAGCTACATTCATCCCAAGCTATATAGGCTATATTTTATCCCAATGTTCGCCCGGGAACGGGTACCACGCGGGTAAAACCGCGAGGATCCGCTAGTAAAAGATTAAAGAGAAAGCGCAAACCACACTGCCCCATCTGATACTATGGCCAAATTCGACGAAGAATGTTTGTAAACAAATTATTACTCTCTTTTTTGTGCAAATATCTAGTGTCACCCGGATTTTCACTGTTATTCGCAAGAAAGACACGTCGTTTGTTTTTCTTTTGTGAATATTTCTTAAGAAATAGTAAAAAATCGAGTGGCACTAGGTATTTGCACAAAGGAATATCAATAAGTGTTTCATTTAGTCCTGACATTTTGAACCCTTTACAGGGTCCGTGGTCACAGGAAAAGCGAGGTGTTGGTCGTCTCATAATGAGTTTCATCCGTAAAAGTGTTTCATTAGAATGTGTAGTTCGCATAAACCTTAGAATACAGGTTTACAATAATTCTTTATCGAATTTGGAGGTAGTATAGCTGTGTTATATAACAAAAAAATATACATATCAAAAGCTTGTACAATATTACATAGTTACGATTTGTAAAAGATACTGAGACACTTAGTTCAAACTCCTATTGCTTTGCAGTATGTCGCTCTTCTTGAAGTCGCGCCCTCTGAAGTTGGCGAACGACTTGGTATCCATGCAATGGTATATCTCCAGCTTTCGGTCCTCATTACCTATATAGATTGTACAGTATAACTATGATATTTACTAAAGCTAACAAAACACTTACTTTAAACTCCTGTTGCCTTGCAATATGTCGCTCTTCTTGAACTTTCGCCCTCTGAAGTTGGCGAACGACTTGGCGTCGATGCGATGGTATATCTCCAGCTTTCGATCCTCGCGCTCTTTGGCCGCCACCTGGTTGTCCACGTCTACTAGAATTTCCTGTTAAAAAAGATGGAACCATCAACAAAACCAAGTGTACCAAGATTTAAGGTTACCCAAGATCGGACCAAGATCGTACTGCAGACTAGCAGTCACAAGCACTGCTGGACTCTAATCTTAAAAGACGTTATTGTCACAAATTGGAAAATGTTGAAAAAAAATCCACTCGCACCTTTCTGACAATCCGGGTCAGGTGCTCTTCCAATTAAGCTATCGTGGACTTATCCAGCAGGCCGAAACTAATCAACACTATTTACTTTTTACTTTGAAAGCCAAAGGGCGCCTTTGGCAATGGCAATTAATGTCAAGAACTACTTCAACAACATCCGATCCTAATATTTTTACAAAAATTATCTCACACAGTATATACTCTTAATTTTGTTGATCGAGGAGACGTGAGATTTTAATTTAACTTAGTTTAGATAACTTTATGTGAATATCCGATCTCTAGTTATTAGTTTTGACGGCAAGTGACTGCGATGGCCTAAACGAAACAAACAATTTGGCGTTTGACTTTACCTTAACGCCGCACAGCGCCCTCTGCAGCATATCCCGCTCGCTGTGATCGTCGCCCGCAGTCTTGAGTAACGGCTCCAGTAGCAGCGGGTATTTTGTTAGCCGCTGTGCTACGAACAGCACGCATTCGGGCACACCCTTTACAAAAGGGAGGGTGAGATGAGACAAGATGACCATTTATTTGATCCTCGACAAGGTAAAAAATGTGAATTAAACCTAGGACTGTTGCTACTGAATGAGGTGGTAGGTTAAAATAGATGTTTTGGACGATTCAAAGTGCTTATTTTATAAGTTTATTGACTAAAACATTTTGACATTTGGCCTTCGAATATCGGATACTTATCTGAAAAAATATGTGAAATGTAAAAAAAATCTGAAAATAATTTACTTTAACTTATGACTAATGTGTCAAACGCGCTCGGTATCCAGACGTCCCGGGTTAATAACAAGTCGGGCAAAGTGTGTTTTCAGATTTTTGGGATTGGGATCACCAACCCGCATTTAGCAAGTGCGGTGACTAAGCCAAGCGATGACGACATTTCAATGATGGAGGCCTTTGCTCTGCAAGTGGTTTAGTATACAATACAGGCTGTACTTTACTAATGTAACGCCTACCTTTTTCCTCAGCATCGGGTTCTGCTGGCACTTGCGTATGAAGCGCGCGAGCCGCGGCTCGCGCGTGCAGCAGTCCTTGAACACTTCCACCGCCTCGTGGTGGCGGGAGCAGAACTCGCCTGCGAATAAACAAATAATTATTTATTTTAGTAAGATTTACAGATCTAACAATAACAATGTTAATAAGAACAGTGAAACTAGTTAATTTCTGCTAATCTCCACATACGAGTTATATTATAATAAGAAACTAGCGGCCCGCCCGCGCCTTAAGCCACGCTAACTTAGAAACACCGTCACACCTCAGCCATTTTATACAAAATATCTATAAATCATATTTCTATATAATTAGTTAGTTATTTTATACAAAATGGTATCTGTTTTCCATTTTGTACAAAATAATAAACAAAAGTTTATTATAGTTAAAGAACTTAAGGACTCATAACAATAAGATTAACTTTTAAACGATGTCAAATTGCCCGTCCACATTCCAGATTAGTGATAAGTTCCTTGCTTCTGCCTTGCTCGCAATCGGCACCGTAGTGTGCAATATCCACAGCTCGTCTCAAGATGTTAAACAAACTAACACTTACCATAAGCAGCCTTGAGTCTCGACTGCGCGGGTGGATTGAATGTATCTGCTAATACATCGGCCACAGTAGTCACAGCTGGAGCTAGCTTCTGCCTCGCTCGCAAACGACTCAGTAGTGAGGCGTGTAAAGCCCACAGCTCGTCGACGCGCGGAAACATACGGGAAACTTGACCGCCGGATACGCCGCCTAGACGGACCATGCCTTCGACGAACATCTGGGGGTAAGGGTTTGTGATAAATGTTTCGTTTGGGAGTTGTATTTTTTACTTTGTTTCTTGTGATCAATATGAAATTAACAAATCTCTGCGTAGACGTAGACACTTTTTGAGTCTAGTCGCTTCCACCTGACATACAGTCGTGGTCAACTAATTAGGGACAATCTCTAGTTAAGCCAAATTGTGAATTTATTTTTTATTTTCCAACGAGTCTTAACAATATTCCATATCTTTTACACGTAAGTATAATTAGTCATTGATGTGCCCGATTATACAAACAATAACAACTTCTTAAACATTAAACCTCTTTACAGTATAGCTGATAGATTATCAGTGTGCTATTTGTTCAAAGAATGCTGGCTGGCCATTTAATTAGGGACACTGAGATATTGCGTTCTATTTTCAAAATTTGAATCTCAATACTTTTTTATTTCTTCTTTTATTGTTTTGTGGTAGTTTTGGCGGCAATCCAGATTTTTAATTTTAAGTTTTGAGAATTATTTTGAAGAAATATGGGCAAAAATAAAAGTTGCGATCCAACACTACGAACAATTATCATGAAGTTTGTCGAGCGTGGTTGGTCATACCGAGGGATAGCAGAACATTTAAATTGTTCAAAAACTATGGTATGCAATGCAGTGCAACATTTCAGGCGCAATAACACAGCTTTAAATGTGCCCAGGACAAAAAGATCGAGAAAAACAACTCCGCAAGAAGATAGAATGATAACCAGGTTAGCTAAGAAAGATCCGTTTCTAGGCTCTATTTTAATTAAACACGAAGTGTTTGGGGCAGACGAAAGAGCCGGTGTATCAGCGAGGACCGTTCGACGACGTCTGGTAGAAACAGGGTTGTTCGGAAGAGTGGCTCGCAAAGTACCGTTGTTGAAGAAAGAACATAGAAATGCTCGTTTGGCGTTTGCACGTAAATATGGACATTGGACCTACGCCCAATGGCAACATGTATTATTCTCTGACGAGACCAAGATTAATTTAATTTCTTCAGATGGAAGGCAATACGTACGGCGTCCTGTAAAAGCGGAAATGAATCCAAGATTCACAAAAAAGCAGGTGAAACATGGCGGTGGAAACATTAAAATTTGGGGTTCATTTTCTGGACGTGGAGTGGGACCTGTGAGAAAAGTTCAGGGTAACTTAGACCAACATCAATACAAAACAATATTGGAGGAAACTATGCTTCCCTATGCTGAGGAGCATCTCCCTATTATATGGACGTTTCAGCATGATAACGACCCGAAACATACCGCCCGTTCAGTCAAGTCGTTTCTTACCAGTCAGTCAGTATCGGTGCTAGATTGGCCAGCAAATAGCCCGGACCTCAACCCAATTGAGCACCTTTGGCACGAAATCAAGAAAAAAGTTTCAACTTATCGTACCACAACTTTAGATCAACTTAATCAAGCTTTTTGTGAGGCATGGGCAAACATTCCTATCGAAACATGTCAGAAACTGATAATGTCTATGCCACATCGGTGTCAAGCGGTAATTACTAACAAAGGTTTTGCTACTGGGTACTGATTTTACACGTAATAAAATGGAGCTTTTAAAAATATTATAATACTGGAGATTATTCGTTTTGTTTAACTCTATTCATCATTATACTTTACTGTCCTTAATTAAATGTCCAGCTACATAATTATACCTTAAAATTTAATACATGTTCAACCTTTGATATTAAATACTTTTTTCTATTTAATTATTCTCTTATTTACAGCCATTTATAGTATAGTAATCGGACCAAATTATGCAAATAATAGGTGCTGAAAAATCAATAGGGTTTTATATTTATATGTACATAACCGGTTATTGCTCTTCACTATCTTGAATGTCCCTAATTAGTTGACCACGACTGTATACCCATCGCGAATCAATAATTGTTCGGTTTAGGCGACTGGAATCCAAAAGTCGCCAGTTGCCAACTCAACTCGACTTTGGGGATAATAATTATGAAATTATGTATGTGTGCAGTAACATGTGTCGGCCACACGTTTCTCATAATGATTCTGAAATAAGATAACTCACCCTTTGCATCAGCCTTATTGTAAGGCAGTGATGTTTCTCAGTCAGTATCAGCTCGTATATGTGTTCTTGTCGCTTCGTCTCTCTCTCGCCCAAGGATCTGTGGAAAAAAATTTTTTTGAAAATAATTTAAGCCTTACCTTAAGACTTTTTTTCACTGTAAAGAAGATTCCTCGTGCGCTAGGTCGAAGCGCACGACGAAACTTGAGTAACTTCTAAGAGATACGCGCTAACACGCCTAGTGCGTCAGACAAAAGAAAGTAGAAAGAAACAGTTTGCCTATTCTCGTGCGCCGCACCGTATCGAATCGAGCTCTGCCGAGCTAGACCGATAGCGCACGAGGCCGGCCATGTTCAATTTCCTTGTCACTCAGTGGCGCAGCAATACGAAAAGTTTTGATTGTTTACTTAGAGTAACTTAATGTTTACGCGATCAATTAGTGGTTGTTTTGTTTGTTTTACTCGTTTAGATTTAGATAGGTTACTATTGTTTAATTAACTGTTGAGTCGGAAATAGTATGTGTATGTACTAACTGTGAAAATGAGCATAATTTTAACATTGACAATAAGAACTGGCTTTTAGTAATTTTTTTCAAAAGCCAGGGCCACATTAATATGTAAATTAGTGACTGTTGCAATAAACATTTATTACATTTTCAATTTAATTTTTCATTAAAAACAATAATAAATGATTTTAATACGAAAAAGATCGGCTGGACCACTTAGGCCGTTTCTTAAAAACGCGAAACGTCGAACCAGAGATAACCTTAGATTTGTACGCGGGTAACGATCTTCCTCTTTTGCTTATATCTACGACCGCTACTCACTTGGCCAATCCTTTGGGCGCGCCCGCGGCCCAGGTGTCCGGTTCCGTGGCGCCCAGCCCCAGTGCGAGCGCCTCGTCGCCCAGCTGGTCAGGGGTGAGGTAGACCTCGGGCCACTCTGAGGCGCCCGCGTCGTCTGATGCGCTGGTAATAAGTTCGACATGATAATCTGATGATACAGGAGCTCGATGGCGCAGCGGCTAAGGCGTTCGGTTTGCGATCGTCACCGTTAAGGGGCCTTAGGCGGTAAAAACGGAAAAATTGGTTGTCATGGTTGTCATAAAAAAATCATAAACACATAATTTACCTTTTCGATTTCTTGACTGATTTGGATTATCAAAAAACTAAATATTTTTACTAATTTTTTAATAAAAATTTGAATGGCGCTTACGAATTACCGCTGAACCCGCCCCGCGCAACACCCGCTGGGCCCCGCGCAACATTCGAATTTTCGCTGACCGCCTAACCCCACTTAAGCAACTTTCCCAATGCCGGGTCACTAGATGGGTGACCAAAATAACATCTTGAGCCCCTCCGTGCTTCGGAAGGCACGTAAAGCCGTTGGTCCCGATTGTTATCGTAAGATGGCGGTCTATAAAACCCACCAACCACCATTGGGCCAGCGTGGTGAGTTATGGTTCAAAACTCCCCATGTGCAATTTATCATGTGGCTTTCCCACATGCCTGTGCCCAGCAATGGGACTTTTATAGGCTGATAATAATGACAGGGTGTTTAATAATTGGTAAGTACGTAATTCAACTGGGTCATCCTACTAACTGCAAAGAACAACTATTTGTATGTGGGCTCCCATACAAATACCTGAAAAAGCAAAAAAGAAACAGCAGTTCCATAGCACCTCGAAAAAGATTTGCATTTTACGGAACAAACGACGATTTTTTTTGCTTTTTCAGGTTGCTTCCTCGTTGCAGGCTGCTCGATTATTGTAGCATAGACTGAATAAATAATAATGAACCTTGATAAATCGTACTTGCTCTGGTCGTGTTTATGATCGGAGCCGTCCTTGTCATCGTGATACGCGTGGCTGGTGCTGAAATGACAGGACACATTGTATAACTACTAAATTAAAAATGAAACGTAGTACGGCAACACCAATAATACCGAGACTTTGGATCTTCTAATATTTTTATACTATGATACGGATTTTATCATCTAATATGTTATGCGATAACCAATACAATACTGAGCAGCGCATAGTATTTTTTGCTATGCAAATGTACACATGCCAGAAGATCAACTTATCCTAAACTGTTAAATTTCTCCAATCAATATTGATCCTTACAGCCAAACCACAAGGTTCAAAATTGATTGTAGAAATTTTACATTTTGTGGTAGATTGATCTGCTAGCGTCTGTACCTACTAGATTCTCCGAGGCCTTCGAGTTGAATAAGCGATGCAAACGCGATGCAGTAGCGATGGAGCCGCTAGCCGTCTAAGCTAACCTTTACACACGAGTGCGACTTTTTGCGGCGCGTCTATACCAAATCAGTGCAGCTGCGATACGCAGCTTGTTCAGTGCACAGTCTTACTAGTCTGTATCTAATACAAACATGCATTAGCATCGATACAATCCCAAGTGTGGCGATGTCGTTGTTTGCATCGCTATAAGAAGTATTGTGGGGAAGGGGCTGTCAAATAGTTATTTCTGTGTCTGGTACGTAACGCTGTCGGTGTAGACGGCTTTAAGTTATGTTAGTTTGATACTATGCTGAATTTAAAGGAGATCATTCAGGCTCCATACATTTTAGGGCCTTCTCTGAAAGTGCCGGCCAACAAAAAAAATTGTACGTATTGTTAGAACTAGCCATTTGGAGTAATAGTTAATATGGCACAAAAGTTGTAGGATTGCTCTGAGCCAAGTTATACAAGTTCGATGATTCATCATTTTCATACATTTATTGATTTCTGAAAATGCTGGAACTGAGAAAAATAAAATAATGATAGATATTGCTAGAACTAATGATCTGAAGCAATTGTCATTGCAGCGTAAAAGCTGTGGGGTCATCATCTGTTCCGTTCATACAAAAAAAAAATAGGAATCAATAAACGTATGAAAATGATGAATCTTCGAACTTGTATAACTTGGCTCGGAGCAATCCTACAACTTTTGTGCCATATTAACTATTTCTCTAAATGGCTAGTTCTAACAATACATACCATTTTTTTTTGTTGGCCGGCACTTTCAGAAAAGGCCCAAAAAAAATTATGTCTTAATATAATTAAAGTTGTACCTGTGAGAGGCCTTCTATTCCAGAGTTAATTATTTTAGCAAAAACAATTGCAGATAAGAAACTATTTTTTTAAAATATTAGGTGACTAAATCGGTATCGTAAAAAATAAAAATATCATATAAAATAAGTAGTTAAAGCAATTTAGAGATAAGATTTAATCTAACATTTCGTTGACAATAACACAAATTTTGTAAATAGATTGTCGTTGAGAGTTTAGTGTTGCCATACAATAAATAAAAATAAATACCAAAAGGTACAAACGGGATCATAGTTCAACCGACAAAACAAGTGATAGTAATAAAACAATAGGTTACAATAACAACATCATGAATTTAAAATCAAACTTACAAAGAAGTCTCACAAAGTTTCAAGGTGTTTGAAAAATAAAATAAAAGATATACCACCCCTCCTTCGACCTACGTGATTCAACATTTGATTGAAATATCAAAAATATAAATCAGCAAAGCCTAAATAATAAGTAAAGAAGCGTTAATCAAAAAAAATACACAATCGCACAATATTTAAAAATCAATAGAAATAAAATCATGCAGTTTTTGTCTCACAATACAAAGTAAACTACAGTAGGCGAAGAACCTAAAACTGTCAACTCTTCTTGACGAAACTGATATGTCTATTTAACGATTCGTGTCAGTCGTGTTAAGAAAGGAAATTATTATGGTGGTCAAGAATCCAATTTAGACATAATAAATGTCTCACGCTTGCTAAAGAAATTGTAAAGATAGACATAGTGACTAATACTAATAAACACATCATTTCTCCACACAAAAATAAACATTTCATAAATAAATATTTGCAACTTTTTAATTTACGTTATTTTAAAGTTATTCTAAAAAATAATCTACAGCAATGTTCTCAGAAGAACGCAATTAAAATTTTATAAAAGTTTTAATTGCGCTCATGAAAAACCCCAACACTAAAATAAAAGACTTAATCCTTTTCTAACACACTGACCATCGTAATGAACAACTGAAAAAATATATATATCACCAGCTCAACCAAACCATTCGAAGAAAAACGATCTACGACAACATGTTTCAAGAAGACCTAACTACGTTGTTCGCACTTAGGTGTAATTAAGTTCAGCAACACTCGTTGCTGTGTACTCACATTGCTTTGCTAGTTTAATTATTTTATAATTTATTTTTAACTAAGCAACGTAGCGAAGCGATGTAGGTACTCGTTATTCGAATAAATTACTCCCACAGCGCAAACAAGGCTTAACAGACAGAAAGATACACAAGTAAGGTCGTGGATGAGACGAGGGCGATCTAGAAGATTCTGTGTTTGAACTAGGGCGCCTTTTTAATAAAACTACATATATAACCTCACGACTATTACCCCAAAAGGGTTAGTCAGAGACTAGGCCCACTGCCATAGTCCACGTTTCACCAAACTATAACTGCACATGTACACACGGCGTCAGATCAACCTACCCTAAACTGTCAAATTTCTCCAATGAATATTGATTCTTAGTACTAAACAATAAATTTCAACATTGATTGTAGAAATTTGACAGCTTTGGGTAGGTTGATCTGACGCCGTGTACTCAGCGTGATAGGTGGTGAGCCCATCACTGCTCTACGCTGTTGGATGTATGTGCAGTTCGACACCCAAGAGAAGAGAGGGGTTGGTAGTATTATTTTAGTGAACCGCTATACACACGGCTCTAATAAAACTACTTCGATTTTTATTTCTATTACTTATGTACTTAAACTTTTTTGTTCATTATTGTCATAGGTTACCGCGAATAATTTTTTATATCACTAAAGCAATCAGTCAGGCATACGGCCTGCCTTATGGCGAGCTGTCATCACAGCATATGGCACTATGGACCATTTGTGATACCAGCAGAGGTATAATACGAGTATTACACATTAAAAAAACCTTAGTTAGACAATTCTAACCACTAAGTTTACCACTAGATTGAACCGGTGACAATTCACCGGTTCAATCTAGTGGTAAACTGGTGTGCTGTTTTTTATATAATAAATCCTGACCTGATGAAAATAGGACCAACCAGAAAGAACATTCTTTAAGAAAAACAAAACAAAAAATATTATTTAAATTGGTTCAACCGTCTTCGAGTAGTCGGGTATCATGCATAAAAAAATTAAAAGATCCCGACGAATTGAAAAATCCTCCTTTTGTTTTTTTTTTAAATATATAGTTTTATTAAATAGGGCCCTGATGTGTGATGGACATACGCGATTTTAGAGGCGAACTTCATTAATGGCAATTTTAGTGTTTACAAAAGTAAAAAGAAATGCTTAAAAAACTCGTCCAATTATTTAAAGTTGTTTTTTAAAAATATAACAAAAGTCTATGACTTTTACAATTTTACAAAATAAAAAGACATTTTAAAAACAAAATAAAAATACAAAACTGCAGTAATAACTTAAATGCTCACAAGAAAATTGTGCTTATTCTGGAAATTGATTTATCTTAAATAAGTATTATTTTTCTCATTATACAGTATTAATTTCGTAAAATATAGTAAAACAATGTCACAAACAAACTGCCTCTTAACTAAAACAAAAAACCAACGCTGACCACAATTATAAAACAATCAAAAGTAACAAACCAAAAACACAAAAACCTAACCTAAAAAAACGCCGAGTGACCAGGAGTACAGAGCCGCGTCGCAGGTGACACAGACAGAGCGAGAGCGAAACAGAACGATGACGGTGAATGTATGTATGATGATAGAGTAAGAAAGAGGCAGCGGTATAACGCAGCATTCGCGCAACTTACTGCACGCCGAGCTTGGTCGCGACGCGGCGCCACGGCGAATAGCATCCGGACTGCTTCTTGCTGTGTGCGTGCAAACACGTGTACATATGTGTGCGTGGCTAGTTTCCAATTTTTTTTATTTTGTGACGGTCACATGACGCGAGCGGAGAGTTTGGGGTGGCGATGTGTGTTTTAAAAAGATGTTGAATACATTTTAAAAAATATACGTCTTACCTTATTTTTATAATTTTATTATCGTTTGCGAAAAGCCATAACCGTTTTGTGTATGAGAACTAACAATTCAATCTATTCTCAGTCTGGTTTTACGGCAGCTGTCCAGGTTAACCATGACGTTGACGCTGTATCGATAAAAATAGTTTGTTATGCTCTTCAAATATTTATGAAATCAAGATATTTAAAATGATATAACGTCACCGCAAACTCTCAACAATAATACCAGAAGGATATCCTTTATAAGAAGACATCGTATAACGGAACATAAAACGTGGAACCAAAAACAACAGCTTACAGAAAATTAAAAAAAAAGCCGACCAGGCAGCGATCGATAGTCAAGAACTGAACAAAACTGAAAACAGACGAACCAAAAAGAAGACTAGCAAATGACACAAAGCTAAAAAAACAGAGTAGATCATAAAAGAGGTGTAAAACTCAAAATAAATAAGTCACAAACTGCGGTGTCATACTTGTGTATCTTCTAAAATCATAAGCAGCTTTATTGACCACCGATTTTCGGTTGACACCTATAAGTATTATAATAAATGTTCCTAGAACGTTACCATTTGCGTTTCACTTTGTAAAAAAACTTACGCAAAATACATAATATAAAAAGTGACGAACAATCTGCACGCAAAACAAATCTAAAATGCATTCAGCGGAAAACTGCGTCATCCATGTCATTGGCTCGGTTCAAGCTCGGTTCCTTTGCCATTACGATACAATTGCGACAATGAAAAAATAAAGCAGCAAAGTATATGCCATACAAAATATAATCAAACTCTTTTTAAGTTACTACTCGTGTTAATTTCATCGGCAATTATTTTATGTGATAGTTAATTATTGTTTTCTTTTTGAAAAGTTTAAGTTTTGAATTTAGTTTTTGATTTTTTAATGAGATTCAGATAATGCCGGGCAAAGGTACTTACCTATTGGAGTTTTGAGACTGGCCAGATACGGAACTTCGCTTACTGCTCTTACCGCTGTTAGCGCTCAATGATTTTCCGACTGAAGTCTATAAAAGAAATTTAATTCGCTGTAAGAAGTTCCTAGATAATTTAAAGAATTACATGTTTTAACATCAACCAAATATTTTTAGCAAGTTATTGGTAATATGTTTTTTTTCCATACAAACCTTTGATGACTTTGGTTTGTTGCATTCTACAATATAGTCTTTGCATACATTTTGATGCACTGTCATGGTACAATCTGGAAGGAAAATAAATACGATTAATAATATAAAGGCTATTGATACTTTCAATTTTTAATCGAGATGTAATTATATCGACTAATTATCAACTTTCACAACGAAGTTATTTTATAAAAATTTAATGGAAATAGCATGGCGTTCTGAAATGTCGCCTTGCCGTCGCTGCCCGCGCCGGCGCCGGCGGCGCCGCCAGCCATACGTGCAATTGTGATAGCTTGCGTTCAATGGGGACTGCAGAAGCACACCAAACATGCACACGTGCTCAGCATAGGTGGTGAGCCCATCGCCACTTGGATGTATATGCAGACTTTAGTTCATATGTCGCCATTTACGACACTAAGCGATAGGTTTGTGGTAGTCTTCCAAACTTTTTCTATAAAACAAAATGTGCAAAAGACAAAGGTTTGTATGTACAACGGCGGACTCCGTCGCTTTACCAGTCTAAAGGTCAAAATCCCTTGCACGTCTATTTGGTACGGGCACGTACCCGGGCGGTCGGTGCGCTTCATACGAAAATCGCTGCAAAGTGGTAAAGCGACGGTGACCCCGACCGTAGGTACGTGCAATCCTCAGTCCGTTAGTCGCCTTTTACGACCCCCAATTTGAAGAGATAGCAGTATTTATCTAAAGTATTCCTATAAAACAAATACACTTCTGTGCGAAAGAGAACGCTGAGTAAGGGCACGCGCACTCACTCTCGCAGTAGAGCGACGGGTTGTCGGTGAGCGCGCGCCCGCACCAGTCGCAGTCGCCGCCGCTGCCCGCCGCCTGCCACGCGTGCGATACTTTGCGGGACTTGTCCTGAACACGTCAAAAGTCAGAATCTTTTTATTAATTTATTTATTTGCTTGTTAGAAGATTTACAGTTAAATATCAACTGACGAATATGAATTTACAAATCTCTTTTATTAATTAAGTAAGCTGTGCGTAATCGTTTTACAATCAAAGTTTTTCGTCCAAAACATTTTTATGCTAACACCCGTACCTATTTTAAACGACATTAAAAAGCAATAAAGTATAATGTATGTCGTTACCGAATCATGATAATATCATGTATATTATACAAATAATCATAATCAAAATATATCATGAAATACAAAATCATAAATATTACTGTCAAATCATAAATACAAATCTATAAAAATAAAAATCAATTTTATTATCTTGTAAGTATTTAAAAAAAATAGTCTACGAATATATACCTTCTTTTTTCTGAAGAATAAGCTTCCCCGTTTACGTCGCTTCTCCGCGTGATGGTCAAAGGCCGCTCTGTAGATAGACAAACAAACGTTTGCAACAACGAATAATAAATGTTCCCTAACCAAATAAATCTAAACCTAAGATGATATAGTAAGAATTTAATAAAAAGAAAACGTGCAATATTGAAAGCTTGAAAAAGAAAACGAAAAAGTGTAAAACAACACACAAGCAAAGCCGTGTGCACATACTTACGTAATAATTGTGAATGATAACGCTAACTAGTATATTACATTTTGAATAGATTCAGTACTTAAAAAACAAGAACAAAAGAAATATTTTAAAAAATGTATGTAAACTGCAGTATTTGCAGATTTTTTCGCTTTTTCACAAACGTTGCAATTAGTGTTGCCCAAATGCAAAAACAAGACGAGACTTAGCCAGTCTTGGTCCAAGAAGACTAAGGGTCTTGCGCCACTACACCCGGTCTTGGTCTTGGTCTTGGTATTGCGTTCCCAGTCTTGGTCTTGGTCTTGCAGCAAGAGTCTCGCAAGTCTCCCAATTATAATTATTTTATTTACGTAACAGAGTAAGTACATTTCGAGCTTGAACTAACATAACCATAGTAAAGATCAACCAAATTAATAAATGTCTAAATATTTAATGAGAAATTCGAAAAATTAACTGACACCGGGTTTGAATGAACCCACGACCTAAGCGATCCGTGCCGATGCTCTAGCCAACTGAGCTATCTACCGTATTTCACGGGAGTCAGTCTGTTTATTAATAAACGTTTACATTTAATAAGCTTACATGTGCTAAAACATGGTCATAACATATAAAAAACAAATTAATGACAATAATTTGACTGAATTAGAACATTATCTATCTAGAAAGAGATTGATAGACCCTCACCTTATATGAAATGGAACAAAAGAGTTGTACAATTTACACCATTTACCATTTATTTGAATAAAAATACAATACAAATCTACCTATCCTTACCATTATTCATTTAAAATATTTCTTACGTTATGCTAGAAGCCGCCGGCGCGTGTATCTTGACCTTGTACTTCCGGATAGCTACAAAATTTCTTTGACAGGTCAATATCCGACCGTTGATGATGCCGACAATAAGGCGCCGCGCACTATCAAAGTGCCGATGGTCAAAACTAGGGAAGCACTCTTTTTTTTAAATGGATATATTCATTCATATATTGTATGTTTATGGTATTGTTCGTAATAAGTCCAATTTTTCATTTTTTATATATTTTTTTGCGTCTCATAGAGTCCCTAAGCGTACCTATACCCCGAATTCCTATACTCTCTGAAACGCCTAACGAAACACAGTCCTAAGTGCAAGACGCAAGAGCCTCGCAGGCTGTCTTGTTCTTGCTCAAGTGTTGCACGACCAGTCTTGGTCGTGCTAAAATTAGGCGGTCTTGGTCTTGGTCTTGCAAAAATGCAAGAACAAGACCAAGACCGATTTTGGGCAACACTAGTTGCAATACTAGTACTTAAAAGTGTTCCTAAAAATAATTTACAATAAAGCTTTTTGATTGTGTTTTTGTGATATTTATTTGTCTAGCTGTATATGAATACTTATACATGAGAAATTCTAAACTGATTTTCCAAGTAAAACTTACACGATATTTTGTTTATTAGCTTGGTCCTTGTATAGTTAATTTTAGCAGCTAGTAAGTTAGTTCATACTATGAACAAATGTATTGTATAAAATGTTCCGAGATCAGATATTCCAAAGTATAGCTGATACCGTCACCATCATCACTTCACACAAGCGAAAACAAACCTTAATCCTCTTTAATACGGAGTCTACTTACTGTAGGGTAGTGTAAAGTCTGTAAGTGCTATATTACCTTGTTACCGTAGTTGTTCTCGTAGAAACAATGAGAAGAGAAACTGATCTTTATAATGATGAGTCAAAAGAGTCTACTTACTGCTTTTCGAATATCAAGCTGTACGATTGAGCATGTAGTAAAGTAAACTTTATTACGTTGCAATTCTTGCATATAAGTGTCTCCCTCTCGTTATAGTATTGACAAGTGAATGATGAATGTGATCTTATGATGGTGGCACAGTCCAATTACTGTTCTATAATGGCATAGCAAAGCCAACAATCTCTGGAAAGTAAGCAATTGTAGACAGTACCATAATTAAACTCTACAAGAAAGGGTCATAGAGTTCAGATTGGTGATTTTATTGTATGGACAGGCGAATATGACTTTTATAAAAAGCTTAAACAGTCGTAAGTCCTTCATGCTCGAAGAAAGTCAACCCAAGAGTGTTTTTAATGTAATTGTAGGAGAGTCATAACTTTCGCAGTTGTATTTACAAGCGAATTTTCCCCTTATCTAAAGGTTTATCACAATGCTAAACAAGCACTTCATGCTTCAAGAAACTATACCCAAGAGTGTTGTTAATGTAAACCTTATTACCTTGTAGAAAACTCGTTACTTTCGCAGTTGTATTTATAAGCGAATTTGCCGCTTATCTATAGGTAATTAATTGTAAGGACAAGCGAATATGACTTTTCTCATAAGGTTAAACAGTCCTCAGTCTATATCATGCTCCAAGAAAGTTGTTAATGTAAACCTTATTACCTTAAAGGAGAGTCGGGCAGTTTCGCAGTCAGTATTTACAAGCGAATTTGCTCCTTATTTAAAGGTAATACAGTCCACTCACTGCTCTAAAAACGCCAATCGATGCAAGCCCAAGTTCTCCTGTCGCACGTTGGTGAGCCGCCGGCTCGGCAGCTGGCTGATGGAACCCTCAGTCGGCACCGACAGATCCTCCTCGCTCTCTGTCTCGCTCGCACCGCCGCCAGTGACGCTAACATCGAGCGGGACGTACAATACTCGGGTGGAACCGTAGTGAATAATGAGTGTTTGTCTCTTTCGTGTGATTGACTAGTTAAGATTTTATTCAGGAGTTTGGTAATCAAAATAGATTTGTCATCTTTTGTAATTATTGTATCTTTTTCGTTAAATGATCATTATTAATGGTCTCTAAACTTAAGTAAGTCCTGGTAACCTCCTAAGAAAGTTAATTAGCTTATAGGATTCAGTCAGTATTCTATGTGTTTGTGTTTTACGATTTTGAACCCGAGTATCTCCCCGTTCGGCTACCGAGACGCTACGACGATTTTGTTTGTGTAATTAATTATAAATCAAATGTGAGGAAAAGCTATTGCCAATCATATTCAAAAGTAAATAAATATATACATCAATCACTATGGTTCCACGCATTAGTGCAAATAAAAAAAATACGGTGTAAACCGGTTTCCTGTGTCATACAAAACTCTCAGCGAAGCAAAAATTGTGCAGACAAAATATAAAAAATAACAATAAAATCGGACATGCACAAAACACATGCACACATAACAGAACGGACATTGATTGAAACATGAAACATTGAATTTGTGTGGACACTAACAAAACAGTAACATAAAAAATAAACCTTCACATTTATTTTAATTTGCTCAAGTAACAAAACCAAAGGCCACGTGCCCCTAATGTAAAGTTGCACTTTTCAAGAATTGCTGTTGAAGAGAGCAACTCGAAATCACGTCGTTTAGTCGCTTCATTTCGAAGCGAAATACGGATAAAGGAATACAATAAATGAGTTTAAACTGGTACGCTTGTAATTGACCGGCGCCGAAATGGGCACTAAAATTAAATAAACAGGTGTATAAAGATGTTTGATGTGCGTGTATGCGTCGAATGGGAGCTTTCCTCGATTGTACGTGTACGTTTGATTGAAGTTAACATAATATGTCAAGTAAGAAGTGTGTGTGTGTCTGGCTGATTTACGTATACTGGTGTACGTGCGAGTAGACGTGTACGTATGCGTATTCGTGTACGTGTTCGTTTGATAGACGCAAGTTAACATGTGTAGTGTATGTGTCTGACTGTTTTATATAAAATGCTTATGTACGTGCTCGTACGAGTATTAGTTCTTTTAAAGGACGCATATATAGCACAGAATGCCAAGTTCCCAAAACGTCAATGTTGTTTGATGAGTGTGTATGGCTGCGTGTAGAATAATCTATTCTTACATAGCGATGGGCGGCTGCGGCTGCGGCGGCTGCACTGCCGCGACTATACTCGGTGTGGACACGGACTTCTGCAGCGGCAGGCGGGCGACTAACCGACCGCCTTCAGCCGCCGCCGCGACCGTTGTGCCGGCGCGTAGGGCTGCTGTCACCTTTTCAAAGTCTTTCTGCGGGGCGAGCGTGATGAGGGACTATTTTATTTTATAGGTAATCATTTTACAAATTTTCTCTTTACAATCAATTTTATTACGTACTATCGGGGTTAACGTTGCTATATCACTTCGCAGAAATTTTCGTATGGAGCGCACCGCCCGTCCGGGTACGTGCCTGTACCAAATAGTCGACGCGGTGTGCAAGAGATGTTGGCCTTTAGACTGTAAAGCAACGGAGTCCGCGATAGTACCTATGTAGATTTACGACTGTGCCGGAACTGTGACTTCACTGATATGTGTGAAACAAGCTTTATGCTGCGTACCGTGCTAGTAGCGGCTCATTAATATATAGAATACTAGCGCCGCATCTCTTCCCTTGGGTGTCGTAATAGGCGACTAACGGACCAAAGACCCAACCGCATAGAGCGGCGATGGGCGCACCACGTGTCACGCTGAGCAAATGTGCAGTTATCATTTGACCGTGTGCCGTTGACTGTGGCAGTGGACTGCTCTTGCAGTCCTCATTGCCTGGTCTCTGACTAACCCTTCGGGGATAATAGCAGGGGGGTGTCACTCCGCGGTTTAGGTACGATCGGCCGGCGCGCCTCCCAGGCAGGCCGCCTAGGCGTATGGCAGTAAAGGTTGCCGCGAGCCATAGCACCGAACACGTCGCGCGTCGACGCTTAACTCGTAATCCCTGCGCGCGTAAACGCTACGCTCCGTGACCGTCATGACGTCAATATCGAGTCAGCGTTGCTTAACGGAATATGAACGCTCGGGTCACACGATAAGTTTAAATATCGCGTGAAAGTCTTTAGAGAGAGAACCTTCTGTACGTAGTACTATTAGTTATTCTGTGATAATAGTCATGAATATATGTATGTATGTATGTATGGAATCATGGCTCGTTACTAACCGCGAGGTCGTTGTCGTTGAGCGAATGGGTGGAATGGCGCACTGGCCGGGGCACTTCGCCCTCCGACTCCATGGACGACAGCGACGCGCTGTGACCGTTCAGCGTACTGAAAAGAAATTTTCACGTTAGTCTTTTTTTACTACGGTTATGCAAGCACTTGGCCTTCATCTCACCTGATGGTAAGTGACGATGAGGCCGAAGGTGGAAGCGCGCCTCACCCGGAATCCTCAGCCACAAAGGAACTGGCTATCTTATCTATTTGTATGATAGCCGCCCGAAAAAGCAGAAATAAATATCAGCGTTCTTTAAGTACGTTAACTTTGTTCTATACGTTAACTTTAAAAATATATGTAAAGTTTTGTATGGAACAGCTGATTTATTTTTCACTTTTTCAGGTAGCTCCTGAACAAATAATTATTTTTTGCACTTAGTAGGATGGCTCAGTTGCGGGATTATATACCAATTACCAAACAGCCTGTATAATAGGAGCTCACTAGCGCAGCGACTAGTTCGGCTTACGATCTTGCCCGCTAAGCAACTTTCGCAATGCCGGGTCACTGGGTGGGTGAAAAAATTAAAAAAAAACATCTCGAGGTCCTCCGTGCTTCAGAAGGCACGTTAAGACGTTGGTCCCGGTTGTCGTCGAAAGATGGCAGTCGTTAAAACCCACCAACCCGCATTGGGCTAGCGCGGTGGGTTATTGCCCACCTTCTCGTGTGATGTTGTACATCCGGGAAGGCCTGTGCCCAGCAGTAGGACGTTTATAGGTTGATGATTTCATTCAGACTGGTGAAGGTTAAAGGTAAGGAATAAAGAGGACATTTAGAAGTCGACTTTAGCCTTTAGTAGGGGCCACTCTCCTGAGACGCCAGTCTTATGAGTACGGAATGAAAAATGCATTTTGCGGGTTCTAATTTGGCGTCAAGTCCTAACACAGATGGTTTCCTGTGCGAGTTTGGTTCAACTGGAGCCAGTACAAAATAAAACTTAGTGATCTAAGGAGACGGATTGGTGAAGGTTAAGGCTCTGACACACAAGCGGCACGTTGAAAACGGAAGAGGTTGGTAGGTTGAAGTTGGTAACGGTGCGTCGACGGCTAGCCGCCGCCCGTCTCTCATGACTTAGTTTCATAAATGTCTTCGGCAAACAGCTGTTCGTTTGTCAGAGCGCTTTCTACATCTATGGATCTACGAGTATAAGGCGGAAAGTTGTCGGTGTACATTTTTTCTCCGTCAATTAAAACTGTATCGCAAAACTCACACGTCAGACTGAAAGTTTACATCTAATTCTAAAGCCTCGAGCGTTTACTACTTAGCCTAATTACAGCGAATTAAAATAAACAAACTAGCAAAGCAATGTACTTACTTGCAACATAATTAAATTACTCGCCTAGTGCAAACAAGGGATGTTATTGTGACTGACAAAAGGCTCACCTTCGTCTGAACAGATCTTAGATCTTTGCAGAATACATGCCACACTATGAATAATAAGGAATTTGAATAGGCCATCTGAATGTGATGAAACCGGAGATATGACAGTATACACAGTCAAATGTAATATATTATGATAAACAGCCTGAATTCTTGTAAGAGATCAATTTTATCAAAAAAAATACAAAAACAAAATAGAAAAGCATTTTTGAGTTTGCTAGCCAGGCGGTGGTAAAATCATCAAAGAAGAAAGAAAGAAGAATAATTAAGTAAGTAATTTTTTCACCTTTTCCTCCAAAATTCAATTCAAAATTCAAAATTTCTTTATTCAATAAACTTAAAATAAGCATTTTGAATCGTCTAAATTTATTTGGATGGATGGATGGGCAAAACACCCATTCAGGGTGTCTTTTAGCTGTGGAGAAGAACGGGCGCAAGAAACTCCACAGCTTTAAAATAATATAGAAGTAACAACATTTACAAAATAATATGTCGTTACCAAATTACACAATATACAAATTACTAATATGTTATGCTCGTACATGCGCTATGTCCATACATATTTGTCATTTACATAATCTTCCACTTTATAATAACCTTTACTCATGAGGGTTTTTTTAACTTGGGCTTCAAATGTATGTAAAGGCATTTCAGTAATATTTAGTGGAAGTTTGTTATAAAGCGTTATACATTTACCCAAGAAAGAGCCACCTGTTTTATGAAGTGTAAAACTAGGGACGGCAATCTTGTTTTTCCTACGAGTGTTTAAAGTTTTGAAGATCACAATTTTTAACAAATGGCTTTTCATACTTCTTCTACTTCAAAGAAAACTAGACCTTAACATTAAACATATAGCCCGAAAAATAACGTGCTTACTGACTGATGGCTTTATTAAGACTAATTTTGCTAAGCAAATAAATCGGTTAAAAGCATAGAAGCAAAAAACATCTGCTGTTCCATAGAAAACTGCAAATACTTATCAATAATATATGGGAACAATTGATATTTTCTTCGCTTTTTCAGGTTGCCCCTAACCGTCGCCGTCCTTCTGCTAATAATGAAATCCTGAATTTACCTCCGTTGCCTGTGCGAGTCGTGCAACCTGGCGCCAGGTTCCAGCGCCGCCCACGAGCTGCGCCGCCCTTCGTCGCGTCTCTCCCACAAACCCCATTGTCTTGACTCGCCTGTCGACACAGAAACGATAGCGATAACGACTAGGCGCTGCGCAGACGTAGACAATACAAAAAATTACAATAAAATTTGTAATATTTGATTATTTGCGTTAATAACGCTCAAATAAAGTCGAAGATTACCTGAAGTAGACATTTTTTTAAATCTTCGTTAGTCGTTCAAATTTCGTTATCTTCGAATAAAAAAACATACAAACCCTTAACACGCAAACACAAAAACAAATAAAATAAGATAAAAATTCAATTGCAGTTAAATATTTTGTTGCCGACACGGCACACACCATCAACTAAACAAAAACTTATATACATACACTCACGAATTTTATCCCCTAGGGTTAGTCAGAGACTAGGCAATAAGGACCGCGTAAGTAGTGCACTGCCACAGACTACGCTTTTAAATAAATAAATAAATAAACTTTCCTACACTCACACCAATTATCTAGCCCAAGAGAAGCTTTGAAGAAACTCGTTAAATGGTTACTAGACAACGGATAAATATACTTAAAATACTTAAATACATACTTATAATACATAGAAAACACCCAGACCTGAGACAATTTAGAAAAACAATAATTTCTAAATCGACCCGACCGGGGATCGAATCCGGGACCTCAGAGATGGCGACACCATGAAAACCGGTGTACAAACCACTCGACCAAGGAGGTCGTAAACCAAATAACAACCGCACATGTGCCCAGCGTGATAAGTGGTGAGCCCATCGCCGCTCTATGTTGTTGAATGTATTAGTCGCCTTTTACGACGCCTAAGGGAAGATAATTAGAGTTAAATCTTTTAAAGAGCCGCCACCCCACACAGGCGTGGAAAGAGGAGGTTTATTACTCAGCAGTCAGATGTAGGCTCATTAGATAGATAGACAGATATAACATTTTAAACTTTCATGGTCACTACAAAAACTATTAGGAAAAAACGGATTTTTTACCATGCTTTTGTTGTTGGTTTTGAGTCCCCGATATTTCAGCGCAGTTGCACGCGCCATGAACATAGATCACGGAGCAACTGCGATTTAGATATATAGAAAGTTACTCCGTGTGCAAAAACATGGTAAGAATCCCTGTTTTTCCTAACAGTCAGATAGATAGATGCCGTCGACTCACCGCTGCCCTTCCTGCTCTGCGGATAGAAGTCCAAGTGCGTGGGGGACGCACACTCCGCCTCTTGCGCGCCGTCCTTGCACAGCGAGGGACACGATGTACTCAGCCGGCTGCTGCCTGTCGCCTGCGCGGAATAGAATTAGAATCAAAATATCTATTTGTGGAACGTAAATCTTCTTCTTCTTCTTTGTCGTTACGCTCTTGGCAGAGCGGTCGTGCTCGTTACGTAGTACTATCGGAGGGCGCAGATGTTATTCGCCTCACGATGTCGCGCCATCTCTCCCTGCTGGAGGTCATCCGTCTTCACTCATTCAAGGATCCGCCAACAACCGACTTTATCTGGTCGGTCCATCGCATGGGTGACCTCCCGCGCGGTCTAGTACCCTCCACCTTCCCCTGGAAGACTAGGCGTTCTATGGAGCAGTTGTCTCGCCTGGAAACGTGTCCGAAGAAAGCCAAGATACAAGATTGTACAACGGAGAATAGTAAGTAAGTAAGTAATTAGTAAGTAAATCATACACACAGAAAAGAAAGAAAAGTATAAAAAAAAAATTAAGAAAACAGAAATAAATAATAATAATCAACTAATAGACAAGTATAGGTTGGCCGAAAAGGCTGACCAGCTCAGCTATTGTTGCAGCTGGACGCCACAACGCTGGTTTTCAGCTGGGCCTTAAGTAGGGGCGACGTCTACACAAGAAAGAATGTAAGTAGGTAGATACCTATAATTACAAACTAGAAAATCAAAAATGCAAGCCCTAACAAAATAACAAATGTGTAAAAAAGGAAAATGTGTTAACATTATATAAATAAACAGAACAATATTAAAACAAAACCTTACAGAATAAAATAAACTAAAATTTAACTTAATTTAAATCATTAACCAATATGTAAGTCCTTAAAAATCTTTCATAAAGTTAAAAATAATAAAATGAAAATATAGAACATTTATGCTTAGAACATTAAGTATTTGTTAATGTATTAACATGCTCTAAGTATTTATGCGTTTACAAAGAACATGAAAAGCGTTTATGTGCCTGTATAACTGAATTTCCTTTGCCTAATGTTAGACAGAGCAAGCAAGCTGAAAGAAAAAAGTGGCAGGCCAGAAAGAAACCAGAAACACAAACAAATCAAACAACAAAGCAAGATTGATAAACTTTGAGATAATAATTAAAGCAATCTTTATTAGCAAGCCATCAAATAAGACATAGATAATACAAGATTTGAATACTTTACAATTCTTTAGCAGCCTGTAATTCACCTATACATGATAACAAAAGATGTGTAAACTATTACTATACCCGGACGACGGCATCAGTCAGTAGCCACGGCTTTTGTTTGTAAAAATGGAATATAGATTGCCTCGTTAGCGGTGCCGGGACGCGGGCTCCCCCAATCTACGAAAATTCGGATTGTGCAGAACTTGATGGTAGGTGTAGTGAAATTTGAATTGACATATGATAATCTTTTATACGTGTTTTGAATGTAATCAAGGTCACGTATCGGCGGGGGCAAGTCGTTCGAGCACCGAGTAGCAGCAAAACGGAAAGAGCCCCGGAAAGCCACCGTGCGATATTTTGCAGTTGCGAAAGTATGCGTACAGGCCCTCCTTGGATACCTACTGCCATCATTAGCCCATATCAGCTTATCGTGAAGATACCGCGGCTTTCCCGTCTTAATGACGCCAAACAAAAGAACAGCAAGATGAACTCTTCTGCGTGCCTCTATTTTGATGATGTTTCCCGCATTTAAATAAGGAGTGACATGTGATCGCGGTGGTACATGAAAGCAGAAGCGCGCCACCGCATTCTGCACACGCTGAATGAGCTTAGATGTCCTAGATAGAATGCAAGGTCCGTACACAGTGTCACAGTAGTTAAATAAAGAAAGACAAAAATAGGCGCTGAGTGATGCCGAGTTCTTGTAGTTTCGAGACATTTGTGCGAAATTCAGTCCATGACACTCCAAGCATTCTTTTCCAGCGTCCACATCCATCTCAAGAGCGTTTATTTTCCTCCTTTCCACTTCTCGCAGTGTCCACGTCTCAGCTGCGTACACAAATATGGGGAAGACAAGTGTACGAACAAGTCTGATCTTTGTGATGTTTCTGTTCCTCCATATTTTTCTCATTTTGTCCTTGTCATGCTGTTCTCGTAATTGCCATTCGTCGCTTTATCTCGTCGGAACGTAAATACATACATACATAGATTCCTGAGGGAGGCCAGCACTAGCACGCTCGGTTTGTACCGGAGCCAGGCTTATCGTCTATAGATCTATCCATACTGCAGTGCGAGCACGGATCTTTTACCAACCGATAAGGTGACATTAGACGTCGACAAATTGACATCGGCAGTACTTGAACTGTCAAATTTTATCGTGTAATGTCACTTTATCGGTCGATAAAAGATCCGTGCTCAGGGGGCTGAACAGCTATTTAATTTATATTTAACAGTCTTATTAGCTCAACAGTATACGGCTAAAAATCGCTTATATCTAAGCAGCGGAGCGCTGCCTGCATGCGCTGCATTGCCGCATATAACCGTCGCAGATACTACTTATAGTCTAATACAAATATAATCCATACTGTACTGCCATACAAAGCTAACAATGATACGGCTTAATATCGCCAATACTTCTGCTTACCAGTAGCGGCAAAGGCGCCGCCCGCATCCGCTGCACCGCTGCGTACCTATCGCAGTTGCTGTAAACTGTCGTCGAGCACGCCCGGGGTATGCGGAGTCACGCTTATCGTCTAATACAAATCTATCCATACTGCACTGCCATCTAATTAACAGTCTTATATCTGACAATTTAAGGCTTAACACTTCAGGACCCGCGGCCCTATTTGTGACGCCAAAACTCGCTACCGGGTCCTTTGGACCCAGATTATATTGCGTGATATTTCCAAAACTGCTAAATGTTATTGATATATCTTATTTACATAATATTATTACTCTTAAATTAAACAAGTAATGGTATGCAAAGACAATTATCAATTATATAAACATTTAAAAAAATCCAAAATGTTAAAATTATACTTAGTTTTGGACTCATGTTACTTTCAGGAATTATATTATTTTTATTTTCTTATATATTCTAATGGTACATATTTTCCCCATACTACTATAAATTATGTATTAAATAAAACAAAAAGAGATCATTTACAACTTATGCGTTTTTTATAAAGTAACTTTGAAAATCAACATCTTTTATTAAGCTTTTTGTAACATGCATAGTTATGCATGTTACAAAAAGCTATTTAATTAGTAGTTACTAATCAACAATATTCAATATGTTTTTTATATATTATTGTAACAATTTACACAAATTTGTTTTGTGTGTGTAATTTTGGTTTTTTTAGGCCTTTTTCCAAGTACAAAGACCGCAACAAACTTTTCGTCTACTTACTGGTTGACTTGGCTCTGGCGGTGGTTCGACTTGAGGTATTATGGCCCTGACTTTATTTTTATACGCTGTGGAATGCTTATAATAACCGCTCTTTCATGTACGTCTGGTTGAATCATCGTAACAGCCAATAATTTTAGGAACTAAGTCGTAGGAATCTGATATGGCTTTATGAATAACAAATGCGATCACTCCAGCTAAGCAGCACTTCTAAGTCTGGACGAAAGTAGTCAAGTGCAGGTCGATGAAAGCCTTCAGCTGGTTGTGAAATTGGTTGCAATGTATGTTCACTTTCAGATACTTGCATTAATAATGGCTGCACAACTGGACTCGGTGGTATTAACATTTCGTCCCCTTCATCAATCTTGTTCCGAATCTGATTCATGTTCATTTACTTCTAAAGAGTCTTCTGTTCCTGAGCAGTATTCTCCTTCTTTTCAGGTAAATTTGAATATTTTGTCTATTAGTACCTTATTGTATGCCATTTTCTACTATAAAACAAGAAAAATAATAATATAGTACAGTTTTTTAATTATTATAAACAGTCACGTATTTAGTCGCGCACCTTTATTATACGTACCTTTTACCTCCACAAAACTCAATCGCGGCACGCTAGCTTCTAGCTAGCGTCTGTGAGTGTTACCCGCTGTGACAATGTATCCTTGAAAGGTACTAAGAGCGGCAAAGTCGCAAAGCGCTGAATTCAAAGGTTACCTACCTGCCTATATACCGAGGCCTGGGTCCAGTAGACCCATTAGCGAGTCCTGAAGTGTTAATATCATTAATAGCTCACCAGTAGCGGTAAAGGCGCCGTCCGCATCCGCTGCACCGCCGCATGTAGTCGTCGCAGCTGCTGCAAACTGTCGTCGAGCACTTCCGGGTTATGCGGAGTCACGCTTATCGTCTAATACAAATCTACTGATACTGCACTGCCATCCAATTAACAGTCTTATAACTAACAATTTAAGGCTTAATATCATTAATAGCTCACCAGTAGCGGTAAAGGCGCCGCCCGCATCCGCTGCACCGCCGCATGTAATCGTCGCAGCTGCTGCAAACTGTCGTCGAGCACACCCGGACTATGAGGTGTCACGCTTATCGTCGGAACCTGAAACTAAATACTCTATGAGTTATGTTGTTTCATGGGTTTGTGCGATAGTCAATGGTTTATTGTAATTGGCGTGTAGTGAAAAGGTTAAGAAGGGTAAGTAGTTCGGTCCGGTCCGTAGGGTGCGATTATTTTAATAGCATTGGTGATTTTGTTGACTATAAATATGCAAATTATAATCCTTTTATATATTTAATTTGTTTAAATAGTGATCGAGAATTTTAGACATAGCATGCTGAATTTTGACAGTGGTTTTCGACTAACTATAGTGTCCAATACATCGATATAAGGGGTTTAATAGTCACCGAAAACATCGAATACGAGTAACAAATATCGTATCTATAGTCACTTTTAATTTAATGATTGTCAACGGTTTAAATATCCCACCCCGGCCGGGCCATGATTCAATCGGAAGATGAGTTCATAAATAAAAAATTCAGTGCTTACTATTTACTGTTATAATCGTTAAAATTATAGCCAGATATATCTAGTATGTGTTCCTAGATTTATATCGTTTATAAATATCCAGCTTTAATTTTAAATAATTTAAACAGCTTTCTAAGTATTAAAGTCTTAAAAAACTTTAGAGAGAAAGTCCTAAAAAGATCTTATTTCAACAGGGATTTTTTTTGTTGTCTTTCGTCACTGCCCCACAAATAGTTAAGTCAACATAAAAATTCCATAAATATAAAGAATCTATGAAGTAGGATGAAGATCATAAACATCAAAAGATTGCACCATACGGTAAAACAAGAGCACAATTTGTATATTGCAATTTTCGACCTTGTTCTACCATAATAGTGAATGGTGCGATATAAAATTCAAGCACAGAGGATGGTGTCTTCAGTTTTATGTAAAAGAAAATAAAAAAAAATATTTTTAACTAGAGTACTTAACACGAATGTGCAGAATTTTCCTACCAGCGTAGCGGTCCAAGGTTAGGTATACATACTGCTTTCGCCTTCTTAGTGGTTCTAGCGAGCTATGGTTAGGTACAAAGTGATTTAAAGGCAGTTCATAAGTTTCTCAATAAAAAGATTTCTGGTAGTGCGCTTCCCACTGGATTGGTTAGTGGTTTGTGGGCTTGATAAGGCTGCTAGCATCTTATCTGAAGTCTCGCGCCTTAACTACAATGTTATTAACATTTTTGTGTTTCGACAGTTTACAGATAAGATAGCCAGTTCCTCAGTGGTTGAGGATGACGGGTAGCGCGCTTTCACTTTTGGCCTTATCGTCACTTACCAAGAGGTGAGATGATGAAGACCATGAGAACACCCATACAAAAAAATAATGATGAGAAGTTAAGTTGGTGAAGCTAGCGTATGGATACCAATATAGATACATCACTTGCGTCTTTGTTTCATTATACAATCTTGCATGATAAGTTCAATGTCCCCTAGTCTGCTTCTAGGTTGGAACTGAGGTCAGTCAGGCAATGGACGGCGGCCACGTTACGTCTTCAGGCAAAATGGATTAAGTCACGTGGCTCACACGGTCCGTTCTTTATCCAATAGGATATCTTGATGAATATAGGGAACTGAGGATAGGAGCTTAGGAGGACATGCTGAAAACATCACAGGCGCCCTCGAAATGTCCAGTCTCCCTAGGCGTATTTGCACAAAAGATCCCAATGGGTCGACGTGCAACTGCGAGAAGGAGTCCCCTGCGGGTCCCACTCCCCAGGCGAAGCGGGCACTCACTGGCGTCACGTAGGATGCTCGTTGTAGCGTTGTTTAACATAGGCAACTGAGGATAGGAACTAAGGACATGCTGGAAACATCTTCTGCGCCCTCGCAATCTCCATGTCTTCCTAGACGAAGCGTGAAGACTCATTTGCATCTCGCACGTTGCTCGATGTCGCGCGTGGTTTTAACGTAGGGAACTGAGGATAGGAACTGACTACATGGCCATGTCTTTCTAGGCGAAGCGTGAAGACTTACTCTTGCATAACTTATGTTGCTCGCTGTCGTAGGGAACTGAAAAGGAAGTGAGGAAATGCTGGAAACATCACCTGCGCCCTTGCGGCGGCCATGTCTGCGGGCGGCGTGGCGCGGGCCACGTGGCTCACGTGCTCAGTCACCTCGTCCTCACTGCTATCTGACTGCGAGGCGGAACTGCCGCCGCTCTCGTCTGTAACAATTATTATGATAACATCATTATGACAGCTGTGTGGTTGACGGCTCATAAAACACTACCGACCCATCTCCTCATCCCTTGGGTGTGTCGTGCAGTCGCAATTTGGTGAAAAGTGGACTATGGCAGAGGATTGCTCTTGCGGTTTTCATTGCCTAGTCCCTGACTAACCCTTTGGGGATAATAGTCGTGATTATATGTAGGTATGTGAGTAATTGTCATGAGGTTTGTAAGAAAGAAAAAATTTGGAGATTTGTTAGGAGGGTTTACGCATTTCGGGATCCCATACAAACTTCCAAGTCGAAATTTTAAAAAACCATTAAGTCAATTTCAATGAAACTTTGCATGCTAGAGTAACATACAGGGATCTAAATAGTTTGTTGAAAAAAATAAATTAAAAAACGTTTATTTAACTCAGTTATTGCGATTTTAAACTTCCTATAGTGGACTTTAAATCGCGATTACTCAGCTAAATAAACCTTTTTTAAATGTTTTCAACAAACTATTTAGATCCCTGTATTTTGCTTTAGCATGCAAAGTTTTATTTAAATTGGCATATTGGTTTTTAAAAATTTGCCACTACTACTTATGAAATAAAAGCAAGAAAATCCGTACAATGTGTTTCATTTCATCACAAGTAGGAACGTCGAACTATCAAAGTGCAACTCTTTCCAATAACCATCGCGTCGGGTATAACCTGGCTGGTGCGAGCTATCCGCTCGGAAACGGATATTGGCGGGAAGTCGGACGTCCTACGGATATCGGGGGCATGCCATGCGATCGCAGATAGATCTATGTGAAACAGTCGTATTCGTTTTTATAGGGGCGCGAAGGCATTCGAAGGTTTGTGTAATGTAAGTCAAACTAAAAACCCAATGGTTTTCAGTGATGCAGTTAAAGTTATTAATCCATACATACACATATAATCATGACTATTATCCCCAAAGGGTTAGTCATTGACTATAGGCAGTGAGGACCGTAGAAGCAGTCCTCTGCCATAGTCGTAAAACGTTTAACCAAATTACAACTGCTTATATGCTCAGCGTGATAGGTGGTGAGCCCACCGCCGCTCTATGCTGTTGTATATATGTGGAGTCTTTAGTCCGTTAGTCGCCTTTTACGACACCCAAGGGAAGAAAGGAGGCAGTAATATACTTTCACCGCTACGCGATAATTTTTTTAGAACAGGTGATACCGACCGTCTGATATCGTCAGGGTCGCTAGCAGCCCCTGCATTGAGATTGGCATAGAACAGACGGGACTGGCAAAAATAAAACGAGGCTTATCCAGCAGTGGGTAGTTGCGGGCTGATATGATAATGATGACGACCAGAAATAAAAACGAGACCGGCAATAATATTGTCCTGCTAATCCCAAAGCTCTAAGTGTGTGCCAGAGAAGCCTCATGGATGTAACACTATACGCATGTAAACCAACACTGTATGCGATACTGTTTTTATAATATGGGCGAGTGGTCAACACAACAGGTATTATTCTAATTCAAGTGGAACGGTCAATCTTTTAAACGTATACATATCACAGGGTAAACATAAATGCATACACCCTTAGATTAAAACAAAAAGTTTGTTTTAATCTAAGCATACACCTTACATATTGTTTGTACCACTAAAATATTTTATTAGTGTTCTAACGGTCTTAACGTCGTCGCTGGAAATTTATATATTTTTATTCTATTCTACTTATGCATTGTCTAACCGAGTCGCGTAGCGGTGAAAGAATACTACCACCCCCTCTCTTCCCTTGGGTATCATAAAAGGCGACTAACGGACTAAAGAGTGCACATACATCCAACAGCATATAGCGGCGATGGGTCATCCATCACTTGTCACGCTGAGCACATGTGCAGTCGCTATTTGGTGAAAAGTGGACTATGGTAGAGGACTGCTTTTGCTGTCCTCATTGCCTAGTCTCTGACTAACCCTTAGGGGATAATAGTCGTGATTATATGTATGAATTACATTTAACATCTCTACACTGTAGGTATTTACAGGACCTAGTCATTTTGATCAGTAGAGGAGTAATAAAATTATATTTTTTTTCTGTTAATTCTGTAACGAACTACCTACTTAACTTACCTATTTATAGATTTATGTTATGCCCAAATATATCTATATTAAATATTATACGAGCGGATATTATTAAAACGTATTTAAACTGTTTACCGCTACTCACTGCCATTGTTTTATGCGTACGATGTTGCGTCTGAGTGGAAGGAAGTTCATCTGCATATATATCATATTAATAGAGTGTCGACCGTCTCTTTGAGTTCCGTTGTGAGTAACGTGGTCACTCAAGTGCTTTAAAGTACAAAGATATTTTACGCAAAAATAGATAAGTTCTTAGGATAATAAATAGATATCTAAAACTAGCTAGCGTCGCAACCGCGACAACATTAAAAAAAATTCAAAAAAAAATCTTTATACAGACCTCATACTGACAATTACAAACACAATAAAAAAATACTAACGTTTTTAACACACAACAATAATTATCCTACAACAAAAAATAACTAGCCGTTCTAAAGGAATGCGCGAAGATTACATTGGTACAAAAGTTTTTTATTTACATAGATAAGCCGGTCACGGACCCGGTGGTTCCGAGTTCGATTCTCAGAGGTGAGTATACGTACGTACTCGGTTTGTTTGGTGGTAGGCCTTTTTTTAAGGTAGCTACCACCATCTATAACGTGCCGCCATGACATCAATTTTACATCCTCCCCCCCAAGCAACAAAATTTCGTACTATAAAAGTCCTGAGAACGTTTTAGAACGTGCTAATTAGTGTACATGATTAGCACTATAATGATGTTAAGAACGTTTATAGAACCCCAAATAGGCCCTGGTTTTATATATTCTATAAACATTACATAAAGACTCTCACGGTAATAAATCAGCTCTGTAGTTGAATTCTAAAAGTGTCCAGAAACGTTTTTTGGTACTGAAATAGTGCTATCTGCAGAATTTATGTCACAAATTTGCACTATAATAGTAACCAAAACATGTTTAAATTGCTTTTTTGCACTGTAAACAATTCCAGTGATCTTTTTTATCACACTAATTCAGTCATTTTATTCGTGTTGTGGTCGTGTGGTGTGTTCTCCAACAAAAATCTACAAATAACATAAACAAATATCTATGCTTTATTTCATTCGCTGATGTAATAAAATGGAAAAGGACACTAAGTAGCTCTGCCGTAACTTGCACTTTCGAAATTAATTGTATTGTTTAATTCATTAATGCCGATTTCAAATTTGACAATGCGCCCTCGTAATTTTCTTGTTTTAATTAAATTTAAATTAATAAAATAAGTACTTTCCCCGACTATGCCTGCTATAGTACACATTGGCACCAGCCGTGCTGCTAATGTACTATCATGGCAGAAAAAAGCAGCCATATTTGATTAATTATTTATGGCTGTTGTTTTAGTACTTTTTGTCACGATTTAGTATCGTAGCAGAACAAACAAACTCACCTATAGAGCTATTTTGAATTGAAGTTATTTAGCAGCTGCACCAGGAGTCGCTATGGTACTGTTAAGTACTGTAGAAGAGTTAACATGATTTTTACAGAACTAGCTCCATAGCGATGTTGAGGGAGCTTGTAAGAAGATATAACGTTACGTAATGGTTGTGCAAGGTACTTTTATAGTGCAAATTGATCCTGTAATAGTGTTTTCGACACTCCTACAATACTGTACTGTAAAAGTTATTGTCACGCATTATTATTGCAAAATAGATACACAAAACTGTCAATAAGGTCGTCTATAGTACTAAATAGTACCATAATCGCTTTTACCATATCTATTACAGTGCAACACTTTAATGATTATTTTGTATAGTCCTAAAAGCGTTCTTAGAGCAAAATTATAGAACGTCAATGCTCATAAATTTTAAAGAAGCAAAACGCTCTGTTAAAAACCTTTACGGTACAAGCAGTCACAATGATTACCATTATAGGCCTACTATATCAATGGTTGGTGATAAAATGCCCTGGTTATAGAAGTTTTTGTTACTTGGGGAAGTACTTATCGAGATATATATATGGATGGAAATCCATCTCTATCCTGAGCCACCTCACGCCAGTCGGTCTGGTGTGCGTCCAGATCGTCTCGCTAATATACCCGTGCTTACCCGTAGATATCAAAACTCGAAGATAATGAAACGTTGAACAAAATCTTTAGACGTAGAATGTAAATTCTTACAGGTTTGATGAGACACTGTTGCTATAAAAACATAAGAGTCAAACCCGTTAAAAATTTTCGACAGGTCTAACCCGTCTAACCAATCCTCGGTTGGGGAGTTTTCAACGCCGGCCGGCTGCGTTAATTTGCGGAGGACGTACGTAGGTTCAATTCCCATCTTAAGTAATACTTTTTTTTCAAAGTTTCGTTATCTTCATTAATAAAGCAGCTACGCATTAATTTGTTTGATGACCGACAAGCGGCATCATTGACTAGGGCATTAATATAATTAATTATTAGAGATAGGGGGGTCACATCACATCACATACCTACATAACTGACCGTCACGTTAACCTATCCCGACAACACAGATAAAGTAACTAATAACTATTATGGTGTGAGATTTATAGCAATAGGCTATTTGACAATATGTTGCCATCCGCGTAAATTATGGAATTCAATAGCAATTTGTATTAAAAAACATAAAAAATATTGAACATTTTAACCCAAAATAAATTTATTTGTTTTTAGGTTTTGCGCCTGGTCGCCACGCTAGCTGGCCCAAAAACTGCCGCTGCATAAAAAATCAAATGGGAAGCTGTGGTTTTTGCCTACCCCTCGGGGAAGCGGGCGTGATACGTCATACTACTCTGTCAAGAAAGTACCGGGAAAATATCAATATTACATAAAATGTTAGTTAATCATCCAAATTTATTTTATTGCCTTTAAAGCATGCTCCTTCAGAAACGATACACTTACGCCAATGAATAATCCAATCATCAAAACATTTTTTAACGCTTTTTCCGGAATTGCGCCGCGAATTCTCCTTTATGTCTTCTACCGAATGAAAACGGGTGCTACGAAGTGGTAATTTGAGTTTAGGAAAAAGAAAGAAGTCGGCTGAAGCCATATCTGGTGAATAAGGTGCTCGATGGTATTTGTCGAGTTTTTGGTCAAAAATTTGTTCCCAATGATGGCCTTGTGCGAAGGCTCATGCAAAATCCAAGAATTGTCTTACCACAAAGGCCTTCTTCGTCGAATTTGCTCTCTTAAACGCCGCATAACGCTCAAATAATATTCTTTATTTACCGTTCCCTACCTTCCGGAAAGAATTCCGAGTGCACAACACCGCGATAATCAAAGAAGACAGTCAACATGACTTTGACTTTTGATCGACTTTGGCGTGGTTTTTTCGGTTTCGGTTCAGTCGGAAGGCGCCACTCTGACAACAACAAGCTGTCGACTAGTTTGCATGTAAAACTCGTAAACCCACGTCTCGTCACCAGTAACAATGCGTTGCATGAATGTTGGGTCGGAATAGACTCGTTCTAACATGTCCTCAGCGACTCCTATGCGATTGAGTTTTTAGAAAAAAATCAGGTCTTACGGGACTAGCCGAGTGGCAACATGTTTCATACCCAAGTAATTATTTAATATGGTAGGTACGGATCGACTCGTGACAGCTGAACTTTCTATGTCTCACGAGTCGTGAGACACAGAAAGTTTAGCGGCTATCTCTCTCAAACTTGAATGAGGATTTTCAGTCACCATTTCCTTCACTTTTGCGATGTTAACTTTAGTTGAACACGTTGATGGCCTACCAGAGCGAAGCAAATCTTCCATCACATCTCGACCGCTTTTGACCGCTTTGTACTACTCATAAGCACGTGTTTTTGATAAAGTCGTAACGTTCACCGTAAGCCTTCTGTAACATTTTCGGTGACTCCGAACACGAAATTCCATTGGCGACGCAAAATTTAAGACAAACTCTTTGTTCAATGTTTTTATCCATTATGAAATTTGCAATACACACTAGATATAAACTAACTAAAAACAGCACTGTATTAAATCTAAAATTAAATTTTATTTTCTAGTGGTGTTCAAATCCCTAATTTGTTTAGGGAAATGATAAAATCGTGTTGTTATTTTAACGTCCTCGTGATTTGATCAAATCACTTAGGGAATTGACCAAATTTCTGATTTTATCATATGACCGCGACATAGTACACTACACCATGGTGTCCTAATGAAATAAGGCCCTTGTGAACCGCTAGTCGCCTCACACACGGCTATTGCAGCAGGCGTGAGGTATATATGTACTATGTATGTGTGTGAAACTGCCATTTATTTTCCAGATGAGCGGGGGTTGAACAATGAGGCGTACGCACTCCCCTCCTGCCAGTAGGGAGCGTGACCCAGTTAGCATATCGGGTCAAGGTTACACAACCTCTACATGCTGACCTCTGACAATAGCATGGGCTCACACCTCATTGCCTAGTCTCTGACTAACCCTTCGGGGATAATAATCGTGATCATATGTATGTATTGAGTAGAAAAAATTGGGACGCGAGACAAGCACAAGATGACAACGGCATTATTATAGCCACTGCTATCTATAAGCCTGGGAAAATCAGATCTATCTCGTGTTGACAGATAACTCGGACCGAGATACAAGATACGAGATAACAATATGAATCGCGTTAAAACGGTTACTTATTATTGCATAACGCTGATTATTTTTTCAAAGGAAACCCTAAAATGGAAAAGTAAAATTTTGTGGAATATTTAAGAGGTGTGGTGGCGATGCATGCGTTATTAAAAGGACGTTACTACCTACATATATCCATCTCTTTCCTCGGGTGTGTAGTAAAAGGCGACTAGCAGTCTAAAGACTTCACATACGAGGGTGAATCAAAAGGTTCTAAGAAGAGCATATAATAGGTTGGGGAAAAAGTTTCGTCGCATTTTTAAGAAAATTCAAAACATTTTTTAATATAGTTTATTTACATTTAACTTAAGTACGTAGGTACCATTTTGTTAGATAACTTTTTGCCATCTTGTAGGTAGGGACATAATCCCATTGTTTTGGGGCTTCTGATCAAAATACCGCGACAAGTGGTTTTGGCAGTCCTCTCGTGATGTTAACCTGACACTGCCTAAAGAATTCTGAAGAGACCGAAACAGGTGGAAATCTGAAGGTGCAAGGTCAGGCAGGACTATACGGCGGATGCATTAACACCTACCAGTCAAACTCTCTTAATTTTTTCTGAGTGGCTAAAGATGTGTGAGGTGTAGCGTTATTATGATGAAAAACCACACCTCTTCTGTTGATTAATTCCAGCCGCTTTCGCTCAACTTCTTGCTTTAATCTCATCAGTTGTTCGCAGTAGGAATCGATGGTCCTGCCTGGTGGTAACAGCTCATAATGAAAAAATGCCCTTCCAATCCCACCACACACACAGCATCACCTTTTTTTTTTGGTAGCAGTGTTTCATAGTAGTATACTGGAACAGTGAAGCGTTCGGTTTACTTCGCTGTCCAGCAGTGTGTTTAGTTTTGGGGCTATGTTTTAATTTGGGGCTAATGTGATATACTAGATGTGGTTATTTGTTAAAATGTTTAATCTCGGTTACAATATGCGTAACCAGGTTATGAAATGTGTCAATGTTCTGTTTGGTGATAATTTCGTGCAATTTAAAGGGGTCAATTAGGTAAATATTGGAGCAAATTATGTGGTTCATTCGCATGGCGGCGAATCGGGGGCAATGTTGAGTAAGATGTTTGAAGGACTGGGGCGTTAAAGAGTCGCAGGGACAAGAGTTCTCTGTAAGGATTATAAAGCGGTGTAAATATTCTTTATGCCAACCGTGGTTGGTTAGCAATTGGGTGATGGCGAATTTGGGGGTGACTAGTGAGAGGTATTCCTTTAGGTCGGCATAGGATGGAAGAAGATTGTTTGTGTAAGCACAATTGTTTTGGTCGGTGTAGAGTGCTTCAGAGGCAGCAAGGCATGTCTGTTTGTTTACATATTTGATGTGACTTATGGGGATGTGATTAGGGCATGTAATATCGGAAAGTTTTCAGTATCGATACAGATTTCCGATACTGGATCTTAGTATCGGAATTCCGATACTAGTATCGGAACTACAGACAGTCAAATCAAATTGTTTTATAATTAAAAAATCGACTTTAAAATAAGGTGTTTCGCTCCTTACAATAACATAAATCTCAAAACAATTAAATAATATTTCAATATTAATGTACCTATGCGTTTGCAATGCAATTGACTAGCTAGCACTGTCATATTATGTTCAAAAATAACTGGAAAGGATATCTATTTTGTTTAAAACTATGTCCCTAAGTACTCAGGTACCTGCTTTAATAATTTTTATTTTTCTTAAATAATATAATTTAACGATACGAACAATATTTAACAATACGAAATAAAGTCTTATTTCTAAATCAGTCTACTTGACATTTTGGCATTTAGCAAATTAGGTTTAACAAATCACAAGTTTCTCAGATGAGATTACACTTTACACTGCCTTGCCTAGATAGGCAAGGCAGTGTAAAGAACTTGCCAATGCTCAGGAAAAAGTACAATGCCGCCTCAAGATAGAACAAAAGAGCAATCGTCAAGGCTAAAGTTGACCACATCAGCAAAATTGGTGATCGTTTGACCAAGTATCCCTCCGGATCAAGTGCCTTCTGGTCACTCGCCAAGGCTGCTGATAACAACTTTTGTCGGTCCAGCCTCTCTCCACTGCGTACATCTGAAACTGATTTGGCCCATGCAAAAGAGAAAGCCGACCTTTTGGGAAGGTTCTTCGCCTCAAACTCGACTTTGGATGACAAGGGAACTATGCCACCAAACATCCTGCGGCAAAAAAGTTCTATGCCAGAGATTCGCTTTACACAAAAGGCAAATTAAACATGACCTCTCTGCCCTTGATATCCGAAAGTCGAGTGGGCCTGACGGTGTACCTGCAGTAGTACTGAAAACGTGCGCTCCCGAGTTGACACCAGTAAAAGCACGCCTATGCCGATTGTCCTACCAAGTCTATAGTTTTCCGCCTTCGTGGAAGTTAATTCTTGTGCACCTGATTCCTAAAAAAGGAGATCGATCAGACCCTTCGAACTGCAGGCCCATAGCAATCACATCCCTCCTCTCAAAGCTCATGGAGCGCATCACTAACAAGCAGCTCCTATGATATCTCGAGGATCACCAGTTGATTTCCGACCGCAAATACGGCTTCCGTCATGTGTGGTCAATGGGTGATCTTCTGGTATATCTCACACACTGTTGGGCAGAGGCCATAGAGAGTCGAGTTGAAGCTCTAGCGGTTACCTTAGACATTGCAAAACCATTCAATAGGGTCTGGCACAGAGCGCTACTCGCGAAGTTACCAGCATACATACGGAATACCCGAGGGACTATGTAAATGGGTCGCTAGCTTTCTTTGTAAGCGCAGCATTAAGGTCGCTGTTTACAGTTGCTGCTCTGATGTCATGCCCATAAATGCTAGCGTTCCCCAGGGCTCGGTTCTGTCTCCCACGCTGTTTCTGCTGCATATCAATGATATGGCTAACATTGATGCATACTGCATTGCTATGCGGATGACAGTACGGGAGACGCCCTGTACATCGGAAGACCTAATGTGCCTCACACTTTCACACAAGAGAATCGGCTGAAACTTGTGTCCAAAGTTGAGAACTCCCTGGAGCGTGTCTCAAAATAAGGTGAATCGAACTTAGTTCAGTTCAAGCACTCCAAGACACAGGTTTGCGTGTTCACCGCCAAAAAAGATCCTGAGCACTCCACTTAACATCTCAAGCAGCATTGGGATTCTTGGTGTTGACATCCCAGCTAGCAAAATACCCTTAGAAACGAAAGCTTTTAAGAGCTATGTCCTTAAATAAATTTTATATACGTTCTGATTAAGATAGAGACTCTAATAATGGCATATTATAAGTCTATTTAAGCTATAAGAGCATATATACTTGTAAAAAATACTTTTAGAAGTATATAAGTAAAACGAGAAATGACATCAATAAGACCAGTAGTGTTATAAACGCACTCCGTAAGCCTAATTCTTAATTAACACTTATACATGCACTATGTAAGTCCACTTAATCTTAAAAGTGACTTATCAAAGCATTTTATTAGATATCGGCTGTTACACTTATAACTTATTCTTACAGACGTATATAAGCAAACTTTATATAATGTTTATTAGAGCAATAGTATTATACATGCACTTTATAAGCCTAATTGCCCTTGAGTCTTAATTAACACTTATACATGCACTTTGTAAGATCACTCAATCTTAGAAGTGACTTTACTAAGTGTTTTGTTAGATATCGTCTGTTACTTATAACATATTCTTAAAGATGTATATAAGCTTACTTTATAAAACTTTTGTAATAACATTAGTATTATATGCGCACTTTATAAGCCTAATTACCCTTGATTCTTAATAAACTTTTATAAATGCATTTTGTAAGATCACTCGATCTTATAAGTGACTATTGTAAAAGATAGTAAAGAGTACTAGCACGTCAAATGTCTTAGAAACTTAGATAATTGCAATTAGAATTCTAATGCATTGCAAAAAAGTCAAAAGGTGGTCGACCAGGAACTTCCCTGTTTGTCTTTTAGCCTACTTTTACTTTAATAAGGAACCCTAAAGGTTATGAGCAATGGCCGTGTGGATTAAAAAATGTGGTTGAATTTGATTTTATAAGTGCGGTGTAAACCTTAAACAATGGTAATGCACTTATATTGGTTCTGTTAAAGCCACTATAAGGCATGATTGGTGATAATGGCGACATTTCCATATTTTTCATTTTTAATATAATATTTTTTATTAATAAAGATACATTGTTGAAATGGCCCGTAAAAATATTGTGATTGTTATTTCAAAATACTCGATAAAATCGACTTCGCAATTAAATAACAGTTAGTAATGCGTACTAAACATGAAATTATACTTACACTATTTGTAGGAAAGAGAATTAAACAGGACAGTACAAATACTTACGTTTTTAATACTCTTCTTATTATTCAGAAAAGTTTCACGAGCACTTGGCAATCCTTTCGGCGGACTGTGATTACATCTGATTACATGTCTTACTAAAAGCTCGCAAAGAGCACTACAAGTAATATCACACTTATAACAGCATTAGTAAGTGCATTATAAGGGTAAATACCCATAAAGAATGATTTGTAAGATTGAAAATACGCTTCTCGAGACCATTTTAAGATATATTTAAGGGTAAATAGACTTATTAAGTGCGCCCAAATCCACACTTATAGCAGTCTATCGGAGTACCATAAGACTGATAAAATTATACTCTTGGGATGTGTGTAAGAGGAAATTTTGCTAGTTGGGATATCAAGTAATGTACAGTTCCGCAAGTATCTAGAAGACAAAGCGAAGATGGCATCCGAGAAATTAGGAGTTCTCAGGTAAGCGAGACGGTACTTCACGTCTAACCAGCTTTTACAGTTGTACAAAGTCCAAGTTAGACCTCACATGGAGTACTGTTTTCATCAATCTCGAAGAAGAGAAGGTTACGCTTTATTTGAAAATTTACTGTAAAATATTCAAATAAATCTTACTTCGACTTTTTATCTAACACTTCGAACTGTCAAATCGTAATACAATTATATGATTACAAATAAAAAGTTAAAGTATAGTTCTGCTGTTTCCGATATTGCGATTTACGATACTGCACCACTCAGTATCGGAACTGTGTATCGGATCTAGTGGTCCGAGATTCCGATACTACGATACTACGAGATATTCATACCCTAGATGTGATAGTAGTCAGGGGTACGGTGGAGACTTGCTGCTCTCTTGGCTTCAGCATCCGCTGCTTCATTACCGACAAAGCCAACGTGAGTATTGACCCACGCGAACTCGACGGTAATCCCGGCTGTTCGGGCATTGTGAAGGTGGCGATGGATGCGTGCGGCAAAAGCTGTGAATGCGGATTTGCTGTCTGAGAGAATGATATGATCTTAGTGTCCGCTGGACAATATGTGTTCACAGGCCCTACAGATGGGTAGCACCTCAGCTTGCAAGACGGAGCAACGGTCGTGGAGTTTAAATCTCTTGACCGTGTTGCGAGTTAAGCCGGGTTTCGCCACAGTCTGTAAAGCTTGATCGGCCTTCGATCACGACCTTTATCGCACGTTCTTGTCGTACTGACGTGGTCCCCACTTTTCATCACCAGTTATCAGCTTCTTCAAAAATGGTTCGGTTTAATTACGTTTCGTAATAAAGAATCACAAATGAGTACACGGTTCATTAGGTTTCTTTCAATGAGCTCGTGAGGTACCCAAATATCGAGCTTTTTTGTGTAAGTAAGTAAGCCCGTTTTTTCAAATGCGCCAAAACTGTTTTGTGGTCAATTCTTCAGCTACGTCGTAAATACGGTTATGCCGATCTTGCTCCACCTTTTCAAAAATGGCATCCATTTTATCCGTAATAGGGCGACCAAAGCGACGTGCAACTTTGACATCAAAATTTCCGGATTGAAAACGCTTTTAAACCAAAGGTCATTGGGCATTTTGTTCGGACATTTGATCCACGACGTAAATAAACAAAATAGGGCAGACTATGCAAATAATTGTCGCTGAAACACAATAATATAGGTCGCATGCTTGCAAACCGTGGGATATGAGAAAAATAAACTAAAAAAACCATCTAAGTAAGTACTAACTATACTTACATTTTGATTTTTATGATACTTCTGGATACTTTTGGCCTTTTAGAAACACTTCAGTGTCACTAAACGACTGAAAGGAAGAAAAAAAAACGTAATTTATTACACAATAGAAACTAGCGTGAGTAGTATAGATGCACAGATCGAAACGACGGATGACGAACGACAGAAGTGAAGTGTGAGGTAAGGCCATAGATATACACAATAGAGGAAGATACGGCATGCCCTTAATAGTACGAATAAAAAAATAGTCCTACTCAACTACATAGTATTAGAACTGATACTACTCTTTGTATTAGAGTCCTATTAGAATCCTGGTCCTTCAAGTGTGAATGAGCTGAAATCGGCTTTGATACCTTTATCTTTATCCATTCCTTAGTGGGAAGGTATCCCGGAAGAATCGATTCAGAAGCTAATTAGGTCAATGAAGAATCATCTTCGAGCAGTTAATAGGGCTAGGAGATGGAACACAAAATATTGAAACTTAATTTTAAGGCCAAATAATTTTTTTTATAAATTAATTTTTATTGTTTCTTCATTCATTATTTTTCCATATTTCCTTGTTTTTCTAACTCCTTCACTTAATCCGGGATAGCTCCTAAAATACTGGTGTGATTCAAATGAATTTGATATCAATTTAAAGTTAACAATTTAAAGTTATTGCAGAGGACTGGAAATTTTGCTAGCAACGTTGCCGGCAATGTTCCCACAGTGGGAATTAACTGGGAGTTTTGGTTTAATATCCAAAAAACTTTAAATATTTGTCTTTAACTAGCTTTAGTTTACTACTGTCTATATAATTAAAATAAAAGCTAACAATAAAGTATCATATACATAACATACATACATAACGAAAACTCACAATGTTCCGGAAATGTTCCCAGTTTGTTGCCAGCAATTTTAGATAACTATGAGAAGCTATTCATGTACTTCGCCGGAAGGTTTTAAATAATATTTAAATACTTCTAACTACTAATTTGACTTACATAGTTAGTCACTGAGGTTTAAAGATGATCCATACATTGTAAAAAAAAATATAGTCGACAATATCTTTATCAATATCAATCTTTAATGGCTTACAATTATCAACTTATGAACTATGTAATATAACATGGTCTGCCCGCTCAGCCCCCTTTAGACAAGTTGCAAACGCACCCTGTCCTAGGGTTGCCAGATCAGAAAAATAAATTATCTGGAAAAAAATTCAAAATGTCTAGATTTTGGGGTTATTATATAGAGAAATAAATTTTAAGAATTAAAATTTTAGTTACTTTTTATTTTTAAAATTAACAATTTTGACGTAATGTCCAAACCTTATTGAATAATTAACAATTTTGAGATCAATCAAACTCGTGCTTCATTATTTACCCTATTAACTTTAAAAAATAAAAAATAATTTTATGTCGCCACAAGTATTTTGTGTTGATTTTACTGCCCCTACCAATTTCGAGCCCTGAGGTGTTTTGAGGTAAGATTTAAAATTTAAACAATTTACATAGAAATTCAGCCCAATAATTTATTCGGCTTTAGAGAGACGCGGTCATTCTCATTCTTACAACTTGTGCGCAAATCTTTACGAAAACTATTTGTGTGGAGATTTTGTATTTCGTCTGGAGTCTGGACATCGTATAAAATATCTTGAGAATCCAGACGAATCTAGACCATCTAGTAAACCTACCCTGTCCGATCCTGTCTATTCGTAAGAGTTTGTCAATTGTAAATAACTCCAACACCAGCCGAATGACGCTGCTGCTGGACAAAGACCTCCCCAAGGATCTTCACCACGTCCGGTCTTGTGCTGCTCACATCCAGCTGCTTCCAGCGACCACATCGTCAGTGCACTTTGTTGAAGGCCTGCCCACACTGCGTCTTCCGGTGCGCGGTCGCCACTCAAGAATCGTTCTGCCCCAAAGATTTGGACCGACGCGTTGGTTCTACAAGGGGTGTTCCTTGACCAGTGAAGCTTGAGTTTAGCAATTCTTTGGTTTGGTTTAGTTTTGACGTGACAACGTCTTATAAATTGGTTTGCCGGGTGACACTTCAAGAAACTGCGTTACGCTCCGCTCACGTTATGCGCTCACAATGAGAGCGAGTGAGAGGCACGCGTCCCTTCCACTCGGGCATGGTTAGCCCGCCTAAGAGCGAGAGAGACAGACATAAAAAGTGAAAGGCACGCGTCCCATTATTTACCACTCAAAGTCGTTGTCACGTAAAACTTTCGCCCGTATACCGACTTTACAGGCAACCAATTTTTTCTACGGTTTCTCATTTCTAATTCGATCCCGCAGAGGAATTGCCCTTTCCATTGCTTTTTGAGTGACCTTGAGCCTTCTTATAACGCCCTTAGTGAACGACCACGGCTCATTCCCGTATGTCAGCATTTGCAATACACACGGTCAAAGACTTTCGTCTTGAGACACTTTAGTATTTTGGATGCGAATAAGGCCTTTTTGTATGAGTGTAGAATCCAGATGGAAAGGTTCACGAATCATGCCAGTGAACGCTGGTGTCCCTTAGAGATCTGTTCTATCCTCCACCCTGTTCCTTCTGCATATCAATAATATGTTTCCCCTTGGAAATATTCCTTGCTTTGCAGATGATAGCACAGTGCATGGGGGATATAACGGTCACCCAGCGACTGGGCAGGTCAAACCCGAAATGAAGAAAGTGAAAGATTCAGTAATTGAGCTCGATCGGGTGTTGGACTTCGGTATGCAGATTTTCTACGATCTGAACCATAGGGACTACATCGAAGCCGTGATTAAAACAGCCTCATGTAAACTAAGTGTCTTGAACAAGGTGCGGCGATTCTTCACGCCTGGTCAGTTTTGCACCTAGTACAAGACAGGTGTGGTGACAGGTTGGGCCGGGCCTCCATTTCCACTTAACATCAAGTTGAGACAGATGCCGGGGTTATATAAAAAAAATTAACTAAGATATGTGTACAGAAACTACATTAATTCATTATATGGCCCGTATCGTCCTTGTCTCCTTTAAAGTATTCTTGTACTATTTATTACGCCTTTTCACAAATCATTACAGTGCGCATGCGCAATAAATACGCCTTTTCACAACCACTCACACGAAACTACTAAAGTTTAGTAACTAAACACAGCGCGTGTATGGTGGAAACGCGCGAGTAGTGCTCGCAGGGCGAGGCAGCGATTTTAAGGAGATGCGGCCGAGAAGGATTATCATCTAAAACTCTTTTCTTTCACGGCATTCTGTTACGAAAGGTACAAAATAACAAATAGTCTGCTGGGAACATTGGGCAATATTCCCAACGTGCCCGGAAAACTTCCAGGCACTTTGGAAGTGGAAAGTTCCCGGCAGTGGCAATACTTCCAGCCGTACACTGTTCGTATCTAGTGATTTAGTACTCAAGATCGCGCGCAATTAATTCCAAGTAAGTGATCCCATACTTTTGCTCGCGAGTGTACATCTTGGTATTAAAAACTTTTTAGATCTAAGACTCCGATTTGATAATAAAAACAAAAAACTGTAGAACAACTTAACTTCTAACTGTTGTAGAGCAAATTCAGCGTATCCAATTGTACGGTTTGCAAATGGTTGCTCCGTATGACGTGGTTATACGATTTTACTACGCTCAATTAGTAACGGAGTACGTAATTAGTTAAAGACTGATGGATGATGCATGTGTTCATGTCAGACAATGTAAAAGGCAGGTTTAAAAGGAATAAAATTTAAAAAAAAATGCACTGTCGTAGGATTTAACCCAATCGTATATTTTTTTAAAGTACTTTTAAAAAGCAAACTACCAAAAGCAATGTACTTCTACTTGAAATGAATTGCGATAGGTGTTGAAGTAAGACACTATGGTAAAACGGTTTTTAGTCGTCTTTTTTTTAAGTTTGTTTTTCTCTGGACACCCGTACTGGTCGACGGGTAGAGATGCCTCAGGGTATTAAGTAGGTACGTCTTTTGCTGTAATTTTGCAATAAAGAATAAATAAATAAATAAGCCACCCGAATCCAACTAGATGGCGAACACACTAATACCTATTTCTGCCGCTAAACAGCATTGTTATACATTGCCGCATTCCGGTCTGAAGGTGAGGGGTACTAAACCCAGTGAAATAACAGGACAATTAATAATAATTTCTGTTGAAGCCCAGCAACAACAAGTAAATGTTGTTAGGTATACATAGTGAGCTAAGGCTACGATTTTGACAAGTACTGAAGCTACTGCTTTGATCACTTTGAAGACAGTTACACATTACATTAACACGTCTAATACTCTGTAGTCTAATATTATAGTGTAGTCTAATACTCTGTCTGTATTAGACAATAGGTGCAACCGTCTGAAGTGATGCGCGAACACGCATTCGTAGCAATGGGCGATTTTCCGAAATAAAAAAAAAGAAATTGGTTCGTAATGACCTCATAGATGGCGCTTAGTAAAAGGCGAGTCCATGAAGAGCACGTGTATGGCTGCGTAATATTTATTCCATTCCAAAATAGAAATAGGTCCTGGATGTCCTGTATAGGTAAGTACTATTTTTTATTTTTTTGGTAGAAAAGCAAAAGTGTAGAGTTTATTACAGCCCTTGGGTAGGTACGGCTCGGCTTTCATAAAACGCCATCTATCGATTGTTTTTAAACTAATTTTTACTTTTTAATTAAGGCTGTCAGAAAATTGCCCATTGGTTTTTATTTATACATAGAACTAGCGGCCCGCCCGCGCCTTCGTCCACGCTAACGTAGAAAAACCGTCATACTTCGGCCATTTAAAAAAATATATCTACAAAATATAAACAAAGACCATCCTCCGTTATAGTCCGGTCGTAGGACATTAAATTCCATAAAGAAGTTTTGATAATTCTAAAACTTTTCGTTTTTGCTGAGTGGATAGAGTATGTGGATTGTAAGCTACTTTTAAAAAGTTAGAACTTTTATGACTGTGCTTTAGGTATGGTTTAGGTATTTCATAATATTTCGTGTAACGTAATGTATATAATATTAAAGTTTGAAATGTTGAGTGTTTTATAATAATAACTATCTTATCCTTGTGTTGTAAAAAGTTTAGAAACATAATATATGTGGAACTATGAAAATCTCAAAATCACTCTTTTTGTCTTTGAATAAAATTTTAAAATTTATGAAATAATATTTAAGACTTTCAGTGGTTAGTGGTATACATGTTGAACAAAGTTTAGAAAGTTAAGTGGTGTGCTTCTTTGATCATTTCATTTTTCTTTCGTAACACACGCAATAATAAATTAAAATTGACAGAATCGCTCATACATGTCCTTTGTAATACTATTTAATACCACACAAAAAATTAGAAATATACATACAGTGCATTTTGTTTAAATCACGAATAAAATATTTCGCTAACGTACGTTTCTTTATGCGGACGGACGTGGGCGGCTGCGGGCGCGGCGCGGCGGTGGCGGCGGGCAAGCGCGGGGGTGGGGGCATACCTACCTACACTCTATATGACTGATAATCCACTCGTCACGTCAGACGAGTGGATACATGGCGAACATAATACAAGAAGACGTAATGCAGAAAAGTAAACTAAGTACCTTAGGGTGGATTCGACCAAACTGGAATAAGGTCTTATACCTAGATTAAACGCCGAGTTTGTATAGACTAATCTCGGAGTAAGTCCTATTCCAGTTTGGTAGAATCCAGCCTTAGCCTACTTACTTTACATCTTAGCTGACAACAAAACATTATTAAATGACAAGTTTTCAGTGGTTAAGTACAGATCGCGCAATTCTTCTTACAGATAAGATTATTCTACAATTATCCGAATTGGATGAATGGAATGAAAACGTACGTAACGTAAACGGATGAGTATGTAACATATTCTTAATTAAAAATAAAAACTGCAAATGATTAAGTACTTATCTGTTCATTTTTCATTTTGGTTAATCAATATATCATCCTGTCATGTTCACAAATCACAATAATAGGAAAGTAATTTTTAAGATGTACAATAGGCTATAGAAATTGCGTATCTAGCTAGGGCCACATCATACGATTAAAGTTTTTTCCACAACCCTTACGTGTTTTTTTGACAATTAATCAATTAAGAGCTTCAGGTAAGTATGCAAAAGTATTTCCTAAATTATAGTATGGTAAGTAGGTACTCTTATTATCACTAAATCATTCATCACTACCTAGGTACCTACTAATTATAAAACACAGTCCCCCCGCGTCTGTATGTCTACGTAAGTACGTAGGTACCTATTTACTTAATTAAGTATTATAATATCAATTCTACTAGTCACCTTCAATTATTAAGTACCTACCGATATTATTACAATTTACAAGTACCTAACTAGGTCGGTAGTTACTAGGGCTTGCTCCCGGGAATTCCTGGTATTTCCCGGGAAATTGACTTTTTACGCAGTACCGGTACTGAGAATTTGTTTCCCGGGAAATTCGGTACTTTTGTCATAACTTCAAATTACGCCAATATTAGGCTCCGCGTTTGCGGTAGTCGTTACCGGTAACCTCGGCCAATGCTCTTAGTTGCAAACCATACAAATTTCGTAGCGTTACCAAATTTTTGTCTCCACAGTAAGTTCTCAACCGTAACGTCACCGGTACCTTTTCTGATGTGTCTACACCCAGCGGGATCACCTATCTGGGAGACTTATGAGTGATGCAGGAAATTAGATCTATATTTGTTCTATTGAATTATGCTAAAGACAGAATTTGTTCCATAAAAACAACGGAAATATGGGCTTTTCTAACCGACCTTCAGCCAGCGGGATATTTACCAAAGTTACGTCTGATGATGTATAAATTGGTAGTAACATTTAGGTCTATCATTGTTCTGTTCACCAAAACAAAAAACATTCTTCTACCGTCCTTACTTCAGCCACAATCAATCTGCAAAGAAACCTCCAGTCAGCGGACTTTTTCTTTTAAGGCATTATTTTTGTAAATTTTACACTAAATTAATAAAATTTTAACTATTTACGACTATATTTATAACTATATTATAAAATTTAAACTATTTACGACTATAATTTTACTTAAATTGCCTATTCGTACCTACATCTTGTAATAAAATAAAAAGTATGGAATTTGAAAGCTATTATGTGGGTAGAATACAAAAAAGTTACATGCAAATTCAAGCTGTTTATAGTTTATAAGCAATACAAATCTCGATTAGTGATATTGTGTTAGGTACTCAAATTTAGAAAAAGAATATTAATAAGAATATAGAATTGAATGTAAAATAAATTTAGTGTAAAAGTTACAAAAATAATGCCTTAGGAGAAAAAGTCCACTGGAGGTTTCTTTGCAGATTGATTGTGGCTGAAGTAAGGAAGGTAGATAAATGTTTTTTGTTTTGGTGAACAGAACAATGATAGATCTAAATGTTAGTACCAATTTATACTTCATCAGACGTAACTTTGGTAAATATCCCGCTGGGTGGAGGTCGGTTAGAAAAGCCTATATTTCCGTTGTTTTACGGAACAAATTCTGTCTTTAGCATAATTCAATAGAACAAATATAGATCTAATTCCTTGCATCACTCATAAGTCTCCCAGATAGGTGATCCCGCTGGGTGTAGACACATCTTTTTCTGGAGAAAAAATTGTAACTAATGTACCCGTACCCTACACCGCACGGTTTCATCGTCATCGCACTCCAATGATTTGATAATTCCATTTAAATAATTTATTTTTTGTTTGCTAATTTAACTTTTCCTTCCAAATAACCTCGAAACTGAACGTCACTCGAAACATCGACGACAAGGATTCCAATAGTCGGATTGGTATCAAGGGAGAGCTCCATCAAAAGTTCAGAGGTACGACGAAGGGATGTTTTTTCGCGGTAAATGCGCAAACTTGTGTTTTGGAGGGGTTACAGTGGACTAAGTTATGTCGGCCCCACAGACATATATATGTCTGTGGTCGGCCCCCATTCAAGACATGACTTAACATGTTCTTGGTGTCAGTCACAAGTTTATTCCGGCTCTCGATGACGCTTTCCCGAGAAATATTAGCTCGTCCAGTGTAGAGCGTTACTCCCTTACTGACGTTCGCGTAGAAATGAATGCTGTTGTTATGCAACATGTCATTGATATGCAGAAGAAACAGAGTATGGGCTAACACACACCCCTGTGGGACTCCAGACTCCAGCATTTAAGGGGGTTCATGTCAGAGCACGAACCATCGAATACGACACTGATGCTACGCCCAGAAAGAAAGCTGGCCACCCACGATCACAATTACTCAGGAAGCCAGCATGATGAAAGTTTAGAGAGAAGAGCCCTGTGCTATACCCTGTCAAAGGCTTTCGCTACGTCCAAGCTAACTGCCAGTGCCTCCCCTTTACTCTTGACAGCCTCCGCTCATCGGTGAGTAAGGTACACTAAAAGATCACCAGCCGAACGACCGCGACGAAAACCATACTAGCGATCGCTTAGTAGTTAGTTTTATTTTAGGTACCTTAAGAGCTGGCGGTTTGTAATGGACTCCATTATTTTGGAGAGCAAAGAGGTGATGATTATTGGCCTGTAGTTGGACGGATCTGAGCGATCGTTTTTTTTTGAGAATCGGGTGGACAAGGGCTGTCTTCCAAGAGCTCGGGACAACGCCAGTAGTGTAAGAGAGCCGGAAAACGCGCGTTAGAACCAGCGCCAACTCATGGGAGGAACTGCACCAGGCCCACTCGACTTATGGATATCAAGGGAAAAAAGAGCCTTACGAACTGACCTTTGTAGAAACCAGACGTTTGGCATTGAACAAGCGCAATGCGGTATGGTTGGTGGAGAGTTTTTCCCATCGTCCAAGGTCGAGTTTGATGCGAAAAGAGTGCCCAAGAGATCGGCTTTCTCCTTTGCAGTATGGGTCAGGCAGTCATCGGTCTTGTGCAATGGTGGTAGGGACGGCTGACAAAAATTCCCTAAGATAGCTTTGGCGAGAGACCGGAACGCACGCGTACCCGAAGGAAGACGCACTAGCCTCTCGCCAATTCCACTTATGAATGATGACTTTGACTTGGCAATGTCCCTCTTAAAGGACCTGGCGGCAAAGTTGTACCTCTTTCTGAGCGCACTGGTGTTTGGATCCTTTGATGACACCGCATTAGCCCAGGCCATGTAATGTTGTCACTTTTGGCGAGACACCATTTTGCAGCAACGACCAAACCATGGTTGAGACCTGCCGCCAATGGGAACCACAGAGTTTGGATTGAAAAGTTTCATTCCGATAAAGTCGGCGGCGACATCAAGATCATCCAGTGAGAAGCAAACTCGTAGTAGGACGCAAAGAAACTCCCATCGCATCCCAGTCCGCTGACCCATAATGCCAGACTCGACGTTTTTGAAATTTCTGTGAAAGGCACAGTGCTACGAATCAGACAGTGGTCTGATGAGCCTAGTGGTGCATCAATAGAAACTTGATAGCCGTCTGGGTGAGAGGTCAGCAGAAGGTCCAATAAGAAAGGTGCATGGCCCTCCACATCTGGAATCCACGTAGGCTCTGTTACCAATTGGGACAGACTGTAGGCCAAAGCGAAGTCATGAACGGCTCTACCCGCGTGGTCAGTTTTGAGTGAAGCAAGCCATTCGACGTGGTGGTCTCCCAATACCGCCGAGGGCATCCGTTGGAGAAGGGTCTGTCGCCGTTTGAACGGTCTCCGTTTGGACGAATTTATATTATTTACTCACCTTAAAACACTCATGGTAAAAATCCATTGTATATAGCCTCTTTTAAATTTAAAACATTCAATTCGGATGACCTCTAACCAATTCCATTCGACAAAGTGATGCCACAGCTACTATAGCAATTAGCAAAACAATTTTTTTATTATAAAAATTTGGTGTAATATTTTGATTTGCTCATTGATCCATTAATCAAACGTTAGTTACATCTGGGTTAAAAATTCAGTACCAAAAAGTACCGGAAATTCCCGGTTTTCCCGGTACCATAGTTAGCGCAGTACCGGGAATCCTGTTTTCTCCACAGTACCAGGACTGCAAGCCCTAGTAGTTAAGTAACTAAGAATTAAGTAAGTACTTAACAAAGTAACTGCTAATACTACTATACGTTTCATAACATACTATGTAACATATACATACGTCTTCTTTGGCACAAGTCTAAATTCCATTTCGGTATTAAACCCTAGTGTTTATACGTTCTGCTCAAGGTCACCAGCGCTCGAGCTCTCACGTACACGGAGTGTCACTGGTGGTGCAAATAAACATGTATAGGTAGCACAGTAATATGTATTATATTACCCTTTAGGTAGTCTGATGTGGCGTTGACTGTACTGACATGCCCAGCCTAGGATTATTTGAAATGTTTATTTGTTCACATTTAAGTACACATTATAAACACCATAACTTGTAATAAATCAAGTAAGTATTCAGATTAATTATTATTTAAAAGAAGACAACCCAAAAGTCATTAGAAGAGATAAGAGTACGCGATAGAAAGAGAGGTAACTTCTAGGTGAATTTAACTGTAGATAAGGGAGCGGTGTGCGACCTGAATTGCATTTTATTGTGTCTTAGCAAGAGAAGTTATTTATTTAAATGACTTTGCGGAGTGAATCTTCTGTACTTGTACTATTATGTAAATATTCTATGGTATTATGTACAGATAAGGGGCAGGGGCAAATAAGATAATATCGTCGGCTTACTGCAAGAAATCATTAAAGAGCAGTAATTAAGTAAGTAGCAGAAATAGCTACAAAAATAACAATGTGTCCTAATAGAAATAAATCAACTTGTGACGGGTTGAAACAAATAATACTGCTTTTGGCGGTGTGACCAGTTAGAACAAAATTTTGGTGTAACGAGTTGATGCCCAAATCCACCTGCCCACGTCCTGCATGCCCAATCGCGTATTTAGGGTGGATTCGACCAAACTGGAATAAGACTTACTCCGAGATTAGTCAATACAGATTCGGCGTTTAATCTAGGTATACGACCTTATTCCATTTTTGTAGAATCCACCCTTAGTGAAATATTTTATTCGTGATTAAAACAAAATGCACTGTATGTATGATTCAATTTTTTGTATGGTATAAAATAGCATTACAAAGACCATGATGAGCGTAAATGATTCTGTAAATTTTAATTTATTATTGCGTGTTTACGTTTTCATCCCATTCATCCAATTCGGATGATTGTAGAATAATCTTATCTGAAAGAAGAATTTTGGATGATTGTAAAATAATCTTAACTGAAAGAAGAATTGCGCGATATGTAAGTACTAACTACTCAAAACTTGTCATTTAATAATGTTTTTATTGATGTCATCTAAGATGTAAAGTAAGTAGGTTAAGGTACTTAGTTTACTTTTTCTGCATTACGTCTTCTTGTATTATGTTCGCCATGTATCCACTCGTCTGACGTGACGAGTGGATTATCAGTCATATAGAGTGTAGGTAGGTATGCCCCCACCCCCGCGCTTGCCCGCCGCCACCGCCGCGCCGCGCCTGCAGCCGCCCGCGTCCGCATAAAGAAACGTACGTTAGCGAAATATTTTATTCGTGATTTAAACAAAATGCACTGTATGTATATTTCTAATTTTTTGTGTGGTATTATATAGTATTACAAAGGACATGTATGAGCGATTCTGTCAATTTTAATTTATTATTGCGTGTGTTACGAAAGAAAAATGAAATGATCAAAGAAGCACACCACTTAACTTTCTAAACTTTGTTCAACATGTATACCACTAACCACTGAAAGTCTTAAATATTATTTCATAAATTTTAAAATTTTATTTAAAGAGAAAACGAGTGATTTTGTGATTTTCAGAGTTCCACATATATTATGTTTCTAAACTTTTTACAACACAAAGATAAGATAGTTATTATTATAAAACACTCAACATTTCAAACTTTAATATTATATACATTACGTTACACGAAATATTATGAAATACCTAAACCATACCTAAAGCACAGTCATAAAACTTCTAACTTTTTAAAAGTAGCTCACAATCCACATACTCTATCCACTCAGTAAAAACGAAAAGTTTTAGAATTATCGTAAGTAATTTTTGTCCGGCTACGCGACTATTAACGCTCTATCTTTTAGTGAAACCCGCATAAAAATCCATAGCGTGGTTTAGAAGAATAGTGCGGTGCCACAGACAGAGGAAAACGGCGACTTTACATGTAATGATTTATGAGCGAAATTAGGACAATAAACCTACGTACTTAAACATTTGTAACTATGAGAACAAAATAGGGCATCGCCAAATGTCAGCGTTTGCAACATGTGTTTCCCCGTAATTTTAATATATTTTTATAAAATTTATTTAATATAAGTATTTATTTGTTTTGCACCTGAAATAAGGTCGGATCGTTTCGGTTTAACAAAATTTTGTCAAAATGTAGTAACTTAACGCTAAGGCACATAAAAATATAAACGGTATGAAATAAGAAAACGCAAATCCCACGGCGGGCGCCAAGTAAGAGAATAATGTACATACATACCTACACTGTTATCCCCGAAGGGTTAGTCAGAGACTAGGCAATGAGGACAGCAAAAGCAGTCCTCTACAGCTATAGTCCACTTTTCACCAAATAGCGACTGCACATGTGCTCAGCGTGAAGGCAAGTGGTGAGCCCATCGACGCTCTATACTGTGGGAAGTATGTGCAGTCTTTAGTCCGTTAGTCGCCTTTTACGACACCCAAGGGAAGAGAGGGGGTGGTAGTATTCTTTCACCGCTACGCCACACGGTTAGAATAATGTACAATGGCATAATATACATTTTTGTTGTGTGTATCGACGTTTTCTTTAAATATTTAAGTAATTTGCAAAAATACGATTAAAAGGGGCAATAAAAATAGTAAACAGTACAAAACTTATTTCATTCATTTTATTTCATTTCATTGATCAAAAAGAAAGATATCGATTTAAAAAAAATATTACAGTAAATGGTTTCCTGGCGATAGTCTTCAAATCATTAATAATCAAATACAAGGAGGCTTTTCACCCTTTAAAAATAATCAATTTAAAAAAGGGATGAATTTAATTACGTCACACGAAGCGAGATGTAAAACGGGACGCAACAAGTAAAGAGAATGTATAACTGCTCAACACTTACCTGGCCTCCCAAAGCAGCTACATTTTCGGTACAAAACGGCTAAATTAATACGATCCCTCGTACCAGAAAACACTCGCACATTTTATACATAGAACATGCTAATCGTAGCCTGTTAAAAAATTACGTTTTTTTAACTTTTTTTTTTTAAATTTTACTATTCGCGTTCTTTGTTTAACGTTTCAAATACCGATTCACGATTTAGTGTGTGCAATTTATGTTTTCTTTTGTTTTTTCGAGTGCGTCTTTTACCAAATTCGCCAAAAAAAATCCGAGTATTATTTTGACGGCACCGTCCGTATGGGTGCTGGCCTGCCTTTGTACGGGCCGGGTGTAGGACGCACGCGCGCAATCGATCCGAACGAAGCCTTCCACGAAGATTGAACTATTCAGAACCTTCGGTTGGTTAGGGTAGCCGGACGTTTTGCCGTGGCCACGATGCGTTTTGGAATATAGTACTTAAATGGCTTCTTTGTTTGTAAATAAACTTGTTAGGAAGGCTATTGACTTACGCAATGAATGGATAAGTAAAAAGTACAGTAGAGTTATTAAGAAGTCTTTACTTTATTATGGAAAAGGTTCTTCTAATCTTAAGGATAAAATGTTTACTAGAAAAAAACAACCAAGGTCATGGGTTCGAATCCCATTCGAGCTTTCCTGAGACGATGGTTGTTTTTTTCTTGATGTTCGTTCTCATAGGTGAAAACCAGACCTCGGTAGCCATGTGATTAAGGCAGCCGCCGGCGCCGCCCGGAATGAGGAAGGTGCGTGGTTCGATACCCGCCTGAGGTTTGTCTTTTTTTCAGTGTTTAAAATTTTAACACATATTACGACAATACATTCTCAAAATGTTTGTATAATACTTTTATAGCAAATCAATTTTAACTGAGAATTGAAAATTCTATTTTAAGTCAAAGAGATGGGATGAAGAGTAGTAGCCCATGGCGCTTTCGGGCCATTCAGCTATCTTGGTACAATAACTAAACGATGCCATAAATAATACGAGTAATTACAATATGCCCCCAAAGCTGAAAATCTAACTTTAGATTTGACCGTTGTAAGTAGCACTGTAATGATGACAATGCCTGTCCTCTTTTCAAACAGCCATTATTGCAATTTGCATAGTCAATGGTTTCTTGGTCCCGGGCTTCAACATCATATCCTATTATCACTACCCTTGAATTATTTGCACCGTGGTATTCTTCCAAGACAGGACAGAATCCTACCACTAATCCGGTCAATCCGAAAGGGTGGCGGGCGGCTACCATAATATCTTTTTAACCGTTTCTGTGGCGTAGTGGCTAAGCCACCGGTCTTTGACCCAGAGAGTACTATTAGTTATTCTGTGCCAGAGGTCCCGAAATTCTCAGTGGGGGGTAAATCTTTTTAGTATTTGGTATGATTGGTGGTAGGGCTTGTTAAGTCCGCCTGGCTAACTACCACAGTCTTATCTAAAGTGTGGCGCCACAACAATAATGTTTAAGCATTGTTGTGTTCCGACAGTCTCAAAAACAGATAGCCCCATCCTCAGTGGTTGAGGCACAGTAAACAGTGCGGTGCCACAGACAGAGGAAAACGGCGACTTTATAATATGTAATGACTAGCGGCCGCTCGCGGTTTCACCCGCATGGTTCCCGTTCCCGTGGCAATATCGGGATAAAAAGTATCCTATGTGTTAATCCAGGTTATAAACTATCTGTATGCCAAATTTCATCCGAATCTATTCAATAGTTTTTACGAGAAAAAGTAACAAACATCAAACCATACTTACAAACTTTCGCGTTTACAATATTAGTAGGACGATAATAATAATTAGGTAATGATAATGATGATGATACGCAAGTCGCATTCAGATGTTCTACACGAGATTTTCATTTTATCCACAAACTAGCGGCCGCTCGCGGTTTCACCCGCGTGGTTCCCGTTCTCGTGGGAATATCGGGATAAAAAGTATCCTATGTATTAATCCAGGTTATAAACTATCTGTATGCCGAATTTCATCTAAATCCATTCAGTAGTTTTTAAGTGAAAGAGTAACAAACATACACACTCACAAACTTTCGCCTTTATAATATTAGTGTGATGTGACTACTAGTTTACACTCGATAGATCCCGTGTCATCACTTGTTGGACCGGTTGTGGCACTGATAAGACTGCAAACACCATCGACCGATTTTTATAGTTCAATACGATTTTTTACAGAGGTGCCAGGTGTAAGATCAAATGATTTAGTGAGTAAATAGTCTGCCCTCGACTTCGTCGAGCCAGACTAACTTAAAACCATCATTCTTTATCGATATGTTTATGAGTATTTTTATATTGTTTAAAACGTTTAAATTAACATTGGTTACACACCATTCCTTAGCAAACCCCCCTGGTAAATTTACCATCAGATAAAAAGGCTTTCAAGTAATGGATTGTAAATAGCACATTCTAGACATCTTTATCTATTGTAGCGAATTTGACGGTCTTGTACTTCTTAGAAAATAGTTATAAGTACCTAATTGTTGTTTCATATTGCAAAGCAAGCTATGAAGTAAGCAACGATAACAAATATTAACGAGCAACTGTGAACTATATTACCTACGCTCAAAAGCAGAATTTACTAATCACCATTGTGAACATTATGTAGAAAATGTACAAAAAAATACACACAAAAGTGATAATGGCCTGTAGTTAAAAATTGTTAGAACGCCACTGTATGTCATTCTGCATTCCTTGTATTTATTGTTATGAATATATTATGCTTTGTGAACAGGTTTAAACACAAGAGGTACCGTAAGATTACGTAGGCATTGTATTAGTTAAAGAATGTGAGTTTTTTCTAGCTCATTACCATCATCATCTGTCTATCGCAGCCTTAGAGCGTTGGTTGAATGCTCTAAGATCGCAGCCCACTGCTGGACATAGGACTCTCCTACATAACCTTTTTGGTCACATGCTGACTGATCATCTCATTTCATTACAATATGTTCATGCTACTAAGACAGTCAAATGACAGTCTTCATCAAATCTTTTAATTTCTCAGTAACATTTGTTTTAATAAATCAGTAATAAGAAGTGCCACAAGGCTATACATGTGGGTGCACAGTTGTAAACTCTATAAGCGAATACTAACTAGAGTGAATGCTTACATTGATTCCAGTGCAGTTTAAAATAAATTAGGTCATCTAACTAAACATGGTTATTGTTCAAGCGCTATGTTACCGCAGGTAATTACAAGCCACGATCATGTGAGATAAGTGTTGAAAGTAAAGAAAAAAACTGCAATGGCCAACACAATGCCATGTGAACTGAGATATGGCACCAATCTCAACGGTAAATCTCGTGTAAATTAGGAAACTTCCTTTGGACGAAACATGCTGCTGGCCGCTCGATTTACAGAGTTAGTTTTTTTATGGAAAGTTAAGAAAGTTAGTTTTGGCAACCGGGTAACCCTTAGAGCATTCAACATGCTCTAAGGGGTAACCCCATGGAAAATCACAGCCCCGCATATGGATAACCGCAATATAAGAGGAATCGCAGATGCCTTGTAAAAAGAGTTAGTTCGTATATTAGTGGTATTCATGTCGACGACCTCCGTGGTCCAGTGGTTAGCGCCATCTTTTCCAGGTTCAATTCCCGGTCGGGTCAATTTAAAAATATGTACTTACCTGCTGATATAAATTAATTTTTGTTCTGGGTGTTTTCTATGTAAAATAAATATGTTTATTCGTTATCCAGTTTACCCAATGAAAACATGTTTCGTAAAAAGCTTCAATTGGGCTAGACAATTTTGGTGTTCAAACGACCTTTGAACATTTGAACAGCGATTTACACTGGCCCACTTAAGACTAGGACATCGAACCCGGGTTTACCCGACCCGAAAAACCCGGGTTTTTCGGGATTTCTGGGTCGTTAGAAAACCCGGGTTTGGAAAATCAACAACCGGTTTTCGGGGCTTTCGAGCTTTTCTACAATCGTTTTCTTGTCGGTAATTGTTCGTATCATAAGAATATTTACGCCTCTTCTAAATGATCTCTTTGATTGTACACGGTCAAAAAGTAACGCTATTGTATAACTTTTTCTGCACTAGGCACTAATAATTTCTGCTTGACCTTGAGTAAGTATAATTGTAGTTGGTTTTTTTAAGCGAAAAAGATTAAATTAATAAAGCAAGTAACACGTTATTCGTGCATTTGACTCAGAAATGACATAAAACGGAATGAAAGATGGAGGCAAGATGCGTCGTTGCGGTTGTTGTCGTGCAACGGGAGCGGTGAACTGCAAGTGACTCTCCCGCCATTTTGTTTCGTCAGTCCTCCTCCAGAACTCTCCTTTACCCATTTCAGTGGACCTCAGCATTCTTGGCATGGACATCGGCCAGGAACTGAATCCAAAATGTCACATCGAGAGAGTTATTTTAACTGCCTCCCGTAAGTTGGGTATTTTCAACAAGGTAAAGCGGTTTTTACTCCCGAGCAGCGATGTTTGCTGTAAAAGACTTAGCTGCGATCGAGTATGGAGTATTGTTCCCATCTATGGGACGACTCCGCTAAATACTTCCTCGATGCACTTGGTAGACTGCAAAGGCGAGCGGTTAGCATTATTGGAGATGCTGAGGTTACAGCCTCTCTTGAGGACCAGCTCTCTAGCTGCGTAGAGACATGCTTCTCTCAGTGTCTTCTACCGAAATTACTACGAAGAGTGTTCTGAAGAACTTTTTGATCTAATCCCGCCCTCTCCTTTCCTGTCCCGGACTACAAGTGCTGGTCTAAGGATCCACCATCATACTGTGCAGACTATCAGCACTCGTACCAACAAATTTGGCAACTCATTCCTCTGTAAGACCATTCTGCTTTGGAGTTCTCTGCCGGCGCTTGGTCTTCCCAGCAGGAGCTGGGAAGACCCGTGACTATAGGAATAGTCACGGGTCTTTTAAGCGGGGCGTGAAACGGCATTTATGCAGGCCGTCATGAATTATTGCGCTAATGCGCTTGTTACCGTGCTTGTTCCACGGTGAGGTCATGAATCAGCCTTCTTACGCGTTAGTTAGCCACTAAGACGATTTTTTTTTAATGTTAAGAAAAAAGATTATTAATGTTAAAATAATGTTTATATGTACGAGTGGATATGACACTACGACAATAAATGAAAATATTGGCTGTACTAGTTCATAGAAATAATTTGAAACTATCGAATTAACCTTAGCACTGAATTATTTTTTTTAATTTTTCATACTCAGGTAAGTTATAAAATATATTATAGTTTGTATGAAAAAAGAAAAAAATATTCAGTGCTAAGATTAATTTGATAGTTTCAAATTATTTCTATTAACTAGAGCCAATATTTTCATTTATTGTCGTAGTGTCATAATATCCACTCTATAGTCTTTAGCAGATTTTTAGTTATTAAGAGAAAAACTGATTAATACTGAAAGACTTAAATTAAAATTTTTATTAAATTCCAATCTGACTTCATACAAGTAATTAGCTACCTACTAAGATGAAATTATCGTTAATGTTAATAAAGAGTTTATTAATTTTTAAATTAATCAAAAATAGTTTTAGCATATTATAATTATTATTAGCAGTATAAGAACTGACTATTACCAAAAGACTAAATTAATATAAATAATTTGATCTGCGTGAGTCTGTGATTAAAAATATTTACTAGCTAGATAAATACTAGCTACCTTTCTATTTTTATATTTGTTTTGAACAAATAGGTACCTACTCATTGTCTAAAAGACTTTTTAATATTTAAAATATTTTTGTGATTTTGAAAGTAATGTTTTATTTACTTACATGAATCCTTCCCTTGTTTTTTATACTCGTATTTGATTTAGCAAATTCATATTATAATACAGTTTCTTCATATTTAAAAAAAATAACAAAAATATCGAAAAAGCTCGAAAAACCCGGTTACCTGGGTTTTAACTATAGGTAAACCCGAAACCCGGGTTTTTAAAAAGTGGATCGGGTTTCGATGCCCTACTTAAGACAAACTGCGAGAAAATGCACCACTGCAGTTTGCACAGATGGCTCACTAGTCAGTACTTATCATTGTGTGTGTAGAATAAAATAAGAAGCTGTAACATGTAAATAAACTCTCTTTGTACTCGGACGACATTGTGGTATAATTGCTGCTACCTGGTAACTATATTCTTCTCACTGTGGCCAGTTCTGATCAGTCTTGTGAGTCTGCTTGACTGGCAGTGAGAAAATCCTACTCCGGACCCTGTTTTCTCACCAGCTTCCGTCTGTTGCCTTAGGTGTTATGGTGCAGACATCCCATACTTATTTATATATTTAATTATTACACATTTATGCCGGGAAACCGTATAGGGAAGTTTCTCAGCCTCCTATAGCTTAAATTTCATGTGATTCATTTCATTTTTTTACACTAACAGTTACATTTGTCGGCAGCTCCACAATTGGAGAGATTATTGTGATTGGGAAAGTAATTTCTATTTTCATTTAAAAAAATATATTTTTTATTTTTGGATATGATGAGATTTTTTTTCATCATTAGTATTCGAATCTGCATCTTTCTGGCATTCCCGATCAGGTGCACTATGATATCACAATATCATAGTTGGTAGTGCACCTGATCGGGCAAAGCCACGGTTTTGTCCAGCCCGTGTACAACAACCCAGAGGGTTTCTAAGAACTGCCAATACAACCTTTCAAAATTCTTTGAGGGGCACAACCGGGTATCGAGAAGGGAGAAACATTGGTAGCCTTCTGTAGTGTTTAACTATTATGTACTTTGTGTAAGTAAGTGAGGTCAATTAAAAAAAAATTAATACTTTGATTTTAGGATATTAGTACATTACTTTGACTATTTAAGGTTTTTACTGTAAGTCATGTATTATGTCAACAAATGTTTTTTTTTCATTCTTTCTTTGCTGTGACCCTTTAAATAAAAACAAAAGCCAAGGTAGCTTTAAATATAACACACCATATTGTTTCTGGAACTAAGAAATAAACAATGTATGAGAAAGAGTTTGCAGTATTTGCAAGTAACATATTATTTTTAGTTGTAAGTATTATATGGGACCAATGGAACAATTGCTATTGTATTCTATTCTACACAGTCACAAGGAACAAGTATTAGTATATTATTAAAAGACTGCCCTCTGTGGTAGAGACCTTGTAAAATAAATAATTTACCAGAGTGGTAGAGCCACGCTGCGTTGCAGCACGCATTGGGCCGATTCGCCCAGCGTAATACCACCCTCTCACTAATATCCGGCGTGAAATAATAGCACTTGGTGCTGTTGTGACCCTTCCCCCCTCCCCTCACAATTCCTATTCCTTCCTAAAACCTATTCCTTCATTAAAGGCCGGCAACGCATCTGCGATTCCTTTGGTTTTGCGGGTGTCCATGGGCGGCGGAGATTACTCTTCATCAGGTGACCCGCCTGCTCGTTTGCCTGCTTCTATTATAAAAAAAACCATGTATATCTATGAGATTGTTAGTAAAAGTCTATCATATTCATCATTTAAAGCCTTTTCAACCCACTGCTGGACATAGGCCTCCAGGCGTGTGTTGCGTATTTTACCATGTTGCGTAGCGGTGAAAGTTGGGTGTCGTATAAGGCGACGGACTAAAGACTGCACATACTTCCAACAGCATAGAGCGGCGATGGGCTTACCACCTGTCACACTGAGCACATGTGCTGTCGCTATTTGGTGAAAAGTGGACTATGGTAGAGGACTGCTTTTGCTGTCCTCATTGCCTAGTCTCTGAATAACCCTTCAGGGATAATAGTCGTGATTATATGTATGTGGGTGTTTCTCTACTAAATGGAAAATAGCAAACTTTAATATTTTTCAGGTTTTTGTATGAATAATGACAAAGTATTAGGTATTCTTGACACGCCACAACTTTTTTAGTAATTTAATCATGTAATCTTTGTTTAAATCAACCTCGAAATACAGTCCCCTGGTATGTCCCTTTTCTCAAATTACAAGTCTTGTGACCAATTTTTTTTTTGCTGTTGATATTAAATAAAATGTATAATACTTAAGAAAAACAGTCAGTATCTTTAAAAATCACAATTATATATTTACTATAAAAATTTAATCAAAACATCTGGATGTAAATGCTGTCCTTAAATTTTTTAAACATCCTCTGATAAAATTTGCAAACCGCATTTAGATCAAATTTTGTATTGGCGCGAAACCTTAACATCGTGAATGCAATCAGTGTGAAGTTCATTTGGGTGTATAGATGGGCGGGTAGTTGCCATTTTTTTAGTGCAGCCACCGCTGAGTCTGCTAGTGAACCACGTGTCTAGGCCGTTAGATAAAACAGACCACTGGTTAGCCATGTTTTTCCTATTTTAAAGTTTTAATTACAAATATTTGTTTAAAATAATTAATTATTAAGTATATAGCCAAATTTGTTTCATTAATGTGATATGTTTAGTTGATTTTATTTTATTCAATTTACATGTAAAAATGACAATCCCCTGGCCGACAGTCCTCTGTCATTTCATAGCAATTAGTTAGCAGAGGTTCTATTTCTTTGTAATTATTTAATTTTTTAATCATTATAAAGACTGACTATAGGTCCATACAATTTGTATCTTATAAATACTATTATTCTAAGAAGATAATTTTACTAAGTTGAACACAAATGTTAAGAACATTTGTTAATGTTAATAACATAAGGTAAAGTAATAAATAATTAGTGAAAGGAGAACCGGCACTTTCCATAGAAAAAATGCTTATTTGTATACAACAGAATTTGGTCATAAAGTAAAGCTAATATTATTTGCTACCTAAACCAAGTTTTGTCTTATTTTTATCGAATCGCGGATAAGAGTTATTTAATTAATAATATTTTTTAATATGGAAACACTAAGTCTTCAAAAACAGACATGTTACTTTAAAAATGTCTAACGTGGCTGCATAAACCATAACTTTTTTGCTTTTAAAAAAGAGAAATGTCAATAATGCCATCACGTCATGTTTGATTTGTCAACTACTGTCATTTTTTGACAGATATTGCCAGATAAATAATGAATAACAGATTAAAAAATTAAAAAAGTATACAACTTAAGCATAAAACGCCCTGTCTCCTTTCTTTTAATATTCTTGATTTATTTCAAAAATAATAATTAAATTAATATGTAAGAACTAGAAACAAAATTTGATTACTTTCATATTGAAAAACTTGTTTTTATTCATTAAAAAATTCCCCTGTGTGGTTAGAACAGTCCCCTGTCACGAATTTGGATAAAATCGTCTATAACTCAAAAACCAGGACGAAAATAAGTAGGCTTTTTAAAGAGATATATTTAATTTAATATTGTGCTTAATTTTATTAACAAAGATTCTCAACATTTAATAAAATTTGCTTAGGACAGCCTTGTATAGGCAAGTTTCTAAATAGCAGAGAAACACCCATGTATCTATCACTCATTAACATTTTTACTTAAGAAGCAACATCAATTTGAAATCTTTTGTAAGTACTCAAAAGTTGTATTTTCCAATAGATTTTTTTTATTCAAATGTAATAATTTTTTTACCTGTTGAAAATGGGTTGTTCATCCTCGCTCAAGAGACAGTCATACTGAAACAATAAAAAAACCATTATAAGTTGTTTATTTCATTTTGTATGTTAAATAAAATAAGTACTTACTAATATGCAAAATAGATGTGGTGTTTCATTTAAATGTTATTCAAAATAATTTTAATTTTTATCATTGTTTTATTACACTGATTGATGAATTGAAAGTTTTAATTGATGATACCTATAGGTATTAACATGTTAGTGACTGATTATATTTTTTTTTTCAGTCTCCTGCCCACACAACCAATCAAGTTTAACTTGACAAATTGTAATGAATGATTTGTTAGGGTCAGTAGAAATATGTAGAAAGTTAAAACTTCAGTTAACCAAACACAGGTCGCTCCTAATATTGTTATTTTAAACATGGGGTGTATGGTTTTTCTAAGCTAACTTAGTAACTTAGATCTTAGCGTGTAGACTTTAAAACCTCTCAAACCTAGTTATTGCCAATAGGCAATGCTGAGACATTAGGTAGCACGCTTCTTTTTAATTAACTCTTACACACTAAATATTTTTTGGAAAATGATTATTGTGACTAACTGCTGTACTCAAAGACATGAATTAAGTTTTAATGACAATTAAGTCTCTGCTGTCACTTTCAGTAGGTATAGTGTTCTAAAGAGAAGGAAAGACATTTAATTTTCATTAAAACTTAATTGACGTCTCTGGGTACGGCAGTAAGTATTCTGAAATCTTAATGTAGTAATAGCCAATTTCTACCTAACAAAGTAATAAAAGCATATTGAATTCATTCATAAAACTTAGTTTATGACTCCATTCATAACTAAGTAGGTAACATGGAATTGGATTTTAAGCAATAATAGTTTTAAAAATCTTCGTAATTGCATTCATAGTGTTCAATAAACAACAACTGTTTAATAATAAGACTTAGGTATGCCATTGTAAACAAAAGTAACCCATCAGTGTTTGGAATAATAAAAGTGTACCTAATTTTTAATTAGCTAGATTGTTTTCTATAGTAATAACTCAAAATATCGTATCGATTATCAAGCGATAAGTTAGTCGGTTTATTTATAACGAACTCAAATACCATACGTGATTCAAAATACATCGACATCACTTACCGATTCGGATTGCGATCCGCCTCCATAAATACCAGAATTTAAACCTCCAACAAGCTTATACTATAAACATTAACAACTAGTTTAGGTTTCGCAAGTAACACTGGCACTTTTTCTCATGCAACCCGGAAAGGTTTGAACAATAGGATCTAAATTTTATGCGAAAACACTTTCACGAGGGGACAATCCGCAAGACCCGAACTCTGTGTAGGTGGCTAGTAGCTACCTACACACAACAATAAACAGTTATTTAGGCCGAATAGGCTCGCCACTTCACGAAAACATGTATTCCATTAAACACTATCCATTATGAAAGTTTCAAATTAATTATTTCTCGATGTTGAACAGATAGCTGATACGGCAAAGTAACTTTTTGGAATAACACGAAACTTTAAAACTTCACAGAAGAAATGTCGACGACTTCGCTTCGTCAACGACTGTCAGCAGGTCAGTCAGACAGAGAAAGAAAGAGATGGCAGAAACACGACGCTTACTTACCAAGCTACGGTTTTGTAAACGTATTACAAGCTTAGTACTATGATAGAAATTGGTACCCTTTACTAGTTAACATTAAAGCGTAAATTGGATTACACATTTACTTGACATTTAGGTTCTCAAATATCAATAAAGAAAAGGAAAAAAGAGTTGGTCTTGCAAGCAATTATTTAATACCCTTACATCTGGTAAAAATGGACCCGCTGTATATTGATGTAGCTGTATGCTGTATACCAATGATTTGCAAAACTGTAATTGTTATTAACATAAAAATTGAAACAGTTTAACATTGAAATTATACATGGAAGTTATATTTTTTTTATTACCACCATTTTAATTTTACTTTATTTTACGACAAAAAAAATATTGGGTAATTATAATATTGTTTATTGCAACACTAAGGACCGGTTGTTGCAGGTCAAGTTTTACGTTTCGTTAGCATAACGTTTTATCAAGACATGATTCAACAAATTCGACAATCGATGGTATCATAGTATATCATTGAATATAAAATTGAAATATAATATTGTTATTATTTAACTCATTGCTTAAATAACTTGTAAAGTATTAACCAGTTAAAAACGTTATGAACAAAACGCTGAAGCTAATGACATGCATGATCATTTTAATGGTGGCTCCACACATGGCCTATTTGCATTATGTTGTTTTTTTTTTTTTTTTTTGAGGGAGGCAAACGAGCAGGCGGGTCACCTGATGGAGAGTAATCACCGCCGCCCATGGACACCCGCAAAACCAGAGGAATCGCAGACGCGTTGCCGGCCTTTAAGGGAGGAATAGGTTTAAGGAAGGAATAGGAATTGAGAGGAGGGGGGGGGGGGGGAAAGGGCCTCCGGAACCCTCACTGGTCGGACGAAACACAACAGCACCAAGTGCCATTATTTCACGCCGAATATTAGTGAGAGGGTGGTATTACGCCGGGCGAGCCGGCCCAATGTGTGCTGCAACGCAGCGTGGCTCTACCACTCAGTTGGTGTCACTCATTTAGCACCACCCAGGGATCACGTGTAGGGTCTCAAGGGTAAACCTACGGACGCGAGCAACTTTGACCCCCTTTGACCGCTTTGAATTGTTGTGACTGCATGTTTGCGTATTTGCCAACAGTTTCGACCTCGGACCAAACCGACCATGGTGTGACTTGGTGTGGCCAGTATATTTGCGTGTTTGCCTATTTGAGTCGATTAATATCAAAGGCGGCAATCTGACGATTGACAAATTTGTGGCTTGAGACAAAAAATGTTTTTAGGTTTTTATGTGGATTGGATCGTTGAAGAACTATTTTAAATATGACCTAATAGTGATACCACTTTCTCGTAACATACTATAGATGGCTAAAAGTGAATAATGTCGCCACTTTTTACAATTGATTTTTGCAGAATGCCGGATATGATACTGAAATGTTAAGAATGCCGGTTTTGTTACCAAATGTAGAGCAGATTTCCGTATTTGATCCTAAAATATCGACAGATTGCCATTTTTGATTATAATGACTTTTTGTCAGAACCAGGGTTGGCACTACCAAGGAAATAAGAAATTGACAAAAATAATAAAAAATATAATAAATAATTAAAAAAAAATGATGTACCTAACTGTTGCATTTTCTTCAGTCAGTAAGGAACATTTAAGTGTTTGTGTTGTGGTCATAAATTAGTATCGGTAAATTTTTTTGATGAATACCTGTAATTAAAACCTATTTCATTAATTACAATTCAATAATGCAAAACTTCAAATAGAAAAACTTAAAAAATAAACACAAAAAAAATATTCTGTAATAATAATTATTACTTAAATTAATTGAAAATGTTGATATTGTCTAGGTATTCGTGAAATTTTAAAGACTCCCTTCTTCGTTTCATCCTAGTCGGAAAAAAATACATTCGTATTGAAATAAATTAGGAATAACATTAAACTAACATCATTGTGTTAACCCTAGCTATACTGAGTAAGAAACTAAACTCATCTTTTAGCCACATTTCTTTTCTAGATTTTAGGATTTCTGGTGCGACTGCGTGAATAAATTTTAGTTACACGTTCAGGACAACTCTCCATGACTTTAATTTGCGCATTCATATCAAGATGAAACTAAATAAAAGCGAGTAAACCAATAAAAATCACACACCTAAACAGTATGAAAATTATATCGGCGGCCATGACACAGGTGCCAAAAAGAACGCTTGTGATTGGATGAGACAAAAGATTGCCGTCTTTGATAAATAAAACCTTACAGATCGCCGTATTTGATACCAACTTCATATTTTGACATTGCTTTTCCATAGCAGTATGCCACATTTGAAACGAAAGGCTTTTACGATATTAATTCGTTTTAAATTCTCAATGTTGCCATATCAATATCTTGTTTTTGATAAAAACGACAGATTGCCGCCTTTGATATTAAACGACTCTTTGTCTCCTTTTATGTGCCTTGATGCTGGCTCCACAATGTCATATTTTGTGATTGCATGTTTGCGTATTTGCCAAAATTTTTGACGTATGGGCAAATAGGCGATACAATCGGCCACACATGGAGCCAAATACCAAAAAATTTACAGCAAATATATTGGCTGTATTTGCCAAATAGGCAAATACGGCAATAAATTTGGCAAATATACTCTCCAACTCTCCACACATTGAATCAATCAATCAATCAATCAATTGTTTATTTGCTAGAATACGTACATAGAATAAAGTTCTTAAAAATAAGTTCAAGACAATGTATTCAGCCTGCATGCAGGCGTGCAAATATTACATAGTTAATTTGAAATTACATTAATGTTTATTATATATATTTTTACGATAATTATTATAATTATATTAAAATTTAATAAAATTATTACATAGTATTAATTAATTATTTATTAAAATTTAGGTATTCATTAAGGCTATAAAAACAATTCTGCATTAACCAATTACTTAGCTTTTTGTTAAACACATTTGCTTTGAGCACTTTCAGTTCTTCAGGTAATTTGTTATAAACTACTATAGACATATTACAAATATTTCTCTTATATATATCCCTATGGCATGGAGGTTGATAAAGTAGGTTTTCAAATTTTTTTCTTTTCTGTCGGGTGTTAACTTCACTGCGGGTTTTAAAATAATTTGGATGGGTCCTTACAAAAATGCACACTTCTCTAATATATAGGCAGGGTAGTGGCAGAATATTACACTTCCTAAACAACGGTGCACAACCATCCAAAAACCAAGCTCCATTTATTACTCGGATGCATCTTTTTTGCATTCTGAAGACTCTTTCCACATCAACCGAGTTACCCCACAACAAAAGACCGTATCTAAGTACCGACGACACATGACCGTGATACGCTGCTACCGCCGCGTCAAAAGAAATAGTCTGGCGTATTCTTTTAAGGGCAAATACAAATCTACTAAGTCTTTGGCATACAGAATCAACATGGTCCTTCCAATTCAAGTGCGAGTCTAAAGTAATTCCTAGAAATTTAAGAGTAGCAACTTTTCCCACCATTTCATTATTATAACCGATGTCAAGAGATAGTGGATTGGCATTGTACGAATTAAATTGCATTATTTTTGTTTTATTGATATTTAAAGATAAATTATTGTGATATGTCCAATTAATAATGTCTATAAACGCTTTGTTTAAAGTTTCATGAGCTAAACCCTTGTCTTTGACCTGAACAATAATAGTAGTGTCATCTGCAAAAGTATACACCTATGCGACATGAACTCTGGCAGATCATTAATGTATAGAAGGAATAGTAAAGGGCCCAATATGCTCCCTTGGGGGACACCAGAGCTATTCAAAATTAATTCAGATCTAAACTTCTGTTTAATAAAACTCTTCTTGTCATTTTGAACTACTCTGACAACCTCCGTCAGTTGCTTCCTATCTCGCAAATAACACTCCAACCAGTCAAGTGCTTTGCCTCGGATGCCGTAATTATCCAATTTATGTAGTAATTTGTTATGGTCAACAAAATCGAACGCCTTACTCAAATCCATAAACAGAGCCACAACTGGGCTAATGCCTTTATTTATGCTATCTGTAACAGTATTTATCAAGTTGAAACACGCCAAAGATGTCGATCTTCCCTTGCGGAACCCAAACTGATCCTTGTGTAGAATATTGTGTTTTTCAACAAAGCCATTCAATCTGTTAAGCATTGCTTTTTCTAATATTTTTGAAAGGATTGGAACTAAAGTTATAGGACGGTAGTTATCTGGATCTGCATTATCCCCCCTCTTAAAAAGTGGCTTAACAATTGACATTTTAAGTTGATCCGGAAAAACTCCCTCAAGGAAAGACAAGTTTATCAAATGGGAAAGTGGGTTGCAAATCCATTTTGCGCAAGCTTTCAGTACACGGGTGGTGATATCATCGTAACCACTGGATTTACTATTATTAAGCGAATTAATTATTTTAAATATTTCCTCAGCATCAACCGGATTAAGAAATATAGTGTTAGAGTTCTTACAATTGCTACGCATAAAATTATTACTATTTCCTAAAGAACGATTAAACGGTAAATCAATAAAATACCTATTAAGAATATTACTAATTTCGGATGGATTACTATAATTTACATTTTTAAAATTAATCATTTCAATGTCATTTTTGTAAAGATTATTATAAGTCAAAGAAGACGAAATAGCGTTCCAAGTTGCTTTGCTTTTATTTTTACTAGTTTGAATGAGTCTTAAGTTTACAATCCTTTGCAGTCTCTGTGTACATTTTCTAAAAATATTACTGTACTTCTTATAGTGTAATTTATTTTCATGTTTGTCGTCGCGAGTTTTCCTATACTTTAAATACAAGAAACGCTTAGTTTTGCTAGATTTTCTAATGCCTCTAGTTATCCAGTTGAGTTTTGCAGGTTTATTTTTAACTTTAACTTCAATCTCAGAAAAACACAATTTGTAAAACAGAGTTATTGTATTATAAAAAATATCGAATGAATCCACAAAATTAACGGCATTATATACATCTGAGAAAGACAGGGAGGATAAGCATTCACAGAATTTTCCTATATTGTCAACGCTATAATCACGCCTGTGTTCAAACCAGAAATCAAAAGCAATTTGTTTGTTTACCTTAAATGTAATAAGTTGAGCCGTTTCATGGTCCGATAAACCAGACTTGCACAGCTCAGATTTAACATTTTTCACGTTACTGGCAATTTGGTCTTAACAAGAATTTAAACGAGTAGCTAATTTAATGTGCGCTTGAAGGTTATAGCTGTGCAATACATTCAATAAATCTACAGAATATCCATTTTCTTTTAATATATATATGAAGGTACCTATTTGTCAAATACGCAAATACAAATAGCCATGTGTGGAGCCAGCATGAAAAACCGAAAGCGTTCCGGTAAGCCGTATTAATTGTTATTGACTGTATATTGCCAAATGGGCAAATACGGCAATTTTGGCAAATACTCTCCACAAGTGGAAAGTATTTGTCAAATACAGCAAAAACACAAATACAAATAGCCATGTGTGGCGCCACCATTATGTAGCTTCTTCGGTTTCGGCCTTAGTTGGTTTAATACTCTAAGGTTTCGGCATAGAAAAAAAAATGGTTCGGTCGGATTCGGATCGGATGTAATAGTAGGTTATGCACCAAGGGGATAAAGTAGTGTCTTATAGAGTTAAAACAAGAATCCTGAGTGCAGCGTGGGATGGTCGCCCAAGACGAAGGCACCTTTATCCCCGAGGAGCATAGGTACTCTACTTTTCACACCATCTACAAGACATAAAAAGCAATAGTAAAACAATAGTAGATTGTTATACAAGGAGCTAAAATGACCCAAACGGACTAAATACTGCACAAACATCCTACAGCATAGAGCAGCGATGGGCTCATCAAAATAATACTACCGACCCCTTTCTTCCCTTGGGTGTCGTAAAAGGCGACTAACGGACTATAAAGACTGCACATACTTAAAACAGCATAGAGCGGCGATCGGCTCATCAAAATAATATTACCAATCCCTCTCTTCTCTTCGGTGTCGTAAAAGGCGACTAAAGGACTAAAAACTGCATATACATCCAACAGCATAAAGCGGCGATGGACTCATCAAAATAATACTACAAACCCCTCTCTTCTCTTCGGTGTCGTAAAAGGCGACTAACGGACTAAATAAATACTGCACATACATTCAACAGCATAGAGCGGCGATGAGCTCATCTAAATAATACTACCAACCCCTCCTTTTCCTTGGGCGTCGTAAAAGGTGACTAACGGACTAAAGACCGCACATACATCCTACAGCATAGATCGGCGATGGGCTCATCAAAATAATACTACCAACCCCTAACTTCTCTTCGGTTTGGTAAAATGCGACTAACGGACTAAATACTGCACATACATCTAACAGCATGGAGCGGCGATGAACTCCTCAAAATAATACTACCAACCCTCTCTTCACTTCGGTGTCTTAAAAGGAGACTAACGGACTAAAGACTGCACATACATCCAACAGCGTAGAGCGGCGATGAGCTCATCTAAATAATACTACCAACCCCTCCTTTTCCTTGGGCGTCGTAAAAGGTGACTAACGGACTAAAGACCGCACATACATCCTACAGCATAGATCGGCGATGGGCTCATCAAAATAATACTACCAACCCCTAACTTCTCTTCGGTTTGGTAAAATGCGACTAACGGACTAAATACTGCACATACATCTAACAGCATGGAGCGGCGATGAACTCCTCAAAATAATACTACCAACCCTCTCTTCACTTCGGTGTCTTAAAAGGAGACTAACGGACTAAAGACTGCACATACATCCAACAGCGTAGAGCGGCGATGGGCTCATCAAAATAATACTACCAACCCCTATCTTCTCTTCGGTTTCGTAAAAGGCGACTAACGGACTAAATTAATACTGCATATACATACAACAGCATAGAGCGGCGATAGGCTCATCAAAATTATACTACCAACCCCTCCCTTCCCTTGGGTGTCGTAAAAGGCGACTAACGGACTAAAGACTGCACATACATCCAACAGCATAGAGCGGCGATGGGCTTATCAAAATAATGCTACCAACCCCTCCTTTCCCTTGGGCGTCGTAAAAGGCGACTAACGGACTTTAGACCGCACATACATCCAACAGTATAGAGCGGCGATGGGCTCATCAAAATAATATTACCAACCCCTTTTCGCCCCTTGGGTGTCGTAAAAGGCGTATACGGACTAAAGACTGCAACCTACCTAATGTTCGTATGCGATTTCTATTTATGTTCCAAATTCAAATCACATTAATGACCAGCGGGTCATAATGAAATTCAGTACAATATTATTGCCCTGCTAGACCTCAGGTCTATAATGACTTACCTACTTTAAGTTAGGTTTGCATGACATATAATTTGACAGTGTCGAGCAGGTGGTGTGAAAATACATTTTTTTTCAAGAAAAGTTTTGTAGGCGTTGTTGACTAGGTATGATATTTTTAGTGGAATAGTAGATTGTTATACAAGGGGCTAAAATGACCCATCATATACGAGGTAGTTTTACTCCCGAGCTTTAGCGAGGGAGTAAATAGAAACCGAGTTTTAATGGGTTTTTAGCGCCGTGTGTTACACTATGTTTTTCACTACGAATGCGAGAAAATAAAACTACAATATCAATTGGTTTATTTTATTAATAATTAACCCGTTAGTTGCTTTAACGACACCCACGAGAATAGAAGGGTTGGTAGTATTATTTTGATGAGCCCATCGCCGCTCTATGCTGTTGGATAGTAGGTATGTGCAGTCTTTCCATCTCTTCCCTTGGGTGTCCTAAAAGGCGACTAACGGACTAAAGACTGCACATACGTCCTACAGCATAGACTGGCGATGGGCTCATCAAAATAATGCTACCAACCCCTTTCTTCCCTTGTATGTCGTAAAAGGCGACTAACGGACTAAAGACTGCACATACATCCAACAGCATAGAGCAACGATGGGCTCATCAAAATAATATTACCAACCCCTCACTTTTCTTCGATGTCGTAAAAGGGGACTAACGGACTAAAGACTGCACATACATCCAACAGCATAGAGCGGCGATGGGCTCATCAAAATAATACTACTAACCCCTCCCTTCCCTTGGGTCTCGTAAAAGGCTACTAATGGACTAAAGACTGCACATACATACAACAGCATAGAGCGGCGATGGGCTTTTAGCCAATGGGGGTTTGCAGAGTATTAACACCATCTATTCTTGAGATTGGAATGAATTTATTGGAAAACTTAGCTTATTATATACAAATTTTACATGTTACAACTAGAGGCGTATATACAAAGCAGTTTATTAAGTGTTCATAAATAAACGCTAGGGTGCGCTGCGTTTGGCATGACGCAGCGGCTGAAGCGGCTCGCGGCAGTCGCGTGGCTGTCGATGCGCGCCGCATATAAATATTCGCGGCGGCTCTGTAAGCACGCTATTGCGCGGCGGCCATCGGACGAGACACATGTAACATCGAAGCGCGGGAGCGCGCGTCATAATTTATGTCTTGCAGCTGTGTAGGTATAGGTAGCTACAGGCTCATCAAAATAATACTACCAACCCCTCTCTTCCCTTGGGTGTCGTAAAAGCGACTAACGGGCTAAAGGCTCACCACCTAAGCACATGTGCAGACTGTGCAGTTTTTTCTTGCTGAAGTCTGTGTTGTCCATAGATTTAATTACCATAATCTTTAATAATAACTATCTCAAAAAAGTTGTTGATCTATGTAAACAGTAATAAGTCGAGTCTTTAATCATGATTATTCTACATAACACTAAATACTTTTTCGTTTTTGTCACAGACTTAAGGTTTTTGTAGGCTCATTGTCAAGTGACAGACAAAAATTAAAAAAAAAATACTTTTCCCCTAGGGCAATAATAGTTATTTGTTATACAAGAGTGCAAACTTGCTTTTTAACCGCGTGCTCCATTTTGATGACCGAGCAAGCGAAGGATTCTAAAATTGAATCACGAGCGCAGCGAGTGATTCAAAAATTAGAATCCTGAGCGTTACCGAGGGAATCAAAAGAGCACGAGGTGAAAAATCTTTGCACTCGAGTGCAACACGTAACTTTTCATCCCACCTCAACGAGGAAATTACCAACCAAATTAAAAAAGTAGGTACACCAATAAGGTTCCGAGTCTGAGTTTTTACAAATTAAAAAAGGTTGTATGATAAATTCGGCACTATGGAAGGAGAAGTAAATAGGTCTAATGGTGTTTTGAATTCACAAACTTAGTGCACACGATTTTCTAAATTCAATTTACTTTATTCTCTAGCGGATAAAAACGGCTTTTGCACTCAGATATCGAAGAGTAAAAATACTCTTTCCGAGATGGGGGGGATGAAAAAGCTATTTTAGCCCCGCTCTAGAACGTCTTTTTGAGCAAGAGGAGTGAAAAACATTTTCCTTGGTATTTAACGAATGTAGGTAATTGTATGTTGCAGTTTAGAATTAAATGTAATTCGTACTATTTTATAAACGCTTACTGACTCCTTAGCGGGAAAGTGAAGATCTAGTATAGTTTTATATTCTAAAATGTCCAGTTGATTTCATTTTTACCGGGTAAATACCCAAAAGCATGGGTAAAAACAATATGCACGTTGTGGTTTAGTAATATTTTTTCTTTTCGTCTTTCTTTCTATTCATTTATGTTTAGTTGTATGTTTTGGTACAAGAAATGAATATTAACTTGATTGTTGACTAAACTAGTAAGATGATTTTCATTTCCGACTATTTGGTTAGTTGTGTTCTTTATCAAATTTTTTTTTTATCTTGTGAAGCAGGCACCCTCCCTGACACCGATAAAACTAAAGCCATATAAATATGAAAGAATGAATGATTGAAATGAATGAATGAATGATAAATACTTTATTGCACTATAAAAACAATTTAACACAAAACAAAGAAAAACAGTATGACCTTAGAGTATGACATAATAATAAAAATATAATTATTTGGTAAAACTTTTGAATCTTCAGCCTACTAGTGCAGACGAATTAAATACAATTATAAACGACCTTGATTCTAATACTAGTACTGGTATTGATGGCATCTCCACCAAAGCAATCCAATGTCTTAAATACCTCATTTTACATAAATTAGTTAATTCAATAAATCACTGCTTAAAACTCGGTGTCTTCCCTGACGCACTGAAATTTGCTAAAGTTAGTCCTATATCCATAAATCTGGACCCAAACAAGACCCAAGTAACTACAGGCCGATTTCAGTCTTACCCGTGATGTCGAAAATATTTGAGAGAATCATATTAGTGATTACTTACTAGAGAAGAATATTTTGATCGAGCAACAATACGGCTTTCTTCCTAAATCCAGTACTACTACAGCTGCTATAGATTTAATTACCAACATTAAAACAAATATTGACAAAAAAACATTGCACTTGGTATATTCATTGATTTGAAAAAAGCTTTAGACACTGTAAGTCACCAAAAACTACTCTTAGAGCTAAACGATATAGGCATCACGAATACTGCTCTGGATATGGTATTATCTGGACAATAGACGTTAAATTTTTAAGATTCCAGAGTTTACAAGTTCTCCTAGGGGTGTATCATGCGGTATACCTCAAGGTTCAATAATCGGGTCATTACTATTTTTAATTTACGTCAACAACTTAAGTGAAATTGGACTAACCGGATACCTAACGTTATACACCGATGACACATGCTTGTTTTACTTTGACCACTCGGTTTACGCCGCAATCGCCATGCTCAAAAAGACCTGGATGACTTGGTTGCTGTCTAATTTGTTGACAATCAACACCTCAAAAACATCGTACATGATATTGGCCGCAACAAATAAAAAAAATCCTGTCTTTGAACCACTCAAAATAAATAATATTCATATTAAAAGATCTCAACAAGAAAAATACTTGGGGTTGCTGATTGACGAAAAACTTACTTGGAGGCCACACATTGAACACGTCAAATCTAAATTAAATCTGCACTTAGAGCACTTCGAAAAATAGCACAAGCATACCAAAGAAAGTTAAACCAATTGTATACAATTCATTAATAAAATCACATTTAGAGTATCATATTGAAATCTGGGGATCAGCGGCACCAACTATATTAATATAAAGTCACTACAAAGAACGCAAACAAAGTAATTAAGGCTTTATTTCATTACCCATTTCATACACCAACTAAACAACTATATGATAAAAATAAACTTATTGAACCTATCTCAATTACACAAATATACAACATGTATTTTAATTAATAAAATAATAATAAGAGGCGATTAAAATCGACTGATAATTGATTGGGGGGATCCGAAAGTATGTTTTTCGGCCTACGATAATGAGGTCTAGTCGCGGGGGCCGGCTCGTACTCCGACGCCTCGCGTAGTAAAGGATTAGAGTGCATCAGGACCTTATGGAGGGAATATCACCTTCCCACCTGGCGTACTACAAAGTGGCGAAAGCCCTGCGTAGTGACGCAACGGCGGCCACTCCTCCACTCATCCGTCCCGATGGCTCTGTGGCCTTCGAGGACGAGGAGAAGGCTGAATGCTTTGCTGATAGCATTGCTTCTCAATGCTCCATCAGCACGCAGGAATGCGACCCGGTGCATGTCGAATTTGTTGAGAGTGAGGTCCGCCGTTTTAGCGCCCTCCCTCTCTCCTTAGATCAGGAGTCAGATCCGGTTTCGTCCGACGAAATCCAGTCCCTCATCAAGGGCATTAAACCGCGCAAGGCGCCCGGCGCTGACGGCATATCCAATAAGGCTTTGAAGCACTTTCCCGAGCAAGTGCTAGCCATACTTACGATCATTTTCAATGCCTGTTACGATCAATGCCACTTTCCAGACGCCTGGAAGGAAACGATAGTAATAGGTATTGCAAAACCGATTTGAAGAATCGCTTAGAGATTTCTTTGATATTTTGCTGCAGAGTTGGAAGTTCCAAATCTCTGTGTAGGTCAGCATTCCTAACATAATAAGGTGCATTAGTAGCCTTACGGCTAAAACGATTCTGGACCACTTGCAATTCGTTAGGGTTAACAGGCCCCGAGGGCTTAACGTGGCCAAAGACTGGAGCGGCGTACGTCAGAACGGGACGCACTCAAACTTTAAATAGGCTTGCTTGTGATTGCGCTTGTTTCTAAGTGACATTTTACTGTATCGACCCAACATACCGTTGAGCCGATACAAGTAGAATCTCGCATTGCGAGTGACTCTTTTTATGTGAGGTTGGAAGGTCAGGGCCTTGTCCAACGTCACACCTAAATATTTAGCTGTACGCTGCCACGGGATGGGAGAGCCTAATAGGCGGAGCGGACCTACCCTGAGCGGGACTGTTCTGTTTCGTCGTATGACATCAAAGAGAATCGCGACACTTTTGTCGGGATTCACCTAAATGCGCCACATACAAAACCAGTAACCTAACACATCTATGGAGGATTAGAGCCTGGTGAGGAAGTGGTTAGGTGTCTTGCCCTTGACAAAGAGCGCTGTATCGTCTGCAAAGAGCGCTAGCTTCACACCACGATCGGGGATTGGGATATCGTTGGTGTGTGCGCGGAACCCTGCGGCATACCGGCCTTTATCGGCTTCGGGGCAGATAACGTACCTTCGTGTCTAAAACGAAAGGTGCGTTGATGCAGAAAAGAGCTAACTAATCTAACTAACCTGTCCGGCGTCTTCATATGACGTAGTTTAGAAATAAGCCCTTTGTGCCAGACCTTATCAAAGGCCTTGGCTACATCGAAGAAGACAGCCGCTGTTTTATTTTTACGCGGATAGAAACAGCTAGAAATGAACTAACTATCCTATGAACTTGCTGAGGGCAAGAATGTTCCCGCCGGAAACCAAACTGTTCGGGAATGATTAAGTCATTCCCATGTAAATGCGCTCGTAGACGAGCAAGTATTGTCTTTTCGAATAACTTCCCCATAGCCTTAAGAAGGCTAATGGGTCGGTAACTCGAAGCTACATTTAACGGCTTATCCGGTTTTGCAATACCTATTACTATCGTTTCCTTCCAGGGGTCTGGAAAGTGGCATTGATCGTAACAGGCATTGAAAATGATCGTAAGTATGGCTAGCACTTGCTCGGGAAAGTGCTTCAAAGCCTTATTGGATATGCCGTCAGCGCCGGGCGCCTTGCGCGGTTTAAAGCCCTTGATGTGGGACTGGATTTCGTCGGACGAAACCGGATCTGACTCCTGATCTACGGAGAGAGGGAGGGCGCTAAAACGGCGGACCTCACTCTCAACAAATTCGACATGCACCGGGTCGCATTCCTGCGTGCTGATGGAGCATTGGGAAGCAATGCTATCAGCAAAGCATTCAGCCTTCTCCTCGTCCTCGAATGCCACAGAGCCGTCGGGACGGATGAGTGGAGGAGTGGCCGCCGTTGCGTCACTACGCAGGGCTTTCGCCACTTTGTAGTACGCTAGGTGGGAAGGTGATATTCCCTCCATAAGGTCATGCCATTGGTCATTCCTCCACTCATTGATACGAGTTTTAACCTGACGCTGAAGGCGTCTTGCTCTAGAGCGATACTCCGGTGTTGGGTACAAAGCCGCTCTCCGGAGAGCGGCGTTTTTGGCTTTGATCAGGTTCTGCGTTTTTGGCTTTGATCAGGTTCCGGATAGCTTGGGGTGGCTTGCGCCCCGGTACGTCTACCTCCCTCGAGTTATCCTTTACAGCTGACTGTACCAAACTAGTAAGAGAGTCCACCGCGCTATCTATTTTCTCCGTGCTATCAAGATAGTCCGGTGAAAGAGCGTACGGTGAGTCAGGTTGGTCTACGGCGGAAACCAGGGGATTCAAATTAAACACCGCCACTACGATTATAGCTCCGTCCGACTGCCCGACTATTTTTGTCTCTCTCATACCGACCCGTCTAGACGACGACCCCGCTGATCGTACGGCTCGCGCGATCTTAAATAGCCGTTTCGAGGTTCATTCAAAATTATTATCACTCGCATTGTCGTGACGCTCGCACGTTAGCGCGCGCACGTCCCAGTTTTCTTGTTACAAGTTTTACCAAACCAACCAATCCATCATGTCCGGTCGTGGCAAAGGCGGCAAAATTAAGGGCAAGGTCAAGTCTCGCTCGAACCGCGCCGGTCTCCAGTTTCCCGTGGGACGTATACACAGACTTCTGCGCAAGGGTAACTACGTTGAGCGCGTCGGTGCCGGCGCACCGGTGTACCTGGCCGCCGTCATGGAGTACCTGGCCGCCGAAGTGCTCGAGTTGGCCGGCAACGCCGCTCGCGACAACAAGAAGACCAGAATCATCCCAAGACATCTCCAGCTGGCGATACGCAACGACGAGGAGTTGAACAAGCTCCTCTCCGGTGTGACCATCGCTCAGGGTGGTGTGCTGCCCAACATTCAGGCCGTGCTCCTGCCCAAGAAGACCGAGAAGAAGGCTTAATGAACAACACGCACACACACCGTCGTGTCGTGCCGCAGCAAGCAGCCGCATAGCACGCGCTAGTCTAACACTACATGATACCATGACGACCATGACGTGTAAAAGGCCCTTTTCAGGGCCACAATACGAATCCATATAACAATAAAAATGTTTCATATCGATCAGTCAGTCAGTTTAAAAATATGATAGGTAATCTACCGGTGACACTAACATCATAACGCACAATGCAATGTTCACATCATCGAAATGCTTGCATTTGTTAAATTGAAATAACATACCTACAACATAAACGTAATCTTTTACACTATACTATGAGGTCATATGATTGAGGTGAGGATAGTACACTAGCTGCCCTACTCCTGTAGGTCACGTGATAGGTTAGAAATGTAAGACAATCGTGGAGCGCAGCGTAGCGATTGTCTTACATTTCGTGGTTATTTTTTTTATTAGACAACAGAAATACTAGCTGTGTACCTATATATATATATATATATGCATTGATTTTATATTACATGATTGATTTTATAAATTATTATAAGTACCTACCTTGGTTAACTTACTTACAGCGAGGCGAGCCCGCCGACCGACGGACGGACGCCGCGGCACGGCGTGGGGTGAGGGGCGAGGGAGGGGGGGTGCACACACACCACACCGCGGGGTGCGTCGCTATTGGTCGGTACGATTGGGACGCAGTCCGCTCGTTGCGAGCCAACGATACTGACAAAACACGTGTAACAATATATCCGGGCATACAGTCGTTCGCCCGACGAGACCGTGTGACGATATCAATCTAACCACCATGCCGCCCAAGACTAGTGGTAAGGCCGCCAAAAAGTCTGGCAAGGCCCAGAAGAACATCTCCAAGACCGACAAGAAGAAGAAGAAGAAGCACAAGAGGAAGGAGAGCTACGCCGTCTACATCTACAAAGTGCTCAAGCAGGTGCACCCCGACACCGGTATCTCCAGTAAGGCGATGTCCATCATGAACTCCTTCGTGAACCACATCTTCGAGCGTATCGCCGCTGAAGCTTCGCGCCTCGCCCACTACAATAAGCGTTCTACGATTACCGCCCGGCGAGCTCGCCAAGCACGCCGTCAGTGAGGGAACGAAGGCGGTCACCAAGTACACCAGCTCCAAGTGAGACTGCTGCCGCGCGCGCTGCTACACAGTTTCAACGCAGACCCAAAAGGGCCTTTTCAGGGCCACAAATTGCAATCTAATATTGATATGTTTCACCACGACAAGCGTCAGTCAGTCGATGAGGCAATTAAAAAACAAAAAAAAAACAGTAAGTACTAACTAGCTTCTGTCCGTCCGCCGCTGCTGCTTCATTTCCTTTTCCTTTATTTCTCTTCATCACTTATAGGTAGTAAGTATTTTTTTTGCTTTCCTCCCTTTCGAATAATAATAATAGTTAGGTAGGTCTAACAGTCCGCCAACCTGAAATTAAGATACAAATTAATAATGCAAGTTTCAAATTGTAGTATGTAGGTAGGTAGGTACCTACTTATCGATATTTAAAAGTGTTATAGGTATAATAAATATTCCATTGATAAGCATTCTCTACAAGTCAATGAAATTAATAATTTTAAACAAAATTTTTTTTTTTTTTTGTTTTTCGCCTGTGAAGTAGACTCCCTCCCGGACACCGAGAGGAGGGAGGAGGTGAACTCTACATGAGTACGACACCAGACGGCTGGCAAAGTTATGTCAGACTCCTACTGACTAACACCCCCTTTAAAACCATAGACCTGGGGAGATCTTTCGGTTCAAAACGAAGCAGTCACCCCCCCGGAGGAGGGAGGGTGAAGCAGCGCTACTCAATAAACATGAGCATAATGCGCAAGAAAAATGCGGCGCGTCCTCTAGTAGGACGCACTCAGTCTGCAGTGAGGCTGCGCAAGCTGAAGGCTTGCTATTTCGTACGCGGCTACGATCCTGCCTCTAGAAGGCGGTTAAGATCGACTGATAAGTGATAAGGGGGTCCGAAAGTCATTTTTCGGCCTACGATAATGAGGTCTAGTCGCGAGGCCGGCTCATACACCGACGTCTCGCGTATTAAATGATTAGGGTGCGATTTTTGATATTTTGCTGCAGAGTTGGAAGCTCCAAATCTCTGTACAGGTCAGCATTCCTAACATAGCGACATATTGTTGAAGTTAATGTTGTTCGCGGCCATTTAGAAGGCTAATAAAGTATAACCTTCCGAACTACCGCGAACACACAATAAACACAGGAAACAAACAATAAATGAAATGAAATTGAATGAAATGAAATTAAATGAAATTAAATTAAATGACACGAGGATCCAGCCTAGTGACTAATCTAAAGCGCGAATCAACGCTTGGTGTTGGCATAAGGCCATAATGCGGTCTCTACCACAACGGGCGCTGCGTAACTTATCGGCTAGGATATGACTCTCTTATGTCGATGCGATTGAGGACGCCGTAGACTACCTCGGCATCACTGGCAGAGTCGCATTGCGGAGGGGATGGTCCGGGTGCGGAACGCTGAGGGGCAGGGGGTGTTTTTGGGTTATTGGTTTGGTTAAGGGTGGGCTGTAAGGGCACAGGGCGGGGGCCCCATGCCTTTGGAGTTGGAGACGGAGAAGGCTGATTTAGTCCTGCATTAGGCAGGGCTGGATAGTTTTTGGCGTATTAGGCGCCGGAGGGGATGGCCGAGATTTGGGAAGGGTGCGCCTCGGGGCGCGTGGACACCCCATATAGTTTGCAGTGTGGCCAACTTGACCACACAGACAACACGCTGGGGGGGATGAGGATTCCCTATTACGGGGGCACTCCTTGGTGAAGTGCGGATCTAGGCACTTAACGCAACGAGGGCCCACGGTGCAGTTGCTCGCCGCATGACCATAAAGCTGGCAGCGGTGGCACTGAGAAGGGATACCGCATTTGTGAGGTGCCTCTACCTTGAGGTCGAGGTCGAATAGGGTGATGCCCTTGAAAATTTCCCTTGAGGAGGGCGAAGCGGGTAAGATGACCAGCACTAGTGGCCACCTCTTCCCAGAGCTGCTGTGCATTTTATGCACAGCCTCAGCCGCGAAGCCCTTGGATTTGAGCTCGTTGAGGACGAGCTCGTTATCGAGTTCATACGGAACTCCTCTAATTACCGCACGTACCTTCCGCTCCTCGGGGAGCAAGTATGTGTGGTAGGGGATATTACGTGACGACAAGAGCCGCGTGAGGCTCCTGAAGTCCAAAGAGGTGATGGGTCGTGATTTTAATAGACACTCCAGTATTGGAGGCCTTTGTATACGCTATGCCGTTTTCACGGCAGAGTGTTGAGACATTGGGTCATTGCCCTTTGTCCCGCAAATGATTTTTTTTCGGAGAGTTTTTGGCCCCATTTAAGATGGTCACTACGCGACGGTTTTTTGGGAGACGGATTGCGAGGGAGAGAGGATGGTGAGAAGTTAGGAGGTTCTACACTAAGTGACATTAATGCCGGGATAGTAGATTGGCCGGAGGGGACGTGATCTGGCGAGGCGGGGGACGATAAGACAGAGCGAGAGCGAGCGGGGGAGCGAGCCCGCCTAGCCCGCTTGCCCCGCTTCTTGCCCACCACCGAAAAGGATGCGTCTTGGGACACGGAGCCCGACTCGGAGGCATCCGAGCCGGAACCCCGGAGGGTGCGACAGGAACTCGCATCGGATGGAGATTTGGACCGCTGGGAGGCGGCCCTCTTGGCACCGGAGGCCGAGGATTCGGCCTCCATAAATTCGGGAACGGGGGTCGTGGGGGGGGGGGAGAACAATGCTTCTTAGCGACTTGTTTGCTCGTTGCTTAAAACTATCCCAATCTGGGATAGAAATGCGCAGATAGCGCCGACTTTCGACATTTTATTCAAAAATAAAAGATATAAAACCACTTAAAAAAGAAGAAAGTCGAGTGACCTACCTTCTTCCACTACACTGGATCACTCACACATATGAACAGAACACAAATCAAAAAGAAAAATTACGTAACTCGAATTCGAAAATTCGAGTTACTTACGTGATTTCAAATAAAAAAAAAATTTTTTTGTTTATGAGTTTAGGATAAGCCTAAACCCCTAACAACAAAGAAATGGGGGCCTAACGGCCCCCTGAAGAGAAAAAACACGAAAAACTCCCCTCCCTGAGGCAGGGAGATAAGAAAACCGCTAAGCGGTACGACTTACTCCTTCGCCCTAGGAGAGAAATAAAACAAAGTAACTCGAATTCAAAAATAAGGGCTCCGGACTACCGGTTATTGACTAGGCCTTAAGGGCCTAGACGAGCGCACTGGGTCCACGCTCAAACGCGGGCGACGCCGATTGCGATTAGCTTTCAAGCTAATGAAAACTAAGCGCTAACACCGCAACGAGCGTTGTATCTTCCACAGCACAACACTTTAACACTAGAACACACTAACTAACTAACTACTTTAGAAAGGATACACTCCGTAGACTGAGCACGTAGACTGAACACGTAGCGCGTAGCTACGTAGCGAGCGGCGGAGCGCCCACAGACGTGGGTTCGCGACGGACAAAATGGATGAACTGTGACCCATGAACTTGCCATGAACCTGGAGAGATTCATATAGGCTTCATATGATGAGATCGCCCCGTGGGGAGGACGACGCAAGCGCTACTCAATAAACATGAGCGCAACGCGCTTTAGAATAAAAAACTGCGCGCCCTATATTAGGACGCGCTATGTCTGCAGTGAAGCTGCGCGAGCGGAAGGCTCGCAATGTAAGTGCGACTATAAATCTAGTGCGACTATAAATCTAGTGCCTCTAATAGGCGATTGAGATCGACTGATATGATAACTGATTGGGAGGGTCCGAAGGAATATTTTTGGCCTACGATAGTGGGGCTTGTTCGCGGGCGCCGGCTCATAGTCCGACTTTTTTTTTTTGCGCCTGTGAAGCAGGCACCCTCTCGGTCACCGAAGGAAGGGAGGAGGTGAACTCTGCATGAGTACGACACCAGATGGCTGGCGAAGTTATGTCAGACTCCTACTGACTAACACCCCCTTGAAAACCATAGACCTGGAGAGATCTTTCGGTTCAAAACTGAGCAGTCACCCCCCCGGAGGAGGGGGGGTGAAGCAGCGCTACTCAATAGTCATGAGTAAATGCGCGAGAAAATACGGCGCGCCCTCTAGTAGGACGCACTCTGTCTGCAGTGAGGCTGCGCAAGCTGAAGGCTTGCTAATTCGTACGCGGCTACGACTCTCCTGCCTCTAAGAGGCGATTAAGATCGACTGATAATTGATTAGGGGGATCCGAAAGTATGTTTTTCGGCCTACGATAATGAGGTCTAGTCGCGGGGGCCGGCTCATACTCCGACGCCTCGCGTATTAAAGGATTAGAGTGCATCTCTGTCGATTTGAAGAATCGCTCAGAGATTTCTTTGATATTTTGCTGCAGAGTTGGAAGTTCCAAATCTCTGTGTAGGTCAGCATTCCTAACATAATACGGTGCATTAGTAGCCTTACGGCAAAAACGATTCTGGACCACTTGCAATTTGTTAAGTGAAGAGGGCTTAACGTGGCCAAAGACTGGAGCGGCGTACGTCAGAACGCAAACTTTAAATAGGGTGCGCTTGTTTCTAAGTGACATTTTACTGTATCGACCCAACATACCGTTGAGCCGATACAAATAGAATCTTGCATTGCGAGTGACTCTTTTTATGTGAGGTTGGAAGGTCAGGGCCTTGTCCAACGTCACACCTAAATATTTAGCTGTACGCTGCCACGGGATGGGAGAGCCTAATAGGCGGAGCGGACCTACCCCGAGCGGGGCTGTTTTGGTTCGTCGCTTAACATCAAAGAGAATCGCGACACTTTTGTCGGGATTCACCTCATTGCGCCACATACGAAACCAGTAACCTAACATATCTATGGAGGATTGGAGTCTATTGAGGAAGTGGTTAGGTGTCTTGCCCTTGACAAAGAGCGCTGTATCGTCTGCGAAGAGCGCTAGCTTCACACCACGATCGGGGATTAGGATATCGTTGGTGTATGCAGTATACAGCAACGGGGATAGCGCGGAACCCTGCGGCACACCGGCCTTTATCGGCTGCGGGGCAGATAACGTACCTTCGTGTCTAAAACGAAAGGTGCGTTGATGCAGAAAAGAGCTAACTAATCTAACTAACCTGTCCGGCGTCTTCATATGATGTAGCTTAAAAATAAGCCCTTTGTGCCAGACCTTATCAAAGGCCTTGGCTACATCGAAGAAGACAGCCGCTGTTTTATATTTACGCGGATAGAAACCGCTAGAAATAAATTCGACTATCCTATGAACTTGCTGAGGGCAAGAATGTTCCCGCCGGAAACCAAACTGTTCGGGAATGATTAAGTCATTCCCATGTAAATGCGCTCGTAGACGAGCAAGTATTGTCTTTTCGAATAACTTCCCCATAGCCTTTAGAAGGCTAATGGGTCGGTAACTCGAAGCTACATTTAACGGCTTATCCGGTTTTGCAATACCTATTACTATCGTTTCCTTTCAGGCGTCTGGAAAGTGGCATTGATCGTAACAGGCATTGAAAATGATCGTAAGTATGGCTAGCACTTGCTCGGGAATGTGCTTTAAAGCCTTATTGGATATGCCGTCAGCGCCGGGCGCCTTGCGCGGTTTAATGCCCTTGATGAGGGACTGGATTTCGTCGGACGAAACCGGATCTGACTCCTGATCTACGGAGAGAGGGAGGGCGCTAAAACGGCGAACCTCACTCTCAACAAATTCGACATGCACCGGGTCGCATTCCTGCGTGCTGATGGAGCATTGGAAAGCAATGCTATCAGCAAAGCATTTTTTTTTTTATTTTTTTTTTATACCAAGCCCGGCAAATGACCCCACTCCACCTGATGTTAAGTGGAAATGAGGTTCAGGCGCGAGGACAACTGGTGCAGCGTAAGAGACGTAGCATCAGTCATCCTCACTCTGCCGGCCCACAAAGTGCTTCTTCACGCCTCGTTTGAAGGACCCTATGTCATAGGTAGGAGGGAATACGTGTGCTGTTAGACTATTCCATCTTTTGGAAGTGCGGCAAAGAAACGAGTCACCAAATTTCTTTGTGCGTGATGGAATGTTAGAGATTGTAAATTGGTGACTCCAGAGAGCAGCACGCGTACTCCTATGGAGGAAGGGAGAAGGAGGGATGAGGTCAAAGAGTTCTTCAGAGCACTCGGCATTGGTATAAACGGTAAATGACGCTGAGTGACGCAATATCTCTACGCAATTGCAAAGGCTCGAGAGTTTTAGTGACCTCCGCATTGCCGATAATGCGCACAGCGCGGCGCTGCAATCTGTCCAAGGCATCGAGAAGGTACTTTGCGGAGCCGTCCCAAAGGTGAGAGCAATACTCCACGCAAGACCGCACCTGTGTCTTGTATAATAGACACAACTGATCAGGCGTGAAGAATCGCCGCACCTTGTTCAGGACACCGAGTTTACGTGAGGCATTTTTAATCACGGTTTCGGTGTAGTCCTTTTGGTTCAGATCACAGCGGATATCCATACCGAGCATGTTAATACTGCTCTGCAGGCCTAGAGATGTACCCTGAAGAGAAGGAAGGGGAAGGAATGGCGACTTTTTCGCTGTGAATGCGCACACCTGTGTTTTCTTGGCATTGAACTCCACTAGATTATCGGAGCCCCATTTAGAAATGAGATCCAACACCCGATCGAGCTCAATGACAAGATTTGCTCGCTTCATTTCGGTGTCTACCCGCCCAGCCGTTGGGTGACCGTTATATCCCCCATGCACTGTGCTATCATCTGCATAGCAATGAATGTTTCCAAGAGGAAGCATGTCATTGATATGCAGAAGGAACAGCGTGGGGGATAGAACGGAGCCCTGAGGAACACCAGCGTTCACTGACATGAACCGCGAAGCGCATCCATCCGAAAGGACACGGATTCTACGCTCATGCAGGAAGCTAGCAATCCAGGTACAGAACTGAGCGGGCAAACCGTATGCCGGGAGCTTGGAGAGAAGAGCTTTGTGCCAGACCCGATCAAAAGCCTTGGCTATGTCAAGGCTAACTGCCAGTGACTCGCCACGCTTGTCAATAGCCTCACCCCAGAGATGTGTGACGTACGCTAGAAGATCACCCGTTGACCGTTTTGGCCAAAACCCATATTGACGATCGTGAATTAGGGAGTGATCTTCTAGGTATCGAATAAGCTGTTTGTTCAATATTCGTTCTAGGATCTTACACAACACTGAAGTTACGGCTATAGGGCGGTAATTAGTCGGATCTGACCGATCTCCTTTTTTAGGGATCGGTTGCACATTAGCTTCTCTCCAAGATTCCGGCACACAACCCGAAGAGAGCGAGATACGGTACAGACGCGTTAACACAGGGGACAACTCCGCTGCACACATTTTCAGAACTATTGCTGGGATGCCATCAGGACCGTTAGCTTTCCGGACATCGATTGACTGCAGCTCCGCACGGACATCACACTGCCTGATTTTAATATCAGACATTGTGTGGCCACAGTGAGGAACTGAGGGTGGCTGTGCATCACAGTCATCGATCCGGGAGTTAGCCGCAAAGAGTTTGGCCAGGAGATCGACCTTTTCCTGCGGCTTGTGAGCTAAAGTTCCGTCAAGACATCTCAATGGTGGCAGCGAGGGTTGGCAGAAGTTGGATTGCACGGCTTTGGCCAGACGCCAGTAGCTACGGCTGCCCGTAGGATGCGTCAGGAGTTCTTGGCCTACTCGTGCAACGCGCTGGGCATCCGCTCTAATGTAGGCCCTCTTACACGACTTGGTGGCATTATTATAGGCTGCTTTTAGCGAGCGAGTTTCGGGATACCCATGAGCTTTACCTCTGATCCAAGCGCGGTATGCCGTCTGTTTGCTTTCAACAGCGCTGGCACACTCGCGATTGAACCAGCGGTTGCGTCTGCCTTTGCTGATGACATAGGAGTGTGGAATATAGTATTCCATTCCTAATACTATCTCATCAGCAACGGCAGTGGCGCTAGCGGTTGGGTCCTTCTCACTCAGCATTCAGCCTTCTCCTCGTCCTCGAAGGCCACAGAGCCATCGGGACGGATGAGTGGAGGAGTGGCCGCCGTTGCGTCACTACGCAGGGCTTCCGCCACTTTGTAGTACGCCAGGTGGGAAGGTGATATTCCCTCCATAAGGTCCTGTCATTGGTCATTCCTCCATATCTACCGACCTCAATAGAAAGGGTATCGCAACTGGAACTACGGGTCCGGTTGTGTTTTCAGAGGTACTACGGGGTTCCGGTTCTAGCCCCCCGCTGGTCGTGCCTTTAACCAGGCGCCTCCGGCGGGATCCGGACATGGGTTGGACTCGTAGTGGCGTGTGGTTAGCTGTAGAGCTTGGGAATGTTCGTTTGTCCTGGTATTGTGTGCCAGGACTTCCAAACTCGTGCACAGCGAGCGGGGCCTAGTAGCGGTCTCTGAGGGGCCAGAAGCGAAAAGTCCTGCGGGGAACGTGAGTTTCCCTTATAGTTGGCAGCTTTGTCCGGTGGTTTTCATTGGACATTGGTGTTGACATCTCCGGTACTAGTCTGGAGAACTAGTAGAGGCGGCCTCCTAGATGCCGTAGCCTCCGGTCCAGCCAGCCGCGTAGGACGTGGGAACTGGCTAGGCGCCCGGATGGGTTCCGAGAAATGAGTGTGCTTACTACTCCGCTACCAAGGTGGACACTTGGAAGTCGACTTTAGAGTCGACGACCCTAGCAGTGGCACTGCGAGTTGTGCCCTTCGTGCAACGAGAAGTGAGCGAGCTTGACAGCTCCGGTTACCTATCTGGACAATAGGCAGTGAACTACACGTGTTCACGGGGATACTCTCCTGAGACACTAGTCTTATGAGTACCGAATGAAGAGCGCGCTGCGGCGGGCACTAATTTGGCGTCAAGACCTAACGTTGGTGGTCTCCTGCAATAACCTAACGGTTGGTCTCGAGGTGCCAGTACAAATAAACTTAGTGAAGTAAGGAGAGGGGATGGTCATTCCTCCACTCGCATTGATGCGAGTTTTAACCTGACGCTGGAGGCGTCGTGCTCTAGAGCGATACTCCGGTGTTGGGTACAAAGCCGCTCTCCGGAGAGCGGCGTTTTTGGCTTTGATCAGGTTCTGCGTTTTTGGCTTTGATCAGGTTCCGGATAGCTTGGGGTGGCTTGCGCCCCGGTACGTCTACCTCCCTCGAGTTATCCTTTACAGCTGACTGTACCAAACTAGTAAGAGAGTCCACCGCGCTATCTATTTTCTCCGTGCTATCAAGATAGTCCGGTGAAAGAGCGTACGGTGAGTCAGGTTGGTCTACGGCGGAAACCAGGGGATTCAAATTAAACACCGCCACTACGATTATAGCTCCGTCCGACTGCCCGACTATTTTTGTCTCTCTCATACCGACCCGTCTAGACGACGACCCCGCTGATCGTACGGCTCGCGCGATCTTAAATAGCCGTTTCGAGGTTCATTCAAAATTATTATCACTCGCATTGTCGTGACGCTCGCACGTTAGCGCGCGCACGTCCCAGTTTTCTTGTTACAAGTTTTACCAAACCAACCAATCCATCATGTCCGGTCGTGGCAAAGGCGGCAAAATTAAGGGCAAGGTCAAGTCTCGCTCGAACCGCGCCGGTCTCCAGTTTCCCGTGGGACGTATACACAGACTTCTGCGCAAGGGTAACTACGTTGAGCGCGTCGGTGCCGGCGCACCGGTGTACCTGGCCGCCGTCATGGAGTACCTGGCCGCCGAAGTGCTCGAGTTGGCCGGCAACGCCGCTCGCGACAACAAGAAGACCAGAATCATCCCAAGACATCTCCAGCTGGCGATACGCAACGACGAGGAGTTGAACAAGCTCCTCTCCGGTGTGACCATCGCTCAGGGTGGTGTGCTGCCCAACATTCAGGCCGTGCTCCTGCCCAAGAAGACCGAGAAGAAGGCTTAATGAACAACACGCACACACACCGTCGTGTCGTGCCGCAGCAAGCAGCCGCATAGCACGCGCTAGTCTAACACTACATGATACCATGACGACCATGACGTGTAAAAGGCCCTTTTCAGGGCCACAATACGAATCCATATAACAATAAAAATGTTTCATATCGATCAGTCAGTCAGTTTAAAAATATGATAGGTAATCTACCGGTGACACTAACATCATAACGCACAATGCAATGTTCACATCATCGAAATGCTTGCATTTGTTAAATTGAAATAACATACCTACAACATAAACGTAATCTTTTACACTATACTATGAGGTCATATGATTGAGGTGAGGATAGTACACTAGCTGCCCTACTCCTGTAGGTCACGTGATAGGTTAGAAATGTAAGACAATCGTGGAGCGCAGCGTAGCGATTGTCTTACATTTCGTGGTTATTTTTTTTATTAGACAACAGAAATACTAGCTGTGTACCTATATATATATATATATATGCATTGATTTTATATTACATGATTGATTTTATAAATTATTATAAGTACCTACCTTGGTTAACTTACTTACAGCGAGGCGAGCCCGCCGACCGACGGACGGACGCCGCGGCACGGCGTGGGGTGAGGGGCGAGGGAGGGGGGGTGCACACACACCACACCGCGGGGTGCGTCGCTATTGGTCGGTACGATTGGGACGCAGTCCGCTCGTTGCGAGCCAACGATACTGACAAAACACGTGTAACAATATATCCGGGCATACAGTCGTTCGCCCGACGAGACCGTGTGACGATATCAATCTAACCACCATGCCGCCCAAGACTAGTGGTAAGGCCGCCAAAAAGTCTGGCAAGGCCCAGAAGAACATCTCCAAGACCGACAAGAAGAAGAAGAAGAAGCACAAGAGGAAGGAGAGCTACGCCGTCTACATCTACAAAGTGCTCAAGCAGGTGCACCCCGACACCGGTATCTCCAGTAAGGCGATGTCCATCATGAACTCCTTCGTGAACCACATCTTCGAGCGTATCGCCGCTGAAGCTTCGCGCCTCGCCCACTACAATAAGCGTTCTACGATTACCGCCCGGCGAGCTCGCCAAGCACGCCGTCAGTGAGGGAACGAAGGCGGTCACCAAGTACACCAGCTCCAAGTGAGACTGCTGCCGCGCGCGCTGCTACACAGTTTCAACGCAGACCCAAAAGGGCCTTTTCAGGGCCACAAATTGCAATCTAATATTGATATGTTTCACCACGACAAGCGTCAGTCAGTCGATGAGGCAATTAAAAAACAAAAAAAAAACAGTAAGTACTAACTAGCTTCTGTCCGTCCGCCGCTGCTGCTTCATTTCCTTTTCCTTTATTTCTCTTCATCACTTATAGGTAGTAAGTATTTTTTTTGCTTTCCTCCCTTTCGAATAATAATAATAGTTAGGTAGGTCTAACAGTCCGCCAACCTGAAATTAAGATACAAATTAATAATGCAAGTTTCAAATTGTAGTATGTAGGTAGGTAGGTACCTACTTATCGATATTTAAAAGTGTTATAGGTATAATAAATATTCCATTGATAAGCATTCTCTACAAGTCAATGAAATTAATAATTTTAAACAAAATTTTTTTTTTTTTTTGTTTTTCGCCTGTGAAGCAGACTCCCTCCCGGACACCGAGAGGAGGGAGGAGGTGAACTCTACATGAGTACGACACCAGACGGCTGGCAAAGTTATGTCAGACTCCTACTGACTAACACCCCCTTTAAAACCATAGACCTGGGGAGATCTTTCGGTTCAAAACGAAGCAGTCACCCCCCCGGAGGAGGGAGGGTGAAGCAGCGCTACTCAATAAACATGAGCATAATGCGCAAGAAAAATGCGGCGCGTCCTCTAGTAGGACGCACTCAGTCTGCAGTGAGGCTGCGCAAGCTGAAGGCTTGCTATTTCGTACGCGGCTACGATCCTGCCTCTAGAAGGCGGTTAAGATCGACTGATAAGTGATAAGGGGGTCCGAAAGTCATTTTTCGGCCTACGATAATGAGGTCTAGTCGCGAGGCCGGCTCATACACCGACGTCTCGCGTATTAAATGATTAGGGTGCGATTTTTGATATTTTGCTGCAGAGTTGGAAGCTCCAAATCTCTGTACAGGTCAGCATTCCTAACATAGCGACATATTGTTGAAGTTAATGTTGTTCGCGGCCATTTAGAAGGCTAATAAAGTATAACCTTCCGAACTACCGCGAACACACAATAAACACAGGAAACAAACAATAAATGAAATGAAATTGAATGAAATGAAATTAAATGAAATTAAATTAAATGACACGAGGATCCAGCCTAGTGACTAATCTAAAGCGCGAATCAACGCTTGGTGTTGGCATAAGGCCATAATGCGGTCTCTACCACAACGGGCGCTGCGTAACTTATCGGCTAGGATATGACTCTCTTATGTCGATGCGATTGAGGACGCCGTAGACTACCTCGGCATCACTGGCAGAGTCGCATTGCGGAGGGGATGGTCCGGGTGCGGAACGCTGAGGGGCAGGGGGTGTTTTTGGGTTATTGGTTTGGTTAAGGGTGGGCTGTAAGGGCACAGGGCGGGGGCCCCATGCCTTTGGAGTTGGAGACGGAGAAGGCTGATTTAGTCCTGCATTAGGCAGGGCTGGATAGTTTTTGGCGTATTAGGCGCCGGAGGGGATGGCCGAGATTTGGGAAGGGTGCGCCTCGGGGCGCGTGGACACCCCATATAGTTTGCAGTGTGGCCAACTTGACCACACAGACAACACGCTGGGGGGGATGAGGATTCCCTATTACGGGGGCACTCCTTGGTGAAGTGCGGATCTAGGCACTTAACGCAACGAGGGCCCACGGTGCAGTTGCTCGCCGCATGACCATAAAGCTGGCAGCGGTGGCACTGAGAAGGGATACCGCATTTGTGAGGTGCCTCTACCTTGAGGTCGAGGTCGAATAGGGTGATGCCCTTGAAAATTTCCCTTGAGGAGGGCGAAGCGGGTAAGATGACCAGCACTAGTGGCCACCTCTTCCCAGAGCTGCTGTGCATTTTATGCACAGCCTCAGCCGCGAAGCCCTTGGATTTGAGCTCGTTGAGGACGAGCTCGTTATCGAGTTCATACGGAACTCCTCTAATTACCGCACGTACCTTCCGCTCCTCGGGGAGCAAGTATGTGTGGTAGGGGATATTACGTGACGACAAGAGCCGCGTGAGGCTCCTGAAGTCCAAAGAGGTGATGGGTCGTGATTTTAATAGACACTCCAGTATTGGAGGCCTTTGTATACGCTATGCCGTTTTCACGGCAGAGTGTTGAGACATTGGGTCATTGCCCTTTGTCCCGCAAATGATTTTTTTTCGGAGAGTTTTTGGCCCCATTTAAGATGGTCACTACGCGACGGTTTTTTGGGAGACGGATTGCGAGGGAGAGAGGATGGTGAGAAGTTAGGAGGTTCTACACTAAGTGACATTAATGCCGGGATAGTAGATTGGCCGGAGGGGACGTGATCTGGCGAGGCGGGGGACGATAAGACAGAGCGAGAGCGAGCGGGGGAGCGAGCCCGCCTAGCCCGCTTGCCCCGCTTCTTGCCCACCACCGAAAAGGATGCGTCTTGGGACACGGAGCCCGACTCGGAGGCATCCGAGCCGGAACCCCGGAGGGTGCGACAGGAACTCGCATCGGATGGAGATTTGGACCGCTGGGAGGCGGCCCTCTTGGCACCGGAGGCCGAGGATTCGGCCTCCATAAATTCGGGAACGGGGGTCGTGGGGGGGGGGGAGAACAATGCTTCTTAGCGACTTGTTTGCTCGTTGCTTAAAACTATCCCAATCTGGGATAGAAATGCGCAGATAGCGCCGACTTTCGACATTTTATTCAAAAATAAAAGATATAAAACCACTTAAAAAAGAAGAAAGTCGAGTGACCTACCTTCTTCCACTACACTGGATCACTCACACATATGAACAGAACACAAATCAAAAAGAAAAATTACGTAACTCGAATTCGAAAATTCGAGTTACTTACGTGATTTCAAATAAAAAAAAAATTTTTTTGTTTATGAGTTTAGGATAAGCCTAAACCCCTAACAACAAAGAAATGGGGGCCTAACGGCCCCCTGAAGAGAAAAAACACGAAAAACTCCCCTCCCTGAGGCAGGGAGATAAGAAAACCGCTAAGCGGTACGACTTACTCCTTCGCCCTAGGAGAGAAATAAAACAAAGTAACTCGAATTCAAAAATAAGGGCTCCGGACTACCGGTTATTGACTAGGCCTTAAGGGCCTAGACGAGCGCACTGGGTCCACGCTCAAACGCGGGCGACGCCGATTGCGATTAGCTTTCAAGCTAATGAAAACTAAGCGCTAACACCGCAACGAGCGTTGTATCTTCCACAGCACAACACTTTAACACTAGAACACACTAACTAACTAACTACTTTAGAAAGGATACACTCCGTAGACTGAGCACGTAGACTGAACACGTAGCGCGTAGCTACGTAGCGAGCGGCGGAGCGCCCACAGACGTGGGTTCGCGACGGACAAAATGGATGAACTGTGACCCATGAACTTGCCATGAACCTGGAGAGATTCATATAGGCTTCATATGATGAGATCGCCCCGTGGGGAGGACGACGCAAGCGCTACTCAATAAACATGAGCGCAACGCGCTTTAGAATAAAAAACTGCGCGCCCTATATTAGGACGCGCTATGTCTGCAGTGAAGCTGCGCGAGCGGAAGGCTCGCAATGTAAGTGCGACTATAAATCTAGTGCGACTATAAATCTAGTGCCTCTAATAGGCGATTGAGATCGACTGATATGATAACTGATTGGGAGGGTCCGAAGGAATATTTTTGGCCTACGATAGTGGGGCTTGTTCGCGGGCGCCGGCTCATAGTCCGACTTTTTTTTTTTGCGCCTGTGAAGCAGGCACCCTCTCGGTCACCGAAGGAAGGGAGGAGGTGAACTCTGCATGAGTACGACACCAGATGGCTGGCGAAGTTATGTCAGACTCCTACTGACTAACACCCCCTTGAAAACCATAGACCTGGAGAGATCTTTCGGTTCAAAACTGAGCAGTCACCCCCCCGGAGGAGGGGGGGTGAAGCAGCGCTACTCAATAGTCATGAGTAAATGCGCGAGAAAATACGGCGCGCCCTCTAGTAGGACGCACTCTGTCTGCAGTGAGGCTGCGCAAGCTGAAGGCTTGCTAATTCGTACGCGGCTACGACTCTCCTGCCTCTAAGAGGCGATTAAGATCGACTGATAATTGATTAGGGGGATCCGAAAGTATGTTTTTCGGCCTACGATAATGAGGTCTAGTCGCGGGGGCCGGCTCATACTCCGACGCCTCGCGTATTAAAGGATTAGAGTGCATCTCTGTCGATTTGAAGAATCGCTCAGAGATTTCTTTGATATTTTGCTGCAGAGTTGGAAGTTCCAAATCTCTGTGTAGGTCAGCATTCCTAACATAATACGGTGCATTAGTAGCCTTACGGCAAAAACGATTCTGGACCACTTGCAATTTGTTAAGTGAAGAGGGCTTAACGTGGCCAAAGACTGGAGCGGCGTACGTCAGAACGCAAACTTTAAATAGGGTGCGCTTGTTTCTAAGTGACATTTTACTGTATCGACCCAACATACCGTTGAGCCGATACAAATAGAATCTTGCATTGCGAGTGACTCTTTTTATGTGAGGTTGGAAGGTCAGGGCCTTGTCCAACGTCACACCTAAATATTTAGCTGTACGCTGCCACGGGATGGGAGAGCCTAATAGGCGGAGCGGACCTACCCCGAGCGGGGCTGTTTTGGTTCGTCGCTTAACATCAAAGAGAATCGCGACACTTTTGTCGGGATTCACCTCATTGCGCCACATACGAAACCAGTAACCTAACATATCTATGGAGGATTGGAGTCTATTGAGGAAGTGGTTAGGTGTCTTGCCCTTGACAAAGAGCGCTGTATCGTCTGCGAAGAGCGCTAGCTTCACACCACGATCGGGGATTAGGATATCGTTGGTGTATGCAGTATACAGCAACGGGGATAGCGCGGAACCCTGCGGCACACCGGCCTTTATCGGCTGCGGGGCAGATAACGTACCTTCGTGTCTAAAACGAAAGGTGCGTTGATGCAGAAAAGAGCTAACTAATCTAACTAACCTGTCCGGCGTCTTCATATGATGTAGCTTAAAAATAAGCCCTTTGTGCCAGACCTTATCAAAGGCCTTGGCTACATCGAAGAAGACAGCCGCTGTTTTATATTTACGCGGATAGAAACCGCTAGAAATAAATTCGACTATCCTATGAACTTGCTGAGGGCAAGAATGTTCCCGCCGGAAACCAAACTGTTCGGGAATGATTAAGTCATTCCCATGTAAATGCGCTCGTAGACGAGCAAGTATTGTCTTTTCGAATAACTTCCCCATAGCCTTTAGAAGGCTAATGGGTCGGTAACTCGAAGCTACATTTAACGGCTTATCCGGTTTTGCAATACCTATTACTATCGTTTCCTTTCAGGCGTCTGGAAAGTGGCATTGATCGTAACAGGCATTGAAAATGATCGTAAGTATGGCTAGCACTTGCTCGGGAATGTGCTTTAAAGCCTTATTGGATATGCCGTCAGCGCCGGGCGCCTTGCGCGGTTTAATGCCCTTGATGAGGGACTGGATTTCGTCGGACGAAACCGGATCTGACTCCTGATCTACGGAGAGAGGGAGGGCGCTAAAACGGCGAACCTCACTCTCAACAAATTCGACATGCACCGGGTCGCATTCCTGCGTGCTGATGGAGCATTGGAAAGCAATGCTATCAGCAAAGCATTTTTTTTTTTATTTTTTTTTTATACCAAGCCCGGCAAATGACCCCACTCCACCTGATGTTAAGTGGAAATGAGGTTCAGGCGCGAGGACAACTGGTGCAGCGTAAGAGACGTAGCATCAGTCATCCTCACTCTGCCGGCCCACAAAGTGCTTCTTCACGCCTCGTTTGAAGGACCCTATGTCATAGGTAGGAGGGAATACGTGTGCTGTTAGACTATTCCATCTTTTGGAAGTGCGGCAAAGAAACGAGTCACCAAATTTCTTTGTGCGTGATGGAATGTTAGAGATTGTAAATTGGTGACTCCAGAGAGCAGCACGCGTACTCCTATGGAGGAAGGGAGAAGGAGGGATGAGGTCAAAGAGTTCTTCAGAGCACTCGGCATTGGTATAAACGGTAAATGACGCTGAGTGACGCAATATCTCTACGCAATTGCAAAGGCTCGAGAGTTTTAGTGACCTCCGCATTGCCGATAATGCGCACAGCGCGGCGCTGCAATCTGTCCAAGGCATCGAGAAGGTACTTTGCGGAGCCGTCCCAAAGGTGAGAGCAATACTCCACGCAAGACCGCACCTGTGTCTTGTATAATAGACACAACTGATCAGGCGTGAAGAATCGCCGCACCTTGTTCAGGACACCGAGTTTACGTGAGGCATTTTTAATCACGGTTTCGGTGTAGTCCTTTTGGTTCAGATCACAGCGGATATCCATACCGAGCATGTTAATACTGCTCTGCAGGCCTAGAGATGTACCCTGAAGAGAAGGAAGGGGAAGGAATGGCGACTTTTTCGCTGTGAATGCGCACACCTGTGTTTTCTTGGCATTGAACTCCACTAGATTATCGGAGCCCCATTTAGAAATGAGATCCAACACCCGATCGAGCTCAATGACAAGATTTGCTCGCTTCATTTCGGTGTCTACCCGCCCAGCCGTTGGGTGACCGTTATATCCCCCATGCACTGTGCTATCATCTGCATAGCAATGAATGTTTCCAAGAGGAAGCATGTCATTGATATGCAGAAGGAACAGCGTGGGGGATAGAACGGAGCCCTGAGGAACACCAGCGTTCACTGACATGAACCGCGAAGCGCATCCATCCGAAAGGACACGGATTCTACGCTCATGCAGGAAGCTAGCAATCCAGGTACAGAACTGAGCGGGCAAACCGTATGCCGGGAGCTTGGAGAGAAGAGCTTTGTGCCAGACCCGATCAAAAGCCTTGGCTATGTCAAGGCTAACTGCCAGTGACTCGCCACGCTTGTCAATAGCCTCACCCCAGAGATGTGTGACGTACGCTAGAAGATCACCCGTTGACCGTTTTGGCCAAAACCCATATTGACGATCGTGAATTAGGGAGTGATCTTCTAGGTATCGAATAAGCTGTTTGTTCAATATTCGTTCTAGGATCTTACACAACACTGAAGTTACGGCTATAGGGCGGTAATTAGTCGGATCTGACCGATCTCCTTTTTTAGGGATCGGTTGCACATTAGCTTCTCTCCAAGATTCCGGCACACAACCCGAAGAGAGCGAGATACGGTACAGACGCGTTAACACAGGGGACAACTCCGCTGCACACATTTTCAGAACTATTGCTGGGATGCCATCAGGACCGTTAGCTTTCCGGACATCGATTGACTGCAGCTCCGCACGGACATCACACTGCCTGATTTTAATATCAGACATTGTGTGGCCACAGTGAGGAACTGAGGGTGGCTGTGCATCACAGTCATCGATCCGGGAGTTAGCCGCAAAGAGTTTGGCCAGGAGATCGACCTTTTCCTGCGGCTTGTGAGCTAAAGTTCCGTCAAGACATCTCAATGGTGGCAGCGAGGGTTGGCAGAAGTTGGATTGCACGGCTTTGGCCAGACGCCAGTAGCTACGGCTGCCCGTAGGATGCGTCAGGAGTTCTTGGCCTACTCGTGCAACGCGCTGGGCATCCGCTCTAATGTAGGCCCTCTTACACGACTTGGTGGCATTATTATAGGCTGCTTTTAGCGAGCGAGTTTCGGGATACCCATGAGCTTTACCTCTGATCCAAGCGCGGTATGCCGTCTGTTTGCTTTCAACAGCGCTGGCACACTCGCGATTGAACCAGCGGTTGCGTCTGCCTTTGCTGATGACATAGGAGTGTGGAATATAGTATTCCATTCCTAATACTATCTCATCAGCAACGGCAGTGGCGCTAGCGGTTGGGTCCTTCTCACTCAGCATTCAGCCTTCTCCTCGTCCTCGAAGGCCACAGAGCCATCGGGACGGATGAGTGGAGGAGTGGCCGCCGTTGCGTCACTACGCAGGGCTTCCGCCACTTTGTAGTACGCCAGGTGGGAAGGTGATATTCCCTCCATAAGGTCCTGTCATTGGTCATTCCTCCCTATCTACCGACCTCAATAGATAGGGTATCGCAACTGGAACTACGGGTCCGGTTGTGTTTTCAGAGGTACTACGGGGTTCCGGTTCTAGCCCCCCGCTGGTCGTGCCTTTAACCAGGCGCCTCCGGCGGGATCCGGACATGGGTTGGACTCGTAGTGGCGTGTGGTTAGCTGTAGAGCTTGGGAATGTTCGTTTGTCCTGGTATTGTGTGCCAGGACTTCCAAACTCGTGCACAGCGAGCGGGGCCTAGTAGCGGTCTCTGAGGGGCCAGAAGCGAAAAGTCCTGCGGGGAACGTGAGTTTCCCTTATAGTTGGCAGCTTTGTCCGGTGGTTTTCATTGGACATTGGTGTTGACATCTCCGGTACTAGTCTGGAGAACTAGTAGAGGCGGCCTCCTAGATGCCGTAGCCTCCGGTCCAGCCAGCCGCGTAGGACGTGGGAACTGGCTAGGCGCCCGGATGGGTTCCGAGAAATGAGTGTGCTTACTACTCCGCTACCAAGGTGGACACTTGGAAGTCGACTTTAGAGTCGACGACCCTAGCAGTGGCACTGCGAGTTGTGCCCTTCGTGCAACGAGAAGTGAGCGAGCTTGACAGCTCCGGTTACCTATCTGGACAATAGGCAGTGAACTACACGTGTTCACGGGGATACTCTCCTGAGACACTAGTCTTATGAGTACCGAATGAAGAGCGCGCTGCGGCGGGCACTAATTTGGCGTCAAGACCTAACGTTGGTGGTCTCCTGCAATAACCTAACGGTTGGTCTCGAGGTGCCAGTACAAATAAACTTAGTGAAGTAAGGAGAGGGGATGGTCATTCCTCCACTCGCATTGATGCGAGTTTTAACCTGACGCTGGAGGCGTCGTGCTCTAGAGCGATACTCCGGTGTTGGGTACAAAGCCGCTCTCCGGAGAGCGGCGTTTTTGGCTTTGATCAGGTTCTGCGTTTTTGGCTTTGATCAGGTTCCGGATAGCTTGGGGTGGCTTGCGCCCCGGTACGTCTACCTCCCTCGAGTTATCCTTTACAGCTGACTGTACCAAACTAGTAAGAGAGTCCACCGCGCTATCTATTTTCTCCGTGCTATCAAGATAGTCCGGTGAAAGAGCGTACGGTGAGTCAGGTTGGTCTACGGCGGAAACCAGGGGATTCAAATTAAACACCGCCACTACGATTATAGCTCCGTCCGACTGCCCGACTATTTTTGTCTCTCTCATACCGACCCGTCTAGACGACGACCCCGCTGATCGTACGGCTCGCGTGATCTTAAATAGCCGTTTCGAGGTTCATTCAAAATTATTATCACTCGCATTGTCGTGACGCTCGCACGTTAGCGCGCGCACGTCCCAGTTTTCTTGTTACAAGTTTTACCAAACCAACCAATCCATCATGTCCGGTCGTGGCAAAGGCGGCAAAATTAAGGGCAAGGTCAAGTCTCGCTCGAACCGCGCCGGTCTCCAGTTTCCCGTGGGACGTATACACAGACTTCTGCGCAAGGGTAACTACGTTGAGCGCGTCGGTGCCGGCGCACCGGTGTACCTGGCCGCCGTCATGGAGTACCTGGCCGCCGAAGTGCTCGAGTTGGCCGGCAACGCCGCTCGCGACAACAAGAAGACCAGAATCATCCCAAGACATCTCCAGCTGGCGATACGCAACGACGAGGAGTTGAACAAGCTCCTCTCCGGTGTGACCATCGCTCAGGGTGGTGTGCTGCCCAACATTCAGGCCGTGCTCCTGCCCAAGAAGACCGAGAAGAAGGCTTAATGAACAACACGCACACACACCGTCGTGTCGTGCCGCAGCAAGCAGCCGCATAGCACGCGCTAGTCTAACACTACATGATACCATGACGACCATGACGTGTAAAAGGCCCTTTTCAGGGCCACAATACGAATCCATATAACAATAAAAATGTTTCATATCGATCAGTCAGTCAGTTTAAAAATATGATAGGTAATCTACCGGTGACACTAACATCATAACGCACAATGCAATGTTCACATCATCGAAATGCTTGCATTTGTTAAATTGAAATAACATACCTACAACATAAACGTAATCTTTTACACTATACTATGAGGTCATATGATTGAGGTGAGGATAGTACACTAGCTGCCCTACTCCTGTAGGTCACGTGATAGGTTAGAAATGTAAGACAATCGTGGAGCGCAGCGTAGCGATTGTCTTACATTTCGTGGTTATTTTTTTTATTAGACAACAGAAATACTAGCTGTGTACCTATATATATATATATATATGCATTGATTTTATATTACATGATTGATTTTATAAATTATTATAAGTACCTACCTTGGTTAACTTACTTACAGCGAGGCGAGCCCGCCGACCGACGGACGGACGCCGCGGCACGGCGTGGGGTGAGGGGCGAGGGAGGGGGGGTGCACACACACCACACCGCGGGGTGCGTCGCTATTGGTCGGTACGATTGGGACGCAGTCCGCTCGTTGCGAGCCAACGATACTGACAAAACACGTGTAACAATATATCCGGGCATACAGTCGTTCGCCCGACGAGACCGTGTGACGATATCAATCTAACCACCATGCCGCCCAAGACTAGTGGTAAGGCCGCCAAAAAGTCTGGCAAGGCCCAGAAGAACATCTCCAAGACCGACAAGAAGAAGAAGAAGAAGCACAAGAGGAAGGAGAGCTACGCCGTCTACATCTACAAAGTGCTCAAGCAGGTGCACCCCGACACCGGTATCTCCAGTAAGGCGATGTCCATCATGAACTCCTTCGTGAACCACATCTTCGAGCGTATCGCCGCTGAAGCTTCGCGCCTCGCCCACTACAATAAGCGTTCTACGATTACCGCCCGGCGAGCTCGCCAAGCACGCCGTCAGTGAGGGAACGAAGGCGGTCACCAAGTACACCAGCTCCAAGTGAGACTGCTGCCGCGCGCGCTGCTACACAGTTTCAACGCAGACCCAAAAGGGCCTTTTCAGGGCCACAAATTGCAATCTAATATTGATATGTTTCACCACGACAAGCGTCAGTCAGTCGATGAGGCAATTAAAAAACAAAAAAAAAACAGTAAGTACTAACTAGCTTCTGTCCGTCCGCCGCTGCTGCTTCATTTCCTTTTCCTTTATTTCTCTTCATCACTTATAGGTAGTAAGTATTTTTTTTGCTTTCCTCCCTTTCGAATAATAATAATAGTTAGGTAGGTCTAACAGTCCGCCAACCTGAAATTAAGATACAAATTAATAATGCAAGTTTCAAATTGTAGTATGTAGGTAGGTAGGTACCTACTTATCGATATTTAAAAGTGTTATAGGTATAATAAATATTCCATTGATAAGCATTCTCTACAAGTCAATGAAATTAATAATTTTAAACAAAATTTTTTTTTTTTTTTGTTTTTCGCCTGTGAAGCAGACTCCCTCCCGGACACCGAGAGGAGGGAGGAGGTGAACTCTACATGAGTACGACACCAGACGGCTGGCAAAGTTATGTCAGACTCCTACTGACTAACACCCCCTTTAAAACCATAGACCTGGGGAGATCTTTCGGTTCAAAACGAAGCAGTCACCCCCCCGGAGGAGGGAGGGTGAAGCAGCGCTACTCAATAAACATGAGCATAATGCGCAAGAAAAATGCGGCGCGTCCTCTAGTAGGACGCACTCAGTCTGCAGTGAGGCTGCGCAAGCTGAAGGCTTGCTATTTCGTACGCGGCTACGATCCTGCCTCTAGAAGGCGGTTAAGATCGACTGATAAGTGATAAGGGGGTCCGAAAGTCATTTTTCGGCCTACGATAATGAGGTCTAGTCGCGAGGCCGGCTCATACACCGACGTCTCGCGTATTAAATGATTAGGGTGCGATTTTTGATATTTTGCTGCAGAGTTGGAAGCTCCAAATCTCTGTACAGGTCAGCATTCCTAACATAGCGACATATTGTTGAAGTTAATGTTGTTCGCGGCCATTTAGAAGGCTAATAAAGTATAACCTTCCGAACTACCGCGAACACACAATAAACACAGGAAACAAACAATAAATGAAATGAAATTGAATGAAATGAAATTAAATGAAATTAAATTAAATGACACGAGGATCCAGCCTAGTGACTAATCTAAAGCGCGAATCAACGCTTGGTGTTGGCATAAGGCCATAATGCGGTCTCTACCACAACGGGCGCTGCGTAACTTATCGGCTAGGATATGACTCTCTTATGTCGATGCGATTGAGGACGCCGTAGACTACCTCGGCATCACTGGCAGAGTCGCATTGCGGAGGGGATGGTCCGGGTGCGGAACGCTGAGGGGCAGGGGGTGTTTTTGGGTTATTGGTTTGGTTAAGGGTGGGCTGTAAGGGCACAGGGCGGGGGCCCCATGCCTTTGGAGTTGGAGACGGAGAAGGCTGATTTAGTCCTGCATTAGGCAGGGCTGGATAGTTTTTGGCGTATTAGGCGCCGGAGGGGATGGCCGAGATTTGGGAAGGGTGCGCCTCGGGGCGCGTGGACACCCCATATAGTTTGCAGTGTGGCCAACTTGACCACACAGACAACACGCTGGGGGGGATGAGGATTCCCTATTACGGGGGCACTCCTTGGTGAAGTGCGGATCTAGGCACTTAACGCAACGAGGGCCCACGGTGCAGTTGCTCGCCGCATGACCATAAAGCTGGCAGCGGTGGCACTGAGAAGGGATACCGCATTTGTGAGGTGCCTCTACCTTGAGGTCGAGGTCGAATAGGGTGATGCCCTTGAAAATTTCCCTTGAGGAGGGCGAAGCGGGTAAGATGACCAGCACTAGTGGCCACCTCTTCCCAGAGCTGCTGTGCATTTTATGCACAGCCTCAGCCGCGAAGCCCTTGGATTTGAGCTCGTTGAGGACGAGCTCGTTATCGAGTTCATACGGAACTCCTCTAATTACCGCACGTACCTTCCGCTCCTCGGGGAGCAAGTATGTGTGGTAGGGGATATTACGTGACGACAAGAGCCGCGTGAGGCTCCTGAAGTCCAAAGAGGTGATGGGTCGTGATTTTAATAGACACTCCAGTATTGGAGGCCTTTGTATACGCTATGCCGTTTTCACGGCAGAGTGTTGAGACATTGGGTCATTGCCCTTTGTCCCGCAAATGATTTTTTTTCGGAGAGTTTTTGGCCCCATTTAAGATGGTCACTACGCGACGGTTTTTTGGGAGACGGATTGCGAGGGAGAGAGGATGGTGAGAAGTTAGGAGGTTCTACACTAAGTGACATTAATGCCGGGATAGTAGATTGGCCGGAGGGGACGTGATCTGGCGAGGCGGGGGACGATAAGACAGAGCGAGAGCGAGCGGGGGAGCGAGCCCGCCTAGCCCGCTTGCCCCGCTTCTTGCCCACCACCGAAAAGGATGCGTCTTGGGACACGGAGCCCGACTCGGAGGCATCCGAGCCGGAACCCCGGAGGGTGCGACAGGAACTCGCATCGGATGGAGATTTGGACCGCTGGGAGGCGGCCCTCTTGGCACCGGAGGCCGAGGATTCGGCCTCCATAAATTCGGGAACGGGGGTCGTGGGGGGGGGGGAGAACAATGCTTCTTAGCGACTTGTTTGCTCGTTGCTTAAAACTATCCCAATCTGGGATAGAAATGCGCAGATAGCGCCGACTTTCGACATTTTATTCAAAAATAAAAGATATAAAACCACTTAAAAAAGAAGAAAGTCGAGTGACCTACCTTCTTCCACTACACTGGATCACTCACACATATGAACAGAACACAAATCAAAAAGAAAAATTACGTAACTCGAATTCGAAAATTCGAGTTACTTACGTGATTTCAAATAAAAAAAAAATTTTTTTGTTTATGAGTTTAGGATAAGCCTAAACCCCTAACAACAAAGAAATGGGGGCCTAACGGCCCCCTGAAGAGAAAAAACACGAAAAACTCCCCTCCCTGAGGCAGGGAGATAAGAAAACCGCTAAGCGGTACGACTTACTCCTTCGCCCTAGGAGAGAAATAAAACAAAGTAACTCGAATTCAAAAATAAGGGCTCCGGACTACCGGTTATTGACTAGGCCTTAAGGGCCTAGACGAGCGCACTGGGTCCACGCTCAAACGCGGGCGACGCCGATTGCGATTAGCTTTCAAGCTAATGAAAACTAAGCGCTAACACCGCAACGAGCGTTGTATCTTCCACAGCACAACACTTTAACACTAGAACACACTAACTAACTAACTACTTTAGAAAGGATACACTCCGTAGACTGAGCACGTAGACTGAACACGTAGCGCGTAGCTACGTAGCGAGCGGCGGAGCGCCCACAGACGTGGGTTCGCGACGGACAAAATGGATGAACTGTGACCCATGAACTTGCCATGAACCTGGAGAGATTCATATAGGCTTCATATGATGAGATCGCCCCGTGGGGAGGACGACGCAAGCGCTACTCAATAAACATGAGCGCAACGCGCTTTAGAATAAAAAACTGCGCGCCCTATATTAGGACGCGCTATGTCTGCAGTGAAGCTGCGCGAGCGGAAGGCTCGCAATGTAAGTGCGACTATAAATCTAGTGCGACTATAAATCTAGTGCCTCTAATAGGCGATTGAGATCGACTGATATGATAACTGATTGGGAGGGTCCGAAGGAATATTTTTGGCCTACGATAGTGGGGCTTGTTCGCGGGCGCCGGCTCATAGTCCGACTTTTTTTTTTTGCGCCTGTGAAGCAGGCACCCTCTCGGTCACCGAAGGAAGGGAGGAGGTGAACTCTGCATGAGTACGACACCAGATGGCTGGCGAAGTTATGTCAGACTCCTACTGACTAACACCCCCTTGAAAACCATAGACCTGGAGAGATCTTTCGGTTCAAAACTGAGCAGTCACCCCCCCGGAGGAGGGGGGGTGAAGCAGCGCTACTCAATAGTCATGAGTAAATGCGCGAGAAAATACGGCGCGCCCTCTAGTAGGACGCACTCTGTCTGCAGTGAGGCTGCGCAAGCTGAAGGCTTGCTAATTCGTACGCGGCTACGACTCTCCTGCCTCTAAGAGGCGATTAAGATCGACTGATAATTGATTAGGGGGATCCGAAAGTATGTTTTTCGGCCTACGATAATGAGGTCTAGTCGCGGGGGCCGGCTCATACTCCGACGCCTCGCGTATTAAAGGATTAGAGTGCATCTCTGTCGATTTGAAGAATCGCTCAGAGATTTCTTTGATATTTTGCTGCAGAGTTGGAAGTTCCAAATCTCTGTGTAGGTCAGCATTCCTAACATAATACGGTGCATTAGTAGCCTTACGGCAAAAACGATTCTGGACCACTTGCAATTTGTTAAGTGAAGAGGGCTTAACGTGGCCAAAGACTGGAGCGGCGTACGTCAGAACGCAAACTTTAAATAGGGTGCGCTTGTTTCTAAGTGACATTTTACTGTATCGACCCAACATACCGTTGAGCCGATACAAATAGAATCTTGCATTGCGAGTGACTCTTTTTATGTGAGGTTGGAAGGTCAGGGCCTTGTCCAACGTCACACCTAAATATTTAGCTGTACGCTGCCACGGGATGGGAGAGCCTAATAGGCGGAGCGGACCTACCCCGAGCGGGGCTGTTTTGGTTCGTCGCTTAACATCAAAGAGAATCGCGACACTTTTGTCGGGATTCACCTCATTGCGCCACATACGAAACCAGTAACCTAACATATCTATGGAGGATTGGAGTCTATTGAGGAAGTGGTTAGGTGTCTTGCCCTTGACAAAGAGCGCTGTATCGTCTGCGAAGAGCGCTAGCTTCACACCACGATCGGGGATTAGGATATCGTTGGTGTATGCAGTATACAGCAACGGGGATAGCGCGGAACCCTGCGGCACACCGGCCTTTATCGGCTGCGGGGCAGATAACGTACCTTCGTGTCTAAAACGAAAGGTGCGTTGATGCAGAAAAGAGCTAACTAATCTAACTAACCTGTCCGGCGTCTTCATATGATGTAGCTTAAAAATAAGCCCTTTGTGCCAGACCTTATCAAAGGCCTTGGCTACATCGAAGAAGACAGCCGCTGTTTTATATTTACGCGGATAGAAACCGCTAGAAATAAATTCGACTATCCTATGAACTTGCTGAGGGCAAGAATGTTCCCGCCGGAAACCAAACTGTTCGGGAATGATTAAGTCATTCCCATGTAAATGCGCTCGTAGACGAGCAAGTATTGTCTTTTCGAATAACTTCCCCATAGCCTTTAGAAGGCTAATGGGTCGGTAACTCGAAGCTACATTTAACGGCTTATCCGGTTTTGCAATACCTATTACTATCGTTTCCTTTCAGGCGTCTGGAAAGTGGCATTGATCGTAACAGGCATTGAAAATGATCGTAAGTATGGCTAGCACTTGCTCGGGAATGTGCTTTAAAGCCTTATTGGATATGCCGTCAGCGCCGGGCGCCTTGCGCGGTTTAATGCCCTTGATGAGGGACTGGATTTCGTCGGACGAAACCGGATCTGACTCCTGATCTACGGAGAGAGGGAGGGCGCTAAAACGGCGAACCTCACTCTCAACAAATTCGACATGCACCGGGTCGCATTCCTGCGTGCTGATGGAGCATTGGAAAGCAATGCTATCAGCAAAGCATTTTTTTTTTTATTTTTTTTTTATACCAAGCCCGGCAAATGACCCCACTCCACCTGATGTTAAGTGGAAATGAGGTTCAGGCGCGAGGACAACTGGTGCAGCGTAAGAGACGTAGCATCAGTCATCCTCACTCTGCCGGCCCACAAAGTGCTTCTTCACGCCTCGTTTGAAGGACCCTATGTCATAGGTAGGAGGGAATACGTGTGCTGTTAGACTATTCCATCTTTTGGAAGTGCGGCAAAGAAACGAGTCACCAAATTTCTTTGTGCGTGATGGAATGTTAGAGATTGTAAATTGGTGACTCCAGAGAGCAGCACGCGTACTCCTATGGAGGAAGGGAGAAGGAGGGATGAGGTCAAAGAGTTCTTCAGAGCACTCGGCATTGGTATAAACGGTAAATGACGCTGAGTGACGCAATATCTCTACGCAATTGCAAAGGCTCGAGAGTTTTAGTGACCTCCGCATTGCCGATAATGCGCACAGCGCGGCGCTGCAATCTGTCCAAGGCATCGAGAAGGTACTTTGCGGAGCCGTCCCAAAGGTGAGAGCAATACTCCACGCAAGACCGCACCTGTGTCTTGTATAATAGACACAACTGATCAGGCGTGAAGAATCGCCGCACCTTGTTCAGGACACCGAGTTTACGTGAGGCATTTTTAATCACGGTTTCGGTGTAGTCCTTTTGGTTCAGATCACAGCGGATATCCATACCGAGCATGTTAATACTGCTCTGCAGGCCTAGAGATGTACCCTGAAGAGAAGGAAGGGGAAGGAATGGCGACTTTTTCGCTGTGAATGCGCACACCTGTGTTTTCTTGGCATTGAACTCCACTAGATTATCGGAGCCCCATTTAGAAATGAGATCCAACACCCGATCGAGCTCAATGACAAGATTTGCTCGCTTCATTTCGGTGTCTACCCGCCCAGCCGTTGGGTGACCGTTATATCCCCCATGCACTGTGCTATCATCTGCATAGCAATGAATGTTTCCAAGAGGAAGCATGTCATTGATATGCAGAAGGAACAGCGTGGGGGATAGAACGGAGCCCTGAGGAACACCAGCGTTCACTGACATGAACCGCGAAGCGCATCCATCCGAAAGGACACGGATTCTACGCTCATGCAGGAAGCTAGCAATCCAGGTACAGAACTGAGCGGGCAAACCGTATGCCGGGAGCTTGGAGAGAAGAGCTTTGTGCCAGACCCGATCAAAAGCCTTGGCTATGTCAAGGCTAACTGCCAGTGACTCGCCACGCTTGTCAATAGCCTCACCCCAGAGATGTGTGACGTACGCTAGAAGATCACCCGTTGACCGTTTTGGCCAAAACCCATATTGACGATCGTGAATTAGGGAGTGATCTTCTAGGTATCGAATAAGCTGTTTGTTCAATATTCGTTCTAGGATCTTACACAACACTGAAGTTACGGCTATAGGGCGGTAATTAGTCGGATCTGACCGATCTCCTTTTTTAGGGATCGGTTGCACATTAGCTTCTCTCCAAGATTCCGGCACACAACCCGAAGAGAGCGAGATACGGTACAGACGCGTTAACACAGGGGACAACTCCGCTGCACACATTTTCAGAACTATTGCTGGGATGCCATCAGGACCGTTAGCTTTCCGGACATCGATTGACTGCAGCTCCGCACGGACATCACACTGCCTGATTTTAATATCAGACATTGTGTGGCCACAGTGAGGAACTGAGGGTGGCTGTGCATCACAGTCATCGATCCGGGAGTTAGCCGCAAAGAGTTTGGCCAGGAGATCGACCTTTTCCTGCGGCTTGTGAGCTAAAGTTCCGTCAAGACATCTCAATGGTGGCAGCGAGGGTTGGCAGAAGTTGGATTGCACGGCTTTGGCCAGACGCCAGTAGCTACGGCTGCCCGTAGGATGCGTCAGGAGTTCTTGGCCTACTCGTGCAACGCGCTGGGCATCCGCTCTAATGTAGGCCCTCTTACACGACTTGGTGGCATTATTATAGGCTGCTTTTAGCGAGCGAGTTTCGGGATACCCATGAGCTTTACCTCTGATCCAAGCGCGGTATGCCGTCTGTTTGCTTTCAACAGCGCTGGCACACTCGCGATTGAACCAGCGGTTGCGTCTGCCTTTGCTGATGACATAGGAGTGTGGAATATAGTATTCCATTCCTAATACTATCTCATCAGCAACGGCAGTGGCGCTAGCGGTTGGGTCCTTCTCACTCAGCATTCAGCCTTCTCCTCGTCCTCGAAGGCCACAGAGCCATCGGGACGGATGAGTGGAGGAGTGGCCGCCGTTGCGTCACTACGCAGGGCTTCCGCCACTTTGTAGTACGCCAGGTGGGAAGGTGATATTCCCTCCATAAGGTCCTGTCATTGGTCATTCCTCCCTATCTACCGACCTCAATAGATAGGGTATCGCAACTGGAACTACGGGTCCGGTTGTGTTTTCAGAGGTACTACGGGGTTCCGGTTCTAGCCCCCCGCTGGTCGTGCCTTTAACCAGGCGCCTCCGGCGGGATCCGGACATGGGTTGGACTCGTAGTGGCGTGTGGTTAGCTGTAGAGCTTGGGAATGTTCGTTTGTCCTGGTATTGTGTGCCAGGACTTCCAAACTCGTGCACAGCGAGCGGGGCCTAGTAGCGGTCTCTGAGGGGCCAGAAGCGAAAAGTCCTGCGGGGAACGTGAGTTTCCCTTATAGTTGGCAGCTTTGTCCGGTGGTTTTCATTGGACATTGGTGTTGACATCTCCGGTACTAGTCTGGAGAACTAGTAGAGGCGGCCTCCTAGATGCCGTAGCCTCCGGTCCAGCCAGCCGCGTAGGACGTGGGAACTGGCTAGGCGCCCGGATGGGTTCCGAGAAATGAGTGTGCTTACTACTCCGCTACCAAGGTGGACACTTGGAAGTCGACTTTAGAGTCGACGACCCTAGCAGTGGCACTGCGAGTTGTGCCCTTCGTGCAACGAGAAGTGAGCGAGCTTGACAGCTCCGGTTACCTATCTGGACAATAGGCAGTGAACTACACGTGTTCACGGGGATACTCTCCTGAGACACTAGTCTTATGAGTACCGAATGAAGAGCGCGCTGCGGCGGGCACTAATTTGGCGTCAAGACCTAACGTTGGTGGTCTCCTGCAATAACCTAACGGTTGGTCTCGAGGTGCCAGTACAAATAAACTTAGTGAAGTAAGGAGAGGGGATGGTCATTCCTCCACTCGCATTGATGCGAGTTTTAACCTGACGCTGGAGGCGTCGTGCTCTAGAGCGATACTCCGGTGTTGGATATAATGCCGCTCTCCATTATTAGAGTGATTCTCTGTGGATTTGAAGAATCGCACAGAGATGTCTTTGATATGTTGCACCGCGCCGGCGCGACTGTGCGAACGGGAGGGATGATATCGTTAGTCTGCTCCAACGTGCATTTATATAGGTATATAACGGCGGGCGAAGCTATCGAGGTTTCATTTCTGATCGCATCGTCCGTCCCGTCCGTCGTACGTACGGTACGTCCAGTGTGTGTACTACGTAGTATTTGTGTTACTTAAGAAAAAAACTTTCCCGCAATGGCGCGTACTAAGCAGACCACTCGTAAGTCTACCGGTGGCAAGGCACCCCGCAAACAGTTGGCCACCAAGGCGGCACGCAAGAGCGCGCCCGCCACCGGCGGTGTGAAGAAACCTCATCGCTACAGGCCTGGCACCGTCGCTCTGCGTGAGATCCGTCGCTACCAGAAGAGCACTGAGCTGCTTATCTGCAAGCTGCCTTTCCAGCGTCTCGTCCGTGAGATAGCGCAAGAATTCAAGACCGACCTACGCTTCCAGAGTTCAGCCGTAATGGCCCTCCATGAGGCCAGCGAGGCGTATTTGGTCGGTCTGTTCGAAGACACCAACCTGTGCGCCATTCACGCGAAGCGCGTCACCATCATGCCCAAGGACATTCAGCTGGCGCGCAGGATCAGGGGAGAGCGCGCCTAAGTACCTACAGCTGCTGCTACTACGCCGCCGCCACCCGTGCGTGTTGGTCGGCCATCAGGATCGCCGTCGGCTGTGCGCGTGCTTGCTGCGTGTGCAACTGACTAATGCGTGTACCACCTGCGACCGATTTACACAATACAACAAAAGGCCCTTTTCAGGGCCGCATACAAATCTGAAATCTAATGAAAGATATTTCAAACGTGCATGACGCCAATTAAAAACCAAAAGTGTAGTGTACCACCTACCTAGGTAGGTATAATTAAATCGCTTTCTATAAAACTCCAAAAATTAACACATTTTTAAAATGTCTATCTCGCTTGCATAGGTGTACCTACCTACTTACACTTATAATATGAAAATTTATTTTACACATCTACACAGTTAGTTACTGCAATGCAATGACGCTAGATAGATAGATAGATAGATAGAATAGGTAGGTGGTACTTACTTACTTACTTACTTACTGACTGACTGACTGAAATAATATAAGTAATAATATTATGATGAATAATTTTCGTTTCGTATTTCGCCCGCCATGCATGCGCCAGTCGGACGAGACGGCAGCAGACTAAAAGCCCCCCGCTACCCTACCCCCGCGCGCGCGTTGAAAATGTATATAAATGCTCGTTACTGCATCGCAGTCGCAGGGGCTATCATTCCACTTTCGTTTTGCGCGCGCTCCTTACGCGTCGTGTGTGAAGTGAAGTAAATCAAACTAAGTCAAAATGACCGGTCGCGGTAAAGGAGGCAAGGGGCTCGGAAAAGGAGGAGCCAAGCGTCACAGGAAAGTGTTGCGTGATAACATCCAGGGCATCACCAAGCCCGCCATCCGTCGTCTCGCGCGCAGAGGTGGCGTGAAGCGTATCTCCGGTCTCATTTACGAGGAGACTCGCGGCGTGCTGAAAGTGTTCCTAGAGAACGTGATCCGCGACGCCGTCACGTACACCGAGCACACCAAGAGGAAGACTGTCACCGCCATGGACGTCGTCTACGCCCTGAAGCGTCAAGGTCGCACCCTATACGGTTTCGGCGGTTAATGCGCGCGCGCGGACTTGCTTGAAGTTATCAAGATGCATTCGTCCGTTGCGTCCTCATCACACCAAACACCAAAAAGGCCCTTTTCAGGGCCGCAAAAGTTTCATTGACGTTTACTGTTCACCTATCTATACAGTAAATTAAAGTATTTCTAACGACTAGACACGTCATTATTTCACAAAATTTGCACTTTGTAGTTTCGTAGTAGTCATAAGTACTTACTTATTTATTTAAGATACCTACCTACCTACCTAATGACGATGTCGAGTTTGTGTAAATTTGTAGCGTAGAGTGTAAGGAAGGAAGGGAATGTAGACGAAAGCATCTACTTAGAGGTAGTTAGTTAGTTAGTTAGTTAGGTAGGTTGGTTGGTTGGTGTTCAGAACGGCCACCCTTAACATAAAATATCATTGCCCTTACCAATGATATTTATAAAAGGTCATTGACCCTTACCAAGTAAATAAGTCGTAAATAATATGTGTACCTATAATCAACCTATATAATATATTAATTTGTTTATAAGTTTTGTTAGTTAAAATGTAATGTCGTAGTAATAACGTAATGTGTATCGCTTTAATTTAAATGTTTTAAATTGTTAAGAATAGCTAGTATGTAAATAAATAAAAGTTCACTAATGTGTGTTTTTATTGAACTAGCTATACATAAATGCACATAGCTTTGTTAATTACTAAGCTATGTCAATGTACGATATACCAATATGTAGGTATTAGCGTAAGGGTCATAGTAATATATAATACTTTAATATAAGTAACATAGTCTTTCACCTATGTTACATAAACTGTAAGATCTATAGTGAAAATAAACATTCGAAAAGGCCAGCTTTTAGGGGGCGTCTATACGGTATTGCCGCGTAGGTCATACCTGCGCTTTTAGAAATTATCATAACACACAACAAAAATCGTTCTGCAGCCGCCTCGCAACACGCGCGTGCTCCACTTAGCGTGTCGAGCCGCCGTCGTACGTGCTGAGTTCGCTGTAGTCGACTACAGCTTCGCGTCGTCCCGTGCAGCCGGTGTGTGTTCCGCGTAAGCGTGAACGCCCGGCCAGCCGTTCGCGCGAAGTGTTTCCGCACAAAAATCGATCTCCGTGGTGTGGTCCCGGACTACCCACGTCGTAGACTTTTTTTGTGCCCACCCTCGTTTTTACGTGCCGATACCTCCCGCCGCGATACAGACGCAAGTGCAGTGTGGTGTACGTAAAAAACGTTTTGCGCGACCACCCCCAATTATTTGGATATAATTGGCGGGTCTAGCGCCCTCCGAGACTTTTGATAGCCGGAGCTCTGTGTAGTTATTTGTGTCAGTGCGTGTTTGTTTTTTTTTTTTGTTTTGTTTTGACTTACACATGACTTTAGTGCCGCGATGAGCGATTGCGAGATCGCCCCCGCGGCGCGCCGCGCCTCAACGCCGGATGGTCTACTCCCCGAATCCCAACCGGGACCGTCGGGTCGAGCGCCTCCCGCGCCCCAGCGCGCACCGATTACCTTCCTGGAGCCCCAACCCGGCCCCTCATTCGCCTCGGCTGGCGGGATTCATGGTGAATCCCCTGCCGCCGGTGGCGTACGGGGGAAGGTGAAAGAGGCCCGCCACCGTAGCCCAGATGACGGCTTCGGGAACGATGATAAGCGTCCCCGTACAGGCCCGTCGCCCACTCCCCACGGCTGGGATACACCTACTGGTAGGTACAGCCAGTTCAGTTCCCCACCCGCTTCACCCAATGAAGGAGGAGGCCCAGCGGAGGCCTCTGAATTGGACGACCCGAGCAGGCCTGTCCTCATTCCGTTGAACACAGGTTCAACGGAATACGCCTCGCTAGCGCACTTATCGGGTGCGATGGAAGATGCGCCCCGGTCGGCCTCCTACGCCGACATAGTGCAGGCGCCGCCGTCACCCCACTTGACCGCTCAACAAGCTGCAGATCCCCAAGTCCAGACGGCCTCTCAACAGGCCCCGCCGCGGGCAAAGGGATACCCGCCCATAGTGGTTGAAAGCCTCCCCAACTGGACGGCCCACTTTAGAGAATTGACGTATAAGATCGGGTGCCCGCCGAACGCACGGCCATTTCATAACGGCATCCGCTTCCTCCCGCGCACCCCTGAGGAATTTCGGGCCATACAAGCCCACCTCACAGAGGCCTCCACAACCAACCCAGCGGTCAAGTGGTACTGCTTCACGCCAGCCAGTGAACGCCCAACAAAGGTGGCCTTAAGAGGCCTCCCCGCCGATACTCCCCTGACGGAGATCAAAGGGGCCCTAGAGCAGCTAGGGTTCCCTGTGACACACCTCCGTCACATACCGGGGAAGAAAGACCGCCCGGGCTGCTTATTCTTCATTCAGCTAGAACACCTAGATCAACAAGAGTTGGCCCGCATTTACGCGGTCAACTCTCTACTATTCATGCCAGGCGTAGTCATAGAAGCATGGAGGGGACGCGACGGCCCTCCGCAGTGCCACCGCTGCCAACAATTCGGCCATGCATCGCGGAATTGTTACAAAAAAATCGCATGCCTACGTTGTGGTGGCGAACATCTCGCAAGAGACTGTACACGCCCCCGCGAAGAGCCGCCCACCTGCGCCAATTGCGCCAAGGCCCACCCGGCAAACGACCGTCGATGCCCGGCCTTTAAGAAAGCCGCAAGGAAGCGGGGGATGAAGGTCCCCCCCCCCCCTTCCCCTCCAAGCCGCCGCAACCGCGCGGCATCGCGCGCAACACCGCACCGCCCGCGCCTCCATCGGCCAACATGCCCTAGGTCTGCCACGGGCCATCCTTGGCCCCGCCGGCCAATCCGCCCACCGAGCGCGGCGCGGCCCCCAAGGCGAAACGTCGCCGCGGCCGCCGCCGTCGCGCTCGCACCGAGCAAGGCCCAACCGCGGCCTCTACGCCCGCGCCAGCTACGCGCGCCGCGCCCGCCGCGCGCGCGGCGCGCGCCCCGGCGACGACTGAAGCGCCTACAGAGGCGCAGAAGGAAAAGGTGAGGTTACGCCCGCCGCTACCTGCGAGCGACCCACAACCGGCACCACTCCCACGACCGCGTCGCTTCCCCGGACAGCCCACAGTAAGCCGACCGCTAAACTTTTTCCCAGCGCAGCCGCACGCAACAGCGTCGCAGGCACGCCCCGACACGTCCCTTGCAGCCGCCCCGACCGGAGGCGACGATGTGCGTATGGGGCTGCATTACGTAACAACGATGCTTAACACGGCCTGCTCCATGATCGAGCATGGAGATATAGGCTGGCTAAGCATCTTGGCATCGCTGAATTCCGTCCTTACGGCCTTACAGAACTTGGCCTAAGGATAATATATTGGAACCCCGGCGACGTCATAAACAAATTGAACGAGCTGCGCCTTCTCGCCCAGTCGCAGGACGCACATGTAATACTCCTGGGCGAGACCTTTCTACGACCAGGGCAGCCATTTAAGCTGCCTAATTACTACGTCTACAGACAAGATGAGACGTCTCCGAACGGGCGAGCCTGCCGAGGCGTCGCGGCGCTCGTTCGTAGAGACGTAATACACGACGCCCTACCCGCTACGCCTTATACCGCCATACGGACAATCGGTGTCCGCATTAACGTCGTGGGCATCGACTTGACACTATACGCGGCTCACTCGCCGGTCGTAGCCAGTGACCTCGAGGCCATATTCACAGGCCCCACCCCGACGCTGTTGGCTGGCGATCTAAATGCCAAACACCCGAGCTGGGGCTCGCACTCCTTCAATCAAGCGGGCACTACATTATTACGGGTCGCTGAGGCGCTGGACATGGAAGTAGCGGGCCCTGATAGCCCCACCAATGTTCCCACCAACCCGATGCATCGCGCCGACGTCCTCGATATAGCCCTCCATAAGGGCATCAGCCATCCCTTGAGTGTGGAGGTGCTGTACGACTGTGACACGCAGCACCTCCCCATACTCATCTCGGTGGGCGCTGGCGCTATATTAGTGCCGCCCCGCCCCCAAAATCAATTGGGAGCAGTACGCAGCAGCCCTTGGCGACCTTTCGCTTAAGGGGCCACTTAACACACCCGATGACGTAGAGGCTGCCAACCAACACTTCACGGCGGCCTTACACGCAGCTAAAGAGGCGGCGAGCTCACCCAACATAAGATCGCACAAGAGGGACGAGCTGCCGCCGGCACTTACCGCCTTGCGCATTCAGAAGCGCAACCTTAGACGCCTATGGGCGCAGACACGCTGCCCCAACATTAAAAACGACCTAAACCGCATTACCGCCAAGTTGTCGGAGGCAGTAAAAGTTTGGCGTGGGGAAGGCTGGGAGCGTGTTATTGACACTGCCACCGGCTCCCCTACCGACCTCTACAAATTGACCCGACAGCTCACATCTACGTCCACACCAGTATACCCACTGTTGGACAGCGCGGGTAATCGACAGTGGGACGCGCAAAGCCGGGCCAACCTACTAGCTTGTCAATTAGAACAACAGTTCAAGCCACACCTCGCCGCTATAGACCACGCCTCCGTCGCACACTATGCAGAGATAAGGCGTGGCTTATACGAATTTATGACCACGCCCCCCGCGCCCCTCCGCGGCGACGATTACATTTCGCCTACGGACACACTTAAGGCGATTCGTCGCCTTCCTAAAAAGAAAGCTCTCGGCCCCGACGCAATACCATCAATGGCCATCGCCCGCCTCCCCTGGAGGGCGATAGTAGTGTTGACACGCCTGTTCAACGCAATCTTACGCACACTTCACTTTCCGCAGGCCTGGAAAGAGGGGCGCATTATTATGCTCCCAAAGCCAGGCAAGGACCGCCGACTACCAGCGAACTATCGACCCATCACGCTCCTGTACCACACGGCCAAGCTGTTCGAGCGCTTGCTGCTGCAGCGAATCCGACCCCACGCTCCCCTTAGGGTCGAGCAATTCGGGTTCCGCAGCGGCCACTCTACTACCCTACAGCTAACGAGAGTCCTACACCATCTGGCCGTGGGCATGAACAGGGGCCACCATACCATCGGCGTGTTCCTCGATATCGAAAAGGCATTTGACAGGGTGTGGCACGAAGAACTCCTTTACAAACTTGCTACTAGCCCTGTCCCTCCGGCATACACGCACCTGCTGGCGTCCTTCCTGCGGGACCGCAACTTCGTGGTCTCTGTAGAGGACGCCCGCTCACCTACGAAGACCATCGCGGCGGGGGTGCCGCAAGGCAGTTGCCTGTCCCCGCACCTACACGCCGTATACACCAACGACGCTCCAACACTCGAAGGGCACCTGAGGGAGTGGGATGTCGCCCTAGCGCTATTCGCCGACGACAGCGCTTACTTTTCCTCCTCCACAAGCGTCGCAATCGCTCACCGCCGACTGCAAAAGCTACTCAACATACTACCAGAATGGCTAGACAAGTGGCGGATGGCGGTCAATGTATGTATCGGATCATCCCGCGTCCATATTGAATTATATGACAAGACGTCAACCAGTAATTCAACTTACTTTCGCGACTCGCTGCCCAAACCAACCCATGCCCCCTAAGCCGCGGTCCGCTCGCTGGCGGCTCACCGGGCCTCGGCGAACGCCGTCTCACCCGGTGGGTTAGCCGCGCCGAGGACTGCGCAGGGGAAGGGAAGGGGAGGACAGCCGTCCTACAGGAGCGTCAGCTCCTAGGCGCGACAAGGCGATCTCGAAAAAAAAAATATAATAAAAATAATAATATAAAAACAAAAAAATACCTACAAAAAAAAATGATAAAAAACAATAAAAAAATGTACAAAAAAGAAAGAAAAAAACAAAGATATGATCCCTGTCGCGCCTCCCACAAGACCCGGCAGCTTGATAGCCGCCCGAGAAGATGCCCGGGTAAAGAGGGGTTACGCCTCGGGACCCGAACCGGCCAAAGGCCGATGAAATCAGTGTGTGTTATCATAAAGTTACTATACCTAGCGGAAGGTATAGTAACTTTATGGAAATTATATATATCCGTTCGCAGCTGACGTACGCAGCCCCCGCGTGGTACGCGCTCACCAACCGCGCTCAGAGGAAGCGCCTACAATCGCAACAAGCGATTTCCCTCCGTTGCATCATGGGAGCCGGGCGATACGTCCGCAACGACGTTATCGCCCGCGACAACAACATCCCGTCGCTCGAGGCGTTTGTGGCCCGTATGGCGCGTCGTATGTACGATCGCGCCGACAATGGGCCACACGAACATCTGCGCGGCATAGCGCCGCTACACGCCCGCCCACCCGACGTCCCGATGAAGCCATTGCCGCGAACTATCGCGGCAATCAACGAAGACGACGATGCGCCACGCATCGCTCCACCAAACGAAGACGAAACGTCGCATATCAGCGAAGCCGATCCAGCCGAAGTCAACGAACGAGTCAAGTCTTGGTTGAACGAGTCTGCGCCAGCTGCGCACCCCGCGCCTTACGTACCCATCGGCGAGCCCGCCACCGCCGTGCCCACCGTCGCCGCGAAAGTACTGAAGAAGAAAGAAGAATGGAGCCCGTCACAACCACGCCTACCGTCATCGACACCGTACCCGCCGCCGCCACAAGCAACGAAATCGGAGCTCGCCGTGCTCACCGAAGCCATCACCGCAATGGCAAGACAGCATACGACCGCACGCAGCCGAGCTACCTACCTTCAACGGCGCGTATCAAGACTGGCTAGCATTTCGCACAGCCTACAACGAGACGGCGCGACTTCTTAAAAACATCGAAAACAAAGCAAGATTACGAAGATGTCTCCAAGGACGAGCAAAGGAAGCTGTCTGCAACCTACTGATCAACGAAGACAGCACATCGGGAGACATCATGAAGATGCTGGAAACCACCTTCGGGAGAGCTGAGAACCTCGCCATCGCCGAACTCGAACGCCTACGAGCCATCCCGAAGTCCAGCTACGCACCGAAAGATATCTGCATGCTCAATCGTGTTAAGAACGCCGTGACTGCCCTTCACGCATTGAAGAAACCATACTTTCTATACAACCACGAAGTCGCAAGAGCAGTCATTAAGAATATGCCGGAGCCGCTACAACAACAAGTCTGATAGCTGTTCCTGTCCCATAGAAGACCTAAAATGTTATTGTTTATCATTTGATAATAGGTATAATTTTAACGCGAATTTTGTTGCGAACAAATTACAAATTCAAAAAGTGCTGAAAAAATATCCACGAGCAGAATTTGAACCCGTACCCTTCTGGCAATTCGGGTCTTTCCAGTTGAGCTACCGTGGACTTGCCTATTTTTTTAACTGATCTTCATGTTGATTACGTAGGTACCTAGTTTCTTGACATTGAATAGGCGCCTTAGCTTTCGAAGTAAGAAAGTAAATACTTAGGGTTGATTAATTTCGGCGGGCTGGATAAGTCCACGGTGTCTCAACTTGAAAGAGCACCTAAGGGTGCGGGTTCGAACCTACTCGTGGAATTTTTTTTAAGCACTTTTTAATTTATAAGACTTATGATATCTTTTTATCACACCCGCTCGAGGACCCTCTACGGGCCCCGTATTATTGATGCGGTTGTAGCTACGCCCCGGATGGAAGGTCACCGGATGCTGCAGACGTATAGTATACCTAACCTAGTCAACCCTAAAAGTAACTCAACACTTTAATACCATGTCATACCAACTCGCTCGGAACGATCGCGCTAGTGCAATGTAATTGATTATATTACTGTGGTAATTGTATGAATGCAGCGCAGTAAATGGTGTGACATATTGGTATATAGTGACCTACTAATGTATTAAGTACACAATTATTTTTAGTAGGTAGGTATAGGGGCTAAAGGAATACTACCAACCCTCTCTACCCTTGGGTGTCTTAAAAGGCGATTAAAAGACATACATCCAACAGCATAGGGCGGCGATGGGCTCACCCCCTATCACGCTGAGTACAGACACGAGCACCAAAATGATACACTTTGACTCTTATTCCATTGCAATAAGAGCTAAAATTGTTTACATATTTTTGCTCGTGACTGTACATGTGCAGTTGTAATTTGGTGAAACGTGGACTATTTCTGATTCATGCTTATTATCTGACTAAACCTATAGGGATAAGAGTCGCTGTTGAAGATGACCCCAAATAATACAGCTCTTTTTCCTTGTATCGTATTTATTATTACACTGTCGCTTTTTATATCTAACGTCACATCTGAAGTATACATATATAAAAAACTAAGATTTAGAAAACAGCTAAAAGGATAATAGGCGGTACAGGTCGCCAACAGTCGCTAATCTGTATGTATGTCTTTGTACCCACAACATGAGGCAAGTACTTCTGTTCTGACCACTTACCATCCATCATCATGATCGTTTGCCACTTTTCGAGCTTCATCATTTTCAATATCATCATTTTAAAAATCATTACATACAGGGTGTAAAAAGACCCGTAACGAAATTGAAATATAGCATAATGTAGGTAGGTACATCAAAACAGTATTAAAGAGCAGAAATAATTGCTGGGAAACCACTTTTATTTTTAAATAGGTATTGTTGAACAGCTGTTTTCTGCAGCACGCAATGCAATGCGCGCACAGATTGTTTTACGCGTGTATAAAGAGTCTGTTGTAATAGCCGGGTAATGGTTTCTGTTGAATAAAGTTTTAGTAACTAGGTATCTTATTAAAATTGTTAATAGAAAATTTAAAAAAAAAATTGTAACTTTGACACTTGATATTTTCGTAAACCCAGTTCCCAGGTATGGTCCATGACAGAAAAATTATCGTAATCATATACTAAATGCATGGCTGTTGGCATCGTTACGGGTCTTTTCATACCCTTTATTATAAAGTTAAGTCGTACAAGAAAAGGTTTCTTGTGTCTGTGGCTCCGCTTTCTCATTCTAAACCACGCAATGGAATTAAATAAAACTTTTTATTCAATTTGTAGATATTTTGTACATCTACTAAGTATATTCTATCTATTATCTTGTTCACATCTATCTACTATCTTCTCATCTACTACTTATCTTCACCAGGTGATTTTCCTTTCTTCATCATTTTAAGCGCGTGCTTGATTTCATATAAACTCACCTCTTCAGTTCGATTCTCTAAGTTAAAGCCTTGGTAGCAGCGGCTGCCGCAGCGCTGTGAATTGACTCTGTCTCTTCCATATTCATAGAATTGGAAAGAGACAGCAGATCACAGCCATGCGCGCAGCGTCTATGTGTCGCTTAGAGAATCGCATAGCTGGTAAGTCCTCAGTTGTGCCTTGCAAGTTTAGCTCTTGGATCCTTAGCTGACATGGATGAAGCCGGGATGGCCTTGAAGCTATGTAATATAGTAAAGAATAAAAAACATTGGCAGCTTACACTGACATACATTTTTTTTTCTTATCCTGCGGCCCCTATATTCTATAACCATACAAATAAAAAACGATTTTTGTTCATAAAAAATAATTTATTGTCAATTCATAAAATTACTGACTCCAAAATTGCATAAATTTTTATTAAAAACTATAACAAACTAACTATGTATGTATTTATTTAAACTTTAATACCTTTGGTTATAGGTAACTAACTAATAGAATATTCCTTTATTTAAAGCTAGTATCATTATGGCTAAATAAGTAGGTAGGTAGGTATATTATTATGATTATATAAAACGACCATAATTATTAATATGATTTTAAAACTAATTTTAGGATAACAAACTATGTAAACTGAATAACGATATTCCTATATTAACAGTTAGCACTTTCAAACTCATCATCATCATTATCAGCCTATAAACGTCCCACTGCTGGGCACAGGCCTCCCACGTGGACAATAGCACGTGGGGATATTGGGCCATAACCCACCACGCTGGCGCAATGCGGGTTGGTGGGTTTTAAAGTTTTAACGGCTGTCATCTTACAATATCATCCATGACCAACGGCTTAACGCGCCTTCCGAAGCACGGAGGAGCTCGAGATGTTTTTAATTTGGTCACCCATCCAGCGACCCGGCATTGCGAAAGTTGCTTAACGAGCGAGATTGCAAGCTAAACGCACTAGCCGCTGCGCCATCAAGCATCTCAAACACAAACACAACTTCAAACACAACCAAGTAAGTACCTACTCAATTATATTTCAATTAGGGTTGTTTCCGTGTGTCACCACTGGCTTCGTTCCCACTGGTGACAAACGAAAGAAAGAAAACTTACCTAATTTAACGGTTTTATGCCTACGCGCGGTCATAGACAAATAAGATCGTCCTTGGTATGGTTGAAGAAGTTCCCGGAAGACCACTATTCGGCGATAGTCGCTTGCACACTGTTTACGCGTACGCTACGTACACACGCCCGCAGGGTCACCCAAAACTGTAAAATTAATCTAATCTGTATAACAATATATCCAAATTATTAAGTTCAATATTTACCGAAGAGATTTGACATTTTGTAGTAGATTGACCAGCTGGCGTCTGTACTTTTAGTGGTTTTACATTAAAGATCTCTTTTTTTGCTAACTCTAAAAAATATTAGATTTGGTGTAAGTGTACGGTGTGAGCCTTAGAAGAAGCATAACACTTTAGCACCATATCTCACCAACTCGCTCGAAACGATAGCGCTCGTGCAACCATTGTCTTGTCGCAGTAGTTAGTGTGACATTTTTTTTAAATTGCTGTGTAGGAGTGGGTTCACGTCAGTGAACGGAGTCTAACGGAGCTATGGGAGCTATAACCACGATTTCTTGCATTCAACCCAAGCATCTCATAGCCGAGCATAGCCGAGCATTCGAGCGGATGCTCGGCTACCGACCGAGACGCCTCAAAAAAGTACTATAATAATAAAAGTTATGCTTTTTCTAGGTAGACTGTGGAAATGGTAAATGGAAACATCAATGACATGGCGTCAGGTGCACCAATATACTTGCCGACACATACAAACAACAGGATCACACGCGTGTCGTCATACATACGCAAGTGGTCATAGTCATATACGCATCTCGTCACATCACTGAGCCGTCATATTCGCAACTTTCTCATACGCAGCTCAGCACAAACGCAAATGGTCATACGCATCTCGTAATATATTTGATGGCATCCATCCAAGTCGAAGGTAGCGAAACGTTAAAAAAAATGACTACCTGTGGGAAAAGAACACAGTCATGCCCCCCCCGCAATATCTCGGAGGGGACGCAGAACGTGGGTTTGATTCCCATCTGAGCTATTTTTTGTATTCTTCGTTACGTTCTCTTCTATGATAGAAGAAACCTAATATTTTAGTGAGTTCCTTTCTGTATCAACATTAAAACACACCTAAACACTTTCTTATAATTCTTATTCTATTTTTAAATAAATCACAACGCAACGTCTTTGTATTTGGTCAAGTCGTCTGACTCATTACCAACCGAGTTGTGACTATTCCTCATGTCGTAAAACCCCCTTTCCCTAGTCCCACTAAACCTGTATGGCTCATGTCGTAGTAAGTTCACTCCGTACGCTGCATCCTCTCTTTTGTAGTCGTAAAACCTCGGGTCGTATTCCGGCGGGTAAGGTCCATAGTAAGGACGGTAGTAAGGGTAAGCCATCTCGCTCTTACAATCCGTTCTGTCCTCATACTCGTATTTGGCTGGGTATTCGTCGAAAGCTCCTACTATTGAGTGTCTACGTTTGTAAGGGTTTTCGTATGGGCCGGATCTAGGTCCGACCCATGTGCCGTACATTTGTGGGCCGGGGTAGGATTTGGGTAGACCGCGGAGGCTGGCCGCGTGATTTCGCTCCGCGTACTGTCTATGGTCCGCATACTGTCTATCCGCGTACTGTCTGTCGGCGAGGTGTTGCCAGTATGCTGGTGGAGGTTGTGGCAGCATTATAGGGTAACCCATGTTCATGGATTGGCGGGCGGCTAAGTGACGTCGGAGATCGGGCATGGAACCGCCTTTACCTGTATAGTAAAAAAAAGTTTTTATAGAAACATTTATAACGATAGAATAACAAATCTACCTGTTTCCTCACTAGGCAAGCCTGCATTTTTAATATAGTTGTTTTAGAAGTCGGCATTGTCACTAAAATCAATATCTTCCATATGCACGTTAATGAGATGAGACGGCACTCTGTGATATAGTGCACTGTTATAAAGGAGGTAGCGCACCTATATCCTCGCAATTTAGCGTTGCAAAAAAAGCGTTAGACATTAATTAGTTATCTTTTATAATAACCCACTATTATGCATTAGCGAAGAGTAAAGCGAAGAGTAAACAAAGTATAAAGCCGACCGACCGACGCGACGGTGAACCAACATATTAAGTACTTTGATTTTATCGAGTTCTATTTATCATTACATCACTATAACAAGAACCAGAATTTGTATCGACAAATTACAACTCACCTGCCCTCCTAGACATTAATGGCAAACGCTTAGAGTCCCCGCAGACTGCAATCTTTATATCGGCCGATAGTTTGGTTGGCTTTAAAATCAGTATGAGGAGGTATGTAAATGCGCACATTTTCGCATACTGATTAAAAAGCCAACCAAACTATCGGCCGATATAAAGTTTGCAGTCTGCGGGGACTCTTAAGAGGGTTTACGCATTTCGGTTTCCCATACAAATTTCCAAGTCGAAATTTTTAAAAACCACTTAACCAATTTTAATGAAACTTTGCATGCTAAAGTTAAATATCTAAATAGTTTGTTGAAATAGCTTTTAAAACAGCTTTATTTAAGTGAGTTGTTGCGATTTTAAACTTTCTATAGTGAACTTTAAATCGCAATAACTCAGCTAAATAAATGTTTTTTAAAAATGTTTTCAACAAACTATTAGATCCCTGTATTTTACTTTAGCATGCAAAGTTTCAATAAAATTGCTTGAGTAGTTTTTAATAATTTCGACTTGGAAGTTTGTATGGGAAACCGAACTGCGTAAACCCTCTTCTAACCCCCTTTCCTTCGTCGTACAATGCGCGCACGATGTTCTATTTTGCACAATTTTTTATTTTTTTGACAACGGGTTAGATCTTGACCTTCATCTCACATGATGGTAAGTTACGCTAAGGCTGAAGGTGGAAGCGCGCTTGACCCGGATCCTCAACCACTGAGGAACTAGCTATCTTATCTTAAACTGTTGGAATACAACAATGCTATAAACATCGTTGTTATGGCGACATACTAAGATAAGATGGTGGTAGCTAGCCAGACGGACTTAACAGCCCTACCACCAACCAAACCGAGCACACAAAGATGTACCCCCCGCTGGGAATCGAACATGGGACCTCTGGGTCTGAAACCGGTGGATTAGCCACTAAACCACAGAGGCGATTAAAAAAATTGGTACAGTAAACTGCAGTGTACGGCGAATTACAAATCGAGAGGGGGTGAGAGATGGCCACGCACGATTGTCTACTACACATACACCCAACAGCATAGAGCGGCGATGGACTCACCACCTGTCACGCTGAGCACATGTGCAGTCGCTGTATGGTGAAAAGTGGACTGTAGGAAAGGACTGCTTTTGCTGTCCTCATGGCCTAGACTGACTAATCCCTTGGGGATATTATTCGTGATTATGTGTATGTATGTATAAAAATATCGCTGTATCGGGAACATGATTGTATGCTACATAAAACTCGTACTCTATTCTTCTGCAGAGAGCAATATTTAAATTAAGACAGTAGGCTGAGCCATCATTACGCTTAACGTCACTACAATCGCTTCATGTTAATCAAAAGTCCCTTAGCGGTCGCTAATATCTACCCATAATGTAATATGGCATAGTTTGTCAGCTCCAACAATGGCGCGTTAGTAGTTTCTCAGGCGATAATGTGCTCTTTACCATAGCATTCACAATGGAACTGACATGACATAACGCTAAGATAGGTAGATAAACTTATTCTTGTGGGCCTATTGACATATAGTTATGGACACTTTTTATACCAACTTTTTATACGATATTATTTTTATTACGATATTATTGACCCACCAACCCGCATTGGGCCAGCGTGGTGGGTATGGCCCAATATCCCCACGTGCTATTGTCCACGTGGGAGGCCTGTGCCCAGCAGTGGGACGTTTATAGGCTGATGATGATGATGATGATTATTTTTTATCAAAGTTACTGTTTTAAAAGCTGCGTGGAGGCGCCTCATTATTAAAAGAATACTTAACCAATCCATTTCATCTCTTTTGTTAAGAGGGTTTACGCATTTCGGTTTCCAAGTCGAAATTTTTAAAAACCAATACACCAATTTTGATGAAACTTTGCATGCTAAAGTAAAACACAGGGATCTAAATAGTGTATTGAAAACATTTTTAAAAAGCGTTTATTTAGCTGAGTTATTGCGATTTAAAGTCCACTATAGAAAGTTTAAAATCGCAATAACACAGTTAAATAAACGTTATTTAAAAATGTGGTTAACAAACTATTTAAATCCCTATATTATACTTTAGTATGCGAAGTTTCATTAAAATTGGCTTATTGGTTTTTAAAAATTTCGACTTGGAAGTTTGTATGGGAAACCGAAATGCGTAAACCCTCGACTGAAGATAGCACATGTATACTACATCCAACAGGTAAACGCGGCGATGGGCTAACTACATCCAACAGGTAAAGGTAAAAGCGGTGATAGGCTAACCACCAATCACGCTGAGCTCATGTGCAGTTGTTATTTTGGTGTGCCGTGGACGTGGACAGTGGACTGCTTCTGCTGTCCTCATTGCCTAGTCTCTGACTAACCCTTCGGGGATAATATTGGTAAGTGTATGAATGTATGCCTATGTATACCGGTGTCAGGCATGAAGCCGTCGTTCGTGAAGGCATTAGACGCGTCCGGCACGAAATGGCTGGCGTCGAACTCGCTGCCGCTCACCGCTGCACCGTTGCCGTAACCGGCATTTCTGGAGAAAAAAAACAAAACACTTTAATAAAAGCAGATTCAAGCTAACAAACTTATTATAGTACATTATGATATTAGTGCGGTAAGTTGAAAATTACAGCAGAGGCGATATTGCTAGCCCGAGCCGTAGGCAAGGGCTACAAGAAAGCAGAGGCTGTAATTATCAAAGCGCACGTATATCATACGACGTTTTATAACATATTTGCGAGGAAAACACATTTTCTAAAAATGACTGCGTGTTTTTGTTGCTTTTCTAGTGTATAATTTTTGGTAAGCCAACATGTATTTTTCTTTGGACTTCGATGGTTATAGGCGGTCAATAACATTTTGTGCTTCACTTATTATTTCCGGTGGTGTAGACGTAAGTTTAGTTCTTTATTACTAAAACTAGACATATTTATTTTTAAACTTTCAAAGTAATTATTGAACAAGAAGCAGCTGTTTGAATCGACAAAATATAAGTATGTGAAAGGTAGGAAGTCTTACCATCCCATCCGTTGGGTGTCGTAAATGGCGACTAACGGACTAAAGACTGCACATACATCCTACAGCATAGAGCTGCGATGGGCTCATCAAAATAATACTACCAACCCCTTTCTTTTCTTGGGTGTCGTAAAAGGCGACTAACGGACTAAAGACTGCATATACATCCAACAGCATAGAGCAGCGATGGGCTCATCAAAATAATACTACCAACCCCATTCTTTCCTTCGGTGTCGTAAAAGGCGACTAACGGACTAAAGACTGCACATACATTCGACAGCATAAAACAACGATGGGCTCATCAAAATAATACTACCAAACCCCTCTTTTCTCTTCGGTGTCGTAAAAGGCGACTAACGGACTAAAGACTGCATATACATCCAACAGCATAGAGCAGCGATGGGCTCATCAAAATAATACTACCAACCCCGCTATTTCCTTCGGTGTCGTAAAAGGCGACTAACGGACTAAAGACTGCACATTCATTCAACAGCATAGAACGGCGATGGGCTCATCAAACTAATACTACCAACCCCATTCTTTCCTTCGGTGTCGTAAAAGGCGACTAACGGACTAAAGACTGCACATACATTCGACAGCATAAAACAACGATGGGCTCATCAAAATAATACTACCAAACCCCACTTTTCTCTTCGGTGTCGTAAAAGGCGACTAACGGACTAAAGACTGCACATACATCTAACAGCATAGAGCGGTGATGGGCTCTTCAAAATAATAATAGGTACCATCCCCTCTCTTCTCTCGGGTGTCGTAAAAGCGACTAACGGGCTAAAGGCTCACCATCTAAGCACTTGTGCAGACTGTGCAGTTGTTTCTTGCTGAAGCGTGGACTGTGTGGGCGTGGTCTGTGTTGTCCATAGATTCAAATTATTACTAATTTTACATTACCGCACTAGTGTGTTATTACTAATTTTACATTACCGCACTAGTGTGTAATAAGCTACATTACGATGCTGAAATCGGTGTAATAAGAGCCACTTTACGAGCAAATGTGTTATAATAGTACATTATGATATAAGTGCGATAAGATGAAAATTACAGCCGAGGCGATATTGCTAGACCGAGCCGTAGGCGAGGGCTACAAGAAAGCAGAGGCTGTAATTATCAAAGCGCACGTATGCCATACGACGTTTTATAACATATTTGTGAGGATAAAAAAAAAACCGAAAATGACTGCGTTTTTTTTGTTTTTTCTAGTGCATGAATCTTTGGTAAACCAACATATATTTTTCTTTGTCCAACAGCATAGAGCGTAGATGGGCTCATCAAAATAATACCACCAACCCCTCTCTTCCCTTAGGTGTCGTAAAAGGCGACTAAGGGACTAAACACTGCACATACATCCAACAGCATAGAGCGGCGATGGGCTCATCAAAATAATACTACCTACCCCTTTCTTCCCTTGGTTGTCGTAAAAGGCGACTAACGGACTAAAGACTGCATATACATCCAACAGCATAGATCGGCGATAAGCTCATCAAAATAATACTACAAACTTTTCTCTTCCCTTCGGTGTTGTAAAAGGCGACTAACGGACTAAAGAATGCACATACATCCAACAGCATAGAGCGGCGATGGGCTCATCAAAATAATACTACCAACCCCTCTCTTCCCTTGGGTGTCGTAAAAGCTACTAACGGGCTAAAGGCGTATGTTGTCCATAGATTCGAATGATAACTAATTATTTAAATTTTATTACCGCACTAGTGCGAAACTTATTACATTACGATACTGAAATCGGTGTAATAAGAGCTTCTTACCGAGCAAATGTGTTATAATAGTACATTATGATATAAGTGCGGTAAGATGAAAATTACAGCCGAGGCGATATTGCTAGCCCGAGCCGTAGGCGAGGGCTACAAGAAAGCAGAGGCTGTAATTATCAAAGCGCACGTATGCCATACGACGTTTTATAACATATTTGTGAGGAAAAAAAATAATTAGAAAATGACTGCGTTTTTTTGTTGTTTTTCTAGTTCATGAATCATTGGTAAGCCAACATATATTTTTCTTTGTCCAACAGCATAGAGCGTAGATGGGCTCATCAAAATAATACCACCAACCCCTCTCTTCCCTTGGGTGTCGTAAAAGGCGACTAACGGACTAAAGACTGCACATACATCCAACAACATAGAGCGGCGATGGGCTCATCAAAATAATACTACCAACCCTTTTCTTCCCTTGGTTGTCGTAAAAGGCGACTAACGGACTAAAGACTGCATATACATCCAACAGCATAGATCGGCGATAAGCTCATCAAAATAATACTACAAACTTCTCTCTTCCCTTCGGTGTTGTAAAAGGCGACTAACGGACTAAAGACTGCACATACATCCAACAGCATAGAGCGGCGATGGGCTCATCAAAATAATACTACCAACCCCTCTCTTCCCTTGGGTGTCGTAAAAGCTACTAACGGGCTAAAGGCCTATGTTGTCCATAGATTTAAATGATTACTAATTTTTAAATTACATTACCGCACTAGTGCGAAACTTATTACATTACGATACTGAAATCGGTGTAATAAGAGCTTCTTACCGAGCAAATGTGTTATAATAGTACATTATGATATGAGTGCGGTAAGATGAAAATTACAGCCGAGGCAATATTGCTAGCCCGAGCCGTAGGCGAGGGCTACAAGAAAGCAGAGGCTGTAATTATCAAAGCGCACGTATGCCATACGACGTTTTATAACATATTTGCGAGGAAAACACATTTTCCGAAAATGACTGCGTTTTTTGTTGTTTTTCTAGTGCATGAATCTTTGGTAAGCCAACATATATTTTTCTTTGTCCAACAGCATAGAGCGTAGATGGGCTCATCAAAATAATACCACCAACCCCTCTCTTCCTTTAGGTGTCGTAAAAGGCGACTAACGGACTAAAGACTGCACATACATCCAACAGCATAGAGCGGCGATGGGCTCATCAAAATAATACTACCAACCCCTGTCTTCCCTTGGGTGTCGTAAAAGGCGACTAACGGACTAAAGACTGCACATACATCCAACAGCATAGAGCGGCGATGGGCTCATCAAAATAATACTATCAACCCCTCTATTTCCTTCGGTGTCGTAAAAGGCGACTAACGGACTAAAGACTGCACATTCATTCAACAGCATAGAACGGCAATGGGCTCATCAAAATAATACTGCCAACCCCTTTCTTCCCTTCGGTGTCGTAAAAGGCGACTAACAGACTAAAGACTGCACATACATTCAACAGCATAGAACGGCGATGGGCTCATCAAAATAATACTACCAACTCCCTCCTTTCTCTTAGGCATCGTAAAAGGCGACTAACGGACTAAAGACTGCACATACATCTAACAGCATAGAGCGGTGATTGGCTCTTCAAAATAATAATAGGTACCCACCCCTTTTTTTTCTTGGGTGTCGTAAAAGCGACTAACGGGCTAAAGGCTCACCATCTAAGCACGTGTGCAGACTGTGCAGTTGTTTCTTGCTGAAGCGTGGACTGTGTGAGCGTGGTCTGTGTTGTCCATAGATGCAAATTATTACTAATTTTAGATTACCGCACTAGTGTGTTATTACTAATTTTACATTACCGCACTAGTGTGTAATAAGCTACATTACGATGCTGAAATCGGTGTAATAAGAGCCACTTTACGAGCAAATGTGTTATAAAAGTCTTTACAAGTCCCTATCTAGTAGAAGTTAAAAGTTTCTACTTTCTTCTTTCTATTATGTTGTCCAAGTTGACCAAGGAGCATAAAAAAATAAACTTAATTAAAAATAATTTACGCCAATTACGTAGCCCAAGATAAGCTTCTCTCTTTAATATGGTTAAATTAGATAACGGATACGGAACGGATACATAAACATAGAAAAACACCCAGACCCGAAATCAATTCAGAAAAACAGTTTTCTCTAAGTTGACCCTACCGGGAATTCCGTGATCTCAGAGATGGCGCGGCGCCAGATCCGGCGCGCTAACCACTCGACCACGGAGGTCGTCAAAATTTTTATTAAATCTGAAATCGACGCCATGGTTCCTAAGAACATTTTCTCTATCTTTCATAGTTTTTGACTTAATCTCCCTACTGACTCATTTGGATTGATCACCCTGTCTGTATAGATACCGCTTACCTGGCTTCCCTCAGTGCGTACGCCGACTGCACTAGCACCACACCAATGACTATAGCCGGCAGTCGGGCCACATAGCACGCCAGCTCGGCCCCGCCGTACACCCCTTGAAGACCCTATTGCGATGGAATAAAGTTATAAATCACAGAACGGAAGAACTTCTGTTTTGTGGTATTTAAAAAAACCACAATGACTAATAAGTTATACTCGTACATGCACTATGTCCATACATATTTGTCATTTACATAATCTTCCACTATAATAGCCTTTACATATGAGGCATTATGTAATATTTTGTGAAAATTTGTTAAAAAACCTTACACATTTATACCCAAGAATGAGCCACCTGTTTTATGAAGTCTAAAACTAAAACTTATTTTTCCTACACAATTTATGAAGTTGTTGAGGTTGCACGCGCTGCCCTTCCTCCAACATCACCAGGTACTCAATTCGTCTGCCGACTATGCGGCTGTTGCTGGCGCTACCTTATTGGCCTTACAAGCCACTTAGAGCTCATCTGACGTAATATCAGACACAATAGAAAATCAATTGTTAGCAACCTCAAGGTGTTAAGAAAATGCCAATCCCCGCAATTGAACGTTGTTTGAACTATCTTTTATAAATGTAAGAGGCCTATGATGATGTATGTTTGTATGCATGCTTACCCAGTGACTAATTGACATGTAAAAGACTAGAGCGCATTCCGGGATCAGCACCAATATGACGGTCACCAGCCACGCCAGCAGGTACTTATTGTTTTTCTGCAAATAAAACAACAATTGCTTAGTATTCAACGCAACTATATTCTAATACTAGCTTAACCTCAAACGCCGAGATATTGAAATAGGCCAGCTTTTGAAGAGAGCTGATATCCACAGTCAGAGACGGTTAAATGTTACAGTTAAAAGCAACTTCAAGGGACCGCAATAAATTTTATTAACTCTACTCCAAACATCATGATGGTGACGAGGTCAAAATCAATAAAAAAATCAAACCAAAAACATTTATTTACGCTCAAATAATCATTTTACAATAGCAGTATAGAAGTAGCCAGAGCCTTAAGTATTAAGATACCTGTGCCAGAAGGCTCTACTCTTGATATAACGTAATAATTGCGATATTTGAAATCGAATAAAGTGAATTTTAAAATTAAGAAATAAAGTATAAGTAGGTAAGTATGTAGGTATATAAATTAAAACTTAAATTAAATCAAATTATACAAATAAAATAATTTAAAAATAACAACTTTATGTAAAACACTTTTTGACTTTTTTAAAATTAAAACAAAGAAGAAACAAAGGTGAGAAGAAAAAATGGTTAATTGTCAAAAGTACGTACACGAACTACGACGCCACACCTTTACCAGTCACATAGTTACGAGAAAGTATCCAACATCAAAAATGATCAGTGTGAAATAATAGTACCTAATCAATGTTTCAAATGTTATTAAAAGCAGACCTTATATAAGATCTAAGTTGGACTTGATATTTACTGTCGTCTATATTCAACTTTCTTCAAATTATGTATTTTTTACAAACAGACCGCATTACCGGCAGTCCACTCCGTAAATCTATACTTCTATACCAGTTGCATAGGTACCTACTCCTTTGTCTCTCACTCACCGAGATGAGTCCATGCACAAGTGTGACTGTAGCTGCGATGACGACACAGTAGCATGCCATTAACAGCACAGATGCTACCGGCAGTCCACTCTGCGACTCCACTATCCATACCACTTCGTAGATCAACGCGATCGCGTATGCCACCTGTAATTTTAATTTACAAACGTTGAGTTGCTTTGTCAACGAAAATAATAATTATTTCTACGGACTTAAATACATATAAAAAGTACCTGACCCGGTGTATCAAAGGGTACAGGCAGGCACAGTGCAGGTTCGATTTCTTTTCAACATTTGTGTATATTTTGAGAAGAATGAAAGAACGAAAAAAAAAATTTATTAACACAAATAAAAATAGAGAAGCACAACTTCTTTTTATGTAAACCAGGTATGTAACATCGAACGATATGACAGTCGAAGTGTTAACCTGTCTTGCCTTAAACTTTTCATCCCAGATTCTTTTACTAGGACGAACTATATACATTTTGTTTTGAGAAATTTCCTTCAGAGAACACAATAGAATTGGTAATTCTTAAGTTATGTAATGAAAGTGTGAACACTTTCATTTCATGTCGTTTCTAGCATGACAAGCGGTTACTGTGTGATTTATGAGACCAATACAATATATTGTGCTCACTTCATCGATCACATATAAAACTGTATAATACTGGATAATCAACGCTCTCAAAACGGTGCGTACGTTTTAAAAGAGTACCTATAGGGATATGTTTAAGTACTCATTTCGTTTTGTAGTGTGCGAGCTAAGCGTAAACATGAAGTGCTTATTAAAACGGAACATTTAAGCAATGACCGATTAACCGACACGGATAACCCGAGTGGAGCGGAGATACTGTGCCTCTCAGAGGCGCCATCGGGTTTTCCGCTCTAGTCAACCGACTCGAACCCCCAGAAAATCTGGGGAGGGATCGGAGACTCGCTTGCAAGATGTCATCCCCCGCCAGAAACCCTCTGGGGAATTTTGGTCTTACGGCTTGAGGAACCTGTAAGTTTCTCGCCGCCCCTAAAAAGCCCGGTTAAGCTGTAAAGGTCATCTGCGACCAACAGCAAACGGCGAAGTGCTCCTTTAAATATTTGCTATTCTGTCAATGTTTGTGGAATTGAGGCGGGTCTGATGCGGCGACCACTTCGTTGGTGTGGTCACGTCTCACGAATGGCTGACGACCGGGTTGCGGAACACATTTTCTTTTCTGAGCTCCAAGATGTCAAGCGGTTGGTGTGGCCACGTCTCACGAATGGCGGACGACCGGGTTGGGAAACGCATTTTCTTTTCTGAGCTTCAAGATGGCAAGCGGAAACAACGCCTTGCTTCCGCTTGCCATCTTTAACATCCTTGAATCATAAGAACTGGCCGCCGCCAGTTCTTACGATTCAAGGATGTTCAGAAGAGACATATGAAGCGATACGACATCAACCCAGGGGAGGATGCTGCAAGCCGTCATCGCCCAGAATGGAGACGTTTTGTGGGAGTGCAAATAAATAACTTTGAACAGCAAAGAAAAGCCGAATTAGATGCAAAACGCGATGCTCTGAAGGCCAGACCACCTCGGGCAATCTTTTATAATTATGTCGACGGTGTCCTATCCTACCTAACGTGCCGCCAGTGTTTGCGCACGTTGGCTACTGTAGTCATCAGAGGGCACATGATGGGGTAGCTCAACATAGCCTAGGACTGCAGATTAGCGGAACTTTCTTTTTCTTTAGCAACAGTCACCGTAGCCGAAATCGGCCAGGAAGTATTTATATAAGGTGACTGCTAGAAACCGCAAGAAACTTCAAGAGCTGGTCAGGCCAAGTGTTTTAAACATGACAAAAATGGTCTCATTGCAGACTGACGTAGGTACTTATCGCCCAGCTGACGCGAACGGGTCAACAGACGGTCGGCCGTTGACCGCGCGTTGTAAATATTCGTTATTTTTAATTGTTTTTCACTTAACTTTTCTATGTTATTGCTTTAAAATAAATTAGATAAGTACTCAAAGACGATCAAATAAAAATTCACAAAATAAATATAAATGAAAAAAACACGGACTCCTTTTTTGTAATTTTTGTCATGTTTAAAAAACTTGACCTGCCCCCTAATATGAATCCAAATTAGCGCTGGTATCGAAACTTAAAAATACGAAAATTCACAATACCAATCCGATCCAATAGCGATCGGTTTCGAGAGTAAGGGGGCTGACCAGCCCTTGAAGTTTCTTGCGGTTTCTAGCAGTCAGCTCATATATAAATGTATGTCAAAGCTTCCACTATTCTGCTACGATTTAGTATGGAATTGTGTATATCTAGTTTTTATAAGTGTTTGACCTAACTGTGTCGCGATGCGGTGAAAGAATACTACCACCCTCTTTCTTCCCTTGGGTGTCGTAAAAGGCGACTAACGGACTAAATACTGCGCATACATCTAACAACATAGAGCGGCGATAGTCACACACCACCTGTCACGCTGAGCACATGTGCAGTCGCTATTTGATGAAAAGTGGACTTGGTAAAGGACTGTTTTGCTGTCCTCATTGCCTAGTCTCTGACTCTTCGGAGATAATAGTCGTGATTATGTACTAATATGTGTGTATGTATATTATGGCTTTCTTACTACCAGCTGTCAATCATTTGTATTTGTCGTACATCATCTGTCACATTATTTAAGCAACAAGTCATGCAAGAGTAACTTCCTGAAAAATTACGTAGGTGTACCTACCTAGTTTTAGTTGAAAAATGTATTTTTTTTCTCTTTTGTTTATCGAGCCGAGCTATTTACTACTTGGTGGCCGATGTAAAACCACGGTAAGATGAACAGAATCGCTCTGCCCGATAACAGGAGGTTCAGGGTTCAACTCCCAGGTCAGGCGAAGTGTGTTTCAGATTTTCTTCGCATAGCCCGAGTTTGCGATCACCAACTCGCATTCGGCAAGCTTGAATACCTATCAAATGTAGCGATTAAATAGCTTTTTATTTTTAAAAAAAATAGGTTACATTACAATTTGTGCTCGTAAGTGTCTGCTATAAAAATAGTATATCTGCTATAAGTATTAAACTGCAGCGCAGCCACAAACGCCCACCTCTGGATAAAATGGCTCGTTCCAAAAATTTGACTTCTGAGATTAGTCAATAGTCAATAGTCAAAATATATTTATTCAATAAACTCAATTAATAAGTACTTTGAAACGTCCAAATATTTTTTAACCTACCACCCATTCAGGACATCATTTTTTAACTGTGACAAAGAACGGGCGCAAGAAACCACAGCGCACAGAAGCAACGACATTTACAAAAAATATATTTAATTATATATGTCGTTACCAGGTCACAAAATACAAAATATGAATTTGAATGTAAATAGTTTAATTAAATATGGTGCTCTATATAAATTAATTATAGGCAATTAGAAATAGCTGTTGGAGTAGGTACTTGGAGCATTTCAGACCCAAGCTGTTTTGTCTTCTGTATAATCCGACACTTTATAATAAGCTTTTTTATAAAGCTTGTCTTTGATCTTGATTTTAAATTTATCAAGAACTAATTTCTGAATATCATTTGGTACTTTGTTGTATAATCGTACACACAGACCCTTAAAAGAATTATTTATTTTATGGAGCCTAGTATAAGGCACTGCTAATTTGTTCTTACTTCTAGTATTTAATTTGTGAATATCACTGTTTTTTGAAAACATTTCAATATTTTTATGAATATACACAAGATTTTCATAAATATATTGTGATCAACTGTCATTATACTTATATCCTTAAATCTCTCTCTGAGAGAGTCACCAGCCTGTAGGTTATATATTGCTCGAATAGCCCTCTTCTGCAGCACAAAGATAGTTTGAATGTCGGCAGCATTTCCCCACAGTAAAATGGCGTAAGACATTACACTGTGAAAGTAATTGAAATAAACTAATCTAGCTGTATCAACGTCAGTTAACTGACGGACCTTCATTACTGCATAAGCCGCAGAGCTAAGTCTATTCGACAATTTAGCTATATGTGGGCCCCACTGAAGCTTGGCATCCAACGTGATGCCTAGAAACACAGTGGTGTCCACAGGATTCACATTCTTATCTTTAATTTGTACACTAGTTATTACCTGCTTAACATTAGGCAATACAAATCTTACACATTTGGTTTTTCCCTCGTTTAATAGCAAGTTATTAACACTAAACCAGTGAACAATCTTTGAGACCGCATTATTCACATCGTCATAATTTGGGTGTCGTCGTTTCACTTTGAATAAAAGAAACATAAAAGAACAAATAAAAGAAACAGATTGACTTCATGGAGGCCTTCGCCCAGCAGTGGGACAGTTTATAGGTTGTACATTACGTTTTTTTGTCTACTAGTACTCAACACCAGAAATGGATATTATATTTTGTTATAAATATTGTCAAAAATTTACGAAAATGTCCAATTACAAAAATGTACAATCTGCTCTAAGAGGTGCAGTAGGGCCCCAGCACCGGTTTAATAACATTACAAGAGATACCTACCAAAACAAAAAAAATGTGCATATTTTTAATGATGAAAAATGTTATTACATTTTTACCTTTCAGGTTTCTCAAATTGATAACTCGAGTCACTCATTAATTTAATTAGTATTGTAAATTAGTTTCTACATAATAAATAATTTATCAGAAACCGGAAGAGTAATGTTATCCAACAATTTAATTGTATGCCTTTATTTATGAGCTACGAGTATGTCTATAATTAGTGGCAGAGGAACTATCATTAATGAGTTATGTAATGGTTTGTGTCTACTACTAACGTGACACATAAATATTTAGTAGGTTTGCTAGGCACGCTGGCATGCTTAGGCCTTGTTCGCACTAAGCGAGTAATTAAGTCGAGTAGCGATTATTGCTTGGCTAGTTTGACTACTACAAAATTTGTCCTATTTAAGCAAAGTATCGGAGCAACTTACTCGGTATTAACGTAGTACACACACGTTTCTTGTTCGCGGTGTATTTCTAGTGATGGCACTTAAAGGTAATCTTATTATGGGTTTAATAAATATATCATGATCAGCTTAACTAAACTAAACGTCCCATTGCTGGGCACAGGCCTTCCCAGATGGACAAAAGATAAGATAAGATAGATAAGATAAATTTTTATTGCCATAAAATTGTGTAAATAAAGTAAAGCGCATTGGAAACGGCTTTACGTGCTTGTCGAAGCACGGAGGAACTCGTGATGTTTTTAATTTTGGTCTTCCGTCCAGTGACCTGGCCACAGACATATAATAAGAAAGATCTGGCATTGCAAAAGTTGCAAGAATATCGCAACCCGAACGCTACGCCATCGAGCTCCACAAAAATAATACATAACAGTTTGACATTCAAAATGGCTGCCGCAATGCGAACAATGTGTCTACCCTGTCATTCGTTAATTAATTCAGTTTATTAATCAAATCGCACAATGCGAGCGAAACTTTATGCAACCAGTTACTAGACTCACAAGTTTACTCTCACTTCTAGAATCGTTTCGTCATCCTATGAGATAACGTGCGGTATGGCCTTAACACGGACCAAGTTGTCGAGACCTGTACCTTTCCTTCCTATTCTAATTGAAATTTCACGAATGCAGACCATTTTATAATGGTCGTATAAGTGGCCAGTTATAACAGACCTTTGAAGTTGCTCTACACCTGCTTTGGAGTACAACGTCTACAGTTCAAAGGAGTTTGGTTATGTATTTATATCCTTCTAAATATTTGTCCAGCTGTGTTGTACCTATAAGAAACCAGTTTCTCGCGTCAGCACAGCGTAGTTAACTTTAAGAGTAGATTATTATCATAGTGGAATTGTGTTCTATATTTGTGGACACTGAAGGTGTGCTTTGCCGACCGATGGATTAAGCGCTAATCCTGTCTGGATAGCTCCTATACCTGAATCCAAGAATTAACCGGTCTGGTTTTTTTATGACCCATCAAAGTGCTAAATGCGGTACTACGGCTATCAATGCATCGAAAATCCTTGGACCTTCGGAATATCAGATGAATGTTAATGAGCTCTGAAGTTTTTATCAAAATATGATTGCTTTTTGCAGTGATGTTATCGTTGTTAGAGGGTGTTGTAATCGTTGGCTAGAAATAAACTAAAACAGTATCTTTACTAAAATTCTTATTTAGCGGAACTTGTTTTAGTTAAGTAGATTATGACTATTATCCCCAAAGGGTTATTCAGAGAATGAGCAAAGAGGTCCGCAGAAGCAGTCCACGTTTCGCCAAATTACAACTGTCGCCTTTTACGACACCCAAAAGAAGAGAAGAGATAGTACCTATTCTTTTAGTAATATATCACACGGCACTATATTGGTTATCTTTACTGGAATCCTTATTTGTTTTTTATCTTTTTTTACTTTGGTTGCGTTTCCCGGCGAGAATACACATTAAACACAGTATAGTATGATAAGATAAGATAAGATAAGATAAAATATTCCTAAGAAAAGAATACACACCAATATACACCAATCTTTTATAGTATGGTTAGGGATACATTCATACACACATCACGCCCGCATCCTGGAATGGTAGGCATAGACTTCCTCTGCTACGATCCTCATACACATCATTTGCTTCACATAATATATCACGTTCTTTATACATGCTCGTCGGCTTAGGGTACGCTTGATCTGTCCCTTATGGATAACGAAACGTTGAAAAAAAATGTCTACCTCACGCGGGAATCGAACCCGCGTCCTCGCAATCCGGGCAGATGCGTTGACCACTCCGCCACCGAGGTATTGGTTAGACCGACGAAATTTTTCAACGCTTTTGACTTTATGTTTTTATAGCAACAGTGTCTAGAATTTACATTCTTAGAGATCTGAATGAAAATATTTTACAATATTTTAAACATTCAGCTAAGATAATACTGTTTTCTAGATTCGTTATAATTGATTATTTGCGTTAAAACGCTCAAACAAACTCAAAGATAACGAAACGTTGAAATACCCTCCCTACCTTATGGTTAGGGATACAGTAAAAAAAGATAAATAATAAAAGTCATACTCACTAAAGCGTAAGCTGCTATGAAGCCAGAGGCAGCGGTCACACTGCAGCAGAAGATTCTGCTGACAGCCGGCCTCATGCGAGCCTTGGGGGCCTCCACCTCACTCAGATCATTGCTGGCAGACATTTCGATGTATTACTCACAACACCAGTGGATTATCATCACTCAAGCTTTAACCTTAAAGTTGGAATTCCAATCATCATCGCTTTGAGCTCCGTTCAAATTTTTTTTCCATTTTTAACTATGTTTCTTCAAGTTTTATAGAGGATGATTGTGAATTGTGAAGATGAATGTAAATTGAAATATGAAATACTACATCTTCTCAAGGTGAAGAGTTGAGAAGACTGTTTTCGGGAAATCTGCAAGGAAATTAAGAAATTGTTAAGTACCTACTTAATTGTTACTTATTTTTACGGTAAAGTTATGAAAAGTTTAGTAATAGTCTATGTACTGTTATTGTCCACTGCAGGGCAAATGCTCGCAGCATTATGAAATGAAATAAGGGCTACAAATGATGGGTGTTACAAGTAATAAAATAACCCAACACCCAGCATTGGGTCATGGCCCAATGGGAAGCCCAGTGCCCAGCAGTGGGACTTATATAGGCGCATGATAAAAATTATGATATTGTGTATTGGGATTGGTTTAATTTTTACACTAACCATTCAAATTGTGTATGTATTTCCTACAAATCTGAGTTCTCTAATAAGGTTTTAATAACTTCTTACAAAAGACATCAACGAATATTATTAGGTACATAATCATTTCCTAGGAATTTAAATTTTAAATTTCTACAAGCGGCCGCTCGCGGTTTCACCCGCGTGGTTCCCGTTCTCATTCTCTCATTCTCGTGGGAATATCGGAAAAAGTATCCTATGTGGTTATCCAGGTTATAAACGATCTGTATGCCGAATTTCATCCAAATCCATTCAGTAGATTTTACGTGAAAGAGTAACAAATATCCATCCATACTTACAAACTTTCGCGTTTATAATATTAGTAGGATATAAAACATAAATATTGAAGTCTTCTGGAACAGGCAGTGATGCTTAAAAGGAGACTTCGTCAACTAGAGTTAAGCAATGCAAATGTATGTACAAATAAATTTATATCATTTTCATTTTCATATGTACATTACCGAATATATTTTAATAAATTATTCATTATTCTATTTCAGATGTTAATAATTATTCTAAGACTGATTTAACTAACTGACTTATGTATTTCTTTTAACATTAATAATTTGTATTTATCTGTCTGTATCAAACAAACTTTATTAAGCATCCGTCTTTGTCTGTAAATCAGAGACTATTAAGAAAGCTTTACCATTCATTTTTATATTTAAAAAATGCACAATCATCACGAATACAATAAAGTTATGCATAAAATTATGAGTACGACCATGGGGAGTAAAGGACAATAACTGCTTAATTAGCAGAATTCTTCCTGATTCTCACGACCACCGAGTAATCAACTACGAGTACATACCACACAATGTGAGAACCGTTAATTTGTATAAACAGTACGTTAATACGGAGTTCATTAACTTGTGTTTAGACAATTACATTTAGGTAGTAAAGTGTTTACAATATAAGTAAAGATGCAAGAACTATGCAACGATCGCAAATGGTAAGCTATCGTTGGCGTGGATGTTAACTGGATGGGTGACCTTTGTTTCCTATTTACGAAAGATATTTTTCACTTCTGGGCAAAGGCCTCCATGAAGTAAAATATTGTACTCCTTGACACGACCGGCACGTACATTGTCAAGACGTTCCGTACTCTGCAGTCTTGGATTTACCTCCGTTGCCAGTGGCAACCTAAGACCAAGTATATTTTTTAATTTTGTAAAAAAAATCTAAATATAAACGTAAAATATAGTGAATTACAATATGAGCTAAAGCTTCAGGGCCTGCAAAGTTCGTGATAGTTGTTGTCGTTGGTGTTGTAATGTGATTGGCTAAGATGGCCGCTTTGCATTGCATTATTTACGCTTATTTGTCTGAAAAAAAAACTGCCATTTAAGCACTAACCGATTAAAAAGTCAAAGCAAGGTGTTTCTTCAGACGTTACCTCATGGGAACGAATGGTTGAATGGTGGGAACCATTGTGTGCGATTATAGGCACCTATCTTCGTTTTACCATAACATTTGTATGTAAATAAGAATTATAGGAAAAAAGAATTTAGGGTTGTCTAAACGTGACATCCAACGTTTTTCTAGATAATGGCAATTGATTTCTCTAGGGAACGTAAGCAATAAGTAATATGACTACAGCAGGTCAAAAAAAATACCATCAACAATGTACCACATTTAAAGTGTAAGTAATTAAAAAGGTCATCAAGCAAGATTTGAACTCGCACTTTATCCAGAAGTCAATGTCAGAAGTCAGAAGGTGCAGTCTGCTACGGTATTATTTTTAACACCTTTGCTGGAGAGCCGAATCTGTAGCAGCTCACTTAAAAAATACTACCAACTCCTCTCTTCCCTTTGGTGTCGCAAAAGGCGACTAACGGACTAAAGACTGCACATACATCCAACAGTAGTTGTAAAAAAGTAGACTATGGTAGTGGATGCTTCTGAATCTATGTATGTATGCTAGATTTTTATTTACATACAAGAGACCTACGTACCACTTGCAATTACTTAATTCAGTTTTTAACAATCAAAATGTAGTCTATGAGATGTGATGTGATGTTAGACGGAAAATAAATGATAAGCAAAAATAAGTAAATTAATAATAGATAATTTCATTTTTCAGTTTATATCTGTATATATCAAGTGTTTTATTTTAATGTTGATTGACATCCCTAAAACTACGAACAACGACCTCGGAAATAATACGCTCTGAATATTAGTAACTTTAACACTTGGCCTTAGTGTTGCTATCTCACAAAACACCTATGGATAGAGATCGAAACGCTGCTATAGGTACGTACTTAATTGCAATAATAATTGTTTTCGACCGTTTACGTTTCAAGTAGGTCAAGTCTTCAAAGACAGTGTTCTGTTAACGAAAATATATTCTTACATGACTACTAAGAAGGGTTGTCAGGGTGACCATTTGTAAAAGATTTCTGCCATTGGGCAGATTTGGCACTTAAATTTTAACTGTGGCAGACTATGCTGACGATTCAAAAAAGTGGCAGAATTTGGCAGATTTCAAAGAAATGTTGCCGACGACCTTTTTTTTAGGTAGTAATTTCAATTAAGTACAATGGGGAAGAAAACGCAAAACTTTTACACAGATGGCGCTGTGTGTTTGTTACATGTCAGAATTCTTTGTGAAAGTATGTCTTTGATCAACAAGTATGTACACAAAAAAAGGGCGACGCGCTTTTTTTTTTAAATTTGGAACGTGGCAGATTTCATTCATCCTTGGCAGATTTTTGGCCAGGCAGATTTGTCAATTTTGAGATGGTCACACTGAAGGTTGTGTTTATCACTGCTTTTTAGGGTTCCGTAGCCAAATGGCAAAAAATTGGAACCCTTATGGATTCGTCATGTCTGTCTGTCTGTCCGTCCGTATGTCAGAGTCACTTTTTCCAAAACCATAAGAACTATACTGTTGAAACTTGGTTTCTTTTTTGTGTAACCAAGTGGTAAGTAGATGTATTCTGTGAACCGCATCAAGATTTTTACAAAAAATATAAATAAAAACAATAAATTTTGGGGCTTCCCCATACTTAGTCTAAAACTCAACATTTTTTTTATCAAACTCATACGAGTGAGGTATCTATGGATAGGTCTTCAAAAATGATATTGAGGTTTCTACAATGAATAGTTTGCGCGAGAGACACTTCCAAAGTGGTAAAATGTGTGTAACTTTTAAAATAAGAGAATAATAAAACTAAAAAAAATATATTATGTACATTACCATGCAAACTTCCACCGAAAATTGGTTTGAACGAGATCTAGTATGTAGTTTTTTATTAATACTTACGTCATAAATTAATTAATTAAAAAAAAATACCCTATTATTAAAACATCGATCAAAGTTACAAAGAACTACAAGAACTTTTATATGATGTTACTTGCTGCTACGGAACCCTTCATGGGCGACTCCGACTCGCCCTCCCCCCCCCCCGCCCCTATCTTATTTTGGGTGTCGGAAAAGGCGATTAACGGACTAAAGACTGCACATACATCCATCAGCATAGAGCAGCGATTGGCGCACCACCTAAGCTGAGCACAGGTGCAGTCGCTATTTGCCGAAAAGTGGACTATGGTAGCGGAGTGCTTTTGCTGCCCTCATTGCCTAAGAGAAAAGGCATTCGGTCCTCGCTACAATTAACAAGTAAATCGCCACGCTTGCCAAATGCGGGTTGGTAATCACAAGCTAGGCTAATGTACATCAAAAGATTCGAACCATACGAGTACCTTATCCGAACTTAGAGCCTAGACAAGTGACATGAACGCTTATAGAATAGAAAGAAAATTATTAATAATTTTTTTCCAACAAAATAAGATTGCAGGAGCAGACCAGCCCCCACAGGCGGCACCCGTTCACAAGTATGACATGTGAATCAGCTATCGCTTCGCTCAACAAAGTTTTAGGGAACGTAACGACCCGACGCACATGCCACCTCCGCAGAGACACTTTGAAAGAGCATGAGCATGACTCACTCAAGCAATTCTAACTAAAGCAAGAAAACAATAAAAGTTTTTTTTTATTATAATTAAACCCAATACTTTTTGCAACTAACACAGGTACTGTAGGCTTCTTTGAGTCCCAATGAACAAATTGACACGTATCATCTCATGACTCTTGTAGGGTGGGGACAGGGTTCATACAAAGTCCCCCATGGTCCTTTGTCATAAAACTTTATGAAGGTCGTTTATTCTTTATTTTATTTTTTATTATCTATAATGCCACGAAGACTCCTAGAGGTTACTGAGAATTTAATTTCTATTGTGTGCGATTTTACTGCAGCTGAGCTCCTACTAAAAAGCTGAAGAGTTTATTTGGTTGGACGCGCTAATTCGAGCGCTTCTCTCTCGCTCTCTCGACGTACGACGACGACGGTACGGGACGGGTATAACAGCGATGCGGCGCAAATAGGCGCGTTTTGTAGGTTTTTATAGGTTTTTTGCCGATATAGACTTTATAGGATTTAATGAATTAGCAGGTTCTCTGTAGTACTTTAAAATAAATATTTACATGCAAAAATTAAATCGAAAATTTAAATAAATGAAAGAAATCATCCGTTTTAGACTTTTATTTGGCCTGTTTTCGGGATTTTTTATAATCTAGTAAAGTACATCTAATCGCGTAACAAATTAGCACATTCCTTAGGCAATATCCTTTAGGTGTATTATATATTTTTTATGAGAGCGTAATTTAATAGTAAATAGATAATCCATTTAAAAACAGTTTTGCCCGCATTTACCACCGACTCGCCTTAAGAACTACTAGTTCCAATTGAAGTATAGCCCATAAGTACACTGAGGAAGGCTAATTGTGCTAATGGCCTATATAACATCACGCTACGCCCAATAGGAACGTAGAACGAAGAATCAAACATTTTGTAAAAACTGTAAAAAATATTTACTTTGTGAGTTCCTATCTACTTTTTTAAAGTTCCGAAATATAAAAGAACCACAGTTGAAACCGCGGGGCACAACAGTTACGTTATAATTATGCTGTAGCAGCGATCCAATAGCGTAAGCATGCGTCAAGTGTATGTAAACATGTCTACTAATTCACTATTGACAAACGCTAACGATTAAACACGGAGCGATTGTTTCTTGCTTAGGCTATGAGGGATGGTAATTGAACCAAGGACTTGCAGTCACCGCTAGTATTAATTACATACAAATACGCCTTTTACCTACTTCATAAATAAAATTTGTCAATACGTATAAATACTTAAAGACTTTAGTCTTTAGGTATTGCACATACAATAATGTGCAGTCGCTACTTGGTCAAAAATAGATTATGGTAGTGGACTGTTTTTGCGGTTCTCATTACCTGATCTCTGACTAACCCTTCGGAAATAATAGTCGTGCTTACATGTATGTATACTTAATACCTATATCTAGATTCCTAAATGAGTACAGTTCAACGTTGCAGGAAACAAGTGCGTCTAGCTGTGAAAGTGGAAGCGTCGGCTCACTAATAGTACCGGTTCCTGCAACATTCTGGTTAGTTTCTTTCGTAAAACTGTAATGAAGTTGGTAATTGTACCGAATAAATTTACTTACGACTTACAAAATAACTGTCAACTTACAAGCGAATTGTATATTCTAAAAACTAACAGCCCGCCCGCGATTTTGTCCGCGTAAACCCCCGTCCCCATAACCCGTGATGAATTTTCAAAAAAATACTTTCATACATATACCTGCCTTATACTGACAATTACAAACAGAGTGCAGGCTCGAATCCTGCTCGTAGAAATTTAAGAAGAGAAAAAGAATTAGCCAAATATTATGTAGCCGTTCTGAAGTGATGCATGAACAAATTCGTGACAAATGATTTTTTTAGTTATACGGCGTGTTAGTTAACACGAGGGACATATTCAATCATATGGTAGTTTATGCCTGGGTAAACATAAACAAATAAAAAAATACTACTCGAAGCATCCTACTAATATTATAAATGCGAAAGTTTGTAAGTATGGATGGATGTTTGTTACTCTTTCACTTAAAAACTACTGAATGGATTTAAATGAAATTCGGTATACAGATAGTTTATAACCTGGATTAACACATAGGATACTTTTTATCCCGATATACTTACTGGAACAGGAACCACGCGGGTGAAATAGCGAGCGGCCGCTAGTATAAAATAATTCAGAAAATCGATGTTAAAATTTTATAACATTTTCCGTAATGTTTGGGCACCATAGTGCTTTCGACTCATTTACGCGTATGGTATTGAATAAGTAGCTGTCGTGGTTGGTGTGACCCGTTTTTCCTTCATACTTGATCATAATTGATCTTTTCCCGCGCTTTGTGTATATGCTAACATTATTTAATAAATAATGAATCGGATCGGGAATCGACTACCTAATGTCCTCCTATGTCCCTTGGTTTAACTAACGCGCTGTATATAAAAAGACACCTAACACTTTTGGATTTGAAAAGCACAAAAGTATAGCGCAGGCAAATTCAAAGGGTGAAGAAGATAATATTTGATACAAGTTATTTTTAATGCTATTCATAGTGACGAAGTAAAGTATTTATTTATCTAAAATGACGTTTACCACCATCACAGGTAATAGCCACCTTGTCATAATATCCAATAAAGGCCCATACATTATCCAAGCATCCGTGAATACCTACCGCTAATTAATATTCCTACTCAGTCTTGACATTGACGTTTGTCTTTTATGAAACGAACGTAGTAGTTGACAATGCAAGCGCAGGGTTATCCGATTCGTCATCGCTGGCTTGCTCGGCAATGAAGAAGGAAACATTAACGGTGGACTGCTGGCGGGAAAGTGAAACGTCATATGTCTGCAGTTTCCTTTAATTTTTTAGTGTTTCGTCAAGTATTACATACTACAATACACATATAATCACGTCTATTATCCCCGAAGGGTTAGTCATAGTCTAGGCAATGACGACAGCAAAAGCAATCCTCTATCATAGTCCACTTTTCACCAAATAACGAATGCACATGATTGTGCTCAGCGTGACTGGTGGAAAGTCCAGTGCCTTTATGACACCCAAGAGACCCAAGGGCCTCCCCTTGGGTGTAGTAAAGGCGACTAACGGACCAAAGACTGCACATGCATCCAACAGCATAGAGTCGCAATGGGCTCGCCACCTGTCACGCTGAGCACATGCTGTCCTCTTGCCTAGTCTCTGACTAACCCTTCGGGGATAGTAGTCGTGATTATGTATGTATGTTATTATTATGTATTTATGTATTACTAACCGTTATGTACACGTGTTCGCGATTGTGCATTAGCTCTGGAAAATTAAACGAAACAGTGCAAAGTCCCTTTTAAATTCTCTCAATAAGATCCTGTGAGATATCAGTAACGTCACACGTCTTTTGTCATAGCTATTTTAATTAATCAAAGAAAGATTACACTTAATAACTTGACATTGGCTAAATGTGCAAATGCAAACTGCACCAAGTCACAAAAAAATATGGCTGATTCGAATTTTCTGAATTTGATTGTATGAAGAAACTTAAATGTGAGTGATTTAAGCAAAACAGGGAGAGTCAGGATTTCAGGGTCGTTACAAATGGAAAGCTGCCTCTATACGTCTCTAGTCTCTATAAACTGATGTGATGTGATGTATATGTATGCATCTATGTAAAAACGCCAGCAGTACCTATCCAAAATTGTCAAATATCTCCAAGCGACATTGATCCTTATAGCCTAACTATAGAACTATAAGAAATACCAGACTTTCTTTAGGGTTGGTTGGAAGAGATCTCTTCTAGAGATAAGCTCACCTTTGTATACCTATGTCTTTTGTAACGTCTTTTTCAATGTGTTTTATATGTAAATATAAAAAAATATTTTCAATATTTTTTTTATATATTTGGTTATTTTATAAATTTTATATTTTTTAAAGGGTTAAATAAAGTTTGTTTATTTAATTAAAAATTTATTGTAGTATTTTACACTGTGTGTGTGTGGTAGATTGATCTGCAGACTGTACAATAGAGTCTTAAGTTAAGTAATACAACCTCGTTTAAGTTTTACCTTAGAACTTAATGCTACAGACTACAGACTTATGTACACATGTGACTGCACAATAGAATTGTCAACCTCAATAAGGTACTAATACCTGGCTTGTACACTCAAGTGCATAAGCATGTAACGTTGTGGAAGCTTGTGACTTTATATTACTAAGACTCGTTTAAAGAATACGGCTTTAAAGATTAAAATATTTTAACACCCTACATGCAAGCATTTGATGGTAAGTGACGATAAGGCTAAAGGTGAAAGTGCGCTTCACCCCCAATTCTCAACCACTGAGGAACTGGTTATCTTATCTCTGAACAGTCGAAACACTACAATGCTCTTAACATTGTATTAATGGCATATGACTTTAGATTTAATTGTGGTAGCTAGCCAGGCGCGCTTAAAGCTCTACCACCAACCAGACCAAGCACACAGAGATGTACGCCGTGGGAATCGAACTCGGGACCACTCGGTCTAAAACCGGTGGCCTGGCTACTAGACCACAGAGATAGACGGTTAAGTTGGGAATACGAGACTTTTATACGTGATTGTATCGTACTATTACAATTTTATATCGGCCAAGTAAATTACTGTGGTGAGGACTGAGGTCAGCTTCTCTGGTGAATAATTTATACCTAGACGGGTATGTCATTAAATATATGAACTATGTATTTTACGACTAATACATGGTGGTGGGATTCTGCTCAGAATCCGATTGTAGCCTGTGATGAAAAAGGTAAAAGAATACTACCACCCCTTCTCTTCCCTTGGATGTCGTAAAAGGCGACTAACGGACTAAAGAAACACATAAATCCAACAGCATAGAGCGGATATGGTCTCACCGCCTGTCACGGTGAGCACATGTGCAGTCACTATTTGGTGAAAAGTTGACTATGGTAGAGGACTGCTTTTGCTGTCTTCGTTGCCTATTAGTCTCTGACTAACCCTTCGGGGATAATAGTCGTGATTACATATTATGTATGTATCCGATTGTATGGTGACCACCCTAAAACCTATTTCTGCCGCCTTGCAGCATTGTTTTACATTGCTGCGTTCCAGTTTGAAGGGTAAAGATCTAGTGGCTATTTGACAGTTGTAACAATAAAATATGAAATATGTCGGAAATGGTAGTTTTTGATTTAACGATATTTATCGAATAGTAATTTGTAAATATTTTCTTTTAACAAAATAAATTTTCGATTTTTTATCTGTGGAATAAAAGACCCGAAACACCCATGATTGAGCTTCATATGACGTCACATTTCACAAAATTATCAAAAGCGATCTGTCAGATTTCAAGATACATTTCTATATTTATTGAAATGTGACGTCACAGAGCAATATGTCACGTGACCAACCGTTTTCGCAGAAAATTTCAAATGAATAAGAAAAATATGTTTTTTCAATTAAATAAAGCTTTTTCGAGAAAGAAAATATTGTGCAGGGTATAAAATAAGCGTTTGCAATTTTTAAAATACTTTTTCGAAAATCTCTCTCTCTCTCTCTCTCTCCAAGTAGCCAATTACCAGGACATACATAGAGGCATAAGAGCTGTAGCTTCTGTGTGATGCCCTCGGGGCCGCGCGTCCATGGGCGAGGTGGCAAGCACCATCAGGGCCCTGATTCTGTATCGCAATCTATAGATTCCACACCAACCTTAACGCGCACAAACATCAAACGCATACGTTTTTGGGAAGATATCGTAACTTTTTAAGGAATTAACGTGGTTTTGAAACAAGGAATCGTTACAGAATAAGGGCCCAGGCGAGACGTAAGCTTGTTTGCTGGCTTTGTATATAAAAAAAAAGAAATAATATGGCGGACATGGGCTCACCACCTGTCACGCTGAGCACATGTGCAGTTATCATTTGGTGATACGAGGACATTATCATTATCATTTGCTTTTGCGGTTCCGGTTTTCAATTGCTATTTACAGCTGTTTCCAGCATTCCTTCCGAAATTTCATTCATACAAAATAGGTTTGGCATTTTGATTAGTATTTTTTCGAAAATTATTTGAAATTTCAAAAATAATGGAAAGCGCTATAAATGGGTTAACAAAAATCCAAGAGAAAGAGAGAAGGCCCTCTGGTCTCTGCTTAACCCTTCGGGAATAATAGTCGTGATGAATATGAGAAGCTACACAGCGCAGCGCTGCGGTTATCGCATTTGGGTAGCGATCTTGCACCTTTCGCAAAGTGCTGAGAGAGAGAGCCTCACTGAGATATTATTCACCATTCGATGCGAAAACAAGAATTTGTATGGCAAAATTGCAACTCGCTTGGAGGCGCTATTTTAAAGATAAATTTTGTTTTAAATTATCTTTATATACACTGTTATAAGCTTCAATTTCATACAAATGTATTAAAAACTAGCGGCCCACCCGCGACTTCGTCCGCGTAAACTTTCGTCCTCCTTAATTCCTGTGACAAATTTCCAAAAATTTTCCTTCATACCAACCTTGTACCAATAAAAACACAAAAAAAGTATTAGCCAAATAGGGACAGCCATTCCGATGTGAACTGTGATGAACATACATAGTGGCAATTGATAGAAGTTGGCCTACAGTTCGTTAATCCCAACATTGTTTCAGCGGTTGAGACACGTCCGCGCACAAATTGATCTGAACGCTTTCCTCAGCGAAAGTGTCTTGTAGTAAGTACGTGCTTATCTCGGTTTAGAGGACTAACTTTAACTCTAGCCTGATAAAGAGACTGGAGGTACAACTTTTAAACATTGTTATCGTGTATGCAGACCAGTTTTGCCAGATATTTTTTGTCAAGTCTGGATTTTTAAACTTTTTGAGGCAATAAAGCGGGTTTCTTTCGTCGAAAGCGGGACATAGTAAAAAAACCGTGTATAATCCATAAAGTTACTATACCTATGTTTATGGTATAATCAGAAATATTAAATATATATATTTTTATTTGAGTTTTAAATTACGTTTACGTGACAATAGATATAAGCAATAATAGCCATCCGCGCTGGGCGGGCGCCAGTCCCACAGACATTATAATATGTCTGTGGCCAGTCCACACTCTTGTCTGTGTCACCCGGCCGAGCTTTCACGCACGCACGCTGCACGCACTGTCGAGTTGTCCCCGAAAAGGCGGACAGACAGAGCCTGCCCCGCGCGGGACATTTAATTTTGATCAAGGGGGTGCCGCGCGATCGCAAAAACTGACATAAGTCTCGAGATTTCAAAGCAAAATCAATCATAATGATATTTAAAATTAGAACAATTCTGCTTTGAAGTTTCAGACCTAGTAATTTAGTTATAGCAAAGTTTTTGTTCCGCGAAATGTGCAAAACCATCACGTGCTTGTGTTAAAAACTAAAATTTACTTTTAGACGGGGGCGACCTGCGGTATATCAATACAAATATTTTCATGTAAGAATTATTGTTTCATGCGTTAAATTAAGAAAGTTGTCGAAAAAAATGTTTTTAGGAGTCATTACATTTATGTATTGTTTGTTATTGTTTAAAGAATTTGTTTCAAATTTCAACAAGACCACGACCTAGTGCAATGATCAGGCTAACTTACATAAGTTATTTTAATTTATTTAACTAATTCAGCGCATAGTACAAGTAACTGAAAAATACGTAAATTTTTAAAATTTCGAGCAGGATCCCCTTAAAAAATCAGGACATCCCGCCAAAATCTGGACTTCTGGCAACGCTGATGCAGACTCGTGGTATCGTTTACAATATCACAGGGATGCACACATTATTTTATTATTTTTGCTTTATTATTGTGTAGGTACTTAAACTATGTTTCAAATATTTGCGCCTCCGATCATAGAGTTTAAAGTTCTCTCCATCCGATTGGTTGTCTGGCAGAAATCGCTTTTAAGCGATAAGACCGCCAAATTGTAACTTTGTATTTTTTCTCTTTTATGTCTAAATGTTTGTGTTATTATGTTACAATAAAAGTATTATCAATCTATCTATCTATTATGTTGTGTGGTGTCGAATCATTAATAGAATACTACCAGCTAATCTCTTCCCCTTGTTAGGTGTCATAAAAGGCTACTAAAAACTGCGCATACCTCCAACAGCATACAGTGGCGATGTTGAGCACATGTGCAGTTGTTATTTGGTGTGCTGCAGTATGGCAGTGGTCTTCTTTAGCGGTCCTCTGACTAACCTTTTGGCAATAATCCTACTAATATTATAAACGCGAAAGTTTGTAAGTATGGATGGATGTTTGTTACTCTTTCACGTAAAAACTACCTAATAGATTTGGATGAAATTTGGCATACAGATATTTTATAGCCTGGATTAACACATAGAATACTTTTTATCTCGATATTCCCACGGGAACGGGAACCACGCGGGTGAAACCGCGAGCGGCCGCTAGTAGTATATATTGGCAGTAAGAGAGACTCAAGAGTTCATATGTTTGTATAATTATTAATTTTATAAGGTCAGTTACACATTACCATTGCACAATTGTACATAACCAACGCACATAACGTGAAATAAATAATATCTACGAGTACGCAACTAACGGAAGGTTGGATTAGATAACGCATCAGCATGTTAATAACTTTTGTTCAATGTTATTATACGATTGTGAACGAATGATTTTGAAAATCAAGATCTATTTAGATGGCTTTGAAATAAAGAGTATTTTACGTCTGAATTAACAAAATAAGCCCAAATGTTAATGTACTTACTTATACATATGAGTTAGTTATAGACAATTTACAACTAAAACTTAACAATTTGAATCAACCGTACATTAATTTCTGCTATTTGAGTCTTTTCTATTAAATTAACCAAACAACTTAGGCAATTAAACAAACAAACAAAAAAAGTTGTTGTAGTAATTATTTTCAACATTATCTTTACGTAAGTATAGGTATTTGATCGTCATTAACGCAAAATAATGTAAAAAATAATACAAATTATGTCTTTTATTATTTAAAAAAAAATCCATATCTCAAATAATATATGACTATGACTATGACTTATTTGTTATTTATTCATGTAACTAATAATAATAAAGAATTTTTATAATGTAACACTCGAACAATTCTCTCTATTCTAACCCTTACCACGTCTGTAACAACTCAACGAGACACAAACCAAATTATCTCACGAACAACGACAACCGTTGACCTCGATATTCAACCCCATTGCGACGCTTATAGAGTCGACATTACCGAAACGCATTTTGTACAGTTAGCCCCGCTTCCTCTGGGCCGTCATAATATGGCATATGTACGTGAGTGGACACCGAAATGATCGGGGTTCATAGAACTGTGCTCGGTGACTTAATACGTGATAAGAATTTGTTATGTACAGACCACCAGCACTTCAAACATACCACAAAATGTCAAATTTCTTTAATATATTTTGAACTTTGTTACCATGCATTATGGATCAATATCGATTGGATAAAGACAGTTTTTGATAGATTGATCTGCAGGCGTGTGTACACAGGTGTCAAGCGAATGTGAATCTTGTTGTGTTAGGAATGTGACCCACATTTTATTTTGGTCGCGTTAAGTGATTAAATCTTTATGTGATGAGGACGTTCGCGTATATAATTGTCTACCAAGGATAAAAACTATTTAGTGCAGAACTCCACTCCACTTCTCGAAGGCTTTTGACAGGGTCTGTTACACAAGTCTGCTGCGCAAGCTTCCTACGTATGGTATCCCCGCTGACTTTTGTAGTTGGATAGCTGATTTCCTGATGGAACGGTCGATCAAGTAGTCATCGATGGCTGCTCTTCTGACTCAGTGGCTATTGATGCCGGAGTTCCTTAGAGGTCTGTTCTCTCTGCGACGCTTTTCCTGTTGCACATCAATGACCTGTTGATACCGGGAATTGTTGGGTATCCAAATGAAAGTACTGTTGTAGAGAGATACCATTCGGATGCAAAAGCCAGCGGTGATGACGTGATGTTGATGAGAGAGGCCATGGTTGAGCGAACAAACCATACAACTTAAGCCACGCTGCCAGTGGGGTGACAGTATCCTGGTCAATTTCAACGCCACCAAAACGCAAGCGTGTTTATTCACCGCTAAAAGGAGTCCCTTTAACCTGACTCCTACTTTCCGAGGTGCATCTGTGCTTGTTACCAACAGTCTCAACCTTCTGGGTATGGAGTTGTCTTCAGACCTCAACTTCGGCACCAGCATCGAGTCCAAGGCTCAAACTGCAGCCAAAAAATCAAGCGATATTTCACGCCGGGACAGCTTTTAACTCTCTATAAAGCTCAAATCCGATCTTGCATGGGATATTGTTTTCACCTATGGGACGTCTAAGCGAAATACTAACTAAGCTGCACAGGACACAATTTAACGCAGAGCCAAGAGCCTAATTGGCGACAAAGAACTGATGAAGAGCAAGTTTCACACCCTAACTCACTGCCGCAAAGTTGCCTGTCTGTCGGTCTTTTATAGACTGTACTTCGGAGAGTGTGCTCTGCAGCTGCATGAGCTCATACCGCCATCCCCCTTCTTCCATCGGATACTCAGACGCACTGCGGGCTACCACCCTTTCTTGGTGGATATTCCTAAATGTCGCACAAAGCGCTACTCAACATCTTTTATACTGCGCACAGGAAAGGAGTGGAACTCCCTCCCTGCGTCTGTGTTTCCGAGGACTTACCTACTCAAAACCCGTCCACCTTTAAAGCAAGAGTGAAAAGGCACGTTCTGGTTTAACTCGCTCCATCGTTAATATTATTCTGTGCCCCTGGGCTTGATTGGGATCAAGAGCAAACCCATTCAAGGTAAAAAAAAACTGCTGAGACACCAGCTGAACGATTCTGTAATTTTTTTTTTAAATTTACTAATAGGGGTTATGTTACCGTGTCGCGTAGCGGTGAAAGAATACTACCACCCTCTCTCTTCCCTTGGGTGTCGGAAAAGGCGACTAACGGACTAAAGCACATACATCCAACAGCATAGTGGCGATGGGCTTATCACCTATCACGCTGAGCACATGTGCAGTCGTAATTTGGTGAAACGTAAGCAGTGGCAGTGAACTGCTTTTGCGTTCCAATTGCCTAGTCTCTGATTAACCCTTCGTGGATAACAGTCGTAAGTGTGTGTTATGTATGTATGGTACCTATGTCCGATTGTCTTGTCGCGTCCAGCAGGTGTCCATAAAACTGAGAATGTCAGCATAGTAATTAAAATGTAGCATTCACGCTTTAAAAATAACATTTAAGACTCGGTTTTATTGTCGAGTACAACGTTCAAAACTATTAATTAGCTAATTGTACCACTCGCACACTTAGACCGAAAACATATGTGCCCACTAACGCAGGTTTTGCATGCTTTTTACAGCTGCAACACTGTGTGGTACGGTCAGCATTTAAATTGTACAAGCTGGTCGAACATAGAAAATAAACTCCACATTTTAGTAACATTTTGCAGCAACGACCAAATCATGGTTGGGACCTGCCGCCAATGGGAACCACAGAGTTTGGAATTAAAAATTCTACTCCCTGCAGTATCACATCAACGACAGAGTCGGCGGCGACATCAGGATCATCCAGCGAGAAGCAAACTCGCCACCACGGGTAGGACGCAAAGAAACTTCGCATCCCATCCCAGTCCGCTGACCTATAATGCCAGACTCGATGGCTGGCCGCTGGTTGCGACACATAAAACATTCAATATAATTAAATGTTTCATATTTTGTTTTAATTAGACGGTCAATCAATTGACTTTAAATTGTATGCTTTATTTATTTTAAAAAGACATTAGTCGTTACTTCTTTTGTATAGCCATTCAGCTGCTTACAGATAAAAAAAAATATTTGGACGATTACAATTTATTCTTCTAAATTAAGTTTATTTGAATAAACATATTTTGACGTTGACTTTGATGCTGACTCTACTGTACATTGCCGATATTATTATCTCTCTCAGTGCCAGATCATTACTTTTAACGAATGTTAAGATTGCTATTGCCATGCTGATAGTTTATAACTACAGAACAGTTAAAGAAGTATCTATTCCGTGTTTATAATCACACACTACATACATGTTAAGAGGCCCATCTCGACTGTGATTTTTGCGTAAAATGACCAATTTTGGCGTTCTTGATCTCAAAAACAAAAACACATTAACAATTTTGACTGAATAGTGTAGAATAGCTATTGGCATAGTTTGTAGCAGCCTCGCTTTTTGTAAATTTTTCTTAACTTTTTAATTAAACCCAAAATTGCATAAAATGCGCGTTTAGAGCTCCTAGATTGATTTCATTGCTCCTACTGTTCTAAACTAATGAAAAAAAAATAGCATGTTATCTATTATATACTCGTAGTCGTATAGTGCGTAGCGGCCTCGGAATTTTTAAGATATCATTGATTTCGCTTAACATGCACCATTTATTGGCAGTAAGAGTAAAATTAAAATATTTAATTCATTTCACAGGCACTAAGATATCTAAACGTTAAAAAGAGTATGAGACTCTGTTGCTATAAAAACATAAAAAAAGTAAAAGTAAAAAAAAGTAAAAATAACGTTTATTACTTCTTATTGCATTTTACAAACAATGAACAAATAGAAAAACAAAACAAACAAAGCAATTGGAAGTAGCTCAGCATGTGCTGACCTGGGAGGAGTATCCCAGGCAGCGCTGATTTTCAGCCACTTCCACTTCTCTGGAGATCTTTGGTGAGAGTAAGGTAACGAGGGCTTCATAATTTAAAATATAATTACAATTACAAACAACGATAACAAATTATTAATTTGCAAATTGGATACGTATTACAAAATAAATTTAAAAAAATATCCAATAAAACAAACAAATTTTGTAACAAATTAAAAAAAAAAATGTTGACAAGTAGGTACTCTTTTTTGTTGTTGTATTGTGCGGCGTGTGTGTGTGTGTGTGTGTGTGTGGTGTGTTATGGAGGACGTGTATGTGTAAAAAAAATATGTCTACGACTGTACAAAGTATTCCGTTAGGGGGGGTAATGATTTCCAATGACCCTGAACAATATTTTCCGCCGCAAGCTGTCTCTTCAATAAAGCTGCTTTGAATTTATTTTTGAAGCACTCTACACTCATAAAGTCAAAAGCGTTGAATAATTTGACTAACCAATGCATAGTTGATAGTATATTATAGTATAATAGATAGATAGGTATAATATATTGTATTTTGTACTAAAACTTTACTTAAAATAATTATATGTACCTACTGCTTTTAATTTGATCATGTTGTGTACTTGTTTAGGGATGTAGCCTGGATTGCAACTGTAACCTAATTTAATTATTTTTTAAATTGTCTGTATTCTGACTACAAATAAGGTTGACAATCGATTAAAAGTTTTATAAAGTTGTTCGGTTAGGCAGTAAAACGCCTACGCCTAAATATTTACATAAATATACAAATGTTTCGTATGAATGACTCAACACAGAGAAATTTGCATGTCCGAGAAAATATGTTGCCACATACCTTTTGAATGAACACAGAATTGATTATTTCCTATTTTGGAGATTAACTGTTTTATTTGTAAGCGTGGGATGTTGGACTGTTTGGACTTCGGATGTTATGCTAAAGAGAAAGAATTTCAAGAGCTTTTAATTGAATGTGCAATTATTATTTTTCGGGGTTACCTGATGGAAAGTAATCACCGTCATCATCAAAATACCCGCAAAACCAGAGGAATCTGAAACGCGTTGCCGGCCTTTAAGGAAAGTATAGACTCGTTTCTTGAAGATCCCTAAGTCGTAACGGTCGTAACGAGGAACTTAAGCTAGTATGTGTTAATTTAAAAAGTGCAAATTTCAGGAAATTAAATTTATAGGCAGTAGAAAAAAGGTAAATTGGATAATTTATTAAAAGAGCACATTTCAGGAAATGCCATATAGAGGCAGTAGAAAATATGTGAATTGGGTAACGCCCGAATAGCAATTTTGGTAAGTGTGAACTTTGGGAATCGATCATCAGAGGAGGCAGGAAACGTGCACCGAAACGATGCCGCCGCCGGCGCCGCCGGGTCGCTCAAAGGGTGACCAAATTTAAAAAAAACATCACGAGCTCCTTCGTGCTTCGGAAGGCACGTTAAGCAGTTGGTCCCGGCTGTTGTCGTAAGATGACAGTTGTTAAAACCCACCAACCCGCATTGGGCCAGCGTGGTGGGTTATGGCAAATATGCCCATGTGCCATAAAATATTGTCCACGTGGGAGGCCTGTGCCCCGCAGTGAGACGTTTATAGGCTTATGATGATGATGTATCAATACGCTAATTTCTTAAATGAGTTGATATACACGTAATATACCATTAAAGCTCAATGCATTATACCTTATTTGTGAAAACCTATTTTGCAACAAAGGAATAATTCAAGGATTTGAAAAATATTTTATTAAACCCAAATTAAACCCATTCTTTTATTTTATCAAAGTGTCTAGTTTGGCACCAGTGGTTATTTAATAAAAATTAATGTACTGCCGTAGATCACGTGATAGGTTAGAAATTTAAGACAATCGCGAAGCGCTGCGTAGCGATTGTGTTGAATTTAGAGGTTATTTTTTTTATTAGACAACCGAAATACTAGCTGCCCTACTCCTTTAGGTCATATGTATTGTTATTGTTGTCTAATAAAAAAAATAACCTCGAAATTACTAAATACATATTCCAATGACTAATAATTTGTGGCAGAATAGCTTTTAATGTTAGTCTGCCACTAATGAACTATTTCACACCATAATGTATATTTAAAATTAAACTTTATTGGAATACCTTATAACTTACGGCAGGATAACATTATTTCTTAACTTACCACTAGCGGCAGCAGGTACATTAATTTTTATTAAATATCCACTGGTTGCTGGCTAGACACTTCCTTGTTTTATAGGTACCTATACAGCGTACTTTTTATTTTAGTTCCTTTATTTACATGACATTAATCTCTATTTATTAAATACTTACTACGAATAATAATAATAATATTACAATGCATGGCCTTACATTTAGATCGACAAAATAAGTAGTATTACCAGTTTTGTATGACTCAGTTGTTTTTTTCGAAATATTCAGAGTGGCTCCCATACAAATAGTTGTTCTTTGCACTTATTAGTATAGCTCAGTTGTGGGATAATATACCTATTTAAAAAAAATATGTAGAATCAACATTGAAATAGCAAGAAGGAAAACTGCGGTTTCACACCAAATTAATACTTAGTTGACTAACATGGAAACCGCTGTTTATATTTTTGTTCCCTTTGCCTATCGCCCAATTTGTAGTAACGGTATTAAAAGTATCAATTGTGGCATTCGGGAACATTTAAATACGAAAAGGGCAGCTGTCATCAACTTATTTCAAGGGTAACGCGTTCAGTAACCGCAAAATGTCACTTGCCTTTCTCCGAGTATAGTTTTAAAGTATTTCTCGGCACTAAGGCACATATTGTCTTTTCACATTGCCTAGTTCACGGCGTCAGATCATCCTATCCAAAACTGTCAAATTTCTACAATCAATTTTGAACTTTATTGTTTGATTCTAAGGATCAATATTCAATGAAGAAATTCCTAGGTTGATCTGACGCCGTGTGTACAAAAAATATGGGAGAAGTAAAAATATTATTAACTTGCGGCCCCGGCGACTTCGTCTGCGTTTCGAACACCCGGTGTCCCGTGACGCGAACTTTCATTTTTTTATACAAACCTTCCAGTGACAATTTATGAACACACCGAAAAAAGAATTAGCTAATTGTTTTATATTTACATAGATTGAAATTCATTTTATCCCGACGAGCCCTTTACTGAATTCATGGTCACTCAAAGTCTGAGGTGGGTGACTGAGGTAGTCTCATAAAAAGTGTATAACTAATTTCAATGTGTAGTGTTCGCATAAACCTTAGAAAACATCGACTGTTGATCTAACGTTCGCTCTTAGCAGATTTCATCACGTGACGTCACACATCGTGTTAATGTATGGAAGTGTAACGTGTATGAGCTTCCATCTCCAACGGACCGCAACAATGGGCTGTGAAGTAACGCATCACTCATGTAATACACGTACATACACTGGCCTGCAAAAATAAGTAAAACACTTTTAAATTGTTAATTTAAAATGACTTATTTTATTGTTTTATCCTTTTTTAGACTTAAAAATGTTACTAATGTATAATTTACTATAGTTTCAAAGAAAGCTGATAAAATTTGCTATACGTATAGCTTTTTTTATTTTAAATCTCTAACTTTTATAGTTCAGAAAAAAATTAAATTTTAAAAGTGTGATACTTATTTTTGCAGGCCAGTGTAGTACACACGCCAGCAGATCAAACTACACAAAACTCAAATTCCTTCAATACATTTTGAACTTTGACACTAGAGTATAAGGATCAATATCGATTGGAGAAATTTGACAGTTTGTGGTAAGTCGAAGTGCTGGTGTGTGTACCACAGAGAAGGTCTGTAAATACCGCGGCCGCGCGGGCGTAATCATCAATACTAATTAGACAGCGCGGTCTAACAGTATTTTATCTTTTTATCATTTTATTCTACTAACTACAAGGTTTTATATACATACATACCTATATATAATCACGGCTTATATCCCCGAAGGGTTAGTCAGAGACTAGGTATGAGGACAGCAAAAGCAGTTCTCTACCATAGTCCACTTATCACAAAAAAGCGACTGCACATTTGCTCAGCGTAACGGGTGGTGAGCCCATCGCCGCTCTAAGCTGTTGGATGTAGAACAGAACTTATTTTTGACATCACACGACAAAACACAATACAATAACATACATATGAGACCAAATTGGGCACAGTAGCGAATTGTGCACTGACGTGTGTGCTCAGCGACAATAATATTAAATAAAAGTATATATATTAAGAAAGACAGATTTATATAGCAAATAAGAAAAGGTATTAGTGTATATAAAGCAAAGTTATATAAAAAAGAAGGATACATGTAATAATAGGAAAATAAATGTAAATAGAAAAGGAAATGTATAGAAATAAGAAAGAGAATGGAATAGTATATAAGAAAAAGAGTGTAAAGTAATAAAGAAAGACATGTGATAGTATATTAAGAAACGGAATGTTAATTTAAATAAAGGAATTGTATAATAATAAGAAAAGAAATATCAAGTAGAAGAGAAATAAATGTATAGAGTTAAGAAATATTATATATACATTGTAATAAGAAATTGTAAACATAAGAAAATAATGCATTAGAAAAGAAAAGAAAGAATATTGTACAAAAGAAAAAGATACAAAAAGAGATATAAAAGAAAAAACAAAAGAAAGAAATGAAATTAGAGTCGAGCAAGCTCTTAAAGCTCAAGCTTATTAACCCCTCCTCAAAATAAGAAAGAAAAAATTCAAACAGAACCAAAAGTCCTGCAAAAAGCGAGGAGCAAATCATTAAAAAAAAAACTGTGCTCAGCTCAGTATAAGCAACAAGTGGTACCTGCTACACTAATATTCTGATGAACACAGTAGTGACATCAGATGTGCAAGACAATGAACATAAAAAACAATTAAATAGAAACGTTTAGTCGCATAATGCCTAATTAGCTAAAGGACCAATTCGCAGAATGGCTACTTAACCAAATGACTAATTCGCAAAGGGACTACTTCGCAAAAGGACTACTTCGCAAAATGGCAATATTTACCAAATGTTTTAAAATAAAATAACCTCATTTACATTCATAAACAGAAAAAAAAAATTATAAATTGCTCCAAAGCGGATTGCACTTATGTGCAGTATTTAGTCCGTTAGTCGCCTTTTACAACACCCAAGGGAAGAGAAGGGGTGGTAGTAGTCTTTCACCGCTACGCGACACATTTATAAAAACTTTACCATTCTGGTATAAAAATATATAAAGAAAAGCTTTGCTTTAAATTGACGTTGCAAAAAACGATATTATTATAAGATTATATTGGGTAGGTACTGTAATCGATTACCAATTCGCGACACCTGGCTATTCCATCGGAATGCGGTAAGCTATGCGATAGACATTTAACTATAACAAGGTGTTGCAGGTGTTGCTCGGGCTTAAGACCTATCAGCTACTAAATTAGAAGTATGTAACTAAGCATCTATAACTTTTAACTTGATTACAGTAAAGTTATTGATACTAATACCAATGGTAATAAAAGTTAAGAAAAAAAACAGTTTCTTGCAGCTTCTTTTCGATATAAAAAGGTCTCTACCGCAGGATTTACAAAGACATGGATCCTAAGACAATGGTTGAAATATAAAAAAATGTGCAAAAAATATTGCACAAAATATCCCATATGGTTCGACGTGCTGCTGTATTTACAAGCCTAAAGTTCTGAATAATTTCAATTTTTCAGTAAGAAAAACAATTTACTTACTATTTTTATTAAATGTAGAACCTTATTTTTTTATGTACTTCATTCATAATAATAATTACGTCTGTGATTGACAAGCTTAGTAAGTACCTTGACTTGGCTGACGAGGTTACCGCCATGTGAGATGTGGATTTAACTATTATTTGTGCCTCGATCAACATCTAGAGAGGCTCTCGCTGAAAGGTTGGGTCGAGGGTCAGATACAGAAGGCAGTACTCCATGACACGGCACGTATTGTAAGTCTTGTAACCACCGATAGCTTGGGTTTAATAATTTTTATATTGTAAATAAGTTCTTTTTTTTATAAAATACTGTAAAAGAATTCAATGTAATAAAGAGAATAATAATACCTGTTAGCAAATAAAATTTAGAATGCATTTTTATTAATTTACATCGATACCGTTTGAGTCATCGCAAACTTTATCGGTTTAAGAACGCATATACAAATACTTTTTGTAACTTCCTAATATTACAAATGGGAAAGAGAGTTTGTTTGTTACGATTTCACGATAAAACCTTTGATGAATTTTGGTAAAGAGATAAATGGAGCGGTAAAAACGACCCTAAGGTAAGTACCTTAGGGTCGTTTTTACCAGTTTTGTCTAGCGAAAAATTAACGCTAGCAAAGCCACGGGCGTAAGCTATAGGTAAATTTTAAAAACAAAAGGGTTTTTATTAAGTTTTGACTGAATCAGAAACAATACAATAGTTGGTTAAAAGTTCTAAGTTCAAGTTTTAAGACCCATTATAATTTATAAGATTTTGATATTTTTTTTATCTAGACATAAAACTAAACTATATTATTATATAGTTATAGTGATTCAATAATAATAACCACTTTAAAATAACAACGTATTCAACCTTTCCGTTTGTGTAAGATTTCATTAATGAATCTCGTTGATGTCTTTTGTACGCAGCGAACAAAAACCAGTCTTACAAAAACTAAAAATAAAAACAGATTATGGAATCATTCCAATAGATTTTCTTAAAGATTACAAATGTTTGGCACTACCGCAGCCAGGTATCATAACAGAACGAAACATGTTGCAAGAAACATCGGAATAAATTTATATTTGCACAGTTACCTCATTGTTATGAGAAACAGATACAAATTACAAACCTTGTATCAAGAAATAGGTCTCCAAAAAACTTTTTAACTCCAAAGACACTAATTAGGTGTGCACATACATACACAACTTTTTGATGGAATACACACTTTTTTTAAACTGGCGAGTAAAGTTTTTTCAAGCATCAAATCCGCGTTCGAAATATGAAATGCGCGCGCTTGCGCTGAGCTACAGCGCGATACTGAGCTCAGAGCTGTGATTGGTGAGCATTGCGCGGGAATGCACGTGTCTGGTTGTTAATTGCGAATACCAAACCAAACAGGTTTTAGTGTACAAAATAATTAAGCTGAAGAGACTTCTTGGCGGGAAAGTGAACACTTTATTTATTTGCAATTTGGTTTTTTTTTCGACAATGTTGTGTAGTGGTGGCCGAGTGGCTTAGCGCGCGGCCCTATAACCGGAGGTCCGGGGTTCAATTCCCATGTTGGGAAAAATGAGTTTCGGATTTTTCGATGCAGATGTAGATCAATGACGATCACAAACCCAGGCTGGGTTTGTGATCGTCATTGATCTAGAAGTATAGACAAGAACGTTCATACAAACCATTTGTTCAAATTTCTGGAATGAGATACCTAAAGTTCGCTGCAGCCGCTGCAGCGCTTAAACATTTAAATGTCTTCTAATCAACAGACACACATCGCAGCGCCGCAGCGCCAGATCGGTCAAGACAACGTAGTGTGTATCAAGATGGCGTCCCAAATAGATTGTCAATAACAATAATTGAAAAAATATCTTTTCTATTCTAATAATACGATATAACTACATAATTATGACTTGAATAACAATTAATTTCACTTACTTGACAACTGAATGAAAGTAAACGTCTAGATGTACACTTTGAAAAGAAATAAAGAATTATTTTCGCCGCTCCGCACGCACGAATGTCAAAGCCACACTAAAGCAAGGTGCCGAGTCGACTCCGCAGATGAGTGGAACATAGTGCGTGTACGGAAGGGCCTACCTAGTGTAAAGCTCGACATTCACGGCCAGTTAAACTGATCAGTTGAAAAACTGATCAGGTAAAACAACTGATCAGTTAAAACGGTCCCCACTCACTGGCTTCAAACCAGCTTTCATTTCTCGATCGAAGGGCAGTGTGGCCATTTCCAAAATGACGAATTAAAAAAATATAAGTATTATTTTTTTTTTTATATTATTTAATTTTCCTTAATAATAAACTTAAAAGTCTATTTAATAAATAAATATCAATGACAATTCATTAGTTGTTTAGTCAGAGAGTCAGAGGATAATGAGGACCACAAGAGCAGTCCACTGCCACAGTCAACGTTTCACCATACCAACCATTAATACTTACTGGAATTGAGGAAATAATTATGATTTACTATAAAATACTATATTTATTTATAGTTAAACCGATCAGTTTAACTGACCGTGAATGTCGAGCATAACGTATATATATGGTGATCACCAGCCCGCATTTGGCAAACGTGGTGATTAAGCCAATACCCATCAATTGTTTTGATGATTTGAATTCAATGATGGAGGCCTTCATCCTGCACAGCAGTGCATGGGTACAGTATGTAAGTAACATACAATAATAATGTTATATTATTATTGTGGTGTTTTTTTGCCTGACATATGTGTGTATGTGTACCAGTGTATCGGTAATGATGGATTGTTACCCGTTAAGTGTATGTAAATGCATGCGTATTGGTAAATACAACGCACCAGTGGACGTTATATTTAAATTTTCTCAAGAAGGCCGTGTGAGGTGTCGGTGAAGTCATCTTCACTGAAACTCAAATCTCAGGCTGGTAAATGAAACAAACTTTCATAAAACAAGCATTTCACTACACATTTAGGAGTATTATTTATAAAACCTAATAGCAAATGATATTTACTCTTTTTGAAAAACCTTTAGTATAAGGCACATTTAAATCAGTATCCCCTTTCATATTTAGCAGTTTCCTACAAAATAGTGTTTTCTGTAAATGAGTAGATCCTAAACACTTGTGCAGATTAGATTCATGACTGTACCCAGTGATAGAGACTAGGCAATGAGGGCAGCAGAAGCAGTCCACTGCCATAGTCAACGCTTCACAAAATTACATTATAATGTAATAGTATAATGTAACGTGTTAATGACATTACTCAAAACACGAAATAATTTTTTTTATAAATCGAGAGTAGAATCGATTCCACTAATAAATAATTTACTTATCAGAATTAATAAAAACATCATTTTTACTACGCCAGAATTTAAATTCTTTAAAATTTAATTAATTAGGTATATATCGTTTTTTAACAATGTATTGAGACTTATTTAATTACGGCAGATACCATAGATTTTCTAATCTAAAACAAAAAAGCAAATATCTTTTTAAATAATCAGAAAAAAACAGTACCTTAAGTCTTTTTTAAAGAAAACAAAGTTGAGCCTGATGTTGAGCCATTACACGTTGTATAGACCATCCTTTATTCATCATCATTATCAGCTTATAAACCTCCCACTGCTGGGCACTGGCTTTCCCACATGAACAAGAGCATATGGTGAGATTGTCTATGGCCCACCATGCTGGCCCAATGCGGGTTTGTGGGTTATTTATTCATTATTTCTTTATTACAGGAAAATCATTACCAACTACAATACATGACGGCACTGCAATGAATTTATCGTCGATTGCGAGCATTGACATATTATAATCTAAAGATGACGAAACAGCTAAGCAAGTTTTTGCATACTGAGTTGCGGCCCATGGGCTGCAAACGCCTGCCAACAAAGCCCTATGACTAGGGTTATCAACATTAAAAATAAAAAATAAAGTGTTTTACTGTTAGATAAGAAAAATAAATTATTTTAGAATAATGGAATGTATTTTATTTTTTCAAAGATTTAAGTATGGCAGCGCTGCACCACGCGGACAACTTTAGCAACTTTTTTTCTTTATAAACAGGTATATTTATAAAGAAAAAAAGTTTACCAGTGCACATGATACCAAAACAGTATTTTGGATACTTTATTTTTGTTCAACAGTAAAAAGTATAATGTAGTTAAAAACAGTATACTAAATGAATGACTTTATTAATGAATGAATTAAATGAATGGCATTGTCTGATTGGTAGAACCACACGAATTAGGCCAGCTCGCCCGGCGTAAGGTCTCCCTCTCCCGGAATATCAAACTCTCGTTGCTGTTGGGTTTCGTCCCGTGACTAAAAGTACCGGAAGCCCACAGATGGGCTTGTTTAGAATTGTCAGGAATTGTGAAGAGAGATCTCCTCACAATTCCTACTCCTTCCTCATGCCAACGCATCCGCAACTCTTTGAGTGTCCATGGGCGGCGGTGATCACTTCCCATCAGGTGACCCACCACCTCGTTTGACTCCTTTTCACAAAAAAAGATAAAACTAGGGCCAAAGTCGATAAATCATGTTTGTAAATGAATTATTCACAGTTCTTGGTGCAAATATAGTGTCACTCGTA